>OZ012561.1:21040126-23540126 GCA_963935595.1 Schoenobius gigantellus | reverse complement strand
GTTGCAAAAAGTTAATTTTTTAAGGATCAGGAATTATACAAGCTCCTAACCCCCATTTCTCCATATCAAGTAAATTTCTACCCTTTATAGCGGGGGTGGCCAACTCGATTAGAGCGAAGATCTACTGTTTACAAAAGAGACCCTGTGCGATCTATCAGTTAAATTCTTCGTATTTTACAAGCTTTTATTTACTTTCATCTGTCCGATGTCTGTAATGAAATGTTACAAGTTAAATTTGACCCATTTCCCAGTCTCCGATTGAGCTGAAATTTTGCATGCATATGTATATCGCGTGACAATGCAATATTATGATGATATGGAGCTGATCTAATGCTGAAGCTGGTGGCCATAGGAACTCCGCAATGAAATGACATAACCCCATCGAGTTTGGGCTCGTTTGATTCGTATTGAAGAGCACTAAAATCTTGTATTTAAAAAAGTTTTTTTAATTATTTCATTTATTTTACATATAAATATTATTATTAATTTTATCAAACCACGAATTGGACCAATAGTCGTGACCGCCCACGCCTGCATCAGGGGATGAAATGGAGCTTAAAAGCTTGTATAAATGTCCATTTTCAAACAGAATTTCCAAATAGAACACCAGAAAAAAACGCTACCTATTAATAAAAATAAGTACCTATAATACTAGTCATTTGTTCCTATGTCTTGGTTTATATTAATTTCAAAATTCGGGTCTTCACCGGGTCAAAAGCATCTAAAAATTATAATTCGATGTGTACTGCGACTCAATTTTTTACGCCGCATTGCATCACCGCAATGAAATAGCTGTTGTCCTTCGAATCAACATCAATGAATACGTCGCGTCGTCGGTCACATTGTAATTGAATTTCGCAACACCGGAAGTCGGTCACGTACGGCGCCGAATATGGCCGCACTATGACGCGAGCACGCGGACGTCTTCGGCTCTTCGCATAAGGAGACTGAAGAGGTGACCAAACATCACTGAGTTCGGAGGACTGTCAAACTTAAAAATCTTTATTCAATATAAACTTATACAGGCATTTATTGGCGTCAAACAAAACACAATAATCTAAACTAAGATGTTTTCATACCACCTGCTCGACAATAGTCAATTATAACCCCCTTAATTCAACGTAAAGCAAGACATTATCTCCCAGAAAGATAATTTTGTATGAAACTCCCAAGGGATTAAAGTTTTATAAATTTGGAATATAAAATTCGTATGAAAATTAAGCATAGATACTAGCTTTGGAAGGCAAAGGTACTACGCCCATACAGCACCGGCGTGCATCCCATAGAGACAAATAGACATTGTACCCTGAGTCTGAGCCAGCGTACATGTTTTATAAAATATAAGTACATAAATTGTGTACCAAAATTATAAAATATGTACCTAATAGTACAAGCTAAAATAAATAATAACAGTTCACTTTTTTATTGATAAAATAATTTTTATGCTAAAAGCGCCATCTTTTGACGGCCACCTTTAATTATCGATAAAAACGAATAAAAAGCAAGGTAAATCAAGAACACTAGCGTTGCCTGCGGATAGACAGCGAACAAAAAGCTTTAATTTGGAAAATATACGCGGCATATTTAAAAATAAGCAATGTTTCTTTGTTCCATAATGTGCACCGACTGTATTTCGTTGTATATTGTTTTCATCGCTAAAACTTTGCCGTCAACGCCATTATATATTCCAAAATTGTAATAACTTGCTGCTTATGATTAGTTAGTGCTTAGTGAAATGTGTTTTGTGGCATCAATACAGTCTTTTTAGAAGTCTATTCAGTGTTTCATTCATAAACTTAAAAAATGTTAATAAATGTCTAGTTGCTTCAGCTTTTTTATTTTTTATATGGGGTCAATAGGCTGTCGACTATTTGAGATTTATTCCGACAGTTGTGTACAGTAATTAATTGGTGTTATAAAAGTAAATATGCCACGAAGTTGTGAAATAAAAGAAATTTATTTGATAACATTTTGTTGTTAACAATTTAACATTCGTCCTGTGTGCTACTAAAGATCATCGACAGGATCCAGCAGCTGATCGTATCGTGTCGTAAATCGATGGGTAGAATTTTTTATAATGTTTTTAAGCTTAAACGTAAGATACAATTATTACGTACGAGTAACTTGTTCGTGCTTGAGAATAACACATCTTTTTTATTTATTTTATTTTATGGCTATCAATTTATCAGGATAATTTAAAAATTTTAACCTTAGTTATAGTAATTATGATAATGTGACAGTGTTTATTGTGAAAATTACCACATAAGTACATTGTTAATAGTATCTATTCAAATGTGCGCAACAGAAGCTTTTCGCTTTAGTTTGAAAATTAGTAAAACACTGATAGTGAAATTGCAATCAGTTTTACTATTGAATATTTGTAAAATATTTCAGAACGAAATCCTAACTGTTTTAAATGCAAGCTTTGTTTAATAAGCCCTGATTTTTTATTGTCTCGCAGATGGTATCTTCGTCTTAGGCGACTTGAACCCTTCGCTTCACTCAGGACGCTACATAACCCCTCGCTTCGCTCAGGAGTTAAATTTTAACTCCCTCATTACGCTCGGGATTTTATATGGCGCCCGAGACATTAGACACTGCTTTAATTCCTCAGTGCATAATCTACTATCTCTATATTAATAATTCAATCCTTGAGTATAGGTACACAAACCCCAATCATAATTAGGACGTATGCAAATACACGTCGATGCAAAATTTTAACTAACTACATTTTATTTAGTTTTAACATTGTTTAAGACTACGGTACGATCACGGCAGGCCCTACCACGATCGCTTATAGCAAGGTTAAAATAATATTGAACAAAAGACAACGCTCTTGCTGTGTAAAGCGCCATCCCGCTCTCAGTGCGGTTTTAATATTGTTATGGGTGATCATGGTCAGGGGCCAGGAGATCATCGGTTGGCACCGACGTGTGTATTCTTATGTATTATTTTGACATTTTAGTGTTTTTGAAGTTAGTTTTTATCTTCCGTAAAATATGTCAACTAATTAAACGAACGTGTCCCGCTTTTATACGAAATGTTGGTCACATCACGAATAACTAGTAACGCGCATATAACAGTTACACAAATACACTTTTCTTGATAAATTGTTAAGCTTATCTTTGATTCAGTGAAAATCTACGAGTAGTAATACATAGTAAATATTGATACGTTTAACTGTTTATAAGGATCTTCGTGACTGTGTCGATGACACACTATCAGAACTGTTATCATGTCATCGCTAAACACGTTTAAATATTACTGTCTTTTTTTTCACACTCATATATTATTTTATACACAGATCAATAATATAATTTACTTAACTCACCAGTCGCAGGTTTGCTGGCAGAAATTTCTTTAAAAATAAGTGCTATTTATTTTTGCTTTTTTTTTTATGGATGGCCCGGCAAATGACCTCCTCCCGCCTGATGTTAAGCGGTGAAAGAGGCCCAAATGAGTTGACAAATAGAGTAGGGACGACATCCACTCTCCTACCTGCCCGCCCCTTGCCGGCCCAAAAGATGCTTTTTCACGCCTCTTTTGAAGGAACCCATGTTGTAGGATGGAGGAAACACGTGCGCAGGTAGAGAATTCCAAGTGTGGGATGAACGACAGAAGAAGGAATCTTGGAATTTCTTGGCTTGTCTTTAATTATGTCGGTGGCGCTGTGGACTCGGCACGTACCAATGTGTTGTACGTTTTCGAATTTCATATACATGGACATTTGTCTGACGCTCCCACGACCAAGGAAACATCGCGTGAGGCAACCTGCATACATCTGCGAAGAAATTCAATAGTGTATGTGAAGTCGACCAATCCGCACTAGGCCAGCGTGGTTGACTAAGGCCTAAACACCCTCACTTAGGGTAGGCTCAAGCCCCTGGGTGGGGACGTATATGAGCTGTTATGATGAATTATGTTTTATTCTTGTCGTGTTTTTTTAAACCTAAATAATAAATAAGATGATTCCTCGTCGTTAAAACAATATATGTGTACTAATAAATGACAAAAAATGTGCATTTGGTATTTCTATTTCTTTGTTTTAAACATTTTGTAAAAAATACTTGTATGAATCTGAAAGGTCTCCAGAAATATTGAAACAAATTCTGAATTAAATTAGCGTGATGTCATCACTTGATCGCCAGCTTAATGGCATCCGCTTAATTATTATTATATTCGAAGTATACGCAAAGTTTTAGTGCACTGATGGAACACGAATATTTGTGATAATGTCACCTCTCATCTCAGGGAAACTAAAGACGACCGGGCGCGCTGGTAGTGGTAGTCGCAGTGTGGACCTTACCATGCGAGCCCATCAGGGCAGGGAGAACACCGGGGGGTTTTAGTGGGTCGGCTTGGTACTTTGCCGGGCCAGCCCCACACATGCCCGCCGTCTAGCCAACAGTATGGTACGGTACGGGCATTTCCCCCCGAAAAAAACTAAAAGACGTCCGTACCCCTATCATACCCATTTCTCTACTGCGGGGCACGGGTATATTGACGACACGGTTAGCGCAGAGTTCGAGTGATCGCCTACTGCGCAACGGGTCGCGGGTTCGATTCCCGTACGGGACAAATATTTTGTATGGCCTACAGAAATTTGTTCCGGTCTGGGCGTATGTGCATGAGATATTCTATGTTTGTAACTGCACCCTCGACACTGGAGAAAATCCTAGCATGGGGCGACGTATTAAAAAAACTTGTGACATCAGATATAAAGTCACAGTACCCAGTAATTTCACTGCCATATCTTACCCTTGAACCGGAACACAGCAATGCAAGCACTGCTGCTTTGCGGCAGAAATAGGTAAGACGGAGGTATCCAAGCAGACGACCCTGGAACAGAGTCTCCTCCAATCTCTTCAGAGGAGGGGCTTTCTAGGCACTTACATCCCGCTGGCCAGTTGAATTGGTGGAGGTTTTGTTTCTAGTTGTTCATTTCTTCCCAGAGGTGTTATTGGGCTATACTGGGCTTTTACGACATCATTGGGAAGAAATGTCATCCATCATCGCACAAACGTTTAACATTATCTTTTTCTTATATATAAAAATGAAACGCCATTCGTTAGTCTTGCCAAAACCACAACGATTCCAACGAAATTGTGTTTGAATAAGTCCAGGGAAGGTATATACGTACAATTGGATCCAGCAGGTGGCGCTGTACAGCTATCTATCAGGACAACATCTGCCGGGTCTACTTGTATATTGTTAATACATCTACCTACTATATGTATAGTTATAGAGTATGATATAAAAGCCGCAGTTAATTCAGTGAGAATTGATTTTCCCGTCAATGTCCCAGATGTGTCATAATAAAGCTTGGTCAAAACAGCAAGGTAGCTAGTTTCATACGATTACGATCAGCTGTGGTCCCTCGGTTAGTGACCTTTACACGTATTCAGTGCCGCGACGAGTGTTAACCATAAATTTACTAATTTTGGTGGACACAATCTGTACGTTTTTTTCGGTAGGTAATCATTTTGTAAAATATCACAATAAAGCTAAATGTGTTCATTTCAAAGAATAGTGAGATTCTATTAAAATAACTATGGTTTTTATTTTAGTACTTTACATAAACAACAAGTGCAAACAACAAGCGTAAACAACATTGTATTGTACAAGCGAAGTATTTTGTATTTTCGTTCTGATTCCAGGTCCTGCACATGAAATCAGAATGACAATACAAGAACCTAGATCCTCGTCAAAACAATTCTTAAGTATTGTTCTAATTCGTTACTCCACAACTACGTTGCCGTACGTATGCTGCTCAGAGTAAAAAGTGTCACAAATGTGAATTTCTCTATTTCCGGGATGACAGCAAATTAATTGGTGGAATGGGGAGTTGTAACTTATAATAGTCATCTAAAAATTAAAGAAACTATACAATACAATTCAACTATCATAACTCTCGTGAGACGGGCGTTACGTAAGTCGACACAGTTTTTTATTAGCCGTAAATCTCACTCTTTCGTTATAATCTCGCGTAAAACTGCATTAAATATGTTTGCTTTGACGTAGAATTTGGGGCACGCCGTCTTTTTGAACTGAAAGGACGCTTCCTCTTTGCACCAGTTACGGGAACTGTGTATTATAATAGTACCTGTTTCCACATAGTTGTTGTAACTGGGAGGAACTGTTTATTTGCCTAACATAATGATGAGATAGGATTCTAGTGATCAATACGTGGTTGAGGTACTACGGACATCCATATTCTGTATATAGACAGACAATTGCTATTTTTAATGTAATGTTTTCATGCAATCTATGGTCATTTGCGCTGAATGGCGGTTTCGAGAGTCCTTATGAGGCTGACATGTTTACCGTGACGTGAGTGACTTTAGCTAATTGTTATTTTAAGTGTAATGTTTCAAGCAATCTATGGTCATTGGGCTAAATAATGGTTTCGATAGTCCCTATATGAGGCTGACATTGTTACCGTGTGACTAAGTCTCTTGAAAATAGAATAAAAAAGAAATCTAAGGCAAAATAAATGGCTAAATGTGTGGCCACAGATGAAATATACCATACTGGTGCTTTTTTTTATTTGGTTAATAACTTATCAAGATTTATAATTATTAATAACTTATTAATAACTAATTATTAATAATGATAAAAAGAGATATAACTGGCTTATTAGGCTTGAAAATATAAAATATTACTGACTTGTAAATCTACTTTTAATTGAGTATGAGCATAGAAAAGTTAAAACATCCGAACGCAACAAAACACTGCAACCACAAAACAGAGAAATGAGAAATGAATACGATATGATACATGAGATGAATATTTTATAAGGAGTTTAAAAAGAAAATGAAGGGTTATATAATAATATCATGTAAATAAATGCACGGACTAAGAGTCTGTGGAGTAAAAAAAAACATAACTGAACAGATATGTTTGAATCAATCGCCTGGCATCGAGCGCCCGTCGAGCATCGTCGGTGGCCGATTTGAACAGATTTCCGTTTGGATTGCAATAAAAATCAATAGTACATACGACGAAAATCAACATTATTTCTATTTTCGTCGCAAATAAATCAAAAATCGGTAGAATTCCAACGACACGGTAGACGACGCTCGACAAGCACTCAACGCCCGACGAAGGATAACGACAATTTTTTTTTACAAAAAATAAAACCGACTTCATAATCTCCAAAAAGTCACAAATAATATAAGAATACATACAAGTAACATCACATTTTCATTTTCAAGTTGATGCCAAAATTTAACACGCTCCATTTATTGTTCTTCTTTTAAAAAAAGACTTTCCAGGTGATCATTGCTTGGCACCAACTTCAATTTAAAAATATGATGTTGTAAGTAATCTTAAGTGGGGCAAAATAGTGGGACCACGAGTAACGACCCGATTCATTACTCGTGGTCGTTACTTGTGGTCCCACTACTTTGCCCCACTGGTGGGACCACGAGGAAAATTGGTACCTCGTAGTCCCACTGGCCAATGATACCACGCGGAATACCTATCATTAATCGTTCCTCGTTGACCCATTTATAAGATTTTCTAATTCCTTATAGTCAAACTGATTCACCAAAATCGTTTGGTCACAAGGAAATATACCGAACTCTTATTACTCCCTCCCTATTTGGGGTAGGTGGAGGAAGCGTAGGTCGGCATATGTATGTATAGCATAATAAGTAATAAGAGTTAGTCATAATTCCTTGTGACCAAACTATTTTGGTAAATCAGTTTGACTATAAGGAATTAGAGAATCTTATAAATGGGTCAATGAGGATCGATAAATGGTATTCCACGTGGTCTCATTGGCCAGTGGGACCAAGAGGCCACATTTCCTCGTGGTCCCACCAGTGGTGCAAAATAGTGGGACCACGAGTAACGACTCTTAAATTTTTGTCATTTATGAATTTTAGGATTTTTGAAGTCGGTTTTATTTTTTTAAATATTTTTATCTTAGTTTTTAATAAACTTGCGTATTAGAATTTGACCCAAGGTAAGCACCAGAATAACTTAACATAAAACTTCTTTCGTTCTAAATAGTATCGAAAGAATTATTCTCGAACTCCCAACAACCTAAATTTTACTAAGGAGTATATTATACTTTATACTTTCCACTATCAACTCTTCCATCTATCACTATCTATCGTTTCCCTTGCATTGAAAGAACTATCTCCTACCAACCGAAACCTTCCTTCATCAGCTCAGTAACATGATAATTATGATGACCTGCAAAACATGAAACACGTTGGACGTGCCTATGAAATTTAAGGATTTCCCTCGATTTTCCTGGAATCCTATCATGAGATCATGACTTGATGACAATGGAATTTTGAAAATCGCCTCACGAATGGCGGAGTAATCGGTGAACATACTCGTAGAGAAAAAATAGATACAATCGAACATAGAACTTCCTCTTTTTGAAGGCGGTCAAAAATAGGGTCCCTGTTCCGTGACCGTGACGTAAGGAATATACAATTTATAAACATACTCATTACCATTAAACAGTAAGCTATGCAAAGTACATTACAGTGAGTGCCAGTTACGCGAATCTAAATTGAAGCTTTTATACTGCGTTTACACTTATGGCAGGTGTGGGGCCAACAATGATTCAGGTGTTTAGCAGTCGAGTGGTGTCGCCTAGGCGATGTCCGAGTTGTATGGCCTTAAATGGCTGCGGCGGGCCAGTTCCTTGCCAGACCGAGTGTCTGTAGGCTACGTGACTGCCGGCATACATGATTCTTTGTCAACATCGGTACAGATTTATAATAATGTAAATCTTTTGTAACAATATAACGTAAAGAGACACAAGAAAGTTTAAAATTAAATGTGATTTGTTTCGAAGTTATTATGTAATAAACCTTAAATTTATATTTACTAAAAACAACTTACGGAAGTGTTTTATCTATAGAGAATAATATCGACAAAATGATAAAAGTAGGTAAGTAAGTAAAAATCTAGCGAAATGTGACATATGTTTAAAAAACTGATTTCTACGAAATCTTCACGTTAAAAAGCCAGCGAATATTTTTGTCGTACCTACAGAATTCCAATAAAAATAAATGGTGATGAATGAAAAATTTACATAATTTCGATGTTATTGTTATGCGCTCAGCGAACGATTACTAAAGTTAAACAATGTTCGCTGTGGCCAGTCCTAGGATGGGTGACCAAAATAAGAAACATCTCAAGCTCCTCCGTGCTTCGGAAGGCCTGATCTCGCCCGGGTCGTGTCGGCTAACCGTCCCATCGGACTAGGCGAGTGAAGGAACAGAGAGTGCACTTGCGGTTGCGCAGTCACTTGTTTGTGCACTATAATATCTCCAGCGCAGATGGCTAGTCTCTGTGGAGATTGGCCGCCGTGACCGAATATCGGTTGGGAGGACATTATGAAAAAACGAATTTCGAATGAATTGCGATCTGCAGAATATCACACTCTTCCTGTAGAGTGCGAGACATGTCCACCGACAGTGGGTTGCAATAGTCTACTCACAGGTAGAGATAGGCTTACCGCAGATTGTTACCAAGCAACCTTTGTTATTTTAAGTAAATAAATAAAAAATATTTTGCAACAAAACTATACTAAGCTTATCTGTGGATAGAATAATGAAACTTGCCTACTTGTCCGTAGCCGGGGCAATCCGAGGACTGGAGACATCGAATTATTTCAATATGTATGAATATATTTACTAAAGTGAACAATACGACAAGAGTTTTGAAAACACTACCGGTACTCTATTTGATTTTCTATAAGAAATCGAAGTACGTAGAATATACTCTTTTTTTTAAACAATGATTCTGAAAGGATCTGTAGACAGTTTTTGACCATTTTCGTGTAGCTGTGTGTAAATTTGACAAGATTATATCAACAATAAACCATATTGCAGATAGCTATCTGATGCTCTGTTTCTGAACTTGAAAAGTAGAGTTGTTTTGCTATCGTAACGGCATAAAAATTACTTCAAAATTGCACATAAATAAAACACGTTAATGTATATTTTATTATGCTTACATATGTGAAATTGCACAATTAACCATTTTTACGAGCTCTTATTTGAGACACGTAACGACACTAAATGGCAGCAGCCGCGCGTCAACTAGTTTTATATAACGCGCATATGGTCATATGGTCAACGCACTTTGGCAGGGGTTCGCCAAGCCTTGCCATCTTCATAGGGTAAATGCTCTAATAAGAAGATGGATGTATTGAATTGATTAGATAATAAATAACAGTATTATTAACAGCGCGATCATCGGGCTACAATGCTCGCTGGAGTCGCTATACGCCCACTCATCTCGTATGTAGGTCGCGGAGCCATCTGCCCAGCCACTTCAGCTATCTGCAGACTGCGGCTAGCTTTATTGCGAGTTTGCCCGTGGCCAATGAATTATCGTGCATTTGGTTTAGCCGCAACGGGCGATGCACTTTGAAGTTTTACGTCACGAGTAATACTAGAGGGACTAGGGTTTTGTCAACCGGCTTGCCAGTTGATTAAGTTTCCTACCCTCAGCTAGTTGTCACCGAGCTTTGTATCAGTGAGTATAAAAGCTGAGCTTTCAAATCAAATTTTGACATGGAACATTTTAATCAATAGCATGTGAAAAATCATGAAATTTGTCACACCTGATACTTCCATTCACATGGACTGCTTTCAGGGGTGGATCCAGGATTTCAATTAGGGTGAGGGGGGGGGGGATTCAGTAACCATTCAATAAATGATTTCGGTGGCAATATAAAAGCGTAATGCTTCACAAAAGGCATCGAGAATAGTTATTTACGTTGTAAATATAAAAATTGTGTCAATTGTATGATTCAATGTTTTGACTTATAAATGATCATAGAGCAATGACGAGCTTTTGCGGTTGACAGATTCCTAATTAATTGGTAATAAAAAAATACAAAACTAAGTTGAGTGACGTTATTATTTGAATACTTTATTGGCTAACTTTCGGAGGTCATCTTAATTAATTGCATTTGTAACTCTAAATAACTTGATCAAATAATAATTTGAAATTCATGATATTCGCTCACTTATCCCAATAATGTCCCGTTTTGGAAGGCTTAAAGCATTTTCGCAAATTAACCATTATGCAATGAAGTGTGATGGTAGAGTAGACATTAAAAAAGCTTTATTCTTAGCGAATTTTTAAGAAGTAAAGATTTCTAAAAATGATAACAGATGCTGTAGTTATAACCAATGAATTAAGAATTCTTTGGGTTAACAAAGAGATGAATACGGTTGAAATTTTGTTCGGGTTTTATTATTTTGTATAAGTTCAGTATGGTTCAGTGGTCATCGCATCAACATAATATGTTGAAGACGCAAATTCGAATCCAGCTTGAAGTGCCTGCCTGAAGTATTTTTTTTCTCATATCGATTATTATTATTGAGCTTTTCTACATATAGAATACATAGTCACAAATATAATTTCTCTATCTATTTTATTTGTCATCACACCAAGTCAATTGTTTCAACATTTTTTATATTCTTAATATGGGAGTTGTTTATGAATGATGCATTTGATTAGTCAGAAAGATTAAATAATGTTTATGGAATGCAATATTTATAGGGTTAACCCCTATAGGGTTCCACCTATGGGGATAAAACAGAGATGGTAATTAATTTGGGTAATTTATAATTTCATGATTTAAAAAAAATATAAATGTGAAAATGTAACCACTCCATTATTTGTCAATATTTTCCAAAATTTGGTAAGTACTACTTATGTCTCAGAAAAATATGGAGAACATGAAAACATAACGACCAGAATTGAGTTATCCACGCGCACTACACAATCAAATCCATTTTACTTTATGACAAAGCCTACTGGCGTTTACTACTTGTTGTAATTCTTGTCTGTCTGCCTTATCTTTGACATTTGCTGGACACATGCAGCAGTGCTACACTCTAAGTCCGCACTCAATGTTTTGCTCATTAAAACGCCGTTCATTTCTGCGTTCACCAAAGCACGAGCGCCATGCAGCGTTGTACAGCTAACTTCAGGATCAAAATTTGATTTCAGACTTAGAGAGTGGCCTTTCAGATCTCACTGATTACGGATTTCTGTGACATTCTCGTGTTATTTCTTTTGCAACCGACCTTAATTGATGCGCCAAGGAAAGCATGCGCTACGCAAAATGCGACCTTATTGACGAATTAATAAAGTTTGCTTTCAAAGTAAATAATGGGGTTTCCTTCTTAAGTTTGCGAACAGGCGAGCTTTCCGCTGGTTGCGATTCGCAGAAGGGAAGTTCGGTTCACGTGGTTAAACTTTTTTATTCCTATTAACAACTTAAGTTATTTGAGAATCTTAAAACCATTCATCATTAAATAAATACATACTATAATATTCATTTTTATAAAAATACGTCATACGCATTGTCCATATCTTAATTAAAATACCAACAGTGATCGTAGTGGAATGTTGAAAATTATTTGTCTTAAAGTAGTTTCGTATTATGAGGCCAAATGGATAGTCAAAAAATACACAAATTTTTAATGCATCAGTGTCGTTTTAAAATGATTTTGCCTCAAAGATACGTATTTACTTTTACTCTTCATGACAATTATAATTGGTCTCTAAGCAAATACTACAAAAAAATAATACTTATAACCTTCTTTAACCACACAAAACGTTTCCATGCCTCTTATACGTATTATACACCTGTGTGGCAAATGCACAAGCAGTGCCACCCGAAGAAAGAAAAAACACGTTCCAAGTTCAACATTAACTGCCATGTTATCTTGTCTTGTACCTTGTACCAGTGCATTGCGGAATAGATTACCATTGTTTTTTTTTCAGAGCAACGCACGCGGCGTTTCGTTTTTCTTACCGGCCAGCAATTACGTTGTTGGAGCGTGACATTAGGGGTTTTCTACACAATCACAATTGTAAATTAAGTCAAATCGATGGTCCACGTCCTGACAATGACTCGAGTTGATTTACAACTGCGCGTGGCCTGTGCACTTATATTTAATTGCTTGCGGCCGATAAGGCGATGTCTTTATTTTAAGTTATTAGGCCATCGTTCGTATTATATACGACTTGACTTTTGGTTTCTGTGGCGATAATGTGATAACGAAAGTAAAATTTGTCATTGTAAATATTTGGGTTTGACGTGTATTACTGTAGGCATTGGTAATTATGTAGCTGATAACAATTGAGTATTTCTTTTGCCTCTAAAGTTATAATATTGAGGCCACAATTCTTTCCAGTCGTTGTTAATAGTATTTGGATTTGAGTTTCCTTTGCCTTTTTGTAAACTGGAATAATAAATAAGAATCAACAACAAACAAGAAACATAAAAAAATAAGCCAGAACACAGCGATGCAAGCACCGCTGCTTTGCGGCAGTAATAGGTAAGATTGAGGTACCCAGTAAATCACTGCCTGTCTTACACTTCAAGCCGGAACCCAGCTATGTAAACACTACTTCTTTGCAGCCAAAATAGATTTAAAGATAAAATAAAAAATAAAAATAAAATTTGTTTATTACCAAAAAAGAACACAGATCGTACATATAAAATCTGTGTTGTCCAATCTATAGATTCTGGATCTCTGTCCATCAGAACGCAAACCGTAAATAATAATGTGTGTAATTGTGTATATATATTATCTAAAATTTAAATGTTATTATCCGACTATATTTTTATTATAATTTTTTTATTGACTCTATTTCTTTTGAATAGTATAGCACTTTTTTGCATTTTTATTTTTTTATTGTATTTTATTTTTATTGCAATGGGTTGTGTGCCTGAAATAAAGACTTTATTATTATTATATTTGACAAGCCTCCACACTAGGTCGAAATCTGTATAACTAAGGCTCTATGAATTTTATGCACCAACAATATAATTGGGTTTTCTGCTAACGTTAAAGGCGGATTCACACAGTTTAGTCACAGTTCCGGCACAATATTGCCAGAGTGATAAATATTTTTTCATACATTTTTATGAACCAACTGACTGACTATTTATAACTATTTTATTACGATGATATAAAATACTTAATAACTTGGGGATTTATCGACATACTCTAATTGTTACGCGAATAAAACCTCAATAAACAGCTCCAAATTTGGTAATCCGTGATTATGGAAAAAGTGGAAAACCTGAACTGAACGCGTTACGAACGCAATTGACCGGAATGATAATTCAATTGGTTAATTATGTAGATACAGTTTTTGTGCTATGTTTACATTTCACCGTGGACATGCAAGCATGACATAGGGTGGGTGATGGCAGAAGTTAATTCCTTTACATAGGTACTGTAGCGCTCTACGCAGCGCTATTGAATACTTCTGATAGTGTTTTTTAAGTGCCGTTTCCTTTTTTTTATTTTCTTAAAACTAGAGAAAACATGTACTTTTCACTGTTAGCCATGGCAACCCTGATATCAAATGAATGAATGAATCTGACTCGAACTCTGAAAATATTTTAGCATTCTTCTTTTAAATCCATAGGGCTTGGTTGCCATAGACAAAACACCTAGCAAGTATTTCGCCACACTCCCCCCGTACCCCGACGTTTGATGTAACTCAGAAAAGTGGCATGTAGATTGAATTCAGTTATTTTCACGATCCAACCAGACACGGGTGCAATTTGTACTAATCACGAAAACAGCAAGCTAAAAAAATAACGATTAAAAAGCAGGAACCATGACTCAAACAGTCAAACTGATTGTGTTTTCACAACATCCCAACGATCAAAATGAACGCAACATTTCATTGAGATTTCCCTAATGAAATGTTCAGTTTTTTTGCCGCAAATTTCAGTATTAAGTAACAGAAAGTTTGTCCTCCTATTATAGACAAAGAACTGAAATTTATCGATCCGTGTTAAATGATATATACTTATAGCTCCATATAAAAGTATGTAAACTGATCGTCATTTACGAAAAATTTTCATCCATAATACATATAGTTAAATAAAAACGTAAACCGTGCATTTATTCATTTGTAAACGTTTATTTAACAAACTATTTTAAACGATTGAGCACTTTTGTCGAGTGTACTGTTTTAGGTCAACTTCAAAATAGTCTCAAAAACTTGTTCAAGTACAAATAATTAAAGGAATTTTAAACATTTAAAACTATAACTTTATGATGAGAGCATTCTCAAATATTTATCTTTCCTATCGAAACTGAACCATATTTATAAATCACTGCCAACTTCTAATCAATTAATTGCCAAGGACTTAATCGCAAACATTTGGTTTTAACTGAGGCAAGAGATAACCTTAATATGACTATCGCAAACAGACGAGTTATTATTATACTGTGATAAGGCTCACTGTGAAATTCAACAAATACGGTTGATGTTAAGCTGACTGGCTGCTAAACAAATCTATTTTTTTTACTTTAAACATATATGGCCTTATTCATAAAAATATTTAAGCAATGTTTAAGTTAAATAATGTTGCTGTCACTTTCAATCTCATTACAAAAGAAAGGACATCAAAAGAGACAGCAACATTACTTAACTTAAACATTGCTTAAATATTTTTATGAATAAGGCCAATAAGGTTCAATCCAACACTGTAATGTAATTTTTTCTATTTTTAACCGACTTTGAAGAAGGAGGAGGTTTTACCGGAGGGAGACTCTATACCAGGGTCATTTGCTTGGGCAGCTCCGTTCTAACTTATTTCTGCCGCAAAGCAGCAGTGCTTGCATTACTGTGTTCCGGTTTGAAGATATGGCAGTGAAATTACTGGGTACCGTGACATTACATCTGATGTTACAAGTTGGCAACGTACACTGTGGTTCTTGTGGGGGTTGCAGTTTTGCTGCGAATCTCACAAGAGCCACATGTATTATAGGTGACTGTTACCACTTACCATCAGGTGGGCTGTTTGCTTGTTTGCCAACTTAACTGATCTGATAACGGAATTCCAGATAAATATATAAATATAAAATAGTGTGTGTTCGGTTGTGATAGAATATTGACTTTTAGGTTTGTATTAATAAACACATCTCAAAGTTATGTGATCGATCTTAAGATGCGGGTTGTGACATTTAATGTATGGAACATCTGTCAAAAACAGAATCGTAAGATCGATCTCATAATTCTTGAGGTGCGAATTATTAATACGAGACTTTTTAATACCTACATAATATATCTGCTTACTTAAAAAAAATGATAATAGCTTCTATCCTATGGTACTTGTTTCATTAAAGTTGGCTCTTGTTAAGCAATGTAGACTCGTTATTTATATTATTGCTTCGATTCGATTCTTGTCACTATTTTTCACTTCATAGTCTTTATAACTCAGTTTTTTATGTGTTTTCAAATATCTTTCAATTACATTAAAGTTGTTTCGTGTAAAAATGTAATGAAATTGTTTAATTAAAAAAGAACGTTCATAGGGCTCGAATCGGGGTGTCTAAGTAATGTATTTATTGTACTGTGCGTGTTATTTAAAATGCAATTTTTTGTAAATTCTACTAAAGCCTAAATATTTAATTTCGTTCACATTTACAGCTAATCATTTTATGTTAGTCACTTGTATAGTAATGAGAACGACCCATAAAAACAAATTTAATGATAATTATAATTGTGTTCCAGATAACGCTAATTAGCTAAGTAACGATTTTTACTTAGGTTAATGTGGGCACTTTACTACGGATAGCTATTGACATTCTTCTCATCTGACGGTATGTGATAGTAAGGCATGGAAGCAAGCATTGTCCGGAATCCTTAACAACAGAGGAACTGGCTATCTCACCCCCAATTTTCGAATTAAAAAATTGTAAAAATTTTGCCATGGCAGCTGGATAGATGGAAGTATTTCAACAAAGGAGAAAGTTCTATGATTGACTGTTTTTTTTAAGGTTCCGTACTTTCGTCGTCGAATGTATACGTCCGGTCAAAGTTTTATACGTATGCAAAAGAAATAAAAATATTTTCCAAAAATAAAACCGAATTTAGTGAAACAAAAAATAATAATAATATTTTAAGCTAACACAAAAGTTTTGAAAAACTTAAGAATCTAATATTTAATAGTTTGTTTTTCAGAAAACCTTGACTTTAAAAATATTTTGTTTTCAAGGCCTAGTGTTCTGTGTAAATCGAAATTTTAACAGTCTTTTTCTCTAGTTTGAAGTATTTAGTTTGCTTTTGGTACACACAAGTACACAACACAACAAGTTAGAGATTACTTATTGACCTGGAGATCGACCTCATGTCGCTTGTAACAGCGGCGGCTTTTGCAATGCAAATCTCAAACTCTATGCTGTTGACAAGTCAGACAATCAAGTTGAAGCATTACAACACAAATTCGAGGAAGAGACGGAAATGTTATGTCGATTACATTTTCACTTGCTCATCAACGTATATCGCAGCGCAGGGTCAACCCAATAAAGTTTCAATCATTATTTCTCGACAGTCATCTGATTTAACGAGACTTCTTAACACGTTCTCATCATTTATCACGCGTAACCAAATTTAGTTTTTCGAAACTCGCAACTTAGTGAAATGTCAAATCGTGACATTTTAAAATGAGAACACCATTTTTATTGCATTCGAGCAAAGTTTATCTAACTATTTAACGATAATTTCGGAGCCTCTAGTGTTGCATTTAAGTTTTCAAGTGTCGAACTGCATTGACACAGATGCCAAAATTTGACATTATTCCCAATGACCTTAATATGTTAATAATGCTAGAGCGTTATATATGCGCTATTCAACGCGTTAAAACTAGTGCCTAATTATTTTCTAAATTCACAGTTTTATTCTGATGTTGGTGCCACTATATTAAAATATATTTTTTTTCTAGACTTTCCAGGTGATTATTGCAGGGCACCGACTTCAATATTAAACTGTGATTTCGTATGTACTCTTATAATATTTATGCTTTTTGGTGTTTTTGAAATCGGTTTTATTTTTTTAAAAAGAAAATTTCTACCTTTTTAGTAAGCTAATGCATGCGTATTAGAATTTGAGCAGCCAAAGCAAAGACCAGACTCTTTCGCTCTAAAAAGTTTTGAAAGATTCATCCCGAACTCCTAAACCACTAGAAACTTTCCAGTAGTAGCGCAGTAACATGATATAAATAAAAATGTTTGTGAAATATAATATTTGTAATGTTGGCAATTTAAAAGAGGAGACAAAAAAAATACAAGACATTGCGAGTTTCTTGCCTGTTCTTCTCGAGAAAGCTCTCCCAATTTCCGAACAGGCGTAGAGTCAACTTCTTTTTTCAATTTACTTTTACTTGTATTTGCATACATCTTAATAATGGTCGGGGTGTGTGTACATACAAGGATTAAATAATTAGTTAATTAGATTCTTGGTTGAAGATTTTTTATGTTTTGTTTGACGGCAATAAGTGCATGTAAAGGTCTATATTGAATAAAACATTTTGAGTTTGAGTTTATATGGTGACTTCCAGATGCAAATATCTAAATATGTTCAGAAAAACACATAAAACACGTTGGACGTGCGTATGAAATTTAAGAGTTTCTCTTAATTTTCCTGAGGTCCCATCATCAGATCATGAGTTGGTGACAATTGGACCACCATTCTTTCGCTTACAAAAAGAATTTTAAGAATCTGCCCACAAATATCGGAGTCATTGGACAACATACATAAAAAAAATATACAGTCGAACATTAATCTCGTCCTTTTTTGAAGTCAGTTAACAACACCTGCCGAGTTAACTACAGAATTTATTCACGTTTAACGTCACTAACCATGCTAAATACCAATTAACGCGCTAAGCTGTTGGCCACATACGGTTATTTTTCAGTCGCGAGCCAAATTTTGTGGACTTGTTCAGAGAAGTAAACTGAACAACATTTCCTATGGGACCAGTCTTGAAATTACGAAAAGAATCAGCTGTTCCATACAAATGTTCAACATCCACTGAATCCAAATGTATTGAACAGCCAATTTTTTTTTCACGATTTCACGATTGGTCCCATAGTAAACGTTGTTCAGTCAGTTTTCATGTTTGAACAAGCGTACATTTGGTTTGGTGACATAAAAAATAACCTGTCTACATAATGTCAACAATATTGCACTCATTAATGCGGTACGTACCACTCAGGTGGTACCCGAGCGTAAAAAAATCATGCTCATTATGTCACGAACTCATGGATTCGGCTTAGAATTTTTTTAACGGTTTCTCAATTGACTAGAATTGGGATGATGACTGAATTCAAATTTTTACGTCTCGTCATTAAATATTAAAATACCGTGGAAACAGATGCAGTCCTGTGATATTAGAATTAAAATCGGCTTAGAAATACATTAGATACAAGCATTTTAAGTTGTTAATTTGAAGGCGATTAGACAAAGAGATCCGACATCAACCGTGACGTCATTGTTGAGTACGGCCATATAAACTCCTTGTAAATTGCCGTTTTGCTAGAAAGAGATGGAGAAAAATCTTTAATAACTTATATCTTGGACGTTTTTATAGTTATTCGAAAACCGATTTTTCCTCTTTGTTTATAATATGAATGAGCTTCTATTAAAACAAAAAAAAATTTTTTGTCATCTAGCCTATTATCATGTTCATTAGCCTTTATTGACACATCTATGTAGAAACTTAGACAATTTGTTAATTAAGTACTTACTTATTTAAAAAAATGTTTATTACAAAATTTGTTTATTGTCTATGGTTAAGACATACACTCACAAATTGTTATTAGAAAAGACCATTGTTTGTGGATTGAATGGCAATTAAACGACCTGGCTTTTTTTGCGGCTTAAAAATAGAGCGTGATTCTATGTTCTACTGTACCTTGTTTTCTATGTATGTTCATCAATTACTTATTCCACCATTTATAGGCCGATTTTCAAAATTCTTTTTGTAATCGCAAGAGTATACTCTTGAAATGGTCCCATTGTTACGAAGTCAGGATCCCAGGAATCCCAGGAAAATAGAGAGAAACCCTTAAATTTTATGGGCACTTCCAACGTGTTTCATGATTTTCCTGAAGATATTCAGGTATTTGTAGTTATAATTTGTAAATTTGTGAGGTTTATTTCTTATGTGTAATTGTATTATTGCTTAACTGTACATTATATCAAATATTTATTATATCAAGTCAGTTAACTTAGTTTATATGTTGTTTGTAATTATATATTTTGTGTGTTTTCATAATTTTAAGTAACTTAATTAAGCGAGTACCATTGTAAGTGTGTTGGCTAGATCTTAATCAGCTGTAAGTTTACACTGTGAATTAATAAATAAATTAATAAATAATCTGGCTTCAGGTAGTCCATATCATGTTACTAAGTTGACGATGGAAGGTTTCTGATGGTTTAGGTTAGGAGTTAGGGTTGGTGCCAAGCAATCATAACTTGCAGTCTTAAATATATAAGAACAACAAATGTAGTTAGTTAAAATTTTATTTTTTTACTTTTTGGTGTTTTTAAGTCAGTTTTTATTTTAAATAAACACGTAAGTAGTAGGTACAGTATTTTTGACTTTATTTGGGTGAAGCGGATTCTATAGCTGACTAACAAAAATGCTAATATATACCACTGACATTTTAAATTGTCCGTCCGAACGTTATTTTAATTACGACGTCCTAATTACTGGAGAACAAACAATTCCCCTAAACTATTACTCACTTACGAAGCGGAGCGCGCATATAAAATAAATTAAATACAAATGACGCATTACATCGCCGCCTATAGTTCGTCCTGATCGTAAATAGAGTTGGTGTGCCTAACAGGAAATCTTACGCTAAACGGTCATCACGATATCCTTAGCGATGTAACAATTAAAGCGTTATTCCAAATTCAAAAGTTCAAATTACTAGTACGTAGTGTTTGGCGCGTAAATCAATTAGTTCTATTTTCGATTATTCGTCAGTGATTTTTTAATGTCTCTACTTTTATGGCAAAGATACCGAGTCCATTGAGCCATGTAATAATATGTCAACAAAACAGTGTGTTGGATTGTCATTGGCCGGTGCCAATAGATATGAAGTCGAAATAAAGGAAATATTAAATGTAAACAACAAAACTAACCTCATCTTCCTCGTCGTCGTTATAATAGGGATCTAGCAACATATTCTTCCAGTGCAGCACGTCCGACTTTATCGTGTAGGCGTCGTGGTCCCTCATGTTGGCGTAAAGGGGGCTGTCCCTGCCCACGCCCTCGGAACTGGCGCTCATGGAGCAGCTCTCGATTTCCACACTGCCGCCGCAGGAGCAGCCCTCGTCGGTGAAGCTGTATCCATACTCGATCTCCTCGTAAATGTTTTCGTCGGTGATCGCGTCGCGCACCGGCTCGTAGCCGTGGTCGGCAGGCCTGTCCGCCGTCATGTCGGCGACTGGCTCGCTCGGCGACTCGCACCTGTCTCCCACCTCCTGCAGCGAGTACACTCGGTAGCTAGGTATCTCCAAATCCGACGCGGTGTGGAATGACAATCGCGACGTCCTCGCGTAGTTCTGCAGCAGCACGCGCCTCATTATCTCGTCGCTGTTGTGGAAGCCGCTCGACTGGTACCAGATGGGCGCGTACGCGTCCTTTAACTCGTTATCGGTGTCCATGCTGCATTCCTTGTAACTCCAACATGTACTCTCCGAGTCGCTATCAGTGTCTAATGTTTTAACTTGCGAAGTCTTCACCTCCATATTGCCGTATATCGGCGATTCTGGCGTTTTGGGTTTAGTCCTCCGCGGTGGCACTGGCGGTGCACTTTGAGCTACAGTTTTAATCGGTTCCACAGAATTTAAATTATTTTCTACGGGGCTCTTAGATTCTGAGTTATCTTTCATGGTCCTCACCGGCGTGCTAGTCACAAACGATACATCAGATAACGTGGATTCACCGTCACTACACTCTTCACAATTCACTATCTCAGTTGCGACTTGATTCACTTCACTGCCCCCTTGTTTAGTTTCACTCATTCCTTCTAAACATTCGCTGAATATATCTAAAATGCTCAGTGAGACGTCGCTCTCGGCAGGCTTGAGATACTTTTGAAATTCTTCAAGTTTGTAAATCTCTTTGCCTAGTTGGGAGAGGATTTCGTCGAACGCGCTGTCGGGAGCACTAGACGGCTCAGAGTCTTCAGAATCAGGGGACGGAGGCCTGACTGTGACTAGAGGGTCGTACTCCTCGGTCGAGTCCCTAATACCTTTGAGCCACGCGATAATCGGCTGCGCTGCGCGACCCGCGTGCAGTGTTTCCGCGACGGCGCTCGGAATCCAACTTGCCACTTCGCACTCACACATTGTGCTCAGTTTAAAGCGATAACCGGTGCATGATTCACTAGGTTCCGCGAAGGGACAAGGTTTGACGCGACCATCGTACGCTACGCTACACGTTCTAAAACTCATTAGCGCGCAACACTGCCCGGCATTATCAGCGACATTTGCACTCGAACGCTCGACCGCGATCGCTTATCGGCGCATACAACGGTTAGTCTCCGAGTCTGACCTCCACGGCTCCACGCGCGATCTTGGATCAGCGTCAAACTTTTACGTGTTTATAAATAATCGTGTCACAATAAAATCCAATCGAACGGAAACACTGGCCGGAAAAGAAAAAAACAAACAAACCGAATTTGGAATTGCCGCCGGGCGGCGCGCGATTGGCGGTTGTTCGCGCGCTTTTTCCCCGATTTTTTAAAACGGAGGATGAAGCGTCCGCGCGCCGGCCGCCCGCCTCGGTAGTGCCGGTGGCTGCGGCAATTAATCGACGCGCTCATTCAGTCGGAGTCTGTGTGACCGATATTCTACGTTATTTCTGTGGGGCGCCACGCGTGGCGTAACCGCACTAAAAGCATTGCACTATGCATTAGATAAACGGTGCAGGGCTTCCACCGTCCGCCCGGATGGCCTGCCCACCTGGACAAACTCACTTTCTAAAAAATCGAGTAAGAACTGTACAAAAATCATTGTGTGGTTTTATGAAACCACGATGCAAGTGAAACTTTTTTCCGGATCGTAATTTAACTGAAAGTTTTCGGAAAATTATTCGATTTAGGGCATTGAAATCGCGTTTTTAATCTTAAGTTAAATCTTTTTCTTCTGAAATGAAAATTATAAATTATTATTTTCTTGTCAGAAGAAACAAATTAATAAACAAATAAAATAAAAAAAACATGATAAAAATAACGCTCTATACCAGGATCGAACCACTGACACAGTCGAAGATCTAACGCATAGACCAATCCTGACCGACCTATACGAAGTAGTGCCTTTAAAGATCTCATTTTGTGTAATGCGACATGTGTACCTAAAAAATTTAGGCGATGTAAAAAAATTCATTGTAATAATAGGAAGCCCGAAAATTTCAAGTTACTGACACTTGTGACCACAGGCGCGGAAAGAAAAAGAACCTCTTTTTATGCAGATAGTAGCCCTGACCACGAGCTACGTTTCGCTTAATTTTATAGAGGGGGATTTCCCCCAGCTTCTTGCGGGAATTTTGAAAAAGCCGCCTACATAAGCCAACGAACACCTGTGCTGAATTTGATGCTTTTCATTCCAGTAGTTTGGGCTAACAAGCAGGTTGCCCACCTGATGATAAGGCTACAGTCGCCTATAGTACAGTAAGCGCCTCATCAAGCTTTACATTTGCACTACGAAAACCGCCGCTATTACGTCTGAAGTAAGAGTGGTCCAAAGGTCTAAAGGTCCAAAGGTCTCAAGTATAGCTTGAAGCGGCGCTTACACGATTTACAACCCCTACAAAGACCCCAATGTCCGTTGCTAGCTTGTGGCGTAAAATGTCAAGACACAGTACCCACCAATTTCAGCACCTGTTTCACCCTTCAAACCGGAACACAGCAATGCAAGTTTTTTTTTATTTTTGGAATTGTAAATGCAGCGGCTTAACTAGCCTTTCGAAAAAGGGAGGAGCTCGAGATTCTAAGTATTTTGTCACCCATCTCGTGACGGACCATTGCGAAAGCGTAATCGCCATTATCACAGGCCGGACGCGCGAACTACTGCGTCACCGAACGCAATAATGAGACAACTTTTTTATTGACACAGTACTTATTCTATAAAAATCACAACTTAAGAAACGACTTTTACTCAAATAATTACTTTGATTTGACTATAGATACAAGTGTAAGTCTGCTCCTTCTAGACTTCTAGAGAGACATTTGGTATCTATTCTCATATTTTTTTATGATATATCTCGTTTGAATATTGTCCCAAAACAATGTTTGGACATTTCTATTATATACAAATCTATATAAATTGACTTTGTCTGGTCAACTTTACTCTATGCAACATTAAGAAGTGACAATGAAACCGCGTCATCTCTATCATTTCCATATGACGTATTCCCATTTCGTAAATTCAAAAATTTATCACTACATTCAAGACTCGTAGCAATACGCTTCATAAATAGGACAGAGAAAAGACCATACATCACACCTTCAGTGGAAGACCATCAAGATGATGGTCTTGACTGGTGGTAGCAAATAGCTAGGTATGCCGATTTCAAACAATCAGTCAAGCTGTATACTTAAAGAAATGACCTAAACCGTAAACTTAGTTTCAGACAAAAACGAACTTAGTCACTAGTGTAACTTAAGTGTTACAAATCACTTCCATGCTTATATAAAAGTGTGCATTCCTACGTAGATTTGCCATACCTGTTGGCTCTTTTGAATTTCAAAATTAAGTTGCGGTTTTGAGATAAAAATCCGAGCACTTTCTTGTTGTGAGTCTATGAGAACAACACATCGTTCTATAATCCAATAGTACGCATGTGCCGTTTATACAACGAAGTTTCCATGAGAGCTAAAGATAACGATATGGACATTGACATCTTCAGCCATAGCCGCGTAAGATTCCAAAGCTGTCTAAGAGATGTATTGTTCAAACATGCCAACTTATGATGTTATTGTGGGTTATTAAATAATGTTGAAATTAAAATACTGTTCGCTTGAACATTCGAGCTGTGTGCACTCGTTATTGGATTGTGGCTTAATATCATAATATTGTAAGATATTGTTTATTGTATTAATGTTTATGCTATTATCTGTGTTGTGTACCGTTAATAAATAAATAAAATGACCAAGGATAAGATATACAGAAAAATGAAGAATGACTTAATAGAAAGAATTTAAAATACCGTAATGATAGGTATGCGGAAAAACCGTAAGTCCGTAACCGTAAGGTCGGCTTTCAGATAAGTATTGACTATAATTACTACAAGGTCCAATCTAATTTAAAAAAATACAAAAAATAAAAACCGACTTCAAAAACACTGAAAAGTAAAAAATAATATAAGAATAGGTGATTAATCCATTTTTTTTCTTATGCAGTTTTCTGTTTCTATAAAAGAACAAAACTGCAAGTGCTTCTTCGTCACTAAATCACTCGACATTTTGACGTCCTTTTAATTTCAAGCGTAGGCAATAAATTATAAAAATATTAAAGGTTAATTTTTCTTATACCTACTTATCAATAAACTATTTCATAGGAAGATAAAGTGAAAATTAGATCCTAATACTCGACGCAAGTCTAGCGACTTTCAAAAAAATGACGGAGCTCGACATGTCCAGTGTTCAGATTGGCTACGCTATGACTGCAGCTCAGGAAAAATTCGAATTGGAACTTTTTTCGAAACCATAAGAATGAGACCCCACAGGCCCAATTCTACTAATAAGTTACAGCCGAATCGAAAGTATCGAAACTGAACCGTTGCGGTCGACCAATCGGAGCGCTAATTTGCCATTCAACTTTTCGATGACGTGATAATGTGGTGTTCTTCTGATTGGTCGATCGCAACGGTTCAGTTTCGATTCGGCTGTAACTTATTAGTAGAATTGGGCCCCTGGAGTGCTCACCGAACGTTGTCTAAATTCGATTTTTACCGATTCTCGAGTTGTTTTCGACGAAAATTTGAATAATATTGATTTTCCTCATAATGTTCTATTGATTTCATCATTTCATTTCAAATGGAACGAAACTCAACACGAATCGAGCACAGGCGACACGAATGCCTAAAAAATAGCGCCTCCGTGGATCTAACTAAACAAAAGCCACAAGTATATTTTTCCGCAGGCTTTGCGCTGAAAAAATGTATGGAAATGACATTAGCTGCGGAGAAAATAGCCTACTAGGGCTACACTAACTTAATGTTAGTGTGAACGCCTGTGTCGTGATATACGTCACTGAACGCGTTAACCAGACCTCCTTAAAAGAGTGGAGTTTGCTACACAAGTTCTAAGCGTCTTACCTTTATGCCACATACCATTTAACGCGCTAAGCTGTTGACCACATATGTGATGTCAAACCTATCGCGTTAACAAACGCATCAGGGCACAGGTGGGGCCGTAGCGTGACCGGTTAGTAATCATTCCAAGGGAAAGCCCGATTCAGCGAACTAGAGCGAGCGCTGACAACCCTAACGGGCTGATCTTGCGCAGAAAAACACATGTGATGCGAACGACCTGATACCGCATTTGCTATTAGCTGTCACTCGCTATTAGCAGGCCTGATACGATTTCCAATGGCGCGTTTGAACTTGATAAGCCACAAAGGGTTCATAGTAAATGAACTCATGTTTGCTTCAATAATGTAAACTAGGTTTTAATTTGATCGAAGAGTTTTGTCTATGAAGTGATCAACACGAGATATTTTAGCAGAAACTTTTTGCATGTAAACCGGAGCATTTGAGACAAAATTACATAAAAGTACATACAGCAACACACCAGACTTTACATGTTAACCTTGAGATCGCTCTTATGTCGCTGTTAATAGCGACGACCTTCGTAATACAAATGTACAGTTTGACGTGGCTCATACTGTACGTTATTTTACAAAATAAAAGTTTTGAGACATGGTACGCTGTAAAATATCACGAATTCGAGACACAATCGATTTTATTTTGAATGTAGTGTAATTAATACGACCGCCTATTTCTATACGATAAATCAATTCTGTCCGTTGGTCTGTTGCGAAGTTAAAATAACGCCAGCCCGGCAAAAAATTCGCATTGCGATTTTTTGTTTATTCTGCGTTAAATCGTTACTTTTAGCGCACGGCACGTGTCAGTTATTAACATTAATATAATTTGCTTCCTTGCTGTTTTATTGATACACTGTTTAGTATTTATCTTTCTTTTGTCATAGCTCAACATAAAAACCTTCATTCGCTAAAGGTCAACTTCGTTGACAGGCAAATTTGCTAAGGCAATTTATCAAAACGAAGGCATAATCATATTTAAACCATTTATTTATAACTCCCTTTTTAAAAGGTACGCGATCAAACTCTTTTTTATAAGGACTACTTACATTGATAATGATTCAATGAAGACGCTTGTTACGATTACCATACTTTTAGTACTCGCAGTCTGAATATCAGTAAATGGATGACCAGTTTAAAATAATGTATTTATTACATTTTGAATTATTGATGTGAATCGACGACTAGTTTGATTTATCAAATTAAGAATCAATAATAGATATTTCAGCTAAATCAATGATAGAGCACAGTAAGTACACAAAGTTCATAATAGTAATAAAGAGAAATCAAGCTATTTTAATAAAATTGTGAGTACATCATTGTCATCTTAATAATTATAATAATTATATTATATAATCAGAACTTTTAATTAATAAAATCAGTATTAGTTACGTTACAATAGTACATTGTTACCCCAGGGGTGAAAGTAACTTATTTAGTCCCGAGACGGTGTTTGGCGCCCGAGCGTAGCGAGGGCACCAATAGCACCCAATAGTTCGAGGAACTAAATAAGTCTTTAACCCGAGGTAAACACTGTGCTTTTCATTACGAATACAAGGAAAGTAAAAATAAAACAATGAATTAGCTAAAGAAAAAACGTGTAAATTTTATTTTAAATCAACAACTTCTGTTTTAGCCCGCTTTCTTATAAAATCAGACGTTAACTCCATACCTGAATCAGATGAACTCATCGTGTTAATTATTAACACAATGTTATACAAATATAATTAACAGTTAATACAAATCTCTGCTATACGGAAGTATTTAACAAAACTCTAGAAATGGAAAAAACAAATGAAGATCGCATTGCCGCTTTCCCGCTTATTTTGTTTTTTTTTTTGTGGCCGGCCAGCTATTCAGCCATTATTTTTTATTTTCATAATTTAAAAAATGGTAAATATTTTGCCCAAATCTATGTTATTTTAAAGAAATAGTTGAAAATAAATTGTAATAAAGTCATTTAAAAATTATATTATTTAAATACTTAACATTATGTTATTTCAATTTTACACCGCGCTGTATTTGAGTGGCTGTATAGAAAGTCGGAACATGGTTCAATAAAAATGTGAAAAAAGAACTAGTTTCTTTTTAAAATTTGACAGCAGCTGTCAGTTGAAAGTGATTCTCCCTAGGGCTGAAAAGTATTACTTTCAGCCCGCTCCTCAGGCAACTTCAGACCTACTTTCAGAGTATGAGTAATGAAAAATCTATTTTAATTATGAATGATATTAAAATAATGAATTAATTGGCCACATTCGTTTCGACTATTGCCCTTAAGAGAAGCTGTCATTTTGAGAAATCGCCATCATGAATTAGCCTTTCAGCGAACATGCCCTTTAAAATATGAACCTTTTAAAGATGCATAAAATATCGAATATACAACGGTGTTTGGTACATGGGTTATCAAGTCGAAACCAACCCATGTTAACAAGTTATGTAAAAGTTAAGGCGTCATTCAAAATTGTCAAATTAATTTACTAATTCCCCATACATTTTAATTCATAGACAGAACTATTTGTGCTAAGCTGAGCTGGGTGACTGGGCTGTTTGGGGCCATGTTTCCTTTGCCTTCCCCAAAACAGGGAGAGTGAAAAAAGAAATATCTCCTAGGATTAAAAATGCTATTTTAGCCCCCAGTAATCGAATCTTAAACCACGAAATCAGTGCCGGGTGATCTCAACTCGCATATTTGCTTTTTCACCTTTTTATTTATATATTTCATCTTACGTCATCATCATCATCACAGCTCATGTACGTCCCCCACCGAGGGGTTCGAGCCTACCCTATGTTAGGGTAATTAGGCCTTAGTCAACCACGCTGGCCCAGTGCGGATTGGTAGACTTCACATACATCATTGAATTTCTTCGCAGATGTATGCAGGTTGCCTTACGATGTTTTCCTTCACCGTAGGAGCGTCAGACAAATGTACATATGAAATTCGAAACGAAAAACACATTGGTACATGGCGGGTCTCGAACCCTGACTCCCCAATTGGAAGGCAAGCGCCGAGTCCACAGCGCCACTGACGCCCACCAATCCCATCTTACGTAAGATTATGCAAATTACCCCTCGTCGCTGTGTTTCACTATCACGGGTCTTCTTAAAAGGTTCCATTTCACGCAAGCGCATCCGGAGCAGGCCACTAGTGTTATAATAAACATTTCTTTTGAATACCGAACAATGCAATGTAATAATGATTACAAAATATACATCTTACGCTGTTAGCACAACCAATGAAGGGCAAAATTAAGCTCCATTCATAAGAAAATTTCCATATCAAACATCAACTCTAAACAAATAATGATAACAGTACATTTCGCTTGTTGAAAAACGAGACATTAGTGCATTTCGAACGTGCAACTTCTTGTCAATGGAGTTTGTTCAGACCAAACGGTCTGCATATGCATTCAGTTAAAGTCCGCACGCGAAATACAATATCGTCGTATAGATATTTCCCGTTCTTCGGTTTCGGCATCCGGTACACAACGAGCGAAGTATTGGTTAATAGCATAGAGCAGAAATTTTGAGAAAATTTAGTCTTGTTTGGTGCCTGTAATGTAACTTTAAAGTGTGTGCATTTTATTTTAGTACATATGTATTAGGAGATTTGTATGTATGAGAGCGTCGGTGGCACTGTGGCCTGTAATGTTCATGTCACGACACTGGACTATGCCCCGAGTAGAATCGGGAGGCCCGCGATCTACGTTTAGCCATAATGACCTTATCACCTAAGGGTATAAAAACGACCCTTTCTCAGATCTACCAAATATACACAAAAAAAAATATCGGTCAAGCCGTATCGGAGGAGTTCGATTACAAACACACAACAACAACACAGATTTATATAGTTTAGAAGATTATGTAGTATTAATTTAGTAATTTAATCACACATCTGAAGTGGTTGTCACCAAGTTATGATCTGATGATAGGATAGGATCCTAGGAAAAGCGAGGGAAACCCTTAAATTTCATAGGGACGTCTAAAGTGTTTCATGTTTTTTCTGAAGATATTCAGGTATTTGCATCCGTTAGTCATCATATCATGTTACTGAGCTGATGATGGAAGGCTTCTGCAGGCCAATTATGGATCTTTCATCGTATGACATGGTATAATTTTGAGAAAAAGAAGTCATGAAATGCTGCATTTCGCATTACCGATCTCCAATGATATCATCACTATGGCGTAATTTCAATAATATCATCCTTAAATAATGAACAAATGATCAAAAATCTGACCGGAAATCGTATTTTTCGTTTCGCACTTTTATATCATATGATATCATTTGCAAAACCATGAGATCGGTAATAGGCCCTCTGGTAGGTTAGGAGTTCGGGCATAATTATTTCAACACTGTTTAGAGCGAAAGCATTTTTTTTTAAGTTATTTCGAAGCTTGCCTTTGCTCAAATTTTAATACGCATTGAATATATTAAAGAGATTGAAATAAAACCGACTTCAAAAACACCAAAACGTCATAAATAATATAAAAATACATGCAACATCACAGTTTTATATTGAAGTACCAAGCAATGATCACCTGGAGTCTTAAAAATATAACAACAATTAATGTTGTTAGTTAAGGCATTTGCAATAAAAAAATGTGATGTTGCATTTATGACATTTTTGTGTTTTTGAAGTCGGTTTTTACCCATGCTATGTAATATATAAGATATATGCTATAAGAATATATTCTTTTAGTATGTTGATGCAATTCCGTGTCTCTACATAGGATGGGAAAAAAACGACTTAAAAAACACCAAAATGTCATAAATAATATATATTTAGAATCAGGGATTCATACATTACTCGTATTTATAACGTTATGGTGTTTTTGAAATCGTTTTTTTCTCCCCTATCCTATGTAGAGACTCGAAACTGTATCAACACTCTAAACAATAATTTCTGAGTAGAAGTTGATTTGACCAGGGAGTGTGTTTGCCTTTAACATACGGCAGGGAAGCTCTTGGCCTTCATCACCTGATGGTAAGAGACGATAAGGCCGCAGCTGGAAGCGAGCTTCACCTGGACTCCTCCACAACCGAGGAATTGGCTATCTTACTCGTACCTCTAACTTTACCTCTAACTTGTAGGAGCACAACAATGCTATTTACATTGCTATTATGGCTACAAACTTGGGTAAGATGGTGGTACCACAAAGAATTGCCCCCATGAGGAATCGAAACCCGGAACTCCCGATCAATACCCGATGGTCTAGACAACTAGACCATGGAGGCGGTTAAATTACCCGTGTAGGTATTTATAATTATTATTGTAGTGTATATCAATTCTATTCATAACCACTGAATTGGCTTTTCGATAGAAATGCTCACGGTTTAAATAACCGCTTTAATCGCGGTCTGGTTACCGAGACCTCCCGGCATTTATCTGGAGTTTGGGGCAGATGTTTTTCTGATTGGTTTGCTTGGTAAACTTCTAAGCCCGCCTGGCTAGCTACCAGCGACCTTCCTAAGTTTGTCGCCGTAATAACAATGTAAATAGCATTTTTGTGCTCCGACAATCGGAAGAAAGATAGCCTCGACAACTGGGGAACTTCTCATTTGAGTCCGGGTGAAGTTCGCCTACAACATTGGTCTAATCGTCACTTATCCACAGGCGAAATAAAGGCCTGGAACTCCCCTATGTGTGTAAAGTTTTACGGGCAATTTCCCCCTTTTTACTAGTGTTTGTGATTGTCAGGACACGGTTTGTTAAGCCGCGTCCCTATAGCGAGCCGCTCGGCCGCGGCAGCCGCTCGGCCGCGGCAGCCACTCGGCCACACGAGCTTATGTTTTTTGCAACGCATCCTTATTAGAGCCGCGTAGTCCAGTGTGACCAGAACAATCAAGTTTCTGCGATTTTAGTGGAACAAAAAATATTTTACAAAAAATAAAAGCTGACCTCAAAAATACTGAAAATACAATACAATAGTTACAGACAACATCACACTTCTATATTCGCCGACTTCAATATAGAAGTGTGATGTTGTCTGTACCCATTCTTATATTATTTTTAACTTTTCAGTGTTTTTGAAGTCGGTTTTTATTTTTTGTAAAATATTTTTGTTATCTTTTTAGTGAACGAAATCTTTCTAGTGAATTTAATATCAGCTTACTGAACCTCTTTATCCGTTGCTCTTAATCCTTTAGGGTTTCTCTCGATTTTCATGGGATCCAATCATCAGATCCTAACTTTGGTAACTTTGGGACCACCCTATGGGTATACTATATCGAATACGAAAAAAAATTGAAAATCGATCCACAATTGGTGGAGTAATCGCATAACATACACACAAAACACGTCATCAGATCCTGAATTTGGTATACTCTATCGAATACAAAAAGAATTTTCAAAATCAGTCCACAACTGACGATGTAATCGCGTAACATACACACAAAAAAAACATACGCATCGAATTGGTTCACAGAATACATCTACTTACCAAGTTTTACAGTGTAGTTCTTATAGTTTCGGAGAAAAGTGGCTGTGACATACGGACGGACAGACAGACAGACATGACGAATCTATTTCCGGTTCCGTTTTTTGCCATTTGGCTACGGAACCCTAAAAACGGGGATTCACTATTCGTAAGCGAAAATTTTTCTGGTTTCGATAGTGAAGTACTATAATGTTGGCTTGACTTCACCTATCAATGTAGGCAGATAATATTTTAAGAAACACAGCGACTGTACTTGTAAAAAACTTGCATATTTCATATTAAGTACAACGCGTCCTTTCAGCACTTCCTTTTCGAAAACCGTTAATTCGTGGATGGAACTCAGCCGCAACGCAAATTATCTAATTTTCCTATTTTAATCGAGTTTTGGGAATATGGTAGAAATGCAGGTGCAGGCAGGGGGTCCACCGAAACCAGCAAAATTATGAATGCGGTCTATGAGAAGAAACATTTAGGAACCTCTGATTTAGGATCTAGCAGATTTTAAAATGTCATAATGTCAATATCGATTGATCGCAATTGGTTACAAGAGCAAGCCTGCAGTTCAGAGGCCAGAGACCTGCCCCCGTACCATGATCACTTAAAACAATATTAAAACCGCACTGCGATCGAGATCAGCAAGAGCGGTGTCTCTGTTTCAGTATTGTTTTAATCTTGCTCTAAGCGATCATGGTAAGGCCCCTTAGGTTTGTTATCAACGAAATTGAAAAAGAGACCGCAATTGCACTGTACATAATATTGCCATTTCGCTCTTAAAGCGGTTTAAATAAGCATATAATGCAAATATTGTAAGCGATCATAGAAAGGTGACATGTCGTACGTTGTTTGGCACCATGGTTTTAAAAACTGCATAACCTTAGGTAGGTCGCATACTAGCTTGGCACCCAATTCTATAAAAAGCGTTCTTACAGTGTCGGTCTTCGAGACAAGCTGAAGAGAGCTCGGCACACCTAATTGGACAGGCGTTCTGGGCTTAATTAATAAACACGCCCCTAAATTGTCTGAATTGGTCCTAAATGGGTGCCCGGCCAGCTGACTGATTCATACCAAGATAGGATGAGACTATAACTGCGTACAAAAATAACTCACAGCTGAGATGATTATGTCGCGTTGATAAGGATGTTTTTTGGCACACGTCTATTATGTTTTAAGTGATAATCTAATACTTCCATTGCAGAATATTTATTTTGATAAATCATACATTTCTTTGGAATAAAAAAATTGAAGGAATTTACTGCTCCTTATCCCTACCTCAAGAAGTATGGAGGCAAGAATGCTGGCTGCGTTACCTCATTGAATCGCAGTGTGAGTTAAGCGCCGGCAAGCGCCAGGCTTCTAGTCCCCAGAGGTCCGACCAGCCCTGGAGAATTTTTTTTTGCGTTTGAACCCCATGGACCTAGAGTCTCTACACTAAACGGTACAAAGTCTTGCTGTTAACTTAATATTTATTGTTCCGATGATTAAAAATGGAGCGTTATACAGATCAGATACCAAGAGGCTAAGCTGACTAGACCACTTGCTTGAGTATGTCGACGATCTCCGGTACAGAGTAGCTATCCCCCTGTTGTCCTGATACCCGGCAATGCTTCCGGAGGCACTTCGCCCCATATGTGTTATCGAGAAGGCCAAATTCGCGGAATATCCTACCAAAATTCATTATTATCTGTTCATAGGGGCTCAGGCGTGAGAATGTAAAAATAGGCACAAAGATTTACTTTATTCCGCTTATCAAGATCTTTAGCCTTCAGGTGAGTATTATGATTTTGTTTATATTGGTGTCACAAACTTAAAAAAAATCATTTTTTAAATAAGTAAATCAAACCAGGAATGTACCTAAATATTTGTTTTCAAATCGCGCGAATTTGAACCATCCATGATAAACTAAATTATTTTTCAACTGCCCTTCCAATTCCAACCTGTTTAGATAGAGCTGGCGTGAAAGCAGCAAGACCACTTTCCTCGATTGTGGCGACCCATTTTATTCACATTGCGGACTACGGACATAGCTGTCTCAATCTTAATTTCTAAAAGGAAGTCGAGAGAATTCAAAAATTGTTAATTGTAAAATGTATTGCTGTCGACAGAGACAACTGCAGCTAGGATCGAAGATACCTATGAAAAGTACACAAATTAGACGTTTCGTTCAAAAAAATAGTTATCTAATTTAGTGCAGTCGTTCGCAAGTAATGCGCGTACATACATTTCTGCGATTCATTTAAATGTATATAGTATAGATTAGTATGCTCTCTACATTCGACCAAAAATGAATCTGTCCCTTATAATTCATTATACAATATATCTTTTGCAGCTCCAGCTAGGTTCATCAATAGCGGACCACATCTAAGCATATTTTACACTGCTCATCTTCGGTCATATAGTATTTGTATGTATGTATTGATTGCTAAGCGATGCATTTTCATTGAGTAGGTATTAGCCTAAAATACGCTTAGAATTTGTGACCCAGCCCTCGATCTTCAGTCTATCAATGTATTTCCAGTCAACTGATATCAACAAATCCCAAATTAATATGCTAATATTTATGTGAAATAGTGCTGTGTATGGTAACGACATAATTTATTGTAAATGTCGTTACTTCTGCTAAAGCTGATAAATTTCTTGCGTCCATTCTTCTTATCAGCTAAAAGATATCCGGTAGGTAAAAAAATTGGACGATTCAAAAGAGCCTCTACGATATTTGAATAAAGAACATTTTGATTTTGACAAGTCTGCCAACACCAGAGTGAAACTCTGCAGTATGAATGGTAAGACAGGCAGTGAAGTTACTCGACATCTTTTACAGCGGCAACGTACGAGTACATCGGCGTCCTTGCAGGGGTTGTAGGTTTGCAAGTGTTATAGGAACCACGTTTACTATACTCGACTGTAGGCACTTACCATCAACTGGGCAGCTTGCTTGATTGCCAACTTTGCTGTATAAAAAAATATATGGTAATGTGTGATCGGTCAAAAGTACTAAATCAAACTCTAGATTTTCTACAACCTTCTTAATTTTCTAAAGCCCTTTTTTTCGCGGGGAAGTGCGCAACCGCCCCGTACCCAGCGTTGGCTAGACGGCGAGCGTGTGTGGGGCTCACCCGGCAGAATGCCAGGCCTACCCACTAAAACCCCCCAGTGTTCTCCCCGCCCCTTTGGGCGCGTGTGATAGGGTCCACAATGCGATAACACTACTCACAATTTTCTAGATCCCTGTTCAACTCTAGCTGACAAGAAGTAAACTGAAAACTGTAATACATTGATGATTGAAGTACGTAGTCATCATTTTGTGTTACAGTACACCTCCTCAATTTTATTACCTTCATAATCTGTTTTCCTAATGCGTTTTACCAGCCGTGTTCTTGGGCTGTATTTTTGAATCATTCGCTTGTGAGTGTCGCCTGCGCCCGATTTATAGATAGATAGATATCTTTGGTTGGTCTACAGATACACATACATAACAAAAGACACATACAAACAAAGCACCTTGACCAGGTGATTACTGATGATATCAATCGCAAATCTGTCCATCACAAAAAAATATTAAATATGTATAAAAATCTCGTGTCACAGTTTTTGTCCGGCTAAGCTCCTACCGATATTGATGAAATTTGGCTTACTCTGTGTAATTAGGTCCAACTTAAAGATGGAATAGTTTTTATCTCGATTATTGACCTTGTTATTTGTAGTTGCAATTTCAATTGTTTGTTAGTTCCAAAAGCGTCAAACACATGGCGGTGTAAGTTAATGACGACACCGACACTAGTGACAATCTAGGTTGGGTAAACCTTTGCGACCCCAGCGCGACGCACTAGCCCTCGCGCTGGGCCTAGGTAGGGGTGCGCCCGTCGCTCTGGCCAGCGTCGCACGCGATATGCTGACCGGCGCGACGGCGTGGGAGGTGTCGCCTCCCTCTGCGAGGAGGTGATCTCGCAGGAGGAGGCAGCGGAGCGGGCGCGAGAGGTTGACCCTCTCGCCGCACCGCTCCGGCGCAGGCGGTTGGGTAGGAGGAGGCGCGCGTTCGAAACGCGCACCACCAACAACCATTAAGCAGGCTGGGCATGAAATGGCCCGGCCGGCTGACAACTGGTTGGGACTTGGGAGACATTACTTTTCTACCCCTGGCCTGCCCGTCTTCGAATTGGCTAGATGACTAAAAAAATTTTTTTGCTTTAATAGAAGCTCATTCATATAATAAACAGAAAGAAGAAATCGCTTTTCGAATAACTATAAAAACAACCAAGATATTAGGTATTAAAGATTTTTCTCCATCTCTTTCTAGCAAAACGGCAATTTACAAGGAGTTTATATGGCCGTACTCAACAATGACGTCACGGTTGATGTCGGATCTCTCTGTCTAATCGCCTTCAAATTAACAACTTAAAATGCTTGTATCTAATGTATTTCTAAGCCGATTTTAATTCTAATTTCACAAAACTGTATCTTTTCCCAAGGTATTTTAATATTTAATGACGAGACGTTAAAATTAGAATTCAGTCATCATCCCAATTGTTGCACTTGTCGACCCCTCGCTAGGCCCCGGCGCTTGGGTCAGCTACGTTGGCTCACCGTCGGGCCTATTCTCCAGGGGGCGCACTCGGGGAATGACTAACGCCGATCCCGATTGTGTCTCTATGGAGGTAGAAGTTGCTTGGAGGGTGGTTTAGCCAGGTATAGGATGTATATCCGAGTCCATTGGCATATCCTTGGGCCGGCCTTGTCAACTTTCAGCCCATTGTTGAATAGTAACGAGATTCCCCCGCCTTAAAAAAAAAGGTTGGGTAAACCTTACACTAGATGGCGCTGTGTACTATAACTACTGGGCCACAGCACCGCGTGACCAGTCCCCCTAGACAAGAGCCACACGCTTATACGAGTTTTTCCTGAGTCGTTCTGCAGAAGAAAATTAATGAAAATGACATACCTGTGTCAACCTCACGCTATTTTTCCGTAGCTAATGTCATCTCCATACTCCTTTTCTGCGGTATGACTGCGGAAAAGTAAGCGTGTGGATTTTGTCTAAGGGGTCTGGCCAGCTAGTTATGTATGTGTGCTTACTGCAACAGCACAAAAAGGCCATAGCTCAGCATCATATTTGGTCATAGAGCCAATAGCTGATTTACAGTAACAAACTAAGTGGAACTACGACATTCAATTGTAGAGCTACATCATCTCAGGAAATTTAATAATTCTATTCTAATAAATTCTACGAATTTTTTTTTCGACAAAACCACGATAACATCGATTTGCGTTGTAGCATTCTAATGATTGTTAGGTTTCTAACGCTCGACGTTAGACGAATGATTTCAAAATACAGCTGCTGGCATGGCTGCGTCCCCCCACCATATTAGCTTAAGCTTTTACCACGAATATAATCCAATCGATACGTCGTGATCATAAAATTTTTATTCGTTTCCTCTCACACTGCGGACATTAAATTTAAATATAGAACGTCCACAGATAGAAATATTCGTAGCACCAAAAAAGATGGAATATCTATCGATAATTAAAATCATAGAGACTTATGAAACGGTTTAAGAAGCGCCTCTTTATTATAGGTAGGTTAATGGCATATCGATGTAAGTAACTATACAATAGATCTTAGAAGAATAACTAAAGCAATAGATAGTTCTTTTTTTCAATAAAATCGTCAAAAGTGACCTACACTCGCATGATTAGGATTCCAATAAAGGTCTAAAAACTGTTTGAGATGAAACTTTTTGTTGTGAAAAATAAATTCTATTTTATCTAAAAAAAAATACTTCGACTTTGTAGCATTATGTCTACTCCATATTAATCTTTGTTAACTTTAATAGTTTTGTGCTAATCCGGTTTTAATTACACTCTAGGCGTAGGGGAGGCAAGACTACGTGGAGTCAGTTTTACAGCAATTCTTTTCTGTCACTAACTTCTACTTAAAATAATAGCTCTGTCAATATTAAGATCCAAACAAGAACAATATTAAGGTTTGCAATACTTTTTAACGTATTCATCATAACGCCAAAAGAAAGAAACCCATGCCAATAAATTTTAGTGAATTTAACATTAGAGATTATAAAATTAGTAGACTACTAACAATTGTACGTTAAAAGTTTAAGCCATAATCCTACGTAGAATTTTTAACCGACTTCAAAAAAGGAGGAGGTTCTATGTTCGACTGTATCTATTTTTATGTAAGTCATTATCGATTACTCGGCCATTTGCAGGCCGATTTCCAAAATTCTTTTTGTAATCAAAAGAGTATTCCCGAGGTGGTCTCATTGTTACCAAGTCATGATCTGATGATGGGATCCCAGGAAAATCGAGGAAACTCTTAAATTTCATAGGCTCGCCCAACATGTCATGTTTTTTCTGAAGATATTCAAGTATTTGCTTCTGATAGTCATCATATCGTGTTACTGAGCTGATAATGGAAGGTTTTTGGTAGCTTAGGAGTTCAGGATTTATTTTTTAATACTATTTAGAGCGAAAGACGTTTTATTTTAAGCTATTCTAGTGTTTGCCTTGGCTCAAATTCTAATAAGCATGTATTAAATTTACTAAAAAGATTGAAATATTATATTTTATAAAAAATAAAACAGAGTTCAAAAACATGACAATGTCATCTAATATATCTATAAATACTTTTAAAAGGAGAAGTTCCCATCTATAGACGCACGCACAGCCGTAACCGCTAATGGTTACAAACGTGAAATTTGGACAGTTGTTTTAATTCAAAATGTGGACGCATATTAAGAAGGAATTTAAAAAAAAATTACTTTAAAGGGATGAAATAGGGGTTGCAAGTTTGTATGGAAAAATCTTTAAATTAGCAACTATTTTGATAAAACTTGAAATTCATGCTCTTAAAAATATTTCATTGAGCACGTATTTCATGGTAAGTATATTGGAATTCACCCCTTTAGGGCGAAAATAGGGGTTGAAAGTTTCTATGGAAAATATTTAAAAGCTGCTCCAATATCTATGAAATTTATTGTCCGAGCCCCTAAATATTAATAACAGTCTTCATCATTTTCTTCAACGTCATATAGGCTACAACATTATTTTTCCTACGGGAAAATATGAAACTCCTACGGGAAAACAATAATAACGCCGGCGAAGCCGTGAGCGGAATGCTAGTAAATAATATAAGAATACATGCAACATCACTGTTTTATATTGAAATTTAATGTAGACATTACCTACAAATCTATATAATAGTACATTATGATACGAGCGCGCTGTGTCGGTTATTGCGTACGAGGCGATATTGTGCGCGAGCCGCAGGCGAGCGCGATATGAAAGCAGAGTACGTAATGACCAATGCGCGCGTGTAACATACGACGTTTTCCAACACACTTGTGAGGAAAGTAAAAGATCTTGTGGTATTAATATTTTTCTGAAAATGACTGCGCTTTTTTATCAATCTTCCACCGCATGAAAGTATCGTATGCCGCCAAGTATTTATCCTTTGACTTTGGCGGTAACAAACTATTACTCTCGCTTTGCGCCTCCATAATGATTTCCGGCGGAGTTAATAATATGGATTCTTCTTCACTTGGACTCCACATATTTGTAGATAATCAATTATCAATTACAACAAAAAATTTCGCATAAAGTCGTAAGCGGCACATTTAAGAATGCGTACTGGACATACATTTACTTTGCAATCTTGAACAAATTAGAATTTGTCGTGATAAGATTACCACACTTGTGCGATTATGTACTCGTAAAGTGAAAAGCACTCGTGTTTAATATACTGAATAACGGGTCTAAATGCAAGGTAATAAGACCCACTGTACGAGCAAGTGTGTTGAAAATAAAAATCAATGTATGTAGCAAAAAAATCTAAAAAAACGGCATTTACGTGGCATTGCAACGCAAGTCGGGTACAGTCAGGTTTATTATAAAAAATATCATTGTGAACAAGTTAGTATATGTTGAATAAAAACTTTAGACTCGACTTTGCTCTAAACCTAAATCATACCTGTCCATAAATTGAATATCCGACCATCCGCAACGGACTACACAAGATGAGACTTCCTGCATATGTTTCACCATGAATTATGCATGGCCACATCTCATGATGCGACCTGATAACCACGCTGCGGGCTGACAGTAAATAGTAGATTTGCAAATAGCATTTAAATAAGAACACGGGCGTTGAAGAGATATAGATATGATTAGCACCACTCCTTATTCTTATATTAAGTGACAACACTAAGGTTCAAATTAAGAAAATGGTATTTGTAAAATGTATTGCTGTCGCGGCTGAGCCTGAACAAAGGAGGATTCTTTAAGTGTTTTTAAAACCAATTTTAATTTTATGTTTTTATTTTTTTTGTGAATATAATCTTTTTCAATTTATTTTTTATTTGGTAGTACTGCTTATTTTATTTAAAAAACTAGCCTGCAACCCCTAAAAATTAAGGATCCTTCCATCATCAGCTCGGTTCATGACTACCATACGTAAAAACACCTGAATAGCTTAGGAAGAAACATGAAACACATTACGTACCTATAACATACTCTATTGAATACAAAAAGAATTTTGAAAATCAGTCCACAATTGGCGGAGTAATCGCGTCACATCTTAGTAAGCGTCACATACACACACACCAGAAAAACATACGCATAAATTGACAACCTCCTCCTTTGTTGAAGTCGGTAAAAAACATACGCGATGAATTCTCCTCCTATTTTGAAGTCGGTTAAAATGTACACAAACTAGACGTTTAATAGTCCCCTGTTTTCTCCGCTAAAACTGGATCGATTTTATTACTTTTTGCAATAAAAATTAAAGAAATAAAAGCTTCGCCTGTTTTTCTATATTTTGCTTTTTGCATTGAAAACACCAAAAAGATGTCTTGTCCGTCCGTCCGTCTGTCTGTCTGTCAAGACCCTTTTTCTCAGGAACGCGTGGAGGTATCAAGCTGAAATTTATATCAAATACTCAGGTCTACTGTCCCTTGGATCTGTGAAAAAATCAAACTTCTAAGCCAACGCAATCAAAAGATACAGCCGTTTATGCCGCAAATTTCCGAAAATGTTCGACACTCGCAAGGAAATCAAAAAACAGGGTACTTCCCGTGAACCCAGAATCTTGAAATTTGGTACGAAGTAACGTCTTACAGCACAGATAAAGGAAAAATTGCGAAAATCGTAAATTTTTAGTAACATCATTTAATAAAAATATATGGGTGAACGTTTACTTATATACCTACAGGTTTGTACGACACCCTCGGTGCGCGAGTCCGACTCGCACTTGGCCGGGTTTTTTTTGAGTTTTTGAAGGTTTTAAATAGGAACATGCTACTAGTGGCAATAGATTTTTTAAATAGAGCAACTATGTTTCCATTATCCAGGACGGTACATTATCCAGGAGGGTACTACGTTTGTATGAAACGATGGCCTGTATGATTTCCTCTTAAGGGATGTCATTAAAAGCAACTTAAAGATAATGCTACTAAGAATAGCGTGATTGCCCTCCTATCTAGCACGAAGTCTGCCTTTGGTCCAAGACAATCTACCTCCTACCTCTGGTAACAAGGCAGCAAGGCAATGATGGATAGTTTCAAACGCGGCGATAAGGTACTATTTATTATCGTTGGCTTTACAACGAAGATGCCCATGGAGTTGACATCAGGGAGGCGGCCAGTCCAAAAACTTAAGCCAAATCTTATAGCAACATGGAAACTTGTTGCGCCGACTTTGCAAAGTAGTGGGTCAAGGGCAGGGAGATGATGAAGATACAATTGCTCTAATGCATCACATGATGTGCATCACTTCAGAATAGGGTTGCCAACCTTTTTTAAGTAAAATGAAGTATAATAAGGTCGAAGACGGAAAATAAACAGCATTTTATTATCACTGTTATTTTCCATCATTTGCCTACTAAGATAAGATATTTAATAAAGGAACTAATAAAACAAAGAATGACCGAACGAAAAAACGTTATGTTTGGAAACCCTATTTCAGAGCGTCTGCACCTTTTTGGCAATCACGAAAAAGAGATCTTCGAAAATGTTAAATCGACAGTTTGATTAACAAAATTGGTAGGTACATCGTTGTGAAAAAAAATCTAGACACTGCGAACAGAACAACAATCAGTAATGAGCCAATGACGCAACATTCGTATGAACTATTTTGACTGCATATCAATCAAATATATTAACAAACGGTTTAGATTGTTAGATTGCGCCCGTATGGTGACGACGCGATGCGTCATTATGAATGTTAATTGGGTAACATTACCAATAAACGCATCAGTAAACAGGAGGGTGTGGAAATTAGGCTATCACTTCTAATTGTAGTCGTCTCGCCCCGCATTATAATGCAGGAGAGTGGATAGGTACACTGGGGATTAAAAATAACCAGCTAGTCACTTGTGAGTGACGGAGGAGAAGTGGAACTGCACCATATTGCACCATGATCTTGTACACCGAAATAAAAAGTTTCCTAAGTAAATTCTTCGGGTGATTCGTCAAAACGCGATAGAATATCAAAGTAGGTATATGTAAAAAAGAGACAGTGAAATGAAAAAGAAAATAATAAATTCTATAGGTATAAAATTTGGCGACTCAGAAGAGTATTCTATCAAGTTATATTTGAATAAAGAATATATTGATTTGATTGATTTGAGTTTTGAAAGAGCACAGTATATGCATCAGAAAAGAAAGTATAAAATATACATTATGTAGAGCACAGGTAGAGTACAAAAAATCAATAGGTAAGTGTAATTCTTGTTACTATACCTATAATAGTTTTCAGTACAGCTTGTGCTAAGCTCACCTCAGACATTGTCAACATAAATAATTAATCTTTCTTACCAACCAGTATTGTTACGGTTGACGGACGATGATTTTCCTTAATTTTCACTTACCTGTAAAAAAATAGAAAAAAATATTTAAAAGTCATCGGAACATTTCACAAAAAATACAAACTCTACCCGCTCATTACTCCCCATATTATGAATTAGTAATGTTAGGTACATTACTAATTCATAATAGGGGGAGCTTTTTTTTCAGTGAGGAGACGAGACATTTTGATAAAAAAAGTAGTGCTCAAAATAATTGATGTAAGAAACTTCGTTACAGCGCCATCTATGTAGTTATGAGGGAACAACTTTGTAAGAACGATGTGTTTGCGTCTTTATGCTTCATGCTGCCTGCGGCGCAAACGCTTTTCGTGCACTGAGTATTTAGTTCGTAATCAAGTCAACAGATGGCAGGACATAAACGGGTTACATCAAGTCCGTACGTTTTATAAATTCGTAAAAGCACAAACAATTGTGATTAGTCAACATAATACGTAAGATGAATGAGTTATTGTTCCACTAAAAGTAAGATCCACACTATACATTTGACGTTAGTAAAAAAAAACATTTTGATGCAACAACTTGCGGCCTTACCATCTATCTTATAGCAATCTGATTAGAACATTTTTCTAATGTCACGAAAGCGATAGCTAGTGATCGCTTTGAAATAGACGGTAGGGCCGCGGATGTAAGCATTGACATTCGTCAATTGATGTAAAGTAAGAAGGTAGGTTGTACCTAAGTATTATGTGTAGGTCCATGTTCTGTTATGTAGTTAAACAATTTATTTTTGTTACATTTCTAAGGTAGAGCACCGCATAGAAGTAAAAACTGATCATACTAAGAAACGGACTCTAATTGACGATTTAAAAAATGAAATGTAAATAGGAAAATCAATAAATAACTTATTATTATTAACAATTATCAATGAACGTTAAAATTTTGAGATTTATATTGAAATCCGTTTCGTCGTTCCGACAATATGTGACAAAAAGTCGGTTAAAACATAAACGGTCTAATCTTTGATCGATTTGACTTACAAGCATGATTATTTTCAAAGCTGGAAAAGACCGTAGAACCGAGTATTTGATATAAAGAGTTTAATATCTCTATGTGTTCGCGAGAAAAATGTCTGGACAAAGAGACGGACACACGGACAATGCAGTGATCCTAGAAGGGATCATTTTTTTCGAGATACGGAACTCTTATAACCCGTAGGTACGTATTATCCTCGCGCTATTGTCCCGCAACTCAAGTCAAAGACATGGAGTTAATTCGATTAAGTACGCACAGGCACTAATAACACGTTGTGCAACGCCAATTTCATAGAACGCTGCGCGTGCGCACCCATACGGCGGAACGCGGAACTGCGGTGCAAATTGAACCCCTCAACAACGCGGATAAAGTAAACATTCGGGCAGCAAGTAGCAACTGCACGCGGCTTTGACCTAGCAAGGTCGATGATTAATCTGTTTTGAAAGGACGCCGCGGAATTAGGAGGCCGCGAGAAAGCGTCTGTTTTCTACTACACAGTTTACTGGATTTTGGAATTGGCAGTCCAATAAATTCAAATTCAAAAATCTTTATTCAACATAGGATTTTACAGTTACTTTACAGGCACTTATTGACGTCAATACAAAGCAAAACATTCTAGTGAAAGGATACATGTTAGCATTGTATGTAACTGTAAAAATTGTATGTAATTGTATGTAAGTGTAAATTGTATACATCCTGAATATAATCAAGATGTCCTGGGTCCTGTAAATACAAGTAGGAAAGGAACAAATAAGTTGACTCTACACCTGTTGGAAAATTGGAAGAGCCTTCTCGAGAAGAACAGGCAAAGAACTCGAAAGGTCTAATTTTTTTATCTCGTCTTTTAAATCGCTATTAACAGTTTTGGTTTTGTTACATACTAGTCTAGTTTTTGAAGTCAGTTCTACTTTTTAACCGACTTCAAAAAAGGAGGACGTTCTTAATTCGATGCGTGTTTTTTTTGTGTGTATGTTACTGCGACCGATTTTCAAAATTCTTTTTGTATTCAGTAGAGTGTACTCCTAGGGTGGTCCCAAGGTCACCAAAGTCAGGATCTGATGATGGGATCCATGAAAATCAGGGAAACGCTAATTAAATACTATTTTACTAGGGTTTCTTTCACTAAAAGATTTCATTCACTAAAAAGTTAAAAATAAAAAAATATTTACAAAAATAAAAACCGATTTCTAAAACACTGAAAGTTAAAAATAATATAAGAATAAGTACATACAACATCACACTTCTATATTGAAGTCGGTGACAAATTTTAAAACTTTTTAAGAGACCATCGTTTGGCACCGACTTCAATATAGAAGTGTGATGTTGTCTGTACCTATTTTTATATTATTTTTTTGTATTTTTTTGTCTCCCCCTTAGAATTGCCATTACATTATGTGTTTCTGTCACTATTTACCTACGTCCCACTGCTGGTTAACATATTATTTCGGTTAAAATCGAGCGATTTCAAAACTGAAATATCATGAGATGCGTGAGAGCCCAGCTCGCTGCTCGTTGGAAACCGCAAACCACATCCAAGTCGGTTGGTTGGTTTCTTTGTTGCCACGAAGCATTATAAGACAATATTGTGGCTAGGTGCCTTGTGGGTAATAAATAAATCACCTACGGTCCCATTAATAGAAATTTTACTTCTTGGATCATCCTCGGTTTGGTAATTCCGTGTTTTGTCTTATTTTGACATATGACAGCCGACATGTGCGGAAACAAGACAAAACATGGAGTAACTAATCCGAGGATGATCCAAGGAGTAAAATGTTTATTAATAAGGCCGCTAGGGTATAAAAAATTGCCTACGCCTACGACCTATTCTCAGACCACCTGCCAAATATATTACAAAAATATTCATAAAAAAGGTTTCGGAGGAGTTCGGTTACAAGCACTGTGACACGATATTTTTATATATGAGGTAAAGGCCAAAGTAAGTCAGTCGGTCTGTCTGTTATGCTTTCACGCTTAAAGCGCTTATGCAATTTTAATTAAATTTGGTATAGAGAAAGGTTACCTAATTAGGAATTGTTAGGAAGGCTACTGTTGAATTGACTTCACAAAACGGTAGAGGTTCTCGATTCGAGTATATTTTTTTTGGGTTCCGTACCTCAAAATGAAAAAAACGGATCGCTTTGTTGTCTGTCTGTCCGTCTATCTGTCAAGACCCTTTTCGCGGAAACGCGTAGAGATATCTAAGTGAAATTAATATCAAATACTCAGATCCTTGATCTATTTCAGCTGTGAAAAAAACATACTTAAGTAAGTCAACGAGATCGAAAGATATGACCGTTGTCGCAAATTTTCGCAAATTTTACGATTTCACAAGGGAATCAAAACCTATAGGGTACTTAACCCTTTTTTTCTTTAACGGTGGGAAATGCGTGACGAATACCTTGCGCCTGGGAAGTCGCAAGGTCATGTCGGACTCTCCGCGATCCCTGGGGGGTTGGTGACAGCAAGAAACCAGTAATTAATAATAATATAATAAATAACAAATAAGAGTTGATACAATTAATGGCAAAGTAATAATTATAATTTGTAACTCCGTTCGCGATCTGCTAATAATGTTGCAGTGCCCTTGCTGGGTGCGTGTACTGATACTGTTTAATGTAACTTACATCTTTACACGTACATGTAAGCAATAAATAAATAAATAAAACCGCGGCCTATATACCGACTAAAACCCACCGATGCCCCTCATAGATGCCTTGGCGCGAGCACGTCCATCACCGCCGCATCCTCCTCATCATCAGATGAAGAAGACACGCCGAGGCAGGACGTGTCACTGCCTGACAAGGTCATAGGAACTCGGATGAATACTTCCACGACCGGACACTTGTAATTCGGTACGAAGCATGATCTTACAGCACATGTTCACGTTCAGGAAAAAACCCTAAAAACCCTAAAACTCTAAAAACCCTAAATATGAACATAATTAGGAATTTACATAAGTTTGTACGGAACTATTGGTGCGCTAGTGCAACTCGCACTTGACTGTTTATTTTTGTTTGTCATAACTTGTCATTTATTAACCAACTAGCTGTGCCCGCGACTTCGTCCGCGTGGAATAGTAACTTTTGGCAAAAAGTAGCCTATGTTATACCTTATATAATTAGCTATCTATTAGTGAAAGTCCCGTCAAAATCGGTCCAGCCGTTTTGGAGATTAGCGGGAACAAACATACATACAGACAGACAAAATTTTTTTAAATTGTTTTTGTTATTGGTACCCGATATTCATTCATAGCCATTTAGTAAAAACTTGTTTTTTTGACATTACAAACAGACACTTCAATTTTATTTATTTGTATAGATTAGGAAAATTCCTTTTTTGTTTGAGAGGGTATAGTTCCCTATTAGTCCCGTTGTCACCAAGGTACTGGTGATGATATCCCAGAGATGATATATCATCGAGGGAAACCTTTATCTTAAGCCTTATCGAGGGAAGGCAGTATAACGCCACTGACCTGAAGGTCCTTCACTATGCATGGAATTGATGACTAAGATACGAATACCGAAAGGATATTTCAAAACGGCACCCCGACAGCGTTTTACCGGACTAAAAGCCACAATCCCCGTCCCCGTTATTAGCCATAACTTTCCTTCGCCGTATAGATAATTAAGATGCCTTCTTAGAGCAAAAGCTGTAAATTTCTATAAATATTATTTGTCTTATTAAATAATATTATCACACATATTTTTACCTAGATGTACCAAGAGATCTATAAATACAAAGTAGGTTAACCCCGATTCTCACGTAGGCGTATATATGTGCCCCTACCATTGTCCTACCCCTAACTAGAGAGTATGTATATAACTTATACCTAGCTGCTAAGATGCGTAGGGTCTTGTCGACCTGCGGACAAAAATCTGCGGTGGTAAACGGAAGCTATCTGCGATCAGAAATTTAAAATCTCTGTCTGCGATGATAAGCACACGTCTGGTCTGGAGTCGTGACAGATGTTATGTATGCTGCATGCACGTAGCGTGCCGGCTTGTATGCTTGCTCATATGCTTGCTTGGTGCTGCATGATGCAGGCGTGCAGCAAAAATTATGTTGTTAATCAAACATACGACCAAAGAAATACTAAGTGAAAAAAAATTGTGATTTGTTAGTTATGGCTACAGACTAGTAAATAACCAAGTTGTTATGGCAAATGAAATTTATGTTATTTGTATTGAAATTACGGCAAGCGAAATTATTGCAAATATATTTAGAGAAAACATTAGCAAACCCTTGTTTCGTCATTCAGCATGACATGACAGGTTAACTGTTGCCGAGCGCCATCGTCTCGTCTATCTAGTCTATTTCAAGATGGCGGTCGTCAACCGACTTGGTGCGGCGCCAATCCGTCTGGCCCACATACCGTAACCGAATTATGTCGGATTTCACGAAACACAACACCATGCCTTGTCTACTAGTTTCACGGAACTCGTCTATACAGGCGATATCGGATTTCTGAGATTTGTTGGGATTTAGCGAAACCTATCTCATGATCACGTATGTCGTAATCGTCTTTAGGGGTGAAATAAATGTTAAAAAAATATTTTTTATTCACGTATAACGCTATAATCTATGATTGACAGTACTTTCTTTGAAAGCACTTGTTTTTTTTAGTCTGAAATGTTATGCTTTAATTACCCCAATAAACATCAATATTAACGCGGGCGAAGCTAGTTATGTATGATGGGCGGTCATGAAAGCTAGTTACGTATGATATTATGACAATCAGTAGAATGAAAAATATATTAAAATTGGTCTTAATAAAGTTTGAAAAAGATAAAATTCCGGCCAAGTGCGACTTGGACTCGCGCATCGAGGGGTTCCGTACAAAGGTTGAAAGATAGAAATAAAAAGTTGCTTAGAATATAAATCTGGATTCATATATTTAATAAGGCACACAAGTATAATTATATACAAAGGATATTCTGTACATCCTTTACATTTTTTTCGCGATTTCAAGACTGGCCACATAGTAAAAGCTGTTCAGTTTGCTTGTCTGAACAAGCATGCAAAATTTGGCTTCTGCTTCAAAAGTAATCTTGTATACACAATAACTTATAGATAACGGACCTCCGATTGCCTAACTTCCTTTTTCCATTCCTTTATTATACTTCCTTACCTATATGACCTGATATCACTGTTGTGTACCTACCCTCTAAATCCCAACCATATATACGCGAAACACCAACTCTTGGCTTTGTGTTTTTTACGGCTAAGTTGAAATAATGACGTCAAATACCAACTACGTACAATACCATTCCAACGCAAAACACCACCTTATAAAGTTTGGCATTTCGCGTAAATGTGGTGTTCCGCGAGTTAACTAACTTCGTGGTCACAATGGAACAATGTTAATAACATTGATGTGTAACGCCGGATAAGTGTACATCGGAAAAACAAGTGAACATCGAAATAACAAGTGAAGAAATGAAGGTCCAAAAATGCGTCGAAAGGCTGCAGTCGCGTCGGTTATGAAAAAGTTGGTGTTATGCGTAGTTGGTATTTTGCATAAGTGGTTTTTTCCGAGCTTGACATTTTGCGTAAAGTTGATATGTATTTCGCGTAATTGGTTTTTTGGCTTAAGGCTCGAATCTGTAACCGAATATGATTATCCGTTTAAATTAACAATCGACATAACTTTATGTGCTCGCCTAAAAATAGCATGCGCTTTAACTCGTATCCTATCCCTCCAAGTTCCAAAACATTTTTTCGCATCAATCAACCGCCTACGTTGTCAATACAACTACAGATATGGCTGTATAATCGGTGTCCTTTGTGTTACAAGTACATAGATTATTTGCAGCGCGATTCCCGCGCTCCGTCTAATCTGTGGCCGGAGGCGTGCCGTGTGGGCGGCAATAATGCCAAACTGAATTGGCTACACAATTAATCCTGACTCTTAAACGAGAAAGTGAATATGCATTGTTCTGGCTTGATTGGCGATTACTCATGTGATATTACTTGTATAAATGTTTGTACGAATGTTTAGAAGCGATAACTCAAGTGTTCTTATCATTGCTCTTTTTCACCTTAACTACTTACCTACATGGTGCCTGTAGTAATGAAATAAGAAATATAGGAATAAAAAACATTTATTCGACACAGACACAAATCAACAAGACAATACACAAAGTAGGTACAACAGATTATATAATAAAAACAAATGACATAATTGTGATATAAATGTGCTGAGCGTGCTTGTGCCGAAAGGGTTGCCATCACAGCATTTGCTGGGTGAGCATTGATTTACTACTAAACGTTTGGTAGTCAATCAATGGGCGTTAGACTGTTGAATACTTAAAATGTTTATAAATGTAATTGGAATTATATTAAAAATGAAAGATGGTATTGAAATTGCAATATTATGTAATACGTGAAAAAATTATAATGACAAGAAGAAATATAAAAATTCAATGACAATGTCAAAATTATTTAAAGGTTCGAACATGAATGTCTTGTCATAGACATAAACTGCGCCCGCGCAGAACGCGAACAATTAACATAAATCAAATATTAACCAGAAATAAAACTTTAACAAAATTAAAAACATAAACGTCAACTGTAACTAGAAATTTTAACATAAAATAAAAATTGTAATAAAAATAGCAACTTGTTTTGAAGAGTAAATTAACATGAAATGCCAGGAACGTTTAGGTTCTTAAATTAAATAAGAATAATATTTAGATAAGTATTTACAAAATTCAATAAGGTAATGTTACTAGTTTAATCATCTTCTGGGATTACAACAATCTTATTGATCGCTCGAACATGCTTTGCACCACCTGCAACTGTGACTTCAACTACACGAACTTTTGAATCTTTACCGAAAATTAATTGACTGATTTGACCCAATGGCCAATGCTGAGGTGGAGAGTTCGCAGTCTTCAAAATAACTAATGAACCAATCTTAACGTTTGGTTGATCTAACGTCCATTTAGATCTTTTATGCAAAGTAGTTAAATAGTCCTTTGACCAAGCGGCCCAAAAATGTTGTCTAATTTGCTCACATGATCTCCAAAACCGTAACCGGTTACTGGGCATGAGGGCGAGCGATGGCTGTGGATAAGAAGTCAAAGGACCTCCGATTATAAAGTGCCCAGGTGTCAAATAAGATGTTTCTGTGAGGGCACAAATTGGACGTGAATTAAGTATGGCTTCAATTTCCGCTGTAATTGTAATTAGTTGTTCCAGAGTAAATAATTTCGCTCCTAGAACTCTTTTAAAATGAAACTTGAAAGACTTAACTGCAGCCTCCCATAAGCCTCCTTGATGAGGACTGTAAGCCGGAATGTAATGAAATTCTATTCCTTTGAATGAAACATTATTTTGAATACTATCTTGAAATTCAGTAGAAGTATGTAATTGATATAATTCCTTTAGTTGATTTTCAGCACCTTTAAAGGTCTGAGAGTTATCACAAAAAATGTCAGTGGGAAGTCCTCTACGAGATATAAATCTTTTTAAAGCTGCTAAAAAAGAGTCACATGTCATATCGGATACGACTTCTAAGTGTATGGCCTTTGACCAAAAACAAACAAATACCGCCACATATGCCTTAGTAACAACGCTCCTTCTAATAGTGGATTGCTTTACTTCGAAAGCTCCACAATAATCAAGGCCTACTTTTTCAAAAATCCTTGTTGTATGGGACACTCTTTCCTTTGGAAGCGAACCCATAAGTTGCTGGGCGGTTTCGGCCTTGAATCTACAACATGTAATGCATTTGTGTATAACAGACTTTACTTCTCTAACAGCGTTCAAAATGTAATAGCGCTGTGATAAACTACTGAGAATGACTTTTAAACCACTGTGCAATAAAGTTAAATGCTCATTGCGAATAATTAACTTTGTAAGATGACACCTTTTCGGAAGAATGATTGGAAATTTTTTGTCAAAGGGAATGTCAGCATTCTGAAGTCTGCCTCCAACCCTCAGCAGACCATTGGAATCGATGAAAGGATGTAAAGATTTTAGTTGACAATTAGACTGTATTTTATATTCCTTTCCCTTTCTCAATGAATCCATTTCGCTGTAGAAATAATGCATTTGAACTGTTCGTATTATAATATGCAATGCATGTTCAAGTTCATCTACTGAAAAACATCCTATATTAGAGACTTCATTTTTACACCTTTTGACAAATCTAATCATGTAAGCCACGATGCGTTGCATCTTTTGTAAACATGAATATTTTGTAAAGAATGGCAGCAACTCAGAGTTTGTTAAAACGTTGCTTACTTGCATTGTATTCTCACAAATAAAAGGAAGTTCAATCTCGGATAAATTGAAATTATAAGTGTCACAGTCGCGTAAAAAATCAGGACCGTGCCACCAAATCTTACAATTTTGTAACTCTCGCGGTTCCGCGCCTCGAGATAATATGTCCGCTGGGTTAGCAGTAGTGGGTGTGTAAAACCAAGACCCATTATCAGTCAATTTTATAATTTCCTTAACGCGGTTTCCCATGTATGCTGGTAACTTAATAGGCTCAGACTTTAACCACCCCAAAACAATTTTTGAGTCACAAAAAAGAAATATTTTTGTAATGTTTGTTAGCACAGAAGAAACCTTGTGCATCAATTTAGCTAAAAGTACAGCACCGTTCAATTCAAGCTTAGGAATAGTAAGCTTAGAACCTTGACTGACAATACGTGATTTGGCACACAGTAAGTTTACAAAACAGTCGTTCCTTGTTTTGACTTTAACGTAAATGTAACAACCGTAAGCACCTGAAGAAGCATCACAAAAACCAATTAATTCGATGTCGCTAGTCGCTTCGTGTAAATGTAAATCACGTGGAATACAAATATCATCCATAGTTGAAATAGACCGTTGAAAATTAAGCCATTCGTCTCTAAGGTCTGAAGGAAGAGGCGTGTCCCATTCCAGGTTACGTTCCCAGATTTTTTGCAGCATAATTTTACCTCTAACTACAGTAGCTCCAGCATATCCAAGAGGGTCAAATAACTTGCTCACGGAGCTTAGAACGTTGCGTTTGGTGGGTATTTCAGGTGAAGTTACAACATGCCCACTGATTTTGAATACATCCCTTCTGGTGTCATAAGAAAGACCCAAAGTTTTAACTGTCAACTCCTGATCGAGATCTTTTTGCGGATATCCATACTTTTCTTTCGGTATATCACTCAAGACTCGCATGTCGTTGGAGCACCATTTATGTAACTCAAAGCTACCGTGATCTAATAATTGAAAAAGCTCTCTTTTTAGAGCAATGACACCCTCGAAAGTGGAATGACCATACAAGATGTCATCAACATAGGATCCATTTAAAATGGCTTCGCTTGCAATTTTGTAAGTGTCGCGGTACCTATTAGCTAGCTCTATAAGGCAACGCGTAGATAAAAATGCAGAACTTGTCAGTCCGTAAGTTATGGTCTGCAATTGTATGCACTGCAATTTATCAGTTTTATTTTCGCGCCATAGAATATTTTGAAGAACGCAATCGTCTTTGTGCACTCGAATTTGACGATACATATGTCTAATATCACACATTATAATGTACTTGTGTGTGCGAAATTTAATTAAAATGTCAAAGAGAGGTTTTTGTATAACAGGGCCATTACAAAGAACGTCATTTAACGATGGACCAGTTTTTGTCCGTGCACTTCCGTCAAACACAACGCGAAGTTTAGTGGTAATTCTTTCCGGGCGTAAAACCCCATGGTGTGGAAGAAAATATAATGGTTGTTCCTCAGGAGAACAGTTTTCTATATCAATCACCTTAGCGTGGCCTAATTGTAAATATTCGTTTATGAAATCTATATATAACGATCGATAAATCGGATCCTTTTCGAAACGACGCTCGAGATTGTAAAAACGTTGTAATGATAATGAAAATGAGCCCGAAAAATCGACTTCATTGAGATCAAGTTTTCGTGGCAATTTTACTTCAAAACGCTTGTTTTCTAATACAACTGAATCTTGGAAAACCTTTTCACTGTATTCATGTTCCGGCAAAGATTCATTAAAAATTTCGGGAATTTTTTCTACCTCCCATAACTTTCGAACATAAAAATCCGGATCAGGAGTTTCAGTTAAATTCATAGAAACAGAAATATTAGATGATGGAAGGATCTCACCAGAAACAATGTATCCAAAACGAGTGTTCAACAGAATGGGATCCTCGGGGCCAGCCTCAACCTTTCCGTCCTTTAACACTCTAAAAAAGACATCGGCGGCTAGTAGCAATGTAATCTCTCCTGAAACATTGAAATCTTTGTCAGCTAAAAGTAAATTCTTTGGAATACAAAGTTTGGAAATATCAAAATTGCGCTGAGGCAAGCTGACAGTAATCTTGTCAACAATTGAACAAGTCACGTCCATTATAAAGTTTTCGGTCAATGAAGCTAATTGTAAGTTTACAGCCTTGTTAACTTTATTTACATTTTCGCCTAAAGTTGCAATATTTTTTGACAATTCAAAAGTTTTAATGCCTAGTTTTGAAGCTAAACTTGAATTACAGAATGACGTTTGACTTCCCGAATCAAGCAAAGCTCTAACGATGAATTTGTTATTATGACAATCGGAAACTATTACTTTAGCTGTTGGTAAAAGAACTTTACAGTTACTTGTCTTGACAGAATGTAAAGCCTGTTCTGATGAGACGTTGGAAGAAAATGGCTCTTTCTTGGGCTCTTCGCTGCGATGAAGTAAGCTGCTATGCTGTTTTTTGCAAATGGGACATTTCAAAGTGTTTAGATATCTACAAGGCACGTTATGAAATCGCAGGCAAAGCTTACACAATCCTTTCTTGTTTACGAAATCGATGCGGTTTGTAACTGGAATTGATGAAAATTCAGGACATTTGTGTAAATTATGATCTTTTTCACAAAAAGGACAAACTGTCTTTACCTTGTTTTCGCTGCTGATCATACTGACCACTTTCTTAGTCGGGACAGAAGATGTAGACGAAGCAGACTCCAAACATCTCGCTCGTGCTTCTAGAAATTCGAGTAGTCTATTTACATCCGGCAAATCAGTTGTCTTTAAGTCCGATTGGTACAGACGTACAGTCAGAACATCAAGTTTTCGTATTAATAAACATGACAGGATTGAGTGCCAGTTGTCGACAGGTTGCTTCAAATTTTTTAATGCCTGTATTTGTTGTCGTACTTTAGCTACAAAATTGCGCAACTGCTCTGCTGAACCTCGAATTGACGGTAAATCCAGAATGGCGTTAATGTGATTGCTTATCAATACAGACGGAATTTCAAATCTCTTTTTTAAAAGATCTATAGCTGAATCGTATGAGCTATTTGTCAGCGGTAAATTATTTATCAGTGCTAATGGTTCGCTCTTTAAATATTGTTTTAAATAATACAATTTTTGGACTGGCTGCAATTTTTGGTTAGTATGAATTAGCGACTGAAATAGATCCATAAAAGGCAACCAATCTTCTATTGCTCCACTGAAAATAGGTATTTCTATTGTGGGCAATTTAACAAACTGGGAATTTTGATTATTCTTGTTAATTTTGTCAAAATTTCGATTTTCACTATTTTGTGATGAACTTGTACCTATCAGATCTTGAGCCATGGAGATTGCGGCAAAAAATTGATCTTCAACCTCACTACGCTCATCATATCTCTGTAGTAGCCTCTGCTCTTCAGGTTCAAGACATTCAAGCTGAGACTGAATTCGATCAAACTCTTTCTGAAGATGTAAAATGTTATCTAAACGTGTCTTCAGCTCAGTTACCTGATTTTCGGAAAATTTAGAGAGGAACGTCTGGAATTTCGTTAGTCTAGATTTTATAGAAGTTTTCATTCTACTTAACTTACTCATGTTTTCGTCTTCTTCATCGTTAAGTTTTGCCGTTTTTATACTTTCGTTGTCACTCATTTTGATAAGAAAATATTTTATTGTGTACTTGTAAATTGCACTAAAGGTCCCCTTATATTTTACTAGGGGTTATTCGGCACCATTTTTGTTGAATACTTAAAATGTTTATAAATGTAATTGGAATTATATTAAAAATGAAAGATGGTATTGAAATTGCAATATTATGTAATACGTGAAAAAATTATAATGACAAGAAGAAATATAAAAATTCAATGACAATGTCAAAATTATTTAAAGGTTCGAACATGAATGTCTTGTCATAGACATAGACACCCAGCGCTGGTTTTCAGTTACCTAATGATTGATATTCTTCTTTTAAGTACGTCCACAAAAACTATGTTTTATTAAAATATTAACTTTTTCTAAAAATTACCTTTAGATTGTAATTCCGTTTTGTCACTTTTATATTAAATAAGTAAATAAATAATAAAAAACAACATATATATTTACAGACATTGTAAGTTAAATAAAAGCTTGTAACGAGTTCTAACTCAATCCAACATTGCAAGTGAAAAAGCTTGTAATATACGCCATCTTTGTCTATATTCAGACATATGATATAAGATGATGATCTATGTCAGTATTTAGAGTGGCCAAACCCCAAAATGTTATCGTAGTTCCCATACCATATTTTTTAAATGTCAATCTATATAAATAAAAATGGATCTTCAAAATGTATGTACGCCTATAACTTTCGAACGACTGCACCAAATTGGATGATTCTTGGTTTTATGTATTCGTTATTGTTAGGACAAGTTGTGTGTCATATTGTGATTGTTCCTTTTAAACTTGACCTCGTTGTAGCATTGCATTATTTGTGACTTAACTAATCCACGAGTAACCGTTAGCTAACAGACCATATACCTAATGCTCAACATAATAAGAAGTCTTCGATGTTCTAGAAAAACCGTAAAGATGGCGGAATACTAATAAAATTTAGATCATTGGCTACAAACATTTATTTAGCAGCTTTACAACGGTACTTCTCTGACATTATACCTCCAAAAATAGTAAATGAAAGCGTTCACGTATCATCATTTTAATCATTTATTATACTGCCTTATTGATTAAGCGTGGGCTACCAAGATGACGCCACGGTCTATGGCGATACAAAAATAGATATTCAACTTTTGTATTCAAATAAAGGTCGAAGAGAAAGTACACAAAATCAAGAACGGTTTGACCGGAATGCCTTGAGACCGATGCCAATGGCTCCAGTTGTCATAAAAAAGGTTAGTTACGTGATTTTGCGAGATTAGTTTTAGGATCAATTACTTATTTTGTACACGAAGATGCGCACAATACTGTTTTTTATTCGTGCGAGTTTTAATGAAATAAGCTTTTTGGGTCTGGTCTTAGTCTTAGGGCGTTTTGATTATAAATAAACTATTCAGCCCGACGACGTTTCCTACGCTTCTCAACATTCCTGGTCGCGGGACGAGACAAAAAGTTTGTTTCATTTAAATGATCATGCATTTTAAATTCCATCTTAAGTTATGAGAATAATAATTTATCTGGGTTGTTTTTTTAATAAAAAAAAAACTATTAAACATAGAATAAAAAGTGGGCATATTCCCATTTCCTTTTCTTTGTTTTTTTTTGTTTTAATTAGCCAGTACAAGGTTAATATGAAACATTCCTTAAGAAAAAAAACCGAACAAGTGCGGGTTGAACTCGCGCGCCGATGGCGAGGGTTCCGTACAAAGTTATCTACATATTTGCAGTTTTAAGATTTATTCCATAGCATGTGCTATAAGACCTTCCTTTATGCCAAAGGACATTGTTCTGGGTCCATACCTACATTGTTCGCCCCAATACCAACAGCAGTGAAAAAATGCTTTTCGTATACCTAATACGGTATTAGTAAATACTGTACGTCCACATCAATTACTACGAACAAGCTTCGAAATCGAATTAGACCTGGTTATTTTTCCAGCAGGAGCCAAATGTTGTGTGCTTGTTCAGACAAGCAAAATGAAGATCTTTTATGGGACCAATATTAAAAATCGCGAAAAAAAGCATCAGCTGTTCCATACAAATATTCAACATCCACTGAACCTAAATGTATGGAACAGCTGATTTTTTTTCGCGATTTTAAGTTTGGTACCATAGTAAAAGTTGTTCATTTTGCTTGTCTAAACAAGCATACAAAATTTGGCTCCTGATGAAAAATAACCCGGTATATCAAAATGAATCAAGATTTTGTGGTTAGTTGAAGTATGGTGTGTTCGATGGTAATAACGGAGGGTTTGGTAAATAAACAGTTCAACTCACGTTATATATGTTTACTCGAATAAAGTGTTACTTCTGTAGGCTACTTTGTCGTAAAAGTATTCACACAGAAATATATACACATATTTACACATTTACAGCTTATACTTAATTAAATAAAATCAATAAAACTTAATATTAACTTAAATCTATTAAATAACAATTAATTATATTTACATTTATATATTAATAATAATATTTTATTAACACATGTATTTACATATTAAAATCAATATTAATATTTCATATAACAGTACGATGTGTATCGGTTTGTCGATATTCACTGTCAATGTCATAATCACTTTATTTCGTTAGAGCAATACATATGGTCCATATTTATACAATTATTAAAATAATAATTCTTGCAATCAATCAAAGAACGTTATTATAGCCACGTAGTAAAGAACAAGAAATCTCGAAATTATAAACAACTCAAAAACACAACGAAGTAACAAACGACAGCGCGTGAGTAGTCAATTGACGTAAGTTTTAATTTAATTTTCGTTGTAAATTGTGAAAGAAGTTATGAAAAACATAATTTATATAAATAAATAAATGTCCATGCCTACTTAAAATCGAAACTCAATTGCATTCAATCAAGCAAAGGTGACAATAACCATTCGTTTATTTTACTTCATTTGGATTTGTTTAGTTCTGAAAGTAGTTTTTAATATGTCCGTCGAATACCTACATAATATACTTGTTATGAGTGTTATAAATAAAATATGCATATAATTATGACGCAAATCAAATCTTTGTTGGTCATGGAGCGATTTTCGACAATGTCTCATAGTTTAGGTCAACGGGAAGTACACTATAGATCTTGATTCCCTTGTAAAATTGCAAAATTTGCAAAAATAATAGATCCAAATAGGTATTTTGATAAACTTCACTTTGATATCTTTACGCGTTCCCAAGAAAACGGGTCTTTACACCGACAGACGGACAGACTGTGCAGATGAACCACAAAGGGATCTTATAACGGCTCCGTTTATTTTTTCTTTTTCAGATGCGGACCCCTAAATATTTAAAAAAAAATGAAATCTATCTAATCTAGGAAGAAACTACTAGCCAAAGCACGCCGTCTAGCCAGCGGCGCAGCGGGTAAGGTGCGGTTACGCATTTCCCTCCGAAAGAAAAGGAAGTAGGTTGTAAAATATACATCACAAAGTGATCGTGTGACAGAATTGACTTTCAGTACCCCTAGCACGAACCACCCTCGTTACAGATAGTAATATTATTTACTTACTATCCGATAACGATTGAGATATTAAACGGACAGCTAGAAACACTATCGTAAGACTATCGTGAGCTCGTAACGCAACGATAGTTCCCTCAGTGTAAAATACTCGGTGAGCGTGAGATATTACGATAGCCAGCTGTCGAATAAAACGATACGACATGACAAAAGTGAGTTCGTGCTGACGATTCTCATACTTAGCTCTCTACCAACTACACCATTACCATTACGATACCATTTAGTTCCTTAAACGACCGTAGCGGCGCTGCTATAGTTTTCATACAAAACAAAATGTTCTACACTAGGATTTTGAACCACTGCCACTCAGATTTAAAGTCGAAGCTCCAACGCACATATAACCAATCCTGTCCTATGTATATGAAGTCGTGAAATTAAAGATCTCATGTTTTTGTGTAATGCGACATGGATGTAAAAATTTGTGGCGATGTAAATAAAGTTTCACGTTAATAATACGATTATCATAATGAAAACTATAGTGGTTCGTGCTTGGGGCACAGTTGTGGAATTGTTCAGTTTCTTACAAGAAACTTATATTACCCATATGCTTCTGCGTTTAGTTCTGCCAGAATACCAGCGCTGCATCAGACGTGTCTGATGTAGCTTATGCTGAGGTCCGGTCCTAATTGGCCATTATGTGTATCTGTTTTTTCGTGTATACTATTGTGCTTGTGGTCAATAAATGTTTTCTTTCTTTATTTCTTTCATAATAGGGCATTGAATACGTGTATACGAACAGAATTCCGCACCTGCGCAAGCGCCGTTTTCAATCAGCATGTAACCGGAGCCGGCGAGCGCGTAACGGTGCCTGCGCCCGCGCAACCCGCTGCGCGGGAATGCCGCCGCGTGACACTTGTCTTGTGCACTCGATAGTCGTGACAGTGTGTCATTAGTGTCGCATATCGATACTCGATTTCGTGCTGTGACGCATTTAGAATACGTGTTTTTAGTCTGTGGGAGTTTACCACAATAGACTTCCGCAAGAAACTTCTAGAAAACTCGAAACCAAACAAACAAACCCGCGTGACAGCATTGTGTAGAAGGTGAAATGATGGTGATATTTTTTTACAAGTTAGGCGGCAAACAAACAAACGAACGGGCCCATAATGCCCGTGAGCAACGAGCGAGCAAAGTTTTGTCGGTTCGGAAGTACAGCTAACTCATAAAAACTATGGTAATCTTCAGCTCAAGGTCTTTAAGTAGTTAGCGTTTGAGCGACATGGGGCTGTAGGCGACAAAGCGCAAATGATCATTGTGTGGTCTGAAGCGTGGCAATACGTATGTTACCAATGTCCAAGGACTCCAAAAAAACTCAAATTTCCAGGATTTGATACTATTATTGTTATGTTGGCAATTTAAAAGAGGAGACAAACATTTTACCTTCCATGTTTCTGTTCTGTTTTCGAAGAGGAGGCTCTCCGAAATTCCGAATAGGTGTTAGAGTCAATTTCTATTAATTGTGTTTAGTTATAATACTATTTTAGAGGGTAGTGAGAGTGTTTAATTGTAGATTTTTGAATTTGAATAAATTAAAAGCCAAATTAACATCATAACGAGGCCACGTGACTTAACTCACTCGTATAGATTGCTCTATTATCTATCGATAGGCGAATATCGATAGCTTCTCATCACTACTCGATGCAGGATTACCGCATTAATAGCTATAACCTCTCTTAATATATGCTTTTAAGTCACAACAAGGAAGCTAAGTCTTCATCTCCGATTCTTTCAACCGTTGAGAGTCTGTTTCCATTGCAACTGCATAATATTATTATGTATTAGTATTCCGTGCGGTGATTGATTTTGAATACACGTGTTGTTCCCTTTCTCCCGTGAATGTTGTCGACAAAGGGATTTTACAGCGATTGGGTTCTTGACATTTTTTTATTATATCGTAATGAAAAATTTACGTAATTAACATACCCATAACATTGTTGATTCAGTTTAACAGACATGTTACAAAACATTTTGCAATGCTCTATTCTAAATTCATCTTCACTTAATGTTAAAAATGTTACGAACAATAAAAAAATGTTTGTTTCAATAGCAAATTAAATATGCTTAGTTACTTATACACGTATTACCTCGATAAAATCAAAATATTTATAAAAACAAATAAACCGAGCATTCTGCACTTAAAACGAGTTACTCGGCCGAGTACTGTATGCAAGTTATTGTATGAAACTAGCCGAATACGAGTATCAAGTACTATAACCGAGTATTCAGAGCATCTCTACCGAAAACCCTTCGGTACCAGGTAGGGTTGCCAACCGTACTCGAGTATTGTACTCTATATCATATAGGCGTACTCTATAATCTATAGAGTACGCCTATATGATATAGAGACTAATAGAGGACGCTACAATACTCTTTTTTACACACAATGTTTACTATACTACTGCCAATCACGCATATATGATGCAAAAATAATCTCCTGATCTATATAAACTTAATTGTTGTGTTTTGAAAAAGTAGCAAAAAAGACGGGGACGGAACCCTATGCGTTGGTCCGACCAGTTTCGTTCAGCACTCGGCTCCAGTGTTAGCGAAGCCATCCGGTCTGCTGAAAACCGAGCTAAATGGCGGAATATAGTTCGCAAAAAAGTGCTACTACAATGAGATCCCGACCCTCAGCATTGAGGATAACGACGCAAGGAGGAGGAAATCAAATATACTCTATTTCTTGAAATAAAAGTTGGCAACCCTAGTACCAGGGGACATATTTTCGAACCAATAGAATTCATATTCACATTGAAAATTGTAAGATTCGAATACAAATTTCCAAATTCACAATTTTTTTTTACATTCAGTGAATTCTGCAACGAGTGGTCCTCCCCGCTCGTTTTTGATTAATTCCAGTTACTAATGGGACAATATGTGAATACTTTTTGCGTATGAGACGTTATAAAACACTGTGACATTTTGCGAATGGGACGTTCTGGGGGCCATATTTTTTAATCATTCGTCCGGCATCGAGCGCTCGTCGAGTGTGGTCTGTGCTCGATTTCTACTGACTTTCGATTAGTTTTCGACGAAAATTAATATAATATTACAACTTACAACGAATAACAATATAATTTTGATTTTCATCAAAAACGCAATGAAAATAAGTAAAAATCGAGCGAAAACGACGCTAGACAAAAATAGAGCCTGCGCGTAAACCGTAGAATATACACAACGTATACACGTTTCGTTTTACATGCGATTTATCGCTGGTTTTTTAAATTAATGAGTCATTGCATTGCGTACCGGTTTTTATTTTATCTGAGTGAAATGGAATCCGCAATAGAATTTGTTTTTAATGACAACGCTGAATTCGGGCGATTGGAAATTTTTTAAAATTGACAACTGTCGAAAATAATTTCGCAAACGATTTGTTTTCGAGTTCGAAATTCAAAATTCACTTCTAATGATTCAATAATGCGTTTCCTGGACTTACGCAAAACCGCGGCGACGGTCTGGTAGGTAGCAGACAAAAATATGCTGTCAAATTAATTGGCGTTACGTAACACGAAGGTCGCCTGCTAACCTTGGCCGCACTGCAGCTTCCCCCCTGCCCACCCTGTCGGGCGCTGGAGGCTGGGGGCTGCGAGTTGATGAATGACTATACTACGCAGTACGCGACGCGACGTCACGAAAGCCAACTCCCGAGATAATGGAGACATTATTGAGGGATTTTGCTCGGATCCTCTATAGTCCATCTCGAGCGAACACGACATGTAGACCATCTGTCTTGTCATTACATCGTAACAGGGGGCTTAGACAAGTGGCAATTTCATAGCGTAACGATATCTAAAGTCGTCGTCGTCACTGAGATAACAAAAACCGGCCAAGTGCGAGTCGGACTCGCGCACGAAGGGTTCCGTACCATTGACTAGGTAAACAGTAGGTACACAAATTTCATTTATTTATTATTAAAGTAAATATACAATTAAGTATTTTGTGAATATTTCAAGTGCCTACCTATTACCATTTATTGATATGGAGCAAAAAAGGGCAAAAAAATTGGGTTTGTTGTATGGGGGTCCCCCTTAAATATTTATTTTATTTTGTTTTTAGTATTTGTTATTATAGCGGCAACAGAAATACATAATTTGTGAAAACTTCAACTGTCTAGCTATAGCGATTCTTGAGATACAGCCTGGTGAGAGACAGACGGACGGACGGACGGACAGACAGCGAAGTCTTAGTAATAGGGTCCCGTTTTTACCCTTTAGGTACGGAACCCTAAAAAATAATTTCTAGCCAACGTAAAGACTAGCGATCGCTGTGTCGAACTGTTCTTTCTGAGAAAACAACATTATTGGTTAGCTAAGTGCTCAAAACTGAGAGAAATACATGATTAAAATTAATGTTTTCTTTTCATTTTAATATGAGAGTGTGTATGAAAGTAACGAAAAAACAATTCGCTACTTCATCGATTCGTTGCGAATCAATTTGTTTACCAACTTACTTACATATGACTTTGGTCGATTCGCCACGTTATTCAGCGATGGCATATGTCAATTCCATACATTTTGTTCTTATCGAACTTCGTTGTCGTTTTTGAATTGTCACTTTGTCTAGGCCCCTTGATTTTTTCTTGACGAAATTAGTCAATATGTTTGTCAAGCATCCGCACTCATATTCGTTTTAATCGCCATGTATTTCATTCAAGCACGTAATAATCTAAACCATACCGGTGAAAGCAGGTTTAAAATAATACCTAATATAAGAATAATAATGTTTATTTGACAGAATATGGTAATTATGATGTTACATTCATAGTGTCCATCAGAATATACTATCGATTTATCGACATGCATTAATAGTTATTTGTTATACGTGAGTGCAAAGTTACTTTTTAACCGCGTGCTCAACTTTGATGACCCAGCAAGCGAAGGAATCTAAAATTGAATCACGAGCACAGCGAGTGATTCAAAAACTAGAATCCTGAGCGTTAGCGAGGGAATCAAAAGAGCACAAGGTGAAAAATCTTTGCACTCGAGTGCAACACGTAACTTTTCATCCCCCCTCAGCGAGGAAATGACTAAATGCAAAATAAAACATTTACAATCACAAGATACTTTTATTTCAGTTTAGGTACAAATTTACTACAACATAAACTTCTTCGTCGCTGGAATGGCTCTCTATTTCTAGGCATAAAAATTATTGTCATAAAATCATATTCCATAATTTCGATTGAAATAATCGTCAAGACGCATAATAATCAGGAAGCAGAATGGTAATAAGCATAATATTGTGTGGCAGAAAATCATTTGTCATAAGTATTAAAACCCGAAACACAGAACAACTTGACGCATAATTTTTCAAAGCATAAATAATGTTTAGCATATTAATCACAACGAACAATACGATTACGCAGAATTTCTCTAGGCATAAACTTGCGCGCAAGCATGCAGCAATGTATCATGCAGTATACATGCAAGCATGCATGCAACATGCAAGCAAGCATGCAGCAATGTATCATGCAGCATGCATGCTTGCTTGCATGTTGTATGCATGCTTGCATGCATACAACATGCAAGCAAGCATGCAACATGCAAGCAAACATGCAACATGCAAGCAAACATGCACAATGCAAGAAAGCATGTTCCACGCAAGCAAGCATGCACATGCATGGTTTCTGTCACGGCTCCGACGCTGCGGGGCTCCGGCGGTCCCACGCGAGCTTATCGTCGCAGATTGGTTTTCGCTCACCACCGCAGCATCGGATTGCTGGCCGGCTTCGCCGGCCATCCTCAGCCGCGGCGGCGAGCGTTAAAACCACCTGCTCCTCAGCTCGCGGGCCGCCTCGCCCCTCCGCGCCTACGCGGGTTTGAATAACACTCTAGGGGTAGGACAAACAAGACTACGTGGAGTCGGTTTTGCAGCGATTCGTTTCTGTCACTAGTAGCATGAATGAATTACTTTTTCAAATAAAAAAATCAATATACTATGCAAAAATTATATCAAATGAAAATATAGAAGATTCGAGTATCATATTTAAATAAAATAATATATGAAATGTTATTATAAAAAGTTAAGTAAAACAGAGTAAACATTATATCCTTTAAAATAACATCATTTCTAATTATAAATAAATGCCCCAAAATATTAGAAATATCATTAATTATGACACTTAAAATTATGGCAAAACATTTTAGGACTACCAATATTGCATGGTGCAGGTACTGACCGGACATGGTTGTTTTGGTCACTACCTGCACCGGGTCGCGCGTCGGGAGGAAAGGCCGCAGTGTCATCACTGCGACGCTCCCGACGACACTGCCGAGCACACCCTGTTGGTGTGCCCGGCCTGGCGACGCCAGCGCAGCGAACTCATCGCTGCGCTGGGAGGCGGAGACCTCTCGCTGCCGAGCATGGTCGTGGCCATGCTCCGCGGCGAGGCGGAATGGGGGGCTGTCGCCTCCTTCTGCGAGGACGTCATCTTGCAGAAGGAGGCCGCGGAGAGGGAGCGGGAGAATGATCCTCAAGCCGCTCCCATCCGCCGCAGACGGACAGGCAGGCGAAGGCGGGTATTCGCACAAGCGATGCCCGTCTAATGACCCTGCCGTGGAGGCCTGCGTGCACGGCTGGCCCCGTGCACGTCGCCGTAAGGCCCTCCGTCTGGGGATTGCCCTGGTGTTCTCGGGCAATCCCCCCTTGGCGATAGCCCGACCAGTTAGGTCGGGCTAGCCCGGGCGCGTCGATAGTGGTAGTCGCAGTGTGGACCCTATCACGCGCGCCCATAAGGGCAGGGAGAACACCGGGGGGTTTAGTGGGTAGGCCCGGCACTCTGCCGGGAGAGCCCCACACACGCTCGTCGTCTAGCCAACGGCGAGTACGGTGCGGTCACGCATTCCCCTCGAAAAAAAAAAAAAAAAGGACTACCAATATTATGTCATAAGAAATTAGGAATTTCATTAATTATGCTTCATAAAATTATGCCTTTGGATAATTGTGCCTTATACAAATTATGCAATGAAATAATTATGTGACGTTAATGTTATCCTTTTCGATTATTATGCTTAGTGATTTATGCCAAGCGTCTTTATGACAAACAACATTATGCCTAATGGAAGGTCCCCCGCTGGAATCGCCTATTTTCGTTTTTTTTTTACTTGTTTTCATGATTTTTTTCTTATTTTTACGCGCACCATGCGCGCAAAGCAAATTAAAGACAAAAGTACACCAAGGAGGTTCAGAGTCTGAGTTTTTAACAAATTTTTAAAAAACGGATGCTAAATTCGGCACCATTAAGATGGAAGTAAATAGGTTTAATGGTGTTTTGAAATCACATTCCTAGTGCAAGCGATGTTCTAAATTCAAATTTACTTTCACCTCAAGCGGATAAAAATGGATTTGGCGGTCAGATATCGAATAGTAAAAATACTCTTTCCGAAATGGGGGGATGAAAAAATGTTTATCAGGCTTTGAGACAAGCATTGCCATTCAAAAGACAATAGTTCTGACTTTACCCGCAGTAGAGATTTTTCTATAGTTTCCTTTTTTGCGCACTTTATGTTATTTTTAATTTTTGTATTTGTTGTAATTGATCATAGTTTTTAAGTAACCTTCTTACGACTTTTATGTCTCACCGGAATCTCGAGAACTTACCTGGAAATAAAGAAAGCAATTTAATAATAAAAACGTTAAAATCATAAACATAAATTTTAGGCATAATATCTAGTATCCATATATTAATTGTTGATATAGTATAGGTTAGTTTATTTAATATTTAGTATCTATGTATTAGGATATTATTCTAAGTATTGTTTGTTAAGAATCATAAAATTGATGATGCAAATTTGTCAGCTACTGTTTTGGTACACCTACCACACCTGCTTTCTTCACCACCCTAAGATAGGCTGGTAGAGAATGCTTTAGGCATTAAGCCCGCCTTTGTACACACTGTACATGAATAATTAATTAATAAACAAATAAAAAATTTGTTAGAAGGTTAAAATATTGAACACAAATTGAACCTTTTAATTAAAACGCAACATAGATAATATTAAACTATAATTCAGGATTGGATAACTTTAAAAACGTATAATAGTAAAGAAAGAAGAAGAAAGAAAGAATACTTTATTTGGATCACACAAATATTTATGCAAGAATTATACATATAGTGCAGTCCAAAAAGGACAATGCCTCAGCTAATTGCTCTTGCGTTAAAACGCGAAAAGCGCTGATTTTCAGGCATGACCAATGCCGTTACCATGGAAGCAAACATATCTCTTGTTATATCATTTTGATTACATAATTGCTTCGATGGCAGCGACGCCCTTTCCTAGATTTGTAAAATAGTAGTATAAACTTAGTTTTTAGAGTTCGCGGCATGTTTGTCATGTATGTATGACATGTTTTATTCTTTTTATTTATGACCCGCCCGCAGTTTCGCCAGCAATAGTCTATAATAAAAATCTCGAGTCACTATATTTGTCATGGATAACTCCAAAACTACTTAATCGATTTTGATGAAATTTGACTTAGTATTGTATGTACGAGTAATTTGGTCCAACTTAAACGATAGGATAGTTTTATCTCCTTTTTTAGACCTCAATATTTATTATTGCGTTAAACTTTAATGTCGAAATGTGGTTCGTGGGCATAGTGGGTTTTTTTTAATATATATAACTTCCACCCATGCGAAGCCGGGGCGGATAGCTTGTTATTAAAGATGAAAACCGCATTAAAATCTGTTGCGCAAGCGTAAAACATAGGTGGGAAGCGACTTTGTATTATAATAATTTGTAGAGAAAAATGATTAAAAACGTGGGTTTTTGTGACGTAAAACTTATTGTTGATAATCAGATGCTAACGCTGTATCGCAATTTCTAAATTTATTAATAGAGATTGTGAAGCTGTAAATTTTCATACAAAAAGCGATAACGCTTTTCTCCCTCTTTACATAGTCCAATTTTCATAATTTTTGCAAGTGTTGTAGATATAATGAAGATCTAGGTTTGTACGTTTTGATTTTGAAGTAATATTGCTCAGATTATAAATTATTAGTCTTAAAAACTACCTCGATCTTTTTTATCTTTTTTTGGCTAAATTATACTGAATACCAAAAAAAGCAAAAAGTTTAAACATAGATTAAGGTCTTAAATCTAAAGAGATCTAATTTCGTAAAGGTTTAAGGGGGTAAAACAGTTATCGCCCGAAACAATATTTCAATAAGAAATGTAGGCACATGCCTCGGACTTTCAACTCTAAGCGGTGTGCAACAAACTGCATTTTTGAAAGTGCATACTCGAGCCATGAATTGGCACTTCAATCCTCTTAAAAGACGAAAGTAAGTATATGATATACAAATATGCTAAAATTAAAACAAACCAAAATTGTCAATAAACTTATAACTATCATTAAAATTCAAGTTCACTTCACTATTATGAAGGTTCGTAACACTTATTAATCTACTAGCTGTGCCCGCGAACTACGTTTCGCCATCAAAATACTTAACACAGTGTTTAGTTTTTTCCTCCATTTTATTCCATAATGATTCAACTTTATTCCGCCTTTCTTGAGTATCGGCCATTTCGAAATTAGGACAATTTTCGTAGGTTCGTAATGCTCTTTTTCTAACAGTCCACAAAATTAAATACATTACATATTACTATAAACACTAAGTATCATTATTGTTTTATATCAATAATGTCTATTATTGATATTAATAAATTCTGCTTCAGTAGAAAGAACTACACAGTTGCAAGAATAATCTTTATCGTGTTCATGTTTCGAATTAAAATAAACAATTGTTAATAAATTAGAACTGTATACGAATAAAGTTTAGATTTTATAATGGGTGTTGGTAACACCAACAAAATATATTTTTTGGATATGACAACTTGGCCAATTTTGACTGGTCGTACCTCGGTCGTACAGTAAGCTCCTTGTCAAGCTATACTGTTCGACATTTGAACCGTTCTTATGTCGCTCGTAATACTGGCGGTTTTCGTAGAGTTAATGTATAGCATGAATTGTACAAATTACTGTACAAATACGTTTTCCGTATTCGATAGCCGATCACGGAATACAGACACGGAGTTTCGTGAACGTAGCGCAGTCGTTCGTTTCTTCTCATTCGGGATTTCTACCATTCTACCTAAACATACGTACAGAACGTGTTCCGTTCGTAATAAAAACGAACGTATGCGGCAGTCAATGAGTATTTTGTATAGATTTGATGCATTTGGATGCCCGCATTCAGAAAACGAATGCGAAAAAACGTATTTATGCGGTTAGCCTTAAAATGTATTGAGACTTCCATTTTTGTAACGTGTACTGTGCGATATAATGTTGCTGGCATAGTTCGGTTAGCAAACTCGCCGTGATGACTAACATCCAACACACAAACTTGGAGTTATCGTTAGTTAGTTCACGATCGTTGCATTATCACGGTCTCGAAGGACACTAAACACAGGTAACATCTAACATCGAACATCCAATAGGCCCCGAAGCGGTTCTCAATCTTTTTTGGTGACGGAACCCTTTTGGAAAGCGAAATACTTGACGGAACCCTAAAATAAAACAATAGTTTTTAAAAGTGTATTCTTTATTAATAAGCATAATGAAAGTACGACCAGAGTTTTGTTTTGATTTTTCTAAATTATTGCGGAACCCCTTATAGGGGTAGTGTGGAGACCTAAGGTTCCGCAGAACACACTTAGAGCATGGCTGCTCTAGGTACCCTTCAGAGCCTACTTTCATTTAATACCCCTATTGCTGGGTTTGAAAAGCAACTGTTATCCGTCTTTTTTGAGCGGTGGCCATGTTGAATTTACATCAATGTTGCTACGTTCATAGTGCTCTACTGATCAAGGCCTTTCTTATGATACCCATATTGCTGGGCTTAGAAACGAACTTTTATCAGTTTTTTTTGAGCAGCGGCCATATTGAATTTTGTGCTATTTTCCTAGGTTGATAGTGCTCTACTTTTCAAGGCCTTTCATTTGATACCTATATTGCTATGTTTGGAAACGAACTTTTATCCACCTTTTTTGAGAGGTGGCCATGTCGAATTTACGTCAATATTGCTAGGTCCATAGTGCTGTACTCTTGAAGACCTTTCATTTGATACCTATATTGCTAGATTAGAAAACGAACTTTTATTCACCTTTTTTGAGTGGCGGCCATGTTGAATTTATGTAAATGTTGCTAGGTTCATAGTGCTCTACTCATCAAGGCCTTTCATTTGAGACCCATATTGCTGGGTTTGGAAACGAACTATTATCCATTTTTTGAGCGGCGGCCATGTTGAATTTATAGCAATTTTCCTAAGTTCATAATGCTCTACTCTTTTAGGCTTTTCATTTGATACCCATATTGCTAGGTTTGGAAACGAACTTTTATCCTTTTTTTTTTTTGAGCGGCGGCCATGTTGAATTTAGGTCGATTTTGCTAGGTTCCTAATGCTCTACTCTTCAAGGCCTTTCATTTGATACCCATATTGCTAGGTTTGGAAACGAACTTTTATCTATCTTTTTTGAGCGGCGGCCATGTTGAATTTATGTCAATGTTGCTAGGTTCATAGTGCTCTACTTATCAAAGCCTTTTATTTGATACCCATATTGCTGGGTTTGAAATCGAACTTTTATCCATTTTTTGAGCGGCGGCCATGTTTAATTTAGGGCAATTTTCTTTAGTTCATAATGCTCTATTCTTTTAGGCCTTTCAGTTGATACCCATATGCTAGGTTTGGAAACGAACTATTATTCTTCTTTTTAGAGCGGCGGCTATGTTGAATTTATGTCAATGTTGCTAGGTTCATAGTGCTCTACTCATCAGGGCCTTTCATTTGATACCCATTTTGCTGAGTTTTAACGAACTTTTATCCTTTTTTTTTGAGCGGCGGCCATTTTGAATTTAGGTCGATTTTCCTAGGTACCTAATGCTCTACCCTTCAAGGCCTTTCATTTGATACCCATATTGCTAGGCTTGGAAACTAACTTTTATCCACCTTTTTTGAGCGGCGGCCATGTTAAATTTATGTCAATGTTGCTAGGTTCATAGTGCTCTACTCTTCAAGGCCTTTTATTTGATACCCATATTGCTAGGTTTGGAAACTAACTTTTATCCATCTTTTTTGAGCGGCGGCCATGTTGAATTTATGTCAATGTTGCTAGGTTCATAGTGCTCTACTCATCAATGCCTTTCATTTGATACCCATATTGCTAGGTTTGGAAACTAATTTTTATCCACCTTTTTTGAGCGGCGGCCATGTTGAATTTATGTCAATGTTGCTAGGTTCATAACAGGGACTGCTTATCAGTATAAAATATTGATATAGTATCAGTAAAAATATCTGTACTAAAATTCTATACAAGGCGAATTTCTGTACCGATATTCTTCATTTATACACTTATTTAACCCTTATTTTATTTCTGTACTGAAATCATACGCGCGGGCGTCACTGGCCGCGGGGCAGGTGGATAAGGGGCCCCAACGGGTGGGGAAAAATATGTGCCTATGCGCGCCGCCGCTGAGCTCAAATCGCACATTGCAACTTGCAACAGGTTTACTAACTCATATAAAGGGATCGTAGATGTTTTGATTACTGTAGAGTGGATATTAATTAACGCAATATCAATCATTTTTGTGTGCAATGGGTAGGAAGCGTAGAAATGCCGTGCACGGATATTTTTCATATTGTAAAACAAGCAACGAATCTTCGTGTTTGATAGAAGGATGTGCAATGAAAATAAAAATAAGTACCTACGTCTTAATATTAAACCAAGTAGTTACCTTATTTATTATGTTAAGTTTAATAGTATTCAATAAAATAAAACGCGATGTTTACGATTTGAATACCTATTCTAAAAGTCTTTGTAAATAGGTATCTACCTATGTTAATAGTAGGTAAGTGCCTATCTAGGTAAGGGCCTATCTACCTTAACTAGGTATGTGCCTATATAAAACTACGTGTCAGGGTGCTAGCTAGGTTAATTGCGGAAAATTGAACAAATTATGGGTATGAATGACGTTAAAAACGGAAGCTATGCTTGGCCTGTGTTTGATTTTACATGCTTTCACTTAACGTGGATGAAATGCAAAAAAAAACTATATCCCACCACTTAGAATAACAGGGTCAATATTTGAAAGGCCCCAAATTCATGTCTTTCAAAATTTCTCGAGAATGTGTGTATATTTTTTTAAAAGAATTTTTTTTTGATAGTAAAATAATCAACGAAAATGTACCTCTAAGCCTCGATTATAATAAATTAATAATAAAAAAGTTGTTAAAATAAAACCAATCAAATTGCAATTTTTTCACGTGTCGCCACGGCTCATGCGCTACTATATTTGGATAATATGAAAAAAGGTGAATTCTTTGAGCTATTGGCTATTGTGTGCTGTAATTATAACTAATCAAGCTTCATACTTTTGATAAAATTACCAATACCCGCTAAGTCAATAAAGAAAAAACTCGTGTTCCAAAAATGCGCGTCATTGTCCTGCGCAATGTTTGTTTTTAATTTAGTGTTGAGTTAGAGACGAGAGGGGGGAGGAAACTTGTGGCAGGGTGATCAGACCTCCCCGCACCAAAGTCGGACACATGCTTTGGTGAAGATACAAAGCGTTGGTTTTTTGCAAGCAGCCTTTAAAATTAATTCTCCAAAAATTTTAATTACAAACGTCATTTATGTTTTCCCGTAATGTCATTCAACCCAAATGTTCATGTAAATCATAGACATGATGATGATACTATGATATACGTGAAAATTTTGGGTTGAATAACATTACGGGAAAAACTATTTAATAATTAGTTTTAGATAACGATAAAATATTTATTGGTTATTATGAAACACCGTGTATATTCATTCTGTCCTATTGTAAGTCTTTTTCATATTACAAAATATGGAAGTTTTGTGAACATAATTTAACATTATAATTTTATTTTTGAAATACCACTTGCGTAAAACATATTAGGTCAAGTTTTTTGCGATTTCATCATTTTCCCTAACGTCATTGTCCTGAATTTGGGCTGCCAGGATAATGACGCGCATTGAGAAGAATGACATTATGTGGTATAGTAATGACAAATCTTGAGGATAATGATGAGAGTTCGTAAATGCATTTGTTTAAGATCAAATATAACATTTTAATAATTAGTACAAATCGGTATACTGTTGACGGAAGGCAATATTATAATGAGTGTAACTGGTATTGACAAGACAAGATGTAATTGGTATATTTTGTGACCTATCAAAGGCTTTTGACTGCGTTGGTCACCAAACTCTTATAATAAGCTCAAGCATTATGGTGTCTCTGAAGAAGCAATTAGACTTATTGAGTCTTATTTGTCTAATAGAGTTCAGAAAGTTGTTATATTAACAAAACTGAGTCTTCTGGTGCACCTATAATTATGCGCGTGCCTCAAGGATCGATATTGGGACCATTGCTCTTCTTATTTATATTAATGACCTCCCACATTTCACTAACAATGTGTGCGATACAGCACTATTTGCAGAAGATACTTCTTTAATATTATTCCTTACAGCTAGTGAGCAAGGTTGACAGAGAAAACGGAAATACTCACGTTGTAAATATTACTCTCTCTCTAAAGTATTGCACTGGTTCACTATGAACAATTTATCATTAAACTCAAATAACACTAAATGTATTAAATTCTCATTGTCAACACAAGTTGATACTATTGTGGAAATGATTAATCGAACTGGCGGATTCATCGATTCTACAATTAGATCGATATTTAGGTATTACACTAGATTCAAGATTGCAGTGGGATCCACATATTGAATTCTTGGGATGAAGTTGTTATTAATAAAACTGAGTCTGCTGGTGCACCTATAATTATGGGTGTGCCTCAGGAATCGATATTGGAACCATTGCTTTTCCTAATTTACATTAAATGACCTCCCACATTTCACTTATAATCTTTGCGATACAGTACTATTTGCAGATGATACTTCTTTAATATTTAAGATCGACAGAGGAAACGAAAATATTGACGTTGTAAATAGTACTCTCTCTAGAGTATTGTATTGGTTCACAATGAACAATTTATCATTAAACTCAAATAAAACTAAATGTATTAAGTTCTCATTGCCAAATGTAAGGAAAGTGGATACTATTGTAGAAATGAATAATTAAGTTGTTGAATTCATCGACTTTACAAATTTTTGGGTATTACACTAGATTCAAGGTTGCAATGGGATCCACATATTGAGTCCTATGCAAACAGACTTAGTTCTGCAGCAAATGCAGTAAAAAACAAGACAACTTACTGATGTTGAAACGGCAAGATTGATTTACTTTAGTTATTTTCACAGTGTCATGTCATATGGAATACTACTAGTATAGAAAGTCCTCAATACCCATTCAACAGTCAAAAATATCCTGAATACCCATTCAGGACATCTTTTAGCTGATAAGAAGAATGGACGCAAGGAACTTAACAGCTACATCAGAAATGTACCAACATTTACAAAAGGGTGTATCAATACCACACACAGCAATATTTATTTACATAAATAGTTAATATACAACAATTCTTAACAATAAAACTAATAATATCTACAAATTAACACCAGGCATTAGCATCATTCTAATAATCGTTGACTTTATAATAATTATTAATAACCTTTGCTCAATTTATGAGTATTTTTACATGCGCTTTAAACTTATGAAATGCAAATCAGTAACACTTTATGGAATATTATTATAAAAAGTTATACATTTTCCCATAAATGAGGATTTAGTTTTTAAAGCCTGTACGTCGGAAAGGTAAGTTTATTGTTATTTCTTGTGTTTAAATTGTGAATTTGGAAATTGGTATCAAATGGATTATGATTTTAAATGACCGATTCAAAAGAGCTTTCTATGAAGTCATATTCGAATAAAGAATATTTTGATTTGATTTTGAAAACCTATGTCAAAGGTGACGGTACGTAGAAATAAAAAATCTCAGAACAATAAGTTATTGTCCTGAGAAAAAAATGATCCTGAATTGCTAACTGTAGAAAAAGAAAAAAGAGAGAAATAATTAAAAAAGAAAGAAGAAAATAATTCAGCAAAAAGCCCTCGCGCAATATAAGAGCAACGCAAAAAGTGAAAGGGGAATTCAACAAATAAATAATTTCTTCAGCTAGTTCATTTATTAGAATGTATTTATACGATAGGTAACTATTATACGTAAGTAATGGAAAAGAAGGATAAAAAAGAGTGCATGTTAATGAAATGCGAATACTAAGATGGACATAGGGGTGACTAGAAATAAAGTACGAAATGAGGATATTAAAGGAAGTTTGAAAGTTGCGCCGAATACAGAAAAGATTAGGAGTGGTTAAGATGGTTTGGGTTGAGGAGGAAAAAATGCCATGTAAATGAAGATAGTGAATATGAACGTAAATGGATGTGCAGGTAGGAGACCAAAGAATAAATGAATACAATGCGTGAAGAAATGGATGGAATGATATGAAGTAAAAGGAGTAAATGTAAGTATGACGAATAACAGAAGTTAGTGGGAGAAAAAAAAATAGCGTTCTAACCCCGCCTAGCGTGGGATAAGATTAAGTGTTATAAGTAGTTAACAAAGTATAATAGTGATAATTTTCTATTAGGGGAACATACAACGAAAAAAGGAAAACAATCAACATTCAAAGCAGTTAAAGTAAAAGCAGTTGCTAGTGAGCAAGGTGCGGGTAATTCTTAGGATAGCAACCTAGTTAATAAAGAAGGATCATTTAAAAGTAAAAAGTTCAGCTATTCAATATAAAGATACAAAGAAGAATACAACTCTTAATAAGAAAAAAAAGCGACTACAAAATCTAGGTACTTAATTTCCAGAGTAATAAATTTACAGAATCAAAATGTAGGCTCATTAAGTTCACAATCAAATACATGTGCTCTGATAAGAGAAACCAATTAGAAACTGGTTAAAAAAGTAAGAAAGCATCGGATATTAAGATAACAAATAATTTTTATTTGCAATATGCGAACAGCGTAGAATGTGCAGACAAGATAAAATATATTACAATATATTATAAACGAGGATCATATTGAGTAAAAAATTAGTAAGTTTTCTAATTATGGAAATGAAAGAAATGACTACGTTTAGTTTTTTTGGTTATAACGGATGATTTGTATAAGATCTCAATATAAAATGATAATAATAATATATATTATTTAGAATCAAGGTAAACTGGTTTTTTGTTATACATTTGTTAATAACAAAAAATCAATCCTACACGACAATCCTACCACGATTAACTTTTATTAAGATCAATTAAATAAAGCAATTAGGTTTATAAAAGTCTAAAAAGTTCGACTTATATTAATATTTTGACGTTCATTGTGATACTTTAAACCAAATAAAATTATTACCTAGATACTAAATTCTTTTTATTTTCATTTAGCTGCGTATTCTATAAGTATAAAACTGGACTCATGAGCATTATCATTTTCCTCAATATCTCGTCATTGTCCTAAACAATTAAAATCGTGACGTATGCACTCCTTTAACCGCTGGTGTTTATCTTCCTCCATTTTAAAAATATAATTGTATTGCAATTTTATGTACTCGTCGGTATATACAAACCAATAAAGCAAGAAATACGTGTCATTAACCACACAAATTGTGAAAGGCACGAAGACACGTGAAGATGAACTAACGTAAAGGACCGTCCTCGTCCCACCCATTATGGTTTGATTTTATTTCAGTATTTTAAATAATAAGAGTTAAATGATATCTGTACAATTATGATTAAAGTACAAAAAAATTTAAGTACAGAAAAATAATTTCTGTACTGAAATTAACTACTATCGAAATTTATTTAAATGACGTCATACAGATAAATGTTATACTCGTATTCATACCGGTAAACAGTCCCTGGTTCATAGTGCTCTACTCATTAATGCCTTTCATTTGATACCCATATTGCTGGGTTTGGAAACGAACTTTTATCCGTTTTATTTGAGCGGCGGCCATGTTGAATTTAGGGCGATTTTCCTATGTTCATAGTGCTCTACTCATCAAGGCCTTTCATTTGATATGCATATCGCTGGGTTTGGAAACGAACTTTATCGGCAGTCATGTCAAATTAAGTCAACGTGGCTAGGTTCAATGTGTTCTACTCTTTAGGTTCTTCGTTCGATATCCATGTTCCTTGGGTGGATCCAAAAAAATGTTATCCGTCATTTTAGACATTAGGATCAAGAGTCCCGTCCCGTCCCTCTACGCGTAACCCAGAACATTGCAGTCAGATATTTTTTTTAATGATCAATATTAATCTATTACTTTTAATAGTTTTAAATGGATGAAAGAGTTTGATTCCTTAGTCCTAATGTAAAAACATATAACACCTTTCAAAATACCTTGAAAAGAGTATCTTCATTTTTCAACATTTCAAATATTTCAAAAATTGTACCGATTTTGTGAAAATTAGTCAAGAATTAAACCAATCTACAAATTTTATGGTCACTCGATAAGTATTATCATAAAAAATGCTTTATACATTGGTTGTATGTATGGCTTGATCTTTTTGCCTTACCACCACGGTACGACATAAGAAAAAGACAATTTGGTTGGCGAAATCCAGTTGGGCACAGCCATTAACAGAAATTTTAAATTTTATTTGTACTATGTGAAACACTTCATTCCTGCCTTAATTTTCGAAATCCAATTACTTAAGATCAGGCTGTATGGCGTAGTTCCATTGCCTTTCCTTCGTGGAAGAAAATACCTTCTCTCTGTACCTCCCTGTACCTCCTCTGTACTATGTGACAGACTTGTCAAAATAATTTCACGTGCGCCATGTTGTTTTTCTACCTAAAGCCAATTCGAAAATTTTATATGGTATTTTTTCACTAAAAAAAAAAAAAAAAAAAAACAAACGAAATTATGCCTAAATGTTCTTCCGGAAAATTCTAAGCATTGTGGTGTAAGCCATATCAAATTCTGCCCAGTAGTTTCGGAGATCTTTCCGGACAAACAGACAAACAAACAAACAATTTTTTTAAAAACTATTCTATCGTGTTCTGCTAATGATTTAAAGGCGACCTGTGTATTTTTTTTTCTTAATATTTCGCAATTACAGATTTTTGTACCCCTACGATTTTATTATATAATATATAGAGATAATATTTTTTTATCAAGTTATTGAATTCGTGTAAGATCTATATTTCATTGATATATTACGATAATAACTTATTTGTTTATAGCTCCTGAGAGCAAAATGAAAATGTTTAATTAAGTTCTTCTTCAACTACCTAAGTAACATTTGTGGCTTAGTTACACTTTATGACGTTATCTTACTAGCCATAGGCGTAACTTACACTTTACGACATTACGAGTATCTTACTAGCTATAACTTTTAATTGACTGTATTATTAAACAAATCATAAGATAAGTTAGCTGTAAGTTTTCCTAGAATTGTAAAATAAAATCAATAAAATAATAATGATACACTTCCGTAACGTCAAAGTAAATAAATTTTGTAGTTATCATAAAGTTCACAATTTTAATTGATTACCGATGACACACTGACATATGGACTAATCACTCGAAACGTAAACAATTCAACATCAATTACTTATCGGAATGAATCCAACAAAAGAGTGTTCGGAGCGCATCAACCCCTTATCTCAGTCTGCGCGCTCCCACGGCCCACAACCCTTTCCTAAAGTTCATAGGTCACATACCACCCCTTTTGGGAGGGCGCGCTAAAAATAGCCGAAGATGAGCTTCTTGTCGTATAGGATATGTGAGTAGAATCTCAAGCAACAGGACATTACATTTTTATGGGTTTGGGTTTTTCGATTAAACCAGCAATAAAACCACAGTGAATCTATCGGAGTGATATTAATACTTACTCAAATAAGACAGTGAAGATGTAAGGTATTCATGTGCGTCAAATTAGGTATTCTAGTCCGAGCAGTTTTGTCTACGCTAATATTATAAAGAAGAAAACTTTGTTTGTTTGGTTGTAATGAATAGGCTCAAAAACTACTGGACCGTTTTTAAAAATTCTTTCACCATTCGAAAGCTACATTATCCACGAGTAACATAGGCTAAATATTATTTTGGAAAAAAATAAGGTTCCGTAAGATATTTGGGTTTTTCGGACACAAGGTGTAAAAAATCTACCAGAACAGTAACTTATTTTGCGTACGCTGCCTAAACTATAGAAAATAGAACCATAAAATCTTATAAATATCTACAAAAAGTCCCCGACACACTATACCTATCTATGTCGAGTGAGGAACAACAACCATTTATTTATTTAAAAATCTTGAATTTTTTAGGACTACATTTAAACGCATTTATTTTTCTCATGCTATTAATCGTTATCAAAATAAATTCATCACTAAGTACAGTTTATGTAGATAATATTTGGTCTTTGAATGATTAAAATTGGACGTTTGGTTTTGAATTATGGCGAAATTACAATATTACGATTTCTGCTGCACGGGCCGTTGCGAAGTGAGCGTCACCAAGGCGGGGGTGCGCGTGCGGGAGGTTATGGAATAAAATGGAGGAAAAAATTTAACACTGTTAAGCATTTCGATGGCGAAACGTAGTTCGCGCCTCGCGGGCACAGCTAGTATGTCATATAATTGTAATAGGACACTTTATAATAAGTATATTTCTTTTTAAAGTACATCTACGATTGTAGCCCTTAATCTTCTAAACTGCCCCATCCTTGCGTCACTTAAAAAGTTATGTTAATCGTTATTGTATAACTGCGAAACTGTATGTTTGCCAGAAAAAAAATATTTGAAGCCCTTAATCTTCTAAACTGCCCCATCCTTGCGTCACTTAAAAAGTTATGTTAATCGTTATTGTATAACTGCGAAACTGTATGTTTGCCAGAAAAAAAATATTTGAAGATGAAGAAACCAATAGAAGGTTGATCTAAAGAGCAGTTTTCTCATTGTTTATTGCGTGGCATTGGACGCGGAAAAGCAAGATAAATACAGAAATGTTACAATTTAGAAATGCGTACATAACATTTCTAATTTGAAAATTGTATTTCTAAGTAAAATAACTTTTTTTTGACACTCATTTTAGTATCGCCGCCTCGAAATAAAATGTAAAAATGTTAGGTTTTTTTAACCGACTTCAAAAAAGGAGGAGGTTCTCAATTCGATGCGTGTTTGTATTTGTATGTAGGTAACACAATTGCTACGCCAATTGTGAATCAATTTTCGAAATTCTTTTTGTTTTCGATAGAGTATACTTCTGCGGTGGTCCCATTATTACCAAAGTCAGGATCTGATGATGGGTTTCCAAATTTGAAAAAAGAAACTCTTAAATATAGGTACGTTTTTTCCGAAGCTATTTAGCTTAGGTATTTGCGTCTTGTAGTCATAAACAGAGCTGATGATGGAAAGATCCTAAACATTTAGTAGTTAAGAGGTGATTTTTCAGAGCCTTGTCTATACTATACTAATAATAAAGAAGCAAAATTTGATTGTTTGTTTGTTTATATTGAATGGGTTTTGAAACTATTGAACCGATTTTGATGAAAGTTCGTATAGGGATAGTTCGAGATCAGGGGAAGGACAAAGGGTAATTTTCCTACGGGAAAAGCTAGTTATAATGCAAACAAAGTTGCATATGGTCAGCTAATATTTGATAAAGCTATTAAACATTTATATAACAAGTTTTGAAATGGTAAAAACGAACATGATATACTATTTTGTCGTGATCCTGTAGATATAATATTTTTTAAAGTGAGAGAAGACACATTTATAGCACCACTTCCTCCTTATTAGTAAATAGTAAGATCAATCTTCATAACGACTGCATTTTGCATTTGAATAAAACCATTATGTAAAACGTGCAGACACAAGCTGGGTCGGAACGTGACCGACAAAAACACAGGAAATTTGTTGTCAGCCGACATTGAAAAACTACCTTTTTACAGTGGGCAAACTAAATGACTCGATTTCACATGATGGTAAGCGGAAATGGAATCCAAATGCTAAGATATCTAACTGAAGCGGGAGAGATAATACACGCTGCACTAGCCATCCTCACCTAGCCGATGTCACGTCAGTTTGCCTTGTGCAAGCATCTCTCACCCCCTAAAATTGGGGCTGAAGATCCCCTGGGGCCTCCTGGGGCATCTGGAAGATCGACGACTGCCGGCAATCTAACCACTGCAGGGTCGGGGCTTCAATGCGAAATAAAAATCACTGCCTGCAAATTTCACATGTTACATGCATTTTTCACCGGAGGAAGACTCTGCACCAGGGTCGCCTGCTTGGGTACCCTCCGTCTTTTTCTGTCGCAAAGCAGCAGTGCTTGCATTGCTGTGTTCCGGGTTGAAGGGTAAGATATGGCATTAAAATTACTGGGTACCGTGCCTTTACACCTTGTCACAAGTTGGCAACGTATATACACTGTGGCTCTTGTGGGGGTTGCAGATTTGCTGCGAATCTCACAAGAGCCGTATGTACTATAGATTACTGTTACCACTTACCATCAGGTGGGCAGTTTGCTTGTTTGCCAACTTAGTTGTATAAAAAAAAAACAAAACATGCCTAACCGGCACTGGGACGGCGCGGTGGGAGACGGTTCAAACCCGGCGCTTGGAGAAGGCATATGACCAACGTTGGTATTGCAGCTGAAATCGTGATGCCCATACCGACAAACGACTTTCACGTTAACAGAAGGGGCTTCCTTACTAATATTATAAACGCGATATTTAAAACTACCGAATGGAATTGGATGAAATTTTCTAGGTACACGGATATCGACAGGGATTAAGATATTGGCTACATATTTTACCGAAAAAGTAAGTAATTCCCGCGGGAAATGGATTTACAGATTTTTCTTTCAACGTTTGAGGCTAAAACACAGTTCGCGGACACAGCTATAGTATTACATAAAGAATATTAGGAATAAAGGCGTTTGGCGCCGTCGTTATTTAATTAACCTGAGCCTTAAGCTCGTTAACCGACCAGTTTCTGATCGCTATAGTTAATTAAATGCTGAATCAATTAATATCCACTTACCAAGGCCAGGAGCTAATAACCGATCAATTTGTAGGTACTAACAGTGTAGTGAAGTATGGTGCAAATTTTATAACAACAAAATGACTGATCGCATGTCAGTAATTTTGTTGTTTTAGAAAAAATGTACCACAATTTCTTTTAAACTGATAGTCAGGGGACAGGGGAGCTTGTGACATATTAGGGACTTATTTGCTTCCAGGAAATAATATTAAATAAGTATTAAAAAGGGACTTACCTACAATATAAACTCTTTTCTTTTTTCTCTTGCTCTTTCTTTGCTAGTTATAATAATATTTTTTTTTTCATTTTTCTTTTGTTTTCCTTAATAAGTCTAATCAATTTTTTTTTTCTCTTCTTTTTTCAAAATATCCCTTTTTATTCCCTTTTGAATCCCCAAGCCTTTTTTCACCGCCTAGTTTATACATCCTATTTAAAAATATTTTACATTTTTTTTTAGGAATTTGTCGACCGAGGTAACAAAATGTTGACCCGCAAAGCTGCTGCCCAAAATACTGAGGCAAAACTCAGGCAAGCGGTTCTTGAGATAAAGACATTGAAGGATTCCTGTGACCAACTACTGAGGGAACGTGATGAGAGTGAGGAAGAAATAAAAAAGATCATTGACAAAAACACTTTCCTTAAAAGTGAGCTCTCTGCGTTGGATACCAAATATGAGGAAGCACTTGAGGAGCGACATCAGCTGCAGCACACTATCACTGGTTTTACTCAGTGTAATGACACTTATGTGAAAGCTCTGGACAGAATCACAGAGCTTGAACGAGACCTGTGTGAGGCAAATAGACAAATTTCTGAACTGGAACAATCCAAACAAAATCAGGAAAATGCTCACACACACAGCTTGTTCGATAAACTCATGCATTCACCTAGTGGACAGCTTCTGGCAGAATCCCTCTCACCTACATTGGATAGACCCTTAGTGAATAATTTCAAAAGTAATAAAAGATTAAAAAAATACATTAAAATCAACAAACTGCTGAAAAGGACTCAACGTCAACTAAAACAGTATAATTCTTTTAAGAGTAATATTAAATTAAGGAAAGAACGTGCATGTCTAATAGATTCATTAGACATCTATGATAGCAAATTGAAGCAGAGCAGGAGTATGTATGATAGGGACATTGAACACCTGAACAGTATCATAAAGAATTTACACCTCTCATTGTCGGCTATTTCAGAAAATTATAATACTGCACAAAATGATATTAAAATGCACATCCAGTCTATCAGAGAACTAGCCACACTCTGTCAGCATAATGAGGACCGCTATCAATCCCTGCTTGATAAACAGTTATTAGATTCGAGTGGGATTAACTCAACAGAAAAATGCAGTGTCACAAACAGTAACAATGTACCCAATCATACATCCTCTGCCCCTATTATGAACAATGTGTGTCAACCACCTGTCAATGTCCAATCTAGTTTTTACTGTTCAGAGAGATCACAGTCGAAGCCAAAATGTATTATGTTTTGTGATGACATTGGAAAAGGTATGGGCCAGTTATTGTCAAATGAATTAGGGTTAAGTGTCATTAATTATTGTATGCCTGGCTCGAATTTCAAAGATATTGCAAGTAGAATTTATAGTTATAAGTTTGATATCAATGACAAACTGATAATTATCTTGGGAAATAGGGGTAATTTAAACAAAATGGCACTGAAAGCATTTTATTCTAATTTAAATAATTTGGATGTAAGTCAGATTATAATGTTTACCTTTCCTTACCATAATGATTTGTCACAAAATGAAAATAATATTAGGGTATAAACTTAATTTGACTTTAGATTTAATGACTAATTATTCTGATAAATTCCATGTCATTGATTTTAATAAACTGACATGTGTCACACACAGAGCTTTTTTGACAAAAGATAGATTATGTCTATCAATGTTCTTCAAAAAACAATTAGCTATTATGCTAAGATCTTGTTTATTTACTTTAGCCAAAAAAATGGCTATAAATTCTTGTTTAGCCAAGAACTTGGCTATTAATTCTCATGTTGACAATGCTTTTATTGAGCAACATGATGTTTTGGAACAAGTTCCAAGTAATTTAAATTAGATAATCCGACAATAGAGGTAGCCTCTGGCCAGGTATTGACCAAAGATAAGCCTCGATATTTACGGCTTGTCCATCAAAATATTCAAGGCTTTTCTGGTAAAGACTTAGAAATAAATTTATTTTTAGATTTTGAAAACATAGATGTACTCAGTATCACAGAGCATTGGCTAAAAAATCATGAATTGTTAATAACTTTAGATAATTACAAGATTGTAAGTTCGTTCACTAGAAAATCTGCAATCAGAGGCGGATCCTTAATAATTTTGCATAATGACATCCAATTTAAGGAAAGACAGGACATAGTTTCACTCTCTGTTGAACGAACCATTGAGTTGTCTTGTGTGGAACTTGACAATTTCATTATAATTTGTGTATACAGACCCCCCTCTGGAAATTTTTCAGAATTTGAGTCTGCTATGGAAGATGCCTTAAGAATAGTATGCAGAAAAAGTAAAAAAATTGTTGTCTGTGGGGATTTTAATGTAAATATTTTAGAACAATCCCAAATATCTAGTAGATTTATTAACTTATTCAAATCATTTAACATGAATAATGTATTTAAAGAACCAACCCGAATAACAGCAACATCTGCTACTTGCATAGATAACATCTTCTGTAATTGTAATGTACAAGATAAGTTGATTATAAATTGTATTAACTCTGACCATAGCGGACAATTAGCCTCGTTTGAGCACCATCATGTTTGTTCTATACGTGAGACTACTTGTAGACCTATAACAAAACGTGGTCTAGAGAAATTTACAAGAAATGTTATTAGTCAAACTGCAAATTTACCGATCGAGGGGACTAACGCCAGTAATTTGTATAATAACTTATTTCATGTAGTTAAAAATGAGTGCAATGATATATTCAAAGAAAAAGTAATTAAAATCAAAAATGGGAGAAAGAAATTTAGTGATTGGGCTACGCCTGCTATATATAAAAGTCGCAGAAAACTATATGAACTATATGCTTTAAAAGGAACATCCAATGACCCCGCTTTCATAAATTATGTCAGAAATTACTCTAAAACATTCAAGAAAGTGTGCATGTGCGCAAAAGCTATGTACATAAGTAACAAAATCTGTTCATCTAAAAATAAAATAAAAACCACCTGGAATATCATTAACCAGGAAACAGGTAAACCCAAAAGTACTGTGAATTCTTTCTCTTTAGAAATCAATAACCAAACTATTAAATCAGACAATGCGGTTGCTAAAGCATTTGAAGACTTCTTCTCTCATATACCCATAGAAACTACAAGTAGTCTCAACTCATGTCCCAATGAGGCTGTAGCTCTTTTGGGACGGAGTGTGGAGAGGTGCAACAAGGTGTTCAACTTTTGTCACATTGATGCTAACACTGTTTTGAAAACATTTCGTATGATCAGTACCAAAAAAACTGAAGATCTTTGGGGTATTTCGACCCATATAATTTAATCTGTAATTAAAGAACTTGCACCGCTACTTGCGTTGATATTCAATAAATGTGTCGATGAAGGTGTCTTCCCCGACCTCATGAAAAATAGCAAGTCGATACCTCTATTTAAGTCTGGGAATAAAAATGACCCTTCAAATTATCGACCAATTTCGATTCTACCAGCTCTTAGTAAAATATTTGAAAAAATTATATCTAATCAGTTAACTGATCATTTCTCAAGTAACAACATTTTACATATGAACCAATTTGGTTTTACCAAAGGTCGTTGCACTACTGATGCCGGTGGTGCACTTCTGAAACACATTTTTGCTGCTTGGGAGTGTAAACAAGATGTAATTGGTATATTTTGTGACCTATCAAAAGCTTTTGATTGCGTTGGTCACCAAACTCTTTTAAATAAACTCAAACATTATGGTGTCTCTGAAGAAGCAATGAGACTTATTGAGTCTTATTTGTCCAATAGGGTTCAGAAAGTTGTTATTAACAAAACTGAGTCTGTTGGTGCACCTATAGTTATGGGCGTGCCACAAGGATCGATATTGGGACCCTTGCTTTTCTTAATTTATATTAATGACCTCCCACACTTCACTAAGAATCTGTGCGATACAGTACTATTTGCAGATGATACTTCTTTAATATTTAAGGTTGACAGAGGAAATGGCAATACTGACGTTGTAAATAGTACTCTCTCTAAAGTATTGCATTGGTTCACTATAAATAATTTATCTTTAAATTCACGTAAAACTAAATGTATTAAATTCTCATTGCCAAATGTAAGAAAAGTGGATACCATAGTGGAAATGAATAATGAAATTGTTGAATTCATCGACTTTACTAAATTTTTGGGTATAACACTAGATTCTAGATTACAGTGGGATCCACATATTGAGTCCTTGGCTAACAGACTTAGTTCTGCAGCATATGCAGTTAAAAAAATAAGACAACTTAGATGTTGAAACGGCAAGATTGATTTACTTTAGTTATTTTCATAGTGTCATGTCATATGGAATACTACTGTGGGGATCGGCTGCTAGTTTTGAAAGTATTTTTGTACTTCAAAAAAGAGCGGTTCGCGCTATTTATAATTTACGAGCAAGAGATTCTTTAAGGGACTTATTTAGAGAAATTAATATATTGACTTTAGCAGGACAGTACATTTATGAAAATTTGATTTATGTCTATAAGAATTATAATACATTTGAAACCAATTTCCAAATTCATCATCTAAACACAAGATACAAAAATAAACTTGCCGTTCCAACATTCAGGCTTCAAAAAACTAGAGGCTCGTTTATGGGGAAATGTATAACCTTTTATAATAAGCTTCCACAAAGTGTTACCGACTTGCCTTTTCATAAGTATAAAGCGCATGTAAAAAAGACTCTTATGAGTAAAGGATATTATAAAGTCAATGATTATTTGAATGATGCCAATGCCTGGTGTTAATTTTTCAGATATTGAATCGTCTTGTTATGTATAACCATTTGTTTAAACAAATATTATTTTTGGTAATAAGTAGTAAGAAGAGAACTGACACATCTAATCTTGTAATGGAAGTTGAGCTCAAACTTCTGCTGTGAGGTCAGCTTCCAATTGACGACTCTGTAACAATACAGGGAGAAAAAAATAGCCCTTGCTGGTTTTCTTGCTGGTTCTTTCCAGTACAAGGTCTCCCGCCGTAGACTTGTGAACCAATGGCGTAGCTGCTTTGACGTTCAAAAGAGATTGTAACAATCCAATTTGAATAAAAGATATTGAATTTGAATTTGAATTTGACTGATATATTTTTTTAATTAATGTTGCGCTTAAAAAAAAGATGTCTTTACAACTCTCAACAAAAATATATTTCTGATGTCTTGTGATTTTATTTCAGTAAATTCATTGGACTTTACCTGAAGTTTTGGCCGTTTTAGTTAGTACATTTTATGATTTTTCCGCCACGTATGGATAAGAGATCATTCCAAAAAAACTAAAGCAGTAAATGATAATCTGTCTTTACCACTCAAAACATTAAGAATAAACCATTTTCCACTAGTATTGATTTGTATGAAACGTTTTTGAAATAGTAAATTTAGCGCCAGAAAATGTAATTTTTGTGCAAAAAGTGAAATGGCTCTCAAATCGTCTGCGCTCTGCACGGATCTCTTTCACCCAATCACTGCCGCCAAGCAACAGTGACTGACATCTCATGTCACAAATTATCAAGAACATTGGCGTCCTTGTAGGGTTAGCAGATTTGCAAGTGTTCCAAACTGTTCTGGGCAGTGTCAATATTAGTTAGCTGCCGGATCTTCTGTACGACGTACGCAGCCAAACTAAGCAAGAATTGAAATATGGGAGACCCCCTGTACTCTCGAGTCTAACGATGGAAACGCACAACCATCTTGCTCTAAAAGCGGTTGAATACTGATTTAAGCGATCATGGCAAGGAGACGTGCCAAGACTTGTATCATTTAGATAGATCGCCTCCGTGGTCTAGTGGTTGAGAGCGCCGGGTGTTGATCGGGAGGTCCGAGATTGGCCGTTTTTCTGCTCGGCTTAGTTAATGCTCCAAACTACGGCCCGGTTAATGCTCCAAACTACGGCCCGGTTAATGCTCCAAACTACGGCCCGCGGGCCAAATCCGGCCCACTATCGCCAGTGCCATCAATCCGGCCCGCGACAGCTTAAGTCATTGAAATGCAAAAAACGTATATTGCGCACTCTACGACTAGTCTAGAAATATCGTTAAGGGCAGAAAAAATAAAACTATCTTGGTCCTTGGAATATACTGAAGTAAACATTATGGCCCTTGAAATGCTTTAAAGTTTGGAGACCCCTGCTCTAGGGCTTCTGAACCCGCCTGGCTAAGCTACCACCATCTTAGCTAAGTTTGTCGTCATAAAAACAATGTTAATAGCATTGTTGTGCTCCAGCAATTAGAGGTAAAATAGCCATTACCTCCAGGTGAAGCTCGCTTCCACCTTCGGATTTATCGTCATTTACCATCAGGTGAAATGAAGGCCAAGACCTTCCCTGTCGTATGTAAATAAAGGCATATCAGACCATTGCGTTGCATAGCCGCTTAATAGTATACATATACACGGTTATTTTTTTATCACCTTGGAAATTTTTAGGGACGCTTCAGGATACATCCATTATTATATTTAAAAAAATGAAATAAAAAAAATCTCTAAAAATGCTGCTCTCAACTAGTGCAGCATTTTAATTTTTTTTGAAAATTTATATAAAATTAAGTAAGTGAGTTATTTTCTCTATTCCTATTTAAATCATTCTAATACCGTGTCGTGAAGTGTCCCTTAAATTTTCCAGGGTGATAAAAAAATAACCGTACCGAGGCTTAGCCGCTCATCTGTCGCAGTGTGGACGCGAAATAAGAGCAGGTTTATATTGGTACCGTCAGAAACATAACCATGCAGCAAAGTTAAAGTGGATGCGCTGGTTATGTCGCCTACAGCTAAGTAACAGTTTAAAATTTACGGTGACCTGAGATGAATGCGCCAACTGTCTAATATTAGCAGCTCTGTAATTAGTTCACGGCACAACTTAAGGCGCCCAGTGTGCTTGGTCATAAAACCGTTTGTCATCGTAAACATTTGAAAGAATCTAAGAAAATACTATCCTACAGCACAGTATTGGTTGTGACGTAATATATTTTCTGTTGTTATTTTCATCGGAAAGTGTCAAAAAAATGCCTCAATTTTTACGTTATGATTTTAAATGGTTTTATTTAACTTGCCCTGTACCTGTATGTTGTTGTTGTTTGGTAAAATTGAAAAAGAATAATTTTACCCTATTCCTGCTGACCGATTGATCTAAAATTTGGCATTGGCACACAACACACCTGATGACAATATAATTGTGTATGTTCAGTATTCTTGTAAATCGAAAATGGCCGCCACCACAAAATGGCGGATTAATTATTATTTTTCTTTAAGCCCCATCAATATGGGTAAGTATTAAATGAAAGGGCTTGACTAGTAGAATTTCTCCGGATCACCCCTGATTTTGTAGGGTTCCTAAGGATATTCCCTATTATTTTCCTTTTTAAACCACTCCTGTATTAAAGCAATAACAAAATATTCAAAGCGGTAAAGCTGTTTTGAGTTTTAGCAAGATCAACGTACGGCGATTCTTTTTATATAAAAAAAATATATTTCATCATACGCGCAATATTTTCATACAAATTGACCTCATTTGCTTTCACTCACATTCAAATGATTATTGTAGGACGATCAATTCAAGGTTGATGGTACCATCAAATATTTTGTTATTGCTTTAATACAGGCAGGCCCCTTATGGACAACGTTCTGACAAAGTATTTTTTACAACTTGCTCATTATGATAGCCTTCCTGATGGTGAGTTGGTGATGATAGATATCCGAGGCGACATTGTAGGAACTCAGGAACTTTCTTCTAAAATTATATATATATGTATGGTACTGCATTGTAGCAAACTATGCAGGAGTACCTACTCAGAACTAATACAATTAACAAATAAACAGTAATTATACAAAAACCTGAAAATGAATCAATATACTGTGTTGAAGGCTCGGGTTCTACTCCCGCTCGAGGCGAAATCTTTCTCGTATTGATTTATTATTTTTCCATTTATGTGGCATTTTTGGAGAAAATGTAAAATCACAAATATAAAACACAAAACCTTGTTAAAAATCCCTTTCAAGTCCCAAAAAGCGTTAAAAAGTAAAAAAAAAATGTAGTCTGTGTAAATAATGACATGGTCTCCCGAGACCACCAAGTCACAATGTTTTTTGGGAATATATATGTTATTTAAAACAATAAAATCGACACATGTTTTTAAACATTATCGTGTATTAAAATAAGAAGACAATGCATGAACACGTGAGCAAGCAATTAGGTTAGGTCGAGACCTTTAGGAGCAGTGCCCTGCCCAATATAAATAATTACCTACGCCTTCAGTTTTACATCAAAGTATTAGGAACCTACCACTTGGCTTTCTGCAATTGACTTCAATTTATTCATATTCAACTTTTGTTGCTGTCTAAGAATGTTAATAAATCTTATATAAATAATTATTATTACATAATCTCCATCTTCAAAGATACACAAACTCCTATTGAAATTTAAGCAAGTGTCGCCAAAATAACACTGTTAATATAGCATTGATGTATTTCGACAAATAGTTAGTTGTAAAATACCTACGCAGTTCCTCTGCTTTTAAGGATTTTAGGAGTTACTCTGCGTTTGAGGACTTCAGGTGAATTCACCATTATTTTAAATCAATTTCTTGCATACTGTTATTCGCATCATGTGGCGATATGAAGGCTATAAACGTAATGAATACAAAACGAACCTTGTGAAACCACTGTACTTTTTTATATAATGATATATTTACACACAATGTCGTTTATATGTATGATATTCGAGATTCCAAAACATCACACGCATACTGTCGGCACGAGGAAGAGAATAGAGATAACAACAACTGACTCGACGCGAGATCGGCCGAAATAAGTCAATCGACTTAGCTTTGCCGTGCCACGTTCAATACTTAAACCTATCTACAGTATTACATTATAATATCTATGTTTACGATAGTTCAATTCCATGACGCAGATAGTCTACGCAAGCGACTCGCAATGATCAAGATGTCATGTCACCACCTAAGTACACAGCGCGACTCCGAAACATTGACAACAAATCGTAATGCATGTCAAACGATTAATTAAATGTTTAAAGTCTCTCGCTTCTGTCTGTATACCTTCAGCCATTGCTGGGAGATTGAGATATCATCATCATCATCACAGCTCATATACGTCCCCACCGAGGGGCACGAGCCTACCCTAACTAGTTAGGGCGATTAGGCCTTAGTCAAACCGCGCTGGCCCAGTGCGGATTGGTTGACTTCACATACACCTTTGAATTAGTTGAGATTGAGCTATACTATAAATAAATTACTCCACCTTGTATAAGAATATTTCTTAATAGAAGGTCAAGCAAATGACCCTATTCCGCCTGGTGGTAAGTGGAAATAGAGTCCAAATGCGAAGATAGCTAGTGCGGGAGAGAGATTAAACGCTGCACTAGCCACCCTCACCTTGCCGACCTACAAGGTGAAGCACCTTGTAGGTCGGCAAGGTGAGGGTGGCTAGTTCACGCCTCTTATAAAGGAGCCGGGATTGTAAGAAGAAGGAAACACATGCGCTGGCAGAGAGTTATGTTATTTGTCATATGTGTCCTATTTTATGCAATAAAGTATATTATTATTATTATTTAATTATCGAAAGACGCGTAGGCCTCACCCAAGGATCACTATGCCGATCGGTTCTGCGTAGCCGCTACTTGAGGACCTTTCCTTCCAACGGCCAGTCCTAGGAGCAAAGCCCTCATGCATTGGTAACATTTCATTTCTTCGCCATTACCGTCAGCAATTCTTCGAAATACGTCGGTAGCCTAAGTCTTTCCGAAAATCATCATCATCATCGATCATTTCAGATTCGATCAAGCAGAGAAACACCAAGCAAAGCCATCGCCCTTGTCATTTGAACAACCTTTTACGATAATTTGACATGACGGCGTGTTATTGGCGATGAGTTTTCATGATCATTATAAGACAATTGAATCTGTACTTTTGTTTGATTATTTGTTTGTTTGGTTGAACGCGCTTAGACAAATTCCTTCTGGCCACAAAGTTAAATTTGCAAATTGTTAAATCGTGTGTGCTTGCCTATATCAACCGTTTAAGTTTGAAAAAATAGATTTAATTTTATTGTAAAGCCTGTAAATGGCGTTATCAGCTGAGCCTCAAGTTTACTAATAACAATTTCTTCGCCACTCGCAGACACAAACAAGAACGCAAAGCACTTGTTGTCATAGGTAAGATGAGAAATGACATCTAGCTTAGCTAGTTAGGCTGGTCACAATCACAATGCACGCAATGTTGACTTCCTAAAATGTTAGATCTGTATAATGTTAAATAGTCTGTGCTATAGCCTGAATAAAATCGTTTAAATTTGACAAATCCGTTTAATTTGCTTACAACGCCTCTTTAGTTAGGCCGATATCAGGTGCAGGTACTGACCGGGCATGGCTGCTTCGGTCACTACCTGCACCGGGTCGCCCGTCGGGAGGAAACGCCGCAGTGTCATCACTGCGACGCTCCCGATGACACTGCCGAGCACACACTATTGGTGTGCCCGGCTTGGCGACGCCAGCGCAGCGAACTCAACGCTGCGCTGGGAGGTGCAAACCTCTCGCTGCCGAGCATGGTCGTGGCCATGCTCCGCGGCGAGGCGGAATGGGGGGCTGTCGCCTCCTTCTGCGAGGATGTCATCTCGCAGAAGGAGGCCGCGGAGAGGGAGCGGGAGGCAGATCCTCAAGCCGCTCCCATCCGCCGCAGACGGATAGGCAGGCGAAGGCGGGCATTCGCACAAGCGATGCCCGTCTAGTGACCCTGCCGTGGAGGCCTGCGTGCATGGTTGGCCCCGTGCACGCCGCCGTAAGGCCCTCCGTCTGGGGATTGCCCTGGTGTTCTCGGGCAATCCCCCCTTGGCGATAACCCGACCAGTTGGTCGGGCTTGCCCGGGCGCGTGGGTAGTGGAGTCGCAGTGTGGACCTTACCTAGCGCGCCCAAGAGGGCAGGGAGAACACCGGGGGGTTTTAGTGGGTAGGCCTGGCACTCTGCCGGGAGAGCCCCACACACGCTCGCCGTCTAGCCAACGGCGGGTACGGTGCGGTTACGCATTTCGCCCTGAGAAAAAAAAAAAAAAAAAAAAAAAAGGCCGATATCAGCCAGTAGAGCCTCAAGCTTGCCAAAAATTTTTCGCCACTCGCGATACAAACAAGAACGCAAAGCATTTGTTGGTAAGATGAGAAATGGTATCTAGTTATGCAGAGCATTGCCTGCATAACTGGATTCTCTCACGTTCAGCAACATTGTTAACAGCGTCAGAAGATGTGCTCTCGTGCGTTTGATGCATCGATTATAATAATTAATTGTATTTAGCTGTACACTTTTTATCACTCCGTTAATGGCTACCGATATTGACAATTAACACGAGTACCAATAAATAGCGCAATGCAAAGTGGATTAAGTGTTTAAACTTTTTGTGGTATGCGTAAGTTGCTTGTCTGAACTAGCACTATGTTCTGTGCTAGCACACAAAATTTGGCTCCTACATCTACACTATTATTATAAAGAGGAAAGATTTGTATATATGTATGAAACGAATAAACTCAAAAACTACTGGACAGATTTCAAAAATCCTTCACCATTAGAATGCTACATTATCCCTGATTAATATAGGCTACAAATTTATTTTTGCTACGGGAAAATATAAAATTCCCACGGGAAAACAAAAACAACGCGGGCGAAGCTGCGTAAAGTAAACCCATAACTTGAAAATTACATATAACCTATACCACGGTAATATTACCGTGCCTATGCTTATATGTATAACCTTGGTAAGTAACTTTTAAGCGGTGTGAAGCCTGGCCTTATTGCTTGATACCAAATGAAATATTAAATTGATAAAATCGAGTTAGATCCCCGACCTACATTTAAGGCGACTGATTTCTACTAGTAATTAACAAATTAACCGAATGAAACGCTTATGACTCACAGATAACTAATTCTGTTCAAATTATAAGCACTAATTTGATTTCTACAAATTCGACTGCTAACAATTCAACAAAGGTTCAAATCGAAATTGGCTAGATTTCCGTAATACTTCAGTAACGATCACAGACGTCATAAGTTTTATCAATCATCCTTATTACAACCCCGGGTCCTTAGAGGCGTGAAGAAGCAACTTGCAAGATGGCAATGTGAGGGTGGCTAATGCGTCGTATATTATCTCTCCCGCACTAGCTATCTTCACATTTGGACTCTATTTCCACTTACTACCAGGTGGAAAGGAGTCATTTGCTAGGCCTTCTATAAAAAAAAAAACAAAAGGAAACTGTATTCATATTTTTTAAGGCTGTGTTTATTCGGACCCGGGTGAATTTAGAAGTAATTGCTATTCGGACCCGGAGCACGAAAAACTTTTACTTGTATTGAGTTAATCAACAAACAAGCAAACTGCCCACCTGATGGTAAGTGGTAACAGTCACCTATAATACATGTGGTTGGACTGTGAGATTCACAGCAAAACTGCAACCCCCACAAGAACCACAGTGTACGTTACCAACTTGTGTCTTAAGATGTAAAGTCACGCTACCCATTTCACCGCCATATCTTACCCTTTAAACTGGAACACAGCAATGCAAGCACTGCTGCTTTGCGGCAGAAATAGGTAAGACGGAGGTACCCATGCACACGACCCTGGTACAGAGTCTCCCTCCGGTAAAATGTTAATGTTGTCTTCAAGTTTTAGAGGTGATGTTATAACATGCAGGACGTTAAGTTTAGATATTTTGCGGATTCGACTCCTGGTTCAGCTCGACGACTTGACCAATTCGGCCATGGAGAACGTATCGCATGTTCATTTTTTAACACCTGCACAGATAATATAATACTGGCACTCGCTTCACGTGCAATAAAGAGTTTATTGCGTGTATTATCGTTTCATCCAGACAACCGAATCGACAGCTCTGATTGGTTATTGCACTGTTACGTAAGCACGACGCAAACCAAGAAGTGGATCAAAATAGACCGCACTGAAATACTGAAACACGGCCGCGTTGCCTTGACTTCGATAAACGTTGAGATCTGTAATAATTCATTCTCAATCAGTCTTGACTATCTCGAATAGCGACAGCAAATAATATTTATCGCAACGAACTAGCTACCCCCCCGAGTTTGCAGAGTAAGTCACAAAAAGCGTGGAACGCTTTTTGTGAATTACTCTGCTATAAGTTCGTTGCGATAAATATTATTTAACGCAACATAGCAGCTTAGGTAAAAATGCTATATTATCTGTTTTTATATTACATATAAAAACAGAAAAGAACTGCGTTGGCTACACGTTGGCAAGTAAAACAGTTTGGACACGTGGTGGGAGCTGGTCCAAACCCCATCCAGCCTGATATTGATTGAAAGTAGAAGAATCAACCGATAGACACAATGTCATAAAACTGTAGGTAAATTAGGCTTACTAATTAGAAAACCTAAAAAAGTTGTATCAACATATTATATTTTCAACAACATTACTTTGTTGATATACCTATATCATTTTCATAACATTTTCAACAACGTTTATAAACGATCTGGCTGTGATAATTTAAAACGCAGGAAGTCGGCACAATGCCGACGTGATGAAGCAGGTTTAGCTAACATTGTGTAGACTGTTATTAATGATGCGACCGTCTAAAAATAAGGATGGATAGAATGGAAAATCAGAGATCGATCATAAAATATAGGCGATAAATGTAGCAATAACTAATCTTAACTGTTTACCATGTAAATTGTTCAATTATTAATTTTATAAAGGTTTCGTGTGTGGGTTGGGGTTCATACAATGACAGGTAAAAATACTCATCGCATACAAATACATAAAAAACACGGCCAATTCACACTAACAACCAACCGTTCACTTCAAATTTGCCGCTGTCAATGTCAATTAACGTCTCAGACAAATTTCCATACAGAACAGGCGTACGAGGGGGTGAGGGGCTAGCGCGGCGGGAGGTAGCGGCAAACTCGAAATCAACGACTGTAAACGAACTAAGATTCCTTGAACTAACAGTAATATAATAATTATAATCGTAGTTAGCTTTGATAGAAGAGCTTGAATTGACAGATGTATGCCTAGTGTACAACATCAAGTATATTAAACTTCTATAGAGCAATACACTTATTAGATAGATTAGATAGATAGATTCAAACATCTTCCTTTATCATAGACCTTTGCAGAACCCCTTATAGGCACAAGTACAGATAAATTCAATGTCGTTTATTAAAATTTGATTATTACATAATAATTTTTTGCACTTCAAAGTCCTTTCCACGTCTTTTGTGCGTTAAAAAAGTTGACTCTACCACATATTCGGAATTTTTAAAAATGGATTGCCTACAGAACGTCACAGATGTCTTTGCTATGTAGTAGGTAACTATTTTATTATAATATTTGATTATGTTCTCCCTCGGATCGTTAGAATTTTGTATACTTAATCTAATATTTTTTTATTTGAATAAATTATATGATTGTTTCGTGGCGATTCAAACAGTTAAGTCAACATGATTACATGCACTTTGCACCGATTTGCTAAACTCGATAACTGCTTATCCGCGAGTATGTCCGGCTGACCGCACTCGACGCTCTGCGGTCGACGACTTAATTCTATTGTGTGTGTACTGTAAATGAATATGTAAATAGGCTAGATGAATTAAAAAAAAATTATTGCTTTAATAGAAGCTCATTCATATAATACACAGAAAGAAATATCGGTTTTCGAATAACTATAAAAACAACCAAGATATAAGGTATTCAAACGTTTTCTCCATCTCTTTCTAGCAAAACGGCAATTTACATGGAGTTTATATGGCCGTACTCAACAATGACGTCACGGTTGATATCGGATCTCTCTGTCTAATCGCTTCCAAATTAACAGCTTAAAATGCTTGTATCTAATGTATTTCTAAGCCGATTTTAATTCTAATTTCACACGATTGCATCTCTTTCACGGTATTTTAATATTTTATGAAGAGACGTGAAAATTAGAACTAGTCATCATCACAATTCTGTAGTTTATCTTGTTATAACATATAAATGTTATAACAAGATAAACTACAGAATATACACATTGATTATTATTTCACTTCATTCATTATTATTATTTACTAGCTGTGCCCACGACTTCGTTCGCGTGTCGTACATTTTTTCCCGTTTTTGCAACAAATTTCATTGACGCTCACCTCCTATTAGTAATAGCGTGATTTTATATAGCCTATAGTCTTCCTAGATTCATATATGGAAGTCTATTTAACACAAGCGAGCGTCGGTGGCGCTGTGGCCTCGGCACTGGAATCTGCCCCGAGTAGAATCGGAAGGCCCGCGATTGATCCTGCCATGTACCAATGTGTTTTTCGTTTCACGAATTTCATATGTACATTTATCTGACGCTCCTACGGTAAAGGAAAACATCGTGAGAAAACCTGCATACCTACACCTGCAAAGTAATTCAAATGTGTATGTGAAGTCAACCAATCCGCACTGGGCCAGCGTGGTTTGACTAAGGCCTAAACTAATCGCTCTAACTAAATAGGGTAGGCTCGTGCCCCTCGGTGGGGACGTATATGAGCTATGATGATGATGATCCAACAAAAAAAGAATTTTGCAATTTTAATCTGTACTTAGTTCCTGAGGTTAATACGTTCAAACAAACAAACTCTTCAGCTTTATAATTTTAGTATAGATTATTATATTTATTATTATATTTCAAATTATCTCTAAATTTACTCCTAAAAACCATAAAATGAAGTTTGCATTTATCGTCTACAGAAATGAACTTTTATTCCTTTATTGAAGGTAGGTAGGTCGTAGGTCGAATAAATTTAAGACAAAATTAGAATTACATCCAGAAATTGAGTTGAACTATTATCAAAATTATGCTCAGCTCAAGCCACATTCACCCCACTACTGGGCACGAGTCTTTTCTTTTTGAAGAAAGCCATAAAAATAGTACAAATTTTAATTTGAATTGTACCGCCGTGACTATAGTATTGAATTTTGCTAGCAGCTTACAATTTACCACGGATTGTTCCTCTTTTTGCGTTTTGTTTCTCTTTTCTTTTGGGCACTTTTGAGCTATGACACGACGTCCATTTGAGCAATTAAAAAAAATAACGCGCCATCATTGATTACAAAATCATAGTAGGCAGTTAATAAATTAATTCTCGAAATTAGCGACTTTTACGTAATGTACAGCCGGCTTCAAAAGTAGACACTAACCATTTTAGTACCACGTCACACTAACTATTAACAATGCAATATAGGTGTAACCATACTAAATAAAAAGGACAGTTGGTGTTACATGGTACTAAATCGGCTAAAAATGCTTATCTACTTTTCAAGCTGGCTGTACATAATTTCAAACCAATCCAATGTTACAGTGAAAAACGTTTACAAGTTTCCAGAATACCTTGTTTAATGCATTGCAACACCGCATATAACGGGCAATCAATGTACCATAGAGAATACTAACTGACTTTTTTAGTTTTTACTAATGTCTAGATGCGCAGAACACATGCGTTGCATAACTGAACACAACAACGGCACATTTCATGCATAAAGATGATTAAAACGATATCGCCAACACCCATGTTGTTTTGTAATCGCAACGTATCAAATTATTGACGCAAGTCTTCTAAGAGACCGAATATTGCATAGACTGACTATTGTTCAAGAACCTAAGGTTCTTGATACTTGAACATGGCAGTGGACGACCAGCAAACATTTCTTATTTACACAATACTCTCAGCCTTAGAATAAATAAATGCTGTGTTAACTTATTCATCATCATCATCATAACAGTTCATATATACGTCCCCACCGCGGGGTCGAGCCTACCCTAAGATAGGGTGTTTAGGCCTTAGTCAACCACGCTGGCCCAGTGCAGATTGGTCGACTTCACATACACCTTTAAATTTCTTCGCAGATGTATACAGGTGGCCTCGCGATGTTTTCCTTCAACGTAGAAGCGTCAGACAAATGTACATATGAAATTCGAAGACGAAAAACACATTGGTACATGGCGGTCTCGAACCCCGAACCTCTCGTTTGGAAGGCAAGTGCCGAGTCCACAGCGCCACCGACGCTCCTTATTGGCTGAATTAAATTCAGTTTATAACAAAACTGATATATATTAATGAAAACAAAATAAATACCGACTCGAATTGAAGTCAATCCCTTCCGAGATCATGAAAAAGCCGTTCCATGCAAAATGTATGACAAAATTTTTTTCGTCATATTTTTTCTTTTTTGTTCTTTGTTTAGCCAAAATAGTCTTTATTCACCGTTATTAACTACATATCTACATCTAATTTACAAATCTCAACAGGTTTCTTGAAAGTGGTTTAGAGTGAGAATAAAGCAATCTCACAACATTAGGAAATTGTGAGTTAGTTAAATAAATTCGAAATAATCACAAATCATATTATGAAATAGATCTAGAATTTATTAGTGGCTAAAATTCTTATTTATACAAGTTTTAACCCACAAACAAGTAAGTGTGCAATCAAATTGCAAATTTAAAAAATCTGTTATTTCATTATGAGCGCTTTAGTTGCAAATCATTATTACCACATTAGCACAATGAGTTGCGTCACCAAAACCAAACCACGACATCGTTTAGAGATCGTAACGAAATGTGAAATTGATAGCAAGCCTAGGGGCACTCTCATTACGAATAATTGTGGTTTTTAACCGTTGCATTTGTTTTATTTTAATACATCAAAGTTGGCAAACATGCAAGCTGCTTTTACCGAAGAGAAGCTGCACTAGAGTCGCCTGCTTGGGTACCTCCGTCTTACCTATTTCTGCCGCGAAGCAGCAGTGCTTGCATTGCTGTGTTCCGGTTTGAAGTGTAAGGTTTAAATGGCAGTGAAATTACTGGATACCGTGACTATACACCTTATGTCACCGCCACAAGTTGGCAACGTACACTGTGGTTCTTGTGGAGGTTGAGGATTTGCTGCGAATCACACAAAAACCACATGTGCCCATAGGTGATTGCTACCACTTACCATCAGGTGGGCAGTATGCTTGTTTGCCGATTTAGTTGTATTAAAAAAATACAATTCCCCATGAGACATTATGATGCACTGGCACTCCCAAATATTCGCTCTAAAATCTTTGATAAAAGTACATATGTGTCTGCTATACGTATTTATAACAATTTACCCATAGTTTTAAAAGATCTCCCCGACCATAAATTTATTATAGACATTTAAAAAGATGGTTATTAATTAAGGTTTTTTATGACGTAAATGAGTATTTTAATAATTCCAATATATTATAGTTATGACTTCAATTTTTTTTTCATTAAATGTTTATTTTACTGACATGTCAATTTAATATTCTATAGATTAACAATCTATAGAATATTAAATTGACAAATCGTAAAAATGACCAAAGAATTTGTGATTAAAATCAAATTGTATAATACTTTTTTTATATTGTATGCCCGACAGGGTAACTGTTATTACTCCCAGTATGCAATAAAATCTAGCAGTAAGGATATTTGTAACAGTTATGCAATAAATTTTCTATTCTATTCTAATTTCAATATACAACAAAAAATATTTTGGCATAGAATAAATATTGCTTTACCAGAGGGAGATTCTACCAGAGTCGTCCGCGGGTATCTTTATCCTACCTATTTCTAACGCCAAACAGCAGTTTTTGCTACCATATATGATCCGGTTTGCAGCAGTGAAATTACTGGGTACTATGAATTCACATTACCCAGTGTCACGAACTGGCAACGTGAACGTACATTGGTATTTTGTAGAGTTTGTAGAATTACAAATCCCATTTCAAGAACCACGTGAACTATAGGCGACTGTTAGCCACTTACCATCCAACAGGGGCCTAATTCCTCTAATCTTAACGTCAGGGTCGCGTCGTGATAGCGTTTCAATAAAACTGTTTATGTCACTTTTATGCGCATTTTCTAGTGCAATTTATTTGTAAGTACTATAATTTCTTGATATTAAGTCAATAGTGACAATGTTCTAGTTAGTATTCGGTTAACCAACAATAGCTGTCTCAAAAAGCGATGCTATTAAAGCGTTATTGGCACGCCACAAATGCGTTGAAGCTAACAGAATAAGGCCCCAGGCCCCAGGTCTAACACGGCGCGTGGACTATTGAAGTGGAAGTGACTAACCCTTGTCCCGTCTCCCAAATTTTAAGACTCTAGGAGATCATCGTTTGGCACCGACTTCAATAAAGAAGTGTGATGCTGTCTGTACCTAATCTTATATTATTTTTAAATTTTCAGTGTTTTTGAAGGCGCTTTTTATTTTTTGTGAAATATTTTTAATTTTTATATTTTTTTGTTTGATTTTTCTTGTCGGTGTGTAATTATTAATAACTAGCTTTCCCCCCGCGGTTTCGCCCGCGTTATTTTTGTTTTCCCGTGGAAATTTTATATTTTCCCTAGGAAAATACCCTATGTCCTTCCCCTGGTCTCGAACTATCCCTATACCAACTTTCATCAAAATCGGTTCAGTAGTTTCGAAGCCTATTCAATACAAACAAACAAACAATCAAATCTTTCCTCTTTATAATATTAGTAAGTATAGATAACCAGTATATGCGATGATTTTTACAGTTTTCATCACATTAACCAAATCATGTGGAAAGTATTAAAACTCACCGGCTATTATTACTAATTACCACATTAATTACGTAACCGTAACATATTATGTTACAGTAACGTAATAACACCTTGCTTCTTGCCAAATTTCATGATCAAATCAAATCAAATCAAATCATTTATTTGCTATAAACAGGGTACATTGCGTTCTTAAACATATAATTAGTTCTAACCTATTTAGCAGATAACAATATCAGCATGCAAATGTAAGAGGTTTTATAAAATCAGTGACCCATCGATTATAAAGAGTCGCAATTAGCATTATAATAACGTTATTTATTATTTGTGTTTCATATAATTCAACTTGTTAATTTAATTTATCTAATTTCATTAAGTCCATAACTATATATATTTAAAGTGGTTAATTTAGCTTGTTTTATTCAATCTCAAACCAAGTCGCTCTAATTAGATTGAAATTTATATACTACTTACCTATATCTAATTTAATTCAATATAATTTATTTCATATTAGGTAATTCATTTCAATTCAACTGTCATTTCATTCATTTTAGTTAATTGCAATATTTTATTTCATTAATTCAATTCAATTTAATTTAATTTAATTTAAATTTGAAATCATTTTAATTTTACCTAATTTAATTTAGATTAATCCATGTTCTACTTGTGTGCTAGGAATTCCTTAACCGAATAAAATGTTTTATTAATTATTTATATTTCATATAATTTAACTTGTTTATTTAATATATCTAATTTGATTAATTCCATAACTATATTTATTTATTAAAGTTATTAAATTAGCTTGTTTAATTCAATCTCAAGCCAGTCGCTCTATTTAGAATGAAATTAATATCCAGCTTAATCTAATTTAATTCAATATAATTTATTTCATATTAGGTAATTCATTTTAATTCAACTGTCATTTCAGTTAAATTCAATATTTTATTTAATTAATTCAATTTAATTTAAATTTCAAATCATTTTAATTTTACTTAATTTAATTTAGATTAATCCATGTTCTACTTGTGTGCTAGGAATTCCTCCACCGAGTAAAAGGTTTTCTGTAAGAGCCATTTACGTAAATGTCTGGCAAACACAGTTAAAGGTAATTGTTTCAAGTTTTCAGGTATTTTATTAAAAATTTTAATACACATTGCATGGCTGTTTTTGAGGAAGCGTTTGGTTTTTGGAACCGTTTCAAGCACAAGTTTGTTTGGATTTCTCAGATTTCTATTTGTGACATTATTTAATTTCGTAAACAAGCCTATGTTTTGTTTCACAAACTTGCTTTTTTCAAGAAAGGATTTTAGCCATTCTAGTGCAGGTCCTCGGACTCCGTAATGTTCCAATTTGGTAAGTAGCTGTTTATGTGAGACTAAGTCAAACGCCTTTGACATATCCAAAAACATACCTGTGGTAAAAAAAATATTGTTTACGTTTTGCAAGATCTCATTTACTAGATTGAATGTTGCATGTGTGGTCGATTTATTTTTCTGGAATCCGTATTGGTTTCGTTTTATGATGTCATGCTTTCCAAAAAAGGAAAGTAACTGGTCATGCATTACTTTTTCAAATATTTTGGAAAATATCGAAATCAGTGTTATCGGTCTATAATTATTTAAGTCATATTTATCTCCTTTTTTATAAAGCGGCTTAATAATTGATGTTTTTAATTTATTTGGGAATGTACCTGATGTCAATGATAAATTTATAAGATAAGTCAATACTGTACATATTTCTTCCTTGCAACTCTTAATTATTTGCGTACTTATGTTGTCATAGCCTTCAGATTTTGTATTTTTTAAATGTCCTATAATTTTCTTAACGTCAGATTCGTCAATCGGTTTTATAAAAATAGTATTTACTAAATAATTTTTAGTAGTTATTTCTAAGTTGTCATTTTTTTTATTTGTATTGTTTATGAAGTAATTATTAAATGTCGTAGCAATTTCTGTAGGTTTGATTATTTCTTTACCCTCGTTTATTATTTTGTCTATGCTAGTTCCATGGAAAGCTTTACCCGTCTCTTGCTTTATAACATTCCATGTTGCTTTGCATTTGTTTTTACTATTTGTAACATATTTTTGATTTGTGATACTTTTTGCTTTGAATATACACTTTTTTAGCAGCTTATTATAGTGTAGATATTTATGCCTATCAGATTTGCTCTTAGAACGATAGTATTTAAAGCGTAGTGTTTTCTTATTTCTAGAACTCTTTTTTAAACCTTTTGTTATCCATGGAGATTTTATTAGCTGATTTATTTTGAGTTTTTTCAGCGGGAAACAAAGAGTATACAGTAAACTAAAAAGTTCATGAAACTCATTAAAGGCAGCATTTAAATCTTCCTGGACATATACACTACTGAAAGAAAGACTTTGTATATATTTTTTAAACTTTTTAATATTTTCGTTCGAGTAGCAACGTTTGAAAATGAATGTATTTTTTGGGGCTTGTTTTTTTTGTGGTGTTGTAAATCTTAGAACCTGCGCGGTTTCGTGGTCTGATAGGCACAAAGTGTGAATAGACCCTATAGCATGTTCGATATTGCTTAGAACAAGGTCTAGACAAGCTTTGCCTCTAGTAGGAACGGCAATGTGAGTAATTAGATTATATTTCTTTAATATATCTTCTAATCTTGCGGAGATGGCATTTTTTTCTATTGTGTTTATATTTAAATCACCTGCTATAATAATTTTCTTTTTTGAATGTTTCGCTAAGCATTTATCTAGTAGTAGGCTTAAACTACTAAAGAATAATTCCGTATGTCTCCTAAGTTTTGTTGGGATTCTATATATGCATATTATAATAATGTTATTTGAGATCAAATTTGTTGCACACATCTCAAAATGATATGCCGTCGAAAGGCTATTGAAGCACGTTATGTTTTTATGTTCGATTCCTTTTTTTATTAAAATGCATGCACCCCCTCTCTTATTGGGCCGTGAGTAGCTACTTGCTAATTCGTAATTATTTAGGATGATTTGTTTTTCATCTCCGGCTTTTACGAACGTTTCAGTAAAGCATAATATGTCCGGATCCAAGTCACAATCAGAAAGCGTTATTTCAATAAGTTCTTTTTTAGCACATAGTCCGTGTATATTCTGATGCAAAATTGTAAATGCGTTTTCAACTTTGTTATCGAAAAAAAGACCCTTCAGTTTCGTCACTTACTAGGTGAGGAATGACCGCTGCACTTTTTTGAGTTTTATTGCCTTCTATGTGTGTTTTTAAGTTGTTTATATTTAGAAATTGTTTTTGATATTCTTTATAATCGATGTATATATTGATTTTTTTACAAGTATATCGTCGGTTTTTTACAAGGATTCTAGGACCTTTAAGAAGATGTTACATCTACCGCAGTAGGAGTGGGGCCCGACTGCGGTTATATGGGACTCTCCCCTAATGAGGCCTACCCACTAAAAAAACAGCTGAAACAGACCATAGATACTACAGTAATCGGGGTATTTCACTTTGATGTCTCTACGCGTTCCAGAGAAAAAAGTGTCTTAACCGACAGACAGACAGACGATTTGTAGATCAAACAGAACCTATTTTATACATTCTTCACTTGCCCTAAACGTGGCTTATCGCGAAGACACGTTAGTTTTCATTTGTAGCACCTGGTTGCTATCTGAGAAATTGGAACACAATCACTCGTTACTAGAAACTTAGCGCCAACGGAACAGAAAAAAGAGTGCTACGGTAATTTTATTTGCTTTTATTTTTCAATATTCTCTCTTCTTCACTTGATAAATTTTTCGATCAATTTATTGATCAATAGTACTTTGAGGACCGCTGTCACTAAACTCTCATACAACACAGTTACATATTTTCCACAACGAGGATACATTACGTCTCATTTCTCGTATCTTTTTGTGTTTATTTTGGTATATAGAGACTATCGTAAATAAAACTGTGCTATGGTTCAATAGATCATAAATTATTTGATTTGTGTAAATAATTCCACTATTCAAATTTTAAAAGTCAAGTTTTTAAAAAGCAAACATTGGTAAAACAGAAACAGGCAAGTAATTGTATTTACTTAAGAATGTAATACATTCTTATCAATAAGATTCATTCAAGTTTGTTTTCAGAACTTATCGCCCATTTTGATCTCAATTCCTTTGTCGATGAAGTTTATATCCACAGCACATCATAATATTGAAATTGGCTCCCGTTTTCACGTTTATGATTTTGGGCTAGAACCATTTTAGTCGAAAAATATTATTGTGTAGGCTAACGACATAATTAATTGGTAAAATGTCGATACTACCGATAAATTTGATAAGTTTCTTGGGCTCAGTCTCCTTTATCGGCTAAAAGACGTCTTGAATGGATGGTAGGTAAAAATTTAGACGATCCAAAATAACATTCTATCAAGTCATAATATTTGAATATTTTCATTCCAACTTGTATTTGCAGATATCTTGAGTATATTCAGAGTGTATGCACATACAAGATTAAATATGTTTTCTTTAAATTAGAATGTTTTGCTTTGTTTTGACGTCAATAAGTGCCTGTAAAGGCCTATGTTGAATAAAGATTTTCGAATTTGAATTTGAATAGATTATCTTTTCTTCTTTTTAAAAAATATCGCCCAACACTAGGATTTTCTTGTGTCGTGAGTGCAGTTACAAATATAGAATAATACATGCACACATACGCCCAGACCGGAAGAAATTTCTATAGACCATGCAAAATATTTGTCCCGTACGGGAATCGAACCCGCGACCCGTGGCACAGTAGGCGATCACTCGACCTCTACGCTAACCGTGTCGTCATAATTACTACTACTATATTTTGGTTTTGAATGACCACGAAGATAAATCACGGATGAATCACTTGTTTCAATTTAACCTTGTATGCATTCAAATGATGGTTAACCAAACACGGTCATCGCACAGATCAGGTCGAAATTTGGATGCTGCCATTGTGCCACGCGAGTGTTACAAATGTCACTAACTAAACACTCAGCGGAAAGTGCCGCCGCCGCCCGTTCGACCCACAAATTATACATAGCCCATTTTCGACAATTGTCGATTCGCGTTGCTCCATCCGTGCGACGAATTCGAGCCTTCAATTCGAGCGACCGACTTAATTTTACGTTAAAACTCTAGGTTAAAACTGTATCGATCCAAAATATATGATGCTATAGCTCTTCACTTTCGTCGAGGTTAGGCCAGAGATCGCAAGCGCAGCGCAGGCGGTTGGGTAGGGGGAGGCGCACGTTCCTGGACGCGCGCCACCAACTCCCTTAAGCAAGCTGGGGATGAAATGGCCCGGCCGGCCGACAACCGGTTGGGAGACATTACTTTTCTACCCCTGGCCTGCTCGTCTGGGGGTCGCATTATTGCACTTGGCGACCCCTCCGTATTGTAAGCCCTGGCGCTTGGGTCAGTTATGCTGGCTCACTGTCGGGCCTTTTTTTTTTCCGGGTGGAAATGCGTAACCGCACCGTACCCGCCGTTGGCTAAACAGCGAGCGTGTGTGGGCTCTCCCGGCAGCATGCCAGGCCTACCCACTAAAACCCCCCGGAGTCCAATGGCATATCCTTGGGGCAGCCTTATCAGCTTTCAGACCCTTGTTGAATCGTAACGCGATTCGCGGATTCGCGGATAAAGGGAGCGCGAGCACGGGAGTCTGGTCGGCTCCCTCGCGTTACCTCAACTCGCCTTGCCTCGCGTGCTCTCGTGTTGGGAGTCGGTTTTTGGGAGCGAGTCAAAGGGCGCGAGATGCGACTCGAGGTGCGGCGTCCACCTTCTCGCCAGTTCAGTATGCCACAAGACTGCAGTGGCACCACGCTGCTAAATTTTATGCCGGAGTTTAGACGAACGAGTCGACCCAGGAAAATTTAATTAAGTTTGTCAAGCGAAACCAATTTCATAGGATCCGACAAACTGAGCAAAGGCGAGAGTGTGGACGGATACCCTTCGCGTCACCTCGCCTCGCACAACCTCATCGAATTTCGCCTCGCCAGACTTCGACGAGAGTGAAAAGCTAGCATGATAGACAGTAGCTGAGGGAAACTGTAGCGAGCGGTTTGCCCGGGCACCATAACTAACGAATTCAATTCTAGCGAAAAGTATAGATGGTTGATTGTGATCAGTTTAAATGATGAACAGACAGGCAGAAAAACAAGTAAGAACAGGCAGTAAAACTGCTGATAATTGTGACAAAAAAATAACAAGCTAAATAATTCGCTATTCGTAACATGCACTGTACATCTATAGAGGATGGATTGATGATAAGGGCAATAACATATTTCATTTACACACTTAAACCGAAGTACAGTTAATCTATCCACAATAGGTACTTTGGTTAACAATGGAATATGAGGAATCTTCATACTTAATACCGCGTACAATGTATGTACAATATTTTGTAAAAAAGAAATATTATCATCTGCTGTTTATAGCTATAAACTGTATGTTTCCCATTCATCATCCTCCCATTCATCATCATCATCATTCACTCCGAAAGGCATTTCTATATTATTAAAAAGTGTTAGTTAAATATAATATTGCAATGTTGGCATTTTAAAAGAGGAGACAAAAAAATACAAGACCTTCCGAGTTTCTTGCCTGTTCTTCTCGATTTCCGAACAGGGTGTAGAGTTAACTTTTTTTTCATTTGACTTGTATTTGCACACATCTTAATAATGGTTAGGGTTTGTGTACATACAAGGATTAAATAATTTAGCTAATTAGATTCTTGGTTGAAGATTTTCATGGTTTTTTTTTGACGTCAATAAGTGCCTGTAAAGGTCTATCTATACAAATAAATAAAATTGAAGTGTCTGTTTGTAATGTCAAAATAACAAGTTTTTACTAAATGGGTATGAATGTATATCGGGTACCAATAACAAAAACGCAATTTATAAAATTTTTGTCTGTCTGTCTGTTTGTTCCCGCTAATCTCCGGAACGGCTGGACCGATTTTGACGGGACTTTCACTAATAGATAGCAAATTATCTAAAGTATAACATAGGCTAGACTTTTCATCAAGATCGGTCCAGCTGTTACTATTCCACGCGGACGAAGTCGCGGGCACAGGTAATATTTAATAAATATTTTTGAGTTTGAGTTCATCAAAGCTCATATACGTCCCCAGGTAGGGGCTCGAGTCTATCCTAAGTTAGTGTTTAGGCCTTAGTCGACCACGCTAAACCTTTGAATTTCAAAATAAAACTACCACGAATATCCGCAACGCAAAATAACGTGTTGCCGAACGAAACTATCAAGATTTTGTTTGTGAACATTTCCTAACAATATTTTACATTTCCACATTACATTCAAAAGCATAAGAATTGTACCGACGACGCAATAAATATTTTCGTCATAATTAAATAGTCACGCATGGAGGAGCTGCAGATACAGAGCAAAGAGCGAAGTAAAGTTACGAAATTAAACTTAGTACACACTACACACCAATGGTCGAAGCCCATACAAGTATACAAATGGTATGTTAACCTCATCATCACAGCCCATATACGTCCCCACCGAGGGGCTCGAGCCTACCCTATATTAGGGTGATTAGGCCTTAGTCAACCACGCTGGCCCAGTGCGGATTGGTCGACTTCACATACATCATTGAATTTCTTCGCAGATGTATGCAGGTTGCCTCACGATGTTTTCCTTCACCGTAGGAGCGTCAGACAAATGTACATATGAAATTCGAAACGAAAAACACATTGGTACATGGCGGGTCTCGAACCCCGACCCCCCGATTGGAAGGCAAGTGCCGAGTCCACTGCGCCACCGACGCTCTCAACGCTGTTAATGACGCTGTTAACCTCATTTGTGTTTAATATGTGGTTAAAAAAAATATGATCATAAGTTTAAATTTCAAAATAAATTTTTACTCATGATCATCGATCATCCGCGTCCCGTATTCTTATATCATTTTTGACTTTTATGTATCTTTAGTGTTTTTTTTCATTCACTGTTTTGATTAGCTGAATTCGCATGCTTCTTCGCTTCACTGCCGCAAAGCAGCAATGCTTGCATTGCTGTGTTCCGGTTTGAAGGATAGTGAAATTACTGGGTACCGTGACTTTACATCTGATCAACTTGACAACGTACACTATTGGTTGTTGTGGGGGTTGCAGTTTTGCTGCGAATCCCATAGGAGCCACATGTACAACTTTGTTTGCCAACTTAGTTGCAATAAAAAAATCATATCAATTACTGTCTTCGACTTGCTAAACGTGATATGTTAGAGAAACATTTTTGACTGTGTCTCACATTGTTCACAATTATGTCATAAAAGTTTTTTATCAAAAGTTATATTTAATCAATATTTTTTTATCATTCTTCGTTTCAATTAATTAATGTTCTAGAATTGTTTGTCATATTTATAAATTTGTCATATTTATTTGTTTGTATTGACATTCAAATTTAATGGTGATAATTAAATGTACAAATCAAAATAAGGAATCAAAATGTAATAAAAAAGTAGTAAATTATGAAGGAATAAAATGCTTTGTAATTTTTTTGTTTTTTATATTTATTTTGTTTATGTATGCCATAACATTTATATTTCGTGAAATTAATGAACTACGGTATAAGAGCTACAATATTTTACTGACGACGATATCGGCATTATATATTATAGATGCTTCATTAATAAAAAAGCTTATAGAGAATGAGCACATAGTAGCATAACTACCGTGTTTTTAGTTAAATTAAATTATAAATCAAAAATCTACAAATCGTGCCGCTGTCGGTCCCGGTGAATGGCAACCTTCACATATCATTTCGTACCTGCAACATGGTGTCATATTGTATATGCAGTGGAAAACGGTATTTATCGTGTTAGATTATGCGGTGCTTCACCACCATGAAGAAACTTCAATGCGGAGTGAATTATCTGTGCTTTATATAATCTGTGGCCTGTGTTTTTATAATCTCGATCGTCGTCGTAGCGAACCGAACGGCAGTAAAACTAAACTTGTTTACGTAACGCCACGCTCGGAGACCTCCGTCACAGGATGATCTCCACAAGGGCAATCCGTACAATTGTCCCCTTCCTGCCACTCTATCCCCCTACTTCCTGCTGTCGACTGCTGTTGTCGCGTCAGCTCTATCGCCAGGCTGTAGGGCTCAGTTTAGTGACCATTGAAATCTGACGCCACTCAACAAATCACGCACGTGTTTGACAGTTTGTGCGGCTGAAACATAATGCAGTTAATAACTTTGTTTTATTTTTGGACTCGTCTATCCGATCGATCTTTTCGTTGCCTCAAAAATCGTTTTTTTACCTAACCGTGGCCGCAGAGGATTTTATATGAATAATTTACGCTTAGTTATATACTTACTTAATAAGCGTTACTTTTTTGTAAAACAATAAATTAATTAATTTTATCCGACAAATATATTAGGGCATTTTGGCGCATCCGACACCCCGAACATGTCAAAATTACCTATTGCTCTATATTAATAGTATTTATGATATAACAATTTATGATGTACTCGTAAGCTGAGCGAAAATGGTTTTTTAAATTAAAGCAAACTTTATGAAACTTTCAGAGACTGGTCAATAGACTTTATTAAACTAAGTAATAACATAATTTTGAAGACAAGAAAATTCGTTTTCACAAAGTTATCGTCAATAATGTACAACATTCTGACGAAAAAATAGGGGGTAATTTTTGAAATTCTTTTTTATATATTATTAAACTAATTCTGAGATTAGATTGTAACGAAAACGTGCATTCTAGGGTCAAAAATAAATAGAAAAGTTATAAAACGGTATTAAAGTTAAAAATATAAACAAACGAAAAAAAACGGCAATTTCATACTTTAACCCCTATTATTTAAGATGATTTCATTTTTTATTTATTTTTATTTAAGATGAGACGCCATCACTCCATAAGAATACGCGCAAACTGCAAACAATGAAAGTTATAACAACCACAGCCGCGATATCTGCTGAGAAAATTACTTGCATTGTTTTGTTCCACTTGCGATCTCAAATCACTTTTTTATTACCTCATACAGCACAGTTTCAAGTCAATATAAACTTTTTATTTCTTGTGTTGTGGTAACACTGGCAACAGGCTAGTTTTACCAAACGATTGTTATGAAATTATGATACGAAAGAGTAATATCATATAACAATAAAAATAATAGGCGTGGACAGTGAAAACAAGAAAAGGTTGCATTCACAAATAGATATTACACCTGTTTATTGAGGAAATTTATGGTAAAATATTACATTTCGCATAGCTTACATAATAAGTACTTATCAATCACTTTCGTTCGCGTTGTATTCGATTTAAATTGGAGAAAATGTTAAAATATATTCTGAATATTGTTGTCAGTTAAATCGTTTAGGAACATAGCAAACTCAGACCTGTATTAAACGTAAATATAAATTAAACCAACATAATTAGTATAATTAATTATACGTATCAATGAATAACAATCTTCTTACTTTTTTTTTCTTTTTTTTTTAGTAAGCGGTAACAGTCACCTATAATACTGCGTCTCCTGTGAGATTTGTAGCAAAACTGCAACCCCCACAGGAACCACAGTGCACGTTGCCAATTTCACTGCTTCAAACCGGAACGCAGCAATGCAAGCACTGCTGCTTTGCGGCAGAAATAATTAAGACTGAGGTACTCATGCAGACAATCCTGGTACAGAGTCTACCTCTTTTTTACTTTTTTGTTTTCGTGATTATTAATAAAGGAAAAATACCCAAGTACTTATAGAATTTCCACTTTTATGTCAGAGACAATATTTAACCTGAAGTTTATTTAATTACAATCAAAAGACCCTTTTTGTCATGCATTTGGCATTTTGAAAATACCCAGTATTACGGTATACACGGTTATTTTTTATCACCCTGGAAAATTTAAGGAAGGCTTCACGACATGGTATTAGAATGATTTAAATATGAATAAAAAAATAACTCGCTTACTTAATTTTATATTAATTTTAAAAAAAATCCAAAAAAATGCTGCATTAGTCGAGAGTAGCATTTTTAGACATTTTTTTTATATATATTTTTTATTTAGTTTTTTTTTAATATAATAATGGATGTGTCCTGATCCGTCCCTGAAATTTTCCAAGGTGATAAAAAAATAACCGTGTATATGTCACGCAGTTAATGACTGGTGTGGTGAACTAAAATGTCTCCCCCAGAATTCTTGTAATAATTATTATCCCGTCCACATCCTCATTCAGCTTCAATCATTCAACCAGTCCGATGCATTCATTGAATGATTGGACCCAATTCGTGAGTTCGAATGTTAAATTAGCCCTTGCAGTTCAGTTCTCAAAAATTTTCCGCTAACATCGCAAAGCGTTGTGGGGAAAATATTTCAAAATTATGCGAAAACGTAAAAAAAATATAAAAATACCGATATAAAACATCGGTGACAAAATAGTTTTTGATTCACTTTTTAAAGTTAATTTTTAGGGTTCCGTACCTCAAAAGAAAAAATTGAACCCTTAAGAGATCATCGTTTGGCACCGACTTCAATATAGAAGTGTGATGTTGTCTGTACCTATTCTTATATTATTTTCAACTTTTCAGTGTTTTTGAAGTAGGTTTTAATTTTTTGTAAAATATTTCTTCATTAAGGTGCGTCCCCACTACGAGCCGCGCGGCCGCGGGAGCCGCGAGGCTCGGCCTCACGAGCTTTTTGTGTATATTTTTATCGCATTCTCACTATAGAGCTGCGCGGCCCAGTGTGGCCAGATTTTGAAGAATTATTTCCATTTTAGTAGAAATGTAGTTTTATTTCAGTTAGGTTGTTGTGCTAGAAATGTTTTGAAATTCTACTATTCATAAATAAAGCGGTAACTACTGCATCTGTTTTGTGTAAAAAACGAAACTAACAGATAATATTAGAAAATTCCCATACACACTTTGTGAAAATTATCTGTTGTTTTGTGGAAAGTTTCGATGTTTTTCTATACAGAACAAGAGACACGGCTAAATATACAGTGCGAAAAATTGTTTAATGAATGTAGTTTTTAAATTTTTGTTTCCATAAATTTTTTTTATTTAAAAATATTTCTTTATTGTTTTTAATTTATCATTCATCGTCATCTGGTAGACGATTGTTTGAGTAATAAAATACGTGTTCATTGTGAAGAATAGGAATGATTTTATTTACAAATTGGAACTATAATATCATGTTTTAATAGAATGGCTGCCGTAGGTGTCTGTCATGTGATTTTCTGTCGTTGTCAATTTTTAAAATTTTGCAGGGGGGATGTGAAAAAGATATGCAGAAAGAGGAGGACTACCCCCCGATACCCCTTTCCCCTCTCGGCGATGCATAGTTTTTGTAATATTAATTTTTTGAATTCATTCATACCTAACCACAAAATGTATGGACTAGTAAAATGTTAGTAAAACTGTACATTGTAGTTTTTTCTTTATTGCAATGCAACTAAGTTGGCAAACAAGCAAACTGTCCACCTGATGGTAAGTCTTACATCTTTTAATAAAAGCGTAAAGCAACATTTCCTTCAGCTCTGACACCCCCTTCCATACACACCCTCTTCCATACACACCCCCTGTCATAACGGCCCTTTAGAATTTATGTAGGTACTTACAGTATGAAGTTATTATTATAATTTTGTTTGTTGTACTTTTTTTATTAATTTTCTTTAATTTGTTTCTATTTTATTCTGTTTAAAATATTTGTATTTCATTAATGATTTTTTTTCTTTTATTAACCACCAACCTAGTATGGATATCATATATAAAGGCTGCCTGGCAGAAATCTGATAAGCCCGCCTTTTGTTATTTTTGTATTTATTGTCCAATTATTTGTTATTTGTTCTATCGCGAGGAGATGACAGTAGTCGTATAATAGTGGCGGTAGCAATAATGTTCACATTTATTAGTAACTAGCTGTGCCCGCGACTTCGTCCGCACGGAATAGTAACTTTTGTTGAAGTTAATAAAAAAGGAGCCTATGTTATACCTAATATAATTAGCTATCTATTAGTGAAAGTCCCGTCAAAATCGGTCCAGCCGTTCCGGAGATTAGCGGGAACAAACAGACAGACAAATAGACAGACAAAAAATTTTAAAATGGTGTTTGTTATTGGTACCCGATATACATTCATACCCATTTAGTAAAAACTTGTTATTTTGATATTACAAACAGACACTTCAATTTTATTTATTTGTATGTATAGATGTATAGATAATAATGAATCATAACATAAATTTTATACAAGTTTATTTTTTAGTAATGACAAAAATTTTGTGTGCTTGTTCAGACATGCAAACTGAACAACTTTCACTATGGGACCAAATTCGAAATCGCAAAAAAAATCAGCTGTTCCATACAAATGTTCAACATTCACTGAACCTAAACGTATGGAACAGCTGATTTTTTTGCGATTTCGAAGTTGGTCCCATAGTGAAAGTTGTTCAGTTTGCTTGTCTGAACAAGCACACAAAATTTTTATCATAACTAAAAAATAACCTTGTATAATAGCAGAATATCGGCGAACAGCTGGCAGAATGGTAAGTTCAATTTAAAGTTGACTTACGGAATACAGTACCTACCTACTTTTGGTTACCTTTATGTAGCCGACTTTTAAAGCGTTAAATGTCGAATATTATAACTTGTCAAATCGTCTTGGTACGCATTTTGGTTCCGTAATACTTCAGTCAATGCTTGTTACAAATTACAGCCTTTTACAGAAGTCATAATTTTGTCTATTTCTTTAAAATATTACAAAGTGTATACGTTTAAACTTCTTTCGTCTTATTATAAAACAAACATGGTCTGAACTTAGTCCTGGTTGAAACTAGGACCAAGTTGACGTTGTCTCAATCTACGAGTATCAACACAAGTGAAAGCGCACTAGGTTTAAACCAAGACTAACTTTAGACCAGCGGCCCTACCACCTAACTAATAGTGATAAACGATGGCGATAGCGAGTTACTCGCTATCGTTTCAATTTCAAAAGCTATGATAGACGGTACGAAATCACAATATTAGAGAGCTAAAATTATAACGAGGGAATTAGGCGGTAGGGCCGCCGCTTATCATAGCAAACTCGTAAAATTAAAACGATAGCGAGTCACTCGCTATCGCCATCGTTAATCGCTATAAGTGAAGCGGTAGGACCGCAGGTTTAGACCAGAGGTTTTTTAACAAGATCGTTTAAAAGTTAGCGTATACTGTGAGGGGGCGCAACGGGTCGGGTCGCAGCGCAAAAATCAGTTCAAATCGCTCGTATGTATTTTATATGAGCTATCGAGTACTATGCCGGGGCGCAGCGGGCCCCGGCAAGATGGCATATTTTTGACATTATCGTGAATCGCGTTTGGTAGATTTTAAACAAGTCGGGCAGGTTTGCCGTTTTTGAGATAGTCACACTGACCGGCCGCGCGGCTGTGCTGGGCCGCGCGACTTGGGCCTCGCTTTACATCCACACTCACGAGGCTCAGCCTCGCGGCTAGGCCTCGTAAGCCGCGCGGCCCTAGTGAGGACGCACCTTTAAAACTACACTCGCGCGAAGCCGGCAACCAACTTTTTAGATATTTGTATTTAAAAGTGATAAATATTAACCTGTTCAGGCGTATCTCAATGATTTAGTAATACGCATCTTAATTAAGAAAAGACCTGTTACATTTTATTAATGACTGTTACACTTTTATTGAGCGAAAGCGATGCAGGCGCCTTCCAAAGATATGTCTTTTAAACAAAGAGTTACTTATCTAGAAGGTCGTTTTGGTAATTTTGTATTCAGATACTGATAGTATCTATTGGAATAGCCTAAGAAAATATGGGTGTGGCACTGCTATGTTTTATTGCAACTAACTAAGTTGGCAAACAAGCAAACTTAGCTGATGGTAAGTGGTAACAGTCACCTATAATATATGTGGCTCTTGTGAGATTCGCAGCAAAACTGTGACGCCCACAAGAACCGTAGTGTACGTTGCGAACTTGCGACATCAGATGTGAAGTCGCGGTACCCAGTATTTCACTGCCATATCTTACCCTTCGAACCGGAACACAGCAATGCAAGCACTGCTGCTCTGCGGTAGAAATAGGTAAAGCGGAGGAACCCAAGCAGACGACCTTGGTACAGAGTATTGAAGGATGTTTTATTTTACTTCTTTATCAGTGCCAAGTTTTATTAATATATGTAAGTACAGGGTTATTTTTAAATCAGCCAAATTTTGTGTGCTTGTTCAGACAAGCAAACTGAACACTTTTACCATGGGACCAATCTTGTAATCGCAAAAAAATCAGCTGCTCCATACATCTAGGTTAAATGGACGTTGAACATTTGTATGGAGCACCTGATTTTTTCTGAATTAATACATTTGAATCTGATAACTGATAACCAAAAGATGATCTCCTGAGTCTTAAAATTTGGCACCGACTTCAATTATAGAAATGTGATGTTGTCTGTACCTATTCTTACCGGTATATTATTTTCAACTTTTCAGTGTTTTTGAAGTCGGTCTTTATTTTTTATAGGTATTTTTCTATTTTTATAAAAAAAACTAGTACAAGAAATAAAATTTGAAAATAGAAGGTGAGCTGGTATTAAATTCACTTGAAGAATATGACAAAGGGTCAATACGTGCCTATTGTATCTAAACAACTACCCTCTAAACATGAAAACATGAGACATGTTGGACGTACCTATAAAATTAAAGGGTATCCCTGGATTTTTATAGGAACCTATCACCAGGTCCTGACTTTAGTAACAATGGGACCCACTCACAAGTATACTCTATCGAGTACAAAAAGAATTTTGAAAATAGGTCTACAATAGGCGGAGTAATCGTGTAACAAACATACGCATCGAACTGAGAACCACCTCCCTTTTTGAAGTCAGTTAAAAATACTGCTAATATAGGTAATATACCTACAATCTCCAATTGAGTAGAAACAATAAATTGACAATACGAAAACTAAGGATTCACCGTCAACTCAACACGGTGGAAGAATCCTTGAGACGATGACTACTAGACGCCAATACCTGAATAGGTTCATAAAAAACATGAACAGTTGGACGTGTCTATAAAATTTAAGGGTTTCCCTCGATTTTCCTGGGATTCCATCATCAGATCACGACTTGGTGACAATGGGACCACCTCAGGTGTATACTCTTTCGATTACAAAAGAGTAATCGCGTAACATACACAGAAAAAAACATACGCATCGAATTCAGAACCTCCTCCTTTTTTTAAGTACTTATGTTAAAAATACTGCAAATATATGTAATATACATATCTACAAACTACGATTGGGTAGAAACGATAAATTGACAATACGAAAATAATAACAAACAATAATTTCCTCGTTCGAACTTCATGTTACTAAATAAAAGTAAGTTACTAAGTTTAGTTAAAGCGATCGTTGAAATGCTACACATAATATGTAATAACAGCAAATGACACGAACAATACAAAAGCATTACGTGCACGTGTTCGTTTTCTTGTTAGTACTTCACTTATACAAATTTTCAAATTCAAAAATCATTACTCAACAAGGCCTTTACAGGCACTACTTATTGACGTCAAAACAAATCAAAACATTCTAGTTTAAAGAAAAGATATTAACCTTGTATGTGCATGTGCATACATCCTGAATATAGGTACTCAAGATGTAGTACAAGCAGGAATGAAAAAAAAGTTGAGTCTACACCTGTTCGGAAATTGGGAGAGCCTTCTCGAGAAGAACAGGCAAGAAACTCGATAGGTCAATATTTTTTACTCCTCCTTTGAATCGCTATTTACAATTTTGGTTTTGCTACCGAGTCGTCAATTGGAAGCTGACCTCAAAGCAAAAGTTTGAGCTCAACTTCCATTACAAGAGTAGATGTGTCAGTTCTCTTCTTACTGTGTCATTCATTACCTAATACAACAATATTTGTTTAACTAAATAGTTATACACAACGACACGATTCATTATCTTGAAATTAACACCAGGTATTGACATCATTCAAATTATCGTTGACTTTATAAAAGGCATTTACCCATAAACGAGCCTCTAGTTTTTTTAAAGCTTGTATACGCAGATTTAAATCTCTGCCTGTAGGTACGTTAGAACGGCAAGTTAATTTTTATATCTTGTGTTTAAATGGTGAAATTGGAAATTGGTTTCAAATGTATTATAATTTTTATAGACATAAATCAAATTTTCATAAATGTACTGTCCTGCTGAAGTCAATATATTAATTTCTCTAAATAAGTCTCTTAGAGAATCTTTTGCTCGTAAATTATAAATAGCACGAACCGCTCTTTTTTGAAGTACAAAAATACTTTCTATACTAGCAGCCGATCTCCACAGTAGAATTCCATATGACATGACAAAAATAAATGATAATGTTAATTTCCTACTCCTAAGTAACAAAAACCGGCTTCGAATACACTAAAAAGTCAAAAATACTACAAAAATACACCGATATTACATAATGAAGTCAGTGATATGCGATAATCTCCTGGAAAGCGTTTAAAATGTAAGAAAATTAAAATATAGTTAATTAAAATTTAGCACCAACTCTAAAATAAAAATGCTTTTCTTCCAACACAAAAGGAATTTTTCAATTTGAATCAGTAAGATTCACATTAAAAATATTCCTTTTGTGTTGGATAGTCCATTTATCAAGGAAGGCTATATAACATCACACTACGACAAATAGAAGCTGCAATGAAAAATGTAGCAACAAAGATAATTTAAACGTATTCTTGGGGTATTTGAAAGACAATCTTCCAATAATAAAGTAATAATTTGTTTTTTAATAAATACACGGTATTACCAATACTAAAAAAATGGACAAGTAAGCCTAAGTATAAGAGGCCCTATATTTACTATTTTTTTAAATTAATTGAACCGAGAAGCTATTTTTGTACGAAAGCTTATAATTTCCGAGCAGATGTTCAGCTAAAATCGATTTCTAACAATAGACATCGCAAAGCGCGCGGGTTCCGCAAGGCTCCAACTTGGCCCCAACCTCACATTGATGCTTTGATGGACAGATTGACGAATCGACAATGAAAACTAAAATCGTTAACAATGGCGCATCAGATAAAGGAAGCCATCAATCCAGCATTCTTCACTTAAATTCTATACAAATTGCATGTAATAATTGATCGTTTTGTGTAGATGATCGTTTCAAATGTGATCTAGTTATATAGGTAGGTAAGTAAGTACTGCTCGATAACAAATTAAATTGTACTAATAAATCTAGAATCGGTTCGAGGCTCAGTCGTGCAATAGTTACCTATTATCAGCTGTAATATTGTAGGTCACGCATTTACAAGTATAATTTTTAAGTGTTTGTGATACTCTCCCTCATTAAATGTATAAGTCAAGCAAAGCAATATTTAGACAATTACCTAAATATAATCAAAAATACATACTTACTTAATAAGGAAGAAATGGATTAAGTTTGTATACAATTAATAAGCCGACAAACATGACTACGAAGCTACGAACACAGAATCGTCTTTCTTTTAATTTATTTGATTACAAAAAGTTTTATACCTATCATCCACCTTCATCCACCTATTTTTAATATCATCCTAAAAAAAATTAAGACAGAAAAAAATTATTAACCCAACATTCTTGAAAGTTTTAACCTTTCGCCAATAATAAATAAATACCTACCTATCTAAAAATTAGGATAAAGCACCATAGATCAAAAGATTACAGAACATAAACAGAATAAGTAAAATATAAATAGATACTTAAAATATTTTCTAATGGTTACCTATTTACCTACCTGTGATGATATTTCATAAATGTTCATCTGAAATAAGCTCAATGTCAATATGCCGAGGGTCTACATTCACCTGATTAAGTTACGTCCTTGATGTGCATCGATAAAGACGACATTGGGCGTCCGTATATTTACAAACATTTAAAAGAAACAGTTCGCAGGAAAAAGATTGTATTTAAATTACCAGCATTAAATAATAAGTTTATTTAATTCAGCTAACTTAAAATCAATACAGGATTTAATAGCAGCATTCATCAAAAAACTGATAGCAATCAAGAAATCTTTAACACGACGCTGTGAATCTTATCCCAAAGCAGCAACATTCAAAATTCTGTAGCATGCAAAATTTGCATGATGCATTCGGCAATTCTAGATCAGTTGAAAAAGGTCGGCGAAGAATATTCAACCTCCATTGTTAGCTTTTTCATAGACCGTTCGCGCTGTCGTTTCCACGTCAAATACAGTTGGCAACCGCGCTCTTTGAGACTAAACTATGAAATTCTAGTGTTCACTAACCGGTGAGAATCTGTCTTCTTCTGCGTTCAGGAGGTCGCCGACTGACGATGCCTTCGCCTGCGCTGAGAGGTGCTTCCTGCTGTTTAGCACATAGGAGAGCTCATCCAGGTAACGTAAAGTTAGATTGGCCATTTTATAACACACACAGCACTTTTCGTCGTAAACATATACCGTGGTAACGATCACTAACAATAGCACGGTGAAGGGACAATCACGTAAACATTGGTCGGTAGCGAATGGCACGCGCGCGTACACTCGTGGCCATGTTGCGAACGAGACTGCCACGGCTGCGCTGCCCGAAGGTCAAAGAATAGCGGCTTGATGCGTAGAAAGTTGATAGCTCTCGGCAGTTTTGTGCCTATTATTACCAGTGTAATGGTTGATTAAGATGATGTCAATGCGTTTTCCTGTGTCCTGTCCTTTAATCAATCAACTCTGATCTCTGAGGACCTGAGGCCTAATTCCCCGAAACTTTACGTCGTTATCGTGTCTCGGTAGCGTTTCAATAAAACTGCATTTATCGCTTTTACGCATTTCCTGGTGAAAATTCGTACTACAATTTCTTGATAAGTCAATAGTGACAAATGTTTTAATTAGTAATCTGTCAGCCGAAAATAACTGTCTCAAGAAGTGACGCTATTGAAGCGTTATTGACACGCCACAAATGTGTTAACGCTACCAGAATAAGGCCTCTGGTTACTTACTAATTGCGACAACAATGAAGTTCTAAAACTAGTGCAGTCATTTTGCACGAAAATGCAATAGAAGCGGATAAAACTACATTGTGTGGAAATGACATAACGAAACCACGCGACTTACATCAATTACGTATATTGAAAAAGGATTTAAGACAGATTCAGAGCGGGTTGATGTAAGTAGGTACTTACTAAGTAGAGATTAATGTTTTAATTGATATTTTTCAACACATCAATGCCGAAAACTACTTTCAACTCGTTGTGTTGTATTTGTTTATAGACAAAAGATTTCATTATAAATCAAAATGTAATCGAAATTCTTAGAAAAATCCATTTTTATTTCATCTGAGAAAATCCTAAATTTGTTTAAAGCGAGCGAATACAGATTGAATATTTGATTACCAAATACTAACAGAAACCTAATTATATACTAACAAAAACTCGACAAAACACACAATTGTCAAATCCACGCAGATAATGTTACAGGCTTAAGCGAGTGAATTAATAGGCATACTAACAGAAAAAAACAATCGACGTCTTCTACAAACGCACATAATCTTTGACATACGAGTAGTTGCATCTATAGTGCATGAACGACACGTTTCTTCAATGCTCGTGTCGTGTGAGACCGGCTTGCCTGGCGCACTGTCTGTTTCCGAGGGTTACGTAAACAATTCACAGTGCACAATGCACATGTCAAAAGGTTGTATTCACTAGTTGCCTATTGGATAAGACTTGTCCAATGATAATTTTGAGAGTTAATACTTACCTATTAGCATTAAAAAAAAGAACATCTCTAACTCCTAACAGTCAAGAATCCTTCCATCATCAGCTCGACTCACGACTACCAGACGCAAATACCTGAATAGTTTCAGAAAAAACATGAAACACGTTGGACGTGCCTATAAACTTTAAGAGTTTCCCTAGATTTTCCTGGAGCCCCATCATCAGATCCTGACAACGGGACCAATCGGAAAGTTTACCCTCTCAAACATTCAAGTTTTTTCCAAATCGGTTAATAAATGACAGAGTTTTGAGGAAACAAACATAAAAAGTCATACAATCGAATTGATAACCTTCTCCTTTTCATGAAGTCGATTAAAATGTAATACCTATTATTTGTATTCTTATATTAATTTTAAATTTTTTGTGCTTTTGAAGTCTGCTTTAATTTTTTGATATATTATTATATTTTTATGTGTTTTTATCTTTTAACTGACTTCAAAAAAAGAGGGGGTTCTCAATTCGATGCGTGTTTTTTTTATGTGTATGTTACTACGCGATTACGCCGCCAATTGCGGACCGATTTTCAATTTTTTTTTGGTTTCGATAGAGTATATTCCTGGGGTAGTCCCAAGGCCACCAAAGTCATGGAATCCCATGAAAATCAAGGGAAACCCTTAAATTTTATAGGTATGTCCAATATGTTTTGTATGTATGTTGCGCGATTACTTCGCCAATTGTGGACCGATTTTCAAAATTCTTTTAGTATTCGATAGAGTATACTCCTGGGGTGGTCCAGTGGTCACCGAAGTTAGGATCTGATGATGGAATCTTATGAAAATCGAGGGAAATCGTTAAATTTCTTAGGTACGTCCAACGTGTTTTATGTTTTTTTCGAAGCTATTCACGTATTTAATTCACCAAAAAGATTTCATTCACTATAATGATAAAAATAAAAAATATTTTATAAAAAATAAAAACCGACTTCAAAAACACTGAAAAGTTAAAAATAATATAAGAATTACACTTCTATATTGAAGTGGTGCCAAAAGGAGATCATCGTTTGGCACCGACTTCAATAAGAAGTGTGATGTTGTCTGTATCTGTTCTTATATTATTTTTAACTTTTCAGTGTTTTTGAAGTCGGTTTTTATTTTTAAACTTCAAAAAAGGAGGAGGTTTTCAATTCAATGCGTATGTTTTTTTTGTGTATGTTACGCGATTACGCCGCCAATAGTGGATTGATTTTCAAAATTGTTTTTGTATTCGATATAGTATACTCCAAGGGTGGTCTCATGGTCACCAAAGTAAGGATGATGGGATCTCATGAAAATCGAGGAAAACCCTTAAATTTTAAGGTGTCCAATGTGTTTTGTGTGTATGTTACGCGATTACTCCGCCAATTGTGGACCGATTTTCAAAATTCTTCACATTAAGAATCCTACGTTATCCCTGATAAACATAGGCTATAAAATTATTTTTCTTACAGGAAAATATAAAATTCCCACGGGAAAACAAAAATAGCGCGGGCTTAGCTGCGAGCGAAAAGCTAGTTTTATATACGTAAGTTAAAAAAATACAACTGAGTGTCAATACGGAGAATTATTATTATATATTTTTTATTTAAGTATGTCTGAAATAAGCTTTATTACCCCTTAATTCACCGTCTACTTTTTCTCTCACACCTTGCCGGTTTACTGGTAGAGAATGCCATCGCCATTGTACGGAAAGTTTAAATAAATAAATAAATACGTGCCTGTTGGATTTAAGAGAATAACATTTAACTTCAAAAGTCAAGGATCCTTCCATCATCATCTCGGCTCATGAGTTATTACCTATTAAGTAGGCTAGTTGTCTATTGGAAAAGACTTGTCCAATGATAATTAATCTAGTCTAGTTTACGACCTATTCTCAGACATACCGAACATACACAAAAAAAATCATAGATGGGTCAAGCCATTACGGAGGAGTTCGGTAACAAACACTGTGACAAGAGAATTTTATATATAAGAAGATTTTAATAAGGCTAGTTGTCTATCGGATAAGACTTGTCCAATGATAATTAATTTAGCCTAGTTTACGTCCTATTCTCAGACCTACCAAACATGCACAAAAAATTTCATAAAGATCGGTCAAGCCGTTTCGGAGGAGTTCGGTAACAAACACTGTGACACGAGAATTTTATGTATTAGATTTTTCACAGCCAATACAATACAATATACAATTTATGTAATGATTAATTTAACTCTAAATTATTTATGGTAAGTCTTAGTTTTTTTAACTATAAACAAGTATTTAAATCTCCATAGATCCTTAAACTTAACACAGTAAAGGTACTTGTTAACTAAGAACGTTAACAATTTTGTATATGTTACGGTCAGAGTGAATAATCGGTAATTATTAATAATAATCGGTTAAAGTGATTAATAATAACCAACAAACCGTCCCGCTTCTTCTTAACCTAACCGTGTTTCAAATTCTCCGAGTCGGTTCTGTGTGGTCGTAAAAAAATAAACTTAACCTATCCGCAACTGTGTTTGAGGTGCCCCGAGTTGGTTCTAGTTGGTCTATGCAACTATATTTGACGTAATTCGAATCAGCTCAGGTTAATCACTTTAACCGGTTATTATTAATAACCACCGATTATTCACTCTGACCGTAACATATAGGTACACCAGTAGCGACATATTGTATAACTGTGTCAAATTTCGATGTTTCCTATTTATGGTGTACCTAATCAATATTGTCGTGGTGTATAATTACAAATAAATAATAGAATGAAATGACACCAATTAACTTTTTCAATCAACCAACTGGTATGTACGACGGGTCTTTTTTTTACTCGTGAAATAAGAACAAACAATTCTATGGGAGAAGTACCTAAAAAAAATTTGTAGATCAACAACTATACTTGAAACTATCTATTGCATTGTTTTCTGGTAGAGAATATTTTGAAACATTAAGTCGGCAATTTGTACAATTTTTAATTGAGTTGTAAATTAGATTTTGATTATTATCGTCCTATTCTGCGTTCACAATAGCGTCTCTTATTATGACATAATGTTACGGGCGTAGCTCACAAGGATTTTTTGTTAAGCAATTCTTATCGAGATATTACTTAAACGTCGGAATTTAAGGCTGTTAAAGCAATTAGGCCAAAGTGTTATAATTTTATTGCGCTATAAGTATTTGAATGCAAATTTATTTGTAGAAGGCGATTGTAAAGATAAAGATGTTTCGAAGAATAGATTTTTAATTTTGCATATTCAACGTTAGGTACCTACTCAGTAGTATGAACTTATTTACTATAAAAAATTGTGTAAGTTATCACCAGACAATCTTAGAACTTACATGAAAAAACATATAGAATAACTTTTTGAACAACAGGAGAAAAAATCTTAAAGCCCGTAATCCGTAAATATCGATAATCATGAAAGTATTTGACGCACATCAAAAAAGCTTCCATCATTAGAAATGTGCAGAAGTTCGGTTATTTTATTGGGTTATTTCGGTTATTTTATTTATTTATTTTTTGGTAAAAATTTGATATGCATAGATTGAGCACACCGTCTATCTATTCCGGTAGATTTTTTGTATTCGAATTACGAATGACATAGATCTTTTTTTCATATATTGCTTTACACCACTTGCTATATATATATCAGAAAACGGATTTTTCGTAATAGTTGCTTTTGTCACAAAATGATTTTTTACACATGTTGAAACATGCAACTTGTTCTGTGACATTGCTTGCAAGCTGAGGTAATATGAGTTGTAGAGAATTTTTTATTACCGTCTCTCAACTCAGGTCAACTATTTTTTCCATTCTATTTGTATTTGTATGCATTTCAATTAGGAATTTGGTGTATACGTATATACAATTCTTCCAATCTTGAGACATTGTGTTCATTTACTAGATTTTTTTGTCTATGGTCTAAGATCTATGTCGAATAGAGATTTTTAGATTTGAGTTCGAAACAAGAAATATGTTCACGGAGATATTTTATCTGTAACCAAACAAAAAGGAATGTTTAGACAATATTTTCGCTTATCAATAACGCCTAAATCACGGTAATAGTATATTCTATTACCGTGTCCAAACCACTGAACTAATTTTAATGATATATTATTTGGTAGAGGCATAGCGTAAGACCACGTGAAGGACATAGGCTTCTTTTATCCCGAATTATAATGAATTCCATGGGGGACGCAGTCGAAATAGCGGGCAGCTACTGGTATTTTTATAAATTAATGGTTTTCCTTCTTCAACCCCTCAAACAAATCCTAGCAAGTAAGCGGCACTTGATGTATACATACAGCGACAATATGTCAACGCGCGTCCTCTGCGCACGCGCATGTAATTGGGTTAATGGCGTTAATGTTTTACTTTACGGTCCGCGCGCTAACCGGAGCAACTGATCGCCGTGCTTAGGGCTTTAATTGCGTGACCCGTGGCGCAATTTTCTTGTGTAATGTTTTGGAAAAGGGCGAGTACGTACTACGTACAGTACACGGAACTGCAACAATGATTGGGTTTTCATGGTTAGTGTAGAGTGTATTCAATTACCTACTCGTGTTTTAAAGTACCGTATAATTTTAAATAGATTGATCGTTTTGTATTTGTGACTTAACATTTGCTTTAAAAATGCTTAATGAATTAAACAATTTTAGATTATTATTTTCATAAAAAGTTTCTATTCTTTTTAACCGACTTCAAAAAAGGAGGAGGTTGTCAATTCGATTCGTATTTTTTTGTGTGTACGAGCATGTTTCGCTATTACGCCGCCAATTTTCAACCGATTTTCAAATTTATTTTTGTATTCGATAGAGTATACTCCTGGGGTGGTCTCAAGGTCAAAGTCAGGGTCTAATGATGGAATCCCATAAAAATCGAGGAAAATCCTTACATTTTTAGGTGTGTCCAACGTGTTTCATGTTTTTTTTCGAAGTATATTCACGTATTTGCGTCTGATAGTCATGAACCGAGCTGATGGTGGAAGATCCTTAACTTTTGGACTTGACCTGACCTGACCTTGGACTTGATTTAATAACAGGTACAAGGTCAGGTCAGGAAAGTGAGCTGTAAATTCACTAAAAAGATAAAAATAAAAAATATTTAAAAAAATAAAAACCGACTTCTAAAACACTGAAAGTAAAAAATAATATAAGGTCGGTATTATTTTTTTCTAAATTTTTTTTCAATCTAATCAGCAAACACCAGAATCATTTAAAATAAAACGTCAATCGCTCTAAACAGTATTGAAAGAATTATTCCCAAATTTCTTATCTACAAGAAACCTTCCATCAACGTGAAACACGTTGGACATGCCTTTGAAATTTAAGGGTTTCCCTCGATTTCCCTAGTATCCCATCATCAGATACCTTGGTGACATTGGGACTAACTAGGGAGTATACTTTTCGATTACCAAAAGAATGTTGATAATCGGGCCACAAATGGTTGATTAATTGGTGATCATACCTACATAAAAATAGATACAGTCGGAACATAGAACCTCCTTCTTTTTCGATATCGGTAAAAAAACGGATACAGTCGAACATAGAACCTCCTCTTTTTATAAAATCGGTTAAAAAGTCAATACATCATTACATTATTTTTACTCGTCGGTGTCGACTATTTTACAGAATTAATATTCTTAGGTATTCATTTATATCATACTTACATAAAATTCCATAGCTATGAAAAAAACTGACATATATTTTTCAAATAACTTCGATTAACTTACTATTTTATCTTGTACCACACCCTCCTTCTTGCAAAACTTGCAGCGTAATTTGCATAGCATCAACTTTTATTAATCGTTGATTGTCACAATTAAATGTTCCATCTATCACGTCTATCCGCTAGAGGAAGTAACATAACCACGCAACATAAAGTCAATAACATCTGCAAACAAAATATAACAGTGTATTCAGAGTTCGCGACGTGTTGAACTAACCTTGTTATCCAGTGTTAGCTCTCAATATCTGTTGGTGACTGTGTGCTTGTGTATTATTTCCTTTTTTTTTTTGTAAATTATCTGGTTCTATATTTCTCATGCTAATTTTCCGCTTGCGTTAATTTTAGTGCTAGGGCTGCCACCTTTCAAAAAAGTAGACCCGATGATTTTAGATGTCGTTTTTTTTGATGAAATATAGTTTTTCATGAGTTTGAAAAGTGCGCGAAAATGAGAAGTATAAATAGTTGCTAGAGAGTAAAAGAGAGAACATAAAATGGCATTATTCCGAACCCGTTGCTTTTCTTTACAACAAAATGCAGCAGGCACAAGACAAAAATATAAAACATCTTGTTAGTTTTAATAATTAAGCTTACATTAATTACCTACGTTCAAGCTTACCTACTTATCTAATTAGTTTGTCAGTTAGCGCCGACTCAAAATTTGAAAATAAACACAATTTTCAAGCCTAAAAAGGTGTTTCATTTTTCCATTTTAGTTTGGTTTTTTACCAGAAATCCCCAAATTCCCTCCCAACCAAATTTTTCCCTTTAAATATCCACTCAAAAGTATTTTTTCGCTGTCACCCTGTCTGACCCGGAGATATCGATGTTCAACCCGTAGCCCGGATATGCACGCTGTAAGCCCGTAGACTCCGGGTGAAGCTCGGAGAGGTGGCAGTGGCAGCCCTAGTTAGTGCTAACGCCTGCACCGTAATACTCGTTAGTAATGCGTTAAAAATAATGCCTTAAGTATTACAGTCCAGGTATATTTAACGGTAAAGCAGTGACTACATCTACAAATGTATGCTCCAAAAATTATGACGTCGTTATTGCTTTTATTATACACGGTTATTTTTTTATCACCCTGGAAAATTTAAGGGACGCTTCACGATATGGTGTTAGAATGATTTAAATATAAATAAAAAAAATAAGTCACTTACTTAATTTTATATTAATTTTCTAAAAAATCCAAAAAATGCTGCACTAGTTGAGAGCAGTCTTTTTGAGAGATTTTTTTATTTTTTATTTCATTTTTTTATTTTTTATATAATAATGGATGTGTCCTGAAGCGTCTCTAAAATTTTCCAGGGTGATAAAAAATAACCATGTATAAGCTCGACGCAAGTGGAACCGTAGTATTATGAACTGTTCGCGGTGACGGGCTTAGAATACATACTAGCTGACCCGGTTGCATTGGCTTGGTAGTTATAATAGGTACGTGGGATCAACACTAAACTTCGTAATGTAGTCCAATGGAAGGTTGCCGAACCTTGATAACCAAGTGTTTTGTCAATAAATTAAATTACCCCGCCATCTGTTTGTAGCTTATGGAACTAACAAATAATTACAAGCAATTAAATACACAGTAATTAATATTGAGGTCAATAAATGAGATAAAAACCATCCTATCTTTTAAGTTGGACCAAATTACATACAGTAAGCCAAATTTCATCAAACTCGGTTAAACATCTTGACACGAGATTTTTATACAGGGTTAATTGTAAAACACCTGCATCCTCAGGATTAGATAGCTAACATCGTAAATAACAATGTTAGTTCAACGACTTTTGATAATTCGTTAGATTTTACCTTCATACAAAAATAAATAATAATTTAATACACCTCTAGAATGTTTGTAACTCTACGCGCTTCACCAAAATTACGTAAACAAACTTGTGCGAACTACGTACATAGACTTATCAATGGCATATAAAAACTTGAAAATTGATTTTTGTTCATTTATTGAGTTATCTTTAAACTCGTAAAACAAACGTTGTAGTTAATGATGTTACCTATCTAATCCTGCGAGTTTGCAGGTGTTTTACAATTAATCCTGTATATCAGGGTTTCTTAAAGTGGTTCTTAAAGTGTATATGCTACGGACCCCTTAGGGGTCCGTAGCATATACACTAGGGGTCCGCAGTAGTTCAGTCTTTAAAGACATTTAATAGGAAAGTATGTAGTAAACTCGACGTAAACATGACTTACGCCTTGCCTTGTCGAAGACAATCCCACGATTTAACGTTCTCATTGAGGCCAAACAGCAGCGCCCATCTCATTAACTTAGTAGTAAGTGTAATGAAAGTACCAATCAATAAAAGTTTTTATTTTTAATATAAATAAGGCTTTTTTTCATTTCGAAACATATTTTTGACAGGGTTTGTGGAATTTTTTAAATTGTGAAAGTGGTCCGTGACTGCAAAAAGTTTAAGAAACCCTGCTGTATATCATCATCTTCCCATGGATGTCGTAAGTGCCGACTAGGGGAGTTTACCGCGAGATTTTTCTAATTTCATTTTGAACATTTTTCGTACTAGTCATTTTTCCTATTGGACGTTTTTCGTATTGGACATTTATCATTTTTGTAATTAGTAGTGTAACCCCAATAAACAGTTTTATTTCGAATATTCCATCTCTTCGTAGAAGAATAGAAAATTCAAAATAAAACTATTTATTTAACCCAATCACAAAATATTTTAGATTTGCCGTAAGAGATTGGGGCTATTATCTAATCTGTGGTTAAACGCCGTAATACACGTTGAGTAATGTGTATTACGACGCAGGCATTAACACCAAGCTTAGAAAATGCTCGAAGACACCAACATAAATGCAAATGACAGATGGAGCGCTTAGCCTTAGACGAAATTGATTAACTTCATTATATTTCTACAACACTCACGTAGGTGATCGCTCCCGTTTCGCACAGCTTTTAGTGATAGCGTTCACAATCGTTTCGCAACACTTAATATTGCAACCATAATTATGAAGATGCTATCTTTTAAGTATGGCCGTAGCAACTACGAGAACTCCGCGGGTTAACACCTATCAAATGAAACTAACGACAGCTCTGTCACTTTAATGACAGCTCTGTCTCAGTCTAGTTATGATATCGTTTAACAACCTCGCTGTTTTAATGCGCCTAGTGCAAAAGGAAATTGGGACATTACAGAAAATCATTCGAGGAGTAGAAGGAAAGCTCTCTTTTCTTCGAAAATATTATACAGTTCTAAAATGGAGAAATAGTATATTACGATATAAGTGCGGTATGTTGATTTTAACTCACCAGGCTGAATTTTAGCCCGAGCCGAAGGGGAGGGCGTAATAGAGCCGAGTATGTATGTATTATATATAATACTCGTATATACAGGCTGGATTTTTGAGATGGGATTTAAAGGGCAGGTACATTAACCGTTATAGTTACAAGAAAACATTGTTAGGCAACCATCCATAACTTTTTAAGATATTCTGATCTGCATTCACAGATTTTGGAAAAAAGTTACAGGAACAAAAAAAATGCTAAGATAGCAAAAAAATGTTTTTTATGCCTATCGATCCTATTTCATGTAGGGATCAAAAGACTCTATGGGACCATTTAAGGTATGAGTACTAGAAATGACAGAATTCGCAAAAAACTTTTCCCATACATTTTGTACGGAAAATCCTCAGCTCCTATTTCATACGGTGATCTCTCTACGTATCCTATTTTTTACTTTTGAGGGAAACTGTTAAGTTTATTTTCAACAAGATGGCGCTCCACCACATAACAGCCGCCGTACGCGTTCCAATTTGAACAGACAATTCAGGACACAGTGGATAGGGACACATGATCCAATAAAGTGGCCACCTCGCAGCCCCGATCTAACGCCACTAGATTTTTTTATGGGGCTACCTAAAAAACGAAATCTACAAAAAGAAATACGACAGTGTTCAGGAACTGAAAGATGCATTGACGAGGACTTTAAATAACATCCATCCAAGAAAATTATTAGCTGCTACGTCTTCAGTACAAAAGCGAGTAGTATTCGTGAAGACGGCGGACATTTTGGGCAATTTATTTCATAGATAGATATCTTTGCGTTTGTTTAAAATACATGTTTAAATGATTTAATTTAGTATTTATTTAAATTACAGTTTCCTTTAAAAGTAAGAAATAGGATTCATAGAGAGATCACCTTAAGAAATAGGATCCGAGGATTTTCCGTACAAAATGTATGGGAAATGTTTTTGGCGATTTCTGTCGTTTCTAGTACTCATACCTTAAATGGTCCCATAGAGTCTTTTGATCCCTACATGAAATAGGATCGATAGGCATTTAAAAAATTTTTTTTGCTATCTCAAAATTTTTTTTGTTGACTGTAACTTTTTTCCAAAATTTGTGAATGCAGATCAGAATATCTTAAAAAGTTATGGATGGCTGCCTAACAATGTGTTCTTGTAACTATAACGGTTAATGTACCTGCCGTTTAAATCCCATCTCAAAAATCCATTCTGTATATAACCATTATTATGGATGTATATCGTACGACATTTTTCAACACACAGTTAGGAAAAATACTAAATAAACTGAATTTTTTGAAATAACTCAAATCATTGTTAATTTGTAGACAAACTAAATAATGGTATGAAAATAATCATTTGAAAAATCATGTAGTTCGTTGATGTCTTTTATATTACCTTAAACTTTAAAAAAATATAGTACACTAGCTGTGCCCGCTTCGTTCGCGTGGATGTCCAAAATTAGCAATATCGTGATATTATATAGCCTAAAGCCTTCAACGATAGTTGGACTATCCAACACAAAAAGAATTTTTCAATTCGAACCAGTAGTTCCTGAGATTAACGCGTTCAAACAAACAAACAAACAACCTCATATCACTATAGATTACTGCCGCGTCCGGCAAGTGCAGCATTGCCGGCCTCTGTGATGCGTATCTCGACTATTACACACACATGTTTTATGAGCTGCTTTATGTATCTAAAGCCGGTGTAATTAGATCCACTTTCCGAACAAGTGTGATGAAAATGTTGTATTCAAGTCATGTAATCTTCAGATAAAGTTTCAGCTTCATCAGAAAATGATCCTTTGCCTCGACTTTTAAGCTTGAAACCAAATTTTATCGTAATAAATTAAGTGTAAAATATTATGTGCCTATTTTGGATTTAGTTTTTTTTTTCAAATTCGCTTTTATTCCTTTTTTGTTTAAATATATCATCTTACGCGCACGTATTTTCCTTACGATTCCTATCATTAAGTTCTCACCCCCACTTAAAAATGATTAGTGCGATACAGAGACCATTTAGTACTAAATGAGGAAAAAGGTGCGATATGATTAATCTAAAGTTGACCCACAATAGTCCCACAGAGTTAGTCTCAAATAATCCAGGGTCTAATCTTTAATTTTTTTTCTATTCTTTAGAATATGGCATTTCGTATGTAACCACAGACGTGGATAAAACCACGGACCTAAAATACTTTGTAGGTTCATGCATGGATACAACTTGACAACGTGAGACTGACTCTACATCGGTATGAAATCCATGCATGTTTCGGACTCCTTTTTATAAAACTTCGAATAAGTTAGGAGCTGCTTATTCTATTTATGCTGTCGGGTGTTTCCGCCAATTATAGACATTCAAAATTCCTTCCCATTCTAAAGCGCATACTCCCGAGATGCTTTTACAGCTCAATTTGGCAGAATCGATCATTTCCTTGACATTTCATTCTTAACGAATTGCGCTAAACGAAATTAGGTACCTACATTACACATTTTTTGCTAGTAGTAAAGGGATGAAAAACTTAAAAACTATACAAATTAAAATACAAACTCGTCAGACCAGCGTGGTGTAAGCCATTGCCTCAGCGTCTAAGGGGGGGTCCGTGTCCAGCAGTAGCAGTACGGTTGGAATCTATACACATCGTCCATGGAACTTCTCAGTAAGACATAATAAAATAATAAGGGTTGCTCTGTGCGTTATAAACTTTTGCCTCGTAACGGTATCGTATACCGTACCGTGACATATTTACGATTAGTATTCCATCGTTCAGACTTATGTTTTCAGCCCAAACCATAACCGCTCAAAAGAATATTAAAACCGCGCTGAGAGCGGGATGGTGCTATACGCAAGAGCGGTGTCCCTGTTCCAATATGTTTTAACCTTCCTATAAGTGATCATGGTAAGGCCCCAGGAAGGTACAAGATCACGCCAAACTTCTAGTCCGCTCTGAACACAGCACGATTCGCGTCGCATTGTCGAAATACACGTATAATTTAATTAAATTATATTGTCTGTCTACATAAGTTATAAGAGGTAGATGAATGTCACATCACTAAATAAGTTTTATCACGATAAAAATAATCTTAGTATATTTTATGTGCATGAGAAATAGGTGTGAAGCAACTTTAGAGGGGACTAGAAGTTTGACGCGATCTTCTAACGTCGACATCCAGGCCGGCGATGGATCAAAGTTCATTAAGGAACTGTCTGGAAAGTTGATAGCAGCGGGTCGGAGTTTATGTCGCAAACTTGAAAATTAACTTAATTAATTATACGCATTCACAGGATGCGTAGGTCACTAGTTACTTAAAGATTCTCAACTTTCGCAACGAACGGGTCTATTTTTTAACTATACACCGGACCCTTATACCACAAATTAAAATTAGGTGTTATAATGATTGGACAGATTTTTCTAATAATAAATTTAAACATATAGTATGAAATTCTACAACATTTACCACTTCCTGTGCCCGTTTAACTATAATAGTAATATTAATTAACTCTTTATTGCACAAATAACAAAAAAAAAACAGAAAAAAGAAGAAATCTACAAGTAGGCGGCCTTATTGCTTAGCAATCTCATGATATATCCAACTGTAAAATTTGCATATCTTATGAAAAAATCTCAATCACTATTATGCGACAAATTGGAAGATAAGACATTTGCTGATGAATTGTGTCAAGAATAAGAGTAAGAGAGACCAATTTATAAAAGAATTTTGTTTAAATTTATTTGATATAGGATTAAATCATTCTATGCTATCATAATTCTCGAATCGCAAATGTAATAAATAAACGCTCTATAAGAATAAAAAATCATCTCAACTTTAAGTTCGGCGTCGCTTCGCTCATGCTTTGTGCTTACAAGAATACCATTAGATACTCTCATTGGAATCTGTTTAGTTTTATTTGACAGTATTTCATCATAATATTAGCATTATTTATATATATTTATTATATATCATATATGTAGTTTTATATATTTTTAATATTTATATTCTATTATATCTATGTTTACTTATTTCATCCTAATTTAAATATACCTACTTATGTCGTTTGCGACTTTAATTCGTACACCGTCTACAATTTCTCCCACATTTTTACTGGTTGACTGGTAGAGAATGCCTCAGGCATTAAGTCCGCCTTTTGTACATCTTTTGTTTTATGTACGATAAAGATTAAATAAATAAATAAATAAAATACTCGATAGATAAAACGTATATCATTTCAATATCACACACTATTATGCCATTTAATAGTTATCGCTCGGAATGTCATCGATTACGACCGAGCGCACTGTCGCTTTCTGTTTTAATTAATCGAATAGAGCATCGACAAACGAAGCGCTCGCTATCGGCGCCGCGTCCGTCTTCCGTCCGCTTTCTCTGCGTGGCAATTAGCCCGCACTGTTATGTCACATTTTAGTCGCTTTACACGTGTTACGACTCGAGATGGTGAGGTATCGATTCCTGTCACCCCTCGTTGGTACACTCGAGTACATAATGATCGATTCGGTCAAAGTTGCAAAAATATGTAAGTACCTATACATTATTTTTTTTATGGAGGGCCGGCAAGTGACCTCCTGCCGCCTAATGTTAAGCGGTAAAAGAGGCTCAAATGAGTTGACAGATAGAGTAGGGACGACATCCACTATCCAACCTGCCCGCCCCTTGTCGGCCCAAAAGGTGCTTTTTCACGCCTCTTTTGAAGGAACCCATGTTGTAAGATGGAGGAAAACACGTGCGCAGGTAGAGAATTCTAATTGTCAGACTTTATTGACTTAACATTAAGGTAGAGTTGGTAGAGTACTTTTTTTTTTCTCGGGGGGAAATGCGTAACCGCACCGTACCCGCCGTTGGCTAGACGGCGAGCGTGTGTGGGGCTCTCCCGGCAGAGTGCCAGGCCTACAGTTGGTAGAGTACCTTGAACTGTTGCTACAAAGGCAGATCTTTATATAAGTTTTTGATATTGCCTTAGTAGTTAGTTGTTATGTTATATTAATAAATATTTTAATTGCCATATTTTTAAAAAATTTACATTTTTGTAATTTTTTGTACATCCATTCGTTGCTTCACACCTGTTAGTGTTGGCTGGCAGAGAATTCTCACCTATATGTAGAAATTAGCCTGCCTTTGTATATGTCATTTCCATTTAGTTGTTTTATTTTTTGTTTGTATACAATAAAGAATTATATAGATACACCCATAACTTTTCTTAAGTTCATATGCAAGTCAACAGCGATTTATGCGATTCTTTTAATTCTAAAAGTATTTTTTCCATTACTTACTTCTAATCTCAAAGTTATCCACGCAAGCATAGCCGTCACAGACTAGTCAATAAAGAGGAAACCGTGAAGGAAAGGCGAGCCCGTGCTGAGACTTCCAATTGAAATTGTTATTTTTGTTAAAAAGCGATTAGCACCTACTGTTGTTACAATAAAACTTCTGAGTTAGGATCAGCGCGTACTGGCGACCAATGTTCAGACTGGTGTGGTTTACTTCATTACTAGCTTGGGCAAGCTAGGTTAAGAATTGTTTAGATTATTCCATTAAATTTATTAACGGCCCCGCTTTTGCAAATTTGCCCATGACACACTAAAAACAAATCACCTCCTAAAAGTCTTTTAGGAAACAATTTTAGGAAGTTGGAAAAGTGTGTGAGAGTGAGCGAGACCTAGTAAATACCCACAAGCCATATATCAAATTAATTCGAATTTAGGGTCAATGCATTAGTGGCGTGACCCTAGAGCAGGGTTTCCCAAACTGGGGGGCGTAAAACATGTCGGGGAGTGGGGGAGCGTTAGTGCGAGACCAATTAAAAATCTCTAAGCAAATAAAATCCAAATATTTCTTAAACCAATTTTATGTTGCGGATTTTTAAAATCAACCTCGATGTTTAGAAATTTCACAATCCACCTGTATAAAACATGTTATTTTATCGCAAAAATATAATCAGAGAACAGACGTGTCAACAGTATATAACGGGAAACGGGAAATGCAAATCCACCCATGTCACTAGTCAATGTCGATGTTTTTCTCTCAACAGTATTTCTTTAAACTGAGAGACTTATTATGTTGTATATTGTGATAGCAAAAATTCATGTTTTGTATTCAATGTTTTCTTTCCTTGTCCACAAAATTTACCGTAAAGGGGGGCGTGGAAGGTTTTAATTTTAATAGGAGGGAGTATAGTAAAAAAAGTTTGCCAGCCCTGCCCTAGAGTAATGCACTGAGTGCTAGAATTCTTGTTTCCGTATTTAGCATCAAAAGCAGAGTTCAACGAGGTACACAGATATATCAAATAAAAATTGGCTTTGCCCTCAATTTACGTAACTTTTCTAACGCCAAATTAAGAATTTTTGCCATTAATATATGAAAGCCAAGGAATTGTCCGCTGTGGAATGTGGATGTAAGAATATTTATTTCCGACTTTAACATTTTGCATGCATTTTTAACCGACTTCAAAAAAGGAGGAGGTTATCAAAGTCGACCCGTATGTTGTTTTTTTTTGTGTGTGTATGTGACGCGAATACGCCGCCAGTTGTGGACCGATTTTCAAAATTCTTTTTGTATTCTATAGAGTATACTCCTGGGGTGTCCCCAAGGTCACCAAAGTCAGGATCTGATGATGGGATCCCATAAAAATCGAGGGAAACCCTTAAATTTTATAGGTAAGTCCAACGTGTTTCATGTTTGTTCCGAAGTTATTCACTTAATTGCGTCTAGTAGTCATAAACCGAGCTGATGATGGAAGGATCCTTAAGATTTGGATTTCACCTGACCTGACCTGACCTTGCACTTCAATTTAATACCAGCTGGTATTAAAGTTACTAAAACTATTCCTTTCTCGAAAAGGATAAAAATAAAAATATTTTACAAAGAATAAAAACCGACTTCAAAAATACTGAAAAGTTAAAAATAATGTAAGAATAGGTACAGACAACATCACACTTCTACGAGTATATTAAAGTTGGTGCCAAATTTTAAGACTTCAAGAAGATCATCGTATGGGACCGACTTCTATATAGAAGTGTGATGTTGTCTGTACCTATTCTTACATTATTTTTAACTTTTCAGTGTTTTTGAAGTTTTTATTTTTTGTAAAATACTTTTCTTACCTTTTTCATAAGCATCTCAAATATTGTCAAGCTACTTATCTTAAACTTTGTTCTCAAAAATCTTTAAATGCATAATGTGTATATTTAAATGTAAACAAGCTCGGGTTTTTATGCGTTCAATGAACGGTGACCCGTAAGTTTAATTCTCCTGCACGGTCAACGGCACCAAAAAAGCGGTCAGCTTAAATTTCGATCGGCCGGTTGCGGTGACAAAAACATGTGACTCTACAAATTCAAATTGAACGCTCTCGGCCCGTCCATACTTCATTGTGCCCGACCTACTGGAATGGAACACGTACTGGTGACACGGCTGACAACGTAAAAGTGCTCTACTATATATAGCTTTATTCACAGCCGCTCCTTGCGTTCATCATCATCATCATCATCATCACAGCCCATATACGTCCCCAGTCCCCACCGAGGGGCTAGAGCCTACCCTAAGTTAGGGTGTTTAGGCCTTAGTCAACCACACTGGCCAAGTGCGGATTGGTTGACTTCACATACACCATTGAATTTCTTCACAGATGTACGCAGGTTGCCTCACGATGTTTTACTTCAACGTAGGAGCGTCAAATGTACATATGAAATTCGAAAAACGAAAAACGTCACAGCTATGTGGCTCTGGAATATGCTGTCACAATATCAATTCTCCCAACAAAGCTAGTATGAAAAAATTTGCGTGAACAGTGCCTACCAATCTTCTACCAATATGCGACATAAACTGTCTTAATCTTTGATCGCATTGACAGGCGTTGACTTAGAAGTATATTTTTTTTCACAGCTAAAAGTGACCATAGACCGGAATGTTTAAGATAAATCACACTCTTTAAGATAACGACCGAATTCAACATTGTGTCAAAAGAAATAGAAAAACCGGCCAAGCGCGAGTCGGACTCGCCCATGAAGGGTTCCGTAGGATTTATGACGTATTACTAAAAGTACTTACTAGATTTCGTTCAATCCAATTTTCGGTGGAAGTTTGCACGGTAATGTACATCAAATATATTTTTTAGATTTATCATTCTCTTATTTTAGAAGTTACAGGGGGGGGGGGGGGCACACATTTTACCATTTTGGACGTGTCTCTCGCGCAAACTATTCAGTTTAGAAAAAAATGATATTAGAAACCTCAATATGATTTTGAACACCTATCCATAGATATCCCACACGTTTGGGTATGATGAAAAAAAAATTTTGAGTTTCAGTTCTATGTATGAGGAACCCCCAAAATTTATTACTTTTTTCTATTTTTGTGTGAAAATCTTAATGCGGTTCACAGAATACATCTACTTACCAAGTTTCAACAGTGTAGTTCTTATAGTTTCGGAGAAAAGTGGCTGTGACATACGGACGGACAGACAGACAGACATGACGAATAAGGGTTCCGTTTTTTGCCATTTGGCTACGGAACCCTAAAAACAGCCGTTTTCGTGACGAAATACACCTTATTTCGTCACGAAAACCTGTTGTTTTTCTTTCGGTATATTGTAGAGAGCTTGCTTTTTAGGTCGATATCACTGTAACTTGTTTCGACAAAATTTTGAATTCGGTCGTTATCTCACTAAGGGTGTGAAATGTCAATTTGACATCTACGCGTTCTCGATAAAAAAGGTATTTGACTGACAGACGGACAGACGGATAGAAAGACAACGAAGTGATCCTACAAGGGCTCCATTTTTTTTGCTTATGAGATACAGAACCCTAAAAACATGAGCAGAAAAGTTTGCCTATAGTACACAATCCCAGGAAAATTCTGCATACAACGCAGATTAAATAAGAAACGCATTGTTATATATATTCGTCATTCGACTCATATACCGTATAGGTTTTCGTCGATATGACAATTATTCTGTAGAATCATCAAATCTTGGTCGAACTTCATTTGAGAAGTTCGTTTAATCATCTATTAAATGTTTTGTACAATAAAAAAGCTATATACTCGTATACGCCTACACATAGTAGGTAATAATTAATATGTACTTGTCCCCTATAATCTCATCGGCGGATGTATGTGTATGTCACGTGCACTAAGCCGTCGATGGAACCCGTACAAGGTACGAACTAACCACAGCGCTATGTGCTATTGTTATAGATTTTTTATGTTTATATGCGTTTATAAGTTAATAACTATGGAACGTTGCGTTAACAAGAATGTAAAGGTGAATAAAATAATTATGTAAATTAAAGAAACCGCAAATGTGAATTTTGTCTATCGTCATAATCGTTATGGAACATATCATGGAACAACGAAGAACCGTATTATAATTTTATTAACAAAATAAGCATGACAAAGCATCGTGCATCGCTTCTAGTCTTTAAACTACTTACATATTTTAAACTTTAAATTAATCAGAATATTGCTCGCACCTCTGCACTGAGATGAAGGCCTATAGCACTTCCTTTTCATAAGCTAAAACTAACAGTATTATTTACCACAGATACGTTACGTCAGATCACCAAGCACATGCCTCTATCTTTGATTATAATCAAAGGCCTCTATTAATAACTCAGTTTATGAGCTACGTAAAAAAACTAAACAGATGCTACATTTTAAAAGGTAAATATTGTTCCTCACTCATGCAGGTATCGACATATTGTAAGCACGATGTTGTATTCACTCGTCTCGCCCGTAGAGCATTGTGTTGGATTCTCGACGCACGCGCACGTGTGTCCGGGGTAAATGAAGCGTGCATGCGCATTGATAGAGCGTGCGTGTGTCGCGATTAGCGGATCCAATGGCAATAAAGAAATAAAGACACATATATGTACTATTGTTCAAATCTTTGCTATTGTGTAAATATACATATTTCTACAATTTGAAAAACGATCGCGACTATAGAGAGCTAAATATTCTAATTGTATGTATGATTTCAGTTGGTAGGTGTTCGTCCCCGTGAATGTTCCAGTCATCTTGTTAAATATATTATCCATGTACCTTTTCAAGGTATACAGATGTATGCTAACTTCATTTCAAATTTAATTCGCTGCACAGCAATTTCGGCCTGTATCCAAAACAGAAAATCTGTCTTATTTTATTTGCTAATCTTATAGGAACCAAACGTGTACCATAGACGTATAGTTACTTATTATCTAGTAGGTATGTTGCTTGTTTACCAGATTAGTTGTATAAAAATATATTCGTTTGGTAAGTCTTACAAGGCTATATATTAAATACTAGCTGTGCCCGCAGCTTTGCTTGCGTGAATTTATTTGCGTGGCGTTATGTAGCCTATAGCCGTCCTCGATAAATAGGCTATCGAACATTAAAAGATTTTTTTCAATTAGAACCAGTAGTTCCAGATATTATATAAGTGCAGATTTTAAATATAATTATGACTCGACTTCCTTATTCAGACGCTCATTAGAGCGATGAACGCGCCATGACCTTTCTCCATTTCCTCTCCTTTGTCTCTTCCAGCTGTCAGACTACTGCCAAATGAAATTTCGCTTCACGCGTACTGTGTCATCAGTCCGGCAATACTTCACAGTGGGTCAGTAGCATCACAGCTCCCTCGAGGCACGTCTCATTGCCCTCAGCGCCGCTTTCAACAGACATTGTCCGACGCCATTAGAATATAAGAGTGCCAGAAAGTGGTGATCTCGACTATAGAGAAACCAATAGTACCACCACTGAAACCGCATTGGTTCAGAGCCGGGGTTCAATTACAACCTTAATTAAATTTTTAAACTAGCTCTTAGGGTAATGATGAGGTGGTGCTTTTAGGAACGGCGACTAGCATTCTTGCATCGATGTAACATTAGGCTCCCGTTGTCATCGTGTCAGGATCTAATGATAGGATTCCAGGTAAAGATATTCTCAAATTTCATCCGAGGGATATCCTCAAATTTCATTGGCACGTACAACATGTTTAATCTTTTTCCTAAAGCTAAGGTAGCGGCTAGTATTTCTCATCTCACTTTATTGAGCCGATTATGGAATGTTCATTTTGGATTAGGAGGCGTGAGATAGTTTTTTGAATATTATGAGCACATTCAAGGCCGGATTTACCATGGGGGCCAAGTGGGCCCGGCCCATAGTGGCAAATTTTTAGGGGCGGCAAAGCGGTAAAAAAACTGGAATCCGGAAAATATTATTATTTCAGTAGATAGTCGCCATTTTGAAAATGTGATACACATTAAAATTTTCGATCTACCTATCAATATCTACAATTTGCTACCCCAACCTTTGAAATATTAATAGTAAATAATACAATAATGTTATTGTATAACTCAAACTGCAAATAAAATTGTATTATTATCAAAGCTTTTAATATCACCTCACAAGTAATCATTACTACTAAGTTAAGAAATCTCAACAAATGATGAAAAAGAATCTTTTTTGTAGGGAGTAAGGGTGGGGGGCGGGAGCGGGGCGACGTTTTATGCCCATAGGCATAAACTATGTAACTCCGGCCCTGAGCACGTTGTGACCTGAAGTTGTATTTTTCAAGTACAGGTGAGCTGTAGTAGAATTTACATCTCCTCTCTCGCTCACTCAACAAAGAAGAGTGCCACACAATCCTCTACTAGCCATAAACATACCTATACCTCTACATAACCTCTACTAGCCAAAAATTATCTTTCAGCGTAATTTTAGAGGCATTAATATTGATAGCTTGAGGGATGATTTTCGTAGTGCTGACCTGTCTTATCTCTTTGACTCGACTAATCTCAATGAGAAGTTAAAATATTTTAACGACGCCTTGCTAAGCCTTTACGATAAACATGCTCCCATTAGACCTGTACGAGTGAAGCGTCAACCTGCTCCATGGCTTACAGATGACATAAAAAAGATTATGCACCGCAGGGACAAGGCTAAGTCAGTCTTGAAACGCCTACCAAATGAGCAGAATCTTCGTCTCTATAAAGAGCTGCGTAATCGCTGCAACAGGTTGTGTAGGGATGCCAAACGCCGCTATATACATTCCTCTATTGAAAATGCTTCATCCTCACAAATTTGGAGGTTTCTAAGATCACTTGGTGTGGGTAAGACTCCTGATGTGACAGATTTACCAAATCTCAACACTCTTAACACGCATTTTTCTAGCTCGTCCTCTCCGTTAACAGATAGTACTAAATCATCCACGCTCAGATTTCTCACAAATGTAACCCCACCTGACTGTGATCCATTCCATTTTCGCGAGGTTACGGAGAGTATGGTTAAGAAGAGTATCCTTTCCTCCACTTCCAAAGCTGTAGGTACCGACTGCATTGGCCGTGACATGATAGTGCCAATTTTGGAAGACGTAGTTCCTATTATTACTCATTTGGTAAATTTCTCTTTGAAGAATTGCGTCTTTCCAAATGCTTGGAAGCGCGCTAATGTAATTCCTCTTCCTAAGTCACCAAATCCCACCACTTGTTCACATTTCCGTCCTATTTCCATTCTTCCTTTTCTGTCTAAAGTACTTGAAGGCGTTGTGCATAAGCAGCTGCTATCGTATTTGTACCGAAACAATTTAATTTCGGAATTTCAATCAGGTTTTCGGCCCTCTCACAGCACTGTTACGGCACTCCTGAATGTTACTGATGATATCCGTAAAGCAATGGATAACAAGGAGTTTACAATCATCACGCTATTAGATTTTAGCAACGCTTTCAATGCTGTAGACCATGACATCCTTTTGGCCATCCTGCGCTCAATTAACATATCACCTCCTGCCATCGCTTGGTTCGACAATTATCTTCGCGGTCGCCAGCAGTGCATCAAACACGATGATCAATGTTCTGACTGGTCTGAACTTACAGCTGGTGTTCCGCAAGGCGGTGTACTATCCCCATTGTTATTCTCTGTTTTTATAAACGAACTCACTAAAACCATCACGTCTCCCTATCACCTGTATGCAGATGATTTGCAAATTTATAGACACTCTGATTTAGCAAATATTGTTTCTACGTTGGAATTAATCAATAACGATCTCTGCAATATCAAAACTTGGGCGGATTCATTTGGACTTCTAGTCAACCCAAGCAAGTCGCAGGCTATGATAATTGGTAGTAACCGGTTATATGGAAAGCTTGACCTTGATGTGCTTCCTAAGGTCCTATTTAATGGTGTCCATATTCCTTTTTCTACAAAAGCTAAAGATTTAGGCATAATCATGGACAAAACGCTATCGTGGTCAGCTCATATTAATGATTTAAGTCGTCGTATGCATTTTACTTATCATTCCCTCAAGCGGCTACAGTATTTTTTGCCATTCCAAACTAAAGTTATGCTTGCTCAGTCACTTTTGCTCCCTCTTCTCGACTATGCTGATGTCTGTTACTTGGACGCCACTGAAGATTTACTCAATAAACTGGAACGCCTTCAAAATCTAGCGATCCGTTTCATATTTTCATTGCGTAAATATGATCATGTTTCAGACTTTCGTTCCAAACTTCAGTGGCTCCCTATCCGTCAACGCAGAGATATGCACATCCTTAACCTCACATTCAAAATACTTAACTATCCTGAGATCCCTCATTATTTGCGGTCCCGATTTCACCTTCTCCCTCCCGATCCCCGTCCTAAGCGTTCCTGTGTTATACCAAAACCACTTAATATCCCTAAATATCACTCAAAGTTCTTCCACAAATCCTTTACAGTGCATGCTGCTCAACTGTGGAATGCTCTGCCGGTTGATATCCGTAAAAACACTTGCATAGTGTCATTTAAGAAGCAGCTAAAAGCTCATCTGCTCTCGAATTTGTTATAGTGATGTATATATACCTGTGTGTGTGTGTGTGTGTTTGTGTATGTTACTTATAATAGTAGTAAGGTTTTATAAATGTACACCTCGTCCCGCATCTACTTAATTTTCACTTCCGCTAGGGTTGGCTGGAAGAGATCTCTTCAAGAGATAAGCTCGCCCTTGTACATGTTTGTTGTATAATATGTTTCTATCTGAAAAATGTGTGTACAATAAAGAATATATATATAAACATTATGTGATATCAGCATTCCAGAACGTCAGAAAAGCGCTACAAATAATAAGGTAAATAAAACCTTAAGATTGCTCCCGAGTGTTTATCATCAGAGTTGAGACAAACGTGGTTGCAATAATAATTAGATTGCGCAATAATACCGAGCCTATAGAGTCCCATAAGGCACACGCAATGCCTTAATGGTACCTGCGCCGCGCTGCAGTGAAAGTCAATCGTGAGGGCTAGTCACGGAGGTGTCGCACTCACGAACCAATAGGCACTAGCCACAGTGCAAAGACAGCAGTAGATGTTAAATCCTCATTTTTTTTATTGAAATTAAGTTGGCAAACAAGCAAAATGCCCACCTGATGGTAAATGATAACAGTCACCTATAATACGTGTGGCTCCTGTAAGATTCGCAGCAAAACTGATGGTAAATAAGGATAAGGCGGAAGTTGGAAGCGAGCTTCGCCTGAACCCCTCAATAATTGAGGAACTGGCTATCTTACCTCTAATTGTTGGACGGGACACAACAATGCTATTAACATTAATCGTTAAGGCGACAAACTTAGGTATGTTGGGGGTAGCTAGCCAGGTGGGCTCAGAAGCCCTACCACCAACCAAATCGAGCTGAAAAATGTTTGCTGCCATGGGGAATCGAACACCAGACCTCCCGATGAACACGTGGTCTCAGACACTAGACCACGGAGGCGGTTAAAATGTATATCTATAAATAAAAATCAATGTATGTACTATGTATGTTTGTTCTCTATGCATTTTGAAACCATTCATGAGATTGTAGTGAATCTTTGGTAGGGTGTTCTGGGGACGCCCGTGAGGGTTCCTAGCAAAACAAATGGCATTTACGTGGCATTGCAACGCACGCCGGGTACAGCTAGTATCTGTATACTTTTATGGCCTTACAAATAAAAAACTTATTCCTAGGAATAACCTCGGAATAGTTATTCCGTGTTTTGTCTTATTTTGACATATTACATCTGACATGTGCTAAAACAAGACAAAACATAGAATAAATTATTCCGAGGATTATCCTCGGTATAAGTTTTTATTTGTAAGGCCGTTAAAGGATAAGTCAGGGTGTAACTTTAGTGGTTAAGCTATTATTCCGTTGCTTATATATTGTGGAGGGAAAGAAAAATTTCAAACTGATGGCAAAATAAACTCATTTATTCTTAAGCCCCATTCGCTATCCTTCAAACCTTTCAAACAATTATCCATGACTAGATTGAACAGCCACGCCAGGTAAAGCTACGTCTGTTACATTTTGCGATGTCAAATTTCATTTATCACGACAGGGTTTACACAATTGTATACTTGCAATGAAATGCACTACGTCACGTCACCTCACCACGTTACAGCACAATTATACCACACAGATACACAACTACGTCACCAGCTAAACATACTGCGTTCAAAGTCCACTATGCCCTCTTTGACTGTCGAACGGAGCGATCAACAGCTCTTGTCGCGAAACAGTTCACGCCCGGCTTAATTAGCACAGAACACAAGTCGAGGGTTACGCGGCCAGAGTGATGACCGTCGGAAATCGATGACAAACGTCTAATTGGGTCACTTGCCCAACTAGCGTTGCGACTACTCCGTCAGGCTACATAGACCGTGTTTTGTTTTAGCTACCAAGCTGATTGGTTACAAAAACACCATAGCCTAGTTATACACTGTGTAACAAAACCCTGTGAATCCTGTAACTTCTTTTTTGGTTTGTATACATATACGGTTATTTTTTATCACCCTGGAAAATTTAAGGGACGCTTCACGACATGGTATTAGAATGTTTTAAATATAAATTTAAAAAAAACTCACTTAATTTTATATTAATTTTCTAAAAAATTCCAAAAAATGCTGCTAGTTGAGAGCAGGATTTTTAGAGATTTTTTTTTTCATTTTTTTTATTTAATATTGGATGTGTCCTGAAGCGTCCCTAAAATTTTCCAGGGTGATAAAAAAATAACCGTGTATAAGTAAACATGCACGCTCCTTGAAGAGTTCAGAACGTTTTTGTTACTAGTATAGACGCGGAATTAGTTGCGCGTTGTGCCCGTAATACCTCATGCTTTTGTATACCAGGGTACTGATAGTATCGGCTCCCAACGAGCTCCGAGTAGCTAGTAACAACTAGAGTCTGGCCAACGAAATCTGTCGCAAGGAAATTGCGCCAATTTAAAAAAATGAGCTAGCGACACCGAATACAGACAAAATCAACACAGTTGATTGGTAAACAATTTGTATTCTTGGTTATATTTACAGACTTTTTTAATATTTACAACACTTGAGTAAATATTAAAATAGTATTGATATGAACAGTTGACTGTTCAGATATATTTCACGCGCCGCAGGATTTTATTGCTGCGTTTGATCAATGCTCTAAACTAGATTGACGAGAGCGGTGTGAATGATTGGTGCCTAGGACCCACTTAATTATTTTTTAAGCTTTTTAGTACGTCATCATCATTATCATTGTTATCTTTCCAGAATCTGTCACTAACCGAATAAGCGAATAAAACTGTTTAACTCTATTTTTTTCCTTTTGTTTATTCATAAAGCTGCTAGCGACAATAATTTAAAAGATATTGGGGCTTATGTTACTGGCCCGGTTACATTTGTATACAACATATTTTCGAAAAGTCGAAAACTTCAAATTAGGAAAAATATTAATGTAGAGCTATGTTTCATTCTTTCCTCGCGACTGATAGAGCCACAAAATCTCCAGAAAAAATTCATTAATATCAAAGAGTCACTTTCAAGTGTTATTAATTCATATCAATCGACAAAATAAAACGAGTGTTTAATGTTAGTTTTTGGTTTGCTGGTTCATTGTCACCACCATTGGCATGTAAATTGAATCGTGAGCGCGTGTCAGGGGACGGAAAGAATACTCACGGCAGTCATACGACCGTTTTGCATTTCAACATATATATATCCTATATGATCGTAATCTACCTTTAATACTTGTGCTTATGCACCTTCTGAATACTAACTTATTACAAATACTTTAAGTTGACGTCCAAAGTTTACTGCTCTCTATAACACTGTGATTATTTTATCCCAATCACTCCGACCGACAGTCATTTGTTTATTATTTGTATAAATTCCAAATCATGATTGTGAAATAATAATGGATGGCCATTGAGGTGACAAAAAATTAACCTTCCAAGTTTCTTTGTTCTTCTCGAGAAGGCTCTCCGAATTTCCGAACAGGTGTAGAGTCAACTTTTTTAATTTTTTTTATATCTGCATACAACTTAATTGTGCTTTGGGAGTATGAAAGTACAATGTCATACAAGAATTAAAGAATAGATTTTATATCATAATTCATTAGGCTTTGTCCTCCAAATGGCTCCCTAACTACACTTTAGCAGAAATTTCTACACCGAGGATCGCAGGACATACGAGAGTAATTCCCTGGAACTGAGGCACTACGATAAATGGGTCTTCGCAGTGAATGCGCATACTTCTGTCTTCGTGGGTTTGAACTTAATTAAGTTCTTTACACCCCAATCGTAGATTCGCCCTAAAGAGTTCTCGACTTCAGACACAGCCTTTCTTATTTTTTTCGTTTTCCTTTTTCCATATAAAAAAAACGCTAACTTCATATGTTAACACGTAATATTAATACTATTTCTCTATCTAATTTTTTAACCAAACATACTTCACTGTTATTAGCAACTTATGAGAATAGCGGCACATATTTGCCGGAAATAAGTTTTAAACGAAAGACGCAGGTGACCTAAAAACATCACTTAGGTATATACTTTGTTTACATTCACAGAAGGGCCATAATGCTCATGTGACGTAATGTGATTATTCCAATTAAACACATGTTATAATATGTTATATGCGACGAGGAACACAGTGATGTGCAGGGCCCGCGAGCGGTGAAAGGCCTCCGTTACGCACCAAATATGACGGCTGCCAACAGTGCCAACTTTTACCGCACCACAGGATGTTGCGTGCACTACCGACATAATCTGAACGTGGGATAATGTAGACACAGCAGTATGCTAAGCTTTACATGTTGACCTTGAGACCGCCCTTATGTCGCTCGTAATAGCGACGGCTTTCGTAATGCAAATGTAAAGCTTGACGTGTTGCTGACTGTACCATTAAGGTTCTTACCCTTTGCCAGAAGAGTTCATGACTTGTCAATGTCGAATATTACAGAATAATCATGCGTTAAGTGATCTATGTAGTAATTCGATGCATGCAATGAATTGACTGGCATCATGATCTACAACCACGGTCTAATCTAAGGTTTTGCCTGTCTCTTGATTATTTTCTGATACCAACCTTGCCTATTTCTCACTCGATTCGATTTTTTTATTGTTGATGTTTCCTCCTGTCCATAAGAATCCATTGAAAAGATCAGTTAATGGATCTTTTTGCACTATTTATGTTCACTATAATCCGTGTTTTAGGATTTTTGAAAAGTGGATTATTTTGAACTAACGCCTCTCTGATAGCTAGTCCGTTATAGAACATATAGGCAACTATCATACAATCGTAAAAATAAATAAACGACGAAAAAACTAGTGCACATCGGAAAAGCATGTGAACGGCGCTCGGTAAAATAATTGAATGTCCAAAAAACAAGTGAATATGGAAAACTGTTCTGTATACCACTTGCACATTTTAAATAATTTTCAAAACACTTGCTCGTAAAGTAGATCTAATTTCACCGGTTTTGATGCATTAAGCGCTCATAAAACACGCGTGTGTTATAACGCAAATAGTGCGGTTATAGATCGATAGCCGCACTATTTCCGTTATAGTGCTATTTTTTCAAAGCTAGAGGTACTATAAAAGACATCAACGAACAACATTGATTTTTCAAACGATTATTTTCATATCATTATTTAGTTTGTCTACTAATTAACAATGATTTGTGTTATTTAATCCAAAAATTCAATTATTAAATTATTTAAGTATTTTTCCTCACAAGTGTGTTGAAAAACGTCGAACGATACTACACACGTGCGTATATTGGTTATACATACTCGGCAATATTACGCCCAGCTGACCTACAAAAGCCGCATCGCAGAATCATAATATGAATCATATTATGATTCATATTATGAATTGATTGCAATTCTTTACAAGCAAATTCCATTTAACAGCTTTGTATGAATATTTGTAAAATGGTCCCAATTGACACTTTAGCAATGCATAATTTGTGGACCATTTTACTAATATTCGTACAAAGCTGTCAAATGGAATAATTGCTTAATGATGAATTGCACCCCATTCATAATATGTTTCGTATTATGTTTCTGCGATGCGGCCTTTTTAGGTCCACTCGCCTTCGGCTCGGGCTGAAATCCCGCCTCCGTGAGTTATAACTACCATAGCGCACTTATATCGTAATGTATGTAGGTACTATTATTAAATAGTTTTGGTAATATTTAACTATTTATTTATTAATAAAATTAAATAAATAAATAGCAACTAGACTTGGTTTCTTTTTCTGGCTTTAACTTATTTTTTCGACATTAGGACAAAGAGTGCAAAAAGATCCTTCAATGGATCTTTACAATGAATTTCTGTTTTGAATCATCATCATATACTACAAGGGCAATAAGCGGAATTTTGTGTGTTTTGGACTACAGCCGGCTAACTATAATCGCTCAAAACCATATCAAAACGGCGCTGAGAGCGTGATGCAGTGCGGTGTTTCTGTTTCAATATTGTTGTAATGTTGCTGCTATAAGCGATCATGGTAAGGACCCAGTACTTTGCTTATAACCTGAGAGCCAAAGTCGTAGACAGAAAAAAATTACAGCAGGCGGAGCACGGCAGCGCGTATTTACTGTGACTGACGTGATAATAATTTTTTGAAGTTGGGCAAATTGCGTACCTGTGCTCCGACTGCTTTGGTTGTAGCAACGGCTTAAATACTCTGGAAGCTGTAGCAGCAGTCGGAGAGCAAGAAATTTGTGATAAGAACACCTGGAACCCTAATAATGATTGCAAACTTCCGGATCACTGACGTCAAAGAATCCTGCGCTACCGAGGCCCAGAATTAAAATAAACTAATGCTCAATCCAATGTCACCGGGAACATAGTAAAAAATGCTCATATGACACCACCGAAATCATATTGTCGAAAACAAGAAACCATGTAAGTGGCGAAGATTAGATAATTTGCCGTGATTACCTCTTATTGACAGTTTGCACCAGAAAATGCACCAAGAGGACATCAGCGTCGAGGCACCGGATCTAGATCTTGCAGTGAATACAATAGACGACTTTTTTAAAAGTGATACTTTAATAAATATTATAAAGAACTAATAAGCGTTCATACCCAATTTGCTAACGGGGCCATGTCCTACAACCGTAAAAATTATATCACCTTGCTATACTTACATATCGTCGGCGTCAATGCAGGACCTTCAAAATGCAAAAAATATTTTTTGTTTATCCTGTCATCAGTAGATGGCGGGATACACTATAAAATGATTTTGACGAAAAAAATGTTTTACTAAAACTTGTAATTACAAGGTCCTGCACTGACGCCGACGATATATTTTTTATCAGCAAAAGGACGTCCTAAATAGGTGGTATATAAAAAAATTTGGACAATCCAAAAAAGCTTTCTATGATATTCTATATTTGAATAAAGACAATTTTAATTCCTTTTCGATTTTGTGTAAGTACACTAATAAATAATCATCTCTAAATAAATAAATATCCCGATACAAAAGCTATTTTGTTCGCGATTTCAAGATGAATAGTAAAAGTTCAGTTTGCTGGTCTGACTCTGAACACGCACATAAAATTTGGCTCCTGCTTCAAAAAGAACCTTCTATAGCGTTATTCACGTAATACACTACGCTCGACGATGCTGAATCAATCAGGACATGTACATAATTAAAGGGAGAACAGAGAGAAAGAAAAAAAGAAAGAATGCTTTATTTGGATGCACGTTCACAACACACACAAATATTTATGCAAGAATTATACAGATAGTGCAGTCCAAAAAGGACAATGCCTCAGCTAAGCGAGCTTTCGTGATCTTCATTCTTCAGTAACAGACAAGCTTAGAAGCTTTGGCATTAAATGAAATATCATCTTCTGATCACACCACTCCATCTGCTTTTTCATTGTTTTATGGTCTCTATCGTATGTCATATTAGTGCCTGCTCTCGATATTTGCGTGCAATCGTGCATAGGATAATGCATCTCTTCGTAATCCATCAATCAGTTTCTTGGATCTTCTACCTTTATTTCCGTTCACCAAAACAAAATCTACCTTTGTACTAAGGTAGTAGTTCTTAACCTTTTAGGGAAGAGATACCATTTTACAAATATCTTTCTTGCCATGGACCACCAACTCTAGACCAATGTAAAGTATATGAATAAAGGTTTACTTGTAATAAGTATAATAATATTTTTTGGATGGCTTCGCGAACCACTTCGACTGCTTCCAGGGACCACCGATTAAGAACCACTGTACTAAGGTATACCATATCCAAATGGGACGAATTTGTGGCGTAAAATTGTTCATTCCCCGCCCAATGAATAAGCGTAGAAACCTATAGAAACGCGCCTCCAAGTCGCACAATAACAGCCTAGTGCCCGACAATTGCCGTGCGCGGGCGCATGCAATTAGCGGAAAAGTGTCAGTTGCGCTCGCGACGCTCGCATACCGGCTGCCTTGCATTAGCGACAATTAGCACAGATGCACTAGAAAGCATTATACGGTTCCTTGATCATGTCGTCAAGAATCTATGGTGGGCTTACACTAATTCTAGAGGTTTCTGCGTCCAAATTCTGATTTGAATGACACGATATCTGAGGATATTACCGACTTAAGTGGAGTCCCAAAACAAGACAAGAAAACTTTAATGATCGCTTTTAACTTTTAAATAGTGGCTCTCTGGCCATTCGTCCCATCTCAGCTAACCCTTCAGTTACGACTTAACATAGCAGGAGCCTAAAATATTTCTCTTACTATATCTCTTACTGGCTACCAGTTAGATGATAGCATTGAATGTATAATATACCTTTAGTATGATAAAGAGGAGTATTTAATTTAATAATAAATATTTAGATTAATTTTATTTAACTGCAAGGAGTTTCGATGGTGCTGTGAACTTGCTACTGCCTTCTTCCTGATCGGGAGGTTCGAGATTCGATCCTGCCAGGTACCAATGTGTTTTACGTTTTTCGAATTGGATACATCTAGTACGAAGCAATTCAAAGGTGTATGTAAAGTCAACCAATCCGCACTAGGCCAGCGTGGTTACATGACTAAGGCCTTAAACACCCTAACTTAGCGTAGGCTCGAGCCCTTCGGTGGGGACGTATATGAGCTGTGATGGTGATGATGATGATAATGATTTAACTGCAAATCAAAAAGTATTTTTTTTTGTATACAAAGAATGCCAATCCTTATCAACAATATCGTATGATTGCACACTTACACAGTAAAAAAACTAGCGCACAATAAACCTTTTGCATATTTTTTTAAACAAAGCTTCTATTTTTGTATTTCACTATACTGCAGTTTATCTAAGTGAAACACCAGTTCGTCAAATTTGTGATTTCACAAAATTAGGGTTAATAAATTGTAAGTTAATAAAATCACTGCGGACCCACCATACCACTGCGCACTGGCCATACCCCTGGGGGTATGGTGGGACTTAACCATACCACCACAGTAGAGTTGGGATTTGACGTAACAAATGTCACAAGTTGGCAATGTACATCGGAATCCTTGTAGGACTGTAGTGCATGAGGTACCAATAAAAAAGGGCCACCGTCGAGGGAGTTGGCAAAATCATGGGAATAGGAGAATTTTTTGCTTTTTGTACTACCCAAATAAAACTAATAAATACTTATTCATTCATTCATACCCTAGTCCTGTCAACCAAGGCCGTAGCCAGAAAATAATGGGGGGAGGTTCATGTCTTTTTAGGGTTCCGTAGCCAAATGGCAAAAAACGGAACCCTTATAGATTCGTCATGTCTGTCTGTCTGTCTGTCTGTCCGTCCGTATGTCACAGCCACTTTTCTCCGAAATTATAAGAACTACACTGTTGAAACTTGGTAAGTAGATGTATTCTGTGAACCGCATTAAGATTTTCACACAAAAATAGAAAAAACCAAAAATTTTGGGGGTTCCCCATCCCCATACATAGAACTGAAACTCAAAAATTATTTTTTTATCAAACCCATACGTGTAGGGTATCTACTCGTATTATAGGTCTTCAAAAATCATATTGAGGTTTCTAATATCATTTTTTTCTAAACTGAATAGTTTGCGCGAGAGACACGTCCAAAGTGGTAAAATGTGTGTGTCCCCCCCTGTAACTTCAAAAATAAGAGAATGATAAAACTAAAAAAAATATATAATGTACATTACCATGCAAACCTCCACCGAAGATTGGTTTGAACGAGATCTAGTGAGTAGTTTTTTTAATACGTCATAAATCCTACGGAACCCTTCATGAGCGAGTCCGACTCTCGCTTGGCCGGTTTTTTCATTGTTAATAGGTTTGCGTTTGACCCAGAATCACCTGATGATAAGCAAGACTGGGTCTATGATGGAGCGCGCTTACCTAGTAAATGCCCATCCCATTCACCTTTTTTTAAAAAGACCCAGTCTTTATAATGGTCTGGGAACACCGACGAAGGTAAAGAGTTCCATTCCTTGGCGACACGAATAAGGAAAGAATTGCCGAAACGTTCAGTTCTTGCGAGAACCAAGCCAGCATAACGTATGACAGTAAGTAAAGAATTTTGTTTGTAGTGAATAGTGATTAACCATTGAAACGGCCGCACTGTATGTAAGCAGTATCTGCAGCCTCATTAAAGTTTTTTTTCGTTTCGAGGATCAGTTCCACTTGATCTTCCCCTGGCTACGGTCTTGTTGGCTGCTGACAGGATTGCAAACACCAATCGGTGGGTGTCTTAGCTAGTTTTCATATACATTTAGTTGCGTAGTTTCCAAGGCGCTCCTCAAGGTAATGATAATGGCCATATCATTTCACAGCCATTGTTAACGTCACGATGTCACGCTAACTTATTCCGCTGAATGGTAACGGAAAGCGCAGTTGAAAATCTTATATATGGTAATTTCTAAAAGATGTTTACGTCTCATGGTTTCGAAGTTGAGCAATTGTTTTCTGTGTATAATGTTATGTATGTTACGATAAGCATAGTTATATATATCGAGTTTCTCGCCTATTCTTCTAGAAAGGCTCTCCCAATTTCCGATCAGATGGTAGGTAAAGTCGCCTTCTTTCAATTGTGTTTGACGTCAATGAGTGTAGACCGTAGACAAACGGCCGGTTGCACCAAATTTATGTTTTACGATTTCGTAAAAGTAACAGTAAAAGTCAATATAAATACGTAAGAATTACACCATAATCTAGTTTCAATTGTAGTTTTCTTTTATCGTTTACGTTTAAAAAGGTGAAACGTACGGCCCGAAATATATATTAATAGTAAAACTATCCATTTTTATGTATTTAGTTGTTACTTTTAACGAAATCTAAATAAGTTTTTTTTTATTTAACTTGTTCATTTTGAGGTAGATACGGATCCCTTATTAATTATGAATGTTAAATGAAAAACAAAAAAAGGTCAAAAATAATGTAAGAATACCAACATTTTATTTTAACCGACTTCAAAAAAAGTTTTCCCAGTTTTCGTATACCTATGTTACGTGTATATCAGCGTCTGAACAAATGTGCCAAATTTCAAAAGTGTATGTATGTATGTTTTTATGTTTGTGTTCGCATATCTCCGGAATTACAAGTCCGATTTAAGTAATTCTTTTTTTGTTGTACTAGGTATTGTTCAACTTAGGGAATACTGCAAGTTTCATTAAAATCGGTTCAGTAGGTTTTGAGATAGGGAATTTGAACCGACTTCAAACAAAAGTTACAAATAATAAAATAATAGGCACAGGCAACATCACACTTCTATATTGAAGTCGGTGCCAAATTTTAAGATTTTCTAGGGGATCATCATTTGGCACCGACTAGTTTAGTTAACATAATATACCTCAAAGCTCTATCGGTGGAACATTTTGGAGTCGAATTTCAAAACGGCTGCAGTGTAAGGTGTGTCTGCCCTATAACACTCAAATGCCAAGGATTGTGCAACCGTAGAAAGGGAATAAACGCTACCTGTTCTTTAAACGGGCGCAATGTCACTGTAAAATTTTGTGACCTCGACAGGAAATAGTTTTAAAATAGAATTCGATTCGTTTTATCATCATACTCGTATCATAAAACATAGCATTCATGTCGCTAAATTCGTCCAATTTAGCGAATTTATAAAAGTAGATCGCAAAGTATATGCACATTCATTCAACTGTTATCTACCCCAAAAATACACTATATTTGTGGGAGCAGGTGGACTGTGGTGTTCGTTGTTGGTACTGTTGCTTGTTCAGCCCCAACTCGATCAAGATGCTGCATCATGACGATGCAGCGCTTATTTTCTGTCGTACCTATGCAGGCAATCACAGCTTGGTACCGGACAAGATACACGCACAAAGATTGGAAAAAATACAGTCTGATAGAATTACCTAGTCATGATAATGTCCTTTTATAAAATGTCACCTATTTCGGTCAAATCCAATTCCGTCACAATGTTAATATTTTCAATTCGAACACTAAAACAATTTCGCCAACGGCGCCGTCTCTTTATCTAATTTATCTGATGATTAGATAATCTTGACACAGCGTTGAATGCTACGTTTTGTCCGAGATTCCAAATCGATAGGGCAATGTTTTTAACCTCATACCAATCTCAAGTAATAAGTTGGTCCTCAAATCACAATCTAGTCAGGTGGTTTCAGATATAGTCTATATAAATAAAAATTGATCTTCGAAATGTATAAACGCCCATAACTTTCGAACGACTGCACCAAATTGGATGATTCTTGGTGTTATGTATTCGTTATTGTTAGGACAAGGTTTGTGTAATATAAAAATTACAATAATTTAAACAAACATTTTAGTAATTTAGTTGAAAAACATGGCGATACAAATTACGCCGGGTCAGCAGGTTTTTAATAGTGAAATCGTCTTTTTTTATTCTTTATTTAATGGCCATACACGTGAAATCGTCTTTTTTTCGATGAACGCCAAAAGCAAATGTTTTCTTCCCTTTTTTTAATTCTCGTGTGTGCTTGAAACTGTAATTAACATTTTGATCGAGAGGCAATTTTAATATTTAATTTGTATATCTATAATTTTTTTTATATTTCTAATTTTTGTGAAACAAATGCGATTTGTTGTGTGTCGATAATAAATCACGCCGCTGTCATGATTGCGTTGACAATATCTGACAATATCGCCATCCTCCTAGAAAGTTTTATCACAGTAACCGCTAATTTCACTGACCTTGTCTTAGCTTAAGGACAATCCTTAGGTGTATGCTGTCACTTCTTGTCTTTGATGAAAAAGAATGTGACAGCATGCCACTTAAGACTGTCCTATGCTAAGACAAGGTTATTGAAATTGACCATGAACGTATTAACAATAGAAAAAGGTTTACTTACGTATTTGGTGGAGCTGATGCGCCTGACTCGATTCGCTGGCTTCTTCTGAGCTCGTCTATACTTGTTGTCATCGCGCGCAGATGGCTTGTTACCTTTATCATCTAAAACGAACCAATCCGTCACTGATCCGCGCCTACCCTTACCAGTCACAGCATCATCACGTTTCGCAGCAAGAATTTCGTTCAACTCACTCTTGAAATCATCACTTATAACACTAACTTTGTTCACATTCATAATTTTTGGAGAAGGCAGAGTGCTAAACGACGAACTTTTTCGTTTCTCGTTTACAGGTATCTCTTTGGCACTACGCTTCGTGTATGGCTCGCAGTCGCTCATGTAACTCTCGCTTAACATCTCCACAGCTTTGTCGAACTCCTTCAGTATATCTTGGACCGACTCTGATTTCAAAATGTTCATAACTATGCCACTAGACGCGGAGGTGACGACGGACGTGCTCGAGTTGTTTGGAGAGGACTCTGACGCTTTAGCACTCTTGATGAATACGTCGACATCATGGTATTCGTTGCTTTCGTTCGACAGCGTCTCCAGAGATTCAGTGCTAGAGAAGACATAAGACCGGCTATGCCTAAGTTTCCTAGGGTTCTCCAGCTTCGTTTCCATCTCCTGCTCCTCTATAGCCCTCGGCAGGAATTCGAAGCTCTTGCTTCTGACGTACGTGGTCGAGTAACGCTTCTTCTCCTGTATCTCCTTGTTCCTGAAGAACCAAAATCGCTTGCTGCTCTTGTGTTCTTGGTCATGTTTGCCGCGGTCCGATTTGAACTTTTCCCCGTGTCGTAAGCCTTTGTCGCTCCGTTTATCTTCTTCGACTTTCCCTTTCGTTTTCTCAGCTTTGTCTCTCTCTTTGCCGAATATATACATGCGAGACAATCTGTCGCGGAAGCTCGGAGACTTTTTTACCTTTCTGTTTGTATCGTCGGTCTCGTCACTAGGGGATGGAAGGTTGAGCGGTTCTGGTGATTGCGGGATGACTGGGAGGCAGGACGAGAGGAAGCTCGGTTGTCGCGGCACGACAGCGGCGCAGTCGACCCTCACCTGAGGCCTGAGCTTTTCTGGAAGCTCTACGAGGCCCCTCTCGAGGATTTGGAGGTTCTCGGCGTTGAATTTCCTGAGGACATCTGCCCGCCTGATGTTCCGCCGGGGCTTATCTCCGTCCATGGCAGCGTACGTCATCACCGCGGCGCGGCGCGATTACGACTGGTTATCTCAACACTCCACTGTATCAGTTATCACTAATAATGATAAGATGGATAACACTCTCCTGTACTTCTGAGTTTGCATGTAGTTAAGTGACTACAAAACGGCTCCTTTACTGTCTGAATTCTCAAAATAAAGATATAAAATACTCACATTTATTAAGCCTGATATCGAACGTCCAAGCTAACTAAACCGCCCAATTGGGTATACTGTAGGACTCCGGTCTACCAACGGTCCATCTCTACCACAGTTTTACTGTCCACACAGTTACGCTGATGTAAAACACTGCTTCTTGCCAAATTTAACATTCTAGGTCAACGAGACGTAACCTATAGGTTTTGATTCCCACGTGAAAATATGCGACATAAACGGTCATGTCTTTTAATAGCGTTGAGTTACAACATTTGATTTTTTACAGCTAAAAGAGACCGTATTTGATTTCAGTTTGATATCTTTACGTACTCCCTTAGACTATGAATACCAGAGGATATGAAATACCTACGAAAAAAGCGTGCCAAAATTTGTGTTGTTGCTCTAAGATGGTGGAAAAAACTAGAGACGCTGCATCCAAGATTCCACACTTATTATGTTTTTCTTTATACAATTCATAAAAAAATCAATAAACAACATAGAACTGTAAAATGCACTCACAAATAACGCTCACTGACTGATATTTTAGCACAACAACACGGTGCTTTGTAATGGCGGACTGGACGCAAATTTATTCGTGCCATAGTTAATACATTGCGAGTCCATTGGTGTACTTTGACTGAGCGTGCTCCTGAGAAAGTGTAAGTCTTGTTACAGACATTCAGAGGACAGACGGACAACGAAGTCCGTTTTTTAGGGTTCCGTAGCCAAATGGCAAAACGGAACCCTTATAGATTCGTCATGTCTGTCTGTCCGTCTGTCTGTCTGGCCGTCCGTATGTCACAGCCACTTTTCTCCGAAACTATAAGAACTACACTGTTGAAACTTGGTAAGTAGAGGTATTCTGTGAACCGCATTAAGATTTTTACACAAAAATAGTAAAAAGCAATAAATTTTGGGGGTTCCCATACATAGAACTGAAACGCAGATTTTTTTTTTATAAAACCCATACGTGTGGGGTATTTATGGATAGGTCTTCAAAAATGATATTGAGGTTTCTAATATAATTTTTTTCTAAACTGAATAGTTTACGCGAGAGACACGTCCAAAGTGGTAAAATGTAACCTGTAACTTCTAAAATAAGAGAATGATAAAACTAAAAAAAATATATGATGTACATTACCATGCAAACTTCCACCGAAAATTGGTTTGAACGAGATCTAGTAAGTAGTTTTTTTAATACGTCATAAATCCTACGGAACCCTTCATGGGCGAGTCCGACTCGCGCTTGGCCGGTTTTTTTCCTATTAAGGTACAGAACCCTAAAATTATCAGATGTTTTTATTTTTGCTTCGTCGAAATAACAAGAAACTAATGAGGCGAGTGATTCGCTACTTTCACGTCTCACGTAGTTACCTACGTATGACGTGATACGACGCCTCAACAATTCAATATATCGTCAAAAACTTTTGATTGTGTAAAGAAAAACAAAAAATAAATGTCCATTTTTTTAGGAACCTTATTTATTTTAATAATAAAATTGTCTTTTTTCCTATTGACATGTTTTTGAGACGAAACTACAGTCTACGCTGTCATTACACCCTTAACCTGCTATTTAGGAAATGAATTAAATGTTGTGGAGGGTGTGAATGATGAATTTTGTTACAGAATTCTATGCTAAAAAGCTGCAAATACTACCGATCCGGAATTTAAATAGTTTTTATAGGAGCTTGTATGGATTCACTTCCGTGCCTCAACCTTTTAACTGATGCGCTGGTGGATAATTGTTGCGACTAACCAATAATTTCGTTAGAGTCACGCATACCGATAGTTCCGTATGTTAGCTGGAAACTGTCGGTAGAAACTCGTTGTTTAAGTAAAACCTAAATTATCTATTTCTTTTAGTTTTAATACCTCTCAAAATACTTGCAGAATAGCGACAAACGATAAAGATTGTGTAGTTAACAAGGTACCCTTATAGTTTCGCCATGACGACAATATCTGTCTTTCCGCAGTAATACCCCGCCGGACCACCTGTACCATTATACAGTACCATTGATGGTACAAATGGCACTGATTTATCCCATAAGTACCAGTGAAATAAATACAAGCGTGACACTCGACGTTACTTGAATAAAAAAAACATAGAATAGTATTGAAAGGCCGACTCGTTCACACTTTGCTCAGTCGTCCGAGCGCAGCGACGGCGACAACATCCTGATGATGCCACGTGGAGTGGCGAAACGCGTCGAATCTAAGTATTTGCATGTTCGTGTGGTACTAATTATTGATATTCCTTTGTCGCATGCGATTGAGGAAGGGCGGGCGGTGCACCATTGGCCTGCGTAGTTAGTACCAACTACCGACATTTTTTATCGGAAGTTTTGCTATATACCTACTCCTTAACAATTAGTAATGGACTTCCAAAAATTACCCCTGACACCATCAACTTTATTCTCCACTCATGGATGGTTTAGTATATTTCTAATATTTATATATCATCATCAGCTCATATACGTCCCCACCGAGGGGCTCGAGTCTACCCTAAGCTAGGGCGATTAGGGCTTAGTCAACCACACTGGCCAAGTGCGGGTTGGTCGACTTCACACACAACCTGTAAAGAAATTCTTTCTACACAGGTGTGTGCAGGTTTTTCCTTCACCGTAAAAGTGTCGAATAAACGTACATATGAATTCAAAATTTGAAAACACATTGGTACGTGGTGGTGTTCGAACCGCTACCTCCCGATTGGAAGGCGACAGCCTTACGCACTACGCCATCAACGCTTTTTTATTATTTATATATAATTATTAAGTATGTTTATCTGTCATCTAGTATCCATAACACAAGCGCGTAAGCTGCTTACTTTGGGCTACTTGGTAGGTGGGAGTGTGAGAAGTTATTTATTTATTTTAGGATGGATGTCATGAAATTGTTTTACAGTTATACTAGTGGGATAAATCAGTGCCATTTGTACCATCAATGGTACTGTATAATGGTACAAGTGGTCCGGCGGGAGTAATACTACTACTGTAATTTGGCACGGACAAAGATAATATGGGTTTATTATACTAGCTGCGTCCGCGACTTCGTTCGCGTGGATGTCCGGAAATAATTCTATATATTGAAAATTAGTTATGTTGTTAAGTAAAACATGACTTTAATATAGATAAATGAATCATCGCCTCAAATATTTTTATCCATCTTATCACATGTCGCATTACAACAACATGAGATATTTAATTTCATACCAGGATTCGTCTATTACTACTTTAAATCTGTGTGGCAGTGGTTCGATCCTGGTGTAGAGCGATATGTTTCATAAAACCACACAATGATTTTTTATTATTATTATTACCATTTAATCGTTGAGAGCAAAGTTTGTAATGAGATACTATATTCTAGATGTAGCAACTCCTTGCATTCCCGCCTAACCTAACTGCATTTTCTTTCTTCTGTCACTCAATCAATCACTGATCGAGACGCCAGAAGTCGTAAGGGCAAAAATTACCTAATATAAATTAATATATTGGCCATAAATATTGCTAGGATAACAGAAATCAAATATCATTAAATCTTAAAGGCACTTATGTGTAAGTTTATATTTTGGTAAGTTTTTGTATTATTGTTTGTATATTATTAAGATAAAGTCTCTACAATAGTCCGTATATTTGCTACAGAGTGCCTTTTCCTTTTATTACTACTAATTGTAACGGCGAAGAATAATATATTATCGGTGACACAATCCTGGTGATTCATTTGTCCTGTTCCATATCCTCCCTAACCTCTGCACCACTACGTCGCTGCCTCTCACCACGCTACACTGGCGCCCAACGTGGGGCGCCCTTACTGTCACACACAATATTGTGACAGTAACACCCAGTGGGACCACGCGGAACCGCATTTCCTCGTAGTCCCACCGGTGGGACAAAGTAATGGAACCATGAGAAATAACCCCATATAGCGCAATCGCCATCTCGCTCTGGCTGCCGTTTCAATACTGTTTTACACGATCACGCTAAGGGGGCGGAAATCAATACCAATGTGCCTTGGCAACTTAATAACACAGTAACTAAGCAACATCCCTTAAACAGGTTTTCAGCAGATAACTTTTTCGTAAACAAACGTTGAAAATATATATTGCGGCTCACATTATCGCATGTATACAACTATAAACTGACAGCTGTCACAGTATATCAAAACGCTGCTGAGAGGTTTTGTTCACCGTGGTTCGAAATGTGTTGATAGTAAAGGTAAAAGTGTCCGAATTTATATGAATTGAGAATCGTATAAATATTGAGAATGGTGTTTTGTTATAAATTAATAACAGAAACTCCGGGGAGGTCGAACGTTTCGTCGTCGACTAAAAGGTCGACCATCGCGAATAATGGTGAGTAATGTAATGTGTTGTTTTCAGTACTCATTCCCATCAGAAACATTCTACGTTTAAAATACTAGAGCCATCGATTGTAGAGCAAGTTTTCAGTGTTTTTGAAGTCGGTTTCAATTTTTTTGTATTTTTTTTTGTAGGTAGTCCTCCTCTGTACTTCCTCTAGTTTCTTACGACTACATCTATCATCCAACCTGGACACGACTTATAGTGATATCTGATTCTCGCCAAAACAAATACAAGCCCAAACTATCCATGCCCAAACATAATTAGTCTATTTCATTGTGAAGTTTCATGGTATATCATGTATTACATCAATCGAATATCGGGAATTTCTTGCAAGATTAGATTACATCTAAGCATATTAGTCACTAAATTTATTTATGTTAAGTATCTAAGCATATTACAATTTTATATATTACTAGCTTTCCGCTCGCGGCTTCGCCCGCGTTATTTTCGTTTTTCCCGTGGGAATTCCATATTTTCCCGTAGAAAAATATTCTATAGCCTATATTACTCAGTGATATTATAGCATTCTATTAGTGAAATAATTTTTCGAATTGGTCCAGTAGTTTCGGAGCATATTCACTACAAACATACAAAAATACAAATCTTTCCTCTTAATAATATTAGTATATAGATTATGTTAATAACATCACCATATCTTGTGCGTATGTCTGTGAATTTCATGCAATTTCATGTAAAAAATTAAGAATTAACATGGGTAGGTTTTGACTATATAGACAGGTATGTACCTACCAAACACCTTGTTGTTTATCCTAACCTTTCAGCTGTAATAACCAAATGCCGCGAAACCTACTTGTTACATTTCCATAATGACTATGAGTCCCAATAAATCAACCGATCGTAAGGTTGCAGTGAATGTGAGCTCTAAACGTCCCAAACGACCAAAATAAGTAACTGGATAATAGGTTGCTGAACAAAGCGCCTTGGAGATTTTGAAATTAAGCTCGCAATTGTTACTTTGCTAACATTATTTTATCAGGCGTTTAACAAAAAATACGTGATGAGATGAAGGCATTATTTATTCCAAACTTAATGCTACCTACCATTAAGAGTTTCGTAGTGAATAGACGAGAATGGTCTTGAACCTCTTAACCGTAGTAGCGGACTTATCTTGAACATCAACTTGGCGATACCACAAAAATCTTGTACATATTTTGTATCTGATGCTCAATTATTCGTCTATGATATGGAATAAATTATTATTTTTTACAGTTCCTAGCTCCATATCCCAACTGATCAGCTCATTCAACTATGAGAAGGGCGGCGATATCCTGGATTCCATACCGGAGCACGACTGGCGGCTGCTGGCTGCCTTGGCGCGCAAGAGGGAAGACGAATGTGAGCAGGAGCGTCTCGCGGACCAGTTCAGGGAGATGTGGCTCCAGGAGAAGCGGGAAAGGGAGATGGTTGGTTTCTTTCACGATATTTTAAACGGCGGCAGGAGGTCTGCGGTGCGGATTTGAAGTGTTATGAAAAACATGTTACGCGTCTCGTGCTAACCTCGTTTCTTCGCGATAAATACTGTTTACCAACAAGACTTTGATGACCCCCACTCCCACTAAACCACAATAGGTGAGATGTTTCACTGACGACTCTGTAACACTACAGAAAGAGAGAGAGAAAAATATTATATAGCCCTTGCTGGTTCTTTCCAGATCCTAGGTACCGTACAATCGAGTACAAAAAGATCGATACGGTCAAAGTGACAAAGTGAACGTGTAAATGTGTATACTCTACCAACTCTACCTTAATGTTAAGTCAATAAAGTCTGTCTTTATCAATGTATATGTTACTGTAAAAGTCCGTATATTGGTAAATCCTAGGTTTTCCCGGTAAATCTTAGGATTTACCAACGTGAGTTGGTAAATGTAAGGATTTTATAGAGAACTAGCTGTGCCCGCGAACTACGTTTCGCCTTAATTTATTTTATCCCGACATCTTCAACAAATATCGTTAATGTACACAGAAATAAATACAAAAACTTTACAAATTGTATACTAAAACCTTCCGAGAATCACCGCTATCGAGTGGTGAAAACCGCTTGAAAATGGGTGCAGTAGTTTTTGAGTTTATCGCGAACAGACAGACAGGCAGAGGCGGGGGCCTTTGTTTTATAATAATTATGTAAGGATAAATGATATTTCGGGCTTTTACCATTAGAGTTTGGGATATGCTAGGATTCACCAAAGACTGTTGGTAAATGTTGGTTTTGGGAATTTCTTAATAGTTTCATGATCCGCTCGCTTCGCTCGCTCCTCTATGTGTGTTCACAATATCTAACCTAACCTTCAGTTTGATTCTATAAGTTTTTTCGATAACAATTCACTATTCGCATACAATATAAAATAATAAAGAATGAACGAATAAAAATGCATGCATGTCACAATATCTAACCGTTTTTTTAAGAGGGGGAATCTCGTTGCGGTTCAACAAGGGACTGAAAGCTGACAACGCCGCCCCAAGGATATTATGCCATTGGACTCGGGTATATATACACGGTGTTTCATAATAACGAATAAATAATTATCGTTATCTAAAACTAATTAATTAATTGTGTTTACCCGTAATGTCATTCAACCAAAAATTTTCATGTAAATCATAGACATGATGATGATTCTATGATATACATGAAAATTTTGGGTTGAATGACATTACGGGAAAAACTATTGAATAATTAGTTTTAGATAACGATAAATTATTTATTCGTTATTATGAAACACCGTGTATATACAGGGTGGAAAAAAAAGACCGTGGTTGGAGGAAAAGTACCTTTAATAATGATGATGCCAAATTTTGCTGAAAGGAAACTGTTGTGGAGCGTGAAGCTAAGTGAACTGTATATGGAGTAAATGAAATGGAGACAAGATTTCGAGCAATAAAATATAATAATTTAAAATACACAAAAACAAGGACCTCACTCAAACAATATTAATTTGGCAACTAACTTCAAAAAGGAGAAGTCAAATAAAATACATATAAAAACAATGTCATATAAAAAGAGGCCAGTCACCAACATGCCGGACCCCCAGTGCAACGCTACTGATCGGTGGTGACTGGCCGAGACTCAGCTTCGAGTAAAATAAGTTTTCGGGCCGGTCGGCGTAGTATACCCCCTCTCGTACAGACATCTACTACGCGGACCGCTCCGTCCTGACCGGGGTAGGCTTTAACTACTCTTCCTAGGGGCCACAGACCACGAGGAAGGGACGGATCAGCGATGAGGACCACATCACCCTCTCCTAGAGTAGGTGCGTCGCTAGCTTGGTCGTAGCGTGGGTAAATATTCACGTAGCCATCGCGCCCAAAAGTGGTCTGCAAGCCGTAAGACTCTTCGCCAGTCGCATCTCCGCACTAAGTCTGCGTCTGTAAGCGTGCATGTCCATGGTGCTACTGATGACGTGCCGAGGATAAAATGGAACGGTGTGATTGCTTCGGGAGCATCGGCTGAAGATGGGACGTATGTGAGGGGTCTGGAGTTAATAATTGCTTCGGCTTCGTGTAAAAAGATGGTTAACACATCTTCCTTCAAGGACTTGTCTATAAGGCAGGATCTGATGGCTGTTTTCGCTGTCCGTACCAGTCTTTCCCACGCCCCGCCCATGAATGGGCTCAGAGCAGGAATGAAACGCCAGTTAATTTTGTGGTTCGTAGCGAAGTCTTCCACCGACCCGTTATGGAGTGCTCGAAGTTCTCGGGAGGCGCCGACGAAATTCGTTCCATTGTCCGAAAATATGGTGGTTGGGGACCCTCGACGGGCGATAAATCGTCTGAGGCTCATTATAGCTGCGTCCGAAGTTAGTGACGTCACCACTTCCATATGTATGGCTCTTGATACCAAGCATGTATACAGTGCTATGTAACGCTTTTCATGTCGACGATGTACGGTTACAGTAACTGGGCCGAAGTAGTCGAGGCCGACGTGAGTGAAAGGTCTCTTGTTGTGATCTAGTCTTTCTGGCGGCAAGTCGCCGGTCTTGGGTACAATAGGATCACCTTTGTATCTCCGACACTGTGGACATGCGTTTGCAACACTGCGAATAGTGTCTCGCGCTCTTAGTATGTGGTATCTCTGTCTTAGCTCGTTAAGCACAAGTTCATTAAAATGATGTGATGCTTGTGTGTGCTCGTGTAGAATAAGAAGACGAACGATGTGATGCCGACCATCTAAGATAATGGGCGATTTTGTGTAGTCACTGATTCCTGAGGTAGACTTTATTCTAGAGTCTAATCGCAGCAAGTTCTCTGTGTCCAGAATCAGTCCTAGTTTGGCGAGACGACTGCTTTTAGCTACGGTTTGTGCGGCTTGTACGCTTTTTATTTCTTCTGCGAAACTATCCAAACCACTTTCCATACCGCGTCTTGAATTACAGGCAGCGCTTATCGCTTCACGGTTTGCCCAGACTATTTTACATGCCCATCACGCGATATCGCCCTCCGCAGTCGCTTTTTGGACGGACTCTACCACTGTCCTAAAGTGGATCCGGAGTGACGCCCGGACTTTCAAAGCTTTCGTTGCTCATAGACTAGGAGAGATATTGGAATCTACCAGCCCGTCCAACTGGCGGTGGATTCCTACATCTCTTAACGTTGCTGATGATGCAACAAAACCCAAAAAACTGAATTTAACGCCGTCGCACAGGTGGTTTTCTGGCCCTTCATTTTTTTTAGACCCATCTTGCACTTGGCCAACCGAACAGGCCTCTGACGTAAAGGAGACTTTACTAGACTCCGAAGTGAAATCGGAACTTGTGGGGTTGCTCCTCGACGTCGTCGCGAACGATCCTCCGGTACCGAGCGCCCAATGCAACAATACGAGTACGCAAGTACCTTCTGCCAGCCCAACGACAACTGCGGACGTCGGCGAGACCGAGTCACATATCAAGGTTTTTTTTTTGCTTTACATTCAAGATATTGTCACCTTTTTTTTCAACTATGGAGACACGTAGTAAGAGCAAATCTGTGGCGGACCTCACAAATTCCAGAGCCGAGCGCACGCCGCGCGTACGTGCTGAGCACTCCCCGATCGGCGTCCGGCCGGCTCTGCCTGTGGCAACTGAGAGGGTTTCGGAATCGCCAGTCAGCTCGGCCACACATCCGGAGCGCACATTTGCCAGTGCAGCACAACCTAGCACCACCATGCGCCCAAGTGACCGACCTAGCACGAACAAAGGCAATTCCAAAACTCTATCTCACGAAGCACTTAGCGCTTGCAGCGAACACTCCGCAAGTCATCGCTCGCACTCTTCCCGCTCGTCGGCGACAGTCCGCGCGCAGAAGTTAGCAGTCGAAGCAGATGCTCTACGGCGGCGCCTGGAGCGCGAGCGCGAGCTCGCGCGCCAGCAAGCCGAACGCGAGCGCGAACAGACCGCACGCGACCGTGAACTTGCTAGACTTGAACTCGAAACAGAACAAGCGGAGCTTCAAGCCAAACTCGCCGCTTTGGATACCCAAGATAAGTCTAGTTGTTCTTATCACTCAAGACGTACTGCAACGTGGGTTTCTGAACAAAACGCTAACATGACGAATCTAGTTCATGCGAACATGCCTGACGAGGTAGCAGCTGTCACCTTGGGTAACGACCAAGGACGTCCTTTACAGCCAGCTACCCACGTCAACACGGCATCGCCTCACGAGCCATTTGTCAACAAAGCGTACAACGATAAACCTATGCACGCTCTTCAGAGTCAAAACGTCATGACAAGACAACAACCGACTTTCAGCACGGATCCTTTCACGCAGCTCGCACACGCCATCACCTCTTTAGCTGACCGCCCGAAAAAACCCGAACTTATTACTTTTTCAGGCGACATTGGTCAATGGATGGCATTTAAAACCAGTTACAATAGAACTAAATCTAGTTTCTCCCCAGCAGAAAACTTATCGCGGTTAAGCAACGCAATTCGTGGCCAAGCGTGCGAGTCCATAGCGTCACTGCTCTGGACGAGCCGCGACCCGCAGGACGTCGTGGACGCCTTGGAGCAGACTTACGCCCGCCCGGAGATCCTGGTCGGCCGCGAGGTCGCTGCCCTGCGCGCCAACACTAAGATAAGTTCTCCTGATGATTTAAACTCGCTCGCAAACAAATTGCGCAATTTTATTGCGACAATTAAAATGCTCAAACAAAATGAGTACCTCTTTTCACCAGAGCTCTTTCGCTGTATTTTGGTCAAACTGAATGAAAATACGAGAGCTCGATTTACTGATTTCGCAGCTGCGTATGAGCCCGAAAAACATAATCTCGCAAAATTAGAGCTTTTATCACGATTCCTTTTAACCGAAGCAGATAAGCAGTTAAAATTTAATTTTACTTTTGATGGTACTGTGAAACCGCAGATATCTACGCATCAAGCCAAGCCTTTCGCTAAGAGAGAGACGGTTCATGCCACAGTCTCCACTAGCAAACCCATTGAATGCACGTACTGCAAACAAGGTCACCATAGCATAAAGGCTTGCAAGGTTTTTTTGTCTTTAGCCGTAGATGACAGATGGCACTGGGTCAGGGAATCTAAAGTTTGCTACCGCTGTCTAAAAACCAATCCACATACGTGGAACAATTGTAAGGCCAAGCGCTGTGGAGTAAACGGATGCATACGTCGACATAACTCCCTTTTACACGGCATGGCTACAACCTCTGACAGTACACGTATTAATATTGCAACATCCAGCTCCAGCGCCCAATGCAACAATACGAGTACGCAAGTACCTTCTGCCAGCCCAACGACAACTGCGGACGTCGGCGAGACCGAGTCACATATCAAGGTTGCGAATACCTCTGATTTTTTTATCAATGTGACAGGGTCATCGCAGCCGACTCCTCGCCCCCGCGGCTTGTTGAAGACGCTCCCGATCCGGCTCGAAGGACCAAAAATGTTGTGGAGCGTGAAGCTAAGTGGACTGTATATGGAGTAAATGAAATGGAGACAAGATTTCGAGCAATAAAATATAATAATTTAAAATACACAAAAACAAGGACCTCACTCAAACAATATTAATTTGGCAACTAACTTCAAAAAGGAGAAGTCAAATAAAATACATATAAAAACAATGTCATATAAAAAGAGGCCAGTCACCAACAGAAACATTCCTTTATTTTCAAAAATAATTAAAACTGCATTTAAAGATTTTTAAAAAATCACCTGCTTGAACCGGCAATCAAACAGGTTTAATGTAACAAAAAAAAACATTCTGTATTTGTATGGTACCAACCGAAAGAGTCATTTATAAAGATTAAACAACATAGTCCATTACAAAAAAGTTGAACTAATAGGTATTTTACATATTCAATCAACTCGATATAAAAGGCGACACGTAGCGAATTCAGTCGAAGAATACGTCTGTGCATACGTGAAAATGGGTCTCATTTTGAGTAATTCATAAGTTAAGTGAACTATTTCCTTTAGATAGGTAGGTACTGAGTAAGCTTTACAATAAAAAAATATATTTTTCTTGGTCTTTCTTTAATTTAAGATACTTTGTTGTTTAAAAGAAATTGGTCCTTATGAATGACTCTTTCGGTTGGTGCCATAAAATACAGAATGTTGTTTTTGTCACATTTCACGGGTTCGATTCCCGACTCAAGCAGGTGATTTATCAAAAATGATTAAATGCAGTTTTATTTATTTTTGAAAATAAAGGAATGCTTTCTTTCAGTAAAATTTGCGATCAACAATATTAAAGGTACTTTTCCTCCAGCAACTTCTACCCCCTTAAAGGCACAGAAGTTGCTGGAGGGTGGTTATTTTGCCGCTGTCCTCTGTCAGGTGGAGCTAGTACCAAACTGGACCTCATTAAAGCCATAACAAATGTAGTTTCGAGTAACTCTATTTTTTAAGATTTCAGTCGTCTTGTCATTGTCACACTCGCCTGCGGCTTATGGTCCGAATAAAAATAGCGGTCCGATTGTAACGTGAAAATCCTGTAGGCCTTGAGAAGATCTACAGAATCTTCACTTTACATGTGAGATTTCGGTTTTGTAATGAACCTACCCGTCAGCCGGAAAGATGAGACAAAAAAAATGGGTTTGTGAGTATCGGGGCCCAGAGGGTGGACTGGATAGTCCGTGAGCAAGTGACTGAATAAATTTATTTTTTTTAAAGTAAGTAATGGGCGCCTTTCCAGTCACTGACTTTAATATCGGACCACACCTCAAAACAAACAGATACTAGGTAGTAAAGAAAACAATTAAGTTAGTTTATACAAATTGTATAATGCACTATAAAGGGTTCATTGCTCTCATCTAAATATCATGTAAGATTATTGCAAAAATCTTAGATATAAAGTTACTTATAGGTTTTAAGTTGAATCTATATTTAAGTTCTAAACTAAACTTGGCATGACTTTGGTTGATGTCTTATTAACACTAAAAAATATATAGTTAAAGGAAGTTTTCCATACCTTGAGAAAGGATAGTTTATACAGTTAAAGAGAATCCAGAGACTAGCATACTTCAATTAAGTGCAACGATGGCCCCGTAGATCTCCGAGTAAACTCAGGTCAGTCAATGCTGAGCAGTTAGCGAAGATACAGGAACTGCTACCATTCAGCTACTCAGCATTAGGTAGAAAGTGGAGACATATTTTATGATCTCCGTTATTATGATATTATAAGATCCAGAAGAAAAAAAAAACCCTGAAACAAAAATGTTACAATAAGAACCTTGATCAAATGGACAAGATACTATAATGTAATAAATTTAACGAGGAGAATACGCTTTTCAATACATACCACTAACTGGGTTGTAGTGGGTTTTCAAAAAAATATAGAAGCATGAGATGCGGCGACCACGCCCCGTCAACTCATTACGTTTTTATCAGTCATTACGCGTTTAAACATTAGCACGCTGAAAAATCATTAAAAGTAGGTCATTACCGGTTCCAAGAATGAATACACATATGGATTGAGTTGTTCAGAACACATTTACTTACGTGTTGGTGTGGAACATGAATCTTACATGTGCAACGTGGCGCCTGCTAGGACATTAACTTGTGGAGTTTTACTCCCTTCTCATCACGCTGAAACACAATAAGACAGAATTCAACGTAGGGGTTATGCAAAGATTGTAAATTGCCATGAAAACCGGCGACACATCATCTACTTACGAGATTTTCTCTCGCGCGATACTTAGGATATGTGGCCGCACAGGCACGGCTGAAACGACAAAATGGACGAGCCTCTACGCAGCAAAAATCGAAACGATGACACTCACCGGCTGCGTTCCACAACACGAACAAAATTTTGAATTCGATGTTTGCAATATTGATGTTTAATTTATTATGTTGTACGATAAAATTTTAAATTATAGGTTACTATTTTATTTACTCGTTAAGTATAATTAGTTAAGTAATAAAATGTTTGATTTTGAAATTATAAGTTTAAAATATTTTCTTCAATGTTTACCAGTTGGTAAGTGAAATTTGCTTAATGCTGAACGCGGCTGACACATAATTGTTGCCAATCCGAAATATTTCTAATTATCCAGTGGATAATTGAAACGTTGTGGAGTAACAAGAAAACGGCGTTACAGTACAGTTTTGGTTGGAAACGAAAAATTTTATTTTAAAATGAAATTTTAAAATAAAATTTTTCGATACGAAATTATAGATCTGACTGTACCAGTAAGTGGGTACTTAAACCAAACAACGAACCCATTACAATGCTGCATCTGCAACGACAGAAACTTAAAGCTAGGTACACTAGGTACACCTCCAATACAACATCCTAAAATTAAAACAAATGGATCCACCTGTATATACCATGCAACTTAACCCTAATTTAAAATTATACCAGTCCTAAAGACTGTTAAAGTTTCAGACTCTTTACTAATTGAGAGAAACTCAAAATTATGGTCTACTACAGCTAAGGGTAGTAAAGATCATTCAAGTACTATCTAGAACTAAATATGTTCAACAGTAGGTTCACTTTACTGTAAAGTACTGGAAGTGAAAGCCTAAGAGATCAGCAGGTAAAAAAAACTACTAATGTACCAGGTACTAAACACAGGAAATGTACAAGGGATGATCTTTATATAATCATCACTTGGTTTACAAACAGTTAGCACCAAAAGATTGTTACCTTACGAGTGTGCCATATTAAATTCGTTTAATAGAACAATTAGAATAGTTTCATAGACTACACCGAGTCTTACGCTTGCTAGGGGTTACTTATAACTAGGGTTTTCCTTGGCATCACTTGTGATCCACCTCAGTAGAACACAAATGCATCGAGGCCTACGGAAGAGTTTACACTACATACCCAACAACATGCAACTCAAGAAAGTGCAAATAAAAAAAAACAACAAAAGGAACATCCTCTCAGTATGTCATAGACAATCTGGTAAAAAGAAACAACAAACAAAAAAAATTAACCTAAAGTCGCTAATAGACGCCTGTTGTAAAAGTACCATACCGACACCGTGCGAGTGGTACTACGGCGATATAACTATACTTACTTATATTTACTACCCCGCAAAACAAAAAAAAACATATAAACGTAGAGAGAGAAGTCAGTCTCCGTCTCCATGACCTCGGACTACTAGATCTTTGATATGGAAAGCCCCCAAGGGTTTACCATCCATTGATTTCAAAGCATAAACTAACTTACCTTGTTTCCTGTCAACCACACACTTCTCAAACCTTGGAGCAAGTTTGGCAGAGAAGTGTTTGGGTGCACTAGATAAAGGAAAGCATCTTTTGTAAATGATTTGACCTTCCCTTAACTCCAGGGGTCGCTTACGCAAATTATAATACTTAGCAGCATGTTGATGTGCTTTTTTAAGATGGCACTCAACTTTTTTGAATATATCATTCAATTTAGGTAAATTAGATGCAAAATGCTCAACATTGATATCCAATCGAGATTCACTCAGTGGTCTATCAGAATTATATAAAGATCCATCTAATATCATCTCCCTGCCATGATTTAGGAAAAATGCAGAAAACTTAGTACCTTCATGAACAGAAGTATTGAGGGCACATTGTATCTCCGGAATGTTCTGATCCCACTGTCGATGATCAGAGCGCACATAAGAGGCAATGGCTCTAACTAAATCTCTGTTGACGCGCTCAGTCTGGTTACACTGTGGATGATACCGTGGATTATAAAATATATGAGGGACACCAAAGTAAGCAAGGAGATCTCTGAACTCTTTTGAAATGAACTGAGGTCCATTATCCGTATACAGAATACGACATATACCGTGGACTAGAAATACTTGTTTAGCCAGACATTTAGTTATAGATTTGGCGGTTACATTACGCAAGGGAAACAGAAGAACATATTTACTAAAATAGTCAGAGACAACGAACAAGTACTGATTCCTTGAGTAAGATGGAGGAAAGGGACCTAGGATATCGCAAGAGATCGCCTCCCATGGTCGACTTACTTGGCGAGGACTACCCATAAGACCAGGTCGAGCAGTATTGGTCGGCTTATATGAGTGACACACTTCACACGAATCGACGTAACTCTTGACATCCTTGAATAACGAGGGCCAAAAGTATATAGAACTAATACGTTTATGTGTCTTAGCCACGCCAAAATGTCCCGACGAAGAGTCGTCGTGATATTTTTTAAGAATTTCTGACCGCTTTTCCAGTGGTACAACAATTTTCCAGTCGTGTTGTGAAGTAAGACTATATTTATTTTTAGAGAGTCTATAAAGTTTTCCATTTACTATATTAAAATTAGGATATTTACGAGAGTTTTTAGAACAATTTTGAAAGAGATCTATATACCAAGGATCACTTATAGTATGGGGATTTATTTCTATTGAATCAACTTTAATCCGTGATAAAGTGTCAGGAATAACATGTTCTTTTCCTTTCCGATGCACAATCTCAAAATTAAATTGACTAAGACGACAAGCCCATCTGTTGAGTCTCCCAGTAGGATTTTTTAAGTTATGGAACCATTGAAGAGAGGCATGATCGGTGACGATGTAACATGTTTTCCCTTCCACATAAGACCGATATTGCTCCAAAGCATAAATAACGGCAAGAAGTTCACACTCAGTAGCGGTATAATTACACTCTTGTGACGATAAAGTGCGACTACAGAAGGCTATGGGATGATCAACGTCATTAACTTTCTGAGTTAGTACACCCCCAATGGCGAAAGAAGAGGCATCCGTATGTAAATAGAAAGGTTGGGTGAAATCAGGACATCTTAGAATTGGGGCTGATACCAGAGCTGATTTTAAGAGATTAAAAGCTTCTTCAGATTCTGAGGTCCAAGAAAAAATCACCTTTTTGCTAGTAAGGCGAGTTAGAGGTCTTGCTACGCGAGAAAAATCTTTAATAAAGCGTCGGTACCACCCGGCCATACCGAGAAATCTTTTAACTTCTTTAGGATCTTTGGGAGTGGGAAAATTCATAATGACTTCGACCTTAGAAGGGTCAGTACGAAGACCATATTGATCAACTACATATCCTAAATATTTAAGTTCTGACCTACAAAAGATTGATTTCTCCATATTGACTGTGAGATTTGCATATTTAAGTATACTATGTACTTCTCTGAGTATTTCTACATGCTCGCTGTGTGAATTGGTGCAAATAATTATGTCATCGATGTAACAGAAGACTTTGTTATCAAACTTGGCTGCAAAAAGGTTATCCATAAGTCTTTGCATGGTAGCTGATGCGCCGACGAGTCCAAAACACATGACGTTATAATGAAAGAGTCCTCGACCAGGGACGGTAAACGCGGTCTTTTCTTTTGAAGCTCTGGACAAAGGAATCTGGTGGTACGCAGCACTAAGATCTAAAGAGGTGAGGAATTTAGCATCTCTCAGGTTATCTAGGATATAATTGATGTACGGTAGTGGATAAGCATCAGTCTTTGAAACGGCGTTGAGTTTCCTGCTATCTAGACAAAGTCTTACATCGCCGTTGGCCTTAGGGACCATAGTGACAGGAGAGTTCCATGGAGAGTGGGAAGGTTCCACTATATTAAGTTTCAGCATACGGTCCAATTCCGAATCAAGTAGCTTAAGTTTTTCAGGACTAAGTCGATAGTATTTTTGTTTAATAGGACGAGCATCACCGGTATCGATATCGTGTTCCATAAGGTGTGTTCTACCTAAACCGACCTTATCAGTATTAATTGCTTCAAAAAGTGTTTTAATTTCATCCAATTCTCGCTGTTCATCCACAGTAAGGGAATCAAAACTACATAAGCCAACATTCTCTATATTATCCAAACCAAGATCGTCCTTGTTTAGATTTATTTTGGGTAAACAAGCCAAAATGTCTGGTGCTAAGTTAAAAGCCCTCCAGAAGTTGACCCCAAAATGGATGGGTAAACTTATTTCAGGTTGAACGTGGAAGGTGATGATTTTGACTTCATGGTTATATTTAATAGGTATGTTCATAAAATGGTGACAATATACTTCATTGCCATTAGCAACTCTTAAAACGCGAGGATTATTAAAAATTCGCAAAGGTATATTTAATTTAAGAAAAAGTGTGTATGCTTCTTTACCCAATACGGAACAAGACGCACCACAATCTAAAAGACCAGATATATTTACGTCAAAAACGCTAACAGTCAAATAAGGTCGGTAATCATCAATAGATGGTTGAAAGTACGTCTCTCTGCAAGTCATATTAGAACTCAGAGAGACAGAGTAATCTAGTTTTTTGACTTTGAGCAATTAGAACAGTCAGGCGTTCTAACACCCTTTTTTCCACATTTGAAACAGACAACCTCGCGGGAATTACGGCAATGACACGTAAGATGGCTGGTTTCCCCACAACGGTAACACTTCCTTAACGGTTCGTTAGTAGTAGGGTGGGCGTCCTTTACAATTGAGGAAATGTTTCGGGGCTTCACAATAGATGTCACTCTATTACTATGTATATCCATGACAACTGAGTTTTTAGAGAAAACAGGTTCAGAAAAATTTTGTGTTTTAATCTTCATCAGTTCAAGTTTTTTTCCTAACTGTTGAAGTTGCTGGATGGAGGTAACTTCAATAAGCGCAAGTTCACGACTGTACTCAGGTCGGATATTCCGTAACAATAGGTCAAGTTGCTGTTGTTCACTAAGCTGATTGGAGAGGCGAGACATCATCCCTAACATGAGCGACATATAGACCACTATCGTTTCATCTCTTGCTTGAGTGCGAGCTTTAATTTCTTCGAGTAAGCGGAAGTCATAATCAGGAAGGTCAAAGTCATTTTTCAAAGCATCAATTAATTGGGAGTAGTTCTGAAATTTGGTCTTATGTGCCCTATACCAAAACAAGGCAGGACCATCCAACAAATCCACAAACCCATCAAAAATCATTTTCATAGAAAAATTTCTAGCGGAGCACAATTCTTCCAACCGAGTAACAAATGCACGAACACAGGAGTCCCCTTTAAATTTTAGATTCAAAGAATTCAAGTTCATCTTTGTATCGGGTTTATATATAACCGACTGTACCCTTGGCAGTTGAACGCGATCCTCCTCCGAATCCGATGACAGTTCTGATGAAATATCAACTTCACTAAGAGTTTGTAAAAGCGTGGACTTCAGAATTTCAATCTCCGAAGTAGCAGTAGTGAAGCGTGACAAACGGCAAAGCAGGTAGTTCACACGGCCAATCAAACGAGAGCGTGCAGAGTCAGACAAATCACCCTTAGTCGCTTCATTGATAATGTCATCAACTTTGGTGGTAAGCACAGGCAATTCCTCATCAATATTCTCGGATGGAAAGGCAGAAGGCAACTTTATACTGCCGCGTCGTGACAGTTTGCACGTCGACCGCAACAATTTTCGTAAGTCATCGCGTTTAGCACTAGATTTATAAGATATATTTCTAATGTTAAGCTCGTGGGATAGCTCATCCTTAGATAGGAAAGCAATATTGCAACCAATGTCAGCCATGTTTCACAATGATACAGAAAACTAAAGTTAAAAGTAAATTAAAAAAATCGTTTATATATTTAAGTTGTTGACTGTACCCAAAAAGTGTTATTTTCAAATACACAGCAGTAGTCTAATAAGTAAAAGTTAATAGTAATTTATGTTGTTGACTGTACAACAGGTATTTATTTTCAAATACACACCCATAATTTAATAAGTAAGAGTTAATAGTAATTTATATTGTTGACTGTACAACAAGTATTTATTTTTAAATACACACCATAAATCTAAAAAGTAAAAGTTAATAGTAATTTATATTGTTGACTGTACAACAAAGTTTAGTTTAAATACACAAAATAATTCAGTATAGATAGTTCAAGTAAATGGCAAGACAAAATGTCCAACCCTATTCAGTATAGTGATACTATTATTTCTGAACGCAACTAATTTGTTCTGTAACCATTATGTATTAGCACATAGAGGCAGTAATGTCTATAGTACAACACCGCTATATCATAGTTCAAAAGTAATAGTTCACCCTCAACAATAAACAGTGCAGTTTAAATTATCCAAAATTCAGTTCACTCACACTAAGTATTATTAATAAATATAAGGCTTCATATAAGCTATTTAAGTGTTTTTGTATTTACACAGTTAAGTACTCAATTAATTATTAACAGTGAAGCTATTAAACAAAATTATTATAATATTATAAGTAGGAATAACAGTCAGCTTTATTATTGATAAGCCAATAAAAACTGTAATTAATCAACAACCAAAATAAACTTCAGTACATGCCAAGTGATTTTACAAAACAATTACAATCAAAGTTATTAGTATTTAGTTTTTCTACTACAAGATTATACCTTACCATCTGCTTTACTGGGCCCCACGTTGGGCGCCACTTTGTAACGTGAAAATCCTGTAGGCCTTGAGAAGATCTACAGAATCTTCACTTTACATGTGAGATTTCGGTTTTGTAATGAACCTACCCGTCAGCCGGAAAGATGAGACAAAAAAAATGGGTTTGTGAGTATCGGGGCCCAGAGGGTGGACTGGATAGTCCGTGAGCAAGTGACTGAATAAATTTTTTTTTTTAAAGTAAGTAATGGGCGCCTTTCCAGTCACTGACTTTAATATCGGACCACACCTCAAAACAAACAGATACTAGGTAGTAAAGAAAACAATTAAGTTAGTTTATACAAATTGTATAATGCACTATAAAGGGTTCATTGCTCTCATCTAAATATCATGTAAGATTATTGCAAAAATCTTAGATATAAAGTTACTTATAGGTTTTAAGTTGAATCTATATTTAAGTTCTAAACTAAACTTGGCATGACTTTGGTTGATGTCTTATTAACACTAAAAAATATATAGTTAAAGGAAGTTTTCCATACCTTGAGAAAGGATAGTTTATACAGTTAAAGAGAATCCAGAGACTAGCATACTTCAATTAAGTGCAACGATGGCCCCGTAGATCTCCGAGTAAACTCAGGTCAGTCAATGCTGAGCAGTTAGCGAAGATACAGGAACTGCTACCATTCAGCTACTCAGCATTAGGTAGAAAGTGGAGACATATTTTATGATCTCCGTTATTATGATATTATAAGATCCAGAAGAAAAAAAAAACCCTGAAACAAAAATGTTACAATAAGAAACTTGATCAAATGGACAAGATACTATAATGTAATAAATTTAACGAGGAGAATACGCTTTTCAATACATACCACTAGCTGGGTTGTAGTGGGTTTTCAAAAAAATATAGAAGCATGAGATGCGGCGACCACGCCCCGTCAACTCATTACGTTTTTATCAGTCATTACGCGTTTAAACATTAGCACGCTGAAAAATCATTAAAAGTAGGTCATTACCGGTTCCAAGAATGAATACACATATGGATTGAGTTGTTCAGAACACATTTACTTACGTGTTGGTGTGGAACATGAATCTTACATGTGCAACGTGGCGCCTGCTAGGACATTAACTTGTGGAGTTTTACTCCCTTCTCATCACGCTGAAACACAATAAGACAGAATTCAACGTAGGGGTTATGCAAAGATTGTAAATTGCCATGAAAACCGGCGACACATCATCTACTTACGAGATTTTCTCTCGCGCGATACTTAGGATATGTGGCCGCACACGCACGGCTGAAACGACAAAATGGACGAGCCTCTACGCAGCAAAAATCGAAACGATGACACTCACCGGCTGCGTTCCACAACACGAACAAAATTTTGAATTCGATGTTTGCAATATTGATGTTTAATTTATTATGTTGTACGATAAAATTTTAAATTATAGGTTACTATTTTAATTACTCGTTAAGTATAATTAGTTAAGTAATAAAATGTTTGATTTTGAAATTATAAGTTTAAAATATTTTCTTCAATGTTTACCAGTTGGTAAGTGAAATTTGCTTAATGCTGAACGCGGCTAACACATAATTGTTGCCAATCCGAAATATTTCTAATTATCCAGTGGATAATTGAAACGTTGTGGAGTAACAAGAAAACGGCGTTACACGATGACACAAAAGAAGTCTATTTCTTAAGTGCCAATGCGATACCAACGAAGTGACTGCAGGCTGGAGGGGACTCTGTACCAGGGTCGTCTGCTTACGTACCTCCGCCTTACCTATTTCTGCCGCAAAGCAGCAGTGCTTGCATTGCTGCGTTCCGGTTTGAAGGGTAAGATATGGCAGTGAAATTACTGGGATCACAAGTTGGCAACGTACACTGTGGTTCTTGTGGGGGTTCTCACAAAAGTCACATGTATTATAGGTGACTGCTACCACTTACCATCAGGTGGGCAGTTTGCTTGTTTGCCAACTTTCTGCAATAAAAAAAAAGAAAAAAAAGGCAGAGGCGGAAACGTCGAGCGAGTACAAGCGGTTCCTGCACAAGAAGCGGCAGCAGGAGCGCTGCTGGCACGAGTGGCGGCAGCTGCAGCGCGCCGCGGAGCAGCACGCCCGGCGCGGCCGCCTCCTCGACTGCATCACGAGCAAGGAGCAACGGTGCGCGGACGTCATGGCCTCCGTGGACGACAAGAAGGTAAAAGTAGGATTTTGCCTTTATGTCAGTAGTACCGTTGACTACTATTGATGATACGTACAAGTGTTACAACTTTGTATCCTTAGTAGCATCAATGGTACTGATGGCAATTGTTTAGGATCAGTAGTACCATCAATAATATTGGTGTATCACCGCCCCCAAGACCTCTATTACAATATCTACTACTAGCTGTGCCAGCGAACTACGTTTCGCCGTATATTTTTTACCCGTTTTTGCAACATTTGTCATTGATGCTCAGCTCCTATTAGTCGTAGCGTGATGTTATATAGCCTAAAGCCTTCCTCGATAAATGGACTATCCAACACAAAAAGAATTTTTCAATTTGAATCAGTAGTTCCTGAGATTAGCGCGTTCAAGCAAACAAACAAACAAACTCTTCAGCTTTATAATATTAGTAAGTGTTACGCGCCACACCGCCTCAGCCAATCGCAAGCCAGCCAAAGCCAGCCAATCAGAGCCAAGCACGTGCAGCCATTTGCCAGCCAGCCCAAGCCAGCCAATCAGAGCCAAGCACGTGCAGCCATGTGCCAGCCAGCCCAAGCCAGCCAATCAGAGCCAAGCCAAGCTAGCGCCTTACTATCGGAGAAACTATAAAATGCCGCGCCATCTCATATTTAGATCACTTCTCTGTTTTACTGTTGCTAAGACGGAGCTCTGCCCGATTGTAAATCGAAATTAAATCAGTGTGATTCTGCAACGTCTGCTTTTTATTTTATCACGTTACATATCAGAAGTGGGATAAATATTTAAAAAAAACCCTAAAACGTAGTTACGTCAATGCGTCGAGTGTAGGCCGCCTGGTCCGTCCGCACGAATGGGGTAAATCTCCGCGTGAAGATTCATCCGAGACAACTAGTGAAAACGAAGACAAAGTTTCGCCACCAGCCTCGCCTTCAGCTCGAAAAATCCTACGCAAGCTTTTGAAATCAGAGGTACAAAAGGCCATGAGTTCTTATAACGAAATACCCTCCGTCACTACAAGAAAAGAACCCCGTGCAGCCTTGCTAATCCCCGAGTTCGACCCGGATAGCGAAGAGTATACTACTGCGACGGCATGGCTCACAAAAAAAAAAATTGATTAACTTGGTGGAATTCATATGGATGGTGCGAAAACACGAAGTCGTTTCATCTGCCAGATAGAATAAGGAGGTCAAGCAAGAAGATGGTACAACCGACTGGATGAATACGATTACTCTTGGGAAGACTGGAAGCAAATGTTGATACGTGCATTTCCCAGACATTGCAAATATGGATTCGATGACCAAATATTATCAGGACAAAGTCGCCATGTGTTTTCGGTGTAAGTTGTCAGACAGCGCAGTTGTCTCATGCATCATTCGCGTTCCACCAGCCACCGTCAATTTGGATTGGAACAAGCCCGTCAAGTAACGATGTCGTCAGGTTAGCCCACATTATTTTATTGCACTACCTTTGTAGCCAAAATAATCTATTGCACACTAGCCAAGCCAATATTAGCACAATCGAGGCATCAAACATAGAGGAAATCAGTTCAGATCTATTGAATAAAAACCGATTATGATTATTTGATTGCTTTACTAATCAATTTCCCTGACTATTTTGCGAGTAAAACACAAGACTAAGGATGTACAGATTTATTAAACATAAAAATAAAGTTAACAAGTGAACAGCCTATATACCGTCAACCTTACAGCTTGTTGCACAGTCAGTAGTTAGATCCAAAGTGTCTGAATTGCTAGACGCAGGTATAGTTCAAGAATCTGAATCATGTTTTGCTTCTCCCGTAATTCGTAAAAAAAAAAGAACGGCGATAGTAGACTTTGTGTTGACCCTTGCCTAATATCGATGATTAGGTCTCCAAATTTGCCGTTAAGAATTTCTTTACGAGTCTTAATTTGGCACAAAGTTACCATCAGGTCAAAATCGACCCTGCAGATAACCACAAAACAGCCTTTATAACGCCACATTGGTATTTGAATATACGCGTGTTCCGTTTGGCTTAGATAACGCACTGTTGTTATACGAATAATGAATAAGGTTTTAGATTCAATACGAAATTCCAATCACAAAAGGCGGTAGTTCAAAAACCCACAATGACTTTCCCGATAAATATGAAATTTTAGCATTCTTAGACAATTTGTTGCTACCCTCTTTTGATGTTCAGTCAGGTTTAGATATTTTACAAAAAGTTCTTTATAAATGAAGATCGGAAATTTTAAAGTGAAATGTTAGTAAGTGTTCATTTTTATAAAACAAAATTACATACTTAGGACATGAGATATCTTCGAATGGCATTCAACCAGGTGAATCAAAATTGTTAGCAGTGTCACAGTTTCCTACCCCTAGTAGTGTTCATGAAATACGTCAATTTATAGGGCTATGTAGCTATTTCCGTAAATTTATTAAAAGCTTCGCAATTTAATTGCTCGCCCTTTAACAGATTTAACAAAGAAAAACGCAGTTATGGAAATGGGGCACTGAACAAGTCGATAGTTTTCAATAATTAAAACTGTGTTTGTGTACAAGGCCAATACTGGCTTTATATGACCCTGTATTACCAACTGAGATTCACACCGATGCATGCAAATCCGGTATCGCAGGTATTTTTTTTACAAAAATACAGTGATAATTCCCTTAGGCCTGTCATGTATTTCAGTAGGGCAACGAGTAAAGAAGAAAGTATATACCACAGTTACGAGCTTGAAACGCTTGCCGTAGTAGAATCTATGTGTAGGTTTAGAGTGTATTATAGTAGGGATACATGTAAAAGTGGTAACTGACTGTACTGCCGTTCGCGCCACCCTTACTAAACGTGACCTTATCCCACGTATTGCTAGGTGCTGGCTGTCAATACAAGATTTTGACATGAGTGTACAATATGGTCTGGGGAAAATTGCTAGGTGCTGGCTGTCAATACAAGATTTTGACATGAGTGTACAATATGGTCTGGGGAAAAAATTTAACACGTAGACGCGTTGAGTAGAAATCCCATCGATGCTATTAATGTCAACCGCCTTGAAGTGTCAGATGGGTTCTATACAGTCCAGTACCAGGATGACAAGTTAAGGGGTATCATTGTTCAGCTTAAAGGTAGCTCAGCTGCCCCTGATATAAACAACTATGTGCTCTCAGATGATAGACTCTATAGGAAGACATTGTATGGTAATCGCCTCGTAGTGTCTGCATTGATCAGATAGACTAGTTCAGATGCACCACAATGATATAAGTCATGTAGGCTTTCAAAAATGTATAGATTTAATAAAGAGGGAGTAAATGGTACATTGTTCCCTATTCCGAAACCCACAGAACCCATGGTCATGGTTCATGTCGACCATATGCCCCTTTTGTAGAACAGGAAAAGGTTATCAATATATGTTGGTTATTACTGACTAGCTTCTGCCCGCGACTTCGTCTGCGTGGACTTCAATTTTGAACAATTTTTAAGTTTACCTCGGGAACTACTTAAGGAATCGGGATAAAAGGTAGCCTATGTCACGTTCTTTTCCATGTCAAAGGCTGCATGCATGCCAAATTTCATCCAAATCCGTTCAGCCGTTTTTGAGTGATTGAGTAACAAACATCCAAATATCCAAACATCCACACTTTCACGTTTATAATATTAGTAGGAAGTAGGATAATTTCTCTAAATTTGTTATTGCTGAGCCCACCCACGGTCAATTCAGTAAAAAACAATAAGAACACTTTAAAAAATACTTAGTTTATTGGTTACCCTCATAAACTTGTCAGTGATCATGGCAAAGCTTTTACTAGCAGATATTAAAAAAAATTCAACTGACAAGCAATTTAAGTACATTTTGACATCTGTTGCATGTCCACGAGCCAATGGTTAAGTGGAATTGGATCTTACTGAATGCGTTACGTGCGATTGATCCTAGCCAGACTTCTAATAATTGGGCCAATAGCTTACCTGACATTATTTGGGGTGTTAATAATACTGTAAATGAAAGTACAACATAGTCGTATAGCCCTATGATTTGATATTATGAAAGTAATAATGAATCGGTTGAAATCAGGCGTAACAATAGATCTAGTGCGCGATTAAAATTAGAAAGCCATGATGAAGCGTAACTTCGATAAAAAAAAAAAGGAAAACTAGTCGAATTTACAGAAAGGGAGATTTAGTTCTTTGGCGGCAAGCACCCACAAGTAGTGTAACAAGAGTGAGCACTAAGCTTGATGATATTTACTCTGGCCCATATATCATTACTAAGGTGTGGGTAATGACATATACGGAATCCTCAGTATTAAGGGGTTCCGAGGCTACAAGGCCTTTACTTCACAGTACCCTATATCATACAGTGCCAGTAGCTCTGATGACCAGCTTGAAACCGAAGATCTCATTGACCTACTTGAAAGCTAACCACGTGTTTTTCCATTGCGGGAGCAATGATTGTTTCAGGACGGCCGACTGTTACGCGCCACACCGCCTCAGCCAATCGCAAGCCAGCCAAAGCCAGCCAATCAGAGCCAAGCACGTGCAGCCATTTGCCAGCCAGCCCAAGCCAGCCAATCAGAGCCAAGCACGTGCAGCCATGTGCCAGCCAGCCCAAGCCAGCCAATCAGAGCCAAGCCAAGCTAGCGCCTTACTATCGGAGAAACTATAAAATGCCGCGCCATCTCATATTTAGATCACTTCTCTGTTTTACTGTTGCTAAGACGGAGCTCTGCCCGATTGTAAATCGAAATTAAATCAGTGTGATTCTGCAACGTCTGCTTTTTATTTTATCACGTTACATAAGTATAGATTACAAATATCTGTTCTACCACTTGATTGGACACATTTCTTCCAATTACTTCAACCAACTAAGTATAATTATAAAAGTTTTTTATCAATATAATTCAATTTAAAACAGGCTTAAATTAATTTGTCGGTACCAGGTACCAGGATAGTAGAATTGATGAAGACATTTTTTTCACTCTATATTTATACAAAGGGTTTGACCACGAGTACGTAGTACTATTATCTATTCTCTGTCACGGGTCGCATTCGCGAGAAGAAAACCTCTCTACATGATTTATGCATTTCTGGTCCTTCAACTGATTGAATAAATTGTAATTTTAAGTTCAAGTAGTTCAACTTTAGTTAAAGTAGTTCAACTTGAAATAATTGGAACACACGAAACCACCAAACGCGTTGATGCTAAAAATCTCGAAAATGCGTTCTTAAAATATCTGGAACGCGCCTATGCCTATTTTTCTTTTTTTTTGGATCCATAATCTATATGTCTCGGTTCTAGGTTTATAGGTATAGAAAACTATTACCTGACCTGGCCTATAACTACATACAACTACAGTCTTGGCCATGATTCTAACAGAATAACCTTTTTTTTTTGCTTAATAGGTGAACTCATGAGTTTTCAGCCTGCCGAGAACCGCCCTTTTAAGAGGGGGGGGGGGGATTAACCCTCCCTAAATATCCTTCCCTCCCTAAGTTTCGAAATATCCATCTCATGGCAGAGATGTGACTGCAGCAAAATCCCTCGGTGAACACTTACATCAACGAGAAACAAGAGAACGGCGCCATGTATTAACCCGTCACCGCACGGACAATGTCCGTGTGTGCATTTACCGATTTACATCAAAACAAAGTAAAATAATTTATAAATTACTAATAATGATACCTATTAAATATATTTACATAAACGATAAACTATGACATTGACATTTATTTAATTTAATTGCTTTCTATAAAATTTAACATTCTATTAGTACCATTGACATCAAAACAAAGTAAAATAATTTATAAATTATTAATAATTATACCTATTGAATATTTTTTGACCAAATACTTATATTAAATAAATAACATATAGACACTATAAATACATTCTTATGATATAATAAATTACTAACACTAAAACTAATAAATTAATTAAAGATAGCCTACGTGACTTGTACCTAATTCACACAAAAGGGTAAAAATACAACAGCATTTTGTTTAGATTATGAAAAAATCTACCCTCTCCTCAGCTCATCATTTATATTGCTGTGCCCCCCAGGCAGCACACAAGTCAGATAACTGGCCAACAATTTAACCTTATGCAGGGTTAAGCTTTATTATATGTATATGTATAGAAGCTGTGTCTACTGCCAAGTTCTGTATTAAAGTTTTTTTTGCTATCATAATGCTATTAGCTTATTTAGTTCTGTAATTTGCCGATTTTATTTCTTAAAGCTGAATAGTCATCATAAATAGAACTGTTACTCAAGAGTTTGTGTAACCTTTTGTATAACACTGGTATAAGATTCCATTATCAAGCATAGTACTGGATAATTTATGTTCTAGTTCTCTTTTAGCTGTAATAAATACCACATCTTGACAGTTACACAGCTGCTGTATAAAGTAGGTGACGTTTCTGTTATGAAGCATATAGTAACTTAACTGAAATTAAGGTAGCTGTTATAACTACTTATGCGCGCTTTAAGTACGAAATTACCGTCATGTGCAGCTAACTGTGGTAAAAACAAAAGTAACAGATTCTTATGCAGAAGTTTGCTGGCTATTCACGAAAAGTAAACATTTTTTAAGCTAGAAGAAATATTCTGGAACATTAGTCAGCATTTAAGCGGCTAGTAGTTTTTCATTTCAGCTACAGCGCGCGCTTGTATGTGTGTTGTGTAAAATGCCGCCTATCAAAAAAAAAGCTAAAAACATCCCCAATTCACGGATAAATAGAAAAAGAACAGGAGACATATAATGAAAGTGCTTGCGCGAGAATGAAAAATTAAAAACTCTATATGTGCCAATACACAAACGACTGAAACAGTACGAATGTGTGTGATTATAAAACAGTTATCGAAAATATGTTATGTGCAGACCACTTTTAACCAGAGAACAACTGAATAAGTGGACACATAAGGTCTTATAAGCAGACATTAGAGGAGGAGCCGCTGAGCTAGCAGATTTTATTCAGAATGAGCGGTCGCCATAATGAATAACATAACCTATTCTAATGGGGTTACCGGATGTAGAATTTTATATTCAAATACTCAATTATAATAACGAAATCGGTATAATATCCTTGTAAAAAGTATTACAAGGATATTTTTGAACCTACCTACCTACAACATAAAAAATATTTCACTCGTAAAAACAAAGCAGTAGACGAAATGTTTATTTCTCAAAACCCGGCTTATCAGGTAGCGCGTGAAAATTTTACACGAAATGTATATATAAATACACGGTAAAGTTGCATGCGCAACTACAATTTCTTACTTTAAGCATTCAATAAGGGTAAAATTATTAACTTATGACATTAATAATTTGGCCATTTATATTTCTGTCACTCAATAAACCAACGCGTGCACTTTGTGTTTGGATTTCAATTTAATTTGTTTAACTTCTTGATAAAATATACTGAAATAAGCTTAACGCTGTGTATCATCTGAAAATCTGAGCTTTGAAGGACATAAGTATAAAGTTCATTCATTATCTGGCTAACAGAGCTATAATACTTGCATAAAACAACAAAATGCTTTTATGCAGAAGATACTCAGCTTGTCGTACAATTATTCAAAACTTATTCATCTGTTATATTGCTATTACACATCTATTAGCAGTATAATTTTGTGCCCAAATTGCTTGAATAACGTCTGAGTAAGCGCCAAATCAGCTAATTACGGTAATTTCTATGACTGCTGTTAAAAAAACTTACTCAGAAGGTTTGTGCTGGCTGGATCAGGGTCCATAATTGTGCCTATACTATAACTACTTAAGAACCCATGTAAAAATTATGGTATGCAATAAAACATTTGAATTTGATTTGCTTCTCAGGCATCAGATCTCGTCAGCAAGGCGATAGAGGAGCAAGCGCGCGCGCAGCTGGCGGCCGAGCGACGGTCGCGGCTGGGCGCGGCGCTGCAGTGGCGCCGCGCGCTTGACTGCGTCGACGCACAGAGACGCGACGACGACGCGCGGCAGCGGCGGAACGCTATGCTCAGAGACGCTTCTAAGGTACCTGCAGTCCTTTTCACGAAAGAGGTCCCCCAGACGCGGCGCTATACCTTGTCTAGCCTATCGCATTCAGCAATATTCCATCTCTTTTTACAAGTAACTTCCAAGTAAAAGCAGGCAAACGACTGGCGCCAGAACACAATAGGCGCTCGGACTACACCCCCCGCCTTATCCCCTTGTCACAAAGAATAGCATTCCTCAGTTACAGTTATCCATTTCGCCAATGAGAGAGAGAGATAGCAATAATGCGGTCTCTTTCATATCCTCTCACTCGGGCAATTTTTTAGCAGGTAAGTACTGCGTTACATCCAACACTACAACCGATGTGATCCGCGAGAAAAATATTTAAATATGGGTTTCATGTAGTAAATTTTTGCTAAATTGTAATTAATCTGAACCTTAGAAATAATAAAAAGACCAGATATTTTTTTTTATCATCTGATAGGAATTTGGTAAATTTTATGAAATTTTCACCTCGCTGTCTTTGATGGCCGATTTAAGCCAAAGTAGCCCTATTAAGTACTTCTTTTTTGAAATGATTATGAAAGCAGAGAGTCTAGAGAAGTTTTTACACATACCTAGAAACCATGAATTCGCCTGTTTAGATTTTTAATTTAAAGATGAATTTTTAAGTAATTATTCACTAACATTCAAATTTTGACTTTACACTACTGTTTTCTAAATTTCCACTAAAGTTACGAAGCTGATTATTTTAGACATAAAAGAAGCACTAAAGATGATTCAGTGGCAAAAAGAAAAACATTAAAATATGTTCTACTTTTTTTTATTTAAAATTTTTAAGTTCTTTGGATCAAAATTTTCAAAAAGTCAGAAAAAAAATTATTACTCGAAAACTACGAATAATCGCGGAACATACATGGGGGTGATTCGGGTACTCGCAAGAGGTGCTCTAAGTCTGGACTTACGCTTGACACTATTTTTTGGGACACCCTGTATATTTCTCGAAACGAAAACGCGTCGCCCGGTAACCTAACCTATTTCAATGTCATTCCGTATTCGACTCGACTGACATGTCACGTGCGGCCGGCCGCCACAGGCTCTCACTGCACAGACTATTATGCAGTGTTGCCACTCGCTCATCCTCGAGCGTAAACACACGGAATGAATATTGAAAAATAATGAATTTGGAAATTCGTATTCGAATCTTACGATTTCGAATGCCAATTCGAATTCAGTGGGGCTAGCACGTAGGAGAATCGAAAATAGAATCGAAATCCGAATCGAGGAGTTTGTATGGCAATTTTATTAGTTCTGCTACTCACCGCCGTGGCGCTAATAAAATTGCCATACAAACTCCTCGATTCGGATTTCGATCCTCCTGCGTGCTAGCCCCACTATTGTTTCAAAAATGCATTTCCAGCATTACTTACTTACGTTTCTGTTTACTTATTTCTATTCACTTACTTTAAAAACAATACAAGATATGTAAGCCATTGTGATGCTATTAATAAAAATTATTATAATTATTCGGCATCGGTGGCGCTGTGGTCTCGGCTCTGGACTAATTGGACTGTGCCCCGAGTAGAACCGGGATGCCCGCTATCGATCCTGATGCCATGTACCAATGTGATTGATGATCATGAGTTAGATCTTAGATTTTCGCACCAACTCCTTTCCTTCTTCAGAATTTAACACAGGCTGCTAACCTTCCTCCGTTCCCCCCTATAATACTACAACAAAGCACATGGAGAAAGTGCGATGCCCACCTCGAGTGTATTGAGGTTATTATCACATCAAACTGCAACCTCGTTGGAATCGGTCACTTTCCCCCCTCAGTGAGCAGTATAGTATTGCTTGATCCCACAGCGCGTCGCGATATCGAACGCGCTTAGCTCATGGGAGAGCGCAGTGATCAGGCAGGAGGCGCTCGCGGCGGAGGCGACGCGACGAGCGTGCATCCAGGCGAGCGCGGCGCGAACGAACGCGCGAGCAGTGCGAACAATGCGCGAGCGGGACAGAGCTATACGCTCGGCGAGAAGGCTCGCCGCGCTCACCGCGAGGCTGAGGGAGGCGGTGCGCAGCGGCCACAAGTGACTTCACCGAGTGTTCTAATTGAAATAAAATCATTTCGCACCAAACAAAGCTGTCTTTTATTTCGACCACGACCACACCACGACACAATAACCCATTGTGGTTGCATTTTTTTTTATTTTCGGGTTCCATACCTCAAAAGAAAAAACAGAACATTCATAAGATTATTTCTCTGTCCGTCTATCGGCACTTTGACAGTAATGTGCATGTAGCGTCGAACATTCTAGAAGCAATATGTCAAGTAATAAATTAATAATGCTTATTTAATGTGCTTACGACTGGAAAGAGATGTTTTTTCGTTCACTTTATTTCAATCGTCTTTATAATTTTTTTCTAGTATATGCTTTAAATTGTTGATACTCTGTGAATAATGCCTTTACAGTTGGTTGCTGAGATGATGTAGGAATCGAACATGCTGCTTGTTGCTGTTGAAGTGCCTACTCGAACCCTTGCATTCTGGTGTTAAATATTAATTCCAGTTGCTCCATATTTTGACTCATTTGTGCTGCCTCCATCAATTCAGCCAAGAGACGCCCACTGTTGGCCATAGGCCTCCCCCCAAGGATCTCCATACCGATCGGTCCTGCGCCTCCCGCATCCAGCGGCTTCCCGCGACCTTCACCAGTCTCTTGAACCATTTCCAATCGATCGACATTGAGATTGTGATTTTTTGTACGCTTGATTTTCCACATTGGCACAAAATTGGAACCGTATTGTAGTGATTTTGAGTGAACCAAACTCGATGCTATCAAATTTTCTCAAAATACGGATCTACTTTGTCGCTAGTGTTGCAAAATAAGAGTACTAAATTAAAATCACAATCTCAATTCCGATCGATTGGATTTGGTTCAATAGTAATCGTACAGATCGCCGGTCCACCTTGTGGGGGCCTACCAACACTGCGTCTCCCGGTACGCGGCCGCCACTCAAGGACCGCCCTGTCCCAACGGCCGTCAGTACTACGAGCGATGTGTCCTGCCCACTGCCACTTAAGGTTTGCAATCCATAATAAAGTTAAATTATTTAAGTAGTTCCAACACATGCATGTAACAAAAACTAACACATTTGAGAAATTTTAGCCAAATAAAAATACTTGTAGGGTATCTTACAATAGTTTGTAGGGTAACATAAGAATAGTTAATCTCCATATATAATAAAATCGTAGGGGTACAAATGTTTGTCCGGAAAGATCTCCGAAACTACTCGACAGAATTTGATATGGCTTACACCACAATGCTTAAAATTTTCCGGAAGAACATTTAGGCATAATTTCATTTGCTTAAATTCACTTTTTATTTTTATTAAAAAAATACCATATAAAATTTTTGATGACAAGTATGTAGAAAATCAACATGGCGCACGTGAAATTATTTTGACAAGTCTGTTACATATTGCAAAATAAAAACTTTTCTGTTATTGGCTGTGCCCATCTGAATTTTGCCAACCAAGAAGTTTAAATTGTCTGTAAGGAAAAAGGATCAAGCCATACAACCAATGTATATAGCATTTTTTATGACAATATCACGTCACAAATATAAAATTTGTAGGTTGGTTTAATTTTTGGCCAATTTTCACAAAATCGGTACAATATTTGAAATGTTAAAAAATGAAGATACCCTTTTCAAGGCATTTTGAAAGGTTTTATATTATGTTTTTACATTATGACTAAGGAATCAAACTCTTTCATCCATTTAAAACTATTAAAGGTATTACGCGTAGAGGGAGTACATCCTAATGTAACATTGACGTAAATTCGCCGACATAGCTGATGCTCAAAAAAGGTGGATAAAAGTTCGTTTCCAAACCTAGCAATATAGGTATCAAGTGAAAGGCCTTGAAGCGTAGAACATTATGAACCTCGGAAAATCGCCTAAAATTCAACATGGCCGCCGCTCAAAAAAGGTGGATACAAGTTCGTTTCCAAACCCAGCAATATGGGTATCAAATGAAAGGCCTTGATGTGTAGAGCACTATGAACCTAGCAACATTGACATAAATTCAACATGGCCGCCGCTCAAAAAAGGTGGATACAAGATCGTTTCCAAACCTAGCAATATGGGTATCAAATGAAAGGCCTAGAAGAGTAAAGCATTATGAACTTAGGAAAAATGCCCTAAATTAAACATGGCCGCCGCTCAAAAAAATGGATAAAAGTTCGTTTTCAAACCCAGCAATATGGTTATCAAATGAAAGGCCTTGAAGAGTAAAGCATTAGGTATCTAGAAAAATTGACCTAAATTCAACATGGCCGCGGCTCCAAAAAAACGGATAAAAGTTCGTTTCCAAACCCAGCAATATGGGTATCAAATCAAAGGCTCTGATGAATAAAGCACTATGAACCTAGCAACATTGACATAAATTCAACATGGCCGCCGCTCAAAAAAAGGTGGATACAAATTCTTTTCCAAACCTAGCAATATGGGTATCAAATGAAAAGCCTTGAAAAGTAGAGCATTAGGTACCTAGAAAAATTGTCCTAAAGGATAAAAGTTCGTAAAAAAAGGATAAAAGTTCGTTTTCATACCCAGCAATATGGGTATCAAATGAAAGGCGTTGACGAGTAAAGCACTATGAACCTAGCAATATTGACATAAATTCAACATAGCCGCTGCTCGAAAAAGGTGGATAAAAATTCCTTTCCAAACCTAGCAATATGGGTATCAAATGAAAGGCATCAAAGAGTAGAGCAATATGAACTTAGGAAAATTGGTCTAAATTAAACATGGCCACCGCTCAAAAAAAAAGGATAAAAGTTCGTTTTCAAACCCTGCAATATGGGTATCAAATCAAAAGCTTTGATGCATAAAGCACTATGAACCTAGCAACATTGACATAAATTCAACATGGCTGCCGCTCAAAAATGGTGGATGAAAGTTCGTTTCCAAACCTAGCAATATGGGTATTAAATGAAAGGCCTTGAAGGGTAAAGCATTAGGTAACTAGAAAAATCGATCTAAATTCAACATGGCCGCCGCTAAAAAAAGGATAAAAATTCGTTTTCAAACGCAGCAATATGGGTATCAAATGAAAGGCCTTGACGAGTAAAGCACTATGAACTTAGCAAAATTGACATAAATTCAAAATAGCCGCTGCTCAAAAAAGGTGGATAAAAATTCGTTTCCAAACAGCAATATGGGTATCAAATGAAAGGCCTCAAAGAGTAGAGCATTATGAACTTAGGAAAATTGTCCTAAATAAAACATGGCCGCCGCTCAAAAAAAATGGATAAAAGTTCGTTTCCAAACCTAGCAATATGGGTATCAAATGAAAGGCCTTGAAGAGTAGAGCATTAGGTACCTAGAAAAATCGACCTTAATGCAACATGGCCGCCGCTAAAAAAAGGATACAAGTTCGTTTTCGAACCCAGCAATATGGGTATCAAATGAAAGTAGTCCTTGATAAGTAAAGCACTATGAACCTAGAAACATTGACATAAATTCAACATAGCCGCTGCTCAAAAAAGGTGGATAAAAGTTCGTTTCCAAACCTAGCAATATGGGTATCAAATAAAAGGTCTCAAAGAGTAGCGCATTATGAACTTAGGAAAATTGCCCTAAATTAAACATGGCCGCCGTTCAAAAAATGGATTAAAGATCGTTTTCAAACCCAGCAATATGGGTATTAAATGAAAGGCCCTGAAGAGTACCTAGAGCATTACGAACCTACGATAATTGTCTTAATTTGTTAATTTCCAAATGGCCGCTGCTCAAGAAAGGCAGAATAAAGTTGAATCATTATGGAATAAAATGGAGGAAAAATCTAAACACTGTTTTAAGCATTTTGATGGCGAAACGGAGTTCGCGGGCACAGCTAGTAAAATAATATTAGGGTAGTCTTAGATAATAAATTGTGATATTTTTGTATGTAGGTAGTTATTAATAATGGATTTGTTAAGTACCCTTAGAATAGGTTTAGTATTAAGATGGGGTGCGATGTCAGACAACCTCCTCGTGGTGCACCCTGGGCAACCCGGCAGATTCTCTGTCGCGGTCTAATAGTCTGACGAGAGGCTCCCCATGGAGGGGGAGCGTAGGATGGCCGGGTTCAACCCGGCGGGCCACTTCGTGTGGCCAACCGCTTCATGCGGTGAAGGGCTATGTCCCCTTTTCTTTTATTAAGAAGAGGTGTGGCTTTCGCCGGAAGCCGGTTACCGGCGCCTACCTTTGTTGGTGGCAGTGGTGGGGCGAGTTTCTCGCCATGGCGTTTCACACCTGCCAGGAATCTCCCCGAGCTTTGGCTCACCCGCGCGGCGGTGGATCCAGTGGGATCTACCGTCGGGCAACCCGTTATCCGCACTGAGCGAGCCGGGGGTCCGGCGCACTGAGCGTCGGGCTGCGTGGAAGACAACCACAATAAAAAATCACCCCAACCCCAAGATGGCGTCTCCGTGCCGAGGGGGTGCATGGCTGGTGGGAGACCAGTCCCAAGCGGAGCAAGGGAGTGTATCCCAAAATACATTAATATGGAATTTGGCAAAAACGATAAAAGTCCCCAGGGGGTGTCAGTCCCCCCCCCCCCCCCCCCGTAGGACCGCGGCGCAAGGCGGCTGCGGGCAGCCATACGTATCTGGGGCTGGCTCTACCAAATTCCACCCTTCCGAGTGTCGATGAGAATAACCCATGCGAACCAGTTCAGAGCGGGCCACCACCGGTATCCGGGCCGGCTGGTGGAAATTCCATCATTCCAACCGAGGCGATAGGAGGAGAATTCCAACCCCCGACGGCGGTTCCCGGGTCGTCGAGGGGTAAGAATGCGACCGGACGCAATGGAGGGAGAAGAAGGTCCGGGGTATCCGACATAATGCTCGACTACGACGCGCCGGACATGTTCCCGATCTCGGGAGAGTCGGACGTAATGTCCGAGGCCTCGCTGATGAGCGCGGATAGCTGAGCGAGCGCACCTTCCATACGTCGGAAGAGAAGCAGGGAAGCAAGATGTGACGGGAAGGAAGACAGCGACGAGCCTTCGTCTGAAGATGTTCCGCTGGCTTCCTCCAGAACACCGAAGTCAAAAGGCAAAAGAGGAAGAGGCCGCCCGCCAACCACAGGTGTGTACGTGGGATTGGCAAAGGCGAAGGCGGAGTATCTACGGCAGGAGCATCTGGAACTCCAGCTCCAGGCTGAAAGTGAGCCCCTAGAGATGCCTATCGAACCCCGCAACACACTTAGTAAAACTCCCGCATTACCATCAGGTGCAGTGGTTCTCTCCCCTCTCGAGGAAAGCGGTGGCGACGACCCAACGCTCACTATCACCGAGCGCATGGGTCGCGCCATAGACATTATTAATTTTGTAGCAGAAAGATCTTCCAATCTAAAGGGGACCTTTGTCAAAAAATTGAAGATGGCGGCGGCATATCTGAGGGAGGACGCCAAAACGCTAGCGACGCGAACTGTCTCTGACGAGACGGAGCGCCTGCAGCAGGCGAACTGCCGCTTAGAAGCCGACCTCAAGGTACAGAAGGAGAGGATCGCCGAATTAGAGGCAAAAATGAGGGACCTCCAGGGGAGGAGCCTCCACCACCCCCTCCCACAATGACTCGGGATGAGACTTTAGCTCCTCATAACATCGAGGAGCTAGAAAACAGGTTGATGGGGCGCATGGTTACGCGACTTAACGCCAGGCTCGAGGGGTTAGAGCCTAGGCTGAACCCCGAACCGCGCTGGCGCCCCTCCCTGAACCACGAAAGGCGAAATGTGGTGGCCACCTCTGACATGGCCATTAAAGAGACGGAGACTCCCAGTGCGTCCACAGCCCCGAAGCCCGCAACACGAAGCGCTCCCTCTGCGCTCAAGAATGCGGCTCCCCCGAAACGCAAACCACCACGAAGGAGGAAACTCACCGCGGAATCTGCAGCGAAGGATTCAAATTCACTGCCGCCGGCCCCATCTACCACAGAGTAGGGTTGGACTACAGTGGTGAAGCGCGGCCAACAGAGTAGAGCCAGACAGGCAGGCAGACCGGCAAATACCATCATGCCGAAGAAGCCCCCTCCATCGGCGAAAAAGAAGAGGAAACCTTCTCGGCAGCCCAAACTGCGCGCGCCGAAGACGGCGGCAGTAGTGTTGTCACTTCAGCCAGGCGCCGACGCGAAGGGTCACACGTACGCTGGGGTAATTGCGACCGCCAGAGCCAAAATAAACCTCGCGAAACTGGACATAGAGGGAGTCCAGTTCCGTAGGTCCTTGACTGGGGCTGCCGTAATCCTCATTTCCGGCGATGACAAAGAGGCGAGTGCAATGGGCCTGGCCGACGCCCTGAAAAAAGTGGTGGACGCCGATATTGCGCGGGTTACCGTACCCACTAAGACGGCGGAGATGCTGGTCTCCGGACTAGACGAGTCTGTCCAGCCGGAAGAGCTAAAGAAGGCACTCGCCAAGACTGGCGAGTGCGAAGTTGATGAGGTCCGGGTTGGGGAAATCCGTCAGGGCTGATACACAATGGGAACGGCGTGGGTGTGTTGCCCTGCGGAGTCAGCCAAGAAGATTGCCTCATCCAAGAGGCTGTTGGTCGGCTGGTCCGCGGCCAAGGTGAAGCTTCTCCTGCCGCGAGAAATGCGGTGCTTCAGGTGCCTCGAAACGGGTCATCTGAGAGCAGACTGCAAGGCGGAGGAGGACCGTAGCACGTTGTTACCGGTGTGGGGAGGCCGGGCACAAGGCTTCGACGTGTTCGTCGAAGCCCAAATGCCCATTGTGCATGGCGGCTGGAAAGCCGGCGGACCACCGCCTTGGGGGCAAAACTTGTTCTGCCCCCAAGACGCCCATAAATAGGAGGGCAGCGCTAAGACCGCAGCCTGGGACCTCATTAGCGGAAGCGGAGATGGAGGTCACCGAGGACATCGTCGGGGCCCCCATCCTCCAGGAGGAGGCGGCCGCGGTAGGAGATGTGCCCTGCATAACAAATAGACCCCAGCCCCAAGGCACCTAGTGCCGGGACGTTGCGGGGCGAAGAGCGGCGCACACCATCTGCGCCGCTGACAAAGCAGTGGAGCCACGCGCCTTTGACGTGTCGGGAGTCCGGCAACGGACGACTCACAGGCAGGGGGTCAGCGGGAACAGGGCCTCGCTGTTGTCCCCCTTCCCCCTGTCCTGCGACAGATGGAGGAGGAGTTTTAGTGGGTAGACCTAGGCCGAATCGGTCCGGAGAGTCCCACATACCCTCGTGGTTTGGCTCGACCACGAGGGATGTTTAAATGCATTTTCCCCCATTCAAAAAAAAAAGTTTAGTATTAAGATACCCTCACTTGTAAATAATAAAACTAGGTTCTCTTTACGGTATAGCTCGCCGCAGGGGTCTGTGTCTCAAAAATAGTATATAAGGCGGCAGGAATCCTAATAAAAAATGAACAACCAGCCAGTCTTTCATTACAAGTCGTCCACCAAACTACCTCCAACATTTAAAATACTATTTAAAATAAAAATTAATAAAATAAAATCAGTTTATTTCAGTGTGTGTGATGTGTGTATTTCTTAATCTTCTACTTTGTACATACATATATGATTAAATTATAGCTAATTACATTCTATATACTTAAGGCCTTGCTAATAACCATTGTATAAGCCTGATTTAGTTAAACAGTGTTTTGTCACGTTCACTCGAATGACATTTCAAATTCGAACAAAAGAGACAAAACACTGCTTAACTATACAAGGCTTATACAATGGTTATTAGTATGGCCCTAACTATCTATTTTATATATTTCACAAGTTTTCTCCACATACATGTGTAAATGTGTCTGCTGTTGCTTTACACTCGGTTGAATTATTTTATACATTTAGAGGAGCAAACAATTTTTTGTGTTTACTCTTTGAAGGTACACACTCTCAACTATCGATACAATTTCACTTAAACATTGAACATATTCTAACAGATTGTCAGATGAGTCTATAGGCATATAAGATTTATTTGCCTATAGACTCATTATAATGATTGAGTAAATTATTTAGAGGAGCAAAAAATCTTTTGTGTTTACTCTTTGAAGGTACCCGCAAAATTAATCGTAAAACGTCAAATTGGTTGACCCACTCGTAAAAGTTCTAAGCTGGGACCGCTGTATCTCTCATCTGTCGGAGTCCCCGTCCAGTCCCTCGGTAGCGGCCGCCAGCCGAGCCCGAGCCCTGCGGTACTGGCGCAGCACTGTCTCCGCCCCCCGCAGCAGGTCCCAGGTCGAAGCGCTAGCCGCCGGCCCCTCGGCGGGCCTCCGCTGGAGACCCGGTATGGGAGACTGGGATATGACCTGCCATCGCACGTTGACTGTGCCCGTCGAGCGATAATTGAAGTTCGCGTCCTGGAATAGAGCGAAGGTCGAGCTGTAAGGACAACAATCAGTATTAAATATACTAACTGTTGCGGTTTCGTTCCATGTGCCAATTACGCAGCGCACGCGACGAAAGTTCTGAAAAGGAATTTATTTTCAAGTGCTTGCATGAGATTAGCGTGTTCCACCAGACAAACAAATAAACTCTTCAACTCAACTGTATAATATTAGTAAGTGTTCGGAATTTGGGGAACGCGCGAGACCCCCCCCCCCCCCAGGTGGAATTAGCCCCCCGTGAGGGGGGGAGTCGCCGTTGAACCCGCGTATTGAAAGGTCGTCGGTTACGCTGCGCAAGAGTGAATTGCGCCCGGCCCGCGTCGCGAATTATTTATATCGCGAATTGTCTATTTAGTGTTTGTGCAAAAAAGGAGCTTGGCTGCCTATGTAGAACCCACCATTGTATGTGATCGTCAAGTTGGATGTGTAGTGATATCACTGTGGTGTCAGTGTTCCCGGAGGTGAAGCAGAGTGGGCTTTCACCAAAGAGGGACGTCCCTCCTCTGATGCTGCTCAGGTGATGTTTTCGGGACACCACAGTGAGTGTTTGAACATTAATATATTTAATATAAGTTATTTGTTGGCGACTCCGACAGCTCCGTGTATCACGGACGAAAGTACACCCCGGAGTTTCAGTTAGTGTTAAGGGCGTAGGGTTTTCCGCCCCCCAAAGATCCGGCCGTGTACTATTCATTGGTAGCAGAGCGTGTTTTTTTGGTTCCGTGGTTTTGATTGACCACTAATTGTTTGTTTTGGCTATTTGGGCACCTTATTTATCAATATAATTTAAAAACTCTGGTTGAAACTACCAAAACAAACTGGTAGCAGAGCGTTGAAAAACTTATTGTTGGTTGAGCCAGTAGGGTTTTCCGCCCCCCAAAGATCCGGCCGTGTACTATTCAGTAAGTAAGTATAGTCATGAAAAAGGTTACTTTTTTCACTGCGTGGTTATTCAATTACGACTTTCCGGAATTGAGGTTGGTTTTCATCGTGGGGGGAGGAAGTATTTCTGCTTGGTTTGGTTGATGGTGGAGCTTCTAATCCCGCCTGGCTAGCTAGCATCGTCTTACCTAAGTTTGTCGCCATAATAACAAAGTAAATAGCATTGTCGTATTCCGACTATTAAAGCTCAGATAGCCGGTTCCACAGCTGTTAAGGAGACCAAGTAAAACTAGCTTCCATCTTCAGATATCGATCGGTTTCAATATTCCATGTATCTCTGGATATGGTTACTGGCGATAGATATTTCCATACAAAATACGTCCAAATTCTATCACCACTAAACAAATCCAGAGATAGATAGGATATTGAAACCGGTTGTTTATTATCGACCGGTTTCAATATCGTGTCTATCTGTGGATTTGCTTAGTGGAGATAGAATTTTGACGTATTTTGTATGGAGCTAATGTCAAATGCCTATCGCTAGTAGCCAAATCCACAGATAGATAGAATATTGAAACCGGCCGTATATCGTCACTTCCCATTAGATAAATACTAACCAATCGATAGGGGCCTAATTCTGTTAATCTTAACGTTGTTATCGTTTCGTGATGGCGTTTCAATAAAACCGCTTTTGTCAGTTTTATACGCTTTTCCAGGTGCAATTTAATTGTACTACAATTTCTTCAAGTCAAAAATGATAAATGTTTGTAGTTAGTGATGGAGAAAACATGTTGAAAGGAGAGTAAATTGAGACCGACCTGGTTTACCTTCGGGCGCTTTTAGTGTCATGCGGATTTGCTCACGCACGCGGAATTGGTACGCATGCGTAGCACCCGCAAAGAACCATTTCATACGTATATTTATTGTAAAACGTGAATTAGGCACGCGGGACGCGGGACGTATATGCGGGCAACACCCCGATGCGGAACATCCTGTTTTCAAGAAAGAAGTCAACATGTACTCCTATCTTCTTGTTTCGTATTTTGTATAGTATGTAAGCGACACATTCTTCTGATTTTGATAATTATTATTTTTAATTAAAATACAAAACACAACTTAACACGTCTATACCATAATGCAACCCACAGAAAAATGTTATTCAAACTGCGTGTGACTCGCAGCGTAAACTTTCACACATGCGGGCTAGTCCCGCGTGCGTGAGCAAATCCGCACGACACTAAAAGCGCCCTAAGTCCTGCATGCTAGATGGTAGAGATGCTCTTCCTGCTACCCTTCCAATGTTTCTTCTTCCTATTAATGAAGGTGATGCTGCACGATACAGAATAGCACGTATATCGCGGCTGCTCGGTACTTCCAAGCGCGGATCCACCGTTGTGGGCACGATGGGCATGCCCACAACCCTAATAGACTTGTGACGTCACTCTTTCATGGTCTATTGAGATCGATAGACTGATGATAATTTTATCCAGTGCCTTAAAAAAACAATGAATCTTAGTCAGTGCCATATGTTTTGGAAACATCTTTGTAGGGATGCACTATACTCTTACGATCATGAGTGAGGTCTTACTCCGACTCGCACTTGGCTGCTTCTCGGATGGCTGTGATGTGACCACAACCTTTTTTGAGTGTTGAATCCGCGCCTGGGTACTTCGACGATAGGTTCGCGTTGTGGAATTGAAATGCTCGACCCAGTCGACTCTCGATTTAACTATACCATTACGATACCATTTATTTATAGTTCCTTAAACGACCGCAGCGGAGCTGCTATAGTTTTCATACAAAATAATACGATTACCACAACCAGAACTATAGTGGTATGTGCTTGGGGCACTGTTGTGTATAAAGAAACGCCTACAACAAAGTAACTAATAAAGCGGAGCGCTTTACCTGCAACTGTGGCTTGGCCAACACGTCCAAATCCTTGATCAGATGACAGCCGCCGACGAAGAACCGCCTGCTCTCCGCATCTATCTCGTTCTTCTCTTCGGGGCGTGAGCAGGAAAGCGTCTTCCTGTAGAAACCTGCCTCCAGTGGTATCGGAGTGTAGCCGTACCCCTCGGTGCGGTGGCGTCCCCACCAGTCAGTCGAGATCACCTCAAGGAACAGCTGTATGGGTGGCGTGTCTAGAAATTTACAATAATGTTATTTTCACTTCTCATGCTCTGAAAGTGCTTATTTGTGCAGGATATAGGCTGCACAAAATCGAATTTTGTGCACAAGTGCATTAACGTATCTAGTCATACATAAAAGTATCTATATTAAGAGGATTGTGAAGTAATCGTGCGCGGCGCGAGTAGGTATTTTCTAAAATGCTATCTGTTTCACACCGCTCGGCCTCCCGTCTGGCGTTTACACCACAAATACAACACGCGCAAATTCTCACGCACACAACGACAGCATCATTATTTTACCGTTTGTAATGTTTTGCGTTGCTTAGGTATTCCTGACTGCCTTTCCGCTCGCAACTTTGCCTTCGTTATTTTCGTTTTTCGTGAGGGAATTTTGTTTTCCCGTATGAAAAATAATTTTATAACTTTATATTACTCAGTGATAATCATTGACATACGTCAATGGTGATAATGTAGCATTCTATTAGTCGAAAATTTATTTAAATCAGCCTAGTAGTTTTTAAAAATAAAAAATATAATAAATAAAAATAGCTTTATTTCTAAAAATAATTTTAACAATAATTACGCCGAGACTTCCCAGTGAGATAGTTTTTGAGTTTATTCATTACAAATAAAAATACAAATCTTCTTTCTTTATAATATTTTAGTAGATAAGTTTCGTAAATTATTTCAGTATTCCTTTGAAATTTATAGTGTAGGCACTTACTTGGTATCCCTACCAAGTCCTACTTTATAGGACTGAGCTGTTATTTTTTATGAAAGTACCTATCTATCGTACATTTACCTGTCTAAAGAAAATGACTTTTTGTAAGATGAGTGTTATACTGAATTAAAATGATTTTCATTTGAGATGTGAATCAATAATGGATACTTTTATGGAAAAAATAAACACTAAACATAAAATGACATTCAATTGTTTAAACAAGAACAGATCTCTTGTTAACTTAAAAATAAATAACAAAAAATCTATTATTTTAGATAGATTATTTAAAAAATATAAAGTAATAATTATGCATCAAATAAAAAATACCTCTCATTTTTATACACTAATCTTGGGTAGTTAAATTAATAGTCTTAGAATTCTAATTTTTACCACCTCCGTGGTCTAATGGTTGAGGCCACCGGATGTTGATCGGGAGGCCCGTCCGGCGGGGTTCGATTCGTCGGGTTCGTCGGGACTACAAAAACACTGAAAAGTTAGAAATAATATAAGAATAGGTACAGACAACATCACACATCATTATTGAAGACGGTGCCAAATTTTAAGACTTTCTACACTGAGAAAAAAGGATTTTGGGCCTAAGACGAAATACGCCTTACACGGTTAAATTGTAAGTCCTTCGAGTGAATTTGTTACGCTTACGTTTATTTTCGCTTAGCTAAGCGATATTGTTAAAATAGTATCGTCATTTACACTAGATAACAACGTCGAAATAACACATATCGTAAGGCACTTTTGTAATCGGCCTTTTTCCCTTTAATAACGCCTTATTCTTACGACGATGAACAACCGGCGAATTTAATCGTAAATAACGGTGCTATTCGTCTTTCGAAAAGGTTAATTACAATTTAGTAACACTAAATGTATTTAACACTTAAACTAAATAAACGCAAACGTAAGTTGTAAAATGCTTCACCAATACGACTAATATTAACTTCACACAGTTATTTACACGTTAATGACAGGTATGATAATACCACGGCAAGGCGATTATACTCTGCCATACAATCGATTACGAGTTACTCTATGACGAAAAATGACGTTATAGCAAGTAGTTTTTAAGTTATCACACGATAGTTTGCGACGGAGCACAGATAATTATTATTATCAATACATACTAGAACACTGATAAAGCCTTATATGCTAAGATGAAACTTGGTAAAGGTCTACAGGTTGACGACCTCCGTAGCCGAGTGGTTAGATAAGATGAAATTCGCTTCTATATTACAAACAAAACTAACGTCTGTAAGGCGTTTAGAGCCGTAAAACTGTTATAATTAAAAAGCAGTAAAGCTTATTTCGTCTTAAGCAAGATGAAATTCGCTTCTATATTACTAACAAAACTACCATCCGTAAGGCGTTTAGAGCCGTAAAACTGTTATTATTAATTAACGATAAGTTGCAAATGATGGTATATTCTAGTTTTCTACGGGAAGATCCGTGATATAGACAACACTAAAGACCATAGAAATCATAGTAGTGAGTGTTGCCAACGTAAGCGTTTGTTTGCATAATCAAGGGGTAAGAAAACAAACTTGCCACAATCCATAGATTGTATCAAAGTCAAACTTAGAAATTTTGGCAGGTAAGGTTTTAGGTACGATTGCGAGAAGCCAATCGTATTGCCCTTTGTGTGTCGAGAATGCGATTTGACGAAGCCCCCCAGTATTTTTAGTGGGTATGCCTCGATTAGCGGGGTGAGTCCCACATAACCGCAGCTGGGCCCCACTCCCACTGCGGTAGATATAAAATCTTTTTAACTGGGTTAAAAAAAAGGTAATTGTTTAAAGCAATGTCTGTTTTTATTATTAATGAAGTTATTTTAATATGAATTTAATATGCACTTGATCAACAACTAATATAATTACGCTATAAGCCTGACATTGGATTGATTTGTTGGCAACTACACTGTGGTTTTTGTGGGGATTGCAGAATTGCTGCGAATCTCACAGTGACTGTAACCACTTACCATCAGGTGGGCAGTCTGCTCGTTTGTCAATATGTAGCAATAAAAAGAAAACACGTAACAGGCATGACAGTAGTGAGTTTGCAACTGACATTGGTAAACTCGTCCAAGCTTAAGGAGAGTAGCGCATTTGCATCCAAAAGTAAAAGTAATAGGTAACATAGTCTTAAAAAAATAAACAGATTTTCAGTTAAACGAATTATTTTAATGCCTTAATCATTTCATTTTACTAAAATAAAATAGAGTAACAAATGAAACTTAATTTAATTTTGCAGTTAAATTCTTGAGTCCGAATTAGGTACCGACACTTCACACCACACTTATCGTCTTCATACTCCTCTTCAAGTATGTGATGTACATTTTCCATATTTTCATGATACTTAAAATCGACAGAAAATATATTCTCATTACAGTGGATGTGTGACTAAACACTTAAGAGATTCAATAAATCTTTTAACTTCTCTCAGTTTAAGGGTATTTTTAGCCGATGTAAGATCTCCGCCTCTTTTTTCTTGGACAATAGATCCTGTAGTGTATTTGATACTTTTCTTATCCTGTGTTCGGTAATGGTCGTAGCACACATATCAACTCGGAAAGGGATCGTCACCGTATCGCCTCGCCGTCAACCAGGCGTCAACCTAACGTAAGCGCGTTAGCAGCTCCGAGTCGACTCGGCTACGGCAAGGCGACGCCGCGCTTACGGCTCGCCGGCCGCTGGTTGACGGCTAATGGTAGGTAATGTTCTATTGATTTTCATCGCCAGAGAAACGGAAATCAATAGGAATCGAGCACAAATGACACTGGAAAAGCGCTCGATGCCGGATGAATTATTAAAAAATAGGGCCCCAGGCCGCGGAGCGGGGCGTGGACGAAGAAACGTAAGCTAGGGTACGAAGAGTCGTAAGACAGCGTACGGTGAGAAGTAAGCGCGGGTACGGGAAGTCGACCACTCACCGTACTGCGGTTCGTGAGCTTGTCCCGAGGCGAGGCGATTACTTTACGATCCGGTTAGTGTGCGTTGCAGTAGGGAGTTTCATACAAAGAATACTGAACGGCTAGAGTTGATACGTTTACGTTCAGTTTACGAGTGGATATGTGTGCTACGACCATACTTCTCAAAATAACTATCGAGTTACCTGCACTCTGAATTCATGTTGATGAAACAATTTATAAATAAGTGCTATGTATACATTATACGAGCCCTTCTGTTGAGGGAATAAAAATATGGTGTTAACGAAAAAAAAATTCTAAATTTTTCTAAATATTTTTATGCCCTCTTAGTAACAACTAACGACCCTAACGCCGTCTATCTTGTAAAACGTTCCTTTTTGCTTATTCGCGGTTTTGTATGACTGTTTCTCGAACAACTGTCACACAGAGGCTGTAACAGTCTTTCCGCACTATACACATCACCTCCCTAATAGTCTTGTCCTAATTCGTACATTATTGAGTTCGAAGCGTAATCGTACAGTACGAGTAAGGTACTAGTACCGTTTATTCGTGCTATTAGTACTATTAGTACCATAGACTTATACCACTTTTGACACAATGAATAGTACCGTACTAATAGGTACGAATATTGATTGAATCATTCAGCTTATTAAAATGGGGATAGGAACATAATTAGGAGATTGCAATTTCAAAGCAATGTTGATATAGACTAAATACACGCATTTTTTTCCCAACTTGGTAAAAATCATAGTTATCAAAGAAAGACAGATAAATTTTCCGAAAAAGTAAAAACAACTAAGTTTTTTTTGCTGATTTTTGTATGGAGCCAGCACTTTAAAAAATGTTAACGTATTTAGTATGGATGAGTTCAAATAAAATTCGCACCCCCTTTGCTACACAAGGTGGAATCTGGACTAAACTTCATATAAAAATCAAAATTTAGTATGAAAAAAAATCAAACACTTGACCATTTTTTGATAAGTCCATTATGTGTGTCCTAATTGGCTGGGAGATGAGGGGATAAAAACATTCGTTATTTTTAGCTCTGATGCACCGTTTTCGAGATATAAGCACTTCTGTAAATATTTTTCTTGAAATTATGCAGGATTGAAATTATTGAAAAATAATCGAAAATATTCTAAGTGCCGGCTCCATACTAAATATGGTGAAATTCTTGTAAATGTTGCTAAAGTTTTCCGTGTTTTTTGCTAGATATCATGCGTCATCTACCAGCGTTGAACCTCATCAACCGTTAACACTTAACGGTTTGGCAGTTTAGTATGAATAGTACGATTAAGAGTCATGTCATGCGTCATCTACCAGCGTTGAACACACTGCAGCGCACGTTACCTCGCCTACTCGTACCTTATCAACCGTTAACGGTTAACGCTTTGGCAGTGTAGTATATGATGTACGAATAGTACGATTAGGTACGATTAACAGTTCGCACTTGGTAACGTTTCTCTTAGTGCAGTGCCAGGTAACGTTACCTATTCGTACATCGTACATGTACTATACAAGACTACTCCCTAAATGTCGTCACCGATTCAGTATACATTATGTTTTTGTTTGACCAAATTAGTCAAATTAGTCGTTCGTCAAAGCAAATTAGTGATATTAAATATTGCATCGATTAACGTTAAACTATAGTCGATTAACCGAAAACACCTAAACTTTCTTATCTTGTAACTATATAAGATAAGAAAGTTTCGGTGACAGGTCGATGTTTTCCGTTTAATGCATACTAGTTTCCATGTTTAAAAATATTATGTTTTAAAAATATAACATTTCCTGCGATTATTTTTATCAACAACGCAACAATTAATTCCACATTAAATACAAACATGAATTTATATATATATTTTTATATTTAGTTCTGAAAAAATATTTGTATAATTAAGTATGTATTTGATTCGTGAATCGGAATTTATACCTAACACAAATATTTTATTTGTGAACTTTAAACAAAAAAATTTTCAGAATTATAATTTTATTTAACTGGACTGATACTTTTTATTTAATGTGGAATTAATTATTGCATTTTTGATAAAAGTAGGTAACCTAAAGAGATAAGTTATATTTTTAAAACATAATTATTTTAATCACGGAAACTAGTCTCTAGTATGCATGAAACGGAAAAATTCGACCTGTCACGGAAACCTTCTTTTCTTATCTTGAATAGACTATAAATCCTAAATCCCGTGCCTATTGAAGTTGTGAAAATAATATTTTTAATGCATAAAATACGTGATAAATATGTAACCTGCCACATTGGGTCGTAAAAAAATCCAGCTGCCTCACATTAAAATTTCCGTGTAGTCCTAATATGCCTCTACAAGTGTAAAGTGATGGGTAAATTTGTATCATTCTGGCAATACTGATTTTGTCATTTCAAGTTTCGACTGGTTCTTTTTCTTTCCCGCTTCCCGTCCCGCTTACACGGCTTTACAGCTCTCTGCACTTTCTCAAAGGTGACACTGACTCCGCGATTATCGTTTTTGTGGTTTCTATAAAACTTTTCAGTGTCTTTTCAGCTGTGCCAAAAAAAGTGCATCTTAACTCTAATTGGTGTTCATATCCGTTCTCTAAGGTAAATTATAAAATAAAACATGTTATAGTTTATTATTTCAATAAAAAATGTTCTCTTGTTACCTATATTGTATTGAGTTATATTTCTCTATATTTCACAGATGGTAACCTGACTAGTGTTAAGAAAATTTACATTTGTAGGTCTCAGGAGTGTCCTGGCGGACAGGAGGTCGCCCAGGTTCAAATACAAACGCGGGCGACAGATACATAGATCATCATGGCTGATCAATATACTATAGATCTTCTTACGAAATGGGATTTAGTCCATCTGATTGATACCTTCAAAGTAAGTGCTCATAAATATTTAATTATACAGTTTTAGTACCTATTACTACGTTTTTTTTAAGTTGTTGCATTCACAAGTAAGCTTCAAGCTTCCGCAGTACAAGTTTCGACCTGTCAGCCTTTATAGTCCCTTCATGACTTATAGCATTCATTTAAAGTTTTAATTTAAACGATTTGTCACCCATGTCTGTAAATATGAATTACCTATAATATTTTGTGACTGATCGTAGGTTGCCTACAGGGTTTCAATTAACTGATTTTGAATATAAAATAAGCATTAACATAAATATCTTTAAGTATAAACTAACTGTAACCGGCAAGCCTTGCATTGCATTACCTTGTTTGGATGCACCTCGAAGGAGACCTAACAAACAACCAATGATATTCGAACAAATCACTAATGTGTAATCACAATTGGATGGACTGATTTAAATGATGATACTTTGACGTTCAAGGATAGACTCAATACACATATTTTTATCTTTTTAATGTATTGGTTATGTTTATTATATGTTTTTGATGTACAAATGTATGATTTGTTTATTTAAGAAAATTAGGGAATGTTTCCTTTATGTAATATGAACTGTTTAAGGTAGTTTCCCAACATGGCCTATAATTTTTTCCAACCTGTATGTAGGCAGATCACAAGTATGCCTATTATTTTCGACAATGAAAAAAGAAAGTCATCGCATTATACAAAATTTTTCAACTCAAAAACTAGGTAGACTCAAAATTGGAACATAATTTTAATTACGAGTATTAAGAGTGCATTTTTAGGGTTCCGTAGTAAACAAGGAACTCTTATAGTTTTGCCATGTCTGTCTGTCTGTCCACGGTTTTACTCAGAGACTATTAGTACTAGAAAGCTGTGATTTGGTATGGGTATGTATATTAATCATGCCAAAAAGTGGTAGAAAAAAATATTGAAAAAAATTGTTTTAGAGTAGCTCCCATACAAGTTAAGTGGGAGTAATTTTTTTTTTTCGACTAACCAATTTTTTTTATTTATCTACTATTGATGAAAGTAAATTTATTTACAGTATATTTATAATAGTACCTATGAAAAAATATTTGTAACACTTTCTCATGTCTTCTTTTTAAAAATAGTATTTAAGTGAAGTCGGTGACAAATTTTAAGACTTTCTAGGAGATTTTCGTTTGGCACCGACTTCAATATAGAAGTGTGATGTTGTCTGTACCTATTCTTATATTATTTTTAACTTTTCAGTGTTTTTGAAGTCGGTTTTTATTTTTTCTAAAATATTTTTTTTACTGTTTCAGCAGAATGTGATCTTGTTGAAGAGGCATTATTTGCTATCACAATTGCTGTGGCAGGAGCTACGCCATGGCAGGATCTCGATAAGCTATGAGCAACTACGACAAAAGTGCGCCTTCAGAAATTATATAATCAAAAGGGCACTCTTCTAGATTATTTAAATGAGTATCCAATACTCTGAGGTCCTAGTGGTTACAAGTTTCTTATAGCAGACTTCGATCGTCTTTATCCCTCCACGGGTGCAGATATACTGCGTTTGTCGCTACAAAACATCAACGGCAAGATTATCGGCAAAGCCAAGGCATTGCTGACTTCGACTAAAGACCAATTTCTTAGATTAGCCCTTTCCAAAATAATCGGCTCTGTTGATGGTAAGTTTAAAATGTTATTGTCCTTAAACACCCATAGTCCAACACACTCATAAGGCACTTACGCGAGGCCGTGCGTCTCCATTTTATTAATTCTCAGCAAAGTAATAGCTTTCTTTCGCTACAAATACGAACATTTTTATATACATGCGTATACTTATTATAATAGATTTTTACCGGTGGCTCCGTCCACGTGGATTTTGATGATAGCGCGTTTTCTAGTGAAAATTTTAAAACAATGTCAGTAGGTAAAAATTAACAAATACAGTTTCACTTTCATAATATTAGTAAAGAAAGGATAAGGATTTCACACAATTTGATCTATTTTTAACATTGTTTCAGATAATTTGGCAAATCAATTGAACGGGTCATTACTTCTGCTACCTCTGCTGATGAATATTACACCACTGAAAGGAAAAAGTGTGAAAAGACATCTAGGGCATCCGTACGGGATAATTTCATTTTGCGAGTAGCTGTTGTTTCAAATTTAGAGTCAGTCTTAGGAGCAAATTATACAGAAACGACGTGGATCAGGCGCGGACGCGGACATGGCACGGGCCTTATATTGACCTTATGAACTTCTACTTTATAACATGTAATCTATTATAGAATCTGCTGTCCAACAATGATTGTATTCACTATGTGTAAATTCACATAATTAATATAATGTACAAAAATCTATGTTAATTATTTCATAAATTTTTTTGTATTATTAAAAAGTTGTCTTTTATATGCATGAAGACTAATCCTTGAAATAAAACAACTTTTCGGAATTAACTCGGGTGCATATAAGTATTTGCAAGTTAGTTTTGCTTTTCTGACGTTTCGAATGCTTTACAGCATTTGTGGTCATGGGATGACTGATTCGTCATGCAAATACTTATATACTCGCGAGCTAATTCGGAAAAGTTGTTTTATTTCAATAATTAAAAAGTTTGTCTTTAATGTCAGATATTATTACATATTTGAATTTAATAAAGTTTCTCAATTTTTTAATCAGAATTTTATTTATTACTATCATTACCTATATCATTAAATGTTATATCTATTTGTTGCAGAAACATATGAAGACCGGAAAATGATAACCTTTAGGGAAAGCAAAGCAATGCTGTTCTCTGAAGGCCTGATATAAGCCTGCGGACGGTTGGTAACACACTCATTAAAGGTTTGATTAACTTGCTTTACTATCAAAGTTCATACTAAGGGCACTTTTGGAACCGGGAAAGTTTGTTACTCTACATGCGCATGCGTGTCCCGCTAACATTTCTCTCTAGTCGAGCTTTTTTTGCTTTAAATCCATTGCGACATGTACGATTTTACGAAAACAAATGTTTGAAAGTGATAGACATGCATAAGCAAATTCGTGTCGTTCTACTTTTAGAATGACACGGATTTGCTTATGCATGTTGATTAGTATGAACATATGCCTTTAGTATGAACTTTAATAGTAAAGCAAGTTAATTAAACCTGTAACGAACTGTGTTACCAACCGTCAGCAGGCTTATTCTCTGGTCTTTGTAGGATATATTCAAACGTAAACAAAGCATAACGTACTTTACCATACGATTAATAGAGTTGTATGGTAAAGTTTAATATACCGTATAGCACTTATAAAATAACCGTATGGAACGTTGTAAAACAAATTACTAGGAGGTTAATAACGTTTTAACAGAAATTCGAATAAATCTTACTAGACAGTAGTTTGTTCATAAATACGATAGAAAACGCCTTACAAGCAGGGAGAAAATACGAAACGGACAGTTTATACAACAGTAAAAAAGGCATAATATGACTCATAAGAAGGCAGTTATTCTAGAGTAGCCTTAGAGAAGGTAAAAAACATCTTACTAGACAGGACTTTAATTTAGTAAGAACTTTAAAAATGCTTCACGGCTAGGCAGAAAATGCCTACTTAACAAACAATATAACAGTAAAAAAATCATAAAACGCCTTAGGTACGTTACTTTTAGCTTACTAAGCAATCCTACTTACCGTTTAAATCGCCTTACGAATGTTAAATTTTTTCGTCAATACTTAGATACTTATCTGACTTACTACGTTTATCGCTATTTCGTGAAGGCTCATCTGTCCAATAGTAAGGCTAGAAACGCGGTAGTAGAGACATATGCGTGGTATTCATGCTTGTTGGATTTGTCTTAATTTAAGTGTATTAAAGTGTGCTAGGTAGGAAGGCGTTTTCGTTCGCATTACGATTGGTCGGTTTTTTGCCTTCATACCGATACAATCTGCCGTTGTTCCAGCACTTTCCGCCTTAGATTTTTCTCAGTGTAGAAGATCATCGTTTGGCACCGACTTCAACTATACAGGGTGTCTCAGAAACAATGGATAAACCTTTAACTGTTGATAGGTTTCGTCGAGACCTCTCTAATCTCAAATTTTGACTTTAGTAAAAATATCTGGGTTTTCAAGATATTTGATAGTTTATGATTTTTTTTTTAAAATGCCACTTTTGGTTGGTTTTTAATGTGCCATTTTTACAAATACGGACTTTTTCTGATTCAGGTTTTTTTAGCTTCTAACGGAATAGTTCAGCTATCAATAACAGTGGTTAAAATTGAGCTAGCTAATCACGAAGTGCTTGGAAAAAACAATGTTCCAAAAAAAATTAAACAAGAAATTATTTTTCTTCATGTTTGGTCTGCTACCATGTAAAAAAAATGTATGACGCTCATCCTGCTCATTATCTTAAAAAAATGCTTAGTTATTCTAGTTTCAAAAAAGGTATGATAAACTTATGCTTAATGTATCTCTGAACTTTTATTACTGCTTGAATAGCAAATGGTATGAAAATTTTAAAAAGATTGTTTGTCGGATTAATTATTTTTCGGATTAATTTTATTCGGTTAATTTAGTTTTCCAGTATTAAGTTTATGCTTTCTTGACTTTCTGACTGGTTGAATAGCAAATAAAATGAAAATTTGAAAAAAAAAAGTTTTAAAGCACTTAAAGCTTATTTGTAAACATTCGTTTGCGAGTCACAGAGTTGAGAAACGTGTTTTTTTTTGTGGCCCCTGCCTGCCACATGTCTCATCCACTATGCGCAATCAAAAAGGAGCCTTATCATTAACAGCACATGAGTCATAAGCATTTGCAACCTTACCTGCTATCGAATTTCCTGGAAGGACTTTTTTACCTGCGTCTGATCATTGGGTTCTTTGTTACGATTGTTAGTGTCCTTCTGAACTCCGGTTGTGACCCACGCGTGTTTTCTGTATTCGAGAGATTCGATAGAGCTTCGATGATTTTAAACGACATTTTGCTGTGATTTTGGACTTGACTAGCTTTGCGATTCGGATATTGTTTGTGCTGTGAAACCTATTGACAACTGGTGATCATATGGACTTGGCTAGCTTTACGATTTGGATATTGTTTGTGCTGTGAAACCTAACTGACAACCAATACATAACACTGAACATGCCTAAACATCAGTACACGTCGCGCGAATATGCAAACATGCATTTCGTTTATGGCGAATGTCGAGGAAATGCTAACGCTGCTGCTCGTCTGTACGCAGAGAGGTAAGATTATTTATTTTCTCTTTAATTCAATCAATCTTATTTTTTTTTTAATCACACATTTATTGCAACTTTAGTTAAACGTATCAGGATGGGTCTTACATTATGTTATCCTTCTAAAAATAGTCAAACGCCGTGTTTAATTAGATTTTAAAATTAAATGAATTAGTAAATTTAATAACGTCATTTTTTGTATTAGGTACCCCAACGCACGTCACCCGGACTATCGAGTTTTTGCTCGGGTACATAATTCGTACTGCGGAGGGAGGCTTCCAGGAAGAGGCATTGGTGGTGCAGGGCCAGGAAGACCAGAAAGAAACGACGATGAAGAAGTAGTAGTCCTCGACGAAATAGAAGAAGATTCAACACGTTCTGTGCGTGGAATTGCACGTCGAACCGGCATTAATAGAAGCAAAGTGCATCGCATATTGAAAAAATACCTTTTGCACCCTTTCCATATTCAAAGGGTCCAAACTCTACAGCCTGCTGACTATCCGCGCAGGATTGCATTCTGCAGAATCATGTTAAATAAAATAAGGGAGGACCCGCAATTTTTCAATAAAATTTTATGGACGGATGAATCCTCATGCCGGAGAGATGGATATTTCAACATCCACAATCTACATAGCTGGCAAGTTGAAAACCCACATTTGATGAGGGAAGATCGGTCCCAAGTTCAATTTAAAGTTAACTTGTGGACTGGGATTATTGACGGACAGGTGATCGGGCCATATGAACTTCCAGCTACACTGAATAGTAAAATTTACCTTAATTTTTTACAAAATGATTTACCCGGCATGCTAGAAGATGTCAATTTAGAAGTGAGGCGGAGAATGTGGCTTCAAAATGATGGGTGCCCAGCTCACTACGCAATAGTAGTAAGAAATTATTTAAATCAACACTTCCCACAAAGGTGGATAGGCCGGCTCGGCCCTATTTTATGGCCGCCCAGATCGCCGGATCTAAATCCCTTGGATTTTTTTTATTGGGGATGTCTGAAAGACCTTGTCTACGCGAGGCCAGTATCCTCAATAACAGAGTTGCGTACTCGCATACAAAATGCAGCTGCACACATAAAAACGTCTGGTTACGCGCGCCGCATCAAACTTTCTTTTATAAAAAGATGTAGGGCGTGTATCAGAGCGCAAGGACGCCAATTCGAACATGTATTGTAAATTTAATAAAAAATTAAAATTTCATGTTGTTTTATTTCAAATTCTTTATTCAAACTAAGAATTAATAACTATTCCGAAAAAAATCTTTTTAAAATTTCATACCATTTGCTATTCAAGCAGTAATAAAATTTAAGATATACATTAAGCATAGGTTATCATACCTTTTTTGAAACTAGAATAACTAAGCATTTTTTTAAGATAATGGGCACGATGAGCGTCATACATTTTTTTTACATGGTAGCTGACCAAACACGAAGAAAAATAATTTCTTGTTTAATTTTTTTTGGAACATTGTTTTTTCCAAGCACTTCGTGATTAGCTAGCTCAATTTTAACCACTGTTATTGATAGCTGAACTATTCCGTTAGAAGCTAAAAAAACCTGAATCAGAAAAAGTCCGTATTTGTAAAAATGGCACATTAAAAACCAACCAAAAGTGGCATTTTTAAAAAAAATCATAAACTATCAAATATCTTGAAAAGCGAGATATTTTTACTAAAGTCAAAATTTGAGATTAGAGAGGTCTCGACGAAACCTATCAACAGTTAAAGGTTTATCCATTGTTTCTGAGACACCCCGTATAGAAATGTAATATTGTCTGTACCTATTCTTACACTATTTTGAACTTTTCAGTGTTTTTGAAGTCAGTTTTTATTTTTTGTAAAATATTTTTTTTTGTTGAACTTTTTAGTGAAAGAAACCCTAATTAAATTAGGGTATCCCTCGATTTTCATAGGATCCCATCATCAGAACCTGACTTTGGTGACCTAGGGACCACCCTAGGAGTATACTCTACCGAATACAAAATGAATTTTGAAAATCGGTCCACAATTGGTGGGGTAATCGCGTAACATACTCACAAAACGGTTGACACGGTTAGCGCAGAGGTCGAGCGATCGCCTACTGCGCAACAGGTCGCGGGTTTGATTCCCGCACGGGACAGATGTTTTGTATGGCCTACAGAAATTTGTTCCGGTCTGGGCGTATGTGCATGTGATATTCTATGTTTGTAACTGCACCCACGACACAGGAGAAAATCCTAGTGTGGGGCGACGTTTTTATAAAAAAAAAAACACGTTGGACGCACCTAAAAATTTAAGGATTTCCCTCCATTTTTATGGGATCCCATCGTCAGACCCTAAATTTGGTAACCGTGGGACCATATTGGAGTATAATCTTGAGAATACAAAAAGAATTTTGAAAATCGGTCTGCAATTAGCGGCGTATTCGCGTAACATACACAAAAAAAACATACGCATCGAATTGAGAAACTCCTTTTTTGAAGTCGGTTAAAAATACCTATTAGTATTGGAATCAGCTGCTTTAAATTTTATAGTTAAAATGAAAAAAAAAACTTCAAAACCGTACGAAGGGTGCCTTCTTCCCATATATGCCTACCCTGCCTACCCTACATACTCGTATATTATTTAGGTACTTTGTCGTTTGTATTTTTTATACAATCGTAGATTCCATAACGCGAGTAAAACCTTAGAGCCCAGCTTTAGAGGAATAAAATTCAAATAAATTTTAATAATTGCATATCACAAGAAACAAAATACGAATTTATTATGAGTTGGTTTCTTTATGGCACATATTTATTATAACAAACAACTACTTACATACTTACATTTTTTGCTTTTTTGGTTTTGGGAATTTACAGTAAAGTTATAAGGTTACAGGCTGCTAACCCTTAAATAAGGAAATTTGTATTGATATAAAATCTTTAAATAAAACACTAAAATCAATAAACGTATTCAAAAAGATATTTACTTTTTCATGTATAAGGTATTTGTGAAGATTAATAGTTCCGACTTGAGTAATAACTTTCACTATTGATCGATATATCGATATTACTTTCTCCTCCCTAGGCGACAATAACTACGATAACATTATGTCACATCACTATCACTACATTGTACCCCTGCCCCCGACCCGTATCGTGCGATAGAGAGAGTTGCAAGAAATGGTCGAAATTGCCTACAATTCCTGTTTGAAATATTGTTTCGGGCGATAACTGTTTTACCCCCCTAAACCTTTATGAAATTAGACGCTTTTGGTGTCATTAGATTCAGTATACCTTAATCTATGTTTGTACGTTTTGCTTTTTTTGTAATTCAGTATAATTTAGTCAAAAAAAGACAAAAATGCTCAAGGTAGTTTTTAAGTCGAAAATATAGATATTTAGATGCTAATAACTTATATTCTGAGCAATATTTCTTCAAAATCAAAACGTACAAACCTAGTTTTTCATTATATCTACAAGATTTCCAAAAATTATGAAAATTGGACTATGTTTAGAGGGAGAAAAGCGTTATCGCTTTTTGTATGAAAATTTACAGCTTCACAATCCTCTTAAGGCAAAGAAAATGAGCCAAACAATAAGAAGTTCATAGATAGAATTTGTTATTTTTATTATATTTACTTTAATTTATTTGCCTTGTGTGTTTTTTAAGACATAAAGAAATGTTATGTTATACTACTGTTTTATTTTCTCGCAATCGAAGTGAAAAGCAGAGTTTATAACTCGTCCACAAAACCATTTTATCCTCGACATTACTTGACATTACATGCCCGAGTCGACGGATAAAAATGGTTCGTTTTGTGCACTTGTAAAATATACTATTAATTATACTGCTATTCTTTACTTCTTTGTCTTGTCGACCTGCAAACACCCACCTGTTAGACTCGACGTCTCAATAGCCAGTTCGCAATGATGACCAAAATACCATTCATGCAAATCCTCCGCCACTAAAGCGCTGGTTACGTGAGTTCGTCCCTTCAGCGGATCGTTGCATTGCAGTTCTTCTGGAAGCTGAAAAATAATTATTTGAGGGCTGTACGAGTAACGTCTGTATAACCAAAGACAGACATGAATTTGACAATATGTTCGTTCGCTTTGCCTCCTTCCTGAAAGTGAAGTGAATATGCTATGACCATACGTTGTACTGGCATAGGCCTCCCTCTTCACTCTGACCCAATGGCTTTTATGAATGATTTAGTATATTATGCTTTAAATGCTCTGGAGGCGACTAAATTAGTTCTTTTTGCAGATGATACAAATGCTATAGTGTCTAGTAATGAACTCGACAGCTTAGAAGCAAATATAAATTAAACCTACATTGGTAAAGATGAATGAATGGTTTTCATCAAATGGGATGATGGTAAATAAAAAGAAAACCAATGTCATGTTGTTCCGCACTAATGCTAGAGATAATTCTAATATAAATGTCGTGTTGGATAATGAAAGAGTGCAATTAGTCGAGGTCGCAAAGTTCCTGGGGGTTAAAATTGATCGGGATCTTAACTGGAAGGATGAGTTATCGGATATGGAAGGTAGAATAAGTTCGGCCTGTTATGTGCTCCGTAGTCTTCGAGATGAAGCGGATGTAAACCATCTTAAGCTCGTTTATCATGCCTTGGTGGAGTCGAGATTGCGTTACAGCATTTTATTTTGGGGTAGTAGTTATATATACAATGTGCAAAAAGCCTTTGTTCTGCAAAAAAGAGCTATCAGAACAATTTTTCGCATTCACCAAACACAATCATGTCGAGAGCATTTCCTTGAGCTCGGGATTTTGCCCGTTCCTTGCTTGTATATTCTGGTTTTGTTGACTAATCTAGCAAAAAATATTTATGAGTATGAGACGCCTGACGAAAGAATTAGAAGAGAGAATACGAGACGGAAAGACTTGATTCAGAAATATACCCCTAATCTAAATATAGTCAGACACAGCTCAGTATACCAGTCGATAAAATTGTTTAATTGCTTGCCTATTGAGCTAAAAAATGAATTATATTCAAATGGCTTTAAAGAAAAACTTAAAACATTTTTGTTGGAAAAATCCTTTTACTCTATTGACGAATTTTGTAGACCTAGTAAATGAATGATAAGATTGACTCCTGTTTAATGATTAAGATACCTACATTTAAAAAATTACAATTATTCAATATTATAGTGTACATTGTAATTTAAGTAAATTGTTATTATTTGTTACATTAATTATTATTATTAGCATAAATTACATATTTAAAATACATTTAAAAATGACATAATACTTTAATATTATTGTGGACATTGTAATTGCGGTAAATTATTATTGTTACATCAATTATTATTATTAACTTAAATTATATTATTATTACTATTCGACACAATGTACATTGTTATGAATAAAATGAATTGAATTGAATGCTAGGTGGGTAGAACAAAGCCAGAGCCTCTTCCGCATGCTGGCAGCGTCCATCGCGTAGGTAAGGATGGCTTAGAAAAAGTATTCTGAATTCCTTACACTGCTGTCATACGGAGCTTTTTAAATTGTGGTTGTAGATGTATGACACCGCATCGGATGGGCCGTCGCAATAATGTTGTATTATGAATGTGACACACATAAAGTCGCAAGTCGCAACTCAGTTCAAAGTCACAGATGAATTCTGATTTGAGAATATTTTGTTGACGAAAACAAGTCTAAAACTAACAATAACATCAAATACACATTAAAGAAATATAAAACCTGCTCTTTATGTCAAGTCTATTAAATGTATCTTCCGTGGTATTCCTAACATGAAAAAAAATCTAAAAAAATTAATACCCACCTTAAAATTAAACTCCATGTATAAATCATCCATTTCAAAGTCTGTTGCTGTGAGTATTTCCAATGTTACTAAATACGTTTTCTTGCCAATTGGAGGCATAGAAAAAGTCATCAGGCTCTTGTGTTTCTTCTCCCATTTGGTTTCCATTTTTTTCAACTGAAAATAAGAAATATATTACTTCTTTGGCACCGAGAACATAGCAAGCTTTTATTCACTTATCAATTAAACTGATATGTTGTGGCTTATTTATCATTTTATGTACCAACTCAATGAGTTCCTCCGCATTTTCTGTACCACCATCAAATTCAATTTCAACGGCATACTCAAAGCCCAATGGTACGCCAGCACTGGACTCCGCGCAGTATGGGTTCATATCCAAGTCATTGGAATCCGGAGATACCATGAGACATTTCTTAGCTGCATTGTAGTAAAGTGAAAGCAAGATGGCCTCCTGCTTGAAAACCAATTGGTTGTCCCTGAAATTTATGCACCGATCAATATAAAAAGAAAAATGCCGCAAGAGATGGAATCATGGAGTTGTTCCAAACCACTCCTATGTTTTTGTGCTGTAAGCTTGAAATTTTAGGACGATGTAGTTTATTGACTATGAAGTCAAGGCAAAAATATGCCAGGCGCTTTTGGTGTGCACATGTATCCGCCAGGTGAGTGCAAAGGTGTATATGGTTGTAAATATACTTTCTACTATAAAGCTGAAATTAAGATATGTGTTCAAGTAAGGGATATAGAAATAGGGAGTACAATGACAGTCGATTCTAGGGAGTACAATACAAACTTAAAAATCTTTATTCAATATAGACCTTTAGAGGCACTTATTGACGTCAAATCTTTAACCAAGAACCTAATTAACTAATTATTTAATCCTTGTATACACGGTGTTTCATAATAATCAATAAATAATCAATTCTTTATCGAAAACTAATTATTAAATTGTGTTTAACCGTAATGTCATCCAAACCAAAATTTTCATGTAATTCATAGAAATGATGATCATACTATGATATACTTACCTGAAAATTTTGGGTTGAATGACATTACGTGTAAACACATTTTAATAATTAGTTTTAGATAAGTAATTGATTATTTATTAGTTATTATCAGAGATGTGACATTTTAAAAATAACAGTATTTGAAATGCAAAATACAAAATACCTATTTCCATTTTGTATTTAAATACTTTTTTTAGAAAAGCATTTTATATTTTATTTGAAATACCTTTTAGGACATATTTTGTATTTGCAAAATGCAAAATACTTTTTGCTAAGTTTTGTAAACATCGAAGAATTAATAATTAATGTGTTACAATCTTCAATTAAAATCTTGCCACTCGAACGTTCGCCACGCGAAGCGTGGTGGGTTTCAAAAGCAAAAAGTAGTATATCTCAAATATCAAAGGTGCCGCCATTGCGGAATGACTCACCCCGGCGCGTACGGGATGTTCAAAAAATTGCGGAGAGTGACATATACTGTCTACAAGAGAACAAAAAATACGTATGGAAAGATAATTTAATATAGAAGGAACTTATAACAGTTAATTAGATAAGGATTAATAATTAAATGAATGAAGCGCGAAAATGTTCGGAAGGTCGCGGAAGACCCGATTTTTTTAAAAAAATTTTTGCACAAAAACTATTTTATAAAACTTTAAATAACCATATATATTATTATAGCCCTATTCTTGAAGATTATTTTGATATATAATAGTTTTGGGTAATATTTTTAATGAAAAAAGAAAAAAATAATAAAATCGATTAATTACGTAATTATATACGCGAGATGTGCACGCGCGACCTCAAATTTAAAAAAAATGCAAAAAATAAATTATTGTGTCTAAAATTAAATAAAAAATACGTATGGAAAGCTAATTTAATAAGGAATGAACTTATAATAGTTAATTAGATAAGGATTCATAATTGAATGAATAATGACGAGAATAGTAACTAAAGTGCTTAAAATTTCAAAAATACTCACTTTTTGAAAAAAACGTTTAGTGTGGCAATATAACACTATAAACTATCATAAATTTAAATTTAATTTAAGTAAGTTATCAAAGTAAATTTACCAGCCTGTTAGCTGGCTAAAATAAATAAACTTTTCAACAAAATAAAGATAATTTAAAACTAAAAGTATTTTATTTTAATAAAGCATTTTGTAAATACGTATTTTGCATTTAGTATTTTAAATATAAAATGAAAAACTAGTTTGTATTTTGTATTTGAAATAACAAAATACAAAAAGTATTTGCATTTTGCATTTAAATACATTTTATAACCTATTTTGCACATTTCTGGTTATTATGAAACACCGTGTATACATCTCAACCATTACTAAGATGTATGCAAATACAAGTCAAATGAAAAAAAAAGTTGACTCTACACCTGTTCGGAAATTGGGAGAGCCTTCTCGAGAAGAACAGGCAAGAAACTAGGAAGGTCATGCATTTTTTTTTGTCTTCTTTTTTAAAATGCCAACCATTGCAAATATTATATTTCACAAACATTTTTTTTTATAATATAGAAATGCCTGTCGGAGTGAGTGAAACAGTTACTCGAATGACGTTTATCCCATTATCACATGTGTTAACCTCTATTGTTCTGAGTTGTTAGCACCCTTTGAACGTCAATTATCACATTTATTGTTAATCCCAAGCAGTTTTATCTGTCATATAATCAGACACTTTATAATATGCTTTTTTCATAAGTGCCCCCTTGATTGTGACTTTAAATTTAGCACCCTTGACCCTATACAAGCTAAGTGCTTTAATATTATTTGGGATTTTATTGTAGAAACGTACACAACGCCTTTGAAAGAATTATTATTTTTTAAGCCTAGTATTTGGTAACGCTAACATATTCTTTTGCCTAGTAATTACTAAATGAATATCACTGTTTTTACAAAACGAATGTATATTTTTATGGACATATAATATATTCTTGTAAATATATTGCGACGCAACGGGTATAATACCAATTTCTTTAGATTTCTCTCTTAAAGAGTCTCTTATTTTAACACAATTTTTTTTTTGGTAAATAAAAAATATATGTTGTACTCGTATTAACTCAACACCAGCATGAGTTGTTGAGCGACCCTTTCTAAAACCAAATTATTTACAGTGTAGAAGATTATTCCTGTTAAAAAAGCTTTGCATTTGTTCAAAAAGTAAGTAGCACAGGTAGCACATAGATAGGTCTAAAATTACTGGGGTCTGATGTGCTACCAGATTTATGTAATGGAATAATTTTATTCAGTTTTATAAGATCAGGAAACACACCACAGTCAATGCAATCATTAAAAATACTAGCAGGAGCTATTGTTTCTATTACAGATTGGGAAACATCTACAGAGTTGCCCCACATATCCACGGTTTTCTTTTCATTCAGAGTTTAAAATGACTTTCTTATATCGTTTGAACTAATATGGGCAAATTTTTAATTTATCATCACAAGTTTTAACATGATCTTTTAGAATAGATTCGGCAACAGTGGAGGAGGAATCCAAAGATTTTGTGATTGAAACTGAAATGTCAATAAAGAATTTTTCAAATTCTGTAGCTATCTCAATATCTATTGTAACTTTCTTATTTTCAATATTTAAACAAAAATTGTTGTTATTAGTTTTTACTCTTCCTGTTTCATTATTAATAATGTTCCATGTCATTTTTATTTTATCACTACTATTTTTTATTTTAGAATTTAAATGATTGGACTTGGCAAATTTTCAAACTTTTTTAAATACTTTGGAATAAGTTTTTACATACAATTGAATTGATCACTAGTATAAATAAATGTTCATTGTAAAGTTCATAAAGTTTTGTTCTGATTTTGTGAATACCTGGTGTAGCTCATTCACTAGAAGCTAATCTACCATTGACTGAGATGGCTTTTGAAATGAAATATTTTTCTTAATTCACAACAATATGTGTAAAATTTACAACTTCTACTTAGTCAGTTCTTTAATATTTAATTTACTTTTGCACTTTCCCACCTTCCTTTTATACTCCTTTCATTATCTACATCATTCTATGGTTGACTGGAAGAGATTGCTGTGTAGCAATAAGGCTGCCCTTTGCTGTTTGTACTATTTATTTGTCTGTGTTCTATTATTTGTAATAAAGTGTTCTTTTGCTCGAATTGGCGGGGCACTTCCGCATCCCCAGATATTTCGCAAATTAAAGAAAGAGAACTTTACAATAAACGTTAAAATATAAATTTTGATTTGGAGCAATAATTATTCGCCACGTTAAACGGAATTGTATAAGTGGAACAGCACTAAATTTTTGTGTAACTGTTATTAGGGGGTTTTCGCTGGAGGGGGGCAAATAGTCGAAAATCTAAATAGCTACATTTCGAAATTTTTAATCCCATATGACTCCCAAAACTCCAACTAATTCCACTACTACTAAGTGCTCACAATGCAATAAGGAGCCGCCTACGAAAAAACTATCAGTTAATTGTGATTGCTGCAAAAAATTGGTCTGTGGAGACTGTCATGGCTTATCTCCTACTGAGGCACGCGTGTTCGAATTAAAAACTGTTCCTCGCGTCATGAGCTTCCTGTGTCAAGATTGCAAAACTGCTATGTCACAACTACCAGTGATGATGAAAATGCTAAGTGATCTCACTGAGGAAGTCAAGCAGTTACGGGTTCGCCAGGGCATGCTTGCAACTGAGTCAGCAATCAAGGAGATAGCGGAAAGAACTAATAGATCAACAAACATTATTATATATGATATACCCGAATCCTCGAGCGATCAACCAGATATTAGGAAGGAAGATGACCGAAAGACCTGTGGGGTTTTGATTGAAAAAATTACTTCTAAAGTTGACTGCAGCGGAATAAAAACGTTCCGTCTCGGGGCTCCCAAGGCCTCGGATCCAAAAGCGGCCAATAAAAGCAACAAATCATCGCCACGACCACTCAAGGTTATTTTGAAGTCTTGTTTCAAGTAAAATATTGTCTTGGTCTACTGTTGATTCTTGGCTCCTGTAGATTCCACATAGCAGAAACTTTTTGCTTCCGTATAAAGCTTGCCTCAGAATCAAACACAGTAGTTATTATAGGGGACTTCAACCATCGGGGGGTTAAATGCCCTCTTGACAACTGTGGGTACCTTAATCCGAATGAGAGAAATTTTGTTGAATGGTACCAAAGTAGCACAGCTACCTTAAACAGCTAGTGAACAAAGAGACGAGATTTCGCGAAGGCAATCAGCCCTCATTCCTGGATTTAATCCTCACTAATGATGAATCTCTTCTAGCTGATGTTTGTTATGAAGCAGCAATAGGAAAGAGCGACCACATTTGCTTGATTTCTACCATCCAACTCGAACTGGAGAATAACGATCGACCCTTTATACTAAGGCGGAACTTTTTAAAAGCGGACTACGACAAAATCAACGCTACGCTAATGAATACCCTACCTGGAAATATTGGAAGTTTAAGTTGCATCAATACTCAGTTTGAAATCCTAATCACAGCACTTAAAGATGCCATCACCCAATATGTACCTCAAACAAGAATAACTACAAACGTCAAAAATAAACCATGGATATCCCATGAAACACACGACTTGATTAATCAGAAACTTGCACTCTGGAACAAATACTTGATAACAGGATTAGACAAAGACTACAAGGAATACAGAAAAATAAACAATAAAGTAACAAATCACCGAAGAAAATCACGCCTTACCTTTGAAAATAAATTACTTCAAGCAGGTCCGAAAAGTTTTTACTCATATATCAGGCAACAGTTTACATCCAAAGTCAGCATACCAAAAGTGTTAAAAAATATACAAGGTCAGACAGTCACTCAACCCCTGGACATATCAGAAGCTTTTGGAGATCAGTTCGCGAGCGTCTTTCAAGATGAACCAGATGGCCCCTTGCCAGTCTTTAGGTCAAGTCTTCGAATTGAGGAATCGATTGATGACATTCGTTTTACTAAGAACAATATCGACCGAGCTATTAAAGAAATGAAACCGGACTCAGCCCCCGGACCTGATGAGATTCCTGTACTAATGCTCCAAAAATGTGACCTATCAGACACTTTAGTTGCCATAATGCAGACCTCGTATGACACCGGAGAACTACCAGCACTCTGGAGAACAGCAACAGTAACACCCATCTTTAAAAAGGGCAACAAGCTGGAACCATCAAATTACAGACCCAAAAGTTTGACTAGCGTCATATGTAAGGCAATGGAAAAGGTAATCGTTCAGCACATTAGGGCATTCCTTACCAAGCACAAAATAATAAGTGAACAACAGCATGGATTCTGCCCCCATCGCTCTACGGTTTCAAATCTGTTATCATGCTTGGCATCTTGGACCGATTATTTTAATAAACGAGACCCTGTAGACGTTGTCTATCTTGACTACGAAAAAGCTTTTGATAAAGTTCCTACATCAAGATTGCTTCATAAGCTTGAACACGTCGGCATAAGGGGGAAACTACTCCGCTGGATTGAGGCTTTTCTTCGCCAAAGAACATTTCGTGTAAGAGTGGGGGAGACTTTGTCGAAAGAACGAGAAATTCGGAGCGGAGTGCCACAGGGCTCCGTCCTTGGCCCCGTCCTTTATATAATTTACACCTTCGATCTTTCATGTTGCCTGGACTGTAAAGTCAGTATTTTTGCGGACGATACCAAAATATTCACGAACCCTTTGGTCAATCATACTCAACTACAATCAGACTTAGACAAAATTGCTGCTTGGACCAAAGAATGGCTAATCAACCTTAATGCTGAAAAGTGCACTGTGCTTCACATAGGAAATCAAAATCCTCGTTTGACCTATCATCTTAACGATGTTTTTTTTATTTATGGATGGCCCGACAAATGACCTCCTCCCGCCTGATGTTAAGCGGTGAAAGAGGCCCAAATGAGTTGACAGATAGAGTAGGGACGACATCCACTCTCCTACCTGCCCGCCCCTTGCCGGCCCAAAAGATGCTTTTTCACGCCTCTTTTGAAGGAACCCATGTTGTAGGATGGGGGAAACACGTGCGCAGGTAGAGAATTCCAAGTGTGGGATGAACGACAGAAGAAGGAATCTTGGAATTTCTTGGTACGGTGTGAAAAGGAGGACACAGTGTACGGATGACTCCGAAGGCCCTTACGCGTGTTTCTGTTAAGGAATGGAGAGGAAGGGATAAGGTTAAAGAGCTCCTCAGAGCATTCCCCATGGAACATTCGGTAAAAGGCGCTAAGAGAGTTGTTCAGCTAAATGCGAAGAAATCGCAAACCGATCTGGGTGTCATCATCACAGAAAATCTTAAATGGGAGGAACATATAGTTACTATAGCTAAGAAGGCTAAGAGCTTCATATATCTGATCAGAAAAGCGTTTGGCATGTTAACCCCAGAAATTATTTTAAAAATCCTAAAAACCTATGTCAGACCAATTTTGGAATATGCTTTTCAAGTCTGGAGCCCATACTTTGTAAAGGATATCGATCTACTCGAAAAGGTTCAGCGTGGGTTCACTAAGATACCCAGACAATTAAAGAAACTAACATATGAACAAAGATTAGATGTGTTGAAACTTACCACTCTGAGTGCAAGGAGAGAACGTGGAGACTTAATTGAGACATACAAAATCTTAAACGGACACTATGACTTAAAAGAATTTGACAACTTCTTCAAACGAAATGAGAACATTCGATTACGGGGACATAACATGAAACTCACGAGAAGTTTCTCACACAACAACCCACACAAACATTTTCTGTCTAACAGAGTAGTTGCTGAATGGAACAAATTACCAGAGAACCTAATTTCAGCACCAAACACAAATACATTTAAAAACAGATTAGATAAACATCTAACCAACTGTAACAAGACCAAATGAAAAGTATTGACTAGTTGGATACAGGCTTATCAGTTGTTTCAACTGCCTGCTTGTTAACCAATAACAATAATAATAATAATAATATATCTTTAGTGCTCCAGGGCCTCTATGACTTTCTCGTATTTTTATTTTCTGCAACTGGCAACACTGGCCGCCAGGTTTGAAATTTTTTCCTCGACAGGATTTGACACAAATTGCTCTCCCCCTACCAGGTGCGATGCAGGCGTGGAGAAAATATCAACCGACTCTGTATATGGTGCAGTTAAGATTCGCGCACACTGTGACGGGCCGCAATGGGGCGGGGCGGGCCGCATCCCCGAATATGCGACCCGCTGCGCCCCGGCATAGTGTGCGCGAACCTTTACCGGGAAAAATCAGAAACACTGAAAATCGTACCGTGGGGTAATTTTCCCAGATTTTAGGGAAATTTATTGAAATATATGCTTCTTACTCGCACTTCCATAGCGACTCTCCCTTCCCTTGTCAAGGTTTTATGCTACCCAGAATCGACTGTCATTGTACTCCCTTTTTCTAGATCCCTTGAACACTCAATTTCAGCTTTACAGGAGAAAGTATATTTACAACCATATACTGCACACCTTTGGACTCGCCTGGCGGGTACTTGTGCACACCAGAATTGTCTGGCACTTTTTTGCCTTGACTTCATAGTCAATAAACTACATCGTCCTAAAATTTCAAGCTTACAGCACAAAGTTTTTTTTAACTTATTTTGACATTTTCAAAAACATATGAGTGGGTGATGTGTAGTGCTGAGGCCTGTCATGTCATGGTTATTGTATTGAGCATTGAGAATGCTACAACTTATCACTAAACAAATTTCCAGCCTTACAGGAGAATCGTTATTCGGAGGGGTTAGTAGCTCTTGGACTAAAAAGTACCTAGTGCTAGTTGGAACTTATGTCAACTACCTAGATAAGTTCCCTTCTGAGATTTTATTCACTTTTTCCCACTGAACTTAGAGCATATACAGACGAACGACACTTTGTCAACAGTAAAGGTTACGACGCGTTTATCAAGTACGCATCTCAAATTTTATCTAGATAGACTATTCCTGTGCTGTGTGACGATATCTGTACCGTGAACACATACAAAGTGTGACTGAAATAGATTTTATCAGAAATAAACATACTTACACATTATATTCAGAATTGTCTAAAGCAATGTGCATTGATGTCCACTGATCATCCAAAGTATTTATACTATCTTGGCTCCTAAACAAATGAGCATTTGAACTTGTATCAGCAAAGCTTTTAGATAGCTTATCATTCATATTACACGAACCGAAACACTTCTCTAGGTTCAGTTTACTTTTTGGTAGCTCATTTTCAGCTAACGGCAATGGAAGATGATAATCACTGTGTATATAGGAGAACAACTTCGAAGGTTCATAATCTGTGTCATTCAGCATTCTATGATAAGTGATTTCCGCATCGGTGGCACAGTTATTAACATCAGAGTAACGTACCAGTTCCCATAGGCTAAATACCTTCTCTTGCCACCGAAACGACCGTTTTTCTATTGTCTTAAGAGATTCAGCGACTGCCCTTTTTGAAATGTTCGCATAGTCTTCAAATTTGGGTAAAGACATAATCCCATCCTCAGTCTTCAGTTTAACTCTGAAATAAAAGAAATTGTTGAAAAAATTGAGTTGATATTGTAACTAGCAAATTCAAGTTTTAGTTGAGCGGAAGAAGAGAAATGAAAGTAAAAGGTCACTCACTTAATATTAATATTTTCTAAGGAATCTTTCAGCCAATGGATACCGGTCACCTTATTGCTGCGTTTGAAGACATTCATTTTATTATTTCCAATAAATTCAAATAGAAATCACAAAAGGTTATGGGTTATGTGTTTCAAGAAAGAACATTCCCAAACAACTCAATTCAATTCAATTTTTAGGTTGTATGGCTTCTGTCAGGTGTGACAATTTTGCCAAAGTCAAGTAGCGAAAACACGTTTTAAATTGATAAGATTTAGCGGTAATACTAAAATGCTGGGTCGGTTGGGCTACCTGTGGACAAAGCAGAGCGAACATTAAATTTATATAGTCCAGTCAAATAAGGCCAAAAAAGTGGTAAACCTCGGAATGGAAGCGAATAGGCTGTAAATTGGCAAAAACCTTTGTTTTGGCATTCTAAAGGCTGGGAAAAAGTCTCATATAATCTCGTGTCCGCGTCACAAGATATTCAGGGATATGCGTGCTTCGTCCCATTCGCACTTTGTCCCGCATTCGCAGTTTGTCCCATAAGCACTTCGTCCTATTCGCACTTAGACCCATTCGCAGTTTATCCCACACAAATAGTTTATAAGGGAAGATGTGGGTTTATGGACTATATTAGGTTTATAAAAAATCAACCATACCTACATCAAAACTGCAATTTTAAAAATTTTTGTCTGTGTTTGTTCCGTCTAATCTTTGAAACAGCTTTTAGATTTTGATGGGACTTTTGTTAGCAATAGCTTATGTTAAAACTTTTTTTATGGGATAGGGGGCAAGCTGCAGACATATCACCTGATGGTAAGTAATTACCGTCGCCCATGGACACCCGCAACCCCAAAGGAGTTACAAGTACGTTGCCGGCTTTTGAGGTGGGCATACGCTCTTTTTTTGAAAGTTTGAAGGTCGTATCGGTCCGGAAATACCGCAGGCGACAATTCGTTCCAAAGTTTGACTGTGCGAGGCAGAAAACTTCGAGAGAAATGCATAGTTGTGGACTGCCAACCATCTATCTAAGTGATGGGCATGGATTTTTTGCCGCGTGGAACGATGGCGGAAAGAGGTGGCAGGTATAAGTCCGAACAATTCCTCGGAGCATTCCCCGTAATGAATACGATAGAAGATACATAGCGAAGCGACATCTTTACGCAGCGCTAAGGTATCAAGCCGATTTGATATTTCCTGGCAGTCGACGATTCGAGTCGCTCTCCGTTGAGTGCAGTCCAGTGGGAGAAGCTGGTATTGGGGTGCCCCAGCCCAAAGATAAGAACAGTATTCCATATCTGGCCGAACCTGCGCCTTGTAAAGCTGAAGGCGGTGCGCCGGAGTGAAATACTGTCTCGATCTATTGATCACACCAAGCTTCTTAGAAGCTAATTTAGCTTTACCCTCTAAGTGGCCACGGAACTGGACTTCGCTCGATATGTCGACACCAAGGATCTCAATATTGACTGAGGCAGTTAGGGGAATGCTCTGAAAGCGAGGAGATACAACAAATGGCATTTTCTTTGCGGTGAACGCGCACACCTAAAATATATAACGAGTTACTTAGGCTTCTTTTATTTTAGAAACTAACTTTGACCCGCGACTTTGCCCGGGTCAACTTATTACGCGGGTTATTCATTGACGTATATTAAATTGAAGTATATTAGTTAATATACGTCAATGGGGTTATTAAAGCCGCGGGCGGACAGCTAGTCTATACTATATAAAGCACAAGTCACGCGTACAAGTTACTTAATTAACTGTTAAAGTATTATATTTTCATGAAGTCATCTAAAGATAAAGATCTCCCGCTGTAGTTTCTGTGAGAGTTTATTATATTTTAGATCAAAATTAATACTTACAGCCTTCTTGTTTATCCTGTTTTCATTATAAAAGAATTAAATGTCTGCTGGTGCATCATTTTTTTTACAACGAAAAAAAGATATATTCGTTTTGATATAAAATATAAATAAACTTTTACAGAAACTACAGCAGGGTTTTTTATCTTTAGACGACTTCATGTGCGCTGCATGCTGCTGGATGCCGGTCTGGATCAGCGTTTCTGAGCTGAGACTGCAGGTACTGCGGTGTGTATAAAGAACCGGTCTCCTACCAAAGCACTGCGGGGTATGACGCCTGAAGAATGTTATTCTGGACGAAAGGTAGATATCTCACATTTACGAGTCTTTGGGTGCATGGCATATGCGGTACAAATCGTAGAAAGCTTGATCCTAAGTGTAAAAAATACATTTTCATAGGGTATTGTGATAATACAAAGGGTTACCGACTGGATCCGGAGTGTCCTCAGAAACTTACGATTGCGAAACATGTCACATTTTTAGAGGCTGAGTTTTTTAAGAAAGTGCAACATACACAAAATTATGTCAATACTTCTCACAATACTTCTGTCGAATCTGCTTGAATTGAATTAAGTAGGGTTCAGTCTAAATCAACTCCAGGCACTAGAGGCGATGTTCAATCTTCATCTAGCAGCTTGATTGATGATATACCAGACGCTTCGTTCGAGACGGACGATTCGAGGGCTGGTAATGTTGAGTCAGGTCAGTCTATATTGTCTGCATTTTTGATTGGAGAAGCGTGAGATTCAGAAGAACTGAAAACTGTTCGGGAAGCACTTAGTGGTTCTGAGGCTGAGCAGTGGCGTGCAGCAATGAAGGCTGGGTATCAATCATTTATTGATAATCAGTGCTTTACCATTACTGATTTGCCGAAAGGTGTGAAGCCTGTGAAGTCCAAATGGATTTTTAAAAAGAAAAGAGGCATGTATGGTACGGTTGTTCAGTTTAAAGCGCGGTTTACCCAAAGTACGGGATAGACTATTTTGAGACGTTTTCACCTGTGGTTAGGTACAAAACCTTTCGTATGCTACTGGCCATCCCTGCTGAATACAACATCTCTGTAGACCAGTGATTTTCAACCGGTGTGCCGCGGCACAGTTGTGTGCCGCTTAAGCTTTCAGGTGTGCCGCGAATTTTGAACGCCGTATTAGACTATGGTGAATATTACATTACTCGCGGTAATCAGACTCAGTTTATTGTATATAATATGTAAGATATTGTGTCGTTTTTATAGTACACTATCTAGTGAGACTCCAGTGTCGAGATCGCAAGCTGTATATTGCGGCCTTAAGCAGCATAAAGCCGGCCGCTTATTATACGAATTTTTCTGTCAGAAATTTAGATATAATTTGCAGGGTCTAGAACAAAATGTCCTCTACATTTTGTTCTAGACCTCGCAAACTATATCGAAATCGAATTACTTACAGAAAATTTGGTATAACATGCGGTCGGCGTTAAAACCACGAGTAATAAGATGATAACCCTCCACGCGCAAGTCCGACTCGAACTTTGCTATTTTTGTACTTCTGTGCCGTGAAACTTTTATAAAAAGAAAAGTGTGCCAGTGATATGAAAAGGTTGAAAACGCCTGCTGTAGACCATATGGACGTCAAAACGGCCTTTCTAAATGGCAATCTAAAAGAAACTGTCTTTATGGAGATTCCAGAGGGTTTTGAGGAAGGTCAAGGTCAAAACAAGGACTATGGACTTCGTAAAGCTGTCTATGGGCTAACTAAAGCAAGCGCCCAAATCATGGAACGAGAAAATTAATGACGTTTTAGTTACGAAGTTGAGGTTGAAGAGATTGTCTTCGGAGTCTTGTGTGTATATAAAAAGAAAGTATGAAAAAATTATTATTATTGCGTTATATGTTGATGACGTAATTTTATTCACAAACAGTAACTGTCAAGTGCTCAAAGTAAAATCTAAGGAATTATTAATGAATGAGGTCGTGATGAAAGATCTCGGTCCAACTGAGAGAGTTTTAGGATTAAGAATACGTAAAGAAAATGATAAGATTATTCTTGATCAATCTGCTATATTGAAAAGTTTTTGCAAAAATATCATATGCAAGATTGTAAGCCTGCGAGAACTCCAATGCAATGTCAAAAGCTGTCAAAGGCGGAAAATATCGCTGCCAACTTGGAGTATCGTCACAGATTATATAATAGTTACTACGTAACAGATACATCTCTCCCATAGAAACGCTCGAATCGCTGTAATAATAATAGCCAAAACCGACAGACAAAAGTCGCTGCAAGAAGAAAAGGTCTCTATGAACGCGCGCCGAGAATCGAGATTCCCGCGTACACCGCGTGATTGCGTCATCGAGCGAAAACTTAAGGGTTGTACAAAGAACATAAACAAAATGGTATACGTAGGATTAATGAAATAAAGGGTTTGCAAGGAAAGCCCCTGACTCAAATGTGCTCTAATTTTATAAAATGATAATAATAATAGTTCTTTATTTGCAAGAATATGGTAAAATACATGATTGGTGTTAAAAGGTATTTGTAAAGGGCCTGGTATCGTGAGTTGATTGGCGGTCTCATGTATATGGCTGTTTGTTCGCGTCCTGACATCTGTCATGCTGTAAGTGTGTTGAGTCAATTCAACAACCGGTACTCTACTGTTCATTGGCAAGCTGCGAAGCGAGTTTTGCGCTATCTTAAAGGTACAATTGATTTTAGTATTAGGTATGAGAAAAGTAGTTTAGCGGTGACAGGGTTTGCAGATGCTGACTGGGGATCAAATAATACTAATCATCGGTCATATACTGGATATCTTTTTAAGTTGGGTAATTCCGTTACATGTTGGGAGAGCAAAAAACAGCGTACAGTAGCATTGTCGAGCACTGAGGCGCAATATACTCGTATGTCGCTTTCAGATGCATGCAAAGAGGCATTGTTTATCAAAAGTTTCCTTGCTGAGCTTTTACCTAATGTCATTAAAATCACTCTGTACAATGACAATCAATCGGCTATAAAGTTGACTGAAAACTCTAGTTTTCATGGTAGGTCTAAACCTAAGGTCTAAACATATTGACATACGGCATCATTTTGTCCGAGGTGTTGTGAATCAGGGATTGATTAATATTGTTTTTATAGCTACTGATAAGATGACAGCCGATGTTTTTACAAAACCACTTTCAGTCGAAAAGCATACAGGGCTGGTTAAAAATCTAGGTTTAAGCTGTTAGCATTGTAATATTGTAGAGTTTAAGGGCTGGTATTAGACATAGTCTATAGTAAACTCTGTGGTTGTGGTTATAGCAACAATACTGTTGGTGGATAGTGTTTGAGTTGACAAATATAACGGTTACGTTTTTTACATGCCTTCTTATTTTTCTCTAATAAAAACAAGCTATTTTTGAAAAAATACTACACCAGGATCGAACCACTGCCACAAGGATTTAAAACCGAAGATCTAACGAATAGACCAATCTTTTAGACTACTCTGACGGTTGTTTAAAAAAATATAGTGACGTAGATGTGTTAATTTGTATTGCTGTTCTAGTTGCAAACAATTTATTCCAAGTAGTTTGTGTTAAATGTTGGTTTAAATATAATTTTGAGTCAAGAACATATTCAATTTTACTCCAATAAAAAAGGTGCTGTAGCCTGTAACTCTTTTGTATGGTGACAAAAGATACAACAATGTCCAAGTTAATAAAAAGTTATTTTTTTGCAGATTTTTAAAGTAATTGGTAGTAATCAGTACCCACACAGAACCATATCTTTTTTTATTTTGGGACTAACATTTGTTACACAGCACATAATTATTATCCTAGAAAAATCCACATTTTGCGAAGTGCGCATTTTGCGAAATGCTCATTTTGAGAAATGCACATTATGAGAAGTGCCCCTTGTGAGAAATGCACATTCTGCGAAATATACATTTTGAGGTGAGTGCTCATTTTGCGAAGTGCACATTCTGCGCCAGACCCATGAAGACACACGCTGTATATTGTCACATTTTTTTGCGTCAAATACTTTTCTTTTACTTTCCTTTCGGTTGACTGGTAGAGAATGCCTTGTTGCATTAAGTCCGCCCTTAGAATCGTTTTAAGTGCAAAAACTATTAAACAAATATGTGGTTAATATAAGTCGACTGGGCAGCGTTCGGGAAGCTACGCAGCATATCGGCCCATCAACCGCAGTGTCTCAATACGGGGGACTCTCTGTCACACCAGGGACACAGAAGAATTTTTTTCCTGACAGTCACACTACGTGGTGTGACAAGCAGTAACTAATAGAGGTCAGGAGGTAATAGAGGTATTAAGGTCTGTTTCACAATCAATAAGTAAGTTTTGAATAGCTTACTTTACTTTTAATAATATTTTCCGTTTTGTTTGAGTAATATAATGATTTGTTTGAACTATTATTTTTGTTTAATCATACGAGTAAATAGTGTGTAACAGACCCTGTGTAAATAGTGTGTAAGAGTCACACTATTTACTCGTCGGTGGCGCAGTGGACTCGGCACTTGCCTTCCAATCGGGGGGTCGGGGTTCGACACCCGCCATGTACCAATGTGATTTTCGTTTCGAATTTCATATGTACATTTGTCTGACGCTCCTACGGTGAAGGAACCTGCATACATCTGCGAAGAAATTCAATGATGTATGTGAAGTCGACCAATCCGCACTGGGCCAGCGTGGTTGACTAAGGCCTAATCACCCTAATATAGGGTAGGCTCGAGCCCCTCGGTGGGGACGTATATGGGCTGTGATGATGATAAACAAAAATAATAGTTCAAACAAATCATTATATTACTCAAACAGAACGGAAAATATTATTAAAAGTCTTAACGTAAGTATACTATTTAACGTAGTTTAGACGAGTTCATTAAAATAACGTGTTAATGAAATAGCGCAAACCCTCAGACTTATGTTTATTATAAAAGAATGTAAATAATTATTATTAAATTTTCGCGCATTATTTATGAAGATTTTTAACAGACTTCAAAAAAGGAGGAGGTCATCAATTCGTTGCGTATGTTTATTTTTTTGTGTGTATGCTACGCGATTACGCCGACAATGTAGACCGAATTTTAATTTTTTTTTCTGGATTCGATAGAGGGATCCTAGGAAAATCGGGGTAAACCCTTAAATTTTATAGATATGTCCAACGTGTTTCATATTTCTTCCCAGACTATTCAAGTATTTACGTCTGGTAGTCATGAACAGCGCTGATGATGGAAGGAACCTTAACTTTAAGGAGTTACAGGTTTTTTAAATACAACAGGCACGTATTGGTACTTTGTCTAATACTTCAACTATCGATACGATGATCTTCTAGAAAGTCAAAATTTGGCACCAAATTCAATATAGAAATGTGATATTGTCTGTACCTTTTTTTTTTTTTTTTTTTTGGGATGGGGAAAATGCATTTACGCATTCCTCGTGGTCGAGCCAAACCACGAGGATATGTGGGACTCCCCAGCGAACCGGGCCTACCCACTAAAAACCCCCCCAGCAGCTCCTCCGTCCGTCACAAGACAGGGGAAAGGGGACAACAGCCAGGCCTTATTCCCGCTGAACCCCTGCCTGCGACATGTCCGTTGCCGGACTCCCCGCCTAGCTCTGCTGCTTTGTGGAGCGACGCAGAATTGCACCGCTCTACACCCCGAAATTGGTTTTTTATTGTGGTTGTCTTCCACGCGGCCCGACGCACAGTGCGCCGGGCCCCCGGCCCGCTCAGTGCGGGTAACGGGTTGCCCGACGGCAGATCCCACTGGATCCACCGCCGCGCGGGTGAGCCAAAGCTCTGGGAAACCCTCGGCAGGCGCGAAGCGCTGTGGCGAAAAGTCGCCTCCACCTTGCTACCTTCATAGGTAGCCGCCCAAATCGGGCTTCTGGCGAAAGCCACACCTCTTCTTAAAATAAGAAGAGGGGACTTCGCCCTTCTCCGCATGAAGCGGGTGGCCACACGAAGTGGCCCGCCGGGTTAAACTCGGCCATCCCACACCCCCCCTCTATGGGGGTCCTCTCGTCAGACTATTAGCCCGCGGCAGAGAATCTGCCGGGTTGCCCAGGGTGCACCACAAGGAGGTTGTCTGACATCGCACCCCATATTGTCTGTACCTATTTTGAGAGACGATAACTTAGCATTCCATGGATTCACCGTGCGGGTGCCGGGTCCATTATTTTTAACTTTTCAGTGTTTTTGAAGCAATTTTTATTTCTGTTTTGTTGCATTTCTTGCAAATTTGAAACTCTAGTTCACCTGCAAGTATGATATTGCCGCTTCTCGAAAAAATATTCATAAAAACTGTAGCTGTAGTTGTGTAAAAGACGCATTTCATTATTAATTATAAAAGCGTCCTTATTAATTTCTAAATGTTTTCTCGGGGTTGATAATTCTCCCAGAAATGTAAAGTGCTCCTGTAATACCATAAGCTGTTTCGCAAGGTAAAGTTATAACCTTCGGATGATTACTCTCGTAAAAGCATTTGCTTGAAATGATCGTGTATAGAAATCCGGAGTGTCTTGGAACCATCGAATTTGAGAAACTACGTTAGAGTAGTAGAATAGATATACAAGTCCTGAAAGACTTGCATATCTATTAGGCCCTACAAGTACATGACGACTCTGGTACTGGTTCGCCGCCCTCTGGTAAAAAGAAAGGTTTTTCAAAAGGACGTCACGGTTCTTAGAAATAGTATCAGTACAGGAAAAAAATTGGTAGTAACGCTAAGATTCGCCATCGTTGCGCATGTCTGCTCACTTTAGCTGCCGTGCGCAGGCTGCAGACTGGACGATCTAACTTACTCTTAATGAGATGAAACCACTCACTCTCTCGTGCGATGTCACACAAAAGAGTGAGTGGATCCATCTCATTTTTTATAGAATTTTTAACGCTCCACCTAAGTGGAGGGTCAGAGACGTGAACGTTTAAAGAAGGTGGGCATTCCGGTTAGTGGACGTTTAGGGAAACCCACGTGTTGAACTGACTGGAACTAACGGTAATAGGATCTAACGGGCCGAAAGGGGATAAATAAGTTAACAATACTTGTCCTTGTCGTCAAAATATGATAGTGTGACTGTGAGGCATAAAATTATTATCTGTCACACTGGTGTGTCTGTCAGGAAAAAAATTATTCTGTGTCACACTGGTGTGACAGAGAGTAATCCCCCCTCAAGACGAGTCCTCAATACGCGCGTGTTGCCAGTGATGATGATTGATGACATACGGAACTGAGACGTGGTCGCTTACAATGGGTCTCATAAGAAGGCTCAAAGTCACTCAAAGGGCAATGGAGAGGGCTATGCTCCGGGTTTCTCTACGTGATCACATCAGAAATGATGAGATCCGTAGAAGAACTAGAGTTACCGACATAGCCAAAAGAATTGCAAACCTTAAGTAGCAGTGGGCAGGACACATAGCTCGCAGGACTGACGGCCGTTGGGGCGAAAAGGTTCTCGAGTGGCAGCCGCGTACCGGGAGACGCAGTGTTGGTAGCCCCCCCACATGGTAAACCGACGATCTGGTGAAGGTCGCGGGAAACCGCTGGATGCGGGAGGCGCAGGACCGATCGGTATGGAAATCCTTGGGGGAGACCTATGTCCAACAGTGGGCGTCTCTTGGCTGAAATGATGGTGATGATGATAAATACTTAATAGTAAATGATTAATTTTTTGCTAGATGCTCTATTACTGTTTTAATCATGCCACGTTTATATTGTCAATTTGTTAAACTAAAACATGTATAAAAACTGGTACTATTATTATATCACTAGCTGTGCCAGCGACTTCGTCCGCGTGGAATAGTAACGGCTGGACCGATCTTGTTATAAAGTCCCGTCAAAATCGGTCCAGCCGTTCCGGGAATTAGCGGGAACAAACAGACACAGACAAAAAAAATTTAAATTGTGTTTTCGTTATTGGTACCCGAACTCGATATACATTAATATCCTTTTAGTAAAAACTTATTATTTTGACATTACAAACAGACACTACAATTTTATTTATTTGTATAGATATAGATGTATAGATAACTGTGCCCGCGAGCTACGTTTCGCCATATATTTTTTTCTCGTTTTTGCTACATTTTTCATTGATGCTCAGCTCCTATAAGTCATAGCGTGATGTTATATAGCCTAAAGCCTTCCTCGATAAATGGACTATCTAACATAAAAATAAATTTTCAATTTGAATCAGTAGTTCCTAAAATTAGCGCGTTCAACCAAACAAACAATCAAACAAACTCTTCAGCTTTATAATATCTGAATGATTGAAAGAAGTATGAAAGAATTTTTGAATTTGAATTTAAATTTACCAGTTTATTACCCCATCCATAAAAATAACTAATAATACGAGTATAGAAGCGAAACTCCCGGCCGTCGAGCGCTCAAGGCCACGTTATTTACCTACCGTTTGATTTCCGTTTGATACCTACGGAATCGCCAGTCAAGCAAGGCGCGCACCGCATCCCGCACGCACGTGACTCCTTCCCGCGCGCCGCTATCTACCTAATCGCCGCGCCGCGATGCCGACTAATAGGCACTACTCACGATGCAATCTAACTTGCGATCTGTTGCTGCAACATGTTGCAATCGCGGTTGCACGTGCTCTACTTACCTATGCAACTTCGCTTGCAATTTCATTTTGCGAATAAACACCTTAACGTCACAACGTTTACACTACCTGCCTACGTACCGAATCGTATAATAATGCCACCGACGCTATCTAGATTTCAAAAACCGGCCAAGTGTGAGTCGGACTTGCGCACGAAGGGTAATACAAAAAACGGCAAAAAAATCAAGATTGTTGTATGAGAGCCGCCCTTAAATATTTATTTTATTTTAATTTTATTATTTATTTTTAAAGTGAATATACAACTAAATATTCGGTGAATATTTCAAGAGTCTATCTGTTGCCGTTATTAATATCGATCAAAAAACGGCAAAAAAATCACATTTGTTTTATGGGAGCCCCCCTTAAATATTTGCGACGACAGAAATACATCATCTGTGAAAATTTCAACTGTCAAGCTAGGTTCATGAGATACAGCCTAGTGACAGACAAGCGGACGAACGGATGAACAGACAGACGGACAGCTGGGTCTTACTAAAAGGGTCCCGTTTTTACTCCTTGGTTACGGAACCCTAAAAAGTAGTATTTGCATTAGCTCTTGCTTCTACAATTTAAACACCTGCGAGGAGAAGAAAGAAAAAACAGTTTTGGGTAAAAAATGGTTACAGCTACAAAATAAAATATCGCAAATGAACGTTATGTTTCATTTGGAACCAGAAGATTTCTCATTTTTTTCTCTGCGGATCATTTTCATTACTTTTACTTCTAAACGCTACAGAGGTGTGGCTGACTAAGCTGCACAAGCGCGACTGAGCCAAGTTGCATGCAACCGCGCTATTCACGTTGCAATATGTTGCAGCAATTAGTCGGTCGCTAGCGCGGGCGATGCGACCTGCGATAAATTGCATGCGACCTGCAACCTGCCTATTCACGTAGCAATCTGTTGCATTGCAACAGATCGCAGCAACAAATTGCTAACGAAATTGCATCGTGAGTAGGGCCTATTATTGTTGCGTTTATGGGTGCAAAAACAATGCCATAATAACCCCAAATTTAAAGTTTTTACCTGATTAAGCTTTTTATAAGAATGCGTATTTACTACGCGTTGAAGTTTAATAACCGAAACTTCAAATCATGTACAAAAACGCCATCTTTTATAAATATCAGACATTTGTAAATAAGTATTTCTGTTGAATTGAAACCTTTTAAATAAAAATGATTGAATACTTAAAAAATATTTTTATTATACCTACCCTAGATACAGATACAGTTTTATTCGTAATATTCATTACATGTCAAAGCTAATACAATATAATGTATCGAGTTTCTAAAGCTGTTATTGTAGTGCAATTTTGAAACTCTGTAAGTATGGGATTTTTTTTGTCAAGTCGGGAATAATTTGAATTATGAGAAACTTTGGTACTGCTATATATATTTTTATCGACCTTTGTCACTGTTCCATATAAAATTTAAATACAATCAATACTTGATTAAAATTATGAAACAACAGATTTTTTTTTCAAGTGAAAATGTTGGTCTGATAGTAAAAAGTGAGCTTAGGTTTTATCCATTAGTACATTCATAACTTCAGCTCTTGGACTATAAACGTAGGTACGATATCTAAATTACAAACCATTTTTGTACATCGAAATTCGAAACATTTTAATGATTTTTTCTCGAAGTGTAGGGATTAAGCTCAATTAATCAAAAATAGGCAGGTTCTTATAACTGCGGAATCAAAAAAACTAAAAATGTGCGTACTATTGCTAAAGATAGTCGCTCGCTCGCTACACTTGAAGTACAAAATCAATAAGACTCGGTGTATGCTCAGTTTCTCATTTAATGTAAAATATGGAGGTACCTATATAAAAAATATTGTAGTGGTAACCATACGTCGCATGTGGTGACCATGAAGCAAATACAAAGAGGAGATGTTATAAGCATCTAGGTCCAGCTCCTATCACCAAAGTCCTGACGTCACGCATTTTTAGTTTTAGCTACTTAACGCCAGAGGCGCTGACATCAGTCGATCTTTTTATCTGTCGGATTAGTACGTCGTACGCTCTTCTTTTATTTTAGTTTTAAATTACCTAAATACAAAATGAAATGTTGTATTCTATCGTGCAAAAGTTACACAGACGACAGAAACAAAGTGAACGAAAAAAAATTCTCTTTCCATTTGTAAGTACATTAAACAAGCATTATTAATTTATTACTTGACGTATTGCTTCTAGAATGTTCGACGCCACATGGACGCTTCTGTCAATGTCCCGATAAAGCACAAAAGGCCCTCTAGTGGCGAGTAAAAATACTAACGAAAACGTAGGATGTATTAAGGGCGAAAACAAAACACGTGAATTAATATAAGCAGTTTTAACGATTTTTATTTTTAGATTATATTGACACAGCACCTAATCAGGGCCGTCTTTCACCTATTAGAGGCCCTGGGCACATTAGGATAGTGGGCCCCCTATGACCATAATAAAGCACTATTTAACCGACTTTAAAAAGAAGGAGGTTATTAATTCGACCCGTATGTTGTTTTGTTTGTGTGTATGTACGCGATTACACCGCCAATTGTGGACCGATTTTCAAAATTCTGTTTGTATTTGATAGAGTATACTCCTGAGGTAGTCCCAAGTCGCCAAAGTCAGGACCTGACGATGGGATCCCATAAAAATCGAGGGAAACCCTTAAATTGTATAGGTATTTCCAACGTGTTTTGTGTATATCTTACTTTAAAAGCCCGAACTACGGTAAATCCTAACATTTTCCGGAAAAACCAAAGATTTATCAACTCTTAATGGTTAAAAGTCCGAACTGTTCTTGATCATTTTTTATTTCGGACTTTTACCATTATACACCCGGTAAATCCTAGAACTTACCACCAACACCAAGACGCGGTCAATGTTGAAAATATTCTTAAGAAGAAATCATACGGGTTTCCTTCCTCGATAGTGGCAATAGTTGCCCTATTTTTACAAAAAAAAGCTATGCACATGGTCCTACGTTCTCCTTTTTTTATTACATTGATTATTACAGGCGATTTAATCCTTCAAAAATTTTCTGCTGTTTCAAACATCCAGCAAACAAATTTGACGCGATTATATGAAAAAAGATGAAACACAGAAACATAACCAAAACGTAGGCATTTTTAAGAAAATAATTTTCGTTTTTGAATTGTTTTGTTTTTTTAAAGGTGTTTTAAAATTATGTTTCATAAGTTACTATAGCTTTCCGCTCGCGACTTCGCCCGCGTTATTTTTGTTTTCTCGTGGGAATTTTTTCCCGTAGGAAAATTACCCTATGTCCTTCCCCTGGTCTCGAAATATATCCCTATACCAACTTTCAACAAAATCGGTTCAGTAGTTTCGAAACCTATTCAATACAAACACACAAACAACCAAATCATTCCTCTTTATAATATTAGTATATATTAAAAAATAAATAAAAATAATTACAATAACAAATGTTTTATCATAACGATAATTATCAATTTTTTTTAGTATTTAATTTAGACTTTGTTTAGTTTTAATGTGTACAATTACAGGTCGCATGTAACTGTGTCGTTTTGTACAGTCTAGGTTGATTCGTAACTTAATTAATTTATAAAGTGCTGTCTCATAGTTAAATTGAAAAGAAAAACGACAGAAATACACATTGTTTTTTTCCGAAAACCAATATTTACTAACCGTCATTGGTAAAACCTAGCATACCCCAAAGTCTAAAAGCCCGAAAAATCATCTATTTTTTTTAAATCCTAACAGTTACCAGCTCATGTAGGATTTACCGGCAAAACCTAAGATTAACTGATACGGGCTTTTACAGTAACAGATACACTATAAAATCACCTTTATATTAAAATATATTTCATTTCTAGACATCATCAGGTCCAAAGTGGATAATAATGTTTACTGACAAAACCTAAGATTTACCAATATAAGGACTTTTACAGTAACATATATCTATTCAAAAGAAAATAAGAGCCACCTATTATTTTGATTGATTTTCAATAGAATCTTATTGCTTATTTATATTAGGTACGCACTTAAGGGTACGTTTGAAAACGAGTAATATTTACTCGGGGTAGAGTGAGTTTCACCCGATAGCGTTCGAGAACCACCCGAGTGAAACCGAGGTTAACCGACGAATTACTCCGCTCGTATTTCTGAACGCATGAGTAATTTTCGCCTGACAGGAGTGAATATCTCACGGCCCCCAGTCAGCGTTAAATTTTACCTGACATTGACAGTTGAATGTTCTGTGATCTGTGGCTACTGATTTCGTTTATAAGTTGAAGTTAAAGTTTACAAATGTTAAGTAAAGCTTTGTGCAGTTGTAAAATAAAGCTAGTTTGCGTTGCAAAACACAAGAACTCTTCTTTTCGTTTTTAACTGACAGAACCCGTTTGAAAACTCGTGAAGTGCGAAAATCACTCGCTAGCGTTTGAAAACCAGTTAAACTTCTCTTTCTCGCAATATATCTATCCTTTTCTCTTTTACCGAGTGAAAACTTCACGGGTTTTCGAACGGCCCCTAATTTATTTGTCGTCAAAAACGTTCGGGACTTTAAAACCAATAAACAAACACAGAGAAGAAATGAGCAAAGAAATGAGTACCTAATGTTAGTTTGTTTATCATACAATTTTACAGGTAGCTGTAATTTTGTTTTGAGTAGTATATAATATAGAATGTATAATGAGAAAGTAGAGTAGCTATCGGTTATCGCTTGGTAATCGAGTAGGGACTAGGGGGCCCCAGTCCATCGGGGGCCCTGGGCACGTGCCCATTGTGCCCAATGGGTAAGAGGGGCCTGCACCTAATAAATTATCTTTCTCCTACGAATGTATCTTTTAACATAATTATCTTTCTCCTACGAATGTATCTTTTACTGCCACCTAGTAATGTATAGCGGAACTTTTATGTTAACGTCAATAATGCTGGCATTTTGGTAATTCTACTCGCTACAAGGTGACAGTGGCGTCGCGCACCCTCCCCCCGCACCCCGATTTCCGGCTTCACTTGATTTCATACGGAAAACGCGATAGGGCACCTCCTCTTTGTATTTGCTTCATGGTGGTGACCCTAGCGGCGTCCGCAGACTACTGCGGGGCGTTACAGGGGGAAGGGCGCTATAGGTATGCAAATAGCGGCATTTGGCGCACCCACAAAGGAGATTCGCTTCTATACTCGTATTATTAGTTATTCTTATGCCCCATCTCACCCCGTTTGGGGATGAATTTCAATAAAATTCGAAACACGTCTTCCATTTAATTCTGTTAAAGAAAGTTTATGCAAAATTTGAAGTAGATTCGAAAGCGGAATCACGATGTCCCATACAAACTTTTCCCCCCATTTTCACCCCCTTAGGGATAAGATTTCAGAAAATCCTTTCTTAACGGACGCCTACGTCATGCAAAGAACACACCCTCCAAGTTTCAAGTCTCTACGATCAGCGGTTTAGGCTGTGCGTTGATCCGTCAGTCAGTCAGTCATTCAGGACAAAGCATTTTATAGGTATAGAAGATTACAACAATATACGAGTACTCCTTGTTCTGTACACGGCCGGTTCGTTTGAGCAGCGGAAAACTCTTCGCCATTAACCGTAACCAAACTCCGGGTCGTACTTTCGTCCGTGATACACGGAGCCAGAATTAACTTAAGTAATAAACAAACAAACTCACTCTGACCCATCCAGTACCTGACCAGCAGCGGTGAGAGGAGCGCTCCTATGTGGTGAAAGTCCAGCCATGAACCCTGAGTCTCTTCTAGGAACACTTGCTCATAACACAGTTCACGTGACAAAGAACTATACACATACACAGGGCCCTAATAGGTGACCAAGACACCTGATTACTTAATAAGGTAATAATTAAACTCGCGAGTCGGGCGCATTTTAATGGTGCGCGCTGTCAGCGACCTATCCATACGCGAGATAGTGTGCGACTAACTTCACGGGGTCGGGAGGGAATCTAGCGCGTGCCCCAGATTTCCGAACATCCCCCCATCCCGGACCGTTACGAACGGTACGCTATTTATTCTATGGGTAAACAGGAAACGCGATACAGGTGAGTCTTGGCCGCCTTTACACATGCCTCAAATACTCCACCCCAGTGCGGACAAGCTGGAGGACAACTTCCAGCTTATCCCACGTTGAGAGGGCGGTTCCAATGTCTGCCTGGTTTTCCGTTAGCAATTAATAAACATCTTTCAAATAATTGTTCGCACCCTGATAATTGGTGCCACAATCGGAACGAATTAATGTCGGCAGTCCCATGCGGGAAACAAATCTGCTAAGCGTAGCTATGAAAGCTTCAGTCGACAATTCCAACACAATTTCTAAATGCACTGCCTTGGTAGACAGACAAACAAACACACACAAATATGCCTTGTAGCACTTGGCGTTTCGCAGTCGCGATGTTTTTACCATTAACCATCAAAAACTACTCGAATTTTACCTTCTTTCAATACCGCATGCTGGGGAAGAAAGTAATGCTCCACCGAGCGCCAGTCTCAATCCGATAGTGACACATGGCCCAGCTCCACATACTCCCGCATGAAGTCATTGTACTTCTTACGGAAGACCGGGTCTTTGCTCATGCGGCGTTCCGTCGACACTAACCTCCTTTCCGCCAGCGTACGGGATTCGCCAGAGGGGGTCGACCGGCACGAAAGTTTTTTTTTTTTTAATAATTCGCATTGCTCTTTCTCTGGGCTGATTCGAGGTTCAGATGGGGGCTCCTCCACTTCCCAAAACTTCTGAAGGGTATCAGAGAGAGAGGACCCAACAATAATGGCGCCATCATCAACAGGGGCGAGGGAATCATGATGTACGGGACCTACACAACAAATCCCAGGACCGTATCTACGGCAACCAAACCACCTGGTTGTAAAACGTGTTTGTTCTTTAACAACAATCGCCCTAGGACGTCTGCTCCCAGCAGTACGTCAACCGAACTTGGGGCGTAGAATTTAGGGTCTGCCAGTATCAGACCAGACGTTGAGATAGAAATTAACGGATTTATTTCAAATGACGGTAGTCTGCCTACTACCGTATCCAAAACTATGGCTGACGTTGTGATACTCGGGTACGAACAGAATGTGGGGTTGAAAGTGAACTGAACTTCTCCAATAAATTTGGGCACTTTCACGTCACCAATACCCCTGATCCCCTCAGCAGGCCAATTATGGATCTTTCATCGCGTGACATAGTATAAATTTGAGAAAAAGTTATGAAATGCTGTATTTCGTATTACCGATCTCCAATTATATCATCACTATGGCATAATTTCAATGCTGTCATCATTAAATAATGAACAAATGATCAAAAATCTGACCGGAAATAGTATTTTTCATTTTGCACTATGATATCATATGATATCATTTGCAAAACCATGAGATCGGTAATAGGCCCTCTGGGTGAGGTTGAATCTTAAGACCTAATTGTGCAACCAACGAAGAAGACAAAACACATCCCTGAGCACTGGAATGTCCTAGGATTTACAGGTGATGGGTGATTCCTGCGATCTCCGCCCTTACAGGGGCTCAGTAGTTCCTGGGATCGCCCAGACTCTACTAATTCACCATCACAATTCGGCGAACAATCATTCGGCACAACGCCGCCCCCGCCCGTGCGGGTCGCCATATAATGCCTCGAAGGGGCAGCCATATATGTTCGGTCTGGAACACAATCATTCGGCACAACGCCGCCCCCGCCCGTGCGGGTCGCCATATAATGCCTCGAAGGGGCAGACATATATGTGCGGTCTGGAACACAATCATTCGGCACAACGCCGCCCCCGCCCGTGCGCTGCTGCAAGATATGTAAGTACTCGAACGACCAGCATGCCCAAAAACTTTGAGACAACTGTTGTAAAAGCTGAAATCGCGACAATCGATTGCATTTTATTTAAGTCTAAAGGGATATTCCGGAAGGGCGTTAAGAGGCTGCCCAATCAAAAGATGTCCTGGAGTTAAGGCCTCCAGATAGTTGGGATCGGAAGACAGTGCGCATAAGGGTCGCGAATTGAGGACGGCCTCAATTTTACAAAACACCGTATCAAGCTCTTCAAAGGTTTCGCCTACAACGCGATACAGGTGAGTCTTGGCCGCCTTTACACATGCCTCAAATACTCCACCCTAGTGCGGACAAGCTGGACAATTCAACTTCCAGCTTATCCCACGTTGAGAGAAGGTCGTTCCAATGTCTACCTGGTCAGCCATATATGTGCGGTCTGGAACACAATCATTCGGCACAACGCCGCCCCCGCCCGTGCGGGGTTCCATATAACGCCTCGAAGGGGCATCCCTATATGTACGGTCTTCAACACGATCATTCGGCACAACGCCGCCCCCGCCCGTGCGGGTCGCCATATAATGCCTCGAAGGGGCAGCCATATATGTGCGGTCTGGAACACAATCATTCGGCACAACGCCGCCCCCGCCCGTGCGGGGTTCCATATAACGCCTCGAAGGGGCATCCCTATATGTACGGTCTTCAACACGATCATTCGGCAAAACGCCGCCCCCGCCCGTGCGGGTCGCCATATAATGCCTCGAAGGGGCAGCCATATATGTGCGGTCTGGAACACAATCATTCGGCACAACGCCGCCCCCGCCCGTGCGGGGTTCCATATAACGCCTCGAAGGGGCCCCTATATGTACGGTCTTCAACACAATCATTCGGCACAACGCCGAACCCGCCCGTGCGGGGTGCCGTACAATGCCTCGAAGGGGCTGGTCTATATGTACGGCTAGAGCACTTTCAACTCCATTCCTATTCATACACAAAGACGGATGGTGCTTGCCACTACAAAAATTGCAAAAACAACGCATATTGCTCCTCAAGAACTGCCATACGAATCGGAAGATCGCTGTATCTATTAAGCAATGCTTCCTGTCTGTCTGGTCTTTCCAACAAGGCCACGGCTGTTACTAGCCATCACAACTCATGTTTGCTTTACTGGAAAGTGCCGACATTATTTCAGTTCAGTACAATTAACGATCAAATACACGAAGTTAGGTGGAAGGGTGATTATTAATATTCAGTTTTAAATTGCGAACATATACACACATTAGTTTCCTATAAACAATATTCTTAGATCACAAAATATCAAAGAAATGAATTTATAAACTCGACACAAAAAATCTTATATCAATATGCCAAAAGGTTTTACTTTCAAAAATCGTATCACAATATGCAAAAACAATAAACATTTGCTAATTGAAACCAACTGTATTGTACAACTTTATTATTTATTATTCTACACACAATTATTCTACATTTAATTTCTTTTCAACAAAATCAAAAATCTACTTACTACTATTCGATACGGCGCACGGTCGAGAAGCGCATGAATAAACCCGATACAAAAAATCTTCTCTCAATATGGGAATTTAACAAAATACATTTGCTAATTGAACCAACCCTACGGCGCACGGCCGACTCGCTCGTAAACAACTGCCTCGAACAAAGGAATGTGCAAGTCACAGCGTTGCAAGAAATATAACATTCACCGAACGCGTGAATGGTTATGAATTAATTATGTTTTTATTACCTATCTACATATTGCTACTTCTTAATTAACTATTCTACACTTGTTAAATTAGATAGACACTGGAAATTCAATCTACACGACCTAATAATAGGCAAATCGAACTTGCGTATACAAACAATCAAGGTTATATCCAAATTACATCAACAAACAAGTAGCCCAATGGTCAAACAAACAAACAGTGGTTAAAACCACGCTCTGCTACCAGATGTTTTGTACGAACCAGCCGTGTACAAAACATAAGGTAATAATTAAATTCGCGAGTCGGGAGCATTTCACTCGTGCGCACTGTCACCGACCTATCAATACGCCATATAGGCGCATAACACATTGCACCGGACACCGCTCCGGTGTGCGGCGCTGCGGTTTTTAATTTTGACTGAAGAATCTTAATTTGTATACAAAAACCGCAGGGTATAACACACTCACACCGCATGCCCGTGCGGTTGTGCGGCGCGCACGACGGCACCGCACTCCCGGACGGTGATGCGGTGCGGTCCGCGGGGTATGCCACACTGAGCCGCAGTATCGTACGGATTTTTGCGTAGAAAGGACGTGCATACGCGTAATAGATCTCGACATAGATAATGCGGCGATGCGGGGCGTCGTGCACCGCAGCTCCGGACGGTGATACGGAGCAAACCGTACGGTGGCACGGTTCCGTGCCGCCGCAGCCGCATGCGGTTTTCGTCCCTCCGTACACCGCAGCGGTGTCCGGTGCAATGTGTTATGCGCCATAGTATGCGACTACTTAACGGGAGGGAATCTAGCGCGTGCTCTTAGGCGCATAACACATTGCACCGGACACCGCTCCGGTGTGCGGTGCTGCGGTTTTTAATTTTGACTGGAGAATCTTAATTTGTATACAAAAACCGCAGGGTATAACACACTCGCACCGCATCACCGTGCGGTTGTGCGGCGCGCGCGACGGCACCGCACTCCCGGACGGTGATGCGGTGCGGTCCGCGGGGTATGCCACACTGAGCCGCAGTATCGTACGGATTTTTGCGTAGAAAGGACGTGCATACGCGTAATAGATCTCGACATAGATAATGCGGCGATGCGGGGCGTCGTGCACCGCAGCTCCGGACGGTGATACGGAGCAAACCGTACGGTGGCACGGTTCCGTGCCGCCGCAGCCGCATGCGGTTTTCGTCCCTCTGTACACCGCAGCGGTGTCCGGTGCAATGTGTTATGCGCCTTAGATTTCCGAACATCCCCCCGTCCCGGACCGTTACGAACGGTACGTTATTTATTCTATGGGTAAACGGGAAAGGCTGGTGACCACTCTCTTTAAAACTGAATCCCTGACCAAGATCTCAGCAAAACGGGGAACACCATCTGTACCACAAATGAGTTTAACAATTCGACCTCGACGCCAGAACAAGGGCGGAAGGTTAGTTTCCTTCACCAAAACGAGGTCCCCGTTCTTGGGTGGAGAGGTTTTATCGGTTCACTTAAGGCGCTGCTGCAAGATATGAAGTACTCGAGCAACCAGCATGCCCAAAAACTTTGAGACAACTGTTGTAAAAGCTGAAATCGCGACAATCGATTGCATTTTATTTAAGTCTAACTAAAGGGATATTCCGGAAGGGCGTTAAGAGGCTGCCCAATCAAAAGATGTCCTGGAGTTAAGGCCTCCAGATAGTTGGGATCGGAAGACAGTGCGCATAAGGGTCGCGAATTGAGGACGGCATCAATTTTACAAAACACCGTATCAAGCTCTTCAAAAGTTTCGCCTACAACGCGATACAGGTGTCTTGGCCGCCTTTTCACATGCCTCAAATACTCCACCCCAGTGCGGACAAGCTGGACGATGCAACTTCCAGCTTATCCCACGTTGAGAGAGGGTCGTTCCAATGTCTACCTGGTTTTCCGTTAGAAATTCATAAACATTTTCAAGTAATTGTTCGCACCCTGATAATTGGTGCCACATTCGAAACGAATTAATGTCGGCAGTCTCCTGCTAGAAACAAATTTGCTAAGCGTAGCTATGAAAGCTTCAGTCGACAATTCCGCCACAATTTCTAAATGCACTCCCTTGGTGGATAGACAAACACACACAAATATGCTTTGTAGTGTTATAATATCATACTTCTTAGTATTTATGGTCTAAGGTTGAGTAATTTAAATTTGATATGTCATTTTTGCTTTGTCGTGTTATATTGATCGCCTTAAATTATATTTTATTTCAATATTTAATATGGTGTCAGAAGTGTAAGAATAAATACAAAAAAAAAGCAGTCAAATAATTCAAATTCAAAACCGATGCCGAAAACTGTATCAGGTAATATTTCACCATTATCATGTCAGGGAGATTAAAATGGTTTCAATGTCTTAAAATATATCTGCGTGCATCTGTTCTCAATGAAGAAAAGGATGAGCGTAAGGTTGCAGTTTTTCTTCATATGATTGGTGAAAGAGGGTTAGCAATTTTTAACTCGTTTAACTTAGATGAAGTACACGATTAAATTCGATGATTTAGTAAAACGATTTGAACAAGATTTTCAACTTAAAATAACTTAACATACGAGAGCCATACATTTTTCACATATCGACAATCAGAAAATGAGATCCTAGAGGAATTTGTAACAAAATTACGTTCTGAAAGTCAGTCACGTGATTTCAATTGTGTATACTGAGTGTATAGCTCCACGCGCCTAGCTTGTGGAGCCGCACTGAAGTGACAAAGCAGCTAACGTGCGAAGCTCGTGGGACCGCACTGACGAAACGACGCAAAAAAAATATATACGGCAGTGCGGAAAACACACCTAGAGCAATTGTTAGGGGGGAACAAAAAACAATATACTTTTAATATGCTGGGCTGAACTGTAAGGTTATTCAAGTAGTCCAGTCTGGTACTTTACCGCTATTCCTAAATTTCGGTGTTACCTAGGTCGACCATAGGATATACGCAGACTCGGAGCTTCTTCTATTAGGTTCCAGGCACTATTTTAGGCACAAATATCACTTTACTTCTAGGTAGGTGCGCGAGTACTGGCGTCTGGCGTCGGGAAGGCAACTACTCAACTGTCATCGCGTTTTTGTTATGAATAACAAGAGGGCGCACGGCGCGCGTAAAGGACAAGTATTCGAAAGAGCATTTATAAACTTAGGCACTCTTCAGCTGATATACATTTTCTCATAACCGTATCATGTTTCGTAATTTTTGGACGTATCTTTTCAACAAACTGTCGAACTGATTATCATTCATACGTAGGTAGTTTTTGAAATCCTCTGGAAAATTATCTTGTAATTCATTTAACGTTGGTTTGGTACAATATCTTCGCCTATATTTCTTTTCCCATAAACGACGCCTTCTATTCAAGCCGACTACGAACCCAGCCAACGCAACGATCCCCCAATGGAATGAAGGGTAGAAAACGAATATTTAGGACTCAGCCGTAGCTCGACCTACTAAATTTGCCGCTCTAGCCGTGTGCGAAAAGTACTGACAAGAAGAGCTAGTCGGCGATGGCACCCGTACCTACTTACATACCCTAATTGAAAATGTTAGGTAAATGTAGGGTAGATACACACTGCTAACAGGTAAAATTCGAAGGGGTAATCTCCCACAGTGGGTCGAGCTACGGCTGAAATACGGCTAAATATTCGTTTTCTACCCTCAGGGGGGAAAACGGTTCTTTCTAAAAGATGAAAGGACGAGCATCAATAGTTTTTAGACAGACGATCACCAAGAGTAAAACGTGACACATTGTAATGAGAGTTGAGTAATATAACAAATTGATTGATATACAGGATGGATTTTTGAGATGGGATTTAAAGGGTAGGTACATTAACCATTATAGTTACAAGAAAACATTGTTAGGCAGCCATCCATAACTTTTTAAGATATTCTGATTTGCATTCACAGATTTTGGAAAAAAGTTACAGTCAACAAAAAAAATGCAGAGATAGCAAAAAAAATATATTATGCCAATCGATCCTATTTCATGTACGGATCAAAAGACTCTATGGGACCATTTAAGGTATGAGTACTAGAAACGTAAAAAATAGGATTCGTAGATAGATCACCTTAAGAAATAGGATCCGAGGATTTTCCGTACAAAATGCATGGGAAATGTTTTTGGCGATTTCTGTCGTTTCTAGTACTCATACCTTAAATGGCCCCATAGAGTCTTTTGATCCCTACATGAAATAGGATCGATAGGCATAAAAAAAAATTTTTTTCTATCTCAGCATTTTTTTTGTTGACTAACTTTTTTCCAAAATCTGTGAATGCAGATCAGAATATCTTAAAAAGTTATGGATGGTTGCCTAACAATGTTTCCTTATAACTATAACGGCTAATGTACCTGCCCTTTAAATCCCATCTCAAAAATCCATCCTGTATACCTATATGGTTTAAATTAACGTCCTAAGTTCCCAACGATCCCGGAGCGCGCGTAGGGCGCTACAGGTCCTCGCTTTTACAGGGGTTCAGTCGCTCCTGGGATCGCTTAGACCATACTGATTCACCATCACGGTTCGGCGATGAATCATTCGAAGAATCAATGATCACAATGTCGTCCCCGTCCGTGCGGGGTGCCATATTATACCTCGAACGGGCAGCTTTATATGTTCTGTCTGGAACACTATCAACTCTATTCCTGTTTCGTTCTCGTTGTCTGTTCTCCAAGCACAAAGACGAATGGTGCTTGCCACCACAAAATTTGCAAGGTTGTGCCTGGTCACATTCTCTTTGTACGTGTGTGCCCAAACATGAATAGCACCATCCTCTAGTGCGAGCTATAGCCCTACGACCCTGTACACGCTGATCTAAGAATTTACGACAGGAGGTTGTCTTATGCCCGGGGCGACGACAGTACCCACAGGTTGAGACTCCCTGAACTAAAGAGTACCGTTTGGGCTGTTCGGGTTCCTGCCGTCCAGATCGAAGATATCTGCTCGATGGCATTACACTCCGATCTCCACCCCTCGCTGAGGAAGAGCCAGCCACATCGGAGTTGTCCGCTAGCCTACATTCATCTTCCATAAATTTCAAGAGGTCTTTAAAGTGTGGTAAGTAAGTGGAGCTATCCCCACCAAATCTGTGCTCAAATCGCACCTTCAAATTATCGGGTAACTTGGCCAGCACAATATGTAATAAAAGAAATGACCATTCCTCGACAGGCAGTTTCAAACTGCGTAAAGAATTCACGGCCACCAGGAGTGGGTTCAATACGTCAACCCGCAAACGTAACACGCTGGTGACTTGTGGGAGTCCTAAAATGCTGGCCACGTGAGTGTCGGCTAGTCTCCTCACATTTTGATACCGTCGGGTCAAAATATCTATAGCCACCTTATAATTCTCATCCGTAGGGGCCAGGTGCTGAACCTGTTCACGGGCCTCACCTTCCAAAACGGAGAGAAGGTAGGCTAGTTTTTGTCTCGGGGCCATATCATCCCGCCCGTCAACAAGGCTATGAAATAAACTTGAGAACTTTTCCCATTCTTCAAATCTACCTGAAAAGTGCTTGAGATAAAGGGGTGGTAGAGGTGACCATAAAGCGGGCATCGATTTCGAAAAGGATTTTGTCCCTTCCGGATCAGCTTCCCTACCCTGAAGAAGAGGTCGAGCAACCTTGGCAATACGGTCCGAGAGATCGTAGCATTGGTCAACATCATTTTCGACACTCTCATCAATATTGCCACCTTTTTCCAAAAACAACGCATATTGCTCGTCAACAACTGCCATATGAGTCGAAAGTTCGGTGTAGTTTTTAAGCAAGGAGCTCTGTCTGTCCGGTCTATCCAACAAGGCCGCGACTTTTACTAGCCATCGCAACACAGACCGAATTTTTGATTTACTGGAATATGCCGACATTATTTCAATCCAGTACAATTAACGATTAGATATACGGACTAATAATTTTAAGTTAGGTGGAAGCGTGATTATTAATATTTAGTTTAAATAACAATTGCGAACATACATACACATTAGTTCTCTACGATATTCATAAATCGCAAAATATTTAAGTAATGAATTTACAAACTCTATACAAAGAATCTTATCTCAATATGCAACAACAACATACATTTGCTAATTTAAACAACCGTATTCCCTACGGCGTACGGTCGAAAAGCGCATGAATACAATACACCCGCCGTTAACAAGTGTACCTGGCAATAGGGAACAAAACTATGTGCAACGCAGATAATATTCACCGAGCGCGTGAATGGTTATGAATTAATTATGTTTTTATCTCTTATCTACATATAGCTACTTCTTAAATTAAGTATTCTAGACTTACTAAATTAGGTAGGCACTGGAACAATTCAATCTATATGACCTAATAATAGGTAAATCGAACGTGCGTATACAAACAATCAAGTAGGTTATATTTAAATGATATTAAATAACAAGTAGCCAAATGGCTAAACAAATAATTAGTAGTTTCAACCACGCTCTGCTACCAGATGTTCTGTACGCGGCCGGGGTTCGAGAGAGAGGAGCGCTCCTCCGTGGTGGAGTTCGAAAAAGACACGTTTATTTAATAAGTATGTAAATGTTTTAACCTAAGTGTCGGCAAGGAAAACGAGTTAACCAGTTGTGTTACCTGGGGACAATGCAAATTTTTTTGTTAGTGTTCTTGGTACATCGCATTTGGCAGGTTTTTTGTTTGTTATTAGTTGTTAGTAAGTAACCAAGAAGTACCCATGTGTATTTAAATACTAGTTTTCCGCTAGCGGCTTCACCCGCGTTATTATTGTTTTCCCGTGGGAATTTTATATTTTCCCGTAAAATAACTTTGTAGCCTATTATAGACGAGTGTTATTTATATTTAGGAGCTCGAATAATAAATTTCATAGAAATTGGAACAGATTTTAAATATTTTCCGTAGAAACTTTCAACCTCTATTTTGCACCCTAAGGGGGTGAATTCCAATAAACCATGATACACGTGTTCAATGAAATGTTTTTAAGAGCATAAATCTCAAGTTTTATCAAAATCGTTGCTAATTTTTTAAAAATCCATACAAACTTGCAACCCCCATTTCATCCCTTCATGGTTCTTTTTTTTTAAAGTCCTTCTTAGTGTGCCCGCATTTTGAATTAAAACAACTGTCCAAAGGAGACGGTCTAGCTTTCCATAGAACGTCTTCACTAAAATCCAGCTGGTACAAATTGAATGAAAATCGGGAGAATGTGAAGTACTGAACTCGTATATGTTTTGTAAGTCTAGCCAATTAAACACAATTATTTCATTTGAAAAAAATCTTCGTTTTATTAACCCTGCGTTCCCTAAAACGATTAAAGTGATAATATCGCGAATCCGACTAAAGTCACAACATAACCTACTGATTCAATAGCCCTTATATTTTGTGACGATTTAATTTGGTCGGATTCGCGATATTATCGCTTTTATCGCAATTCGAAACGCACGCTAAAACGTTATTTAAGTTCAAGGGCAACACTGACACAAGCCGTAGAGAAAAATGGAAATATTCTATAAGTTCCTTTTTACAAATATTTATTAGGTATACGCCTATGACTCAATTTAGGCCACCAACATGATAGAGGTAAAAACGTCGAGGTTAGAGATCAATAAAATTGAAGTCTGTAAATGTTCAAGGAATTGCATTACATGAGACAGTTTTAATCAGATGGAGGATCAAGTCTCGCCACAAAAGCAACAAAACATATTTTTAATCCCCTATCTCGGAAAGAGTATTTTTGCTATTCGATATCTGACCGCCAAAGCCTCGTGTATTGCCATGATACTGACATCGTGATGCTCCAGATCCAGAGCAACGATAAACTCATCATGGTGAGTGCCCAATGAGCCAGGGTAGGAATACCAACAAATCTAAGGGAATTACATTTTATGCGTAACTACCTATTTATTAATTATTTTCATCATTTCCCAAATAAATCACTTGCTTAATTTGGCGTCCGGTAAGTGTTTGTACGAGCGAGACCGAACAATACGTGCGTGAGCGAGATCGATATACGTGTCATTATTTTGTTTGTCGTTTAAACCAAATTAGTTTGACCCCTTGCATAATACACCGTTAGCGATTTTAGGTGTCAAAGTTTTATGGTGCGCCGCGTTGTTGTGTGAATTTGTCATGTAACGCACACAGACATAAAACGTAGTCACTTTTTGGAAGCGCAAGGCGCATCTAATAAAGACTTTGATTTTGATCGAACAACATGTCTTCCTCTGACGACGAAGACATGTTAGCCCTGGTGCAACTCGCCAATTTGCAAAGGAGAAGAAACTTCCGGTCCCGCGCAAAACTCACTATAGACTGAGGTACGCGGCTGCGCGCCAGCAGTGCGACGGCCGGCGCGCCCGTCTTTGCAACCGTAGCGCGCCATCTGGAAGCTTGTCGAAAGACTTTGATTTTAATCGAACAACATGTCTTCCTCTGACGACGAAGACATGTTAGCCCTGGTGCAACTCGCCAATTTGCAAAGGAGAAGAAGAAGGAGAAGAAAATTCCGGTCCCGCGCAAAACTCACTATAGACTGAGGTACGCGGCTGCGCGCCAGCAGTGCGACGGCCGGCGCGCCCGCCTTTGCAACCGTAGCGCGCCATCTGGAAGCTTGTCGAATGATCTTTCATACTAATTGTATTAAAACGGACGGGCACAAAACAGATAGAAGCGGTGCGCCGATGGCGCGCCACAGGCGCGTCTCGCCCGCGCCTTTTCTATCTGGCCCACGCCTAACGATTTAAATCTCTGGAGGTCCGCCGTGGTGAGGCCGGCCGCGCCGCACGCGCGCTGCTCGCAGCAGCAACAGCTGATCGCGCGCAGCGCGGCGCGCGCGCCTGTCACCGCAATATAGAGAACGATACAGTAGCCCGACTCATGCGTGTCTTTGAAATTTATACTTAAAGCTGAACTGGGCACTGGGCGCGCGACGTGACACTGCGTTGCGTTGCTATGCCGTTCAAAGCATGCTTGGCGGCCGTGTAAACGACGTTTGTATGTGTGCGTGCGCCGATTCGTCCCTTTGTATAGAGTCGGGCTACTGTATCGTTCTCTATATTGTGCAGTCAGCTAGTCACACAGCGAGCGCGAGCGGCCGCGGCCCCTCCGCATTGTCCCCACTGCCGACGGTAAAGTTACGACGCACCATGCCAATACGCTCAGCGTTTACTACTTCGCGGTTGTCGATGTTCGTTCACTCCCAGTTTCAAAGACACCCACTGTATTAAATGTAGTATCTTTAGTCTCTGGTATTCCCGTTATTATGATGTCATTGAGCAGAGATCGCGTTCGTTCAGCTGCAACTTAAGCTCCGCAATAGTCTCCTCAAAATGGTTAGAAGATGATGGCTGCGACTTCTCAAACCGTTTCTTGAGGTGACAAACCCTGTCCTCAACCACGTCCATACGCTTCTTGCAGAAACCGATGTGAGCCTTTAAATTAACCATGTCATTCCGAAACTGTCGCAACTCTGCTCTCATGGCACTAATATCTTTACGAAAACACCGAATTTTATAAGCGACGTTGAGCTCCCGAGGCTTATTCTATCTTAATGAATATAAACATATGTATATTTGTGTGTGTGTGTGTGTGTGGTGTGTGTGTTTGTGTATATTTGTCTGTGTGTTTGATAGTATATGAATGCAGTGATGATTATATTTGTGCTTATGGCATTTAGTGTTGACAAGGTCTCAAACAACTCATAAAAATGTCTTCACCGTCTTTATATGTAAGAGAAAGAAGCCATTTAGTGATGCAATTTTTACAATCACGCAATGTCATGGGATAAATCTTTATGAGTTTGTTAATTCGGTTATATAATATGGGGGATAGAAAATAATAGTGACGTCTTGAAACTATAAGTGTACATGATTCAGTTTTGCAAACTAAATCAGTTCTACACCTATTTTCCGTGTTCTCTGTATTAAATGGTAGTTGACAGTGTTTTAGCAATACCATCTGAAGAAAATAAATCTCCCTGACCGTAAGCAAGCCCGTTTCCAAATATAGCTCAGTAGGTAGTAAGGAATAGGATAGGTTTAAAACTCTAACTGTTATTATGGCTCTTTGTGCTCTTTCTAAACGTAACATAAGGGTTTTTCCTGCATTTCCCCATACAGATATGCAGTAAGACAGAATGGATTGAGCCAAAGCATAGTAGATTGTTTTAAGTGTGGAGACCTCAAATTTAAAATATAAATATAAGCTTTCTCACTCGATCGATAAGTACATTTATATGCACCGCCCAAGAGAGGACAGTGTCAATCCAAACTTCAAGGTATTTGATACCTGAAGTATGTGTAATTTGCATACAGTTGCAGTTTAAACATATTGCGGGTTGGAGTTTATGACCGCAAATATTAAAAGATACTGGTGGAAGTGATGAAGTGTTGGGTGCAAAGGTTAACTTTGTTTTTTCTAAATTAAGAGTAAGCGAATTCCTAGATAGCCAATGCATAACCTCATTCAATGCAACCTCAGCACATGATTGGGTCTCATACCAATCCTTTCCGTGCACAATTGCGATAATGACTGAATTCTAATTATCACGTCTCGTCATAAAATATTAAAAAAGATGCAATCATGTGAAATTAGAATTAAAATCGGCTTAGAAATACATTAGATACAAGCATTTTAAACTGTTAATTTGGAAGCGATTAGACAGAGATCCGACATCAACCGTGACGTCGTTGTTTAGTACGGCCATATAAACTCCATGTAAATTGCCGTTTTGCTAGAAAGAGATGGAGAAAAATCTTTGATACATAAGATAGATAGATAAATTCTTTATTGTACATTACAAATTGGGGTTAACAAAATTCAAAATAATTATGGTACAAGGCGCGGCCTTATCGCAAAGAGCGATCTCTTCCAGGCAACCTTTGGATGGACTCTCTTTACGGAAACGAAAGAATTGGGGAAGTTGGCAATGTACAACATTAAAGAAACTTAAATATAAGACATACAATAAAAAACCTCCATAAATACAATATACGCAAACATACATACACACACATAACAAACATATACCGTTGTAATAAATAAGGTATCAAAGATATCTTAAAGGTATCTTAGTTGTTTTTATAGTTATTCGAAAACCGATTTCTCTTTCTGTTTATTATATGAATGAGCTTCTAAAGCAATTTCTTTTTTTTTCATTCATCTAGCCTATTAAAGCCGTATTATCCGTGTAGGTTATGATTCTGCAATTTCTTGGTGTCATTAGGTAACAAAGGTCGTTAATGAACACTAGGAAAAGAGTGGGACCCAGCACACTGCCTTGTGGAACACCGTAGCTCAGCGTTGCATCTTGACTAATCATGTTACATATTGTAACACGTTGTGACCGATTTTCAAGATAGCTCACGAAAATAGCGTAGACAATTCCACGTATACCTATTCTGTAAAGCTTATCTAGGTGATGACTGGCTACTAACAACTGTGGTATCATCAGACCTTTGACAAGTGTAGAAGTATTATCCTTCTTCGGCATCTTCACTTTACAATCTGGGCACAACCAATTAGGTGATACCTTTGTCGACATTATGCCGATACATGTGGGATGATATGACCCAGGACACTTTGTGCAACGAATGCTGTCAGACCTGGCCACAAACTGACCACAACCACCGAACTTCGCAATTCAAATTCAAATTCAAAAATCTTTATTCAACATAGGCCTTTACAGACACTTATTGATGTCAAAACAAAGCAAAACAATCTAAATTCATGAAATCATATTAACCTTGTATGTGCATACATCCTGAATATATTTAAGATGTCTGCAAATACAAGTAGGAATGAAAAAAAAAGTTGACTCTACACCTGTTCGGAAATTGGGAGAGCCTTCTCGAGAAGAACAGGCAAGAAACTCGAAAGGTCAAAATTTTTTATCTCTTCTTTTAAATGGCCATTTACAAATTTGATTTTGTTACAGGGTCGTCAATTGGAGCTCAAAGCAAAAGTTTGAGCTCAACTTCTATTACAAGAAGAGATGTGTTAATTCACATTATATAAGCTATTTCTGAGAGAAGTGCGTGAACTTAGCTTATAAATTGCTTTCACTGAATGTTTCTTTGAAACAAAACGCAGTACATTGTTAAATATTAGAAATGAGAGTTCAAATCCAAGCTTTTTTGTCCGTCATGTAATCAGACACTTTATAATATGCTTTTTTAATAAGCACATCTTTGATTGCAACTTTAAATTTGTTTAAGCTAAGTTCTTGTATACAACTTGGGATTTTATTGTAGAAACCACAGAACACAGAAAGAGGTTAGAAGGGCTATGTGGGCGGGGCACGCGTAGCCACAACTATGACTAAATGCTCATAGTTGTGGCCCCGCAACGCGAACGCGTTGTTTAATCACTGACGGACAACTACAGTGAGTGTATCGCGAAGCGCGGCGCTATAAATATAAAAAAATGCCTTCTTGTGCTATAATTACTTGTAAAACAAGAAGTCAGGTGTCAAGTGTAGCTAAAGAAGGAATTTCTTACAGGTAAAATCTTACAGGTAAAAATAACGACAACATAAAAATTAATTTAAAATGTAATAGTCAATTAATAAATTAGTAATTATTTTCAGTTCAATGTACTGTCAAGTAATAGCTCAAATGCATCAACACCCAGGATTTTTTTTTAAATACTTCTTTCTAAAGAGACTGTTATAAAACGACAAAAAAAATAATTAAAAAAATACAAGCTCAAAATCGACGTTTGAAAAAAAAAAGCATACAAAATGGAAGGTATTATTAACGATTTACAGAAAAAGTTTTCATTAAGACATGAAGATTTGAGTATTTTAAAAAACACAAATTTACAGGTAAATATTTACTTCTCCATCCAACCAAAATATCCTAACAACTAAACTACCGCACGTCCGTTTGTCAGATTATCCATTCTAGTTTATGCTTTCGGACCGGTGCATTATAGTATTATAGTTTTTCTTTTATTTTACGTGTAACCTACAACATTTTTGAGCTAAAAAGCTATAATTTTGTTTCATAGAAACAAAATATTACTTGAATATTATTAATTATAAACGTATAATGAAAGTAATAATTATTTTCTGGTTTTCTAAATATTTCAAATGGTTAAATAGCTGGCAATATTTAATATCGATAACTATTCATTGATGTCAATCACTAAAATAATGTTATTTGTACACGCGGCTCTTGACGTCAGTGAATTTCTGTGAATGAGGAGCCCAGTGAGCGTTGTGATTGGTTCAGCCCGATTTTGCGCGACTTTGCATGGGCGGTGCAAGGAAAAGAAGTGGGAGCAAAACTGGCGACAGCGGTTCCCGTACAAACGGTGCATGATTGCCTTTCTAACCTCTTTCTGTGTTCTGTGGTAGAAACGTATACACAGGCCTCTAAAAGAATTATTGATTTTTTGGAGCCTGGTATTTGGTAAAGCTAACATATTACTTTGTCTAGTATTAACTGAATGAATATCACTATTTTTACAAAACAAATGAATATTTTTACTAACATATATTAGATTCTCATAAATATATTGCGACGCTACTGTCATAATACCAATTTCTTTAAACTTTTCTCGCAAAGAATCTCATTTTAAGGTTATAGATAGCTCGAATAGCCCTTTTCTGGAGCACAAAAACGATCTGAATGTCGGCAGCATTTCCCCACAACAAAATGCCATATGACATCAAACTATGAAAGAAAAATATACAAGTCTTGCTGTATTGTCAACTGCATCAGTCAACTGACGTATTTTCCATACAGCGTGAGCTGCAGAACTAAGTCTCTTTGACAATTTATCTATATGTGGGCCCCATTGCAGCTTAGAATCAAGTGTGATCCCAAGAAATACTGTGGTGTCCACAAGGTCAACACCTATATCCTTTATTTATACAGTGGTGTGAACTTTATACATTTGTTTTCCCTTCATTAAGTGACAGGTTGTTTACATTAAACCAATGAACAATTCTTGAGATAGAATTATTTACATCGTCATTCATTTGCAATCCTTTTTTAATTTTAAATAAAAGTAAAGTATCATCTGCAAATAACACTATCTCATGCCTGTCCTGTACAAAATCAGGGAGGTCATTGACATATATAAGAAATAGAAAAGGACCAAGAATCGAACCCTGCGGAACTCCCATTTTAACTGCGGAACCTTGAGACCTTTTTCCATTGACGTCTACTTTTTGAATCCTTCCACTTAGATAAGAGAGTAGAAGATCGTCTCCCGGTACGCGGCCGCCACTTGAGGACCTTTTCGCCCCAACGGCCGTCAGTCATGCCAGCGATGTGTCCTGCCCACTGCTACTTAAGGTTTGCAATTCTTTTGGCTATGTCGGTAACTCTAGTTCGTCCTTCCACTTAGATAAGAGAGTAGAAGATCCAGTGCAGTATCACGAAACCCATAGTGGTGTAATTCACTGAACCTAGATGTATGGAACAGCTGATTTTTTTTTTGCGATTTCAAAGTTGATCCCATAGTGAAAGTTGTTCTGTTTGCTTGTCTGAACAAGCACACAAATTTTTTTTGGTAATTCTAAAATAGCCTTGTATAGAAGTGTGATGTTGTCTGTAGATACCTATTCTTATATTATTTTTAACTTTTCAGTGTTTTTGAAGTCGGTTTTTATTTTTTGTAAAATATATTTTTTGAAGTCGGATAATAATAAAGAAAAGATAAACGATGCATGAAACCGTATATCAACTAGAATGGGATTGGGATATCTCAAAAATTGTATAAACTCAATAGACGTAGCTTCATCTGAATATTTATTTTAGTACATAGTAGTTAGTCATATATTTATGTATCTGTGTATGTATGCATATATGCAAGTATTTATGTGTATACATATATAAACACATTCATATACAATACTTACATAACACTTACACACACACACATATACAATATGTATATGTGAGTGTTATGTGCGTGTATGTATGTTTTTTTCTTAATATCATATTATTTGAATATAACAATTATTGTCATTTATTACATTTATTTTCTTATGCCGTCATTTACTTTCTCTCCTTAGCCCAATGGTTGACTGGTAGAGAGCGATGTTTATCGCTAAGTCCGCCATATGTACAAACCGTTTGTAACATTAAAGCTTAAATTATTAAACGTTAAAATAAAATGTAGCACGCATGCCGCCATTATTTTCACGTCCTCTATGTTCGTGTGCTAATATCAAAATGAATCACCGCGAATGTGTGAACAGTAGTTCGCGGTGGCACTCGTATACAAATGTTTCGTCGAATGACGAGGCGAATAGCGAACACGAATGTGTAAACGCATTCGAACGAATGTGTAACGAATGTTTCGTCGAATATTTCGTCGAATGTTTCGTCAAATGGCGAACACGCATGTGTAAATGCGACATGAGAGATATGATTGTGTGAATTACCTTTTCAATGAAATTTAAATAGCTTGCTAGCGGACGTGCGTAAAGCCGTAGTAAATATTGGGATTGACCATTTTTTGAGTTTTTTAAGAGATAAATTATGCATGGTTTGTTTTCCACTTAAACTTAGAAATATTGTAATTGTAGTCGATACTGATAACGCAGTTTAATTTTTTATCATAATTTTATTTTAGTGCTGTATAAAAGGAGATGTTCCCATCTATAGACGCACGCACAGCTGTAACTGCTAATGGTAGAAACATGAAATTTGGACAGTTGTTTTAACCCGCCAACCGGTCGAATGCGACCGGTGTGGCTTTACGCTATGTAATAACTGAAAAATACCCTCACGAAAGAAATTTTATAACTTAATACATTGCTTTTTACAGAATGAAAAATATGCTTTAGTTGTAAAACAAATTTTTGTTTTTGTGAAAAAAAAATTTTGAGGGTATTTATAAAAAAAATTCATACCGTGACGTCACACCGTTTGCATGTGACCGCCAGGTAGGTGAGAGGTTAATTCAAAATGTGGACGCACACTAAGAAGGGATTTTAAAAATGTTAACCCTAAAGGGATGAAATAGGGGTTGCAAGTTTGTATGGAAAATGTTTAAATTAGCAACGATTTTGATAAAACCTGAGATTCATGCTCCTAAAAATATTTCATTGAACATGTGTTTCATGGTTTATTGGAATTCACCTCCATAGGGTGCAAAATAGGGGTTGAAAGTTTCTAGGGAAAATATTTAAAATCTGCTCCAATTCCTACGAAACTTATTATCGTAAATTGGCTACAAAATTATTTTTCCTACGGGAAAATATAAATTCCCACGGGAAAACAATAATAACGCGGGCGAAGCCGCGATCGGAAAGCTAGGTAAAGAATAAATAAGTGCCAAAATGCCCCTCTGACTTTCATTCAACAACCAATTTACAGCTTATTCGCTTCCATTACGAGGTTTGCCTCTTTTTTGCCTTTATTTGACTGGACTATTTTGAGGTTAAATATTCAGGTTAGCGGGCGTTGATGTTATTTTATTTTGTGGCTCAGATACTATTTATAAAGCACAAGGACGCTTTGTAGCTCTACGGCGGAAATCATAACGGCCCTATGTGTTCATAATCATCATCGGGGGTTCGTCGGTTTCCTTTTATGAATAAGTTAAATACTTACAAACAAGTAGAGACAACGAACACAACAAATAATAAGCAAGCACACTTCTAAACAACACAATTTTAGGATTTCACAACCAAATACTTCGAAATATCGCAATTTCAAACTGAACAATAAAGTTAAAACCACCAACAACCGGAATCACCACCAAACACAGACGACATAGGCTACGTTCCGTTTTGAGTCAACGTTGGCGTTGGCGTTGTGAGCTTTTAAAACAATGACCACACAATGACAATGGACTCAATTCTGAAGCGGCCGCTAAATTTCCTAATTTTATTTAGGTGTCGCTAAACCATTTTCCTATTCTACGGTATCTGTCAAATTCAACTGACATTGCTAATTTGAATCTGACGTTTCTAATTTTAGACGGTCGATTCAACTTAGGTTTAGCCGTCCAAACGCTATTCCAGACGTGAGATTTTTACGCGTAAACCTCCTAAACTGATTAATTTTAGCGGCGACTAAAATCATCCCGATTAAAATTAGAACCTTGCTAAAATTCGCCATTTTGGTAATGAAAAATACAAATCCAAATAACAAATGAGGTAGAAATGTTAATTTTGCCCATATTGATTATTTTCGCCTTAAATGAACAGCAGCCTTATTCGCTAATTTGACAGTTCGAAGTGACCAACTGTTTATAGTTGTCCACCGTCCAAAGTGGACAACCCATCAAAACTACTAATTGCTATTCTGTAAGGTATTTGAATCACGTGGTCTATCGGTGTACAAAAGCCTAGTGGATATCGATAAATCACAACACGTCACTGTGCATTACCCGACTAATTTTAGTAGCCTTAGTTACCGGACTTTCCCCAAAAGAAATCAGTAGCTTCGTAAATTGGCTCGTTAATTCTGTCATTGAACCCACAGATAATATAAGACTATCAAAGGAGCGTTCCAGATAAGCACCGTTTTCAACATTTTTAGACTAGTTTCGTGTGTTCCACATCAACACTTTTGCCACGAAAACTTAGCATCAAATACCCAGCCCCCCCTAGCATGAACACCAAAAAGAGGATATAAAGCATTTTATCACGATGAACCGTCAAAATACTTAGATACAACCGCCATTTTGAAATTTTGTTGAAACAGCGAGCATATCCAAGCCGGTGACGTTACTTTGATAAGATACGATGTGATAAGGAGATGAGCAAACATTTCCGCCGATCACTTGAAATTTATGATTATTTATCGACGACGATCAAAATGCATGATATATTGAAATAAAAACTGCTGTTCTTGAAAAAAAAATATACTTACCTAAGACTTACCTATACATATTTTCAATTCCCTGGCGAAACCACAACGGTAAGAATATTTTACAGAATTGTCGTAATGTGAATATTCCATATAATTGCATTTAAATACCTATATGGACTTACTTTTTTTAGTTACACCAAATATCGAAGTCCTTCATCAGTAGGCCCGGACACTCCATACAACGTTCGCAAATCAATTACCTATTACAACTACTTAAGCAAATGACGTTTGTACACGCGCAAATGTGTGCGTGGAATCTAGTAGGGCTGAGTGCGCGGTTATCAATCGAAATGTCGCGAGAAGTGCAGCGACTGCCTGTTATCGGCCGGCGCTCGCGTCTACTCGTTGAACGTGAAGTGTCGCCGCGCCCGAGCGATTCCGCGCGCCCTTGTTTATGTGTCAGTGATGTCTACAACGAAGTGCGGGGTGAGGTATTTGAAATGAGTGCGGAGAGGTGAGTGGCCGTTCTGTATGAAGTACTATTATATCTTCTGTCGCGTGAACTATAGCAGAGAAAGTGACTAACCCTCGTCCCGTCTCGCTTCCTCGTGATACGAGAGAGCGAGAAGAAACATGATATTTGTCTCTTATCCCGTTTAATCCACGGTTCGTGCTACGCCTGCTGGACACCTTTCTTCTCTCCTCTAATGAATTTTGTAAAATTACAAAGTGTCCATATAAATACTCAATTATCTGCGTACGGAGCTAAATGAAGATTTGACTCCTCGAAGCCCTAAATGAGTCAATTTGTTATAATGATAAAATCATACTCGTCGAAGTATCACAAAAATATGATGTTTCGAAAAATATAGTTTCAAGAAATATATAATTTCAAAATTCCATATAGAATATCGATGTAACATACTAGTTTTGATTTAATTGAACCAAATTAACAATTCACTACATTAAAAATGTTAATAGTCCTACTTTTAAGCTTGATAATTAGAGTGGATTAAAATAAAACACTGCTTACCAATAGTGATTAATCGAACCTACGGTGACTTTCACTATAAGGCATTCAAAACGTCAAACGTTAGACACTGAACGATACAGAATACCAATTAGGTGAAATATCGATGAAAATTGTCGTTCGGTGATTATCAATACAACCCTAGTGATTAACAGTGAGCCTAGTGATTTTTCGTTAGACACCGGTGTTAGTGAATACCAAAAAAGGCTTTTTGGTTAGCCACAGATAAAAAACGTCATGTTTATAGATGGTTAATAGCCATTTCCACTTGTCAGTTAAGTTAGTGAATAAGCCTGCAGGAAAATAAAAATATTTTTTTAGTAATTACAATTATATTGTTAAAAATAGGATAAAAATGTACATTAAATGTATTAACTGATATAAACATAAACCCGTTTTAGTTTCTTTAACAACAAGATCCATCCATTAATTTACTTTTAATATTTTTACGACAGCAACACAAACACAATTAAAACTAATCTTAGACATTTTAGAATTACGCATAAGCTCTGCCTAAATTTAGTTGGCCTGTCACCGTAGAATAGCACTTGCTTAACCGGCCATTTAAATTAAGTTTAAATTTAGAAATTTTAGTTTTAGGTTATTTAGACGGCGGGCGCATAGAATTGAGTCCATTGGTTCCGATTTGGTTATCGGGCTGACAGCGCTGTTGACACGATTTTTTCATTTCGGAACGGTTTGTTTTCACGAGGTTTTCAACTTTTCACAACATCGTACTTTTGGCCGGCAACTGTTTTCCAAGATACCTAACCTAAAAGCCTAAAGTCATACACTACGTTTACATTCAGCCAAAGTGAGCAGGGAAGTAGGCAGGGAAGTGGGCAGGACGAGTGTGTAAACAAGATACTTCTCATGCCACTGCCACTGCTACTCGCGCTGCCCGATGCTCCCTAACCTAAAAGAGCGGTTTTATGTGCGGAAGTCAAAGGATCGGCAGCGCGAGCGGCAGTGCGTGTTTACATACTGCTGTCGCTCGCTCAGTTCTCGCCGAACGCCTGGAGAAGAAACACGTGTGTAGTTTGTTTTTTCTTAAGATCAACGATTACCCATTTAAGTAATGCCGTCCGACTGGAGCAATGAAAATACTATAAAGTTTTTGAAAGGAAGGAAAGAGTGATTTGGGATGTATTACGGCGAATAGATATCATCCACCACCTTCTACGGCGAATTTTCTTTTTTGCATTTGATCATTTTTTCAACATCGAACATAATTATGTCTCGCAAGAAGACACAGGTCGCTGCAACTATTTCGACGTCTGCCGTAGCCAACACTTGATAGCGAAATGAGTAGTAGGGCAGTATGTAAACACACACTTCCGTCAATCCTGCTGCAGCAGTATTTAGGGAATTATTGCCGGCAGCGCGAGGGGCAGTGGCAGGGGCTGAATGTAAATGTAGCTATAGAAAGATAGAAGTTAGTAGTAGTAGTAGTAATATTTGTCCTTAAGGCCAGGCAAAGGTAGTAAACCATACAGCCAAATCTTGTTCGTTTATTTGTCAATACATTAAGGCCGATGCCAAATCTGATATATAATTGTAGGTATTGTATAGCCATGTTTTAAAGGCAATTAATGCCAAATCTTCTTTTTCGTTATATCATCTGAGACTATCTCTTCTTTTTGATGATGATGTGTCAATTACAGATGTTTTAAATATTTCCTATTGTAGATGTTACAAAATTATACAAGGGTAAGAAATTATCTGTACAAGTCAATAAATTCTGTAAAGAAGGCGGATCATTTTGATATCTTTCTACTTCTGGTAGCTCGCTGGTTAATATCAAACGTTGTATGTTAAATGCGGGGCATTTGAAAAATATGTGCTCCAGGGTTTGTTCTTCTTGCAATGAGCATTCTGTACATAAGGGGGAAGAAATCATTTTCATGCGGTATAAATGTGCCTTAAATCTACAATGTCCAAACCGTAAACGATTTATTTGAGTGTAAAAACTTCTTGTTAAGTAATTGTTATCCTTAGCAAACCACGGTCTTTTCCCAACTTCCTTGTTAATTGCTGCATACCATGCTCCTTTTGACTGCACAATACTATTTCTTTCCTCTTGCCAGAATTTAATAATTTTGCTACGGTGAAAAGTAGACGTATTATGTTTTTTTTTGGCTTGCACGGCTTGTGCATCAGCCACAGACGATGGTTTAAGGTGGTTAAAAGGTAAGGAAACGGAGTAGGAAATTAAATCGGATCGATTAGTTTATGGGATTCAGGGATCAAGGACAGTAGGGTAGGTATATAATTTATTTTATAATTTAATATTATTAGTATATAGATAAGTAGATATAATATTATAAATATTTGGATTATTCATTGAAAGTAAGACTGGAATAGACGAAGGAAGAGGAATTTGCAGTGAGATCAAACTAGAAATAAATGTCAACGTATTATGTTTAACTTTTTAAATCTTTAGGGATCACACTGCGGTAAAAATGGAAACAATAAAACCTTGTTGTGCTCTTTCAAACTCTTCTGAACTTTTTACGGGTATATCTCTTCCTGTCGTTTCGTCTTTTATAATGACAAACATTTTCAAAGTTACTTTTGCAATTTCGAGGTTTATCTTGGAGCGAAATCTATTTGCTGTTTGTTAAAAAGTTCGGGAATAATGAAAAAGTACTCTGTGGTTTATTTATAGAGGGCTCAGAAGAATAACTAAAGCATAATGCTGTAGTGATTCTTCTTCTTCTTTTTTAATATGTGGCAATTGGTCGTTGATTGTTCTGAGATAGAGGGTTGAGTAGAGGGTTTGTTTATACGTCAAATTTGACAGCGCTTACAGAGCCGCGTTCAGAGCCTCTGGGTGTAGTTGTCCGGTTGTTTTTTAAGTCGCTCAGAGGCGCGTTCAGAGCAGGGACCGGAAAACCCGTTCATTTGCTTAAGCCGTTTGAAAGGGTGACCCATTCGTATGGTAACCCAGTGGGCTCGGTAAGCCGTTCAACAGGTTTCCCAACAATAACTATAACCCGTAAAATAGGGGTTACCACCCACAACAATAATTTACCGCTTACCCAATCTTAAAGGTTTTTAGTGTTTATGCGCTTAACCGCTTACTGTTCGGGTTAGGGTAACCCTTTCCCTCACGCACACCGAGCGATTGAAATAGCACTGCGGGCGCAATAACGCCAGAGTTCGGTTGCGACCTTCGGCAAATATGCGGTGCAAAAGCAATCTACACGCGATATACCTAAGGTCTAAAATATTTTTTACAAATTAATCAGCGTTTAGAACGGTAACCCATTTGGGGGGTTTTTGATATCGGTTAGCGGTAACCCGAATTAATTGAATCGAAGGGATTAATGTGTAAACCGGTAAGCCGTTTGAAAGCTTACCGTAAGGCAAAGGGTTTAAAAACCCAGCATTATAAAATACCCCATCAAAACCCTAAGGTTACCGGCTATAACGGTAACCGGGTCCAGTCCCTGGTTCAGAGCCTACGCTCGAGTGCACTCCGAGTGCACTCTGACAGCAACCGACCCGCCCCGAGCCTCGGCGTAAAAAACGCTCTGACAGGCGGTTATACTGAAATACTCTTACGCGATTGGATGATATTGGCGGTCATATTCTATAATGTCATCTACTAGAAAGAGAGATAAATAAAAAATCATGTGAAAGAGGGAGATAAAAGATTTGGTTGCTGCAATCGCGCAACGACAGACGATTTCGTAAATCGAGGCCTCGAATGAGGAAGATGAGGGTGTCTTTTTTATTAGCTATAAAAAACAAGCTTAAAATTTAAAAAATATCAGTGAAAGAATTTTTACGATATCTTAAACTGTGTTTTTTAGAAATTTTTGGAACTGGGAGTTCCTAAATAGTGATAGCGCTTGACTGCTTAGCGCATGACGTCACACCTTCGACCGCGAAGACATTGCACGTTCACGCGCAGTATCTCCAGCTGTCTGTACGCTTAGATCTTCTAAACTACGCAACGGATTTTAATGCAGTTTTCAGCAGTAGATATAGTGATTCAAGAGAAAGACTTTTATGTATAATACATGCTTGTTATTGTAGAGAAAGGCCGAGAAATTCAAAGATTTGTAATGTGATGTCGTAACAAACTAAATTATGTGCTCTTACATTGCAAACGCTGGCTAAACCTTACGAAATAGATCAAATATTGTATATCTTAAAAAGATCGATAAAAAGTCCGCGATGGTATAATATGTTTATCTCGTCAGGCGAACCCACAATAACCATTTTTATCTTTTATATACATTAAATTGTATTTAATATTGATTTTTTTTTCATTCTCTTTTTAAGAACTTTTGTGTTTGTAAAATTGTAACATTGTGACCACTGCGTGGATTTTGTTCAAATAAAAATAATAATGATGCCAAAAGATTAACACTGTATGGTAAATAAAAAAAAAAGTACCTAAGCAGTCAATAGGGAGAAAAACATTTTTTTTTCACTAATTTTGAACATAAAAGTGTTAAATTTTGAGTAAATGTTTATTTTTACCAAATTATGCCCCCTATAACAATTTCTTTTTATTACCTCTTATTAATCCGGATCTTATTATTATTATACTCTTTATTGTACACAGAAAAACATATAGATTTACAACATAGTCAGTAACAGTAGAAACAAGATTACAATGGTGAACTTATCCCAATATGAGATCTCATCCAGCCTACCTATGGTGGTGTATAACACGTTTCTCGTCAGTAGCGAGACTAAGTTAAAATATTTATAAAAATATAAACATGCATCTAAAATATATAAATAAATATATAGATTTACACACACACATATATATATATATATATAAATATACATACATACATAACTAGTACATAGTATGAAAGAATGTCATGATGATACTTTAGTTTTGAAGTATTTGACAAGGTTTCTTTTAAACGAATCAATTATAACGGGATAAAATAAAAAGTAGACGTTGCAGAATCACACTGATTTAATTTCGATTTACAATAGGGCAGAGTTCCGTCTTAGAAACAGTAAAACAGAGAAGTGATCTAAACTTGAGATCGCGCGGCATTTTATAGTTTCTCCGATAGTAAGGCGCTAGCTTGGCTTGGCTCTGATTGGCTGGCTTGGGCTGGCTGGCACATGGCTGCACGTGCTTGGCTCTGATTGGCTGGCTTAGGCTGGCTGTCACATGGCAACACGTGCTTGGCTCTGATTGGCTGGCTTCGGCTGGCTTGCGATTGGCTGAGGCGGTGTGGCGCGTAACAGTCGGCCGTCCTGAAACAATCATTGCTCCCGCAATGGAAAAACACGTGGTTAGCTTTCAAGTAGGTCAATGAGATCTTCGGTTTCAAGCTGGTCATCAGAGCTACTGGCACTGTATGATATAGGGTACTGTGATTTTGTGATAGGGCCTCAAGAGTCCGATGCAACCAGGCTAGTAAAGGCCTTGTAGCCTCGGAACCCCTTGATACTGAGGATTCTGTATATGTCATTACCCACACCTTAGTAATGATATATGGGCCAGAGTAAATATCATCAAGCTTAGTGCTCACTCTTGTTACACTACTTGTGGGTGCTTGCCGCCAAAGAACTAAATCTCCCTTTCTGTAAATTCGACTAGTTTTCCTTTTTTTATCGACGTTACGCTTCATCTTATGGCTTTCTAATTTTAATCGCGCACTAGATCTATTATTACGTCTGATTTCAACCGATTCATTATTACTTTCATAACATCAAATCATAGGGCTATACGACTATGTTGTACTTTCATTTACAGTATTATTAACACCCCAAATAATGTCAGGTAAGCTATTGGCCCAATTATTAGAAGTCTGGCTAGGATCAATCGCACGTAACGCATTCAGTAAGATCCGGTTCCACTTAACCATTGGCTCGTGGACATGCAACAGATGTGAAAATGTACCTAAAATGCTTGTCAGTTGAATTTTTTTTTAATAAATGCTGTTAAAAGCTTTGCCATGATCACTGACAAGTTATGAGGGTAACCAATAAACTAAATATTTTTTAAAGTATTCTTATTGTTTTTTACTGAATTGACCGTGGGTGGGCTCAGCAATAACAAATTTAGAGAAATTATCCTACTTCCTACTAATATTATAAACGTGAAAGTGTGGATGTTTGGATATTTGGATGTTTGTTACTCAATCACTCAAAAACGGCTGAACGGATTTGGATGAAATTTGGCATGCATGTAGCCTTTGACATGGAAAAGAACGTGACATAGGCTACCTTTTATCCCGATTCCTTAAGTAGTTCCCGAGGGAAAATTAAAAATTGTTCAAAATTGAAGTCCACGCAGACGAAGTCGCGGGCAGAAGCTAGTCTGTAATAACCAACATATATTGATAACCTTTTGCTGTTCTACAAAAGGGGCATATGGTCGACATGAACCATGACCATGGGTTCTGTGGGTTTCGGAATAGGGAACAATGTACCATTTACTCCCTCTATTAAATCTATACATTTTTGAAAGCCTACATGACTTATCATTGTGGTGCATCTGAACTAGTCTATCTGATCAATGCAGACACTACGAGGCGATTACCATACAATGTCTTCCTATAGAGTATCATCTGAGAGCACATAGTTGTTGTTTATATCAGGGGCAGCAGAGCGATCTTTAAGCTGAACAATGATACGCCTTAACTTGTCATCCTGGTACTGGACTGTTATAGAACCCGTCTGACACTTCAAGGCGGTTGACATTAATAGCATCGACGGGATTTCTACTCAACGCGTCTACGTGTTAAATTTTTTTCCCCACACCATATTGTACACTCATGTCAAAATCTTGTATTGACAGCCAGCACCTAGCAATACGTGGGATAATGTCACGTTTAGTAAGGGTGGCGCGAAAGGCAGTACAGTCAGTTACCACTTTTACATGTATCCCTACTATAATACACTCTAAACCTACACAGATTCTACTACGGCAAGCGTTTCAAGCTCGTAACTATGGTATATACTTTCTTCTTTACTCGTTGCCCTACTGAAATACATGACAGGCCTAAGGGAATTATCAGTGTATTTTTGTAAAAAAAAATACCTGCGATAATCTCGGTAATACAGGGTCATATAAAGCCAGTATTGGCCTTGTACACAAACACAGTTTTAATTGTTGAAAACTATCGACTTGTTCAGTGCCCCATTTCCATAACTGCGTTTTTCTTTGTTAAATCTGTTAAAGGGCGAGCAATTAAATTGCGAAGCTTTTAATAAATATACGGAAATAGCTACATAGCCCTATAAATTGACGTATTTCATGAACACTACTAGGGGTAGGAAACTGCGACACTGCTAACAATTTTGATTCACCTGGTTGAATGCCATTCGAAGATATCTCATGTCCTAAGTATGTAATTTTGTTTTATAAGAATGAACACTTACTCACATTTCACTTTAAATTTTCCGATCTTCATTTATGAAGAACTTTTTGTAAAATATCTAAACCTGACTGAACATCAAAAGAGGGTAGCAACAAATTGTCTAAGAATGCTAACATTTCATATTTATCGGGAAAGTCATTGTGGGTTTTTGAACTACCGCCTTTTGTGATTGGAATTTCGTATTGAATCTACAACCTTATTCATTATTCGTATAACAACAGACGGTGCGTTATCTAAGCCAAACGGAACACGCGTATATTCAAATGCCAATGTGGCGTTATAAAGGCTGTTTTTCTTAGGAGGCTTAATCGAGTGGCAGCAGGTAAACGGAGATTAGGCACAGTCAAACACCAGACGACTTGCAAAACAATTTATTAACTCTAATAAAATGTATACAAGCGAATCGGCACTTTAAATAAAATACAAATCTCATTAGCTAAAATAATGCGTCCGGCCAGTCCGATGACAGACAGGAAGGAGGAAATCAAAAAAGGAACAAAGTTGCCAGCATATCAAAAATATGTCTTAGCATAGTCGATTAATATTTAAGGTATACAACACCAATCATCATAGACTATAAATCTAACACTTCCCCTTATACCTTACAATATAGTCAAAAAAAAAAAAAAAGTTATTATTATAACATCATAAATAGTGTCATTACTCTACAATGTAGAATCATTAGGTGTCATTCGAATGTTCATATTATCAATAAACCTGTAATGCTTTTGTTTACATAAAGGTTTAGTTAACACGTCTGCTATCATTTCATCTGTAGAAAGGTACTTTACAGAAATAAAGTTCTTTTTAATTAAATCTTTTACAAAATGATATCTTATATCTATATGCTTAGTTTTCTTATGACAAAATTCTTTACATTGCAAAAGTTTTTGTGCACTCTGGTTGTCATTAAAAACTGTACAATTAATTTTCTTAAAAGATAGTTCTAAAAGTAAACTTTTTATGAAAGATAAGTCTTTACATACGTCACTTATAGCAAGGTATTCGGCCTCCGTACTAGACAGTGCCACACACTTCTGTTTTCGTGATTCCCAGTTAATGCAGTTATTCCCCAGCTTTATGACAAAACCAGTATATGATTTTCGGTCACTTATGTCATTACCCCAGTCGGCATCGGTATACGCCAACAAATCCAAATTAACACTTTTTATGAAACATAAAGAGTAATTAATGGTACCGGCTAAATACCGTAAAACTCTTTTGGCCGCTAGCCAATGAGATCTATCAAAGCTACTGTTGAATTGGCTCAACTGGCTACAAACAAAAGATATATCTGGTCTAGTACACACTGACAAGTACATTAAACTACCTATAAGTTGTCTGTAGTGATAAACATTCTCTTCTAATTGTGTGTCTACATTAACAGAGTTCAATTTAGAATTTAACATCATTGGTGTACTGATATATTTACAATTTTCCATATTAAATCGTTTTAACAATTTCTTAATATACTCAGTTTGATCCAAACATAAAGTACCTTGTTCTTTATTTCTTATGACTCTCATGCCTAAACAATTTTTCAATGGACCTAAGTTTTTAACATTAAATTCCTTTTGCAAAATAGTTAACAACTGCATTTTCATTAAACTCTCTTTAGAATAAAATACATAAAAATCATCTACATATAAGGCAACTATGACAATATCATTTTTAACAATATTTGTATAAATACAAGGTTCACATACAGATTGTTTAAAACCATTTTCAGTAAGAATTTTATTTACTTTTTCATTCCACATTTTACTAGCCTGTTTCAAACCATAAATACTTTTCTGTAGTAAACAAACTTGATTAAAACTATCATTATTAAACCCTACAGGTTGTTCCATATAAATGACTTCACGCAAATCTCCATTTAAAAATGCAGTTGTCACATCAAGGTGATCTATCTCCAAGTCCATATCATTAGCCAATGAAAATAAAATTCTCAATGATGAATGACGAACCACAGGAGAAAAAATGTCATTATAATCAATACCACGTTTTTGGGTGAAGCCCCTAGCAACAAGACGTGCCTTGAATTGATCAAATTTACCATCACAATCATGCTTGACCTTAAATACCCACTTACACTTAACTATGTTTTTGTTAGTAGGTCTATCTACAAGTTTCCATACCTGATTAGCCATCAATGAATCATATTCTCTCTGCATGGCGGCTAACCAATCTTGATGCTGTGGTGAAGTCATAGCTTCATCATATGACTGTGGTTCCTCAAAAGCATGTCGAGTCAACATCGAGTAATCGTATTCTCCATACCTTTGTGGTGGACGTGTAATACGAACAGAGCGACCTGACACCCGCGTCAAAGGTTCCTTCGCAACTGCCATCTCTTCACCGGAAGCTTGGCCAGACGACGTCAAGCGCTTAAGGCGCTCGTCATCGGCAGACTCTTCATCGGAGTCGGGCTCGGGTTCACTGCCTGTGCAGAACTCTCCTTCACTGCCAGCATCTGAAGATTGAGATAAATTATTATTACTATTTATATCATTATTCTCTAAAATATCATTATTCTCATTATTTAAATTGCAATTTGAACTATTAACACTATTTGGAATATTAAAATAATATGAATTATCACAGTCTTTGTTATTTAAATTATTAAAATTGGAAAATTTATTTTCAATAAATATCACAGTCCTAGACAATATCACAGATGTAGGTTTAGATGGCTCAATTAATCTGTAACCCTTGCAGGTTTCACTATATCCAACAAATATAGCCATTTTAGCTCTTGGGTCCAGTTTTTGTCGCTTTTGGGATGGATTGAGATAGTAAGCCAGACATCCAAAGACACGCAAATGAGTAAGATCTACTGAAGACCGTGTCCACAGCTCTTCAGGTACACAACCTGACAAGGCTGCGGAGGGAGATCTGTTTTTGAGATATATTGCAGTTTTAACTGCCTCTCCCCAGTACCTCATGCATAGTCCTGACTCTATGAGCATACATCTCACTTTGTCCATCAATGTGCGGTTGAGCCGCTCACTAACACCATTTTGTTGTGGACAATAAGGGATTGTACTTTGATGTACAATGCCTTCCTTTAGTAAATAATCAGAAAATTTTTTACTAAAATATTCACCACCATTATCAGATCTGATAATCTTAATAGATAATCCCAACTGCTTTTCAACACATGATTTAAAGATAATAAAATGGGTCATTACCTCAGATTTTTGCTTCATCAGGTAGCCAAAAGTTTTTCGTGTGTAGTCATCAGTAAAAGTAACAATATATCTTGCCCCACCCCAGCTTGGCTCTGGCATCGGTCCACAGACGTCTGTATGTATCAGTGACAGAGGTTCATTAGCTCGACTTGCCTCCTTGGGATAAGATGCGGCCGACATCTTCCCCTGAACGCAAGGGATGCAGTTCTTCAATTCTTCCTGAAACATAACACCACATGCACCTTCCCGTAACTGTTTCATACCTTTGATGTTCAAATGTCCCAGGCGTCTGTGCCACAGCTCCGTATTTGAGCAAACTGCTACTGCGGCGCTCGGTGATTCCTGACTATCACTCAGGAACAAAGAGTGCTCCATAGGCAAGTCAGTTTTGTTAGTTTTTACACAGACACTCACACTTACTTTATAAAGACCTTTCACACATGCAAAACATGCAATAGGATTACTAGTGGTTTTGCCTCTGTCATAAATTAAACAACCTTTCTTATTGAAATTAACTGAGTAACCTTGTTCAACCAATTTTGAAATTGAAATTAAATTACTAGACAATTGTGGAATGTACATAACATTGGATAAAGATAATGGACTCACCTCACTACTCAGACTCAATTTTAAATTTCCTACTCCTTGACACTTAATGATTTGATTATTGGCAACCTTTACAGATGAACAAGATGGTTTTATTTCATGTAAAAGCTTTTCATCTTTAACCATATGGTTACTTGCACCACTATCCAGGTAGAAGTCCATTTCATTGTGATTTGATGTCAGAAATGCAGATACCAGGTTGCTCTTCTCTTGATTTTTCTTCTGTCGTTTAAGCTTGTAGCATCTTTGCTTTGTGTGTCCCTGCTTCTTGCAAAAATCACATATTATTAAATTTTTCTTTGCTACATAAGAAGTCTCATTGCATAATGTTGACTTTCTAGAAAATTCTTGTAACAGTCTAGACTTGACTAATTCACTAGTGATTTGCTTGGTGACAGTTGCTGTAGCTAAGTTTGACACCAGAGTATCATACTCGGAGGGCAGTCCGCTTAGGAGAATTTCGGCTACTTCTGCATCCTCTATACTCCGTCCTATATCATGCAGCTGCTGCACAAGAGTTGTCACTTCATCAATATATTTTGCCATATTATTAAAATCACAGAACTGTATGCGATGCAGCTTCCGTAAGAGCAGGACACGGCGATATAAGCCGCTGTCTTCGAACACCACAGAAAGATTATTCATCGCCTCCTGAGGAGTCTTCGCATTTCTCACATATTGATAAAGATGAGTCTGAAGAGATAGGCAAATACGGGCTAGGGCGCACTGCTGGTTGCTGGCATCCTCATCACGGCCTTCTACCGAATTCCACAAACCCTCCAACACTAATAAATTCTTAATGCTGAATTTCCAATTGTAATAATTTGAGCCATCCAACTTTTCAATGTGACCCGCATGAGACGTGGTCGTGACACGGCCCACATGGCCGACCGACTGTTCCGTCGCGGCCATTTTCCAACAATTTTCGCTCTAAATTGGTTACCTCAATCTTCTCAGGTTTATTTCGGCATCCGACGCAATTCTAAGAATTCGATTAAGTATTTCCAAACACTGGCTCTTAATTTTCCGTTTTTGTAACATACCACGTTGCTGGTCCCATAACCTCTTAGGAGGCTTAATCGAGTGGCAGCAGGTAAACGGAGATTAGGCACAGTCAAACACCAGACGACTTGCAAAACAATTTATTAACTCTAATAAAATGTATACAAGCGAATCGGCACTTTAAATAAAATACAAATCTCATTAGCTAAAATAATGCGTCCGGCCAGTCCGATGACAGACAGGAAGGAGGAAATCAAAAAAGGAACAAAGTTGCCAGCATATCAAAAATATGTCTTAGCATAGTCGATTAATATTTAAGGTATACAACACCAATCATCATAGACTATAAATCTAACAGTTTTGTGGTTATCTGCAGGGTTGATTTTGACCTGATGGTAACTTTGTGCCAAATTAAGACTCGTAAAGAAATTCTTAACGGCTAATTTGGAAACCTAATCATCGATATTAGGCAAGGGTCAACACAAAGTCTACTATCGCCGTTCTTTTTTTTTACGAATTACGGGAGAAGCAAAACATAATTCAGATTCTTGAACTATACCTGCGTCGAGCAATTCAGACACTTTGGATCTAACTACTGACTGTGCGACAAGCTGTAAGGTTGACGGTATATAGGCTGTTCACTTGTTAACTTTATTTTTATGTTTAATAAATCTGTACATCCTAAGTCTTGTGTTTTACTCGCAAAATAATCAGGGAAATTGATTAGTAAAGCAATCAAATAATCATAATCGGTTTTTATTCAATAGATCTGAACTGATTTCCTCTATGTTTGATGCCCCGATTGTGCTAATATTGGCTTGGCTAGTGTGCAATAGATTATTTTGGCTACAAAAGTAGTGCAATAAAATAATGTGGGCTAACCTGAACCTCCGAAGGCGGTGTAGTAGTGCAGCTGGTGGCTCTGCTCTGGTGGTAGACCGCGAATGATGCATGAGACAACTGCGCTGTCTGACAACTTACACCGAAAACACATGGCGACTTTGTCCTGATAATATTTGGTCATCGAATCCATATTTGCGATGTCTGGTAAATGCACGTATCAACATTTGCTTCCAGTCTTCCCAAGAGTAATCGTATTCATCCAGCCGGTTGTACCATCTTCTTGCTTGACCTCCTTAATCTATCTTGCAGATGAAACGACTTCATGTTTTCGCACCATCCATATGAATTTCGCCAAGTTAATCAATTTTTTTTGAGCCTTGCTGTCGCAGTAGTATACTCTTCGCTATCCGGGTCGAACTCGGGGATTAGCAAGGCTGCACGGGGTTCTTTTCTTGTAGTGAGGGAGGGTATTTCGTAATTTAAAGAACTTATGGTGGCGAAACTTTGTCTTCGTTTTCACTAGTTGTCTCGGATGAATCTTCACGCGGAGATTTGCCCCATTCGTGCGGACGGACCAGGCGGCATACACTCGACGCATTAACTACGTTTTAGGTTTTTTTTTATATTTATCCCACTTCTGACATATAACGGGATAAAATAAAAAGTAGACGTTGCAGAATCACACTGATTTAATTTCGATTTACAATAGGGCAGAGTTCCGTCTTAGAAACAGTAAAACAGAGAAGTGATCTAAACTTGAGATCGCGCGGCATTTTATAGTTTCTCCGATAGTAAGGCGCTAGCTTGGCTTGGCTCTGATTGGCTGGCTTGGGCTGGCTGGCACATGGCTGCACGTGCTTGGCTCTGATTGGCTGGCTTAGGCTGGCTGTCACATGGCAACACGTGCTTGGCTCTGATTGGCTGGCTTCGGCTGGCTTGCGATTGGCTGAGGCGGTGTGGCGCGTAACACAATTGATAAGCTACTTTGCACCTCGCTAGGAAGTTTATTCCATAGCTGTGCAATCGAAACGTGAAAGATTTTACTGCAAATAGTGTACTACCCTGCGGTAACTCTAACATGTTAGTGATACAAGATCTTTTAGAGTGAGACCAAGACAGAAACTGAAATCGTGATCTTATAATGAAAGAAAATTTTTGTTATGCAGGATTTTGTATAAAACAGTTAAGATATGCATTTGACGACGATATTTAATTGGTAGCCAATGCAACTGCGCCCTATACTCAGAGACATGGTAAAATTTTCGCAAACCAAACACAAATCGTATAGCAAGGTTTTGAAGCCTTTCTAGTTTTTTAACCTGTTCCTCAGTAATGTCTTAATAACAGGTATCGGCGTAAAACAGTATAGGAAGTATGAGTGATTGGGCAAGCATGATTTTTGTTCTGAAAGGAAGGAAAAAGTATTGTTGCAAATTATCTCGGGGATTGAGTTTAAATTAAAAAAATTTTCTTAACCTATTGCTACCAACAATCATTGCTTGCGATTTTGAAGGATTCACAACAAAACAAATGCACCAGCCCAACTGTTGATAGCCACAAGATCATTATTAAGATCACTTACATACATTATTTTTTATTATGTCCCAAGATGCTTTGCATACATTCTTAGATTTTTTTATGTGCTGCGTGTTCATTGATCTCTGAGCCTGGAATATACATTTTTGCAATATCTTTCAGTATATAATTATATTTCCTTTTGTTACTTTTTTTTGTTTGTTTTAGATTTGCGGTACAATATATATAGGCGACGCTTATTTATACAACAACGTTTTATGCCTTTAGTGAACCACTCATTTTTTGGCTTTTTGGCGACTTTTTTGATTTTTATAACTGGGAAGCAAAGATTTTAAAATAAAATAAATTAGGTCATGAAACACATTAAAAGCACGTTTTCTGACAAAACTTCGCTAAAGGTGAGATTAGATATACAAGTAAAGAATTTCTCAATATTATGCCTATTAAAGTCGCGAATTTTTTCAAACCAAAATGATGGTGATTTATGAATTCGTTTATAATCCACCTGAACTGTTAAGTATAGGTACTTTGTCCAGTTTCATGGTCTGATAAACACAGATAATGCAAGTTTGATAGATCTTAGATCCCATTTTCAGCAAGAAATGGGTTCTATCTAACTTAATCTGAAGATTTAAATGTTTACTGATTTAGGTTTTCTAATATCCCATTTTCTGCTGAAATTTTCCGTTCCTTAAGAATGTAGCTGATTTTTTATAAGCACTTACCTACCGCTATAATCTATTGTCTTGGAAAAAGTTTAAAATTGTGATTACTTTGATTGTAATTATGGTATAAATTTTTTATAAGAAATGAAGGTTTTTTTAAGTGTTATAAAACGCTTTCATCATAGTTTCACAAACAGTCTAATATTTAATTACTAAGCTGTTCCTTGAATTTTGAAATTTCGAAACTAATGAACCTAATAATTTCATTTATGCCAATTTCGAAACTGAAAATCTATGAAACTGCATACCCTACTGAGTGCTTACGTCCGTGAGCAGTGCAAACGATTTGAACAGGAGTGCGGTTCATAATGTGATATCCGCTCATGTGCGCTATTTGCACGCAAACAATCGGTCCAAAATTGCTCATGTGCGCATTTTGTATGCGGTATGACGTCACCGATTAATGCCGACAGTGCTAACAGAAAAGAGGTAGTGAACTGTCTCCAGAACTGTCAATGTCAAAGTCAAAATCACTTTATTTTTATTTAATTTATTCGAATTAATTTTTCATTAAATTATCTACAATTAATAGAGAAGTGCTCTGTAAAGATACTGGAGTCACAATACGTCACCCTCCAATTTTTCTTTTCAAATTACATTGACTGTCAACTTGACAGACTTACGGATCTATAGCTCGGTCCAAAATTGATCTGAGTGCTTACGTCCGTAAGCACTACCACGCACTACTAACGATTTGAACGGGTCATTTGCATACATGCAAACGTTTGCACTGATATCTGATTACGAACCGCACCCTCTTCTTTAGCACTGTCAGCATCAATCGGTGACGTTATCGATTACGATAAATCTCTACTCTATGCGCACGTGAGCAATTTTGGACCGAACTGTTTGCATGCAAATAGCACACACACAAGCCTTGAGGCGCGTTCAGCGCCTCTGGGTGTAGTTGTCCGGTTGTTTTTTAACTCGCTCAAAGGCGTTGAACGGATTGCAGCAACCAAATCTTTTATCTCCCTCTTTCACATGATTTTTTATTTCTCTCTCTTTCTAGTAGATGACATTATAGAATATGGCCGCCAATATCATCCAATCACGTAAGAGTATTTCAGTCATAAACGTCAGAGCGTTTTACAACCATAAAATTCGATGGTTATTCGGTTGTAACTCGCGCCGACACTCAAAGGTCTTGAACGGGCCGGTTGTTTCACCCGGTTGTCACGATCGAAGGCATTGAACGGGGTTAGAGCGAAAAGTTGTACTTCGCGCGAAGGCCCTGAACGCGCCTCGATATCAAATTTTGGACCGCACCCATTCATTGCTCGTATTGTCAATGTCAATTTTTGACACCACACCTTTTTTTGATTCTCTTCTCTTTCATTCAGTCCAATTCAGTCTGTTTCCGTGGTTATTAGGTTTAAGTTGTGCTCCTATTTACCGTTAGTTCGTAACGAGTTCTTCCTGATTTACTGAGAAATTCAATATCGGAATAATTTTTATTGTTACTCTCTTATCACCATTTGCATTAACACCAGTCAAAACCTTTGCACTCAATGGTATCGTGAATTCGTGATGCTCATTTAGTGAAATAACTTTGGTTCAAACTCGTTTATTTATCCGACGTAAACCATCACGAAATTTCGTGAATATGCCGTCTGGACAAAGAGAAACAAATGTTTCCATGCCCCTTACTCCAACAAGATCGGATTTGTATTGGCGGAGAATATTTAATAAGGTATGTGGTATTTTATTTTAGTTTCTATTGTTGTTATACGTACCTAATGCTGGAATTAATTTAAATTGTAGTACCTGGTTTTTATAGGTGAAACGTAACGACTGTAAAGCATTACACATATGCAGTGGTGTAGCTACCCAGGGGCTAGGCGGTGCAGTGCCTATTAGACCATACTGGGGTGGGCATGGCCCACCTGGCCCCCTCTCTATGTCCGCCTATGGAGCCAGGCCATATTTTATTTAGCTCCAGACTCTGACATACCCAGTCTCCTCATTTTACCAGAACATGCAATGATTCGGCAAGTGCCGATACTAGCTGTGCCCGCGAACTACATTTTGTCAGAGATTTAAATCGTTAGATATGCGCCCTTCCCATACATAAGGCGCTTGAAAAAGTGTCATCGTTGAAAAGAGTGAGCTCACTCATTCCGTCATAGTCTGTGTGTCAGAAAGCACTGTTGGACGTCAAATGCATTTTTTCTTTTCCCTAATTTCAAGTGTAAAATAATAAAATATGCCTTCCTGTGCCTTTAGAAAGTGTTTTAATAACTCGAGGAATACCAACAAATCTAAGGGAATTACATTTTATGCGTTACTACCTATTTATTAATTATTTTAATCATTTCCCAAATAAATCACTTACTTAATTTGGAGTCCGTACATGTTTGTATGAGCGAGACCGAACAATACGTGCTGAGCGAGATTGATATACGTAATTAGTTTGACCCCTTGCATAATACACGTTAGCGATTTTAGGTGTCAAAGTTTTATGGCGCTTCGCGTTGTTGTGTGAATTTGTCATGTAATGCACACAGACATAAAATGTAGTCACTTTGTGGAAGCGCAAGGCGCATTTAACGATTTAAATCTCTGCGTTTCGCCTTAATTTATTTTTTCCCAACATCTTCAACAAATATCATTAATGTACACAGATATAAATACAAAAACTTAACAAATTATATACTAAAACCTTCTTCGAGAATTACGCTATTGAGTGGTGAAAACCACTTGAAAACAGGGACCGGAAAACCCGTTCATTTGTTTAAGCCGTTCGAAAGGGTAACCCATTCGTATGGTGGTGGGCTTGGTAAGCCATTCAACAGGTTTCCCAACAATAACGATAACCCGTAAAATAGGGGTTACCACCCACAACAATAATTTACCGCTTACCAAATCTTAAAGGTTTTTAGTGTTTATGCGCTTAACCGCTTACTGTTCGGGTTAGGGTAACCCTTTCCCTCACGCACACCGAGCGATTGAAATAGCACTGCGGGCGCAATAACGCCAGAGTTCGGTCGCGACCTTCGGCAAATATGCGGTGCAAAAGCAATCTACACGCGATATACCTAAGGTCTAAAATATTTTTTACAAATTAATCAGCGTTTAGAACGGTAACCCATTGGGGGGGGTTTTTGATATCGGTTTGCGGTAACCCGAATTAATTCAATCGAAGGGATTAATGTGTAAACCGGTAAGCCGTTTGAAAGCTTACCGTAAGACAAAGGGTTTAAAAACCCAGCATTATAAAATACCCCATCAAAACCCTAAGGTTACCGGCTATAACGGTAACCGGGTCCGGTCCCTGCTTGAAAATAGGTGCAATAGTTTTTGAGTTTATCGCAAACAGACAGACGCTAGACAGATAAATAAATTCAACAACACTAGCGCTAATCTGAGGAACTTCTGATTCAAATTGAAAAATTCTTTTTGTGTTGGATAGTCCATTTATCGAGGAAGGCTATAGGCTATATAACATCACGCTACGACTTAATAGGAGCCGAGCATCAATGAAAAATGTTGCAAAAACGCGTAAAAAATATACGGCGAAATGTAGGTAGTTCGCGGGCACAGCCAGTTGACGTATGCGATTGATAAGTCCATGCGTATACGTATCTCGTACGTAACCAGTTGCGAAATACGTTTAAGTATTCGATCGCAGACTCATTAAATCATTTCGTACGAGGATAAAAAACCGACCAAGTGCGCGGCGCGGCGGCGCAGTGTAGGGTTCCGTAGTTGCAAATGCCAACTTTGAGTTCACACTCACACCTCACAACACATTGTTATTAAATTATGCATTATTATTATGGTTTTAATGTGCCAATTTTTGTTAGAGGTAAGTGTCCCCACCTCTATCTGCTAAACGGTTAAATATATGAACACGTGACAAAAATTATAACAGTAGTATATACACGGTTATTTTTTTATCATACTGGAAAATTTTAGAGGCAGCTCGGTAGACGCTAGACGACTCATATCAATAAAAAAAACATGTGGTTATATTTTTTAAATTTTATCCGCCAATAATATTAAATTATAGACATTGTTCTTGTTTACTACAAGATAAGGTAAGATTATGAATGAATAAAGCATTTACTACTACGGGCTTAGGAAAATGCGGCAACGTCGCATTATTAATTCAAGCAAGATCAATCTACAACTCGTTTGAAATAAGAGTTATTATTGCACTAGACACTACAATAGTGAAAGACAGAGACAGTCGGCGCCGGCGGCGGCGTTTTGTTGTTTGCTGTCGCTTGTCGGCACGAGCCGGCCGGCTTTAGTTCGCCTTTGACCCCGGCGCGTGTGAACGTATCGCGATGTCGCCCCCGCGCCTGACGCGCGGCAATCGGGCGCATTCGGAATTTTAGTTTCAAGTTAACACATCTCGCGAATACACAGACCTTACTCCGGTAGACCGTAGACTTACTTGTAAAGTGAAATTAAGTGTTTGGTGTAAGAAAGTGAACCCACAAACGTAAGACTTGGATGCGAAAACTGCATTTCGAGACGTTAAACACTAACCAAAGTGATATGTTGTTGTGGTCATGTATAGTTTTAAACGTGCACGACTATGTATGTTATAGGACTTCCTTTAAATTTAGAACTCTTTTGTTATTAGAACTAAAGTTGATTTAAATTGTTTCCTAGGTAGGTAAGTATTTAAAGTTGATTCCAATTTTTTAACTACGCCAAAACAACCTACCATAACCGTAATACCTACCTAGTACTGTTTGTTTTCTTTAAAAACTTTGTTTTGCCGGTCCTAAGTAAGCCCGTAAAGTAGGAAAGTGAAATTGTGATCAACTCAGTGATGACTTTGAATCGGCGACGTTGTTGCCAGTTCGCGTTCATTCAATGTTTTGCCTACAACTTCACTCAGTGTCCATACCAGTGCAGTATTTTTTGGATATTTTAGATAATAAATATCTAATTAAACAGGTGAGTAAATTTTATTATTAATGGTTAAATAATTCTTCTACCGTGTCCTGAAGCCACCCTTAAAATAACCAGGGTGATAAAAAAATAACCGTGTATAACGAAGCTTAAAGGAAAACTATCAGAGTTGAGTACTAAGTACAAACTAAAAAGTAAAAACTTAAGACAACCAACTTATAAAATGTACTCAGAAAAATAAAATTTCATTGAAAATTAGTACTGAATATAAATTTACGAAACACGTGAAGTTAAGGAAATATAAACTCATTGCAGCTTCAATAATAATATTCTTCCTCGATAAATGGACTATCCAACACAAAAAGAATTTTTCAATTTGAATCGGAAGTTCCTGAGATTAGCGCTAGTGCTGTTGAATTTATTTATCAACCCTTAAAATTAACTGATAAAATAAATTTAACACATATTCGATAAATATTTTCAACCATCCTTACATATTATAAAACAAAGTCCCCCCGCCTCGTCTCTCTGTTCGCGATAAACTCAAAAACTAATGCACCGATTTTCAAACGGTTTTCACCACTCAATAGCGTAATTCTCCAGGAAGGTTTTAATATATAATTTGTTTAGTTTTTGTATTTATTTCTGTGTACATTAACTGTGAAAAAATAAATTAAGGCGAAACGTAGTTTGCGGGCACAGCTAGTATCGAATAAAAATATTCATTCAATTTAAGTTGATTTTAACGCGAGAATAATATTTATTCGTAAAGATAAATGTAACCAACTGATAAAATTATTGTAATGAATAATTTCAATCACAAACCGAATAAATAAAAATATTGATCGCCATGATGCTAATAAAAATATCAGTATTGTATTTGAATAAAAATATTAACTGATATTTTCAACCATTAAAATTATGTGATATTTTTATTAAACTATTAGTATTTGTTGTTATAGCGGCAACAGAAATACATAATTTGTGAAAATTTCAACTGTTCAGCTATCGCGGATCTTGAGATACGGCCTGGTGACGAGTCGGACTTAGTGAATCGGGCCTTCCCGAATACCCCTGAGTAGTGAGTACCCTCCATAGGGGGTGCCTCTATCTTACTAGTACCCCCGCAAACGACTAGTACTGAGTCGCCCTCTGGTAAAACGATCATCGAAACAAAAAGTTTGCCATAATCCCAATTGCTGGACTGTGATGTGACTCTTTTGTCTCTTTGGGCACACATATGGTACTACTGTTAAATTATCCCCTGCAGGCGTAGCACGGGCAGCCAAGACTGGACTCGTGTCGTGAGATAATCTCACAATTTCAGTGACATAATCTCTATGTCTTAAAGAGTAGCACGGTGGCGCATATTTAGTGGGACTGACGTGATAAACATTTCTTGACGCTCGTCAAAGAACAAGTGTGACTGACTTTTTTCAAAAATTTCTTGGCGTGCCTGTGCGCCAACTGTTGTGGTTGTAGCAAGGGCTTTAATAATTTGGGAGATGTATCAGCAGTCTTAAAGAGCAAAAAAATTGTGATAAAACCCAGTCACACGTGTCCCTTGACGAGCGTAAAGAAATTTTGATCACATCAGTCCCACTAAATATACGCCACCGTGCTTCTCTTTAAGACAGAGATTATGTCACTGAAATTGTGAGATAATGCGTGACTCGAGTCCAGTCTTGGCAGCCCGTGCTACGCTTGCTGTCCAATCGCAGTGAGTCACAGGAAAGACAGTAATGAATATCTGTATTTGACACAACTCGCAATCACCGGCGATCTTTTAATTTAACGATGACTAACACGATTGTAATATCACTTCATGGGAACTCCCCGGGCGTGGAACTACATAAATCGGTACCTAGACACTGAGTCACGCTCGAACTGCACGTCCAGTGTTGAAATTTTTTATTGGCGCCAGATAATGCCAGTATGTGCCACAAACAACCACGTTTGTGCTCGAGTGACTGATTTACGACCGGCGGCCGTACCGCCTAACTCAAAGCCATCACTCGCTATCGTTATCGTGACATTTGAACAATTGTTCTAATGTCACGAAAGCGATAGCGAGTGATCGCTATGAGTTAGGCGGTAGCCCCCCAGTTTCAATATCCTATCTATCATTTGGATTTGTTTACTGGAGATAGAATTTTCGTTGCACGTACAGGTAATATCCTTCTTTTTATTCAATCCTGGTAACCGATGACAGGTACTAAAAACTATTTTGCTCTTTACTATAAATCTTGTCCACATTTGTCTCCATTACACTTTATTGCCTGTGAGGCAACCTGCATACGTCTGTGAAGAAATTCAAAGGTGTATTTGAAGTCGACCAATCCACACTGGGTCAGCGTGGGTGACTAAGGCCTAAACACCCTAACTTAGGGTAGGCTTGAGCCCCTCGGTGGGAATATAATGTGAGCTGTGGTGATGATGGCACTTTATTGACTACTTAATAAACCGGCCCTGTCCTCAAGCGTGTTCCGATCTGGAGGTCTGGGGTCCGATTCCCGGTGGCAGATATTTTTTGTTTGGTTTGTAGGGCTTCTGAGACCGCCTAGCCAGGCGCTCATATATATATATCAATATAGAAATCAATAAAGAAAATATTTTGTCTCGGGCTTCGCGTCTCCAACATGCAGTGTTAATGCCTAGACGTCTCGAGCTCTTACCGGCCTGACGAAATCTTCAACTTACCTAATGATATCCTTTTGAACTTTGTTAAGCCAAAGTAACCTTTATTCACTGTTAATAACTACGTATCAACTTAAGAGGACTGTGAAGTGAAGTGCCAATTCATGGCTCGAGTATGCACTTTCAAAAATGCAGTTTGTTGCACACCGCTTAGAATTGAAAGTCCGAGGCAAGTGTCTACATTTCATATTGAAATATTGTTTCGGCCGATAACTGTTTTACCAAGATTTTACCCCCCTTAACCTTTACGAAATTAGACACTTTTGGTCTTATTAGATTCAGTATACCTTAATCCATGTTTGTACTTTTTGCTTTTTTTGTAATTCAGTATTGTCAAAAAAAGATATAAATGCTCGAGGTAGTTTTTAAGTCTAAAATATAGATATTTAGGTGCTAATAAGTAATTTATATTCTGAACAATGTTACTTTCAAAATCAAAACGTACAAACCTAGATCTTCATTATATCTACAACATTTCCAAAAATTAAGAAAATTGAACTATCTAAAGAGGAAGAAAAGTGTTATCGCTTTTGGATGAAAATTTACAGCATCACAATCCTCTTAAACTTATTAATTAGTAAAGATATCATCGGAACTGGTAAGAGTTCGGTGGCCGAGAGGTCTAGGCGTCAACACGATATGTTAAAGACGCGAGTTCAAACCCCGCCCGAGACGAATTCTTTATTGATTTGTTCATTTTTCTATTCATTTAGTATTTCTTTAAATAATGCAAAGTTCTAAACATAATAATCCAATGTATTATTATATTTTTTATAGACATAAATTTCATAATGTACCAGCCAGCTTAGACAGTGCTAAAGTAGATCGGTCTGTCGGTGTTAATTTTTTAAACACATACCACATACGGAATATTTCTGTCTTCGCCTGCGTATCGCGTATTACAAACATTATGTCTTATTTACTCTGTGGCAACGCAAACGATGGTCATTTCTATGTATGTACGGTACGCACCCTAAACGGATTCACTTCTAATAGGTATGATAGCAAATATGTTTGACTAATATTTGGCCAGGCGTTATACATAACAACTAACCGTCATACGAAAGCAATGAGGCGTTCGCAGGTCAATACGTAGGATAGTATCCTAATGTAGGTTAATAGATTTAATAACGAAATTGGAAATTACGTTTTAATTGCTTACAGCTGCGCCCGCGAACTACGTTTCGCCATAATAATTGTCAAAAAAAAACACTTTTTTTGGTAATCAAATCTGCTCAAAAATAATGCATATCTGCGAAGGTATTTTTGTAAACATGATTTAAGTCCTTAACCAAATGAATACTCGAGTAAAATCATGTAACCTAACCACCTACGTAGGACATGTTCCATTTTTCCGACATCCACGCCAACTTATTAAAAGTTTTGAAATATTTTTAGTAAGTCCATTAAATATAATCACCCCGTCTTACCTAAGTTTGTCGCCATAATAAGCATCGTTGTGTTCCCACAATTGGCCAGTTCCTCACTTGTTGAGGAGTCCAGGTGAAGCTTGCTTCCATCTTCGGCCTTATCGTCACCTACTATCAGGTTAGCTTCCTAGTCCCTGTCATATGTAGAAAAACATATGAACGCAGGTGGAGCCACGACATAACAAAATAGCGCTTCACTGTGAAAAGTTGGGATGGCGTTATTAGAACAGCATCCTAACTTATTCACAGTGAAGGATGAAGACATATTGTCATCAACTCATCAATCGATCGTCTCCCTTTCCAGTACGACAAAGACAACGATGGTCGGATCTCGTACGTGGAGCTCAAGGACATCATCGAGTCCCGGGAGTACGACCACGACCTGCCCGACAACGTCGTGGACAAGATCATGGTGCTCGCGGACCGCGACAACTCGGGCTACCTGGACTTCACAGAGTTCGTCGAGATGATGCACCACCCCGACCTGAAGGCGGTGTTCGGACACTTCGTCGCCAGATACGTTCACTCCATCATCCCGCACAGGAACCCCGTCGACACGACAGGTGAGGTTTTCTTTCATACAGCAATCTTCTAGCCGGTATTCGCAATGTACGCGCCGTACGCGGGAGATTTGGCGCGAGTATCTGCGCAAACACAAGTACGCTCGGCTCCTTCACTTGCATAGTCCAATTGGACGGTTAGCCCTCACGACCGGGACGAGATCAGACGCAGGGCGCACTATTTAACGTCCCCTCCGAAGCACGGATTAGCTCAAGATGTATCACATTTTAGGCGCAAATCATACTCGTAGATCTGTCCACGGCTTACGTTGCATAACTTTCGTTACCCGAGCGTACTCGCCAGTGCGCTACTGCGGGCTCCTCAGTCCTCATACAATAGGTAAGCATACGACCTACATCACATGGTGGGCACTAAATATGCTGACGTTAACTCAACCATTGGTGCAACGTCAATCCTATTGAAGACGCGTGACACCGTCGATAGGTGCCAGAACAGATTCTTGTAAATATCTGCATATTTTTAAGAAACAAAGTCACTTAAAACTGAAATTAATAAAATCATGATTCGTCATTGTATGTACTTACAAAATTTTAAATACATTTCATGCCGACGGTACATGTTGAAGAAAACAATTTAAAAATAACGATAGGATATGTATTCATAGCTATCGTATTCGGGGTCCTCCGGAACGGGGTCTCGGGGATCGGGGTACTCGGGGAATAATCCGAACTGTCAACCATCAATTACTTTCATTCGTGCAAAATACAAAAGGAAAGAAGAATATTTAATGATTATACAGTAACTTATGCCTTTCTCGTAATTATTTGGAAAATCTATGCCATACTGATTTTCTATTTCTAGCGAAACTGATTTCAAACTATAAGGTCCCGCCCGCTCAGCAGTCTTTATTTTATTTGCGAGGAGGAGGGATCATGCGTACCTCATAAACAGTGATCAAAGGCTGTAGTATGAGCATCTTAAGTAGGATGCGATTGTTCGACTACCATATCAGCAGTCTCAGCACGGAAAATACCTAATTCACCTCCCCCATATGCACCTTGCTCATCGGGTTGAGGGCCTAAACAAAATTACACTCTACAATCGTTAACCCCTATATTTAACCTCGAGTAATAGACAAATTATTCCTAGCAGTGAAAACAAGTGTCACATATTTTGGGTATAGTTTGTCACATTAGGTACCTACTTGAGAAACATCTCAGACCCAAAAGTACTTAGATGGCATGTTTGGTCAATCGGTCTATTCCCATGTCAGTAGCCGGCACATGCAGGAACAGGCTCTGCATTTTCAAAAAATAGTAAGAGACAACAGTAAAAATTTACATGAGAGCCCAACAATAACTGAAAGTAGCTAAGTCGTAGTATCTCATGTAAATTTGTATCAGTGCCATGTTTAAAAGTTGTCAATGCGGTCCGTATTTGCTAGAGGTGGAGGAAAACCGGGAGACTTGCCCAGATGGGAGAGTTGAACCATCTTTCAAACTTGTATTTAAAGGAGGTCGCTAATTTGCCCATGTGTGTACCTTGAGGTACATGTGTACCAAAATGTAGAGAAAAATACGAAAATTCGGAAAAATATATCATTTCCTTTATTTATTTAGATTAAACCAGGTGAAAAATAAATAAGTGTTCAATTGCGTTTAGTTTCGACTTCTGCAAAACCTCTGTAGTGTTTACAAAATATTTTGTTTTTAGTTAATTTTTGCTTAAGTTTTGATTTATCGTGCACTTATATAAAAAACAGATATTTTAATGGAATTTCATCAATCAAAAGTAAAAAAACAATAATATCATAACTTGCAAATCAACTGTCTCTGCGTAAGTAACAAAACGCCACAAACTGTTAAAAATTAAAATACGATCTATGGTCACGCGTCTGGGTACCGATAGGATAAAGGAACAATCTATAATTAGTTCCATCCAAAACTGCATAGATGGCATTGCTTGTGTCAAACGAGAATGTAATAAATTCAATTGAAATAAAATATTGTTTTCGAACTAAATTCGATAACTTGTTTTAAATATCAAAATCATTCAAAATAAATTCAAAATCACTCAAAATCGAGTCTGCTGCAAAAGCACATCTAATGCTTATTAGTTGACCGCGTCATAAAAATTAAAAAAACCGACAATAGATGGCAGTAATTTATATTGTTATAGATAAAACATATTACCTATTATGTAATGGGGTTATAGAGTGTAATATGGCATTGTTTTTTTAACCAAAAAAAGATTTTTATGCATTTCCAAATACCCACAAATCTCCTAACAAAGCTAGGCTGAAAAAATCTTTGCTTGAGCAGTACCTTAAGATCTTTGCAAGGATAATCATCTCCATTATTGGCAGATTATTATATGTATATTACAAGTGTGTGTTTGTGTGTGTAGTTATATGTATATCTCCATTATTGTTTATTTTTGTCAAAATAAGTTTCTCACAAGTTTTCTTTTTATGTGTTTCTTGCACCGTCTCAGATTTTCTGCCCTGCCCTCACGGTTGACTGGTAGAAAATGCCTAAATGCATTAAGTCCGCCTATTGTACCATATTTGTTGTGCAATAGAAAGATAGAAATAGAGAGTATTTTTTCCATAATTAGTGTACCTCGGTACATCGATTGGTCAAATTTTGGCGACCTTTAGCGCAAACGAAACGTCAATGCGTTCATTGGTCACATGCGAGACGCCCACGCCAATCACATTACAAGTACGCTGGCATTTTGCATCGTGATTGTTTTGTTTGTCAAATATTGTCAATGAGAATGACAAACGTGTTTTTGTTTCTGCGGAGTGTATTTTTTTATAATTCAAATAGTTTTGTGATTGCTGTCGTGTTTGTTGAGGTACGTATTGTGTGTTGCTATTATTATATTGCCAGATTAAACTTTGATTATATATTTGTCTACATGGAGAGTTGCGCTGCGCTGCAATCGGCACAAAAACAACAGGCCAGATTTGAAGTCTTTGTGTGCGTGTCCCGTACACAAGCACGCGTAGCGTAGCTACGATTGTTTTATACCCATGCGCGCTACGTCACTTCAGTGATACCAGCTCCCTGAATATTTCCCATAAAAATAGGTAAAAATGTTTCGACTTTAAGAGGAAATCGCACAGTCCGTTTTTCCCACTTATATGTCTATGGTTTTTCCATACAAACTCCCCTGTTTCCTTCCTGAATAAAGACACTAGTTGCTCTATTTATACCAATAAAATCAATGACCACTATAAGCAGATTTTAAACCTTCAAAAACCCAAAAAATCTACCTAATTTTCTGCTTTATTCAAACGTCCAGCAAACAAATTGAAGAAGCTTATATGAAAAAAAGCAAAACAGAAACACAGAAAAAGCCTTAATTTATTTTTTTTAATGTTTAATCTTTTTAAGTTTCCAAAAAGTAATTAAATTGTAAATTTTTCGCGGAGAAAACAGGGGACTACGAAACTTATATTTTGTGTACTTTTCATAGTTATTTTCGGTCCCAGCTCCAGTTGTCCCTATCGCGCTCAGTTCAGTTGTTCGGACACAGCGCGACAGCAATACATTTTACAAATACCTATTTTTGAATTCTCTCGACCTTGGTGTTTCCTCTTAAAGAACTATGTCTTTTTTCTACATAATGTCTCAAGCATTCATCCAAAACTACATCGTAAGCGGATTCCAGAAAACTGGTATTCATCCATTTAACCCAGAAGTTTTTAATGATGACGATTTTTTTTGTTCTGCTGTCACAGACAGAGATTTACCTCAAGAACAAGCATTAGCAAGTGCACAAATACGTTTAGAGGGTTGCCACTGAACTTGAGGGATCGTCTCAGCTTGCACAGAACGCTACTTTTTCGATTGATTTTCCAAAAGAACTTGTAAATTATCTAAGTAATATTGATCACGGTTCTGAGTTATCAACTTCTAAACCAGAATCTCCTAGTATTCTTGGAATTGAAAATAAATCTTTGCAAAATGTTCTAGATAATGCTTAGGGAAGAATAAATGGTTCAAAATCAATTAAACAATACTGTAACACGTTCCAGATTTATTCGTGCTAGTGCGGAGCCAAATCAAAACAAAAAAAACAGGAAGTATTCACAACTTCTCCAGAGCACTGTACGAGAAAACGAGCATCGTCTGAGCCATCACAAAAAGAAATATCTTTTGACTTATTTAAAGGTGACCCATTAACTAAAAATAAAAATGGCAATTTTAATTTACAATCCTCCTCTACTGCATTTATGGGACCCACACAGCAGAATACCATGGAACTATGCACTGCCTCATCGATCCAGTCTACTTCAAAAGATTGTAAAATATTTATCAATCCAGAATACGCGAGACCCTTTCCGAAAGCAGCTCTTAGAAAGATAGCTCGGCGAGGTCGTCAGCCTGGTAAGACTAAAATATTAGCAATAAAGAAAATTGCAACAATGAAACTCTAACGAAGGAAATATGCAACCAAATGGTAACGATACGAATTCGAAAAATAAAAGTAAAAAAACTCAATCTAATGATGTGGTAATAAGACAAAATTTTGATGGTATTAAAAAAGACTTTTTGAGAAAAGTGATACTGAACAGGTCGGAAAAAAATAAAAAATTGAAAAAAAGATATGAAAGTCACACAAGATGCGAAACAAAAAGATTACAAAAGTCAATCCGTCCATAAGAAAACAAAACCAAAATAAAAAATTAAAAATAGTCTAAAACTAAACCAAACAAAACCAAAATAAAAAGTAAAAATAAATAGAGATATGACAAATTTTTTTTTATATGGATGGCCCGGCATATGACCTCCTCCCGCCTGATGTTAAGCGGTGAAAGAGGCCCAAATGAGTTGACAGATAGAGTAGGGACGACATCCACTCTCCTACCTGCCCGCCCCTTGCCGGCCCAAAAGATGTTTTTTCACGCCTCTTTTGAAGGAACCCATGTTGTAGGATGGAGGAAACACGTGCGCAGGTAGAGAATTCCAAGTGTGGGATGAACGACAGAAGAAGGAATCTTGGAATTTCTTGGTACGGTGTGAAAAGGAGGACACAGTGTACGGATGACTCCGAAGGCCCTTACGCGTGTTTCTGTTAAGGAATGGAGAGGAAGGGATAAGGTTAAAGAGCTCCTCAGAGCATTCCCCATGGAGCATTCGGTAAAAGGCGCTAAGAGAGGCGATGTCACGACGAAGTTGTAGAGGCTCGAGGGTGTTAGTTGCCTCTACATCGCCAATTATGCGAATAGCGCGACGCTGCAATCTGTCCAGAGCATCGAGGAGGTACTGAGCGGAGCCGTCCCAAAGATGCGAGCAATATTCCACGCAAGACCTAACCTGAGTTTTATACAACAAGCATAGTTGGTCCGGCGCAAAATACCTACGCACCTTGTTCAGGACACCGAGTTTCCGTGAACCCGTGAAACGGAAACCACCAGTGAAACGGAATCTGATAATGAAGATGTTGTGCCGGACGCTGATAGTCCTACTGATGATAACTTAAGAGAATTCTAAAATAGAAGATCGTTGGTACTGCTTTGTTTGTCAAACGGAAGATGTTATGACTATGCGTCTTTGTCATTCATGTGGTAGATATGTTCATGAGCTATGTGTAGCAGGGCTAGCGAAATATATCGATCATTTCATTTGTCACGAATGTGATCAGTAATAGTTTTCTGTGCAATATTAAATTAAAAATGCTTATTTGATGACAATATTCTTAAGACCGAACAAAAATTTATTACAAATTAATTGATAGCTTAAAAAAGTTAATAAAGACTGATTATTACAAAGTTTGATAATATGTTATCGGAATAAATGTTTGCTAATTTTGTTAAGGTAAGGTTTTCTGAGAAAGATACAATTTAAAAAAGATTTTGAAACTAATATTAATAAATGATGCCAAAATATTAGAAATAAGTTAATAATAAAAAACACTGAATAAGTGCTAACATGTTTGTTTAAAAGTTTATTATTGTGATTTTGTTTATTTTGTTACTGATGTTATAGAAAATTTGTTATCTTTTTGCGTTTTATTTGATGGCAGTACTCACAGCAAGTTAATAAAAATATGATTCAAGCTGAATTTTTTTTCTCAAAAATAGTATGATCAACTCTCCCTATACCCCGGTTCAAGTGTTCCTACTGGTGGAGAGACTTGACTCATATCTCATTTTTGAATGAAATACCAATAAAATCTTTACCTACGCGATATATTAACAATACAGATAAGCACAAATGTACCTACTAGAGTAAGGCGTCTCAAAAATGTATAATCGTTTTTCTAAACCCTATGAATAAGTAATAATGGTATTTTATGTAAAAAGTGGTTCAACTCTCCCGGACTCCCCCTACGTTTTTAATGGTGTTTTACTTTACTCCTCATAACGACCGAGTACTCGTACTTGCTAGGTTTTTTGATTGGAATTCACATACACCTTTGAATTTCTTCACAGTTGTATGCAGGTTGCCTCACGATGTTTTCCTTCACCGTAGGAGCGTCAAACAAATGTACAATATGAAATTCGAAAGACGAAAACAAATTGGTACATGTTGGTCTCGAACCCCGGACCTCCCGATCGGAAGGCACGTGCCGAGTCCACAACGCCACCGACGAAGACATATTAAGTCCACCACCTATATCAGGGTGTACATTATATCAAAACATCCACTGTATCGAAATGTCTTCTACTCTAAAATATCTTGTTATCAAAATGTCAACTGATATCAAGACATGCTCTTATCAAAACGTGAACTGTAATAGAGATAGAGTGGACTTTATGTGGCTAAAGGGTTTTTCCCTAGAGGGGTCCCTTACTAACATTTGAAATTGCACAGCCAAGCAGTGGCCAGCTACAGTCATGCGTATTCTTTCCTTCTTCTTCGTCGTACGAGCATTTTTCGCAACTCGAAGACTGTGCGCGTGTTTCGGAGGGTTAGATAGAAGCCAAATTACTCCAGCCATCCTAGCCCCTCCAGGAAATTTCCCAGCTCCCTAAGGCTGCCCAGGTCGTCCTGGAAGGTACCCGGGCTGCCCAGGTATTGCGCCCGGTGTTGCCACCTCTCTGCATAGAAGGCTATCCGTGATAGCTAACTTAAAAAGATGTCTGTTAAAATTGTTGTGTCCCGTTTAATGCACCAGTAATGATGCGCAAGCAAGGTTTTTTGAAAGCGTCGATGGCGTAGTGCGTAAGGCTGTCGCCTTCCAATCGGGAGGTAGCAGTTCGAACCCCGCCACGTACCAATGTGTTTTCAAATTTTGAATTCATATGTACGTTTATTCGACGCTTTTACGGTGAAGGAAAACATTGTGAGGAAACCAGCACACACCTGTGAAGAAAGAATTTCTTTACAGGTTGTGCGTAAAGTCGACCAACCCGCACTTGGGCAGCGTGGTTGACTAAGGCCTAATCGCCCTAGTTTAGGGTAGGCCCGAGCCCCTCGGTGGGGACGTATACGAGCTGTTGATGTGAAGGTTTTTTAGCTGTATTAGGGCCTTGGCGAGACGAGGATCCATTCGGGGTAGTGCGAGCTTTACCTGTCTGCATGTCTCAACGGTTGCTCGTGTAGGCAACGTGGTACTCTTGCCATAGGGAGGATCGTGATGTAACTAGTTGTAGACACATGACTGTCCCTCCGTTTTTACTTTTACGATTATTCTGCAATTAATGAATTGAAACGAGACGAGCTAAAATTAAGATTGATATTTCCACGAATGGAATTGGTGACGAACGGCTTGTGGTCGAAGTGATATTGTAGTATAATTAAAAAACTATTAAGTAGCTCGTTGTTAGGTTCTTAGTCATCGCGCAACGAATCATTGGGAACGCTATCTAAACATATTATTATGGTGCTTCTAAATTAGATGCGGATATTTTTGGATTACATTAACTAAACACTTAATAAGGTTTAAATTAAAGTTAAATAAGTTATAGTTTTCAAAAAAAATTCCTCGTAACAAAACAATAAATATTATCTTGTATTGGTAAAAACTGACATTCTAATAAACCGAGCAATTTTAAAATTCGATATGGCAAATTTTTCTATTATTTTATGAAAATACCCTTCAGTATTTCAGCCCCTTCACGTAAATTGATTTCAATTAACACTAAGGGGATCGAGCCTACTCTAATTTAGGGTGTTTAGGCCTTAGTCAACCACGCTGGCCCTATGCGGATTAGTCGACTTCACAAACAGCTTTGAATTTCTTCGCAGATGTATATAGGTTGCCTCACGATGTTTTCATTTACTATAGGAGCGTCCGACTAATGTAGGTTCATAATATGAAAAACGAAAAACACATTGGTACATGGCAGTCTTGAACACCGCACCTCCCGATTAGAAGGCAAGTGCCCACAGCGCCACTGACTGACAAAAATCATAACTCACTTTATATCACACATTTATTGACCACCTTTTTACTTATAGTCAACAAACTTATGATATGTGTTTGAATTTTTATTTCATATAGTTTTTTTTACATCTATAGTATAATGATGTGTATTAGCATCCCTACAAACATCCACAGCTGATTTCTAAGCAACTAATCGACGACCAAACATGCCATCTAATATTTCCAGTAGGCTGTGCTACAATACCAAATAGATCTCAAGGTTTAATTTATCATTACATTTAGCAAAGTTTCAAGTTGTCATGTAAAGTAACTTCACTGCAGCGCAGTGGATATGTAACCTACGTATGCGGCAGCTATAGGGCTCTCAAAAAAAAAATATTTCGGCGTATACACCTTCCGAAAAGAGGTATTGTGTCAATACGAATTTATCAGGTAGCAACGATGCTTGCATGTTTACATATTTGTCTCCTTTGCGGTTTTAAAATGTAAATATTTGTCGACGTAGCCCGTATGATGAATTCCATGATGAATTAAAGATTTTACTTCGCCATCTCTAAGGGTTCCGTCCAAAGTAGAGCCAGTTCAGTGACCCAGCTCTAGCATGTAAGCACAGAATATATAATAGTACTACGTACAGAACGGCCACTTACCTCCCCGCACTCATTTCAAATACCTCATCTCACTTCGGACTTCGTTGTAGACATCACTGACACATAAACAAGGGCGCGCGCGATCGCTCGGGCGAGTAGATGCGAGCGCCGGCCGATAACAGAGACAGCGCTATGCGGGTAAAAGAAAAGGCAGTTGCTGCACTTCCTGCGTCATTTCGATTGATAACCGCGCACTCAGCCCTACTAGATTCCACCCACACAGTTGCGCGTGTACAAACGTCATTTGCTTAAGTAGTAGTAATAGGTAATTGATTTGCGAACGTTGTATGAAGTGTCCGGGGTGTGATGTAAGTACCGGTAGGCGAAGGCATACCTACCCCTCGCAAATAAATATCAAGACTGCTCTCATATCATATAGTTTGTTCTTAATTAAACACACATGACTTAAGAGAAATACGACGATACAATACCAGAATAAGATCATTATAAAAACACTATGATCTGGTATTGAAGGTAATAATGAAACCGCCGAGGCTGTCCTAGCAAAACATTCGGTTGATACTTACTTTCTGCACGTATCTCTCGTTGTAGAAAGTGTTACGAATGCTGCAACGTCGCGAAACAAATTGACGTCCAGTGGTGAAGTCGATAATCAATTTTAACAAGAAATTTCTAGAACAATCTTCAGGCTCGTAACTCAGTACTTTGTTTTAGTTAAAATGTTATAACAAAACGAGACAAACCACAACATTCCTTTATTATCGATTTCAAAGTATTGTTAAATTAATGCACGTTAGAGAGCCTTAAAGAGAGACAGGAAAAGATTTTAATGAAAAGACGATTTTTGATTAAAATATAATAAGTATTAGAGGTCCTACAGGGTCATTAAACTTTATGAATTTCAATGCAACTACTGTAGAATAAACACTGAGTCACAATTTTTATTTTCTGTCCTTTTCTTAAAGCATTTCAGTGATAATGAGATCCTTATTTTTATTCGTTACAAATTCACTACCATTCTATGTCACATACAATACAATTATAATAGTGCTTTGTAACATACTTATTTGTGTATTAGTTATTTCATTCCATACAATCGTTTAGTGTTATGAACAATTAATTAATAAGATTTCCTCTATTTTTCCCCACAGAACACAGACCTATTTCTGTGTTCTGTGATTTTCCCCTTTCTACATAGATATAATGATTATGTAATTGTATAGCAATATAATGAAAGCTGTTCTTTGCCTAAGTATGTAAATATTAATTGTATTTAACACTGTACTCTGTGCACTTTGCCGTAACAACTAATTTTGTTCGCTAGGAACGTGGCCAGGTTTCCGCGCGGTGTCGACGAGAGACGGCGGTACTTGTTTTTTATATTTCTTTACTCATCTCATCAAATATTTGGGTCACATTATCCATTGTTGGTACGGGTGCTTTACTATCATTCGGCGGCTATTTGTAAGATCTATTTAAGATATGGATTCATTCATCGCTTCTCATCGTATCGTCACGTCTTCAGTTATATCGTTTTGTTTTATTATGTCATCTACAATCGTTGTTTGCACATTGCGAACTCCATGAATGGTTACTGTTTCATTCAATTTGCTGTCATGTTGTCCGACGTCATTGGTGGTGGATGTTGTTCTTTTTTTAAATTGTTTAATATTAATTAGACTGGTCGTATTGCTGCATAATTGCAATTTATGTATAAAGGTCTGAATCACATTTGCTTTTATAGCATACTAGAAAAACACACATTCATCAAATGAAAATGCTTTTTGCATGCTAAAAATGTGGTCGATTGTCATTTTTTTATCCTGAACCGTGCTATATTAAAATGACGTCGCATTTGGAGTAGATAGAGAAACAATTTATCCCATCGAAAAACGGTATCAATAACAATATTGAGATATTGTGCAAATTCCTACGCCGTCGGCCGTAAGTCACGTATCGCATAATGAATGCGATAAGTCTTCATAAAAATGACATGTCGTGGTTTGAGAAAACATCTCTGCCGCGTCCCTGAGCCTTTTCCTCGCTCAAATCCACGCTCGTGTATGTGTGAGTGATTTTTTTCGAGCTACCTTCAACATTTTGTTTAAACCGGTAATAAACCGTTTTAGGTCGCACAACAAATCCTAACTAATATTACAAACGAGAATGGAGGTAACTGTTTGTTAGTTATATACTTTGTATATGTACATAATTATATCTACCTAGGGTAGCTAGGAGTTGTTGAATGGTATTCGGTTTATGTAGACCTTAAGTAAGATACAATTATAAATATTCCTCAAGTAACCTCATCTCATCACGAAAAAGAGAAAGCTCGAGAACATGAGAAATTTCAAACTATACGGCACTGAAATACCATGGCCCACGAAGGAGTCACCATAGATAAAGAACTAACGTGGAAGGAACATGTGGAGCTCGCTATTGAAAATCCATAATTGGACATTCAACACGGGTCGATTTATTTTTGGTAAAACCTGAGGTCTCAAACCACAGATACTCAACTGGATTTACAATATAATCATAACTTATGGTAGTATTGTCTGGTGGCCAAGAAAAAATCTGTATAGCTATAACGGGGCCTGGAGAGAATTAAACCTCGAACAACTGCATAGCGCTTTCCAAAGACATCCCATAAAAGATGTATCCAAAGACATTATAAGATCTCCTAAAATGTCTTTGACACTATCTTTGGCATCGTAGATAGATTATCCCGCTTTAAAGAATGGGGTAGCTACGATATGAAACCAAGTTGGTGGAAACGGCGACGGTTAATATTATATACACATTGGAAAGTAACTTTATGTCCACAGCGATATACATAAAAGTTAAAAAATTCTTCAATCAATATGTTTTGCGAACGAAGTGAGGCATCGCATTTAGAACAATGACCTCATGTGTTGTTATGTAGTGCTCTATCTAATGGAGGAGTTCGGACATCTTGGTCATTGTCAAAGTACTCGTTATTGATGTCACAGCATTCGCTGCTCGCTACGTAAAAGTATTGCCACAAAAAAATGTTATTTAAAGCCGGGCCAGTTCACATTCTGACGAAAAGTTATATTTGAGCTTCCAGTGTGTGGAAATGATGCAGAAATTCTACTGCACATAAATTACTGTGGACTGAGAATGAAAATAAAAGGACATAATAACCGAATATAATGTTTTTAAAATTAACAGTTCACGTTGACTTTATCGATAATACAATATTACGTTACGGCAGTACATTTGATCCGAAAATTATTGCTTATAGTCGCATATTAGATAAATAAATATTATCAAGAAACCCGAAGTGCATGGATTCGGGAAATGGAAACCTAAGGAAAAGCCCGCTGATGAACACTCTGATGCGTGCGTTTATTAGCGCTGATGAATAAGCCACATTCGTACGTATGACAAAAGTAAAAAATATTTTTAATCTCCGCCGCCTACTCCAAACACAAATCCATAATACTTATATTATATGAAGGTTGCACGAATATATACTCGTATAAGACTTACGCCCAGTTTCTGAAAGGTTCAGCGATAAAATAACGAATTGTGTTGCTGAAAGCTACAACAACTATAACTGTGTTAGTTGACACAGCTGTCAAATTTATTTCAAAATTATTGAGGACAGACCCATTTTGGGTTCCGAAATCCAAATGAAGGAAACAAAATATATGATTTCAGCAATGTGACCGTGTCTAAGAATATTTCTAACGAGAAATCAAGTTATTAAAGATAAGTAAATTTTGGCTAACCAACGTTTCAGAATCTCAAATTGATTTGACACTGCTGTTAAAATGACATGGATGTTAGTTGAACAATATTTTGACCAGCCTTTCAGAAACTGGGAGTTACCCTTCTTAAGATTAGAGAAACGGCCTTCTTGTAAGGCAGTTTCTACAGTTCGCGACAACAATTAAACTTTTTTTAACTTGATTTGATTTAGACTTTGAACTCAAAATTAGAGGCGTAAAAGATAGAAACCCATCGACGTAAAGATGGCACAGGTTCTGTACGGCTATGTGAGCTGTCTTCCATCCACGCCCAATCTCATACCCCGGTTGATGTTGACCAATCGCTATCTGTAGATTTTTTCGGACGTTTTAAGTCCTCAACTTACTAGGAAACTTACGTTTTCATAGCTAGTGAATTAGATATATGTATACATGTCCTTCACTGTTATTTCATACAATACATACTGGAATGTAACCAAAATTCTGTGAAACATATCCCGTCATAAAATCTAATCGGTATGTTGGACAGATATCTAATCTGGTGCTTATCGCGTGGCCTTCCTTTTTCGTGTACGATGCATTAATCCTATTCGCAACGCTTATTCTATCACCAGACACATCAAATACTACTTAGCCCTTCGATTGAAACGAGTCTTATTCTACTAAACATTTCTTATTGATGCTAAATAACATTGTAATTGTAACCATCGATTGTCATAACAAATGGCTAGTTCTCGTTTTATATCAAGGACATTAACAACAACGCCTGTAAATATTTCAATGCCAATCCATCCGTGTTCATTATATCTGGCCATATTTATTGAATTTGCAAAGTGGTGTGGTAATCCAGAAAAAGAATGCTGCTTTTGGCTGCCAGCCAGTTTTAAAATCCTCTATCTGTGCCGCAATGTATCCTGTATGACATCTCTCTGAATCTGTTCCATCGATATTCGGCTGTGGTCAACGGACTTGAATTGCCCGCTTCTACATGAGTTTTGATATAAAATTTTTATTTGACTTATAACTAGTAAAGCTAAATAGTAAAATTTCAGACATGCGTTAGTTCTAAAAAATCAGCTTTGCATACAATCCTGAATCATGGGTTAATGTGGACATAAACGCAAATTGTTAGTCAGTCTATGCTTCTGTGCTGTACGACTCGGCCTCAATTTATTTTATCGAATATAACAGGATTCGAAATAGTTGTTTTGCTATAAACGTTGTAACAAGAATAGCTATTTTGACCACTTTAATATTCGTACAACCTCCTCTAACCCTGCGTTCCGTAAAACGATAAAAGTGATAATATCGCGAATCCGACCAAAGTCACAACATAACCTACTGATTCAATAGCCCTTATATTTTGTGACGATTTAATTTGGTCGGATTCGCGATATTATCGCTTTTATCGCAATTCGGAACGCACGGTAACAGAACGATATTACATTGTTATGGGCGTATTGCAGCAAGCGTTTTTGATACGGCAATGTTACACAAACCTGTGAACACATCATGGCTTCATACATTTCAACAGGCGCTAAGCTTCGGCCGCTTGATTTCATATTACTCAATTAATTTGTAACTAATAATTTATGGGATAGACAAGATGATTGATCAATACACAGCTTATGATAACAAAATGCGTTCATTATGGTGTGGAGTCAACTTTTTTTTTTCATTTGACTTGTATTTGCACACATCTTAATAATGTTTGGGGTGCGTTTACATACAAGGATTAAATAATTTAGTTAATTAGATTCTTGGTTGAAGATGTTAATGTTTTTTTTAACGTCAATAAGTGCCTGTAAAGGTCTACGAGTATATTGAATAAAGATTTTTGAGTTTGAATAAGGTGCGAAGTATTTGGTGTGTCATAAATCTGCTCGGATTCCATTAGCGAGTGTTGTAAAAGGCTCTGACCTTGATGCCAAACGATCTCCCGCCCTACTCCAAGGTTTCGGGAAATCGCTAACCCAAGCCTTTCTAAGGAAGGTCAAGGCTATAATGGCGATTGGGGATCAAGAATAATCGAATGAGAGTTATTCGATTCAAATATTTATTCGCGGAGTACGATACAATTAATTTGTATAATTATTAGCTTTGCGCTCGCGGCTTTGACCGCGTAATTTTGTAGCCTATCATACATATAGAAGACTGTTATTTATATTTAGGAGCTCGAATAATAAATTTCATAGAAATTGGAGCAGATTTTAAATATTTTCCACAGAAATTTTCAACCCCTATTTTGCACCCTTAGGGGGTGAATTCCAATAAACCATGCAAACACGTGTTCAATGAAATGTTCTAAAGAGCATGAATCTGAAGTTTTATCAAAATCGTTGCTAATTTTAAAAAAATCCATACAAACTTGCAACCCACATTTCAACCTTTCATGGTAAATTTTTTTTAAAATCCCTTCTAAGCATTTTGAATTAAAACAACTGCCCAAATTTCACGTTTCTACCATTAGCGGTTACGGCTGTGCGTGCGTCTATAAATGGGAACGTCTGCTTTTATATACATAAAATAAATATAGATTATATGTGCCGGAGAAAATAAAATGAAAGATAATCACAGCAGATATCAAAACAAATGTAGACGTTTACTAATAGAAACTAATCAATTTACAATAGTGCAATTATTATTGAATACAGAATTAATGCATTGATCAACTATGGTGAGGTCAATATAGATGGACAGACAACATAGTCCTACAATAGTGTAATATGGATAATAGTATGGATAAAAGTAACAATGGGGAAAAATAAATGTTATGGGGGGCCGATTTCTTAACCGAATACATAGACAACATGCAAGTTTTCAAAATTATGACCCCTTTCCCTGATTTTATGTTCCGTAGTAAAGAGAAGAACTGTACGGCAAGTGAATACTTTAATGTTGAATGAGGAGAGAGGTGTTCGGACCAATCGAACTGCCCTGCCGCTAAGCTCAAGATACGTGGAAACCGACCCGGTTGCATGTGGGTAAAGAACTGTTACTTAGTGTTCTGTGTTTAGTCTTCTATTCGATGTGGATCATGGCTGCAGGCGGGCAAACGGATCAATACATCATGATGCTATTGCTCATGATGAAGAAACCTTCCGAGTAATATTATGCTTCTGTGTCGGTTGTTTGAGTAAGCGATTGACTAATGAATAATGTACTGAGTGTTGTGTTAACAATATTTTAAAAGTATTTTCTTATTCATTTACTTGGTGAATGATAGTACATCATGATTGGTTTTGTTTACTAACATTGATCTATTCGGAGAATTTAAAAAATTATCATCGAGTCTTCGATGTAACCGACTAATTGATTGACATAATAATCCATAATAATCCAGTGGCGATTCCTCTAAGTTGGCGAAGTTGACGCCGCCGAACCAAACATGAACAAAATAATTAAATAGCTTTATTTATATTTTATGTATATTTTAGCTTTATGTGAGCGTCGGTGGCGCTGTGGACTCGGCACTTGCCTTCCAATCGGGGGGTCGGGGTTCGAGACCCGCCATGTACCAATGTGTTTTTCGTTTCGAATTTCATATGTACATTTGTCTGACGCTCCTACGGTGAAGGAAAACATCGTGAGGCAACCTGCATACATCTGCGAAGAAATTCAATGATGTATGTGAAGTCGACCAATCCGCACTGGGCCAGCGTGGTTGACTAAGGCCTAATCACCCTAACATAGGGTAGGCTCGAACCCCTCGGTGGGGACGTATATGAGCTGTGATGATGATGATGTATATTTCATAAAGTTAACATGCTCAACAAACAAACGTTCATATTATAGTCATTGATTTACTACTACTAGTTTGGTAGTAAATCAATGTATTATAGTACTTAATTATTTAGATACATTTATTTGAATATATCGCACGGCGCGGCGGGCATACCCAATCTCATCGCGGCTCATTGCTTGTACGCATATATGTATGCAGATATTACGCGGCTGGTTGGCGCTTTGAAAGGCGCCAATGGGAAATTTTGGATTGTATTAGATTGCTTGGTTAACTTTTTCGACTTTTACCGACTTTTAGGACTTGAGTAGTGTAACAAAATCTTAATTGAAGATCTTTTAGAATAACCTTTCTCTACGAGATCGTTGCCTGAAAAACAAAAATAATGTCAAAAATATCCTATTTAAAATCAGTTCACAAAGACATTTTAAAGAAAGTGAGTAAATATACCTTATATCCGTGGTTAGCAGGTGGTGAAAAAATTATGAAATTGTTTTGTTGGTGTTGTTTACTATTTTCACAAGTTAATTCAGCCTGGAATTTGACAGGTGTGGATAATTTAAAATTCTAAACACTGCAAACTCTTCTTTAATCTGGAGCCAACCCAAGACTACACAACAGGAATATCCACTGTATGAGTCATATTTGGCTAAATTGAGACGGGAAGATAATATCCTTTTTAGTTGTTTTAATTCTGATCTCACGGAATACTCGTACATAGATGTTTATTTTTTGTTTACGTTAAAATAGAAAATAGATCACAAAACAAAAATATCTTAGCTTACTTTTAAAACATTGTCCGGTACTAAAGAGTTAAAAACAACAGAAAACAAACAATAGCTAGTTAAAGAGTGAATAAGAGATGAATTAATTATCTGCAATCACCATTACGTAGATGCGCAAGCGCATTCAACCACGTGACGTCAAGGCTGCTCGGATACGACAAGCGAGGAAACAACTCCCATAGTATCCACTGGTCGCACGTGCGGGTATGTTGTAGCCTTGGCCCTTGCCGGACCTAAGTAACACTACAGAAAATCCTGTCGAATTATATCGTCGATAGTGCAACATACAGTGTTTGTGTTGTTACGATTAGTGTTTTGACATTTTTAATTAATCAACCGATGTGGTGCAAAGCCTGTAGAAGCACGAACGACTGTTACCTTGCCATCGAAAGTAAAAGTTTCCGTCTGTGGAACAAAGTATTGGTGTACTTGAAGCGTGTCACTAAATATTTTGGTATGGTTTTGTTTTGGTGTTTTTTTTTGTGTGTGTGTTCTCTTTGTTTTATGTGATTCGTTGCTGTTTTCATCGCTTTCTTCTTATCGTTCGCGCCGATTGCATTTTAATTTTCAAATTCATTAGTCTTGTCAGCTTTACCTCGTTTTGTACGTCAAGTGTACCTACCTCTATTTAATGTTAACTAGTAAATTTTCTGTTTTCGAAATTCATAGCTTTTGTTTCATGTTTAACATTCGTACTTAATTTATTCTTTGATGTATCATTACTCTTATATCAGCTTTATCATTTACGTGAGGTCAAAAATCATTCCATTTTTGCTTGCGTCGAGGTCTTAAGTTCAAGGCTTGGGTCAGGTCATCGGATCATCGCAAACATATCTTGTATACAAAACAGTAAACAATGTGTTCGTTAACCTCTTAACAAATTGTTTACATGCAATAAACAATTTGTACGTGCTTGCTTGTTCATCGTTGAAGGATCATTACGAAATAAGTTAACTTATATTTATTAAGTACATATTCTAATATGTTTCTACTAACTATTTTATATAGATTGCATTTAAACTGGTATATTTCACTCATTGGCTAATCCTTACAATATCTCTTTGTAATCTTAAATTGTATTAATAATAATTTATAATTAAGTTGTCTAAGCATGCAAATTACTAACATGATTTTTTTCTTATTTCTCTCCTTCTCCTATTGTTTTGTTGTGTTTGTCCGTCCTCTTTCCTCCGTTTGTTAAATTAATTATAAATGTTATAAATCATCCATATCCAAATTGTAACGTCTTGATAATTATGAATCCACTTGCCTATTCGAAATCAAAATATGGAATGGAAATTTTGCAATATCTGCACAAAACTGGACTCCATCATCCAATTAATGGCAATTTTCCCTTTCGGAATGACTGTAATTGATTAATGCGTCCTCTGACCGGGCGCTCGCTGGGCCGTCGCCCACCGTGATCTATTTACGTCGCCATTGTTGACAACTATTTTTAATTCAACTCCACATCTGAACTGTCGTCTAGTAACTATTTTCGCGTGGATTCAATCAACTACGACCATAAAACATTTTGGTCAAGTTACGCTTAAAATTTTCCATCCTGCGCCATCTTTCATCCCGTCCTCTCCCGAGTTGTGTTATGTCGTACAGCCCGCACCCATAGCAAAGCGTACTTCACATACACAGACGGCACTTATGAGGAAGAGTACACCTGCTGGCCGCCCGCCCTCTCCATGATCCTCACCTCCCTGGTGGAGATCGTGCTGTTCTGCTACGACGCCGCGCAAGGACACACCGACGCCAATGGCCCGATCGCCAAAATCTTCATATACAACCCGCACAAGAGGCAGGAGGCGTGGCGGTTCCTCACTTACATGTTCGTCCACGTTGGGTAAGTTTGCAACGTTATTTTTACTGTCTGTTGGTGGTTAAAGTTAGATTGTTGTTCGATATCGGCATAAGTGGACTTCTTTTACCGGAGGGGACTGTACCAGGGTCGCCTCCGTCTTACCTTTATCTGCCACAAAGCAGTAGTGCTTGCATTGCTGTGTTCTGGTTTGGAGGGTAAGATATGGCAGTGAAATAACTGGGCACCGTGACTTTATATCTTATGTTACAAGTTGGCAACGTACACCGTGGTTTTTGTAGGGGTTGCAGATTTTCCCTCCTGACGGTGACCAACGGGACCCGGGAAGCTCGAGTCCTGCATTGCACAGGTGAGAGATCGATGCTCCAAATGCCCAGGAGCGTCGGTCTCTCCATTTAGGGGAGATGAGTGAGGCTTGCCATAGGCGAGCAGTCACTGACGAGGTCATGGAAGTGTCCGAAAGGGTTCCCATGGCCTTGTCTGGTGGCGACACGGCTCTCCCCGGCGTGTCCTCCTCATCTGTTGATAGGGAGGATGCGGCGGTGTTAGAGATACCCGCACCAGGGCTTATGTGATGGGTATAGTTAGGTTTTAGTCGGTAGGCCGCGGTCTCTCGATGGCACTCTGCCCCCAGTGGCCGCGGAGAGTCCGACATAGCCTCGCGCTATTCCAAACGCGAGGTATGCATAACGCATTTCCCAACGTTAAAAAGAAAAGGGGTTGCAGATTTACTGCGAACCCCTTACTATCAGGTGGACAGTATGCGTGTTTGCCAACTTTGTTGTATTAAAAAAAGTGTTTTCGACTACTCGAAGCCCAATTCTACTAAGTTACAGCCGATCGCCGATTACGATCAGAGCGCGGATATTGACTTTCAACTGTTCGATGACGTGACAATGTGGCGTTCTGATTGGTCGAACGCAACGGCTTAACTTCAGCATCAGGTGGTTAGCAGAATTGGCCTTCCGGTATTGATTTGGAGATCTGGGATGCGATTCCCTAGTGTTAGATGTTCTCTGCTTGATTTGGTTGGTGGTAAGAATTCTGTGCTCGCCTGGCTAGCTACCGCCGTCTTACATAAGTTTGACGCCGTAAAAACAATGTTAGTAACATTTTTGTGTTCAGACAATTAGAGGTAAGATAGCCAGTTCCTCAGTTGTTGAGGTGTTCAGGTGCAGCTCGCTTCCATCTTCACTTAACATCAGGTAAACAAGTAGTCCACCTTTCCTAGCGCGCCCATAAGGGCAGGGAGAAAACCGAGGATTTTTAGTGGGTAAGCCTGGCACTCTACCGGGAGAGCCCCCACACACGCTCGACGTCTAGCCAACAAAGGGTACGGTGCGGTTACGCATTTCCCCCCGAGAAAAAAAAGTTTTAGGGTAGTCTTAATATCTAGCTTTAGGCCTGAACCTCCACCAAAGCAAGAGGAGACGAGCGCTGAGATGTGTTGTAAAAATCTGAGAAGCCTGCTGAGGCCATCAGTCTAATAATTCCAGATTACCGAAAGTATATACAAATTCAAATTCAAAAATCTTTATTCAACATAGGCCTTAACAGGCACTTATTGACGTCAAAACAAAGTAAAACAATCTAATTTAAAGAAATCATATTAACCTTGTATGTGCATACATCCTAAATATACTCAAGATGTCTGCAAATACAAGTAGGAATGAAAAAAAAAAGTTGATTACACCTGTTCGGAAATTGGGAGAGCCTTCTCGAGAAGAACAGGCAAGAAACTCGAAAGGTCTAAAATTTTTTATCTCCTCTTTTAAATCGCCATTTATATCATCATCATCATCATCATCACAGCCCATACACGTCCCCACCGAGGGGTTCGAGCCTACCCTATGTTAGGGTGATTAGGCCCCCCTCCCTCGCTCGTCGAATCAACGACTGGCGAGTGGAGGAAGATGTGGAGACTCTATCGGACCACCTGTATGTCCGATACGAGGTCTCCACGGCATCCCGAGGGGCCCCGAACCGCAGGGGCTCTGCGGTGAGCGCTTTCCTGCGATGGGCGCTCACCAAGCTCCGCCCGGACGTGGCGGAGGAGGCGGCGATGGTGCGGGCGTGGGCAGAAGTACCACCCCACCTCGCCGGGGATGTCGACGGCATGGCGGATCTCTTCGCAGACGACATGAAGGTCGTCTCCCAAGCCGCCATGCCAAGGGCGCAGGCCTGCCCCGAAAGGGGGCAGGTGTACTGGTGGACGCAAGAGATTGCGGACTTGCGTACCACCAGCATGAGGGCCAGGCGCGCCTACGTGCGGTGTCGTAGGCGCGGCAGAACTACACCCGACGCGGAAGCTGAGCTTCGTCGGGTGTATGCGGCAGCCAAGAAGGCCCTGCGGAATCAAATCTGCAGGGCCAAGGAGGAGTCCAGGGAGTCGTTTATACGACTCCTGGACGACGATCCGTGGGGGCGTCCGTACCGGGTGGTGAGGGGGAAATTTAAAGCTTCCGCTCCCCCTACCTCCGCTATGGACAGGGGGCTGCTGGACCGGGTACTGGGGACTCTATTCCCCGATCCTGGTCCATTCCAGCCCCCCAGAATGGTCCCCCCGGGTACTCCTCCGATGGAGGTGGCTGTCGCGATCCCTCCCGTGTCGAACGTGGAATTCGACACGGTGAGGGACCGGTTCCGGCGCAAAAACAAGGCGCCGGGACCGGACGGTGTTCCTGGCAGGGTTCTGGCCCTCGCCCTAGGACACCTCGAGGAGCGGTTCCGGGCGGTGCTTGACTTGTGTATCGTCTCGGGCCGCTTCCCCAGTCGGTGGAAAGCGGGCAGGCTCTGCCTGCTGAGAAAGGAGAGCCGCCCCGCGGATTCCCCGACTGGGTATCGGCCGGTGGTGCTGCTCGGCGAAGCCGGGAAGTTTTTCGAGAAGATTCTCGCTTCCCGGATCGTCGAGCATCTAGAGGACCGGGGGCCGGACTTGGCAGTCAACCAGTTCGGCTTCCGCACCGGCCGGTCCACGGTGGACGCGGTGGCTCTCCTCAAGGGGTGGACTGAGGAGGCCACAGCTCGTGGAGAGACTGTTGTTGCGGTGTCTCTTGACATCCGCAACGCCTTCAACAGCCTGCCCCACGAGTGCATAAAGGAGGCACTCCGCTTCCACCGGGTGCCTCCGTACCTTCGCGCCCTCGTGGCGGACTATCTGCAAGGCAGGTCCATCCTCTACGAGGGGCCGGACGGTTGCGTCCATACGTGGGCAATGGCGGCAGGTGTGCCCCAGGGTTCCGTACTAGGTCCTCTACTATGGAACCTGGGGTACAACTGGGTCCTGCGAGGCGATCTCCTTCCACGAATGGAGGTCGTCTGCTTCGCCGACGACACGCTTGTCGCGGCGAGAGCAAAAACGGGGGAGGAGGCGGCCCACCTTGCATCGGTCGGCGCTTTACTTGTCGTTCGACGCATCCGCCTCCTAGGCCTGGACGTCGCCCTCGATAAAACGAGGGCCATGATGTTCCACGCCTCTCGTCGCAGGATCCCACCGGGGCTCCGAGTCCGAGTGGAGGGGGTCCGCATACCGGTCGAGGCACACCTTAAGTACCTCGGCCTGGTTTTGGATCCCCGATGGAGCTTTGAGGAGCACTTCAAGCTCCTCACTCCACGGCTATGTGCCGCCGCAGCCGCACTCGGACGGGTCCTCCCTAATGTAGGAGGACCAGGATCGGCGTGCCGTCGACTGTATCACGGGGTGATAAGGTCGATGGCACTCTACGGAGCCACCGTTCGGGGGGAGAGGCACTCCGCCCATACCGGAGTGCCTCTCCCCCCGTTCCTCTCCCCCCGAACGGTGGCCCTCTTGCGACGGCCGCAGAGGGTCATAGCAACCCGGGCCGTGCGAGCTTATCGCACGGTCAGCCACGGCGCAGCCTGCGTTCTTGCGGGCCAAACGCCGTGGGATGTCGATGCACGCGTACATGCAGAGGTGTATTGACATCGGGTTGCCGCTAGAGAACGGGGGGGACGATCCGCTCCCGAGGAAGTGGAGCGGGTTCGTACCCAAGCGCAGAGGGAGGCTCTGCGTCAATGGGGTGAGGCACTCGCCTTCCCAGCTGCCGGCCACCGGACGATTGAAGCGATACGTCCGGTGTTGGAGGAGTGGGTAGGGCGCCGGCAGGGCAGTCTCTCGTTCCGCATGGTGCAGGTATTGACCGGACATGGTTGTTTCGGTCACTACCTGCATCGGGTCGCGCGTCGGGAGGAAACGCCGCAGTGTCATCACTGCGACACTCCCGACGATACTGCCGAGCACACTCTGTTGGTGTGCTCTGGGGATTGCCCTGGTGTTCTCGGGCAATCCCCCCTTGGCGATAGCCCGACCAGCTAGGTCGGGCTAGCCCGGGCGCGTTGGTAGTGGTAGTCGCAGTGTGGACCCTACCACGCGCGTCCATAAGGGCAGGAAGAACACCGGGGGGTTTAGTGGGTAGGCCTGGCACTCTGCCGGGAGAGCCCCACACACGCTCGTCGTCTAGCCAACGGCGAGTAAGGTGCGTCACGAATTCCCCACGTAAAAAAAAAAAAAAAAAAAAAGGGTGATTAGGCCTTAGTCAACCACGCTGGCCCAGTGCGGATTGGTCGACTTCACATACACCATTGAATTTCTTCGCAGATGTATGCAGGTTGCCTCACGATGTTTTCCTTCACCGTAGGAGCGTCAGACAAATGTACATATGAAATTCGAAACGAAAAACACATTGGTACATGGCGGGTCTCGAACTCCGAACTCCCGATTGGAAGGCAAGTGCCGAGTCCACAGCGCCACCGACGCTCTTTTATATTTTTTAAATGTATTGTTGTTATTTTTTATTTGACATCGAAATTGTATTTTAAATTTAAATTAATTTGATTTATTATAATTATTATTATTTTATGGTTAGAATTTCAATGGATTTGGTGAATTTTATTTTTATCTTAAATTTTAAAATTCGTTATACTCGGAATTTTATTTTATTTTGTTTGAATGTTATTTAAATTGAGACTATACTGTTATGGGTGTATATTACCTGAAATAAATTAATTTTATTTTATTTTTATTTTATTTATTTTATATATGTAACACTTATACCGGAAAAATACTCAATTGCTATTATTAAACCCTGGCTTCCTGAACCTTCATTAATGCTTTCATTCACGCTCGCCGGTACGCCGGTATTGAGTACTCTTGACAAGGCCTTTCTTAATGATGATCAAAGCAAGCAAGCTATTTGGTCCTAAATACCCCTTGCCAACTTGCCCATATCTATTTAACTTATATTTTTTTGTCAGTCGTCTTTCATCCATTCCTTCTTGGCCCAAACTATTAAAAAATTTCACTACATGTTCTTTCAACAACAACTATTTCTCACTATCCATCAGAGTTACTTTAGCGAATCCTCTTAAAGCTCTCATTTCACTGCGTTATTCACACACTCAACACTCACTTTCATGGTTAAGTGTAAGAATCAACACGACAGACACCATAGTCCATTCGTGCACTTTTTCTAACCTAAATGAATCTGCAAAGCAAATATAATATGTACACTTTCGAGGTAAAACATGTAACACCATAATTACGTATGTTTAGAAATAAATAACTTTGATTCTTTAATATATTGATGGAAACTACGAAATTATTTAGTTGATGAAGGAAATCATCGTGAGGGACCTGCATACATTTGCAAAGAAATTCAAAGGTGTATATATGTCATCATCATCATCATCACAGCTCATATACGTTCTCACCGAGGGGCACGAGCCTTTTTTTTTTTACAAGAGAGAAAATACAGTCTTTACGGTATTCGACAAGGGAATTGAGCTGACTAGGCCACCCCTTGGATATGCAGGACTCGGGTAGGAGACCCACTACCGGCTAAAAACTCTCTAGATACTTATACCTCCGTGGAGACACAATCGGGATCGGCGTTGGCCATTCCCCGATTGTGCCCCCTGGAGGGTTGCCTGGTGCCAGGGCTTATCTCTACGGAGGGGGTCGACAAGTATCTTGAGAAATTCGACCCCCCCAGACGGCCAAGCTAGGGGTGAAAAGTATCTCTCGGCCGGTTGTCATCCGGCCGAGTCATTTCAACCGCCAGCTTGCTAGGGGAGCTGGCGCGCGTTGAGGAACGCACGCCTCCTCCTCCCCAACCGCCTGCGCCGGAGCGGTGCGGCGAGAGGGTCATCCTCTCGCGCCCGCTCCGCAGCCTCCTTCTGCGAGATAACGTCCTCGCAGAAGGAGGCGACAGCCTCCCACGCCGTCGCGCTGGTCAGCATCTCCCGTGCGACGCTGGCCAGCGCGACGGGCGTACCCCTACCTAGGCCCAGCGCGAGGGCTAATGCATCGCGCTGGGGTGGCCAGGCCGGGCACTCCGAGAGGGTGTGCCCGGCCGTGTCGTCGGGAGCGCCGCAATGGTGACACTGCGGCGTCTGCTCCCTCCGTGCGACATGATGCAGATAATGTCCGAAGCACCCGTGCCCGGTCATCATCTGCACCATCCGGTAGGTGAGGCTGCCTCGCCGGCGCCCAACCCACTCCTCCAACACTGGACGAACGGCCTCGATCGTCCAGTGGCCGGCAGCTGGGTGGGCGAGCGTCTCGGCCCACTGGCGGAGAGCCTCCCTCTGCGCCAGGTGCCTCGCGCGCGCCACCTCCTGCGGAGGGGCACGAGCCTACCCTAACTAGTTAGGGTGATTAGGCCTTAAACCACGCAGGCCCAGTGCGGATTGGTTGACTTCACACAAAGGAAAACATCGTGAAAAATCTTGCATACACTTCGCAGGTGTATGCAAGGTTTATCACGATGTTTTCCTTCACCGTAGGAGCGTCAGATAAATGTACCTTTATATGAAATTCGTGAAACGAAAAACACATTGCTACATGGCAGGATCCATCGCGGGCCTCCCGATTCCACTCGGAGCATAGTCCAGTGCCGAGGCCACAGCGCCACCGACGTATATATTAGGTTGGGGAAAAAGTCTTTTCGCATTATAGTATGTATAAACTTGTAATAAAATCTCTTTGGCTATACTATTTGTATCTGGCTGGTTTTGGTATCATTGAAAGTTTAAATTTTAAAGAACATAATTCCAAATTCCAATTAGGAAAATGTGTGATTTTCATTTGTTTTTCGTACCGCCAAGATGAGTGAATCTAATGAAGAAATTCGATACATTTTAAAATTTTACTACAAAAAAGGTATAAATGCAACGCAAGCCGCGAAAAAAATTTGCGATGTTTATGGACCTAGTGCAGTGTCTGTGAGAGTAGCACAAATTTGGTTTAAGCGTTTTCAATCCGGAAATTTTGATGTCAAAGATGCACGTCGCTCTGGTCGCCCTATTACAGATAAAATGGATGCCATTTTTGAAAAAGTGGAGCAAGATCGGCATGTCAGTAATTACGACGTAGCTGAAGAACTGGGAATTGACCACAAAACAGTTTTGGCGCATTTGAAAAAAACTGGGTACACAAAAAAGCTCGACATTTGGGTACCTCACGAGCTCACTGAAAGAAACCTAATGAACCGTGTACTCATTTGTGATTCTTTATTACGACGTAATGAAACCGAACCATTTTTGAAGAAGCTGATAACTGGTGATGAAAAGTGGATCACGTACGACAAGAACGTGCGAAAAAGGTCGTGGTCAAAGGCCGGTCAGGCTTCACAGACTGTGGCGAAACCCGGGTTAACTCGCAACAAGGTGATGCTGTGTGTGTGGTGGGATTGGAAGGGTATTATTCATTATGAGCTGTTACCACCAGGCAGGACCATCGATTCTGAACTCTACTGCGAACAACTGATGAGATTAAAGCAAGAAGTTGAGAGAAAGCGACCGGAATTAATCAACAGAAGGGGTGTGGTTTTTCATCATGATAACGCTAGACCTCACACATCTTTAGCCACTCAGCAAAAATTAAGAGAGTTTGGCTGGGAGGTGTTAATGCATCCGCCGTATAGTCCTGACCTTGCACCTTCAGATTTCCACCTGTTTCGGTCTCTTCAGAATTCTTTAGGCAGTGTCAGGTTAACATCACGAGAGGACTGCCAAAACCACTTGTCGCGGTATTTTGACCAGAAGTCCCAAAATTTCTATAGCAATGGGATCATGTCCCTACCTACAAGATGGCAAAAAGTTATCGAACAAAATGGTACCTACATACTTTAGTTAAATGTAAATAAACTATATTAAAAAATGTTTTGAATTTTCTTAAAAAATGCGAAGAAACTTTTTCCCCAACCTATTATGTGATGTCGACAAGCACCCTAACTTACTCAGGATAGGCTCGAGCCCCTTGGTGGGGACGTATATGAGCTGTGATGTTGATTCCTTCAATAGAACTATTATCAATTCTGTGCTTTAACTGTCACCACTGTAACTAACTACTATGAAGATGTCGGTGGTGATTTTGCAGCGCCGTCCACCTGGTGGTCAACCTGTTGGTGCAGCTGTTCCTCGGCGTGCCGCTGGAGATGGTGCACCGCTGGTGGCGCGTGACGCTCGTGTACCTGGCGGGGGTGGCGGCCGGCTCGCTCGCCACCAGCCTCACCGACCCCAAGGTGTACCTGGCGGGCGCCTCGGGCGGCGTTTACGCGCTCATCGCGGCCCACATCGCCACTATCATCATGGTGAGGCCGCCGCTATCTCAAATGTCGTATTCAATTCAATTCAATTTTATTCATTCGTCATCATCATAGGCGGTACAAAGTTGACAAAACAAGATGTGTGGTGTAGTAGGTAACTCCACGATGTGCCTCAAATGGCGTACGAAATTATCTATAGTGTCAGAGAGATAAAACAAAATTATTACAACAATCAATTGCAAGTATGTCAGTTAATGTCTAAAATGTTATTTATTACAATAGTATACTTACGTAACAACAAACATGTAAAAGGAATGAGAGAGTGGAGAGAAGTTGCTCGCTCTGCTACGCTCTCACTGTACCTTCGTATAGAAAAGGGAAAGAGATAGCTAAGCTACACGGGCGTGCAGTAAGCTCGCAAAGTTACATGCGCAACTGTTTTTTTATATGTAGGTATAAAAGCTGGGTGTAGGGCAATAGAAGCGAAGTTTTTTTTCTCATACTTCAATTTCATATTCTTCCCTCGTTTTGGATGATAAAAATCTTGCAACGCTCTGTATCAATCGGAGCTACTCGTACGCTAGTTAAACTGTGCTCCTCGCGCTGCTCATCGCTTTGTCCAGTGGCGGCGCTAGGCGTCGCCGACGTCGGCCACCGCCGACGGCCTCGCGCCTGAGGGGGCCTCGCAAAAAAGTTTTACAAGTAATTATTTTTTGACATCATTTGATTATCAACAATAAAACTCGTTTACTCATATAATTTAACGGTTTTTTTGACTGCGAAGTAAAAAAGGGCCTCGCGAACTTGATGTCGCCGACGTCCACATGTGGTTTAGCGCCGCCACTAGCTTTGTCTCTCGCACTGCCGCGATGTTGCCTTCTTTGCCCACACACTGCTCTAATCGCGAAGCTCCGCACTTGGTTATTTGCCTTTGCTTTACAATAAACGTCTTAACTTGGTATAACTAATCATGTCAATGTCATACAAAGAAATATTAATCGACGTCATCCACGCCAACGGAGATGGCTGGATGATATATCATCATCATCATCACAGCTCATATACGTCCCCACCGAGGGGCACGATCCTACCCTAACTGGTTAGTGCGATTAGGCCTTAGTCAAACCACGCTGGCCCAGTGCAGTGCGGATTAGGCCCTGCGGAACGAAATCTGCAGGGCCAAGGAGGAGTCCAGGGAGCAGTTTATACGGCTCCTGGACGACGATCCGTGGGGCCGTCCGTACCGGTTGGTGAGGGGGAAATTTAAAGCTTCCGCTCCCTCTACCTCCGCTATGGACAGCGGGCTGCTGGACCGGGTGCTGAGGACTCTGTTCCCCGATCCCGGTCCGTTCCAGCCCCCCAGAATGGTCCCCCCGGATGCTCCTCCGGAGGAAGTGGCTGTCGCTATCCCTCCCGTGTCGAACGTGGAATTTGACACGGTGAGGGAACGGCTCCGGCGCAAAAAGAAGGCGCCGGGACCGGACGGTGTCCCAAGCAGGGTTCTGGCCCCCGCCCTGGGACACCTCGAGGAGCGGTTCCGAGAGGTGCTTGACCTATGCATCGCCTCGGGCCGCTTCCCCAGTCGATGGAAAGTGGGTAGGCTCTGCCTGTTAAGGAAGGAGAGCCGCCCCGCGGATTCCCCGACTGGGTATCGGCCGGTGGTGCTGCTCGACGAGGCCGGGAAGTTTTTCGAGAAGATTCTCGCTTCCCGCATCGTCGAGCACTTAGAGGACCGGGGGCCGGATTTGGCTAACAACCAGTTCGGCTTCCGCACTGGCCGGTCTACGATGGATGCGGTGGCCCTCCTTAAGGGGTGGACGGAGGAGGCCACAGCTCGTGGGGAGACTGTTGTTGCGGTGTCTCTTGACATCCGCAATGCTTTCAACAGCCTGCCCCACGAGTGCATAAAGGAGGCACTCCGCTTCCACCGGGTGCCTCCGTACCTCCGCGCCCTCGTGGAGGACTATCTGCAAGGCAGGTCCATCCTCTACGAGTGGCCGGACGGGTGCGTCCATACGTCGGCAACTATCGGTCGTAGTAGTATCGTCGGTACTATGGAACCTGGGGTACAACTGGGTCCTGCGAGGCGACCTCCTTCCACGAATGGAGGTCGTCTGCTTCGCCGACGACACGCTTGTCGCGGCGAGAGCAAAAACGGGGGAGGAGGCGGCCCACCTTGTGTCGGTCGGCGCATCACTCGTCGTTCGACGCATCCGCCTCCTAGGCCTGGACGTCGCCCTCGATAAAACGAGGGCCATGATGTTCCACGCCTCTCGTCGCAGGATCCCACCGGGGCTCCGAGTCCGAGTGGAGGGGGTCCGCATACCGGTCGAGGCACACCTTAAGTACCTCGGCCTGGTTTTGGATCCCCGATGGAGCTTTAAGGAGCACTTCAAGCTCCTCACTCCACGGCTATGTGCCGCCGCAGCCGCACTCGGACGGGTCCTCCCTAATGTAGGAGGGCCAGGATCGGCGTGCCGTCGACTGTATCACGGGGTGATACGGTCGATGGCACTCTGCGGAGCCCCGGTATGGGCGGAGTGCCTCTCCCCCCGAACGATGGGCCTCTTGCGACGACCGCAGAGGGTCATAGCAACCCGGGCCGTGGGAGCTTATCGCACGGTCAGCCACGGCGCAGCCTGCGTTCTTGCGGGCCAAACGCCGTGGGATGTCGATGCACGCGTACATGCAGAGGTGTATTGACATCGGGTTGCCGTTAGAGAACGGGGGGGACGATCCGCTCCCGAGGAAGTGGAGCGGGTTCGTACCCAAGCGCAGAGGGAGGCTCTGCGTCAATGGGGTGAGGCACTCGCCTTCCCAGCTGCTGGCCACCGGACGATCGAAGCGATACGTCCGGTGTTGGAGGAGTGGGTAGGGCGCCGGCAGGGCAGTCTCTCGTTCCGCATGGTGCAGGTATTGACCGGACATGGCTGTTTCGGTCACTACTTGCACCGGGTCGCGCGTCGGGAGGAAACGCCGCAGTGTCATCACTGCGACGCTCCCGACGATACTGCCGAGTACACTCTGTTGGTGTGCCCGGCCTGGCGACGCCAGCGCAGCGAACTCAACGCTGCGCTGGGAGGCGGAGACCTCTCGCTGCCGAGCATGGTCGTGGCCATGCTCCGCGGCGAGGCGGAATGGGGGGCTGTCGCCTCCTTCTGCGAGGACGTCATCTCGCAGAAGGAGGCCGCGGAGAGGGAGCGGGAGAATGATCCTCAAGCCGCTCCCATCCGCCGCAGACGGACAGGCAGGCGAAGGCGGGCATTCGCGCAAGCAATGCCCGTCTAATGACCCTGCCGTGGGGGCCTGCGTGCACGGTTGGCCCCGTGTACGCCGCCGTAAGGCTCTCCGTCTGGGGATTGCCCTGGTGTTCTCGGGCAATCCCCCCTTGGCGATAGCCCGACCAGCTAGGTCGGGCTAGCCCGGGCGCGTTGGTAGTGGTAGTCGCAGTGTGGATCCTACTACACGCGTCCAAAAGGGCAGGAAGAACACCGAGAGGTTTAGTGGGTAGGCCTGGCACTCTGCCGGGAGAGCCCCACACACGCTCGTCGTCTAGCCAACGGCGAGTACGGTGCGGTCACGCATTCCCCTCGAAAAAAAATAATAAAAAAGTGCAGTGCGGATTGGTTGACATATAGACCTTTGAATTACTTCGCAGGTGAATGCAGGTTTCCTCACGATGTTTTCCTTCACCGTAGGAGCGTCAGATAAATTTATACATATGAAATTCGTGAAACGAAAAACACATTGGTACATGCAGGATCGATCGCGGGCCTCCCGATTCTACTCGGAGCACAGTCCAGTATCGAGGCCACCGCGCCACCGACGCTCCGACCGACGCTGGATGACATATATTAATCGCAATAGAACGATGAAGTACAAGGTGTACAATTAATCAAATCACATAAGAGGATTAAAAAATCTGTTGCGTAATGCCCGACATTTAATTTTTATGTACGTGAGTGTTCGATACGGACTGTGTTCGCGCGATTATGTGGCCAGCCACATGCGTTCATATTGCCGGTCCTTTGACTAGCGCCTAAAAACCGACAAAATAGGGAGCGGTGGGCATGACGAGGAGCATGACGTGCGGCATGATGAGTAATGTTGCCACGCTGCGTCTCTGCCTCCTTTTCTCGCTATTTCCCATATCACTCGTCGAGTGTGTGGCAGGCCAGAAGAGACGTGGCGCGGTCGTGTGGTGGAGGCGGATAGTCAAAGATGGCGGGAAGTCACCTGGGGGCGCGGGCACAATTCTCCTTAACATAAACGACGCTCTGGCCGAATAAATACGTTTTCCGCATTCGATTTCCGTATTCGTTTTCCGAATGCATCCAATCTATGTAAAATACATTGACTGCCATACACACGTTCGATTTTATTCCAAACGGAACAAATTCCGTGCCTAATACGTTTAGATAGAATGGTAGAAATCCCGAATGAGAAAAAAACGAACGTCTGCGCTAGGTTCACAAGAGTTCCGTGTCTGTATTCCGTGTTCGGTTCGGAAATCTAATGCGGAAAACGTATGTCTACGACCGGTCCTATATTGTGTTTCTTTGATTATTCGCCTCCTCCACACGACCGCGCCACGTCTCCTGCATTACTCGCGCCTAATGTCGAAATAAGACGATTCACTTTCGATGCTTCATCGATGAATGACTGAAAATGAGATGTCTAAATTAACGTTCATCGAAGTGTGCCTTCATGATGAAAGTGTCCGGCTTCCGATTGTTTTCACTAGCATCTTTCATCATTCATCGGCAATGAACGACAAGTGAAACGTCTAAACAGCGACGGCTCATTCACAGTTCATTTCTCCGGCGCGCGGCTAGAGTGCGATTACGCAGGTTCCGCGCACATCTCCCGCTGTTTCGGCCCGTATAACCACGATTGGTTGAGTAGGGCCATGGGTTGGTGGAGGGTAAAGTTCATTTCTCCATACTGCCGCGTCGGTCGTTATGGGCGTTGTGTTCTCGCGGGAATTCCACGAGGAATGAAGTAATAAATAGCATTCATTAAAAGCGAACCGTCTATATACGAACAACGCAATTCACTGTTCATCGTTCACTATTCATAGCAGAAATGAATAATTTTTGATGAACCGTCTAATTTCGGCTGAACAAACGAACGTTGTGCACTTGTCCCGCGGCGTCAGAACTGGGCGGAGATGGAGTTCGCGGTGATCCAGCTGCTGGTGTTCCTGCTGCTGGCGGCCGTGGACGTGGGCACGGCGGTGTACGAGCGGTACTGGCTCGAGGTGCAGCAGAACATCGGCTACGTGGCGCACCTGGCGGGCGCCATCGCGGGTGAGTCACGCCTACCTAACGCATTCTTGAAATATCATCATCATCATCATCATTTCAGCCAAGAGACGCCCACTGCTGGACATAGGCCTCCCCCATGGATCTCCAAACCGATCGGTCCTGCGCCTCCCGCATCCAGCGGCTTCCCGCGACCTTCACCAGATCGTCGGTCGACCTTGTGGGGGACCTACCAACGCTGCGTCTCCCGGTACGTGGCCGCCACTAGAGGACCTTTCCGCCCCAACGGCCGTCAGTCCTGCGAGCTATGTGTCCTGCCCACTGCCACTGAAGGTTTGCAATTCTTTGGGCAATGTCGGTGACTCTAGTTCTTCTACGGATCTCTTCATTTCTGATGCGATCGCGTAGAGAAACCCTGAGCATAGCCCTCTCTATTGCCCTTTGACATTGAGCCTTCTGATTGACATTGAGTGACATTGATTCTTGAAACATATACAATTCAAATTGGACGACACGGTTCGCGCAGAGGTCGAGTGATCGCCTACTGTGCAACGGGTCGCGGGTTCGATTCCCGTGCGGGACAGATATTTTGTATGGCCTACAGAAATTAATTGTTCCGGTCTGGGCGTATATGCATGTGATATTCTATGTTTGTAACTGCACCCACGACGCAGGAGAAAATCCTAGTGTGTGGCGACGTTTTTTTAAAAGAAAAAAAAATCGCTTTTGAAATCGTAAGGCCTACTGTCCACGGAGGCGTATCGTCATAGACGCTTCAAAATACGCCGTGCAGCTTGTGCAGCCCGGCGTACTAAGCTCTGTCCACGAGGCGTATTGCAGGCGTACGGTTTCAATAATTTGTGACGATGCAGTTGAATGACGAAAACATTATTTTGATATTGTTTAAAAGGTGACAATGGGACCAATCGGAAAATACACCATTTCAAACAAAAGATATTTTTCCAAATCAGTTAATAAATATAAAAACCTGCCAAGCGCGAGTCGGACTCGCCCATAAAGAGTTCCGTAGGATTTATGACGTATTAAAAACACTACTTACTAGATCTCGTTCAAACCCATTTTCGGTGGAAGTTTGCATGGTAATGTACATTATATATTTTTTTAGTTTTATCATTCTCTTATTTTAGAAGTTACAGGGGGGGGGGGCACACATTTTACCACTTTGGACGTGTCTGTCGCGCAAACTATTCAGTTTAGAAAAGCAATATATTAGAAACCTCAATATGATTTTTGAAGACCTATCCATAGATACCCCACACTTATGGGTTTGATGAAAAAAAAATATTGATTTCTATGTATGGGGAACCCCCAATATTTATTGCTTTTTTTCTATTTTTGTGTGAAAATCTTAATGCGGTTCACAGAATACATCTACTTACCAAGTTTCAACAGTGTAGTTCTTATAGTTTCGGAGAAAAGTGGCTGTGACATACGGACAGACAGACAGACAGACATGACGAATCTATAACGGTTCCGTTTTTTGCCATTTGGCTACGGAACCCTAAAAACATACAATCGAATTGATAATCGGTGAAAAAATACTTGACTGTCGACTCTTACTATCATTCGCCAGTTATTTAAAGTTATAAATTCCTGTTGATTGACACGACAAACAATTCATTATTTTATGACGTATTCCAGGACTCCTCGTCGGCATCGGCGTGCTACGGAACCTCGAGAAGAGGAAGTGGGAGAAGAGGCTGTGGTGGGCGGCCGTGGTCATCTACTTCTCCCTGATGATTGCCGGCATCCTGGCCAACATCTTCTGGACCGACCGCTTCCTGTAAATTCTACCTTATTGCACAGCATTAAGGTCCGTCTACAGACTGTTATGTACGGACGACAACACATCAAGGTAAACCCTGTGGCATCTTTAATGTAGTTGTAATAAGTACCATTTTACAACAGAAATGTTTAGTCTGATGTGCTGGCGTGTGTATCTTTTGTGAGGGAACATGACGTGAACTTGAGGTGTGTATTATTAAAGAAAGCTGGTACTTAGTTGTGGTGAAATGTTGACAAGCAAGAATGTTCTTTATATCACTATGCCTTATGGTCGTAATTTGATTACACTTCCCGTGATATTTATTAAACTTGTAGGGATGTGTCATATGGTACTAATTTGAATGTTTTTGGAGTATTTATAGCGTATTATTTATGAAACCCTGGGCGTTACGGCGCTCCTGCAAAGTGCACTTAAATGGAGTAGTTATAAAGACTGGTTTTATTTGCACGATGATCGTCGAGAAATGTAGAGAGGGAATTAAAGGCGATTTGCACTTGAATACTCCTCGTGAGTTATAACCATAACGCACTTACATCGTTATGTACTATAAGAGTGATGTACTTGAGGAAAAATACCCAATAAACTGAATTTTTTGATTACATAACACAAATCATTGTATATCAAATATTTTTCTTTATTAATGAAATATTTATCTACTGTTTTTAAAGCAACTCTTTGCGATTTACAGATAACACTATAACGCAAATAGTGCGGTTATAGATTTTAAACTCACTATTTACGTCATAACTTATAATACACGCGTGTTTTATGTGCTGCTTTATGTATTTAAAACCGGTGAAATTAGATCCACATTACGAGCGAGTATATTGAAATATACGTTTCTATACACGTCAACACAATGTCTCTGTAAATTTTAAACAAATAAGTAACGAAGAGAAAACGATACAGTGCGTTAGAAGAGAGTTTACATTCAAAGGTACAACGCTCAACACAGATTAATTTAAACTAATTGTTGCCCGCGACATTAGTTATATCACGCGTTTTTCATTATTAGATTTTCGTTATTCACAACTTGTCCGCATGTCTATCGGGTGTTTTTGTAAATTTCGGTTGGCAGCTGACGCCGATATCAGTGGTTAAAGTCATGGAATTATTCAATGATTTGTGATGACCTTAATTATATTATGTTAACAGTTAGAAAACTGTGACAAGTTTCGCCGCAAATAAAAATGTTAACTCCGAAATAAGACGTTCTCTATACTCTTTGATTATAGTGAGTGTCGTCGTTCGATTCGCCCTTGATTTCTCTCGATGTCGGTATCGTCTGTTTTTATTCTAGCTAATGGTAAGAAAGGGGTGTATGTAAAAAAAGTTTGTCGTGCGAGAGTTTTTCTAATACTTAGGTAGTTAACGTTGACTTTTGGACAATTTTGTCTTAATAATATAAGATAATATGTGCCTCAGTATCCTAGTCTACAAAGCTGAAGTAAAAATATAACGTTTGTAGACATAGTTTATCTATACCGCTATTGTTTTCAGTTCAGTATTCAATCTAAACTTCCTTATTCAACGGCATGGCTTATTATAATTTCTTTTAAAATCTCTTTTCAGTCTTGAGTTAAGGCGGTAACTAAGTATTGTATTATGTGCAGTATACGGGCCTGAATTGTGTGCATAATTTTCGCTCTATTTGGGTACTCAAAATATACTTTAATAAAACACTAATTGGAGGATGATTTTGGCTTACAATGTAATAAGCCTATATAATATTGACTATGTACTGTCTGTACTAACTAAAATATGAGAGTTAATTTCTCTTTTATTTTCTGTCTAGATATAACAACATACAGTATTAAACAAAAAAGTTCAATAGATTGTAGGTTCCAATGACATATTATCAGACATAACATCTCTAATGCAAACCGTTCTGCTTAAATGTTAATGTTTTTATGTCTTTATTTAATGTCTTTATTTAAAGAGATTTAAATCACTAATCGCATGTAATAGACATATTTTTGATTTCATAATAAACATTTTAATGTAGTTGAAATTGTGCATTCCTTTTACTGGAGTATTCGAGGGATTATTCCTTAATTCTCTTTAAGTATTTCTTTTGTATTAATATGTTAAATAAATTATATTTTTTACAACTTTCGTAGTATTAAATGTCCAGTATATTCAAAGATTATTTTCTTTTTCTTTCTTGTGTAGATTAAGGTCATTGTAAAGTTCCATTATTTTAAGTATTTATTTGTTTTATCAATTAATATGCTATTTATAGATTATTGTTGATGTATTAATATAAATGTGTACACTGAAGTAAAAACAGGGATTTTTTAAAATGGTAACTTCGCACAATAGATATACATTTTACCTGGTTATCATATCATATTGTGAACAGTATTTTAAAGTAATTTATTCCTATTTTGTGTATTTTTGTATATTAAGTATTATTGTAAATATATACATTATACGGTGGTGCTTCTTTATATATAAAGCTAAATGTGCCGTCCTGTGTTTCAATGTGTTGAGGAAAATAATGTGGAAATCGTAGATACAATGACGAAGAAAGTAATACACAAGCTGCTCATAAAATTGTCATAAATTTTCCTTCAACCATTAACTATACTATGGTAAGTGTTTTTAGCTTGTAATATTATGACGTGGATGCCATACTGTCTTCGTTACTTATTAACTTAAATGTGGCTCACTTGTCCAAAAAATATGTGCCTTATTCTAAGAGTATCTTGTAAAATGTAGTTAAGACTTTCGATGCATTTACTTGTAAGTTATTATTATTTTTGTATGTATGATTCTTCGATTCGAATCGCCTAGTATTCTTTCGCTGTTTACCTAGGTGTTTTTTTTATAATTTGTTAGTCCTGAACTAATTAGTCCAAAAAACCATTTTTGTCACCCACAACAAGGATACTAAATTTGTTGTGGGGTAAGTATTCATAAAATTGAATTTAAAATTAATTAAATATCAATGAAGTCAGCTTTAATTGTTGTGTTCACTGTTATGTATTTTTATAAAGAATCGTTGTATGACTTTGAATAGACAGCCATCCGTAGCAATACAGGGTGATGATAAATGAGGCTATCAGCGCAAAAGTGGTGTAACCCCAGACTACTTCATTAGGAGATAATGAGGAATTAAAATTAGGTTAAATTGTTTTTGAATTTAATTTATTTTGTGAAAATTATTTTAATTGTTTTTTTTTTAATTTATAAAAAGAACTTTCGATTCTACAATAGTTGTGTACTTTTGTGTTAATTATGCTAATAATAAAAAAAAAAATGTGGGTTACACCACTTCTGCATAAATCATATTTTGGTCATATTTAAAATAATAAACAGGTTACACCATATGAGCACAAGTTTAATTAGAAAACAATGAAAATAGTACAGAGTTAAAGTATTTCTTCATCTGTCTCATCGTAATACACTTCATCCCGGACTCTGTTGGAACTATTTAGGTTATTATAGAAAGCATGATGAACTGGCGGGATGAACTGTAACAATTCAAGAAGATCTTTTTTCTTTTTTTCAGCGATGGTTGGCTTTTCCAATGCATCTAGTTGTATTACAGTTTCTGACTGCCTTTTTTTCACACTGACTTCTTCAAAGAGGACTTCTTCATTATTAGAATATTTGTAGAAAATTGAAAATGGATGAAGTTTATGGAATTTTAACCACTGAATTTTCAACCACTCCACCTTGGTCTTACTAACTGAAATTTTTCTATTTGTTATATTTTTTTCTAGCGATTTGGAAGAGAAAAAATCACTTGTAGTTAGCCGTATTACTTTGAATGGTTGTTTTTTTCGAGCCGTTTTAATTACTTCGAGCCAGTTCTCTGGAACGTATATTTCTTTAAAGAATTTTTTATTTTTTTCTATTAAGCCAAAATCTTGGTCACAGGGTAGGTATGAATGTCCACTGACCAAAAATTTATGATCTATTTCATCAATTGTGAAGTCCGGATGAGATACCACATACTGACAGATCAACGACAACTTTATGTTTCTGTTTTGCCCCCCACATTGGTCAGAGTACATGATTACTTTTTTAGTAGTCACGTAATGTTTAAAAAAATAAATCAAGCATGATCCTACTTCTTGGGGTCCTCTTGAAGCTTCCGACTCATCCCAAACAAACATGTAGGCATCATCTGTCCCCATGTTGTGAATCCCAAAGCAAAAAGTCCACAGCTGTCTTTTGTAATACACTATTCCAGTACTCAACACGGGAGTGGGTAGAGTTTTCATTAAGTCAAAGGTAATCACAGTGATGTCAGTTGATGATTTTGCTAAAGTTGAATCATCTTTTAATCCCTGTCTGGCACTATCTGCTTTCCTCTGGTGTAATTCTTGTTCACATTGCAACTCTTTCAGCTGTTCACTCTCAGCACATTTAATTTTGTTATTGAAGAGATCACATTTTTTGCAAGAGTCACTAATGGGTGCGTGGAAACGTAGATTAAAACATTCATTGAAAATTTTACTGAAAATGAAAGATGAGACAGGTCCATGTGTATTATCGTTATAAAGAGAATACAATCGTCCAAGGCTTAGATCTGGAGAAAGAAATCTTCTATTCTCACTTTTATGTCTGGTATAATGAGACTCATAGACTGGAAATCGGCCAATAAATTCTTTTACCTCTGCAATCTTATTGTCTGGTGTTTTGTTTACAGAACTTTGTCGACCTCTTTGATCAATAGGTGGAACACGTTGTAAACTTTTATGTTTCAGCACCCTAGTAACACGTCCATCGGAAACTTGAAAAGTTCTTAAAAAGAATTTTTTACACACCTGAATTTCAACACCATCGTCACCCAATAAATGGTAAATGTGTGTTTTTTGCCTTCTTGATTCCTCTCTTCCTGTGTAATTTCTGCATTTGTTCATCACTCTAACTAATGAGAACAGGAATGCATTCTGAGTGTCAAAATTTGCCAGTGCGTAAAAGCTTCTGAATATTTCGAGCTGACGTTCCTCGTTAAGTTTTAGATGGCATTTTTTAGGACATGAACATTCGCCTGTTTTAGGTGTCTTCGCAGGAACTATGTTCTTTTTGTGGGTTTCATATTGTTCGCCTTTTGCTCGTTTCAATTTAAGGACATTTCGCTGCCAAGTCTGCGGCTTTTTCACACGCTTTCTGCTTTTGATGATAGGAGATTCATCTGTGATTTCGGCTGCTAGCGTGCTCAATTGAGATTCTGCTGTTATTGAACTAGACGTGCTTAGAAGTGGCTGTTGTAAAGTTGTGGCTGTAGTTGTGCTTTGTTGAACTTCTTCAGAGTCATCATTAAGTGAGGGCACAGGGGATGGTAGATATTCAGAGCCAGAATCTTCAAAATCTCCAACTGTAACCGGATTGATTAAGTAAGTAATTTATAAAACTACATGAACGTAAACAAGATTGTTAATTTTGCAGTAACACAATATTTTAACTAACCTGACGTAGTATCTTCATTTTCATCCATGTTCCATCCAATGTTTTTCGTTTGATGAGAATATTATTTTGTAATAGTTTAAGATTTTCAATCAATTTTCGTTTTTAACCTCTTAATTTTGACACTGACAGCGACATCTGACGGAATTTTGAAGTAAGCCACAGACAAACATTGTGTTGCTATAATGCAATAGTGGTGTATCCAGCTTACACCACTCTTGCACTATTGTTTTGCTATAATAAGCCCCGTGCAAAAACAATGTTTGCCAGCGCCATCTATTGATGCATACTAAAAGGTGGCTTACGCCACTATTGTATTGAAAGATCATAATTTAACGAATGTATTTTACACCAAAACCGTACCCAACAAAAATTGTGGGTTACACCACTTTTGCGCTGATAGCCTCAAATAATATACTAGCAATTTTTTGTAAGCTATTCTCGTAGGATTAACACCTGTCAAAAAAGCCAGGAACCCGTACCAAATGGCATCATCTTTTAAAATGAAGATCTAAAGGTGTTGCCACATAAAATAATTTTAGTTTCATTTCAAGACTTTTGACAGGTGTGATTAGAGTTACTGTCAAATATTCTTTGCACGTTGTGTCAAAAGTCATTGACGTAACATCTGGCAGATGATTGCATTCGTGTGAATCTTCACGTCGCCATGTTATCCATGTTTTGTAAAGTAAGATTTACTTTAATTGTTGTTTCACAAAATATACAGTAGTTATGTACGGGGAAATAGTAATCAATCGGAATCCAAACTAATAGACGTAGAGTAATAATTTTGTAGACATCGTTTTGTAGAACAGCTTAAATACTAAAGTCCGATGTGTTATTGTCTAAGAAAAAATCTATCACGATCGCCTTCAATTTGGCAACCATTGCGCCGTGAACACAAGAATCTGCGCAGACATCCTTTTATAAAGAAGCGATGAATGGGCGGCGACTGTCAAATTGTAAGCGATCGCCATAGATTTTTTCGTAGACAATAACCCCCCCTGATTTTTAATTCGGCGGAATTGGGATGATGACTGAATCCTAATTTTCACGTCTCGTCATAAAATATTAAAATACCGTAGAAAAAGATGCAATCATGTAAAATTAAAATTAAAATCATTTTAAGCTATTAATTTGGAAGCGATTAGACAGAGATCCGACATCAACCGTGACGTCATTGTTGAGTACGGCCATATAAACTCCATGTAAATTGCCGTTTTGCTAGAAATAGATGGAGAAAAATCTTTAAGAGGTCTCTTACACTTTTTGCACGAAAATGACATTTTCTTGTGTTAAATGTACTAGTTCAAAAACGATTTTCATACAAATCAATAGTAGTGGAAAATAGGTTTATTATTAATGTTGTGAGTGGTAAGAACAGATTTACTTTTACTGCTTTAGTTTTTTTTTGAATAATTGTTCTGACTTACCTTGTTTGGCAGAATATCATGAAATAGACTAACTAAAACAGCTAAAACTCCAGGTAAACTCCAATAAATTTACTGAAATAAAATCATAAGACATCAGAAATATATATTTGTTGAAAGTTGTAAAGACATTTTTTTTATTTAGCGTCCCATTAATTTAAAAAAATATTTGAAATTTACAAGTTTTTACGAAATATGATGACACTTTAGCGTTCATTTTAGAATTGTTAAAAGTATAATTACAATTAAAAAGCTATGTCAAAATAATCTATGTTCTTCAACCAATCGAACGGTATAATTTTTAAAATAAGAAGATAATAAATTATTTTTTTATGACACCTCAAACATGGGCCGTAATTGCAATGTGTATGGTAAAAAGTCGCGTCAATCAGTCGAGCGCGAGCGCTTATCGAGGGAGGACCTGTGCCAGTTTGCGCCGCAAGTCTGTTTTTACGTAATCGTTGTAATTCTTGAAATATAAATAAAAATTTGGATAGCAAGGACCTATACTAGGATCCGCACGAGTTGATCGTTTACAAGCAGAGAATTTTTCGCTACAATAAAACGTCTTGAAAATCTGACTGCGATGAAATTTCGCAAAAATGTTTGTCTGGTAACACTACACAATATCAAATGAGTGTTTTTTGAGTACTATTACTCGAGACTTAAAAGTAGTGTCACCTTTATAAATTAAAATGGCCACCATTAAAAAAAATGTTGAATCATATTTATTTTGCCACCCCATCAATATCGGTATCAAATGAAAGGGCTTTGAGAGTAAAATACGACACAGTATGTGACATTGCCTCAAATTCAATATGGCCGCCGATTCCAAAATGGCGGATCGCAATTAAAAGAGAAAATGCCAATGGAAAATGCATTATAAATTATACAAAATTTCATATCTAGCTTATCTCATTTTCGAATTATCTATTTTATTAAATCCCTTAGTGAGGCCACTGCTGTCACTTAGTGATATATAGCGGAACTTTTAGGTTAACGTCAATAATGCTCGAATTTTAGTAAATCCACTCGCTACAAGGTGACCGTGGCGTAGCGTGAAGCTCCCCGCACCTCGATTTCTAGCTTCACTTGATTTCATACGGAAAACGCGATAGGCCACCTCCTCTTTGTTTTTTCTTCGTGAGCCAGACACTTGATTAATATGGATAAAATCGTTAAAAAAAGTGGGGAGCCAGACATTTGATTAATATTGAAAAAAATTGTTTACTACTTCCCCGGACACACTGTCATATATATGTCACATATATGTCAGGGGCATTACTACGATCTCTTATAGCAAGGTCAAAACAACATTGAAACAGGGACACCGCTCTTGCTGCGTATAGCGCCGTCCCGCTCACAGTGCGGTTTTAATATTGTTTTGGGAGATCATGGTTAGGGGGCAGGTTTTAAAATATGTAATGTATTATTATAATTTGTACCTTTTTAAGGCTCTCAACAAAAGGGAATGAAGATGTGTCACGTGATTAGTTTTATAGTGTATATTTTATTAAATTGTGGTTTGAATTGTTTTGTGTTTATTTAAATATAAGCACAATATGTTGCTATTCATAGGTTTCTATCGAAAAATAAGTTGTGCACAAGTTGTGGTGGATGAGAGTTGAATATATATAATTTTCTGTTCTTGTTGATTTATTTTATTTAATAGCTCCTGATTCTCTGTTAAACGCGCAATGGTGGCGTACATACACCGCGCTTAGCGCGTCCATATTGGGTCGCATAAATTCAAGAAGCATATAATTTGAGGCCGCTTAACGTTTTTTAGCATTCTTCTCGATTCGCATAACATTCATACAGAATAAATCGTTGGGCGTGCTTTATTTCCCCATAACTTCCTATGAAATATTCGTGTAACAGCATAAAATTTTCTAACACATGTTTTTACAATAGTAACTTTTATTGTCACCTCAAAGAATGGCATAAATATTATAAATTATACATATAGAATACCACAATTTTATCACATTAGAATAGCTTTTAAGTTTGCTTTTTAAAGTTTTTTTTCTTGGGTAGTATTATGTATGTATGCTATATAAGTGATATTCCTTACAGAATCCCGCCTTTGGATTAAATCGATAATGAAATCCGTATTAAAATGATCGATCTCCATTATTATCATATCAATCAACGTGCGTCCACTACACGAAAGCGCACAATCGAATGCCCAAAATAAATAAGCAAAAAAGAGCGAGCACAGATTAAACGTTTTTAAGCGCGCGTTTTTGTAACGCGCGTTTTAAACACCTTCAGAGCTAGTATTTTACACTTTGGACGCTTTGAGTTGCGTTAGGCGTGCGTTGGTAGCGTACATACACTGCGCTCGGCGTGGCATTGGACGAGCATTAGTAGGGTACCTAGACTCTGTAGTCATCCTACTAAGCTTTATAAAACACGCGTAACCTAAGCGCGCTCTTTTAAACGCTTAATGTGTGCTCGCTCCCAATGGGCCTTTTTCTTAATGCGGGGGAATCTCTTTACCATTCCAGGGAACTGAACTGACAATGCTGTCCCTTGGATATAGCGTAGGACTCGGGTAAAAAACTCATACCCGGCTAAACCACCCTCCGTTACCTCTCCGTCCCCGGTGCAGGCACGCCAAGGGAGGGGTCATCAGGTTACTAGTTTGTGAACTTGTGACCCCCCCAGACGGGCGACTAGGTCGGAATACGTAGTATCTCCCAGCCGGGTGTGGCTGACCCCAGCCGGGCCACAAAAAAAACTGGAAAATAGTTTGAGTATGTCGCTATAATGACTAGTTTGTCAAAGTTTGTCGGCAAGTTTCAGAGTTTGTCGCTTGCGCGTTTCAGAGATCTCGAAAACGAAACGACCTAGTGAAAATCTGCAGGCCAATTATGGATCTTTCATCGTATGACATGGTATAAATTTGAGAAAAAGAAGTCATGAAATGCTGCATTTCGTATTATCGATCTCCATTGATATCATCACTATGGCATAATTTTAATTTTTCGTTTTGCACTATGATATCATATGATATCATTTGCAAAACCATGAGATCGGTAAAAGGCCCTCTGTTTGCTGATATAGATAGGCGGCAGTTTGTCGAAGTTTGTCGGACACGTTTGAATTTTCATCGGGCTCTCGCTTAAGGGGGCTGTGTGGCCCGGCCCTAACATGAAACAATGAATTCGTAATAAACTTTATGGATGCTCTATACAAAAAATATTATTTCCAGCATATACATAAGTATAACAAACAAAACCTCATAAAACTTACTTTGCACGCACTTATTAAAATAGACACCCCAGCCGATTGTCGGGCCGTGTCGTCGAGAGCGCCGCAATAGTGGCACTGCGGCGTTTGCTGCCGACTTGTGAAATTGTGCAAATAATGGCCGAAACAGCCGTGCCCGGTCATCATCTACACCGTCCGGTGTAAGGCTGCCCTGCCGGTACCAAACCCACTCCTCCAACACTGGACGAACTGCCTTGATCGTCTAGTGGCCGGAAGCTGGGTGGACGTGCGTCTCTGCGCCAGGTGCCTTTGCGCGCCACCTCCTGCGGGAGGGGGCGCTACTCCCGACTCGTCACTGCAACGCGATGTCGGTGTTCGGCCTCGAAGACTCTTGCTTCAATATCCCACGGGGGTGAGCTTTCTAGGACGCAGGCCGCCCCGTGAGAAATCGCGCGGAAGGCTCGCACAGCTCGGGTGGCAATGACCCTCTGCGGCCTGCGGCGCGTAGGAGGGCCACCGTTCGGGGGCGAGACGCTTCATCCAAATCGGGGCTCCGTACAGCGCCTTTATCACAGATTGATAATGCTGGCAATCCCAGGTTTGGGAGGACCGAGCTGTCAATCTGGACTTGACCTCCTTCACCCGGATACCGAGCCCCGCCGGGGGACTGCGGCGACGCGGCGGCCTGAACGTCATGACCGTCGTTTTATCGACGACCACGTCCATCCCGAGGTGATGGATGCGCCATTGTTGTGCCGACCGACGCCAGGTGGACAGCGTCCTCGTATGTGCGTCCCTTCGCCGCGACAGGGGTGTCGTCGGCGAAGCAACAACCTCCATGTTGGGCAAGAGAGGAGGTTGTCCAGCAGAACCCGTTGTCCCAAGTTACGGAGCACAAGGTCCATCACTGAACCCTGGAGTAGCTGCCACCGCCATTGGCCACCTATGTCCGCCCGGAGGTAATCGGTAATGAGGGAGCGGAGGTAGAGGGGTACTCCGCTGACGAAAGCGCCTCCTCTATGCATTCGTGAGGGAGGTGTTTGAATGTGTTGGGCAGCTGGCACTTCTAGTGAAGTGCACGCTGGACGCGCGTCGTCACGTCAGATTTCGGGTAGAACACGCTTTGCGTGGTCATCAGCCGCACGCTTCTAGACGAAATGGTTCCACCAGCCTGTGGTCACCTGTGACATTAAAACTATTGTTCTAATGTCACGAAAGCGATAGCGAGTGATCGCTATGAGTTAGGCGGTAGCCCCGCCGGTTGTGAAACAAAAGGTATGACCACAACCAGGAATCAATTTGTTTGATTTGAAGTATTTCTGAGCTTTTTTCAGCAAAAACTACCCTCGTGTTTCATACACGAGTATAATAATTTTTGTCGTCATACTTTTCCAGTTTTTTCTGTTACGTGATGTCAGGGTAAATAACTTATAATATGGATAGTTCTTGAAGAAAGTGTGGAGTCAAGATTAGGCTGTATGTGTGAAGCTACTTAAACAATACATTAAAAAAATACAAATGTCTATTGATTATTGTCCTTAGATAAAGAATGAAATAGATGGGCTATAAAAGCCGTCAAACATGATGAAAAGAGATAAACTTATACACATTGCCAAAGGAAAGAAGAATATGGCATCATTTTTTTTTTGTCCTTGTCACCGTATATAGGTGAACCTGGTAGTGGGGATTGTTTATCACCAGTGTCTGGTGCTAAACAAATACGTGGAAGAAATTTGTTGTGTGAATTATAACTTACTGTGTAATTATTTAACACTTTAATTAGTGTAATTGTGAACTATTTGAACATTTAAATCATGGTGCACTGCTCCGTTTTAGGTTGTAATAGTGATAGTGCTAGAAAACAGGAAAATATAACCTTTTACAGGTAAGACCTAAATTGTGTCAATAAAAAGCTCCAAAACTATTTTTTAAATTATAAATACAAGTTATATTGCAATATTTTATCATTCTACTATGGTTCTCAATCATATTATGGGATTAAACATGAAATTTCAAACGAAGTAGTAAGGTTACTGTTAACCTAACAAGCTAAGAATGTCGCCATACAATATGGCCACGTATACAGCCAACGCGTATAACATTTTGCCGGGTTATAATGATACCAGTTGCGCTACGACTATTTTTCCTTGATTCTTAGGTAATTTGTTACGTGAAAGGGAACTCACATATTAGTTTCTGTGTTACATTAATATTGACATATTTAAGTTTAAAATTTTGAGCATTTTAGATAACAAAGTTAATTCTTTTGAAGTGAGACTTTCCATTTGCTTGTTTGTCTGTATTTAACAGATTTCCTTCGGAGATAACTACTCGAAAACAGTTGGGTTAAAGCTACTGGTCGATTGAATTGGCAGCCAACCAAGCATACCCGAATGTGTTCTAAGCATTTTGAACAACAAAAAAGGCACTTTTCTTAGGAGTGGTGCTATTCCTAAACTTTTTTTACAGAGCAGTAACTTATACATATTATATCTACAAGGTACATACCCTATCAAGCCAAAACCTAAATTTATTTTTCACAAACCCAACTATTTTTATGGGGGATTTCGAAATTTATTTTACAGTTTTGGATTAACATGGGTAGGGTAGGTACCAAATCCTTTTCTTCTATTTTGATATGGCCTATTCATATAACAATGGTTCTATTAATATAACAAGTCTGACCATTAGTACAGATACAGTTTAAAAATGTATTAATTAATATTTTTAATGTTGTAAAACTAGAACCTGCTTTTATTTTTAACCTGTATACATATTGTTTCAGGACGCATCGGTGTTGGATTTCGGTTCAAATTTGAATACGCCCCGAAAGAGAAAAATGCGGCTTCAAATGCTGGGTTTGAAACAATCAGCGAGGTCATCAAATAAAAAACTACGGCCAGTGCGTCAATCGCTTAGACGATTGGGAAAAAAAGTAGTCACACTTGAAAATGTGTAAAGTGATTTGAAGTGTAAGTTAATGATGCAAAATTAGTAGTTGGACATTTTAGATACTGTAGGAGGAACCAATAGAGATTTTCTGAAAAGATTTTTAGGAGTTGACAAAAGAAAGTATTCTGAACCTTTAAGGAAATTCGCGCTGTGCTTACACTTTTTAAGTTCAAAGGCATATGAGTTTGTACGTAAGCAGTTTAATACGTATTTACCACACCCAAAAACAGCTGGTGAGTGGCGAGGAGTAGACAGCCTCTAGAAAATGTTTGTGATTTATTAGCAATTTTGTGCCATAGCTAGTAATCTGGCTTAATCCAAATGAAATAAGTCATATCTCTACTTTGTCTGAATATTTAACAAGAACACATAGGATGTAGATATAGCTCTATGCACCGAACAAGTGTTTCTAATTAATTATATAGGTACTTGACAGAACATAATCTTCCTCAGAGATCTACAAATTGGTCTTGTCCTGCGCTATTTCCAAGTTGCCGCCAGCGGGGGCGCGGTTGGGGGTGGCAACACGGGCAACTAAGAATAACCAGCTATCTACATCGGCATCTTGCGTTCTTTGCCAGATCTTTTTTCCACATTGTGAGCAAGCTTACCAACTTTGGGCTTTTAGCACCATATTGAGTGCGGTATCAGTAGTTCAATTCTTGAACTTACCCAGCCCAAGTGAATTTTTACCTGTATTGTAGTGAATTTTATCTCTGTAAGCCGAAGTCCTTTATTCGATGATAATAACGGTGCTGACTTAGTTAATTATGTAGGGTCTAAACGCGCACAATATTAGCATAGTAACTCTCGATAACGGTGCTATTGAAATATAATTTTAGAAAATGTTTATTTAAAATTTAATATTATACATTTTCTAAATCTTCACAAATATTTAGTAAATGTGTAAAAATTGGATTTTAAATAAACTGCAGAGATAAAGAAAAAACAATGATTATTGCCCGCTGTATTCTTAATCGAGCGACGATCTTCGCAAGGTACCTAGCTGGCAAAAGCTGAAAGCGAGTGGTCGCGGATCGTGCTCAGTGCCCTATGTCCAGCAGTGGACGCGTGTGGATGATGATGATGATTCCTAATATTTTTTCATATATTTGTAAAGATGTTTACATAATAGCTTAAATAAATAATAGTAAAATGTTTTAAAACGAAATATACTCGAGTAAATCCGAAAAGTGTAGTTTTATTTAAAAGTGTAAATAACTTTAGACTGCGGCGAAGGTTGAATGAAGAATTCAATAAAAAAAATCGCAACTTCCTCCCACTTTTATTTTTTGAGACATATTATTGAGCGAGGGGCGCTCATTAAAATGTCTCAAAAAAAATACGTAGATCAATCAACCCTACTTTATGTTTATAGTGGTAAAAAAAGCCACTATAAACATAAAGTAGGGTAAAACTTAAAGCAACACTGGTATACCCATCTACTTTAGGCAGGTATGACGTCATCTATGTCTGTCCCTTACGGGTATACGGTCACGTCCTATCTATTCATTCTTTATCTAAGTTATTGTCAATGTCAGTGAGTATTGCCAGCATTGGCAGCGCCTTTCAAAATCGATATCGATACATTAATATTATTATCGATTATTATTTTCAAAATAACAACTAAAAATCGAATTTTCAATATCATATTTTTAATGTATGTTTATGAAGAGTAGATAAATGTTTTACTATTTTTGTAAAAATATGATATACTGAATACAGTCCCTTTTTGCCATCGGAGGAATATTATGAAGTGTATGCCTGGGAGGTGTCAAAGGAAAAGTAGTTAATACTATACTGTAGAGTGATCACTTTTTTTTGAGGGACCTATGCTGTTAGCCCCAAATGGCTGTTACAGCCAGGCTGGCGCAACTCCCATACAAAAAAATGAAGTATGAAACGCGTACCAAAAATAATGGCGACTATCGCTGTCTTGCTCTAACATCTTGCCTTCTCTCTCAGCTCGCTCGCCGTTTCTGGATCCGGCCGGAGTTCCGACGTTGTATTGTAAGATTTAATTTTGTGCTTCTGTTTCTCTGAATATTATTGTATCTTGGGTTGTGTATGCTTATGTGCAGTGTTTATCTTGGTGTTGTTAGTGTATTCGAAGTATTGAATAAAACGTTTACTGTCATGCATTACAAAAAGTGTGAAATATGTGGAATAAAATCCCGTCGGGAACATAGTAAAAAAAGAGTTTTCATGGCAAAATTTCCGCTGGATGAAGAGAGGTAAACATTAATTTATATTTACAAAACTTAACAGAAAAGTACTTTTCGTGATTTACAGGTTTTTTAAAACTAATATTATTATGGTATTTAGTATAAAAATTCCTATCAAGTATCAATAGAGCTTGACATTTTTTTATCGACTATCGATATTTTTGTTTTTCTTTGTAACATGACAAATTAATATTAGATAAGGAAAACTGCTAATAATAAACTTGCTATATTTTATTTTTCCAGGTGTAAAAAATGTCAACGGTGATTAATACAGCAAAAAAGCCAAAAATGTGCTATTTTACTGAAGGTAACACTATTGTAACTTTTAAAGTTATTTTAGCTCTTTACCATGTTATCTCTTATATTGGTATATCGTTTGGTATTTTACAGATTCTTCAGAGAAGATAACACAAACATCTGGTAATGAAAAAAGATTGAGAATCGGCTCAAGTAAGTTTACATAAAGTTCATTAAAATTTCGTTTTGTTTATTGAGATTAATGTGAATTAACGTGTATTTTTGTAATTACAGTTTCTACAACATAACTGCAGATATACTTCCTTTAGCTGAAAAAGAAAATATTACCGAAGAATTCACTATGACCGTGATGTTGACCAATATTGATTTTTCTTAGGTGTGTCATGATCATAAATATAAAATGGTTGATCTCCTGCTGCGCCGTCTAAGCCACATTGTAATTCGTAATGAAAGGAATGTACTTTTGCACTACCTATCGGAAGAAGCTTCAGCAGATTCGGCAAAGAAAGCGCAACAACAGAGCGTTGGGAAATAAAAATAAAAATTTGTAGTTATTACAAAAGATCTTTATTGTACTTTTGATAATAATCATAGTTTTGTTTTATTTCATCACGCAAATCCCAATTTCGAATGTACCTTAGAATAAAAAGGAGCAAAAAGTGCCGGTAATTTTTTTTCAAACTATCGATATATCCCGAGTAGTGGCACAACCCTTCGGTTAGCATTTCTATTAGCCGTAACAGACGATCCGATTTGGTTGGAGCCAACCGCCCGACGCCGACCAAATTGGAACGTGTGTACGGGTGTCGGCCCGACATAATTATTATTAGCTTGTCGGGTGCTCGGCGGCCCAATCGCTCATCCGACAAGTAGGGACGCGACAAAAGACAAAAGTATCGATACTTTGTGGTTTAATTTAATTATGTGTACTTAAAGTAGTAAAGAAATAATTTAGTAAACTAAAATGTCTCGACTGCTGTCCTGCCAAACCACAAAGTAGAAAAATAAATGTATTGCATTTTTATTAACTTTTTAGTTGAAATCGCTTCATTCGTTTGGGAGCTATGATGCCACAGACAAACAGACACGTCAAACTTATAACACCCCTCTTTTTGCGTCGGGGGTTAGAAACAAATCCAAACGCATTCAAAGACTGCTAAGTAATCACCTGTCTGGATCGCGAATTGAACCCGCCAGGTTAAGAAAATTGATATCCTGTATTTTGATATTGTAATATGATACCGATCGATAGAGTCGGATTACATTAAAGAAATATCTCTAACAAAAATTACCTCAAAAAATTAACGACAACCATGAAATACCTACCCACTTATTTATTCTTTATAAACTAATTTTATAAACTTTATAAAATATAAACAAACGTTGTTAATTTATTTGAGTTTCGCAAACACAAATTGTGTTTTTGTATTGGCCAAAATAGTATTTTGTATCGATATCGATATAGTACATAATACTTTTTAGGGAATCCCTACTGTTGGATTGCCAACCGCGTCGGACCGTCTGTAGGTGCGTTGGCTCCTCATTTGGTTGGATCACGTTGGATCCAACCAAATCGCATCGTCTGTTAGCACTTTTTGTTGGCAGCTTTGGAAGTGACGTCATATTTTTTTTATTTTTTTGTTGGTTATAGAGCTTGGTACGCGTTTCATACAAAGCAATTTTTCCATTTTTTAGTATGGGAGACCCGACTCTTACGTAGTGTTATATACTCTTTGGTTACAGCTTCACCTTAGGCGGTAGCCCCCCGGGTTATAAAAAACTACCCCTTGTTGAAGTAATTATCACTTTCAATTTGACAGTAATTTTGGTGATTGATAATAATTATACTGACTGATGAAGAATAGCGATGCTGATTGGTAAAAGAGATAAAGCTATAAAATGGCATTATTATTTTAAATAAAAAATATTTATACATAGAATAGAATATCAATAGCGATTCGTAAATTCGATTTTCTGAATCTAAAACATTCCACATCGGATTATTTGCGGTGAAGTGAAGGGAAGGAGGAAATAAATGAAATGAAGTTTTGTGCGAGTTCGATATTCTCTCTCCATAATCTGTGAGTTCGATGACGTCGCCGCAAGAAGAAACAGTGTAATCGGTGTTTTTCCCCTGATTGGGTTGGACTGGTGATAATATTGTTTATTTATATCTAAAAGTAAATTACAAATAGGTAATGCCTGGAAAATGCTCACGTTCTTAACGCCGTGTTAAGATAATCCATACTTATAATAAACGTTTTTCGATTCACCTACAATAGTGAACCATGGGTTGGTTTTATACATGCGTATTTACATTCATTTCCTTGGGATTATTTGCAAAAGAATGTGCACCGCGTGTCGTTGAAAATGAGAAAGAAAACGAAGATGCGTTCGTTCCAAAGGCGCAGTACACGAATTACAAAGAATTGAAGAACTTATTTGATGAACTGCAGCGGTCTTATCCGGATTTGGCGAAAGTTTATTCTATAGGGAAGTCAGTGGAAGGCCGCGATCTATTGGTGCTTCAAATAACTGAGGACGTGCATGAAGTTCATGAATTACGACCTTCATTCAAATTTGTTGCCAATATGCACGGAGATGAGTCTGTCGGCCGCGAATTAGTAATCTTCTTAGCCCAGTACCTGCTGATGAACTACGGAAAAGACGAGAGGGTAACAAAACTAGTCAACATCACTGATATCCATCTGATGCCTTCGTTAAACCCTGATGGTTTTGAAAAAAGTGAAGTAAGTAACATATTGCAATTTTTGTTATAATACCTACATTTCCATAGTATCTCCTTCCTGAATACTGAAAGTTGGGTGTTTTTGTTTACTTTTGCGTATATCTCAAGCACCTACATGCTTTTCAATTCATTAGATATAATTTAAGGTCAAATATGCAAATGATTCACGGGGGCTTTACACTATAAAATTATTTAACTTTACTAGCAACCAACCTGCAGCTTCGCATGGGTGGATTTTTTGTATAAAAACTATTAGCGGTTCAAAGCCATGGCAGGTCGCTATCACTCAGGAATTATGTAGTGTGAAAGAATTTTTTCAAATTGTTTCACTTGTACCTGATATTACTTCCTACAAACAAACAACTTCACAAACTTACAAACTTTACCTTTATTTTATTATAGTGCAGAACAAACTTATTTGATGTGATAAATGCGCATAATAATTCTCTTATTATAAATTAAATTCTGTCATATTAATAGTTTTCACAAACATACATGAAACCTTGTGCAGCAGCAGGTTTTTTTAAATTATCAAATCGATTAGAGAAAGAATGTATGCAGTATACACGGTTATTTTATTATCACCCTGGAAAATTTTAGGGACGCTCCAGGACACATCCATTAATATACATATAAAAAAAAATAAAAAAGTTAAATAAAAAATCTCGAAATATGCTGCTCTCAACTAGTGCAGCATTTTTTGGATTTTTTTGAAAATTAATATAAAATGAAGTAAGTGAGTTATTTTTTTATTTATATTATTCTAATACCATGTTGTGAAGCGTCCCTAAAATTTTCCAGGGTGATAAAAAAATAACTGTATATGTATAAAAGAGGCTGTAATGTGCCTCATTGGATAAGTACCTCCAATCCACAGCAAACTGCAGCTAAACAACTTATCTTGCCAGCTATTATTTCCTAGTGACTGTCATTAGGTGGACTGTTGCTACATGTTGGTCATCCCAGTGGTCAAAGATACAACTATTCTAGAGTAAGAATGTATTCTATTAGTAATAGGCATCATCACTAAGACTCCTGTAGAGAATGAAAAAAATTAGAGATGTAAACATGCAAGTAGACAGTTAAATATTGTAAGCAATTGATCAATAAACTGTATAAACATCACTTATGTTCTGTTTGTACAAGTGCAGTTTTCCTATACCTATGTTGCTTATTGCTTTGTCTTATGGTTTTGGTACATCTTTATTTATTTATTTATTATGGATAACAACTATCTATCACTTATTGTTAATCAAATCTAATTACCAAAATTTAGATCAGAAAAAGTTATCCACATAATATTCCTCGGAACATTCTGCATTATCCAAAGGTTGACTGACAGGCAATGCCCCAGGCATAAGTCCGGCTTTCTAATTAATAAAAATTAGTAAATAATTAAAAATAATTCAATTATTAATAAATAAATAATTTATTCATATCACAATATTAGTAGTAAACATGTCATATGGCTACATGGATTCTATTAAAATCTGTGGTGCAGTATGTAAATATTGTTGAACATAATAATTTCATAGCTGTTATACCATTGTGTTGTTACATAAGAATTTGTGATCAATCCATTGACTTATTTGGAGTATGGTAGTGTAGTCAAGGACACCAAGCTAGATTTACTTTCTAATGAGCTTTGTTCACAATTTACTGTAAAGTTTTTTTCACAATTTACCTTTTAATGAAAATAAATAGCTATAATATAGATTAATTTACCTTTGACCAATAAATATTGTTTAAGGGTTTACATAGAAGACAATAAATATAAAAAATTAAGTTAATATTTTCTTTTAATTAAATACATAAAGTGTTCCATTTCTTTCTACAGTAAAGTTTTAATGTTTTATTTTAGCCCTGTCAAAAAGACATTCAAGGTTAAAATAATTTCCATTGAGCTGTTTATTTATATCACAAGTGATCAAACACCATTATAAATGACTAGTTTGCGAACTATGTTTTGCTAATATATTTTTTCCAGTTTTTGCAACATTTTTCATTTGCAACACAAAAAGATTTTTTAAATTCGAATCAGTAGTTCCTGAGATTAGCGCATTCAACCAAACAAACTCTTCAGCTTTATAATATTAGTAAGTACATATATAGTAAGTACATATATAGTAAGTAAGTAAGTATTAGTATAGAAATGTATCAGGTGGGCAGCCTGCTTGTTTGCTAACATAGTTGTATAAAGACGACACGGTTAGCCCAGAGGTTAAGTGATTGCCTACTGCGCAACGGGTTGCGGGTTCGATTCCCATACATGACAAATATTTTGTATGGCCTACAGAAATTTGTTCCATCTGGGCATATGTGCATGTGATATTCTATGTTTGTAACTACACCCACAATACAGGAGAAAATCGTAGTGTGTTTACACGTTTTTCTTAAAACAAAAAAAAAATTTTCAATTTAAAAATGTAATAGAACTGCATCAAATATTTCCTTGAGTTTTTGTCATTAGAATTAGAATTATTGTTCTTACATTTTTTCTGCTTTTAAAATTAATAAATGTCAGGAAAGTATTTTGAATAACATTTTTTAAAATTAATTCTTTTAAGATAAACACGAATCTTTGAAGTGTCTGGTTGTAATGTCAATAACAAAAACACAATTTAAAAAATTTATCTCTGTCTGTTTGTTCCCGCTAATCTCCGGAACGGCTGGACCGATTTTGATGGGACTTTCACTAATAGATAGCTAATTATATAAGGTATAACATACGCTACTTTTTATCAAGATCTTAAAAAAATGCCCACAAAAATTTAAATGCTGCTAAAAGTTACTATTCCATGCGGACGAATAAACACGAATATACAATAAATATAATTGCGTAAATATGTGTGAAATAACTGTTAGGTGAATAATTAACCACCATTGCAAAAATTAAAAAAGTTGAGACTAGCTCTAGAAATTTGAATTTATTGCAGTTATAAATATACATTGAAGCTGGCAAAAGCTAATTTATAATACTGTCCGCTTTATTTTGCATACATAAAGATAACAGTGACTGTTAGTAACACATTGCATAAACAAAGTTATCACTCCTGTAACAAGGTATGTTGTCAATTATTTGTTGAAAGATGCATTGAGATGCACATTAAACTTATCATGGTTCAATTAGGGTCAGTTTCTGCAGATATCTAATCAGGCTAGCATGGAAAGTTTTCTGCAGTTGCTCCTTTATATTCATGTACAGTAAAAATTGCCAAAAGCGTAGTTTGAATTCAGAATTCCCTTAATATTCCCAGAATAGCCAAGGTTGACGTTAAACACATCAATAAACAAAATAGTAAATTTTCCCTTTTAATACCATTTTGCAACTGGCATATATTGTAAAAGTCCCTAAATTAAATAATAAAAAAAAACATACTGATTGACTGATGCAGATAGTTGCTAAGGTAATCATACCTGGGTCAATATTTGCTATTTGGGCAAAACGAGTTTTATTTTTTTCGATTTTTTTTTAAATATTTTTAAGTTTATTAGTAGTTGTAAAATTGTAATATAGTTTATTATATTGAATAAACGTGCGTTCCGTTAACTTTAGTCTATTTTAACAATAATATAAAGATATTTGCAAACTGCCAGGACAGGAAAATGACATGATGACAGGATAATGACAACCTAAATTGACATCAAAATATTTATTGTGAAATAAGACCTAAGCGTAACTTAAATATACCTTTTAGTGGAAAATTAAAATAATACTGAGGTTTCGACATGAGTATTACAAATTATCCATCACAGACTAATGTCATGATGACAGGATAATGAACTTTGACACTACTGTAAGAATTTGTTTAAGGTATTTTAGTGAGCTGGCAAGAATAAGTCTAACTACATAGATATTTTTTATATTTGCTGACACTTTCATATTTTTGTATTAATTCACTACGGACAACTAATCTCTCTAAATACTAATTAAAAAACTTCTAAACATTTCGGAGTTGAGTACTGTAATAAAAAACAGTTTTTACTCACAGTAATCATTACTAAATGTCCGTAACGTAACTCTTAATAGAAAAAACTCTAAAAACTTAATAGACACTAGGTAGGAAAATACCAATCGCAGTGTGGACCTTACCTAGCGCGCCCATAAGGGCAGGCAGAACATCGGGGGGGTTTTAGTGGGTAGGTCTGGCACTCTACCGGGAGAGCCCACACATACACATGCTCGCCGTCTAGTCAACGGCGGATACGGTGCGGTTACGTATCTCCCCCCGAGAAAAAAAACAAGGGTAGGAAAATAATAAAATCTTTAAAAATTAAACAAAAAAATTTCAAAAGGGTAGAGGTTTTTATCACAGTCAAACGTTGCAATTATGTCATGAAAGCGCAAAACACTTAACTTAAAATCTTAAATTCAATGGCACAAAAGACTACCTTAAACTTAAGATCTTAGGAGAGTATTCTTTCTTACGCTGTTTAAGCAGTTCCACCATGCTTGGTGTTTGTGGACTATAAGAAAGCCTTTGATTCTGTCAAGACCTGGGCTGTGCTTAGTTTAGAGGTGCCAAATAGACTACCGGTACATCCAAGTGCTGCAGTAATTGTACGAAAACGCCACTATGTCAGTCCGCCTTCAGGACCAAAACTCGAAACCAGGACGACTTCAGCGAGGTGTGGGATAGGGTGACGTAATATTACCGAAACTGTTCACAGCTGCGTTGGAGGATGTATTTAAGCATTTGGACTGGAGAGGACACGGCATCAACATAAACAACATGACTCACCTTCGTACATGACTCACCTTCGTTTTGCCGATGATATCGTAGTCATGGCTAAGACCACGGAAGATCTAGGCACAATGCTCGAAGACCTCTGTAGAGTTTCCCACCAAGTGGGTCTTAAAATGAACATGGACAACACCAAACTCGTGGTGAATTTCCATGTACCCACCCTGTGAAGGTTGGAGGCTCTACACTGAAAGTTGACGAATATATTTACCTGGGGCAAATAGTCCAGATCGGTAAATCCAACTTCCAGAAAGAGGTAAATCGTCGAATCCAACTCGCCTGGGCAGCGTTCGGGAAGCTACGCAGCAAATTCTCGGCCAATCTACCGCAGTGTCTTAAGACGAGTCTTCAATACGTGCGTGTTGCCAGTTATGTCGTACGGAACTGAAACGTGGCCGTTTACAATGGATCTCAATATCGCTTAAAGGGCAATGGAGAGGCCTATGCCCGGAGTTTCTCTACGCGATCGCATCAGTAAATAAAGTGATCCATAGAAGAACTAGAGTCACCACTATAGCTCAAACAATTGCAAATATTAAGTGGCAGTGGGCAGGACACATAGCTCGCAGGACTGACGGCTGTTGGGGCGAAAAGAACCTCGAGTGGCGGCCACGTACCGGAAGATGCAGCGTTGGTAGGCCCCCCCACAAGGTGGACTGACGAACTGGTGAATGTCGCGGGAAGCCGCTGGATACGGGAGGCGCAGGACCGATCGGTTTGGAAATCCCTGGGGGAGGCCTATGTCCAACAGTGGGCGTCTCTTGACAGAAATGATGATGATGATCTTAGTTTTTCCAATTTTCTCTTTCACTTTAAAATTTCCTCCTGTGTCTTTCTTTTCGGCGGCATAGCTTTTTTCGACCCTATTATTCTGAATCACATTACATACATACTTACATATACATCCATCCAATAATCATTGCTCTGTTCTTATTGCAAATGGGTAAAAATAGACAAAATCAACGTAGATATAACACACTAGTCATTATCCTGTCATCGATATGACAGACTAATGACGGCAGGAAAATGACGGAATGGGACATTTTCTTCCGTATTTTTATTTTAATATTTAAATAAAGTAAGATCAATGAACATCTGAACATGTAATCACATAAGTCATGTATTTGCATGAATATTTTGAAGATTGACTCATGTTTTAGTAATGTTTTGATGCACAGGAAATATGACCAGAGTTAGAGACACTCACTGAATAACGTGCTTCAATGACGCCGGTAACCAATGTTCTGATTAAATGGCACAACGAGTGTCGCCGCGTCTATGTTAACGTTTTTGATTGGTTATGCTACAGCTTCTATTTGGCGAGATTTTTTAAAATGAAATTTCGGCAGACTAATGACCCAATAGGCATTCTCCAAAATATAAGTATGAATTTGGACTTCATTATTTAAATAAAATAGTATAAGTAGGCTTTAGAAATGAACTATCACTAAGTAACAAATATATTAAATATACATTTAAACTTACATTACTATAACAGTTTTGTTATGAAAAAATATGTTCAGCAATCGGGATTTTTCCCCGACAGGAAATATGACATTTTTGGCTAAAATATTTTATTTTGGTAATTATTTTTTAAAATACTTTCCTGAAAGTTAAATGACACAGAAGTATGATATTGAGTATTAAATAAAAATAGTTAGAAAATAAAGTAGCGTTTAATTTCTATAAAATATGCAAAAACTCGTTTTGCCCAAATAGCAAATATTGACCCACCTACGTTTATTCGACGCTTTTACCTAGCTTAGGGCAGGCTCAGAAGTATCTGGAGGGGTTTTAGCCGAGTATGGGGTCTTCTACCCAGTCCGGCATATCCTTGGGGTGGCCTCGTCAGTCAGCTCCTTGTCGAATCCGTAAGAAGGATCTCCCCTCTTAAAAAAAAAGGGCAGGCTCGAGCCCCTCGAGGACGTCATCTCGCAGAAGGAGGCCGCAGAGAGGGAGCAGGAGGATGATCCTCACGCCGCACCCCTCCGCCGCAGACGGATAGGCAGGAGAAGGCTGACATTCGCGCAAACGATGCCCGTCTTATGACCCTGCCGTGGAGGCCTGTGTGCACGGTTGGCCCCGTGCACGTCGCCCTAAGGCTCCTCCGTCTGGGGGATTGACCTAGTGTTCACGGACAATCCCCCCTTGGACCACTGGTCGAGCTTGCTTGTAGCGGTGTCGCATTGTGGACCCTACCACGTGCGCCCACAAGGGCAGGGAGAACAAGGGGGGAGAACAAATCGTCACATGCGTCCCGCACGTCACACATTCCTATCTTTTTTTGTAGATGTAGATTCGTCTTCCATCGTTTCGCTCGCATATACTAGTGTTCCACATCAAAAATACGAGGTGACGAGACGTACCGTACTATAGGAAACCCAAAACTAGTAAGAAAAAATGCCACTCATGTGAAAAATATGTCTTCTTCTTGTGGAAAGGGGTGGGTGGGGGGGGGGGATTTACTTTAATATAAAGTCAGCCTTACTTAATGATGATGATTGCTTAATCTTCTTGCCAGACATTAAATAATTTAATGTGATCATCCCTATTACAATAACATAATACAAAGTGCGTACAAATTTGTTTTACTTCCTCACAGTTTAAAGCTGTGTTGCTCATGGCACTCAGCCAAATTACACGTCTAATGCATGTTGTTTGAAGTAATCCAATACAATAATGAATTGGGTACTGTTCCATCCATCATCCTGTCTGCCTGCTCAATTTAGCTGTGCAATAGTGTGTTTTTATATATGGGATATAAATAGAAATGCGTTCATGTTTTCCATTTTAATTGACGTTTATCCCTACTTGTAAAGGTTCATCACTACCTATACCGTAACTGAGAAAGAAAGTAACTGCTTGTTATGGTTTCATACTAGAATGATTTTGATGTATGATGGTTAAGAGGTGGACATAGGCTATTTTTGTTGCAAAAATCTTGCGATAGGTGAAGGAGTGGATAAAACTTCAACCTATATAATAATATGACTTACATACTGCTGTGTATAGGTTTCTCTTAAGATGAGAAGGAACTGACCTAATACATCGCATTACATATTTAGTGTAGGGTTTTATATCGTGTTTTCTGTGTCTTTTCAGAGGTGTAATTTCTAACTACAGTAAAGGTTTTGTATACAGAAAAAACCATCTTTATGTTAATGGTTTCGTATTAATAAAAAATATTCTTTGTATGGTACTGGTTTCGTAGGCAGCCAAAGGGCTTACGGCAACCACTTGAAGAAATCCACAGAAAAGATCAACTTGAACCTTTAAAGAAATCACAAAGTTTGAGGAAATAGTTATATTTGAAACAAAAGCTGTAACATAGATGTATGCATTGCATTGTACCTGTAATTGAAATAGCTTTTTCCTCATAGCAGTGTTATCCTTGCAAAGGATGAGCAAATTGTCATCATTATGTACTTACTTACATGTGTTATTCACATAGGTAGTTTCTGTTTATTCACAACTAGCTGTGCCCACGGGCGTAGCCAATGGTGGTCGCCAGTAGGCTGGCATGCCCACAAGAGACACCTATTAATCAAAGGAAATGTTGCATGTAAAACTCATTCTGGTTCTTATTTTCATCTTTACGATGCAGTAAGCCCCTACATAGAATCCTGGCTATGCCCACGACTTCGTTCACGTGGATGTCAGAAATTAGAAATGACCGACCCCCCCCCCCCCCTCCTCATGATCGCCCCGCCCGCGCCCACCCGCCTTGGATAATTATCATAAATGCGTGCGTGCATACTTGATCATTCATTATTTTGTTGCGGAGTTATTTTAAAACTATGATATCTCTTAAGATATTCATTGAAATCAAATGATGTCAGGAACACATTTGTCCAAAATGAAATACTTGTGATAAATAATGTATTTATTTTGATAAGGAATAATATCATGTTTACCAAAACACCTTCGCAGATAATGCATTATTTTAGAACATAGACTACCAAAAAAGGTTATGATTTGTGAGTCAACTTTAAAAGATAGACATAATTATGCCGTCGCGGACTTTTTTTTCAACTTTTAAAGCCCGTCAGGTTATGATTTGTGAGTCAACTTTAAAAGATAGACATAATTATGCCGTCGCGGACTTTTTTTTCAACTTTTAAAGCCCGTCACTATAATATAGATTAATATGAATAATAGCAAGACATATTACAACATATTTTCAAAATATATTTTCGAGTGACCGCACACGCAGCTATAATATATATTTCTATGGCGTCACCAAAATATGTCGACAAATATATCTCGGTATATTTTGGCATATTAGTACCGCAGACCGAGTGAGGGCAAGATATATATTATAGTATAGCTCCCGTCTGTGGTAGTTTGCTATAATATAATATATATCTCGATATATTAATATAATGTCTGTGACGGGCTTAAAGGGGAACAATTCCGGTATACATGATTTTTGCGTAACTTTAACCGTTTACGCAGCGCACGCAACGAAAGCTCTGAAAAGGAATAATTTGATGCTCAGCTCTTATTAGTCGTAGCGTGATATTATATAGCTTATAGCAGGGGTCGGCAAGTAGTTTAAGGTGGGGTCCGGATAGTATTGAGAAATTTTATCGAGGCCCAGAAAGAAAACTGATCGTGATTAAGCTCTATTTGTGAGCTGTAGATCCTAAATATTACAAACAAACAAACAACAATATCTGGTCATAGCCAAGCGCGCGGCAGTTACATAAGGCGTGGGGTGGTGTGAAACGCTCCCGCAAATTTATTTACGTAAATTTTGGAAATTCATTCAGTGTATGGACGTTCTATATTTATTTCTAGCTAGTTTTATGAAAATATTATTTAAAAAATACAATGGGTATTTGACGGCTCGAGGTTCGAAGTTCCGCCTGTACCTGACTATTGATTTATTAATTTTTCAATTTATTAAGCATAAAAAATGCGAAGTCTCAAAGATAAAATAAGGAGTGTGTTGTCTAACTCTTTCTTGGAGATGTTATACTGTAAATGTGTTTGCGCAAACATAGGTGCACTCAATATTCCTTCACTTGCATAGTCCGATAGGGAGGCTCACTGACATGACATGTTTAACGTGCACTCCGAAACATGGAGGAACTCGAGATTTTTCAAAGTTTTGGCCACCCGTAAAGCGCTCCACACAGAGAGGCCGAAGCAGTACGGTAGAGGAACTGCGGTAAGCGATTTACATGCGCCGCGCCACTTCCGCGGGCGGTTTCTCTGTGGCATGTTCCATAGCAACACGAACATTACAAAAATTTCCGCTCCACTACCATCCCGCTTGTCGCCTCTATGTGTGGATCTTACCACAGCGAATGTTTCTAAACTAGCAATTAACACATTGGCTGCGGCCGAAAACGCGCCATCTATTACTGCCATTCGGCTCACAACACGCTAGGTGCATTTTCCGCACGGCCGTAACATTTTTTTTTTGCGTCGATTCGTCAGTGCGCCCCACGAGCTTCGCGCGTTAGCTGCTTTGTTACATCAATGCGGCCCCACAAGCTAGGCGCGTGGAGCTATACACTCAGTATACACAATTGTATATGCGTGATTTTCATTATTAATAAATTTTATTAGGCTTTGCAAATATATCTACTTACGTAAGAAAAAAAAACAAATAAACGAGAAAAAATTCGTTTCAGTGTGAAAAAATTAGTTTCAAACTAATCGGCCATCTCAATCATAATCATAACAAGATTAAGCGAGCTATAAAAATACGCAATCAAATCTTTCAGGTCGGCTGCGAATCGAAGGAGAAGTTCATAGGGCGCAACAACGCAAAAGGTGTTGACCTGAACCGCGACTTCCCCGACCAGTACGGGCGCGACTCCAGGAACGACAGGGGCATGCTGAAGTCGCACGAGCCCGAGACCATGTCCATGATGAAGTGGATCATGAAGAAGCAGTTCGTCCTCTCCGGCAACCTGCACGGAGGCGCTTTGGTTGCCAGCTACCCATTTGATGATTCGAGGTAAAAAATATTTTACAAAAAATGAAAAACCGACTTTAAAAATACCAAAAAGTCTAATCGTCATAATAGCTTATACACGTCCCCACCGAGGGGCTCGAGCCTACCCTAAGTAAGTTTGCTTAGGACTTAGTAAACCACGCTGGCCCAGTGCGGATTGGTTGACTTCACATACACCATTAAATTTCTTCGCAGATGTATGCCGGTTGCCTCACGATGTTTTCCTTCACCGTAGGAGCGTCGGACAAATGTACATATGGAATTCGAAAACGAAGAACATATTTGTACATAGCGGTATCGAACCCTGGACCTCCCGATTGAAAGGCAAGTGTCGAGTCCACAGCGCCACAACACTCTTAAAACTCTTAAAAGTCAAATACAATATAAGAATACATACACCGGTACATTATTCATATTGAAATTGGTACCAATTTTTTTAAGAATAACGTGTTTTTACGTGGTGGTTGTTTGGTTTATGGATATTGGTGAATGATTAATAATGGTTTAGAGAGACGATAACTTAGCATTCCATGGATTCACCGTGCGGGCGCCGAGTTCATCGCGTTGCAGAGAAAAGAGCCAAGAGCAGTGCTTGGGGCTTATGACCCAGGTGCAGGTTTAAATTGCTACTTTTTACAATGCATTAACATTCACCTTCACCACCTCGCCTCCTCTCCCTGCCTAACCATATTTGATACGATTCCGTAAGTGCCTCCTGTGTTACGCCCCTTAATATTGAGCTCACGGACGTTCTCGATAAGCCTAGATCTTTCAGCGATGTATATAAGGATTTTGTCGGAACACCTCTCGCGCCTACTTCTATTGCATTATGAGTGAACATAATATCCGTTTTTAGTAATATCATTGGTAAGATCGTAGGACCTATTTAATTTTAATCACATCATCATATCTAAAGTCACAGTTCTGTTTCGGTCCGCTTCTTCGAGTCGTATTTTACGATCGAATTTTTATTTAACTCTTGACATCCTCCCCACAGTACTGATTTTCTTTCATACTCTTTTCCCGCATATGCCGTTCGGCTATGGAACTCTCTCCCTGAGAATATTAGGAGAGCTCGTACACTTTTAAAAATCAGGCCCGAAATCACTTCCCTATCCTTAAATCCTTAGTCCTTCATTGTCCATATTTAGCTACAACTGCACCCATCCCCGATTTGAATTCCCTTTATGTATTTCCCTGGTCCAAGGTTGCCTGGAAGAGATTGCTTATTAGCAACAAGGCCGCCTGCGTTGTACATCTGTGCTGTTTTTGAAAATGTTCTGTTTCTATACCTTTGTGTGCAATAAAGTATTAGGGTTATTTAAGGCTTCAGGACACATCTATTATTATAATATAAAAAAAATCCTGAACAAACAAGCACAAGTACCTAATCCTTTATAATGAAATTTCCATTTTCCATACATATAGTCCGCCCGCACCAATTCACACAATATGTCAATTCGGATGAGTGTTGTCCGAAATCATGTCACTGTACGGTCATCATGACGGGTTCGCACTTGGATCGTTGCCGGCAGCACCGGGCGGGAGTGCTGCGTGGAGAGCCTCTCGCCGGACGACGCGGTGTTCAAGCACCTGGCGCGCACGTACGCGGCGCGGCACGAGCTGATGCGGCGCGGCAACGCGTGCCCGCCCGACAACTTCACCGGCGGCGTCACCAACGGCGCCGACTGGTACGCGGTGCAAGGTAACTATCGCTATGTAGGTACCTAGTTTGGTTTCGTACCGTGAGGTCGAACGGACAAAATCCGCGGATCACTTAGCGCGCACGTACGCGGCGCGGCACGAGCTGATGCGGCGCGGCAACGCGTGCCCGCCCGACAACTTCACCGGCGGCGTCACCAACGGCGCCGACTGGTACGCGGTGCAAGGTAACTATCGCTATGTAGGTACCTAGTTTGGTTTCGTACCGTGAGGTCGAACGGACAAAATCCGCGGATCACTTAGCGCGCACGTACGCGGCGCGGCACGAGCTGATGCGGCGCGGCAACGCGTGTCCGCCCGACAACTTCACCGGCGGCGTCACCAACGGCGCCAACTGGTACGCGGTGCAAGGTAACTATCGCCTCTCTCTCGCTGTGTACGTACCTAACCTAGTTTGGTTTCGTACCGTGAGGTCGAACGGACAAAACGCGGTGCAAGGTAACTATCGCCCACAGACGTATAAAGGGAAGCAGACTTAACATAATTCTACTCACACATTTGTCATAAATAATGTATATCGTTTTTATTTTTACTGCAATGCTTAGTGACATGATATATCGCTATTTCTGTTTTTCGTCTATGGCGATACTAACGCACACATAAACATTTCCGAAGCCGTGGCAGACGCCACGTGGACGCCATGTTTAGCTTTGTCAAAATAAGAGACAAATGGCGTCGTGACATTGTGTGATAATGTTTTGTTTTGTGATTATAAATAAAAAATAACTGCTAATCGGACAAGAACAATGGTAAAGTGCTGTGCCTCGAAGTGTTCTAACGCATCATATAATAAAACTCCAGAAATTACAATAAAATTAAATTAATATTGTTTGTGTGTGAGTAATGTTTACATGTGGTAAAGCTTTTTGAACGATACGTTTAGTCTGCTTCCCTTTATACGTCTGTGCTATCGTCTCTCGCTGTGTAGGTAACTAAAGTTGCGGCACGCTATGATGGCGTTTTGACAGCTGTCATCCCCATAGTTTATCCGTCAGTTTTAACAAGTGCACTATGGGGACGACAGCTGTCAAAACGGCCATCATAGCGTGCCGCAACTTTCTTCTTCTTGTTTTAATTATGGCAATGTGTCATCGTTGCCAACAACAATTCTGCCAGACAAGTGTCTTAGCCAAACATGTGTTAATGCGAGTTACGGAGTGTTCAAGATATAATCCACTTCTATGATAACTTGGGTTAGCATGCAGGTATCACATCAATCTGGAAAAGACACATGTTATTTAGGTTTTGTTAGGGTTTTAATATGGAAAGTTTAAGGGTTTATTAGTTCATGTCAGATAAAGTAGGACGTCACAATTTTATATCATTACATTCAATATATCTAATAAGTAGATTAATAATGTCGCATATTGCCGCAACTTTAGTTTGGTTTCGTACCGTGAGGTCAAACGGACAAAATCAGCGGATCCCTTAGCGCCTTAGAGCATTTAGCCCACGGAGATGGCAAGGCTGGGCGAACGCCTCTGCCAAAGTACGTTGACCATATGACCGTGCGCGTTATATAAAACTAGATGACGCGCGGCCGCTGCCATTTGGTGTCGTTTCGTGTCGCAAATAAGAGCTTGTAAAAAATGGTTAATTGTGCAGGTTCCTTTTGCAAAAAGCGATCCAGTAGATTTTTTTAAGCCCTAGCCGTCGGCCGTTGTTTGTTTGCGTTACGGTCATTCCAGGGTCAACTAAAATGGCCTCAGTTATATCGTCCAAATCTATGTGGCATGCTTAAAAGGATAGACACTTGTCACTCCAAATATTTTATGATTTGTAACTTCTGCATATCTTCTGCCCGCTTTCAGGGTTGAACATTTTAAAAATTTTATGTTTGTATGAAAACAAAAATAATCGTATTCAGTAATTTAATCATGTGCATAATATTAGTCAATAATGCTCATACGTAAGACCCCACCGCTTGATACACCCATTTTGACTAACCCAGTAAAAAGATTTACTTTACTAAACATTAAAGTAAAGATTCACTTTAATAAACATTGAGTGGATGCATCAAAGGGTGCGAAAAACTCGAACTACCATTTCCAAAAGCACATCAGCAGATCTGATCAAGCCTATAATATAACATATGGCAGATTGCAGATAGACAAAATTAATAATAAAAAAAAAAGAATAATACCAATGTTTAGTTGTAGACATTACTTGTTATGATGTAAAGAAATATTGTTATAAACATGCTGCCCACCTGATGGTAAGTGACCTATAATACATGTGGTTCCTGTAAGACTTGCAAATCTACAGCCACTACGAGGGCGCCAATGTACGTCGCCAACTTGTGACATAAGATGTCCAGTCACAGTACCCAATAATTCCACTGCCTGTCTTACACTTTAAACCGGGACAAGGCTTAATGCAAGCACCTCTGCTTGGCGGCAGAAAAGGGTAAGACAGAAGTACTCATGCAGACGATTCTGGTCTAGTCTGGTAAATTCTAGAGGATTCCCCCTTTGCCTCGTACTGTAGGGAATTATAGTGAACTGTAGCTGGATAATATGATATTAATAAAAATCAAAGAATATGGTTTTAACTAGGACTATGTATTCATGTCAAACTCGTAACTAAGGTAAACAAAACATTGAGTACCTATCAAAAGCACCATAGACATATAAAAATACATAAACTAGAGGAGGTAATTCTCAACACGTAGCAAGAAAATTAACTGACATCGGTAACCCCAGGTGGCATGCAAGATTATAACTACGTGCGCGCCGGCTGCTTCGAAGTCACCCTGGAGCTGTCTTGCTGCAAATACCCGCCCGCCGACGAGTTGCCCTCCTACTGGCGCGTTAACAAGGAACCTATGCTGAAGTACATGGAACAGACCCACTTAGGCGTCAAGGGGTACGTGCTCGACGAGAACGGGAAACCGCTCGAGGTATGTTTGTTAAACTTTTTTAATACTTGGGTGGTAAATGTTGCCCCGACTGATGTTGAGCGGTTGGTTACTTGCGGCTCTTGCGGGTTGCCAGCACGAAACCCCACACAAGAGTATTGACAGTGTCGCCCCTAAGCTCTGGCGACCTCACTCATACAGGAACACAAAACGACTAGCACAAGTCACTGAAAGCGTCTCTCCTAATCTCTGGCGAAGTCACACAGAAACACAATACGACTAGTACAAGTCACCAACAGCATCCCTTCGTCAGCTCTGGCCATTTCACTCACGTGGAAACACAACATGGCTAGTACAAGCCACTGTCGGCGTCTCCTCGCCAACTCCGCTACCTCACTCATCAAGAAACACAACACAACAAGCACAAGCCACTGTCAGTGTCTCCTCACCAGCTCTAGCTATCTCACTCACGCAGGAACACAAGACGACGACAAGGCCAAATGGTCATTTGCGCTTTTGGTCATATGCGTCGAACCCAACACAACACGACTAGCACAAGCCACTGACAGCCTCGCCAGTTCCGAAGTCAGTATCTCCTCACCAGCTCTAGCCATCTCACTCACGCAGGAACACAAAGCGACTAGCACAACCTCTGACAGCGTCCACTCAGAAGCTCTGCTGTCTTCACTCACGCAGGAACACAACACGACTAGCACAACTCTAGCAGCTCACTGACAGCGTGTCCCTGAACTCTGCCGACGTCACTCACGCAGGAAAACAACATCACTAGCACAAGTCAGTGACACCATTCCCCTCATCAGCTCTGGCCATCTCCCTAACGCCTCACTCAAGACAGAGGAAGGAAGCGAACTTCACCTGGGGATTTTAACAAAGTAAAAAACTGGCCACACTCACACACTGGTCTAACTATCGGAACACAACAATGTCATAAAACTTCCTCCCATTATTGTGGTTTTATCATCTACATTCCATAGTTTTTTTATTGTATCCACTCCGGCAGGCATTTCTATATACAGCTTGTAACAGAACACCAAAGATTATCCATCTGAAGTGGAGATTCTGTAGGAAAAATACTGGCGATAATAAAGCTATTTTTTCCGTACAAACTAAAAAAATATTGTTTGATCCTAAGTATCGTTAACCCTACGTCAACGCACCTTGTTTTTTTTATGTTATTGGCCACTGGATACAAGTCCTTTTAGCCTAACTTCAATTCTATGTACATAATTAACATATAGCTATTCACAATGTGGTTTGAAATATGAAGGACAACTTAAAAGATAATTTAAATTAGTCGCACCTTGTTTCTTCATTCAGTGTTTACATTTGTTTTCTGTTTATTCCATAGTCAGCTGGACTGAATTGTCACTTGCAAGTTTCACCTTCCTTTATTAAGTCGAATTTTTCTGAAAGTATTATTAGGTGTTGCCAGATGGCCGGGAATTCCGCGAATGTTCCGGAATTTGTGTGTGGTCCCGTGTCCAGTAATTACACTTTACTGTCCCGAAATTCATGAATAATAGTTTTTTCCCCAAAAGTTCGACACCACGGAGCGCTTAGAAGCTTGGCGCGAGGAATGCTTAGGGAACTAATCTGTCTATGGCATCTTTTACAAAAAGTAAATATGTTTTTAAAATCTTTCTATTGCCCTGCCCGTCTAGTCCAACAGCCAATATTTATTACTGAAAGTTGGTATTTTTTTAGAATTGTCCCGGATTTGTTATGTTTCTATCTGGCAACCATCCTAGGTCCATCTCATATCTAACCTATATGCCCCTCAAATTTTATTTCAGCGTTCAGTTACACCCGCGGTGCGATATAAATCTATAAATTTGACAGATACTCCTAAGGAGTGACAAGGATAGTTGCTTTTGTCGATAGACAAGTTCATATATAGCCGGTATAGTTTTAGACAAAAAATCATGCCACAGTAGTGCCTGTTCTTCTAGCTAGAGAGCTAGGCTGTTCAAATTACCAAATATGGTGATAAAAATCAACTTTTTTCAACCATGTTTGTAGTCTATATATGACGATGCCTGTTGAGTAAAGGTATTTGGATTTGTCAGGGCGCGTACGTGCGCGTGGCCGGCATTAACCACCTGTCGATGACCAACGACCACGGCGTGTACTGGCGCCCGCTGATGCCCGGAGAGTACAGCCTTTTCGCCAACACATACGGGTGAGTATTATGTTTAGGTTCCACAGACCATCTGCGTCGTAACGCACTAATAAAGTGATACTTGCGAAATAAATTAAACAATGGGAGGTGTTGTCTATACGTAAAAGCGGGGTGCCCCCCGCGTTTACGTAGCTGGTCTTAATTTCTATGTCGTAAAAGTCCTAAAGGTATTTTAAGGAGGTATTTTCGAAAATAAAAAATATCGAGGCAAAATCGTGTTTCGTGTTCTTATCGTGTGACCAGCAGCTTAACTCGTTAATTGTCTGACGACTATAATTTTCAATCCCTTATACAGGTGTTCAATGGCGATATGACATAGAGGAAACGTACCATAAATACCGTAGATTTTACTAAAATACTATTTTTATTTCTAAAAGAAGCCCTCCGAAGTTATTAAGTTTTTTTTAAAAAGACTTAATTTTCTGCGCAATCTTCATAATTTTTCTTTCGGTAAGACCCTTCTACAAAGTATTAGAAAACTAAAAAAAAACAATCAAATCAGTAAAATCGTTCTCAAGTTATGGCACGACCAAGGGAAATAGGTATTCACTAAACCACAAAGAAATTGATATCGTTCACAAACCATTCACTAAACAGGCCCTAATTAATGGGCAATCCCTAGTCTAGCTAGAGGTTAATAAATGACCTCGTTGTACAGATACCCGGCGAGATCGGTAAAGATAACGGTCCCGGAGCTGAACGGCGAGGCCCCGGTAGTGAACGTGAGTCTGATCCCCCGCGAACAAGTGGGTAAGTGGAACCTAGCCGAGGTATGGTCTAACATCCAGCAGATCTGTAACATCATCATGGTGGCGGTGACCCTGGTGGCGGTGATCGTTCTCGTTTGCCTCAGGATTTCCATTGGGCCCTGGATCACCGAGAAGTAGTCTAGGGGCCGTAGTTCATGCAGTACACGTTCATTTCCTAACCCTACTCACTTGAATTTTGTTTACAGTGTAAACTTGTGCCTCGGGATTTGTATTTGCTCCTAGATCAACTAGTAGTTAGTTGTACTGTTGTAATAGTCATTACAGAAATTGAGGTGTGTTTTGTGTGTGAAGGGTTACGTTTTGATATCGGTCTTTTGAGTAGTGAGAGGAATGTGTTAGGCATCATAAATATAGCATAAGCTACAATAATTTGACATAATGTAAATTTAAAAACCTACAAAAAGTGTGGCTTACAACAACTGTTTCTGGAACTATCTGTCTTGTCCCTATTTCACATAACATTATACTGTAACTTAGATGTCAATACCCCTTAAATGTTGTCACAGATATGATATCGTTGAAACCATTTTTACATGAGATCTCGTTTGTCGAGAGTACTGCGCACATTATACTAGTTAAAGCCTAGTACGGCCGTACACTTTTTACAAGGCGGGCCGATTGCTTGCTATATAGCAGGCCGATGCTTTCTACAAAGCAAGCCTTCGCTTTTTATCACCCTAGTGCCTTCGCCGTTTTAGTGCGTTTTATGTTATTTTCTTCGACTCAGACATTTTCTTTATAGTTTGACATAAGATAATTAAAAGTGGTCAATTTTAGACCATCTTTTTTCTGTTACACTCCAACAATTAGTGATTTATGCTTGTTGACTAATGTAAAAGGAAATTATGGTTTTAAGCGCTATGCGGTGACTATTATATTAAGTTTATTTTTATTATATAATAAATGAGGTAATACTCTATAAAATATTATTCTTCCTTAAAATGTAACAGCTACATTTTTTGTCTTTAACGAAATACTCTTTACTCTCGCCCTGCACTATCAGTTGAAATGTCGTTACAATAAGGTATACATTTAAAATATGATAACTAAGGTTAGAATTTGACGCTTGAAATGTTTATGTATTCAGCCTAAAGGTATGTCTCTCGCACTGTCTCTGAACACACAACTTCCATCTATCTATAGTGCACCACACGGACACAGTATCCAATTTCTCATTAAAACTTAAATTACAATAAGTGAAACAAGTCATTTACGAGTATGTTATGAAAGTGTTGAGTAGTTGATGTATGCCGAAAAGTTTATAATTATTAGGTATAATAATAACCCCCATCAGAACCGAATTGATTTAGCGTTATTTTGTAAATTTTAAATAAATAATTAGATTTGTAATATAATATGCCAAATATACACAAAACATCCCACGCGCTATAATAAAAAGAGATATTTTTAGTTTTTTTTACTAAATTTTGTGATTTGACATAGGCGAAACAATTTCTCGTTATTAAAAATATCATACATAACTGATTATTAAGAAATCAAAGATCTTTAGATTGGATGGATACACATTTCAGTCTTAGACACTACTTTATTTAGAACTATACATTATAGTAGATATGTATATCACTAATAATTAGGCAGTCATTCGTAACTTACCACGCTAAGAATACAATATGGACAATTTCTTTCTTCCCAAAGATCACACAGAAGATAAGTGAAGGACTTCTCTGCGTTCGTAGTCGTAGTGAAGAACATTTCAAAATTTACCTCTACAAAAAAAAATAGTCGTAAAATTAGAGATTCATTCAAATTTTTTATCAATATTAGATTCGGTCATTTCTCGAAATGATTCAAGTGTTTTACTAATTATCATCTATGTGTAAGTGTCGTAAATATATTCCAAGTTATTACAACTAGTGTAGATATTATTATTCAACACATTTCGAATAATAGGTAGTAATTTTTTCTCTTGTACTCTGACGAGCGAAAATATGTTATCGCTAGCAAAATTTCGTCCACAAGCTCTTAGACTACACAAGATGCAATGTTGAAATAAAGCACAGAAAATAATATTACAGGCCTAGCATTTGCAGGTTTTGATACACAATAATGTAATTGGTCCATTGAGGACCTCATTGCGAAGACTTATTAGCATCATTACCTGGCAGTAAATAATGTACACCAATCTTTGGAAATAGAATCAGCTTTATAATTTTGACTTGTAAAGCATTGTCTTTGTCGCATGAAGCACTAACATTCCAGTATTAGTAGTAAGCTGTTAAAACAGATATGTTTATTTTGGTAAATAAATTAACTACGCCATTTATTATTATTTTAGTATCTATTACAAAACGCTTAACGACAAAGAAATCATTTCTCATTACTATCCTCGTAAAGGTTACCCTGATTTAAATTTTTGTTGATATCGTGTAATTTGAAGTTAGATGTCAGCACTTTATTTTTAAAATTGGTTTGTGCACAAGCCACGACAAAATTAGGGAAACGGAATATTTGATTTGGATATGATGAAGTTGAGTTTAAAGGACATGATCAGGAAAATAGGTAAAAGGTACTAACTTCATATTGATATGTTGCAAACGTCATATTGATATGTGTGTGCAAGGATAACAGCTCTACGAAGTCAAAAAAGATCATTCTTCTACCTACCAATAGAAGTCGCGTCCGAGATCAAAAGTGTCCGTTACATTACAAGCAATTTACGTCAATTTGTTGGTAGGTCAATGCGATCCTATTTACAAACCTCTGTATGTGCATTATTTACGGGCACCATACTATGCAATATTATTATTGTGTAAATTATAATGCTTTTTTAAAATCTCGTTCGCTTGTGTTAATTATTTAATTTTTATTATATCTTCACCTGAGTGATAATAGTTGTCTGCAATGAATAACAAAGAAAAATATTTGTTGCTTTTTATTTTAACAACGTATCGTGTGTAGTTTAGCAGTTTTCACTTGACAAGTGACCACTTATTTTACATCGCCAGCGATCTGTGGCCAGCGATACATATTTCGAATGGTCGATAGTTTTAGAAAATATTAATATACTCACCGGACTGTCTTCCATCAGCAATCCATACCACATGTTATATTTGTATTGTATGTACGACCTAACAATGTTTTCTATTTCCTCTATACATGTATACATGCACTCATTATATTTAACTTTATAAAAATGTCGAACGCTCAATCAAATATATATTTAATTATTATATAAACTAGGATTGAGAATGTGAAGTTTAATCGAATTTACTTTTTTATCCTTATAAAATTAAGTAATAATTTATGGGTTGTGATTTTATTAAGTTTTTATAGATATTAAATCGATCTCATTTAGATATAAAGTTTTTGTATGTGATTTGTGATAGTATCGTTCTTAAATTTATTCCATTCCATACAATTTTGTCCAATCCATGGTCCAATATGTCATTATCATGTTATTACATATGTTTATTATAATATCTTTCTTTAAAATTATTTGTTTAAACTAATGTGCTCACTGTAACTAAATTTTATTGTTAATATAAATACTCATTACATACATTTATATATTCGTGTAATATTTCATTTTCAGTTATAAACTTAACTTAAACAGTTGTTTCTGATAAAACATAACATAATATCTACTCATTTATTAATAAATAATATACTCAAAAATATATTTAATTTTTTAATAAACTATACTTTATTAACGTTTTCTTACTACAATTATAATTATACTTGCTCATGCCTCATTAAGAATATGGCATTTGACAAACCGTTGAGTAGCCTTTTTTTCTGTGAAAAAGTAATTATATATAATACATATATTATGTATTGCGAGTAGTTGCCTACTTAAAACATATACATACATATCGAACCTATGTTACTGACAAATCAATACACATATAACATACCTACACGAAAAATACATTTTCAAATAGGCTCCTAATATCTCTTTAAATTTTTAAAACAGTTAACGTTGTTGTCAATATGAATCTCTTGTTTGTGATAGTAGTTTGTAATGTGAATAAGTTAGACGTGGAGGGTATGTGTTAAGTTTTTTCTCACACGGTGTTTCTATTCTAACGGCTGTATTTATAAAAAATACTAAATCTATGTTTAAGTTAAATAATGTTGTTGTCATTTTCGATTTCCTTTTAAAGTGATACTTTTTTATTGCTTTTCTGTTTATTTTATTAATTTCTTTAATTTATTACTTTTTTATTTTTAATTTTCTTTTCAGAAGAAAAAGATTTAAGTTAAGAATAAAAACGCGATTTTAATTTGATTATATCATTTTCTGAAAATTTTCAATTAAATGCCTACGATCCGAAAAAGGTTTCACTTGCATCGTTTCATGAAACCGATGATTTTTATTTTAAGGAGATTGAATGTGACAGCAACATTGCTTAAGTTAAACATTGCTTAAATATTTTTATGAACAAGGCCGTAATTCTTATGTTGAGAGCTGTTACTTAATTTTATGAATAACTGGTTTAAAATGGTCTGCGTGTATATGTATTTACACTTCTCATAATATATTATTATTAGACATTAAAATCTCAAATAATACGTAGCAGAATATTCTAATGAAGGTAGCTTAAATTTATTCCTATTTGATGTTTAAATTAAATTTCATTAAACATTGTAGTTGGTGGTATACGATATTTGGTAAAAGGCAGGTATATAAATAGAGAATAGATTATTGGCATTATAATAGAATTTATAAAGGATGTTTCATTTTTGTTGGTCCTTGGCAATATAATAAGTCCATGGTATATGTAACTATGATAATAATAATCTCTCTTAACTATTACACTCTCTCCTTGTGATTAATCGAATGACTTATTATGCGTGTAAAAGTTTAAATAAAGAATCTTTTATTAAATTTTATATCTTTCAATTATTCATGCCATGAGAAGTGTGTTCGAATTGATTTTTTTTCTGTTCTGTTGCTATCTTTTTTCCTTTGTTTAACCCCTTTTTTAACGCTTATGAACATTACCTATGTCAAATGATTGTCATAGTATTTATTTAATAACTGCGTGCTTATTGTGTTTATTTCATTTAGGACTTGTGCTTAGTATCTTGATAGAATCCGACAATGTTAGACCCATATCATATTGTGGAAGTGTCGATACCATTTCACATCATTTTCATTGGGAACTGAGAAGGTTCTTCTAAAATTGACGGATTCTATTGAACTGTACTGTAATTGTGTAACAGTTACTAATAATCGTTGGATAGTGGGCCAATATTCCAACAAATATATTGTCTTAGTCTCACAAAATGTCTATCGACATAACGAATGACATGATATACAATGGCTATTTAGTAAGAATTATTAATATAAAGTTTCAGTCGCTTCTTGATAATATTTTTTTAACTCTACAGCATAATTTAATCATCATGATTATGTTGAACGTAATTTAGTGAGAGGAATAGAAAAGGCATTGAATGCCATGGTATGGCAATCGTTTCCCGACAGACACTGTGTGTACTAATCCTAATTTTTTAGACTACTCGGCCTAGAGTATATTCCCAACTTTGTAATACTAAGCTACTGACACCACTAGACGATTGTCCCGAGAACTAGTTTGACGGACTTATTTGGGAACTTCAGGAGATTTAGATTGTTCACACAAACCAATAAAAAACCAATTAAAATTCACTAACTGCTTCTTAGTTTGTAGCGCAGCGCAAACCTGCTATAATGGAGCAAAGCACTTTGATAGCAGCTGGTCCAGTATTAGTGTGTCCTACGTGCCAGTTTACTCAGCGTGGAAAAAAGAAATGATGCCATAAGTTTGCATCGAATCACTAGCACTTTTCTACGATTGCATATACTTTTTTATTGTTTAGCACGAAAACAATGTACAATTATCCTGGGGTGCTATGGATTTAAGAGATTACGAAGCGTCCAAATATACTTTTCACTTCTCTAGCACGAGAAGAGCCCTTTGACTACCTAAAACTCGCACCAAAATCGTTTCTGCTTCCTTACTCATTATTGATGTAAAAGCACCCTTATCCTCGTCTGTGTCTTCAAAACCTTGATATTACGAAATTTTTGCGGGATTAAAACGCGTTTATTAGTCATTTAGCTTGGACCTTTCGGCTAGGTTTCACAAGCCCTGGTCACATGCTGACTGCAGATGGTGTCCGATGAAGATCTTCCACCCCGCTAGCGTAGCCACCATCCTACATTAAAGTAAAAGTGTATACTTGATACTAATTTGTGTCATGATGAGTGCCATATTTTATTATATCCTCTATTAATTTTAACAAATATTTTTTTTCTATAGTTTTCTCGTGTTTTTATTTTTAATGAATTTAGTTTGTTTTATTGTAATTTGCGTTATTTTACATATTCTTATCCTAATGCACCTGTTACAATTTTATGTAAACAATTTGGAACCATGTTGACCGATACGTAGGTACATTGTGGTCCTTGGTGTCCTGTAGTCTCTGTGTTACTAGTGCAGATTCGTAAGTTTCACATGAACCATCTGTACTTACCATGTGTTGGGCAGTCTGCTGGCTTGCTATTTTTTATGTAGTTATAATATATAAAAAAAACGAGGTGATGAAATGTTTACATTTATTATATACGTTTCACTATCCAAATATATCTTAGCTTCTTCTAATCAACACACTAAAGAAATTAATTTGCCTACTACTTATACTTTTGGTTTTTGGTTATTTTCTGTTGTGCTTTGTAGAAATGCCCTATCCTTTTTTTGCACCTTTTACGCATTCTCTCACGTGTGCAATACCTTACACAGCACGCAAAAGTATAAATTATATTGGTGGTGGACGCGAGTAAGGTAAGAATAGTTTTACTCAGATAGTTAAAACAATACATAGTATTTGAAACACCTACATCATTACACAAAAATATTATACTCGTATAATACTCATTACAACAAATGAATTATTTTATCCGAGTCTTTTAGCTTTGTAATCTGTCATTAAAAGTTTACGCATGGCTATAGATGGCATGGAGAGGATCGGTTCACATCACTTGCATCACAATCAAAGCAATTGCAAGCATAGATATACTTATATAATAAAAAAATATTATAAAGTGTTAGATATATGAGAGAAAAATCTGCTTGGGCTGGAAAAATATGTGATACTAGATGTTCATATGTATAGCTTGTTACTTAAATTAATAAATATTGCTGAAAGTTGAGTAACTGCTCCAATCACTCCGACAGGCATTTCATATATATTTTGTAGTTCCTTGTAGTACCTTTGTAGTTTCAGTAAAATCAAATCATGTATGTGGAGAAACTATTATTGCAATGTTGGCAATTTAAGAGAAGAGACAAATAAATAACTAATTAATAATTCTAAGGTTTCTTCTTCTAGAGAAGGCTCTCCTTAGTTTCGCTTTGTGATTGGGTCAACTTTTTTCAATTTTTTTGAAGTCACTAAGTCACATATAACTGTAAAAGTCCATTTTGATTAACAATTTTTAAATTTGAATTTAAAAATTGCGTGACTTTCAATAATTATTATTTATTAATTTCAATAATTATTTTTTGTTATTTAAATCTAGTACGAAGCATGGACCCCTCATATCACAGGATAAAAAATATTGGTATTAACTATAATGTTTTGCTCAATAAAAAACTTTGCTAATGGACTTTCCTAGCTACTTGTCTTTTTATTCACGACATAAATAGGTTTCCTTTTGCTAAAGTGTTAAGTTAAATCAAATTTGGAATGTTGATATGCCATAAAATCCATTCCTCAAAAAGTTAATGTATTGTATCACAGATACTTATGAATATACACACACACACACACCTACACACACAAATGCTTATGCACTCTAATAAAGACGTGCGTATACGTACGTACACGCGCACGTGCGCATAATTCCATACATACATACACACGTGCGCATACGTACATACAATACACACATGCACTTACACGATTAAAAATCAGGGGCAAATCTACAGAGCATGACAGGAAGCCGCGTCACGACATCGACGGCATTTCAGCGGGCGACTTCGTCCACCACAACTACGAGGGGATGGAGCGGTTCCTGAAGAACCTCAGCCAGGAGTACAGGGACATCACCAGGCTCACCAGCGTCGGCAAGTCGGTGGAGGGCCGCGAACTCTACGTGCTGGAGGTGACCAGGGACCCTGGATCGCACCTGCCTGGTAAATAATAGCTCTGCGGACAAAGTTAGAGAAGACTTGATAAGAGGGATATTTTGAAACGACGAAATTTTATATTCCCGGCTTTGTTTTTCGTTTTTAAATTTTCTGGCGTCGGAACGTAGGCAATCTGCGTTCGATCGACATTGAGATTATGATTTTTCTTAAGCTTATTTAGCAACACTAGCGACAAATTGCATCCGTATCGTGAAAAAATTAAATAGTACTGAGTTTGATTCACTCAAAATATGTGCAATACCTACGGGTCCAATTTCGCGCCAATGTGGAAATTCAAGCGTCCGAAAAATCTCTATCGCAATGTCGTTCGATTGGAATTGATTCAGGAGTAAGCCTACGCAGGAGTATTATAACTCGAGTTAGAGAGAATTCAACTCGAGTTAATTCGAGTTAGACTCAACACCAGTCAACTCGTGTTAGTAAATTCGAGTTGACACATCACTGCCTACAGACTAGTTGTAACGTACGAGTTCTACTTCGCAGGCAAGCCCGAGTTCAAATACGTGGCGAACATGCACGGCAATGAGGTAGTGGGCAGGGAACTCCTCCTACTGCTCGCCAGGTACCTGTGCCAGCAGTACAAAGACGGGGACCAGAGGATACAGAGGATGCTGAATACGACCCGCATTCACCTGATGCCGAGCATGAACCCCGACGGCTACGAGAGGTCTAGAATAGGTGAGTGTGGAAATTAATAATTACGAATCTTCCAGTGGTTGTGATAAAGTTCAATAGATGCTGTTGAATGATTGTATGTAGGGATGCCACGATATATCGATAAACCAATAAATATTGATATATCGACGCCTAAATATGTCGATATTATGTCAGTATCGAAAAAAAATCGATATTGTGACAAAATATCGAAAACCCAAATTAAAATACCCACAAAACCGTAAAAAATGCTGTTACGGGCAACATTGAAGTCTTAAAAAATATTCTGTTCTCGACTCTTTATCTATTGTTGTAATCTGTGGTGAGTAGAGTTTGTGTCAGAGATACTACACTATTGGGTCAACAGTGTACAGTGAATGGTCATCCATCATGTTGACTTTACTAAGGAAATCGAATTTCTCTCTAAAATTAAAGTAAACCAGAATAATGTACAGCGAATGGTCACCATCATAGCCCATCGTGTAGAGGGGCTATAAAACTACATTGGATTTTAGTCAGCTTTTAAAAAAGGAGAAATATCGATAAATTATCAATATATCGGCGTACTAGACCGATATATCGATATTTTAGTATCGACTTAATTCCATATAATATCAGCTATTTTTTCTTCAGATGAAAGATATTTAAGTACAATAGTTTTATCACATATGTATATCGATATTTTTTAAAATCATTGCATCCCTAATTGTATGTATGTACCTTACTTGCTGTACTTCCCGTTGACGTTGAATCGTAAAATTTGTGCAAGAAGTAAGGTCTTATAGCACATATTAAGCAAAAACTCTGTAAACCCTAAATATGTACATTGGAACTTATGTACTTGGATAAGTTTGCACAGAACCATCGGCACCCGAGTCCCTTCCGAGACTTGTCTGTTCTTACCTAGCCGGTTTTTTTTACAAACAAATTGATAAAGTATCCATGCTTGTGACACATTTAATGTTCCAATGTCTCATTGTTGCAGGGGACTTTAGCGGCACACGTGGCAGGGCTAACGCTCACGACGTGGACCTCAACAGGAACTTCCCCGACCAATTTGGACCCACTAAGGTAGTTATTGCTCCTCTATTGTATTTAACTTATGCATAGAAGCATAATACTAAATAATACCTTTCGTAATGTAAAATGATGACGCAAAATACTGAGGTGTATGAATTGACGTACCCAGCCTTTGCGCCAGCCAGCCATTATTTAAGACTAGCTGTGCACGCGAACTAAGTTTCGCCATATATTTTTTCCCGTTTTTGCAACATTTTCCATTGTTGCTCAGCTCCTATTAGTCGTAGCGTGATGTTATATAGCCTAAAGCCTTCCTTGATAAATGGCCTATCCAACACAAAAGAATTTTTCAATTCGAATCAGTAGTTCCTGAGATTAGCGCGATCAATCAAACAAACAAACAAAAAGCTTTATAATATTAGTAAGTAAGTATAGATTTGATAAAACACAGATACTCGCTAAATAACACTTTTTCGTCCCTATGACGCTGCGCTAATTTACTGAAGCAAAAAATTCACAAGCACCCGAATTTGAAAAGAGATTATGGTTGGAGTATTCTACCTGCTTGGAAGTTATCATTTAAAATAAAAGTTTGGTTAAACCAGAGGTTCCCAAGGTAGGTTAGGTGCCGCAAAGCACTCCTGATGTCTCCGCTAAAAAACAAAAATTTTTATATGAATAAAAACATTTTTTGGAATGAAAAATCACCCGCGTGGTCCACGCGTTGGAACGAATTGGATGGGAGGCACATGAGAGGGCATGCGGGAGTGGCACCTCAGAGTCTGTGCTACGAAACTAAGTGTATGAAGAAGGTACAATAAAAAAATAAATGAAAACAGAGTGAAGTGATGAATGAATGAATTGCATCAATGTTCATGTGGCTAGAAAGCAAAGGAATCTCTGCTATACGGTCAAGTCTTTAGTAATTTTTTGTGTAGTGTACGAAAGTAACTTCTTCAGTAAAAACTAAGTGTAACTAACTTTACTCCGGTCTTCAAAACTGACGATTTTTTTTTTTGAGTAAATTTTATACATTCAACTTTATTTATTTTTTAAGTTTTCAAATGTAAACGTCTATAAAACCCTTGGGTTAAACACAATTTGGTATTTAAAGGACAACCACAGCCCCGAGCCGGAGACCCTGGCGGTGATGAATTGGTCGCTGTCCACGCCCTTCGTGCTCTCGGCCAACCTTCATGGCGGTGCCCTGGTTGCCAACTATCCTTACGATGGCAACCCTGAAATGGACAGCGGTCGCGCCTATCTCACGTCCGACAACCCTGTGTTTCTGCACCTCGCTCACGTGTACTCCGATGTAAGTATCAATCACTCTTGGCAGTAGTTTGAAGCACACCAGAGGGAGACTGTATTGTCATGTTGATTTGTATTCGAAAGCTTTATTTTAAACTCAAATTGTATTATTAAATGTTCTTCAAAAGTAGATAAACATTTTAGTTCCATGTCACACTAACTATTAACAATGCAATATAGGTGTAACCATCTATACAAATAAATAAAATCGAAGTGTCAGTTTGTATAGTCAAAATAACAAGTTTTTACTAAATGGGTATGAATGTATATTGGGTACCAATAACAAAAACACAATTTAAAATTTTTTTGTCTGTCTGTCTGTTTGTTCCCGCTAATCTCCGGTACGGCCGGACCGATTTTGACGGGACTTTCACTAATAGATAGCTAATTATATAAGGTATAACATAGGCTACTATTTATCAACTTGAATAAAAGTTACTATTCCACGCGGACGAAGTCGCGGGCACAGCTAGTACTAAATAAAAGGAATGGTTGGTGTGACATGACACTAAATCTGCTAAAAATGCTTATTTACTTTTGAAGCCGGCTGTGCATAAACACCATTGATTTACTACCAAACATAGATACGCATGAACGTTCGAAAAGTGGGCCGGCGAAGAACTGCCCAATCGCGACTCGTGCAGTTCTTTTCCATAGTAAGTGATTAGCTGTCGGCACGTCAACATGCCGAAGTGCTCATTCAAAAGTTGTGGTAACAATAGCCAGAAAGGTAAGAAAAAAGACGGGATTTCATATTTTGCGTGAGTAAACTCTTTACATATCTTACCACGTATTCAAATATTCGATTTATACGTAAGAACCAATCAAAAACATTTATTTTAATCATAATCATGTCGCTTCGCGTCAGTGTCAGTACATCACAATCGATCGTTCATGCGTTATCTACGTTTGGTAGTAAATCAATGAGTACAACGCAAGCGCAGTGATACACGATCGCATTTTGTTCCCTGTAGGGCTAGCACGAACATTTGCATCACAGGTAGGTGTGGTACTAATTAGTGATATTCCTTTGTCTATTGCTATTGAGGGAGGACGGGCGGTGCACCATTTGCCAACATTGGCCAACTATCGACATTTTTGTCGGAAGTTTTACTATACAAGTTTACTTTTTAGTTATCACAAAAAATTTGTGTGCTTGTTCAGACAAGCAAACTGAACAACTTTCACTATGGGACCAACTTCGAAATCGCAAAAAAAAATCAGCTGTTCCATACAAATGTTCAACATTCACTGAACCTAAATGTATGGAACAGCAGATTTTTTTTTTTGCGATTTTTAAGTTGGTTCCATAGTGAGAGTTGTTTAGTTTGGTTGTCTGAACAAGCACACAAAATTTTTGTAGTAACTAAAAAATAACCTTCTATACCTACTCCTTAACAATTAGAACCTCAGATCGCCGGCGAGCTACACTACACTACTAAAAATAACAATTGCTGTATTGTCATGGTTTTGATAAGAAACAATTGACATAGACATTTCAGACACCATCGCTTGGTTTGTTCGCAGGCACATCTGAAAATGCATCTGGGGCGGCCGTGCAAAACGATGCCGAACGAGAAGTTCCCGGGCGGTATCACCAACGGAGCTGAATGGTGAGTAATGCAGTGGTATTTAAATATCTTCTTCTTCTATATAAATAAAAATGAATCGTCGAAATGTATGTACGCGCATAACTTCAAAACGACTGCACCAAATTGGTTAGTTTTTATTTTGTTGTGTTCGCAATTGTCAGGACAAGGTTTGTATAAAAGAAATTATTTAAAAAATTATGCATAAAGTAAAATTATGAATTTAAAAATGTTCACACAAAAAGTGAGGAAATTGACAGATTAACATTCAGGTTATTTGAAATCTATGGTTTCTTACATTGTTGTACTGTCAAAACGTTTTTAGTATACCCGAGGGAGACAGGGGCGGGCAGTTAGTTTTAAATAAAATTAAACGTTGAGATTGTTAATCGTGACATATTATATGTCGCGATTAACAATATTAACGTTTAATTTTCATATTATATGTTATTACATTACACTTGAGAAGTGTAATGTAATAACATATACGACATATATGTAATGATGACATATACGTCCCCAGCGAGGGGCTCGAGCCTACCCTAAAGCTGAACGCACATATCAGCACGCGCCGTACGCGCCGCATTATATGACGTCATCATGTCATATAATGCGGCGCGTACGGCGTTTTTCAATACCTGGACTCCTGGCGCATTTTTGAAATTCGGCGCGTATGGTGCGGCCAAATGTGCGAGGTTTCATATAATTTCATACAACGGTGCGTGCGGTGCGGACATAATATGTACATTTAGCTTAAGTTAGGGTGTTTAGGCCTTAGTCAACCACGCTGGCCCAGTGCGGATTGGTCGACTTCACATACACCATTGAATTTCTTCACAGATGTATGCAGGCTGCCTCACGACGTTTTACTTCACCGTAGGAGCGTCTGACAAATGCACATATGAAATTGGAAAAACGAAAAACACATTGGTACATGACAGGATCGAAGCCCCGGACCTCCCTATTAGAAGACCAGTGCTGAGTCCACAGCGATACCAACGCTCACCTGACGTATCTTTATTGTCATGCATAAAGCGCTCTACACACAGAGGCGGCTAGCGGGACGGCAGCAAAGCGGAATTTGTTGTAATGTTCGTGCTGCCATGGACCATGCCACTCGTAAATCGCTTACCGCAGTTCCGCTACCGTCCCGCTTTAAAATTATTTTTTCTACGGGAAAATATAAAATTCCCACGGGAAAACAAAAACAACGCGGTCGAAGCTGCGTAAAGTAAATCTAGTCTGTATTAAAATTCGACATAAGATAAAGCATTGGCTTTAATGATTCCGTCCCAGGTACGTGCTAGCGGGGGGGATGCAGGACTGGAACTACCTCCACACCAGCGACATGGAGATAACGCTGGAGCTGGGCTGCCACAAGTTCCCGCCCGCTGACGACCTGCCTACGTATTGGGAGGATAACAAGGAGGCGATGCTCGACTTCATTGAACAGGTCACTAACCTGTTTTGAGTTAGCAAAATACGCTACGGACATTTCTTGATTAACAAATTTTTGGAATAAAAAGATTTGGAATAAAAATTTAGAGTTACATACTTCAAAAGGGAAAAAACGGCACCTCTATAGAATCACTTCGTTGTCCGTCTGTCTGTCAAGATCCCTTTTCTCGGGAACGCGTGGAGATATCAAACTGAAATTTATATCAAGATTTGGGTGTACGGTCTCTTTCAGTTTGAAAAAATCAAACTTGTTAGTCAACGCAATTAAAAGATAGTACTATTTATTTACAAAAATATATATATTTCGTGATATTTCACAAAGGAATGAGAACCTATAGGGTACTTGCCTTTGACCTAGAATCATATTTGGCAAGAAGCTATGTCTTACAGCACATATTACGGAAACAACAGGAAAAACCGTAAATATGTACATAATTAGAAACTTATATACTTGATAAGTTTGTACGGAATCGCTTTCGAAATATTGTTACTTTTTAGACTATTTTAATTTGCATTTTTCACTTTTTCTAACGCAAAGTCAGACTCGACCTCACCTAGTAAAATTAAATAAAATAATCCTTTTTTTTCGGAGGGAAATGCGCAACCGCACCGTACCCGCCGTTGGCTAGACGGCGAGCGTGTGTGGGGCTCTCCCCTCTCCCGGCAGGGTGCCAGGCCTACCCACTAAAACCCCCCGGTGTTCTCCCTGCCCTTATGGGCGCGCATGGTAAGATCCATACTCCGACTACCACTACCAGCGCGCCCGGTCAAGCCCGACTAAATTGGTCGGGCTATCGCTTAGGGGGGGATTGCCCGAGAACACCAGGGCAATCCCCAAACGGACGGCCTTACGGCGGGGCCAACTGCACGCAGGCCTCAGATAATTCAATTCTTCAATTTTGCAATAGGTCCACCACGGCGTGCATGGTTTCGTGCACAGCCACATCGGCCACGCTTTGACCAACGCAACAATATCCGTTTCCGGCACCGACCACGTGGTGCGCACAGCGAAGTACGGCGACTACTGGCGCCTTCTCGAACCGGGCACCTACAACGTCACCGCTAGCAAATACGGGTGAGTGGCTAAAAGAACGCTACATACAACAGGATCTTTCTTCTCGTCTTATTTTAATACATTTATTAAAGTGCAACTTTTTTTACATCGCCCCAAATTTTCACGTCCATCTATCGCATGTCGCATTATTACACGAAAACATGAGGTCTTTAATTTCACAATTTCATATAGGGCAGATTTGGTCATGTGCGTCAGAGCTTCGACTTTAAATCTGAGTGGCAGTGGTTCGAACCTGGTGTGCAACATTTTCTTTTTTTTTTATAAATTTGTTTTTTCGTTACTTTTTTGTTTAATTATTTTTTAAGTACACTAACAGATTACCAACATGACAGCATTGTTGGAACTTGACAAAGTAACATATTTAGACACAAAAGTAGCGCGCGCCCGGGCTAACCCGACTAACTGGTCGGGCTATCGCCAAGGGGGGATTGTCCGACAACACCAGATCAATACTTAATAAATATAACCTTAAAATAGTTATATTGGTTTCATTTAATTAAAACAATAGGAAATTTTCTTTGAAATCTCGTCAAAACATATCGAATTGGCTCAATAAACTTTGCACTGCACCTTTAACTCTCTTTATTTCCAGGGACATTGTATCAGTGTTTGTAAAACCAACATTTTAACACTAGCAATGTAACAATGTTTATATATTAATGTTGGTAACATTGTCTTGTCTGTGTGTCATACTAGACAGCATGGACAGAATACACGCACTATCAAATTACTCGAGTTTAATTTTATTTCGACCAGCTAAATTACAAATACAGTCCATGCTCCTAAACAATTAGAATGTTTATTATTTTGTTCGATTGTGCACATAATAGTTATATTTCAATCAGGAGCAATTTGTTCGATTTTACAAACATGGTTACATGCAAATAAGAAACACATTAGGTACTTCATAACTGATCTTCTTAGTAAAAAGCTTTTTGCAAAGTTTAAATTTTATTGTATGCTCTCATTGTCTATGACAGATACGAAAGCGTCACGGAAGAGGTGAAAGTGCCTGAGAACGGCTCAGTGAGCGTCAACTTCACTCTGATGGCCGACGACCCGCAGCACTGGTCCTCCGCTTACGACTTCCGGTGAGTTCCGCTTGACTCTATGGCGAACCTCTATTATACAGGGTACTAAAAGTGAACGCTTCCGAAACCACAGACGTATAAAGGGAAGCAGACTTAACTTAATTTTACTCACACATTTGTCATCATATCATAAGTAATGTGGCAGACGCCACGTGGATCCATATTTAGCTTTGTCAAAATAAGAGACAAATGGCGTCGTGACATTGTGTTATATTGATTTGTTTTGTGATTATAAATAAAAATAACTGCTAATCGGACAAGAACAATGGTAAAGTGATGTGCCCCGAAGTGTTCTAACGCATCAATATAATAAAATTCCAGAAATTACAATAAAATTAAATAATATTGTTTGTGTGTGAGTAATGTTTACATGTGGTAAAGTTGCCACGCTATTTGAACGATATGTTTAGTCTGCTTCCCTCTATACGTCTGTGTCAGAAACTGTGAACTTTGTAAATTTTCATTACTGGCAATATCGAGATTTGAAAGAGCCGTTGTTTCTGGCTATATATTTATATGTTATCAACAGTAGTTATTTTATATACTTAAGAAATATCTACAGTAAAGGCATATGTATGAAATCAAGGAAATAGAATATGTATTTACATACGTATCCAATTTTTTATGAAATCTCATCACAACACTTAAAACAAACAAAAGCTAATACACACATAGACTTGTAATATATAAATAGTTACACCCTGTGTAATAATAGTTTACGCAGAGCTGTTTTTCGGCATGGTTTTTTATTTTTATTGTCGCGGGAAAAATTAGTCAAGGGTATTTTTTCACTTATTACGTTTAGGTGATGGGTAGCATTTTAATGTTATATGTATTCATTTTTAAGTATATATTTTTGTATTGGTTGCGTTAAAAACATATATTTTTATTGTAATCTATACACTTAAATGTTCTGTGATAGTATAACAAAATCAAAAAATATGAAATATTATATTATTTTGTAAGGCTGACATCACACCCCTAAAATAAGGTATATTTAATTCAGAAATAACATGTTGTACGTCATGATCTTTATAATGATACTCTATGTATGATAATTCTATTCTCTATTTAAAAATATATAATTATTTATGTACACTCAATAGTTCTGTGATAGTTGAAAGAATTAGGTACCTACTTAATGTGAAATTTAATTTCGTAATGCTGACTTCACAGGCCTAGAACTAATTTGAGACGAACGAACATGTTGCATATGATCCCTTTTGTCCACATATATATACAGGATGGATTTTTGAGATAGGATTTAAAGGGCAGGTACATTAACCGTTATAGTTACAAGAAAACGTTGTTAGACAACCATCCATAACTTTTTAAGATATTCTGATCTGCATTCATAGATTTTGGAAAAAAGTTACAGTCAATAATAAAAAATGCTGAGATAGCAAAAAAAAATTATGCCTATCGATCCTATTTCATGTAGGGATCAAAAGACTGGGACCATTTAAGGTATGAGTACTAGAAATTACAGAAATCGCCAAAAACTTTTCCCATACATTTTGTACGGAAAATCCTCAACTCCTATTTCATACGGTGATCTCTCTAGGTATCCTATTTTTTACTTTTAAGGGAAACTGTTAAGTTTGTTTTCAACAAGATGGCGCTCCACCACATATCAGCCGCCGTACGCGTTCCAATTTGAACAGGACACAGTGGATAGGGGCACATGGTCCAGTAAAGTGGCCACCTTGCAGCCCCGATCTAACGCCACTAAATTTTTTTTATGAGGCTACCTAAAAAACGAAACCTATAAAAAAATACGACAGTGTTCAGGAACTGAAAGATGCATTGACGACGACTTTAAATAACATCCATCCAAGAAAATTATTAACTGCTACGTCCTCAGTACAAAAGCGAGTAAACTTATGTATTCGTGAAGACGGCGGACATTTTGAGCAATTTATTTCATAGATATATTAGATATTTTTGCGTTTGTTTAAAAATACATGTTCAAATGATTTAATTTAGTATTTATTTAAATTACAGTTTCCCTTAAAAGTAAGAAATAGGATTCATAGAGAGATCACCTTAAAAAATAGGATCCAAGGATTTTCCGTACAAAATGTATGGGAAATGTTTTTGGCGATTTCTGTCGTTTCTGGTACTCTTGGTGGTCCCATAGAGTCTTTTGATCCCCACATGAAATAGGATCGATAGGCATAAAAAAATTTTTTTTTGCTATCTCAGCATTTTTTTTGTTGACTGTAACTTTTTTCCAAAATCTGTGAATGCAGATCAGAATATCTTAAAAAGTTATGGTTGGTTGCCTAACAATGGTTTCTTGTAACTATAATGGTTAATGTACCTGCCCTTTAAATCCCATCTCAAAAATCCATCTGTATATAGAGCTTTTAATTTTGCTAATGTATTTTTATGTTATTTTGTATGTATACATATCTAAATATCCTTAGGGGCTCATTTAATAAAAATATTCATTATGTACCTGCTTTATTATTATTTTATTATTAATTTAAACAGCAAATATTTCTTTCATGGCAGTATACTTTTAGAACGAATTAATTATTTTATTGATTGTAATCTTATGACATCACTATTACACAACGCTTATAGTATAAGCTAATTCTGATCTCTAATGATTGCTCACTGTGTGTTAAACTTTGATATTATTAATTGCTTAAGATATATTTGAGTCTTAAAGACTCCTTCAGTTATAGTTCTATAAGCTGAAGTGAATTGAAATATCCGTTTATGTACTTTATTAATAAACTTAAACTGAACTTAGTATACCAGTATCGAGAAAAAATTGTCTATGGCAAAATGACAGATGCAAACTCAAATTATGAATTGTCTATGGTAAAATGACAGATGCAAACTCAAATTATAAATTTAATATTTTTTGTATAGAAAGTTTTTCTCGTGTTCATTTTACTCTCTTCTCGTTAAGTATTTTACACAACATTGCCTCAAATTAGCTATAACTATACGCCAGCATCTTATATTAGTTATGTATGCTTCTTTAACACAATAAAACGCTTCACGCAAACGTGTTGTGTTGTTTTTGCACTAACTGTGTCTTTTACTAATACACTCCTATTGCATTTTTATCATTGCTAAATTCATTGATCGACAAAACTTTATCGACAATAAACCACAGACATTGACAACATTATTACTGATATACCTACATACTTATAACAAATAAATAAAACATTTATTTCAATAACTTATAACATGATATAACTTTAAATTCTGTCAAAATTAATAAGACAGTAACTTGAGCCTGAACTAAGATAAAACTGTGTTTCTGGCGTCTTCTTCTTCTTATATTTAAGAGCTATTGCTCTTGTCGGTGGACCAAATGTAAAACTATACACTGAGTGAAGATTTCGTAATGCATTGCCAAATATATAATTGATCCTTACTGAATTTTCCTTACCGGCAACACTATCGCATACTGTAATATTTTTTCCAACGATATCACAATAAAAAATAGTCACAATATCGTGTATATATATCTCTATAAGTAATATTGTATTTATGATTTTGACACGCTTTTCTCTAGGATTGACACAATTGGTAAGTTTTTAATCGACCAACGATTATTTTAAGTCCCTAATGGCCAATTTCACCAACCATGGGGGCTACCGCCTAACTCATAGCGATCACTCGCTATCGCTTTCGTGACATTAGAACAATAGCTCTAATCAACTTCAACTTCTTATATTTTATGGCAATTGGTCGCGGTCATAGCTCTAATGTCATCTGTGACATTAATACTATTGTTCTAATGTTATGATAACGATAGCGAGTGCTCGCTTTGAGTTAGGCGGTACGGCCGCTTATCTCAGCTTAGGAAACTCCTCAGACGTATGCTGTCAATTTGTGTCTTTAAAGTATGCCGTCACTTTGTATCTGGAAAGAATGTGATAGCATGTCACCTAAAAGTATCCTAAGCTAAGACAATCGGCCCGTTCCAGATAAGCATTTTTAGCCATAATTACCAACATTTTTAGCATCTCTGCGTTTCATTAGCCGGTAATGCTAGTTTTTCTTGCTGGTTGTCATGCGTTTCATTTAAGCATTTTTAACACGAAATGCTAGCATCAAATACCCATGCTAATAGATGGGTCCTCTGATACCACTTTTTGACAGCTTTCAAATTTGACATTTGGAATCTTTTTTTCATGAATCAAAAAGGATTTTCAGCGGATTTAAAAAAAATTTTGAAAGATATTTATAGTATTAGCCAATTCTGTTTTATATTATAAAAAAATTTAAGTGGCTGGACTAATTAAGTGAGGTGTCAAAATTCAGCACGAAAAATCAGTACCTTGCGTTTCATTTGTAATAATTAGCGCGGCTAAAAACGAGGCTAACATCAGATGTTAGCCTCAGAAAGTAGCAGTGCTTTATCTGGAACGCAGGGTGAGTTAGTGAAATTGACCATAACGGAAACAATACCAGTAGGTTAAAGGCGCCCCCCACCCACAGAGGCAGAAGGGGGACGGCAGCGGAACTTTTACCAGGGGGGTTTCACTCCGCAGTTTAGGTACGTTTGGCCGGGCGGACCGACCGGGCGGTATGTGGCTAAGATTGCCGCTCAGCTCGCACGCAGGCCGCGTCGCACGTAAATTTTGAGGTCATTTTTGTAACGATAACTGCATATCGGTGAGTGGGAACCCTGCGCTCTTATCGCCAAACCGGTATCGGGTCAGCGACGCGTGACGGAATTGGAACGCTCGTGGCATGCAATAAATTTCAATTTCCCGTGCAGTCGGATGAAGGTCGTAAGAGTAGGTAAATTTTCATACTTAGGTATGAACTTGGCTTTTCTTCGAGAGTGATCCTTCTGTACTTTAGTACTATTATATATCTGTGTTTTTACTTGCTTTCCGCCTCTGTTGGTGCGCGCCTTTTACTCTTGAACGAATTCTGAGCACTCGAGAATAGGATTGTGATATTTCTTTCTTATGCTTGAGTTACGCCAATGTATGGCGTATTGCGCGGATTTTTAGTCAACTATAGACTGAGCGTTAATTATGATCCAATTCGGCACTAGTGTTGCATACGAAAAATCGCAATCCCAATGTCGATCGATCGAAATTGGTTCAAGAGTAACCCTATAGATCAACTATACTCAACCTTTGTGATGGGCCCAGCTTGGGTCACAAAATTCTTAAGATTCTGATTTCTGTTTTCCTTTTTTATTAAATTATTTATTAAAAGAGATTTTAAACCTTCAAAAACCTAATAAATCGACCTAATCTTCTGCTATATTCAAACGTTCAGCAAACAAATTGAAGAAGATTATATGAAAAAAGCAAAACATAGAAAAACACAAAAAAAGCCTTGCTTTTTCAACATAAGATTTAATTAAATCGGTAAATTTTTCGCGGAGAAAACGGGACTACGAAACATACATACAAGGTTATTTTTAGTTATGACAAAAATTTTGTGTGCTTGTTCAGACAAGCAAACTGAACAACTTTCACTATGGCACCAACTTAGAATCACGAAAAAAAAATCAGCTGTTCCATACATTTAGGTTCAGTGAATGTTGAACATTTGTATGGAACAGCTGATTTTTTTTGCGATTTCGAAGTTGGTCCCATAATGAAAGTTGTTCAGTTTGCTTGTCTGAACAAGCACACAAAATTTTTGTCATGTTCCGAATGTTCCGGGGCCTTTTACGGCGTCATTCACATATTCTACGACTCCGGAGCGCGAAAATGAAGTGTGCTTGTTCGTCCGTTAATTGTAACAAAATATTTATCCTTTTTATACCTCGTCATCATCCTTATTCTATAACTTTTACGACTACTTCAATACGTCCCTTCGTTTGAGTGGTCAAGCTATAGATAGCTACAGCGTCACGGTGACTATACAGGGTGCTAGACAACATAATGAACACGCGCTACCACTCGCGGCCGGAGCTGTACGAGGCGCTTTCCGAGCTGGAGAACAAGTACCCCGACATCGCGGAGTTCCGCGCCGGCGACTCGCTCGCCACCACCACCTTCCACCAGCTCAAGATAACCGATCAGGTGGGTGGAAAGCTGACTTTTTTTTAAAAACATAAGACAGGGAAGCTCTTGGCCTACATCTGACCTGATAGCAAGTGACGATAAGGCTGAAGGTGGCAGCAAGCTTCACCTGGACTCCTCAGCAACCGTGAACTGGCAATCTTACCTCTAATTTGTCGGAACTCAACAGTGTCAACAGCACGTCAGACTATACAATACTGTCAAAATTATCTGATTATGAACCTTAAACTGTTAACCTTAAGTTCAAAGTTGATTGTAAAATAAAAACGTTTTGTGGTAGCTTGATGTGCTTTTGACTGTCGCTCGTAATAGCGACAGCTTTCGTAGTGCAAATGTTAAGCTTCGCGTGTTACTGACTGTACGTTGTCAACTTGTGACATAAGATTGCAAGTCACAGTACTCAGTAATTTCACCGCCAACGATGCAAGCACCGCTTGCATTGCTGCGACTGGCGACAACAGCCCTGCGAGCATGGACTTGTCGATCGACAAAAGCATCTGACCTTTTCACTCCTTAGGAATATCTGTCAAATTTATCGATTTTTGTCGAGTGTGTCGATCTTAACTGTCAAATTTTGTCTATCGAGAGTTCCATGCTCGCAGGGCTGGTAAGATACAAGATTCCCCGCATATATCACAACGCTGTAGGGTTCCGCGTCGGCGACTCGCCTGAGAAAGAAATCTTATCCAAAATTAACGCTCAATCAACAGGTGGGCTCCCCCGAAGAGACGAAGTTTCACATCGCCCTGATCAGCAGCTTCTACGGCTCCCAGCCCCTCGGCCAAGAGATGCTGCTGAACTTCGCGCGGCACATAGCGACAGCCTACACCATAGGCGAGCCCATACACAAGAAACTATTGGAGACGACCGTGCTTCACTTCATACCGAACCTGGACCCGCTGCACGAGAGAATCGTCAAACAGTACGACGGAACCGACCGCTGCGACGTAGAGCCTCTGGAGGAGGAGTTTGGCGATAGCCTCTACAATTACATAACGAAGAAAGCGATAAATCCTCTATCGAACTACACGCGAGAGAAGTCCTTTGTAAGTTTATTGGAGAGCGAAAAGTACGACCTGGTGCTGGAGTTAGCTTCTGGGTCAGAGGACGTTGTATACCCGGAGCTGTCGCGACACGTATACGAGCAGTTCGCGAAGAGATACCAGGACAACAGGACGCCGAGCGATAAGTTCGCGTGCAACACCAAGGGGGACGTCGTCCACGGCAACCTGATAGATGTGCTGTGCGAGAGGTACAACACGCCGGTGATATCGGTCGGCCTGAGCTGCTGCAAGATGCCCAGGGAGGAGGACATCGCGTGGACCTGGCGGTACAATCTGAGGGCCATTATGCATTTCGTGGAGTTGGCTAAGACTGGTGAGTTGGTTAATACTGTCTACCGTGTTTTTTGTTCGTTTATAATGCGTTACCGAAATGACGCACACTCTGTAAGTGGTCTGTCAAAAATATGCGAATGAGTCAATTTCGAACATTTTATTTTTTAAATTCATTATATTAACACAGAAATTTTTCCTAATTGTGAATGCATAGTCTCACGCTATACTCCATCCTGAGCTCGGTGGTGGCGTGAGTATAGCGAAAACAGCTGATAGCGATAATGCTCGCTGCGAAACTGCGTTTAAAATAACTCTCATTACCTTGTTTTATGTATCATATTCTTTTGTGTAGAATGTTGACCGAACGAGTGACTGTGATCAAAATTAACTTCAATTACTTTTTAGTACTTTTTTTTAGGAGGGGTTGCATTACAATCTGTATGTTTCCGCAGCCCAATTCCAACCAAACTACTTTCAGGATGTGCTTTATTTTTGTTACACGTTGTCTAGGTCCTGCAATTAGTAATGCGCCTGTCCGCGATGATTTTGGTGACGTAATAGTTACGTCAGATTACTTAAACCATCACTGTCATCGAATGTTTCTACGCACTAGAGCGTGATACACAACCACACCCCGGGCACTCCATACAACGTTCGCAAATCAATTACCTATTACTACTACATAAGCAAATGACGTTTGTACACGCACAAATTTTCGTCGCTTGCCTTTCTAAGTGACGTATCTAACATTTCATGAATTGTTGAGGGCAAGGGTTTTTCGGTTTAGTGCTGCATGGAATTGATTGTATCTTGGTAAGTAAAATCCTCAGACTAAGTACACCAATGGACGCGCTATGTAATAGGTTGGGGAAAAAGTTTCTTTTTTTTAAGAAAATTCAAAACATTTTTTAATATAGTTTATTTACATTTAACTAAAGTATGTAGGTACCATTTTGTTCGATAACTTTTTGCCATCTTGTAGGTAGGGACATGATCCCATTGCTATAGAAATTTTGGGACTTCTGGTCAAAATACCGCGACAAGTGGTTTTGGCAGTCCTCTCGTGATGTTAACCTGACACTGCCTAAAGAATTCTGAAGAGACCGAAACAGGTGGAAATCTGAAGGTGCAAGGTCAGGACTATACGGCGGATGCATTAACACCTCCCAGCCAAACTCTCTTAATTTTTGCTGAGTGGCTAAAGATGTGTGAGGTCTAGCGTTATCATGATGAAAAACCACACCCCTTCTGTTGATTAATTCCGGCCGCTTTCTCTCAACTTCTTGCTTTAATCTCATCAGTTGTTCGCAGTAGAGTTCAGAATCGATGGTCCTGCCTGGTGGTAACAGCTCATAATGAATAATGCCCTTCCAATCCCACCACACACACAGCATCACCTTGTTGCGAGTTAACCCGGGTTTCGCCACAGTCTGTGAAGCCTGACCGGCCTTTGACCACGACCTTTTTCGCACGTTCTTGTCGTACGTGATCCACTTTTCATCACCAGTTATCAGCTTCTTCAAAAATGGTTCGGTTTCATTACGTCGTAATAAAGAATCACAAATGAGTACACGGTTCATTAGGTTTCTTTCAGTGAGCTCGTGAGGTACCCAAATGTCGAGCTTTTTTGTGTACCCAGTTTTTTCAAATGCGCCAAAACTGTTTTGTGGTCAATTCCCAGTTCTTCAGCTACGTCGTAACTACTGACATGCCGATCTTACTCCACTTTTTCAAAAATGGCATCCATTTTATCTGTAATAGGGCGACCAGAGCGACGTGCATCTTTGACATCAGAATTTCCGGATTGAAAACGCTTAAACCAAATTTGTGCTACTCTCACAGACACTGCACTAGGTCCATAAACATCGCAAAATTTTTTCGCGGCTTGCGTTGCATTTTTACCTTTTTTGTAGTAAAATTTTAAAATGTATCGAATTTCTTCATTAGATTCACTCATCTTGGTGGTACGAAAAACAAATGAAAATCACACATTTTCCTAATTTGAATTTGGAATTATGTTCTTTAAAATTTAAACTTTCAATGATACCAAAACCAGCCAGATACAAATAGTATAGCCAAAGAGATTTTATTACAAGTTTATACATACTATAATGCGAAAAGACTTTTTCCCCAACCTAATATTAACTATGGCACGAATAAATTTGCGTCCAGTCCGCCATTAAAAAGCACCGTGTTGATGTGCTAAAATATCAGTCAGTGAGCATTATTTGTGAGTGTATTTTACAGTTATACGTTTTTTATTGATTTTTTTAATGAATTCTATAAAGAAAAACATAAAAAGTGGGGAATCTTGGATGCGGAGTCGTTGGGCTCCCAGAGGGATTTCGGATCCCTCTATGTGTTCTATCGTCTCTTTAACGGTAAGTGTTCCGAGGAACTCTTTGACCTGGTACCGACGTCACCTTTTTTTTCATCGTACCACTCGATACCGCAGTGGGGTTCATCCTTATCACCTGGAAGCGATATCGTCCAGTACTGTTCCTTTTCAGCGCATATTTTTACCAGGAACGTTCTGGCTCTAGAACGAACTTCCCGCTGCTGTGTTTCCCGAGCGCTACAACATGTCCCTATTCAACATTAAGAGAGCATGATACTCAAGGTAGGCAGCGACCTAGCCATGTCCCTGATATTAGCGAACTCCATGGGCGACGGATACCGCTTACCATCATGTGGGCCGTCTTCTCGTCTGCTACTTTTAGTAATAAAAAGAAAATGCTAAAATTTAGCAATTGGTAGCTGAATGTCAAGGCCACTGCACCACCGAATCACCTTTTAAATAGTCAACCGGCGGTGCTAGGAGTCAAACATGCCTTGCTTGGATTGGAGGAATGCTGGAGGCTCAAAGGAAAGCTAATGTGTGCAGCCTGTGTTCAAAAAAGAATTTTGGCTACGCTATAATAATATATTCTAGGGCTTAAAAAGTCTCTTGTCAAAACTGATTATCTCACACTAGTTACGAATGCAGAAAAATTTTCTCCTTTAATAACTAGTTACGAAACAATGAAAATTTTTATTTTATTTTTATGTAACCAGTTATCAAACAATCCGTTATCATATGACTAAAGGGATAAAATTAGTTATCCTGCATCTTTTGGTGTAGGTAAAGAGAAAGAACATGTGATAATCATGTCTCTTACTTTACATTTATATATTTTCTAAGGGACGTACCTATGTCACTTACAACGTTTAGAGTGATTTTTTTTTCGCCGAATCACAGATACGTCAGAAGTAACTTGACAGTTTTCTGGAGATAAATGAGGCGTACAGGTACGGCGATAAGATAGATCGATTCGATTAAAAAAGTAGGTTACCTACTTTGTGATCAAAAGGTCGTTTTCGCCATATATGTTAGATACGTCATTTAGAAATGCAAGCGACGAAATGTGTGCGTGGAATCTAGTAGGGCTGAGTGCGTTGTTATCAATCGAAAAGACGCGAGAAGTGCAGCAACTGCCTTCTCTTTTACCCGCATAGCGCTATCTCTGTTATCGGCCGGCGCTCGCGTCTACTCGATGAACGTGATGTGTCGCCGCGCCCAAGCGATCGCGCGCGCCCTTGTTTATGTGTCAGTGATGTCTACAACGAAGTGAACGAAGTGCCGGGTGGGGTGAGGTATTTGAAATGAGTGCGGGGAGATGAGTGACCGTTCTGTACGTAGTACTATTATCTATTCTGTGACACTACAAAAAGTACCACTTTTACGGGCAAGTTTGCGACTTTTTTTGTAACTATTTTTTTTTAATTCCGTCCGTACGTCCCAGGTGTGGTGGGGTACGTCCGCAACGAGGAGGGGGCGCCGATGCGGTCGGCGAGCATCGCGGTGATGGGCGTGCAGCGGCAGTACCGCGTCACCGGCAACCTGGCGCACTACCGCGCGCTGCTGCCGCCCGGGCGGTACCGCGCGGTCGTGCGTTGCCATGGCTACCGCGACCAGGTAAGTGTGTCTACCGCCAGAAATCACATTAGCGTTGGTGCGACTGATGTGCAGCGGCAGTACCGCGTCACCGGCAACATGGCGCATTACTGCGCGACTTGGGGCCTTACCATGATCGCTTATAGCAAGGTTAAAACAATATTGAAACAGAGACAACGCTCTTGTTGCGTATAGCGCCATCCCGCTTTTAGTGCGGTTTTAATATTGTTTTGGGCGATCATGGTTAGGGGGCAGGTAACTGTGTCGAACGACAGAGACAGTAACGTTGGTTTGACTGATGTTCAGCGGCAGTACCGCCTGTCCGTCAACATGACGCATTACTGCGCGATCGTGTGGTGCCATAGCTACCGCCACCTGCAGGCCTATTCTCTAACTTCGGTTACTAACTAGAACTGTCATTTTTGAAAGAAACTTAACATCCATTACTGCTATCATGAACGCCGCCGTAAGACATAAGATCACTTAACTAGTAATGGATATAAAGTTTCTTTCAAAATGACAGTTCTAGTTACCAACTGTAGTTAGCGAATAGGCCTGCAGATACGGCTCTTTACAGACGGATTGCATTTCAACTGCATTCCTGCAGTTTGAATGCAGTTGGTACAACTGCAACGAAACTGCAAACCAACCGTGCAGTCCATTTGCAGTCGGTGTGCAGTTCCAACAACTGCAAACCAACTGCATTCGGACTGCACGGTTTAATTGCGGTCCACTGCAGTTGGCCTGACTGCTTGGGGGTAAGTACACTACATCTTCTGCGAACACTGATTTCTTCGCTTGCGGTCCGAATGCAGTTGTTGGAACTGCAAATGGACTGCACGGTTGGCTCGCAGATTCGTTGCAGTTGTACCAACTGCATTCAAACTGCAATCCGAATTGTAATTTTGCAGTTGAAATTCAGTCCGTCTGTATAGAGCCTAAGTGTCGAATGACAAAGACCACAGTAACGTTGGTGTGACTGATGTGCAGCGGCAGTACCGCGTGTCCGGCATCATGGCGCATTACCGCGCGATCGTGTGGTGCCATGGTTACCACGACCGTATAAGGGTGTCGAACGCCAGAGACCATAGTAACCTTTTCAAATGCGCGTTTTCTTGCATGTTGTATGTTTGCTTGCATACTGCATGCCAGGAGGCACAGACCGGCAAAATATTAGAACTCTTAATTTGCCATTACAAACGAACGGTATAATATGAAACGTAGATTAAATCATCTGAATATTATATTAAATGTTCATCATATCTCATTAAAATTACAGATTCTAAATTTATATCAAATTCGTCAGTTGTTATATGAAATGAAAATCATATTATTTGTATGTTAGTTAGATCATCGTCACATAATTCGACAAATACTTATAAAAGAATTAACTGAATCGTTGCACCCGTTCTCGAGTTTTCGATCGACATTTATTGGTTTATTATATTAATCTCGAATAATTTACATCGGTCGCAGGTGCTGACGTGGCAGGTGGTAGACAGTGTGGTGAAACACAAGGACATTGTCCTCCAACGCGTGGACTCCGAGCACGAGAGACTTGCAGGGGGACAGTTCCCCGAACTGCAAATGGATCCCAACACCCTGTATATTGCTGGTGAGTAGTGTAACATGGACCTCCCTGAGTATGATTTGAAAAAGAAAACGCAGTCACGAATATGAGCTAAAAGCAATTATGCAATGATGACTATAGAATGCCCGAATACAAAAGCCGTATCGTAAACCACACGATCAGACCCTGGTTACCATATAGGACCAAAGTACGCGTCAATACGAATCAAACGAGCCTAAACTCGATGGGGTTGCATTGTTTGATTGCGAAGTTCCTATGGCAACCTTCCAGATCCAGCATCAGACTCTGGTTACCATATAGGATCAAAGTTCTCGTCAATACGAATCAAACGAGCTCAAACTCGATGGGGCTATGTCTTTTTATTGCGGAGTTCCTATGGCCACCCTTCAGCTCCAACATCAAATCAGCTCCATGTCGTCATCATAATATATTTATACATATGCATGCAAAATTTCAGCTTAATCGGAAACCGGGAAGTGAGTCAAATTTAACTCGCAAGATTAGACCCGAACACGCAAAAGATAAATAAAAGCTTGTAAAAAGGTTGAAGGTTTTTCGTACGGCAGCCACAAATAATAAAATTGTTAGTTATCAACTTCTCCGATTACTCCGTAGGACTTCGCGTCGTATACATACACAAATAATTACGTGACCGGGAGCTAGCTCAAAGCGACGTGCTCTCACTTCGAGTCTTGATTGCACACTGAATTTCGACGCACCCGAGCCAAGTATTTGTAAGAAAATCGATAAATGTATGTTAAAAAAATCATATAAAAATCAATGTACGATAATTTAAATAAATACCACGGTGTCAGTGTTTTGCTTACCTTTGTTCTATATATTTGTTAAACTAAAATATAATAGGGTTAATTAATGAAGCTAAAAATCACGAACGGTATGTGGGTGTAACCTAAATTTTTAATTAAATTTATGCTATTTTTAACGAAATGGTATGTAAATTTGAAAAATGGTGACGGCGATTGTGTAAACACATAATTTAAGAATTTAAATTTATTTTTTCCCGGTCAGTTAACTGGAACGTTAACGTAAAATATCAAAAACGCCAATGGCCTTTTTGCTATTTTTCGCGCCATGGGCCCTTAAGTCTAGTCACTCTGGGCTTCATAACTTCAACTGCTAGTTGAATATGGATCGAACCAGTGCCACACAGATTCAAAGTCAAAGATCTAACGCATTACACCAATCGTGACTTATGAATGATGAAGCAGTGAAATTAAAGGTCTCATGCATTTGTGTAATGCGACACGCGATAGATGGGCGAAATAAAAAATTGACTCGATGTAAAAAAAGTTTCACCTTAAAAACTATAGAATTTTGTGTTTTCATTCAGGCCTAGCGCTCGACCACAACAGCGAGCCGCTTAAAGGGGCCAAGTTGGAGGTGTTCCCGCTACACGACTCGAAGAAACCGATAGCCAGCAATACCAGCGACGATTCCGGACGGTTCCTGGTGGCGGTGCCGGTCACCTTCATGGGCAAGGAGGTCGCCGTAGCGGCCAGCTTGGACGGATACATCGCCAAGGAGAGGCACGTCGAGGTGAGCTGGTGGTCTACCATACCTACCTATGAGCCCTTGAGCGGATTTCAGGGATCAGGATAGAAGCAGTTTTCGTTAAAACCACCTCTGCCCAACGGTTTAAAAAATTCACTTATCCCTTCGTCTACAGAGAGGTCTTCACTGGGAACTGCGAGGCTCAGAATTCGCTCACTTCTATTGACGTGGGGTTTCAAATTCACGGAGTCGTTCTTGGAAGTTTTAAAGTAGAGTTTCGCAAAATGTAACGCACCTTAAATATTTCCGCTTTATACTAGAGGTTCCCGTTTAACTTCTGCAAATGTATACTTGACCGCCACAGGACAGGCAGTGCCTTGTGTGGGGTCATAAGAAATCGTAGCCTCATATAAAATTGAGCTTACATTATTTAAAAAATTTCAATTTATCTTTCCTGTTTTAGTTATGTTTGTGAGCATTTATCAAATAAATATTTGTATTTGTATTTTGATGAACTAATACAATTTGTTGGACAATGACGACAGTTCAAAGGTTAAAGGCCTATACACTCAATGCAATATCCCTATTGGATAATTTTAATTTAATTTTAAATGTCCGTCTAGCAGATTACCAAAAAAAAATATTACATGTATTTTTATTTTTTTTTCGTCATCAACAACTTACGACGTCACATTGGTTGGAAATGTCGAATGATGTTATACATTGGTAAATTTTCTACCAACTTGTTAGGTAGCGAGCCCCCACCCCATAATTTTAATTCGCTTTGATCTCGGTAGTTTTTTTGTTATTCGGACAAAGCAAAAATACGTGTCTATTTTTAAGCTCCGTAAGTACCTCAAAAGTAAAAAAAAAATCGGAACTCTTATAGGATCTTTCCATTGTGTCTGTCTCCTCTGTTCTCCGGAGTCTGCAGTCCCTTTCAGCTGTGAAAAAAAACTTTTTGTATTCAAAAAGTTGGCAAACAAGCATAATACCATAGGCTATAGAATAGAGATTAAAGACGCGAACCACTAACAGCCTTATTAATAAAAATCGCCTATTCCCTCCTTAATCCGAACGTACTCTCGGAGTAGTTACTACCAGTTTAAGCTAGGAGTAGCTTTGTCTTTATACCATTATTAATAAACACGGAGTAAGCTTAGACTAACAAAGCCTTCCTTACTCTCGGATTAACGCGTATGTTATGGCAACCCTTGCAATTTAAAATTAAAAAGAATGAGTCGGTGAACGATTTAAGCATCGTGTGACAGACAGAAATACATGGGATGACAGTTTTTTCTGTTTTTTTCACCTTTTTCAGTTTGAGATTGTCTTTCAAGGTTATTTTGTGGTTATTTTGTTCGCGATTTGTGATCGCAATATTGCAAAAACAATACATTTTCAATTTCTTCGATTTCGTCGATCAACATCAAATCATCTAAATAATACTCACCTTCCATTTTAATACAATACAAAATTAACCACACCAACAATAAACACAAATTCGCTCAATTCGACTGTGAAAAATAAAACGGTCGCCATCTAATGACAAGATACGTGTCAAAGTTGTCAAATTATATAGATTTACGCAAAGACAACGCTACTCCAACCTTAATCTGTCCCTAAATACGGTAGCTAGCAGGTATAACATTTACTCCGAGAGTAGAGTTGGATTAGCTTACTCCTTCCTTACTCCGTGTTTATTAATATAAAAAATGTTTACTACTGACTTAATACTCGGAGTAAAGTTACTCCTGCCTTAGTCTACGTTTATTAATAAGACGGGAGTTCACAATTACAATGTTCTGTATATTTAAATAGGACTTTAATCGTTCTCAACGCTTAGTAGAATGCACTTTAAGTATGTTTTTGATGAGGGAAATATATTTAACCAAATACCCGCGTGATTTGAATTTGATATTGAATTTATTCACATGCTAGGTATACATGTATGATTCTTTATTTTATATCGGTTAATTATTTTATTCATAGTATATATGTAGATGTACATAGGAACTTATATACTTAGCTAAGTTGGTACAGAACCCTCGGCGTGCGTGTTCAACCCGCACTTGGCCAGTTTTTTTTTATTTCACTGATGGACTAATCAAATATTGGTTTTTCATACTCAGGGCGCACCCCTATAGTCATTAATATTTAAAAATTATAACTCTTGGGTAGATAGTTCTAATGTAAATTACTTTTGGAGACTATGATTTTATGAAATATCTTGTGATTTGTTCATTGAATTAATTTTCTCTCGCACCGTTTTCCGCAGCTGAACAAAGCAGAGAACCTGACGCCGAACGTTCTGTTCAAGCTGGAGGAAGACGAGTTGGTGCTGGGCATGCCGCGTCTGGTGTTTGTCATGTTAGCCGGTGAGTGGAACCATACTCTTAAGGCGCCTCTTCACAATGGCCCATGATGGGCAAGTATAGACACACACGATTGTGTAGAGGGCATGATTGTTTATGAGCGGCCATCATCGCCGGTAATCGTATCGTCAGTACATCAAAGGAATTATGGCCCATGATCGCATACGCGTCTACACAATCGCCGATTACTCAGTACGTATTTGTCTCGAGTACAGTGTAGACTTCTCGGTAAATAAATTTTACTCTATGGTGTTTCTTTTTTCACGCACATTAAGTAGATGATTATAAGAGCTAAGTAAAAATATTGCGATAATCTCTTCGATGTCCATTTTTAACCGACTTCAAAAAAGGAGGAGGTTCTCAATTCGATGCGTATGTTTTTTTGTGTGTACGTTACGCGATTTCGCCGCCAATTTGTAGACCGATTTTCAAAATTATTTTTGTATTAGATAGGGTATATTCCAAGGGTGGTCCCATGGTCACCAAAGTTAGGATCTGATGATGGGATCCCAGGAAAATCTAGGAAAACCCTTAAATTTTAAGGTTTGTCCAACGTGTTGTGTGTATGTTACGCGATTACTCCGACAATTGTGAACCGATTTTCTTTTTTTTTTGTATTTGATAGAGTATACTCCTGGGGTGGTTCCAAGGTCACCAAAATCAGGATCTGATGATGGGATCCCAAGAAATTCGAGGAAAACGCTAATTTAATACCAGGTATTAAATTAGCGTTTTCCTCGATTTTTCTTTCACTAAGGATTGCATTCACTAAAAAATAAAAAATATTTTCCAAAAAATAAAAACCGACTTCAAAAACACTGAAAAGTTAAAAATAATATAGAATAGGTACAAACAACATCACACTTCTATATTGAAGTTGATGACAAATTTTAAGACTTTCTAGGAGATCATCGTTTGGCACCGACTTCAATATAGAAGTGTGATGTTGTTTGTACCTATTCTTATATTATTTTTAACTTTTCAGTGTTTTTGAAGTCGGTTTTTAGTTTTTGTAAAATATTTTTGATAGACGTCTTATCATAACAGTAAACAGTTAGTTAATTAATGTTCACGATTTTGTGGAGAGTTGCCCGATCATGGCGGCATTGATGGACGATCATTTGATGGGCCATCATGGTCCATTGTGAAGTGGCGCCTTTATAATCAAAGACATTTATGTACGAGAAAACGTCGTCGGTGGCGCTGTGGACTTGGCGCTGGCGTCCTAATCGGGAGGTCTGGGGCTCGATCCCGCAATGTACGGTTGCGGTCAGAAAATGTTTACCAGTTTTGAAATTAGCTTCTTTAACATACTTTTTTCACTTAAGTCTAAAATGTCATATCAAGTTACTCATTACCTTTTAAAAGTTATGCAAAATGACGCATCGAGAATGACAAAGAGAATTATTTATCAGTTTTTGATTATGAAACTCATTTCTTTATTTGTTGACATGACATTTAGCAAAAATGATTGGACGTTTTTTGGACAAGAGCAAAATTTTACTGATTACAGAAATGATTCGTCGTTACGAAAAGAACGGTTTCACACCAACTAGTTATTTTGCTGCTTTATATGATGAAAGCGCTGGCGGGATGACCTAAAAAATTTCCACGAAGATTGGTGGCATGTGGCTCGAGACAAGATTTTGTCGAGGGATTTGGGGGAGGCCTTTGCTCAGCAGTGGGACAGTATAGGCTAGAGAAAAAAAAATATGATGTGAGTGCTCGGACGAGCGGACGAGTTTTGCACAGTGCTGGACTACACAGACACCATGCTGTTAAAGTGGAGCTGAAACCTCACCACAAAACAGCCCGGCTTAACTCTGCGCGATAACATCTCGATTTTTAATTGTTAGAATACTATATATACCGATGAAAAAACTTTTAAATCAAGCCAAATCGGAAGATTAACTTTATGGCGCTATAATAGAACTCGGTATGATGAAGCTCATATCGTGCCTCAAAACGATGTCAGGTCGATGAGCCTCGACGGCGTCGGAGTGCATTGGAGAACTGGCTAGGTACTGCCAGAATTATATGTCGCTTTAGGAAGAAGTGATGCTGCCTACTGTGCGCGTAGTGTATCCTGCATCAGAATTCCCACACATTACTTACGTTCAAGATAATGCACGGATACACAGGGCCCGTGCTATGGCGTGGCTGAACCTGCACCGTGACATTCATCCCATTCAATGGCCCGCTCGGTTTGCTGATTTAAACCCTATTGAAAATTTATGGGGGCTTTTGGTTCAACGCTAGGACTATCAAAATAATAGAAACCCTCATGCTCCTAGATCACACTGTGCTACGTGCCGTCATAGCTGCGGAGGAAGGTTATACTAGATATTAAATAAAGATTTTTAAAGTTTCCATTTTATTATTTCTTCATATTCTTAGTTAAAAAACTTAAATATTACCTAGTTTTTCAAAAAAGTTTTTTTTTGACGACACGGTTAGTCATCACCTACTGCGCAACGGATCGCGGGTTCGATTCCCGCACGGGACAGATATTTTGTATGGCCTACAAAAATTCGTCCCGGTTTGGGCGTATGTGCATGTGAGATTTAATCTTGTAATTGCACCCACGATACAGGAGAAAATCCTAGTGTGGGGCGAAGTTTTTTTTTAAATATATCAAACCTTGATAGTAGTCAGTCCATCTCCTAGAGCGATTGGTTGTCAAATCATTAGAAAAAAGTTAATCTATGGTCCATCAAATTATTATGAATTAGACATTTAGAACTTGTGACCTAAATGTGTGCATGCAATTGTGATCCTTAAGGTGGTAAACATTTTCTGTCCGCGACCGTACTAATGTGGTTTTCGTTTTTCCAATTTTATATGTACATTTGTTCGAAGCTCCTACGGTGAAGGAATCTCGTGAGGCAACCTACACACATTTTTTTTTATTTGGTTCACAAACTGGGGGGCTACCGCCTAACTCATAGCGATCACTCACTATCTCTTTCGTGACATTAGAACAATAGCTCTAATGTCATCTGTGACATTAAAACTATTGTTCTAATGTCATTATAACGATAGCGAGTGCTCGCTTTGAGTTAGGCGGTACGGCCGTTGGTTGTTACAAGCATTGCAAACATAAAAATAAAGATTTAGAGAATATGTGAATTTAACAACCTTCTAAGAGTGAACACAGCATGCGCATGGGCATCTGCGAAGAAATTCAAAGGTGTAATGAAAAATCCGTCTAGTCTCGTTGTCCCCGTACGCCGTGTCCCCGTCCAACGGGGACAGCGGTACTTTAATTAAATATTTTAAAATACTTTCCATTGTCCCCGTATCCTGTCCCCGATAATGTAGTTGGATAAAATAGGTAAAAATTATTGCCCGATAATTAGTCTTGGTACGCGGTAGATTAATAAAATGGAATTTAGAAATTGTTTTCAAGTTCTTAGTTAATCGGATATTTTTTATAATGAATTTGATCAAAATAGTGAATTATTGTGAAAACTGGTGCTGTTTTTTGTTTAAATATTAGGTAAGTACACAATCGTTAACTAATTTAATTACATGTCTATTAATTTAAATGTAACGTACATTTTTTTTTAATAGTATGAGCGGCTATGTTTTGTCACTGCGACCTATAAGATCTATTGTGACCGCCACTATTACAGTTCTCCCACAAGCCCTGCATCTTCTAAAAACTGCAGTATTTTCTTGGGGGAGAGGTGCTTGACCTCATCTGGTAACAGTAAGTGTTTGCCCAGATGTAGGCTGCGTTTACGCATCAGTGGTCCACAGTTTGTGAGCAAGTGCATAGGCGTCTCTTCTGCTTCATGGCAGACCCTGCACTCTCTGCACTCACTCTCAACCCCATGATGGACTTGTGCTTATTAAGGCGACAGTGTCCAGTGAGGGCTCTGACCAAAGTGCGTATGTTGTTCCTGCTTAATCCTCGGATCTGTTTGCAGGTACTACGGTCATAGGCTTTTATGAGTGCCTTAGAGTGTTTAAGTCCTGGCATATGCAGCCACACCTTTTTAGGACTTGTTGTCGTAATGGGTTTCAAGCGTTAGACGGGCGAGGCTTTTGGGTATACCACAGAATGGTTCAGGACCATATTGCGTTCCTTCGGTCCCAGCCCTGGCGAGCTCATCGGCACATTCGTTGCCAGTGATTCCCGCATGTATCGTACATACATTCAAAGTTAAGATTTCTAGTAAAACTATGATAAACGGAGCAACCTTCAAAAGGATGCGCTGTCGAAGTCGTCGCGCGCGCTCGCCTATGCAGGTGGGGAACAAAAGCGCTGTATGGAGCTATTTACCAAGTTGATTATTTTTAGGCAAATGATTGTGATATTTTTTTGTGGCAAGATATATGTAGCTTTTTACCATGTTGATTATATCATAGTATACTTAAGTAAATTATTGTAACATACTTCGGAGTACCTACGAAGCTATTTACCACTGATGGTTATTTATGAAGTAATTATTGTGATATTTTTGTTGATTTATACTATCTATAATGTTAAAGTTGTGTCATTTGTGTAAGTTTAATAATTATTTGTTTTTTTTACCTTAAATTAAAATAATTCTAATAAAAATAAATAAATATTGTTTTATTTCACTTTTTTTTTCACGCTGAAAACTAAACTTAACACAGGCATGCAGATTTAAGGGGACAACGACTCGTGAAATATTTAGTTCCCGTTGTCCCCTTAGACAAATCTACGTTATGGGGACAACGGGAAAGAAATTTAATCACGTCCCGCTGTCCCCGTGATGGGGGCACGGCGTACGGGGACAACGGGAATAGACGGTAAAATCGACCAATCCGCACTGGACCAGTAAGGCCTAAACACCCTAACTCTAAGCTCGAGCCCCTCGGTGGGGACGTATATGAGCTGTGAAGATGATGATGAACGTAACCAACAAGTTCACCGTCACTAAAATTTTCCAAATTCAAATGTTATAATTAAAATACTCGTTTGGAATATAAAATATTAGACGTTGTCCTGTTCTAAAGTATGTTGTTTTCAGGTGTGGTGGGCGTGGTCGTGGTGAGTATAGGGGGGTGGTGCTTCAGGCTGCGGCGAGGCGAGAGGAGGGACTACCAGTTTTCGCAGCTACCCTCCGACGACAAGCGGCCGCTCTGTGAAGACGCTAACTACGGTAAGGCGTAGTAGGTGTGGAGAATTTTAATAATAGCGTGTAAAAAAACCATAGCAAATGATTTTCATATGTCACATTTCATATCATTGTTGAATGAATGTGATTTAAGATATTACATAATACATAGCACACGTGCGTAGCGCCAAAATCAATCAACTAATATTTTATTGTTACATGTGGTGGTAAATTAGCAATCATTTTTGTCATAACTTACACTTACAAGGAGCAAACATACACCAAGTGTTACATTGGGACAACTGCGAAATAAAAATCATTGTCTGTGAAATTTCACGTGTGAAATCATATGAAGCCCGTAAAACCACAGACTAACTAGAGGTCACCACTGACCAACAGGCGTATTGACTACGGTTGGTACCTAACTAGAACTGTCATTTTTGAAAGAAAATATATCCATTACTGGTTTAGTGATTATATGCATTACGGCGGCGTTCATAATGGCAGTATGATATTCAAAAATGAGAGTTCTAATTAGCAACGAAAGTACGAAAATGGCCCCGCAGAGTGTCATATCATACGTCGCCATAACGTAATGCCTATTGTTAACAGCAACTGTCCGATTTTGGCAAAGGGCTAAAAATTACCGTGCGATGTTCTGTTACGGAAGAAGTGAGTTCAGAGATTGCAAGAAAACCCCTTAATACTCGTCGAAAGTAATGTTTTATTCTTCTAAATGATATTTGCATTGTTGTGTTGACAATTAGAGGTAACATAGCCAGCGCTATCGAGGAGTCCAATAGAAGCTCCCTTCCATCTTCCTTATCATCACTTACCATCAAGTGAGAGAAGGCCAAGAGCTTCCCTGCTAATTGTAAAAAATTGCCAACTGGTTTACCATGATTTTCTCTTAAGTTCTCTTACTCTGTCTCTACTCTTTTGCACTCCGTATCCAATAGTCATTTGAATATAGTTGATCTACAAACAGTATGTTGTTTCAGAACTAATAAGGAAACCATATTACGACGAAGAAGACATTCCCCCGTCGGAGACCGATTCCGAGGATGAAATCGTATTGATGCGATCTGATCGCAACTGGCAGCCAGCGGAGCGAGAATAGTAGGTACCATAATCAATTAAATACAGAACGCATAGAGTCTGGTAAGAGAGAATGACAATTGTCAGCGTTATTGAGGTACTACCTATAGCTCACAAAATAGTATCGATATATGTCTTGGCGTCTTTCTTTTGCATACTTCATTTAGTGCGGAGAATCAATAATACAAAGTATAAAACCATGCCAAGAAGTATAGGACTGAACAGAAAATCGAATTAGACGAAGTCCGAAGGGATCAAACACAAAGAAAGGTTTAATGTAATTAATAATTTAATCAATTAACATTCAGGTAACAAACATCAAATATAAGTTGATGAAATGTAGCTATATATAATCTATATGTACATATATAGTGAAGTTGAAACAATATATACACCGTGTTTGCCGAAACCTACCTTTGTTCACAGACATAATAATCGGTTTCGGCTTAATAGGGTTGTGACCAAGCACCTTGTATTTAAAAAATATTCTGACAGATATAAGTATCAGATACGCCCAAGCAAGGAGTAGTGGCTTCATAGTGAAATTTTAACTCTAGCGGTCCTATTAATAAAAAATTTACCCCTTGGATCATCCTCGGTTTATTGATTCCGTGTTGTCTTATTTTGGCATATGGCAGCCGACATGTGCGGAAACAAGACAAAACATGGAGTAACTAATCCGCGGATGATCCAAGGAGTTAAATTTTTATTAATAAGGCCGTTTGACTAGTACTCATAGATGAATGAGCATAAGAAAAAGAAATGGCATTATATCTATTTAATTCCGTAACGTTTTGCATTAATAATTCTGAAGCTCTTTTTTGTTAGTACCTATCGATACCTTCAATCGATCTATTTTATCTCTACTTCTTTTTACTCTATGGTTCGAAGACGTACATCACACGTATTTTCATCACATTACAATTTCCCTTAGTTTTTAGTAAATGAGGCGTTATCTGTTATATTTTAAGTTATATTCCAAACGTTATTCCATTTTAGATTTGTGATCGAAAACTCTATGTGAGTGTTGCAACAGTATTGGTATTAATAATTGGCTATTCAATGAGACTGCGTGCTAAAACCACTCATACAAGTGTACCTTTTGAGAGAATTATATTTAAATAAGCATGATTGCATACGACCTTCTTTTTGATATATCGCACTAAATGAATTATTCTTTGATATTGTCTCACGTTGTATTCCCAATTCTACATTCAAATAACATAATAAACATTTCACCACACTAAGTGCATATCAATTAAAATTTAACATTATACTCTAGCTGTGCCTTTTTCTTCGAATGTGTACTCCATGCTTAAGTCTCAAGGGAAGAGGACAATCTTTATTTTTTTGAAGGTCCGTCTGGCAGACGGTCGTACCACGAGTAAGCACTGAATTACTGAAATATATTGCACGCGTATTTTTTCATTTTGTACGTAATCAACAACTTGCAACCATAATCGTTGGTTTAAAATATCGCATGACGTCATACGTGCGTAAATTGCCTACTAGCTTGTGATGTAGCGACGCCCAATCCATATCTTTAGAGCTCAGTAGTTTTTTGACGTTTCAACAAAGCTAATTGACGGACTATTACGACTCACCTTTTATAGCCAGGAGCCCTATTTTTGAACCATTCTTCCGGCATCGAGCGCTTTTTTTCAGACTCGCCGATCCGGCGCCGAATCGACCACATCGGGTGCGGTCCAAAATTGCTCATGTGCATATTTGTAAACGGTATGACGTAAATGATGACGTCACCAATTAATGCTGACAGTGCTAACAGAAAAGAAGGTAGTGCACTGTCTCCAAAACTTTCAATGTCAAAGTCAATATCAGTTTCCCGCGCGAGTTTAATTTTTATTTCAGTTTGTTCAAATTTATTTATTCATTAGATTATCTACAATAAATACACTATTTCCTCTGTAACGATACTGTAAGAAGGGCACAATACGTCTCCCTCCAATTTTTCTTTTCAAAAACATTGTCAGCTTGACAGAATCACAGATCGAAAGCTGGCTCCAAAATTGATCTGAGTGCTTACGTCCGAGAGCAGTGTCAACGATTTGAACGGGTTGTTTGCATGCATGCAAAGATTTGCACAATTATCTTATTATGGATCGCATCCATCGTGTGACCACATTTATGACCAACAAAAAGTCTGTTGTCTCCGATCACGCTTATTATTTTTGTTTTTTCTTTCTGTGAGTCTTTCGCAGCTTTTCTTACTATGACGATTCTTAACTAATATCCTTTTGGTAACCTTTTGCTGCTAAAGGTTTTTGTATATGAAGTGGTTTTAGTAAGTGTGCAAATGAAACATTCCGATTTATTTAAGATTAACTTATTTTTTAAACATATATTTCTTGAAATTTTACATTTTGAATAATTTTAATAGTATTTAATAAAAATATTGTGCTTTAAATTTTCAAAGCAATAAAATTATGTATTTCGTAAGATATTATTCACAGATGTGGATTTAAATCACGTCTGTGGTGTTATTTATTGCTATTATTTTTTACTGTTGTAATTTTCTACGAATTTATTATTGTGAATCTCTTTAAATTATTTATTTATTGAACCAGATATTTTATCTGTATATTTGAATGTGACGAAGATATTTAATGTGTATATAAGAATTTGTAAAAATAAAGTTTTGGTGCTCTTTACATCTCGTAGAAAAATGTTTACTGTTGTGATAATTCCGTATTAATTTTGAATAATGTTTTAGCTAATAAAGTTAATAATAATGTTTTGATGTTTTATTTCCCATCATATCGAAAAAAGAGGTAGGGCAGGTGAAGTGTAAGAAAAGGGTGTACGTGAAAGGGAAAATGGGGCAAAAGAAATAACTACTCCGTGTACTTGTACGATTGTAGTTTCTATTGAGTCCAGATATGGCGCTTTCAAAGAAAAATATTTTAACCTTAAAAAATTGCTACATAAATTGCCAATAGCTCGCTGAAAATGGGTTGATTTTGTATTGTCTTTGGGAGCAAAGCTATTCTAAAAGTTACGAGCGTGCTCGTTAGCTGAAAAGAGCTAGAAGTTCCATTGCAATATTCCAACCAACCACACAAATGAAACTTATGGGTATGAGCGTGGTATAAAAAATTGAAGTGATGTTTATTTTACAGATAGAAAACAATTCATGTTTTTTGTGGTACATTTTTTATGACGAGAAAAAGGTACGCCTTCCACCACGGTTGGCGGGTTATAACGATTTCGTAAGTGTACAGGTATGTCCGAGCGCATTGGTAGTGGCGTCGTAGTGTGGACCTTACCATGCGCGCTCACAAGGGCAGGGGAACACCGGGGGGTTTTAGTGGGTAGGCCTGGCACTCTGCCGGGAGAGAGGAGAGCCCCACACACGCTCGCCGTCTAGCCTACGGCGAGTACGGTGCGACTACGCATTTCCCCCGCAAAAAAAGTGTACAGGTATGTATAAAAATTTATCATTATAGATCATTCTCGAAGAAAAGTCAAGTTTAGGTATGAAAATTTACCTACTCTTACGACCTTCATCTGACTGCACGGGAAATTGAAATTTATTGCATAACACGAGTGTTTCAATTCCGTTATGCGTCGCTGACCCGATGCCGATTTAGCGATAAGAACGCAGGGTTCCCACTCACCGATATGCAGTTATCGTTGCAGAAATTACCGAGAAAAATCAAAATTATTACGTGCGACGCGGCCAGCGTGCGAGCCGAGCGGCAACCCTCAGCCATACACCGGCCCGGCCGGTGCGCCGGCCAAACGTACCTAAACTGCGGAGTGAAACCCCCTGACGAAACGTAGTTCGCGCACACAACTAGTGGTCTATATTTTGCATTACGATAAAGAATGTATGAGTCGCTTTGAGCGAATGAAAACTTTTGAAATCCAAACAAAGATAATCTACAATAATACCTTTCAGTTACCTACAAAGAAATAAACACTATGATCGTCACTTATGCGATATTGTAATAGGCGTATACAAGTTTATTTTTTAGTTACTAAAAAATAACCTTGTAAAGAGGGGGGGGGGTGGCTGTGCCCACCCCAGAATGTTAGGCTAGCGATTCAAAATTCGCCATGAACGCCAAAATACTGGTAACTTCACACAAAATTATAGGACAGCCCCCCCGAAAAACTAGATACGCCAATGGATATTGTGTCTAATTATTTAATAGTGCATCAATGAGTAACAGTTGCTATTTATTTCAATAACTTTGTGAAGTGAATCCTCTGTATTTATGAATCTGCGCCAGTACCTTAATTCACAAAAGCTAGTCAATTTGTGATTACTTTGGCAATATATTTGTTAGAATTTTTCATATAATAATCAGGTACAAACATAATTTATAATAGTTAAATTCATAATTAACCCTCAGAAAGATATACATACATACATATAATTAGGTGATGGAATCATTGTTCGAAGTTCAATTTCTTTCAATACACGTTTGTGCACGTTTCAGCAAACTGTCTCGTAAATTGAGGGTCTCACTTTCACTTTGAATTACTTCAAAAGCGGAAATAATTCTACTACAAAGTTCATCATCACACTGTACTTCATCAAGATACACTCGCCTTTTCACCTCTGGCCACAAATAAAATTCCAGAGGTGACAAGTCAGGTGACCCAGCGGGCCATGGTACGGGACCTCTGCACCCAATCCACATGCCTCCATATTTTGAATTTAAATATTTACAAACGGACCTAGTGTATTGAGGTGGAGTTCCATCATGTTGAAAATAATGATGTTTTATTCGACTCAGAGGCACGTCTTCCAACAGGTCTTCGATTATAACTGGTAAATCATCTAAATCATTTTCACTAGCAAACGACTCTTCTATTAATACGGGCCCTACAACTACACTTCCAATAATACCTGCCCAAACTTTCACACTGAAATTGTCATTGTTGTCATTTGTTTCAATTTGTTCATGTTTATTATTGTTAATGCCGTTATGCGTAAACAAAACATAACCAGTCCATAAAATATTGTTATCGATGTTGGACAGTAGCCACTCACAAAAATGAATGCGAGCGGTTCTATTATCTTCTACTTCGTTACCATCTTCTGCTTTTTCATCTTCTTCACTGTCTGTAGCAAGAGGGAAATTGCTGTCATGTAGGCGCTGCTCGCGTTGGTAATTGTACAGAAGGCACTGCGAGGATTTAAGAAGCTTCCACACGTAGTACTGGCTGACGTTAAAACGTCGAGCCGCCTCGTGTGTACTAGCACACGGGTTTCGTTTGAAGTACTCGACCACGGAGCGCTCAAGTCCTGGCTTTATTATACTAGGAGCGCCTCCACCAGTCGCATGTTCAGGAGTTTTAAATTGTCCATAGTCTAATAAGTTTTGATTCGCGGCTGAAATTGTTTCCATGGCAGGCAATACGGATGTGATTCCTCGACGTTGTAGACGCGGTAGACTATCACTGCAATAAAGTCTTTGCGCAGCACGTAATTTTCCTCCGCTAAGAATGTAACACCGCAGCATTTCATACCGTTCCGCATTAGAATAAACATGCGGCATTTTTGGCACTCACACAGGTTCTGATTACAAATTAAAGTTAATGTTGTAAATGCAAAGGTTTTTATAACAAAAACGCTTTGCGTCACGTCAACTTTTTATTATAAAAAAATAGTTACAAGATACGTTTCTCTTGCATAACTTCAACCTGAAACAAATGTATAATACAATTACATACTTCCAAATCTATGTCAAACTACAAAATGCCATTTATTTACACAATAACGTAAGTATAACTCACTAAAACACAATGCAAATACCACATAAGATAAATTCAATTCTGAATATATATATTTTTTTTATATAATTACAAGTAACAAAACGAGCTATTTCTATTATTACTTTTCCTGTTTACTGCTAATTCTTTTTGTTAACAAATAAAATTCTAATAAAACTATTGAGGTTTATTAAAATTTTATTTGTTAACGAAGATTTTTACAACAAATAAAATCGACTTCAAAATCACCAAAAAGTCATAAATAATATAACGAACATTACAATTTTATATAGAAGTTGGTGCCAAATTTTAACTAACTACATAATAATTGTTCTTATCTTATATTTTTAGAACTTTCCAGGTGTTTATTGCTTGGCACCGACTACAATATAAGACTGTTATGTTATACATACATGTATTCTTATATTATTTGTGACTTTTTGGTGTTTTCGAAGTCGGTTTTATTTTTTGTAAAAAAAACCTATTTCAATCTTTTTAGTAAATTTAATACATGCGTATTAGAATTTAAGCCAAAGCAAACACCAGGGTAATTTAAAATAAAACGTCTTTCGCTCTAAACAGTATTCAAATAATTATTTCCGAACTCCTAATCTACCAGAAACTTTCCATCGTCAGCTCAGTAACATGGTATGATGACTACCAAATGCAAATACTTTAATATCTTCAGAAAAAACATGAAACACGTTGGACGTGCCTATGAAATTTAAGGGTTTCCCTCGATTTTCCTAGGATTCCATTATCAGATGGCGACAATGGGACCGCCTCAGAAGTATACTCTTTCGATTACAAAAATAATTTTGAAATTCGTCCCACAAATGGCGGAGTCATCGGTGAACATACATAAAAAAGATACAGTCGCACATAGTAAGAAGTTGGTTAAAAATTTATTAAAATAGCAAAAACCAAAATATAAGCGAAAAACTCGACCTTTGCAAAATCCACGTGGGCACTACCGCCATTAAACTCAAAATAAGAATTCAATATTTAGATTATTCTTTTAAAGGAAACCTTTTTTTTTCTCGGGGGAAATGCGTAACCGCGCCGTACCCGCCGTTGGTTAAACAGCGAGCGTGTGTGGGGCTCTCCCGATAGGGTGCCAGGCCTACCCACTAAAACCCCCCGGTGTTCTCCCTGCCCTTACTAGGTAAGGTCCACACTACAACTCCACTACCCACGCGCCCGGGCAAGCCCGACCCACCGGTCGGGCTATCGCCAAGGGGGGATTGCCCGAGAACACACGGGCAATCCCCAGACGTAGGACCTTACGGCGGCGTGCACGGGAAAGAAGGCACCCCTAAATTCGTTATGAGATAACAGTTATGCAGTAGAAAGAGATGCAAACTTATATGAGTGAGATAAAAGTTATGCAGTAGAAAGAGATGCAAACTTGTATAAAACTGTGCAACCTGAACTGCACAGTCAGAGTAGTAAGTCGCTATTTATTTGAATGACTTTGTGGAGTAAATCTTCTGTACTTATACTATAATCTGCGCCATCCAGTACTTAAAATCACAACAGAAAATAATTTGTGATTGATTACTTATTAGGGCGAAGTTTATTGCAAGGAAATATACTTAGTTGATCATTGCATAGCTGCTAATGTCACTTACGCGCTGTGACCGTACGAAAACGTTAATTTTTACACGTTTTAATCGATTTTTGGGAAACTGGAGTACAAAATAGAGTAAAAAATGTATTCTTGCAATTTTCTGAACAATAAAAATGCACGTCTATTGGTATAGCTTTTATGTCATTTATTATTGTATTTTGTCATTCACAACTGTAACAATATTGAACAGTTTATTATTAACCATATTTCTGTGATTCCATTTTGTAAATACCTGCTATTTGATAGCATTTTTTTTAATACGCCTTAAGTTTTAAATTATGACGATCCTAAACCTGTAATGTATGAAGCCATAGTTAAACCAAATTAGATTTTTGTGTAATTAAAGATGACTGAAACTGCGCCGTATGTTTTTTTTTTATGGAGGACCCGGCAAATGACCTCCTTCTGCCTGATGTTAAGCGGTGAAAGAGGCCCAAATGAGTTGACAGATAGAGTAGGGACGACATCCACCTGCTCGCCCCTTGCCGGCCCAAAAGATGCTATTTCACGCCTCTTTTAAAGGAACCCGTGTTGTAGGATGGAGGAAACAAGTGCGCAGGAAGAGAATTCCAAGTGTGAAATGAACAACAGAAGAAGGAATCTTGGAACTTCTTGGTACGGTGTGAGGAGGAAGAAGAGTGTATGGATGACTGAAAGCCCTTACGCGTGTTTCTGTTTAGGAATGGAGAGGGAGGGATAAGGTTAAAGAGCTCCTCAGAGCATTCCCCATAGAACATTCGGTAAAAGGCGCTAAGAGAGGCGATGTCACGACGAAGTTGTAGAGGCTCGAGGGTGTTAGTTGTCTCTACATCGCCAATTATGCGACGCTGCAATCTGTCCAGAGCATCGAGGAGGTACTGAGCGGAGCCGTCCCAAAGGTGCGTGCAATGTTCCGCCGCGCAAGACCTAACCTGAGTTTTATACAACAAGCATAGTTGGTCCGGCGCAAGATACCTACGCACCTTGTTCAGGACACCGAGTGTCCAGGAGGCAGTAGTTATGACGGATTCGATGTAGTCTCTGGGGTTCAGATCGCAGCGAATGTTCATTCCGAGCAAGATGATGTTGCTCTGTGTGTGAAGGGTTGTGCCCTGAAGAGAAGGTAGGGGGAAGAAAGGTGACACACTTGTTTTCTTAGCATTGAACTCAACAAGATTGTTGGAACCCCATTCGGAGACGAGGTCCAGCGTCCTGTTGAGCTCAATGATAAGATTCTGCCTCTCGCTACCATATCACCACGAGCAGCCCCTGAGCTTCCGTGATATCCCCCATGCACTGTATTGTTGTGTGCATAGCAATGTATACTTTTCAAGGAAAGCATGCCATTGATAAGCAGAAGAAACAATGTTGGGGATAGAACGGAGCCTTGCAGCCGTCAACGCCAACGCGAATTCTACGCTCGTGGAAGCTGGCAATCCACGTACAGAACTGCGCTGGTAATCCGTTTGCTGGAAGCTTGGAAAGAAGAGCCTTGTGCCACTCTATCAAAAGCTTTGGCTATGTCGAGACTAATAGCTACCGATTCGCTGCGCTTATCGATAGATTCACCCCATTTGTGCAAAAGGAACGCTAGAAGGTCACCTGTTGACCGTTTAAAACGAAACCCATACTGACGGTCATTAAGTAACGAGTGACCTTCTAGGTAACGGATCAGCTGGGTATTAGGGACTTCTCCATGATTTTACACAAAATGGAAGTGACGGCTATAGGGCGATAGTTAGCCGGATCAGAACGATCTCCCTTTTTGGGAACCGGCTGGACATTGGCCTCTTTCCAAGATTTCGGCACACAACCAGCAGATAACGACAGACGGTATAGACGCGTCAGGACCGGAGTCAACTCCGCTGCACAATTACAATCGCAGGAATGCCGTCTGGTCCACTTGCTTTTGGAATATCGATCGACTGAAGCTACGCCCGCACATCACGCTGTCTGATGCGGATATCGGGCATAGTGCTGCCACAATGGGATAGTGTCGGAGGTTGTGCACTACAGTCATCGACACCGGAATGAGCCGCGAAGAGTTTTGCCAGGAGGTCGGCTTTCTCCTGCGACTGATGAGCAAATGAGCCATCGGCATGTCTCAGCGGTGGCAGCGAGGTTTGGCAGAAGTTTAATTGCACAGCTTTGGCCAGGCGCCAGAAAGAACGGCTGCCCGTAGGGTGCGCTAGCAGTTCCTGACCCACTTGTGTAATGCGCTGAGCATCCGCTCTAATGTAAGCCCTCTTACACAACTTGGTGGCATTATTGTAGGCTGTTTTCAGATGGCTAATATTAGGATCCCTAGAAGCTCGACCTCTGATCCAAGCGCGGTAAGCCAGCTGTTTATTTTCAACAGCAGAGGCGCACTCGCGATTGAACCAGAGGTTACGTCTGCCTCTACTGACGAGATTGGAATGCGGAATATAATATTTCATTCCTAGTATGATCTCGTCAGCAACAGAGGTAGCGCAGGAGTCCGGATCCATCCTATTGAAACAACGCTGCCACCATGGGACAGATGCGTAATAATCCCGCATACCGTCCCAATCTGCTGACGCATAGTGCCACAGACGGCGTGCTGCAACCACAGGCGACGGTCGCGACGCCTGAGACTGATACCAGGCAGTAATCCGAAGATCCTAGTGGAGCTCGAATCACGACCTAATATACTTCAGGGCGATTTGTCAGCAGAAGGTCCAACAAAGAGGGCGCTTGACCGATAATATCTGGTACCCTGGTGTGCTGGGTAACCAATGTGGTCAGGTCGTGCGTGCTGGGTGTGTCAGGTCGTGCGTGAGAGCGAATGGGTGGGCAGTCCTACCCGCTCGGCGGAAGGAAATCGCTCCTGCGCGTCATCTGCCACCTGACTTAGATGTTCAAAAGACGTAGACACTGCAATGAGTGCCAAAATCGACGTGTACCGCAAGGAGGGAAAAGGAAGGTTCCTCCAAATAGCGCAGACGACGACAGCAAACATCCGCCCGGACAAACAAGCAAACACCAGCCTTCGCCTTGAAGGACTCCTCAAAAGCGTAGCCGGGGTAGTTAAGGTAGCCTGTATCGGCCTGTATCAGCATTGCTGGACGGGCTGTCTCGAGATGGTGGTGGACAGCTAAGAGGTTAGAATGGAGGTCGCGGATGTTAGCGAGCCCCACTTCGAATAGTGGTGTTTTGGTGGGATAGTGCACCGCTGTACGACCAGTCCTAATATTGTGCGCTGTCATGATTGTTGGAGAGAGGCGTGAAATTGAGGTGACGTTGCCGCGTTTCGCATAGTTAATGTGTGTAGGCCTGTTTCGCCAGGGAGCAGCCGACAGATGATTTGCGCTGAGCCTCCGCACGGAAGGGCCCCCGAACCCCACCAGAAGTGGCCACCGGGATCCACCGTCCGGTCACCAACCGGCACGACGGACCACCCCGAGATTATGCGTGGCATGGTGGGGCAACCTCAGGGACTGATGAGATCCGCTTCGGCCCCTGTACTGTACCACAGGCGGCCAGCAGTACAGCCGTTTCTTCGGGTCTTCCTGGGCGGAGGGTCAACTTAGTCAACCTGGCACTGGGTCGATAGAAGCCCACACAAACCACACAAATCGCAGCAACAACCCCTCAAGCTCTGGCTGTGCGCTAGCTAATCCCGAAACGCGGACAAGAAATGGCCACTTGACGGGTTATACGTCATGCGCACGGTAGTAGCTTGCCAGTTGGATTTTTCAAGCCCTACCACCAGAAGTTGCACTCGATTAGCACCACCCGGGGATCACATGTAGGGTCTCGAGGGTAAAACCTACGGACGTGAGCGACTCCAATCCCCAAATGTGAAATGCATAAGTTAAGGTCCAAATTGGTTCGATGACCCTGCGGTGTGGCGTCCGGCCGGGGCGCTAGCCACCATCAATGCGCGTCCAGGAATGAAAACGGCTATTTCATATGTTCGATATTTCGCGCCCGTCGTCGCAACCGCGCCGCGCTAGGCTAGCACTCTGGACGCGCACTTGTGGATGCACACTCAGCTGACTTTTAAAAAAACGGGCGGCGGACGGGCGACTCGATCAGATCTGATCAGATCCAATGAACAGGCGCCGCGGGGTTTCCCGTTTTTTTTATAGATATTTTGAAGTCCATATTATTCGAAAAATATCGTGATTACAAAAATAATCTTCAATTTAGTTTTTTATATTGATCTCTATTTCTTATTTTTTTATTTTGGCTCCTGCTTGAAAAGTAACCCATTATACACGGTGTTTCATAATAACCAATAAATAACCAATTCTTTATCGAAAACTAATTATTAAATTGTGTTTACCCGTAATGTCATTCAACCCAAAATTTTCATGTAAATCATGGACATGATGATGATACTATGATATACATTAAAATTTTGGGTGGAATGACATTACGTGTAAACACATTTTAATAATTAGTTTTATAATAATAATAATAAGCTTTTATTACTGACAAATTAGGTATTTACAAAATAAACAATATATATTCACACATCATATTCACGTTTTATTGTCAGCGTGTCCACCTGACACATAAGCCTCCTCTAATACTTTCCAAGTTTTCCTGTCCCTGGCCAACCTAGTCCACAGAGGGCCAGCAACTTTTTGCAAGTCATCAGACCATCTTTTGTGTGGTCTTCCCCTTTTTCTTTTTACATCCTGCCTGGGAGTCCATTCAATGATATTCTTGGTCCATTTATCATTTTTGTCTCTCAATACATGGCCAGACCACCTCCACTTTAATTCCATGACCTTTTTCAAGATGTCATCCAGTTTCGTAATCTTCCTAAGCTCTGTAGCCCTTTTTCTATCCTTCCTTTTATAGCCTAATATACTCCGTTCCATACTTCTTTGACATGTTCTTAATTTACTGTAATTCTTTTGACTTAGGGCCCAGGTTTGGCATCCGTATGTCAATATGGGCAAAATGCATATATTGAAGACCTTCCTTTTTATTGCCATTGTATAGTGATTACTCTTCATAATATCTTTTAAAGACCAGTATCTCCTCCACGCGCTTGCAATTCTCCTTTCTACTTCATGTTCCATCTAGTCTTGAAAAGATATAAATTGTCCCAGGTAGATATATGATTCAACATACTCCACTGGATTTCCATCTATACTTATGTTGCTTTTTGTACTATTTGATAATATTTTGGTTTTAGATTTATTAATTTTTAGGCCAACCTTCCTACTTTCTGTTGCTAGATCTTGTAACATAGTCTGTAGTGTTTTACTATTATTAGTTATCAGAACTATGTCATCCGCAAATCTTAAATGGTTGAGTCTCACGCCATTAATATTAATACCTTGATTTTCCCATTCCAAGGACCTTATAACTTCTTCCAGTACTGATAAAAATAAATTTGGTGAAAGCGGATCGCCCTATCTTACCCCTCTTTCTATGGGGAAGCTATTGCCCAATGTTTCTAATTTTATTTGTGCTGTGCAGTTTTCATAAATATTTTTTATAAGCCTTATATATTTAGTGTTAACTCCTTGCTTTTTTAATGCTTTCCAAATATAAACGTGCTCCAGTGAGTCAAATGCCTTCTCATAATCAATAAACGCCAAATACAAGGGATAACCATATTCCTTACATTTTTCAATAATCTGTTTAATCACAAGTATGTGGTCTGTTGTTGAATATCCTGCTCTAAATCCCGCTTGTTCATTGGGTTGTTGATAGTCTAGTGTTTTCGTAATACGTTTAAGAATAATCTTGGAGAAAACTTTGTATACGTTTGGTGGTGCCCAAGGTAGACACCACCACGTCGGCGATTCACCGACTTCTGGGTTGCTGATTTTTATTCACCGAATACCAGCTCTTAGAAAATTGGTATTACTAACCTTGGATCCGATTGGTCTCCGTATGTAGCCGGTGGATTTCCTGAGCTAGCTCGAAGGAAGTCGCGGCTCCTGAAGTTCTGCGGTGGATCCACCGGTGGAGACCGGAGCACTACAAATGCCTATTAGGCCACCACGGCTCACACACGCGACGATAATACTTTTGCACAACACCAAGCGGGCTTTCGCACCCCGATATTAGGTGCGCCGCGCAAAACACAATTTGTTAGTTATATTACATTTTATTCCGGCCCGGACATAACCTCTAACAATGTCATGACATTTCGACCCGACTCGACTGACATGTCACATGCGGCCGGCCGCCAAAAAGGCTCTCCCTGCACAGACCACAATGCAGTGTTGCCACTCGCTCATCCTCGAGCGTAAACATCCCCCCGCTCCGGACAGTCCCGGACTGTCCGCCAAATCAGTCTAAGGGGAGGCGAGTGTAATATGTTGATGGTAGATGATGTTCAGTGAAACACATGTTGCGTCGGAGACAGTCGTTTATTGAGTGCCAAAGGTGCTATGAATAATTTACAGTACTGTCTTACTAAACAAGGTTGCGACACATACATTTCCAGAATTATTAACATGTCAGCATAACGTGACTTGGGTCAAGTTGTGTAATAAGTATTATTTGATTTACAATATAATTATTTATATGTGTATACTTCATCTCCCCCGAAAAAGATACAAGCTATCCCCTCCGCACACAAAAAAAAACATAAACGTAAATTACATAAAAAAAAATTAAACAGAAATTATAATTTTATAAAATTTTCTCTTAATTATACACCAATAAAATTATTTTATAAACAATTTTGTTACATTTTTATGCACAACATATTCCTTATTGTGCTTTTTAATTGTTACATTTGGAGACAAGTCATCTATTACTTCAAATGGGCCATTGTAAATATTATCTAATTTATTTCCGGTTTGGTTTTTTAACAATATTAGATCTCCTTTTTTATACTGTACAGGGTTTTTATGCTTATCATATACAATTTTCCTAAGTTGTTTGCTTTGAATTAAGTTTTCCTTGGCATCAAAATGAGCTTTTTGTAGCCTATACTTTAATTCTTTTACGTAATCACCAAAATTATACAATGGTTCAAGTGTTCTATTCAAGTTGCTAGGTAAATTACATAGTTTTCCAAAAACTAATTCGTAGGGAGTGTATTTTGTTTCGGTATGTACAGTCGTGTTATATGAAAAACACCAAAATGGGATCCAATCGCTCCAATCCGTGTTATTGTTTGCACATTGTGTCCTTAAGTATGCTGCTAAGTGTTTGTGACTATTTTCAAGGGAACCTAAGGTTTCGTGGTGGTATGCTGTAGAGTTTAATTTATTAATTCCTAATAATTTACAAGTTTCCGTTAATACCGAGGACATAAATTCTTTCCCTTTGTCCGTGATGATTTCACTCGGGATGCCATAGCGTAATACAAAATTGTTTACAAAACTACTAGATACTGTAATAGTATCCTTTGTCCTTAATGGGTAGGCTTCTATGTACTTACTAAGATCACATTGGATCGTTAAAATATACTTATAATTATTATTATCTAAATCTAGTGGGCCCATTAAATCTAAACTGATTCTTTGAAAAGCTGAATCAGGTGTAGTCGTGACAGACATTGGTTCTTTTGTATACTTATTTGTATACTTATGCAATTGGCAGCTTTTGCATCGTCTTACATAATTGTTGACGTCATTAGCTATACCTGGCCAGAAATAATATTTCTTGATGTTATTTAACATGCGATTTACCCCTGCGTGACCGCTAGTGGGCAACAAATGAAAATCATTTAGGATAACTTTTTTGTCATCGTCATCAAATATTCGTAATACATCTCGAGTTACGAGGAATCGTGGTAGCTTAAGTTGCAACTTTTTCATTTCGCGCAATAAATATTTTAAATTACGCTCATTATTTTTATTTTTTATTACTAGTAATTCTTTAATATTTAAACGTACACATAATCGTTCTAAGTCTCTCGCTAACACCTGTATGGTCGATAACGATCGAGAGTTTAGAAAAATGGCTGATTGCGAAGGAACAAACGAACAGTTGTTCTGTATAATATTATTATCTTTTTTTAAACATTTCTCGTCATATTTATCAGTGAAAATTAACTCTACGATATCTTCAGGTGGCTTCAGAACTTCCACGGCCGTAGGTTGATCAGGCCTAGAGGGCGCGGTGTGTTCTGTAGTCAGTCTGTCATTTCCGGTAATATTTAATTGTCGTCGTTGACCTCTTGTTAAAACTGATACTACATGTTCATGCATTTGTTTTAAATCCTTGCAAGTCATCGGAAGTCGACTTAACGCGTCTGCAGCTGCGTTATTTCGACCCGGAACATACTCAACTTCGAAATCGTATTCCTCTAGATATAAACGAAATTTAGTTAATCGACTAGAGGGGTCATTGAGGCTAAACAAATAAATAAGAGGTTTATGGTCGGTGCAAATTTTAAATTTTCTCCCATATAAATATGGTCGAAAATGCTGTACAGCCCAAACAATTGCTAGTAATTCCAATTCGATAATTGGATACCTAGTCTCGGCAGGTTTCAAATTGCGGCTGGCATAGGCCACTACTTTACCATTGTTATTCGATAAAATGGCACCTATCCCAACTTTGGAAGCATCGGTTTGTAATTTAAATATATTTTCTTCGGAAAAATCGGGGTACTGGAGAACTGGGGGGTTGGTAAGAGCAATCTTTAAATTATTAAATGCGGTTTCACATTCAGAACTCCATTCAAACTTAACACCTTTTCTGCATAAAATATTAAGTGGGTATACTATGCTTGAAAAACAAGGAATAAACTTCCTGTAGTAATTTGCAAAGGCTACGAAACGTTTAATTTCGTCAGCACTTTTTGGGGTTGGAAAACTCAAAACTGTCTCTATTTTACTTGGGTCGGGGAAAATACCTTCAGATGTAATTTTATGGCCTAAATATATAATTTCCTTTCTCAAAAATTCGCATTTCAATGGGTTAAGTTTTAAATTAACTTTTCTTAATTGATTTAATACGCAAATTAAATTTTTATTATGATTATTTATTGAATTTCCCAGAACTACGCAATCATCTAAATAAATGAAACATTTTTTGTAGTTAAGTCCTGCCATGGCTATTGTCATGAGCCTAGAAAAAACACTGGGACTTGTCTTGAGTCCCATAGGACAACGTTTCATCTGATATTGTTTTCCCGCTGAAAATGCAGTATATTTACGCGAATTAGAATCTAAAGAAAGTTGATACATTTTGTCTACAGAAAAAGATGTATATTTTCGCGATTTTTCATCTAAATTTAGTTGATAATAAGATTGTGACAAATCTAATTTCGAAAAATAAATGTTTCCTGATAACGAGTCTAAAATTTCCGTAATATTAGGCAATGGAAACTTATCATCTTGAATTCTATTATTAAGTTGACGATAATCTATGACAAGTCTCCATTTCTTTTCACAAGACTTATCAGTTTTCTTTGGAACTAATAAAACAGGGCTTGACCATTCTGAGACGGTCTCCTCAATAATGTCGTTATCTAACATTTCCTGAATTTGTTTATTAACTTCCGGTTTCAAAGCATGTGGGACTCTATAAGGCTTAATGTACACTGGTGACATATTTTCCTTCAAAGTAATTGAGTGTTCCATTAAGTTAGTAACTGTTAATTTGTCGCCTGGTAGATGAAACACATCGGAATATTTGGCGCATATATTCTCTATTCCTATTCTCTCTTCCTTGTTTAAATAGTTTAAGTCGAGTAAGTCAAACAGTGTTTTAACACGCTGCGTTGATTTATATTCCTCCGTAAAATAGCAAACATCAAAACTATCTAAAGTAGAAATATCTACGCTAGAAAAATTCAAACTTATATTCTCATAGTTCGTGTTAAGAACTTTAATGGGTATGCAACCGTTTACAGGCTTTGCAATCATTCCTGCAAGAAATACCCCTTCCTGCAATTCTTTTGCTAAAATAACACAATCTTGAGTGGACTGGCATGGAATATACTTTATAGTTTCACAACGCGCAGGTATCACGTGTGTGTACGAATCTTTGTTATCTATATGAATACGTACTGTTTGAGTATTTTTTGACAATTGCAAACACATCATCTTGTAATCAATTACAGCATTATAATGCTTGAAAAAATTTTCACCTAAGATTCCGTTGGCGGAACACGATAAATTCTTAAAAACATAGAACTTTTGTTGAAATACGATACCATTAAACATTAAATCTAAATAAACATAACCTTCTGACATCAACTTACCACTTACACCCTTAATCGTTATTTTATCATAATAAATGTTATTTAATAATCTATTACTACTTAACCATTCATATTTTAGGACGCATAGACTTGCACCGCTGTCTACTAATAATTTTATATTATTTTCGTAATTATCACCTACAAACATGGTCACTATGCTACTTATGTTATAATTAAAAATAAAGTGTTCATTCACTGAAGGAACGAAAAAACTCATTATTAGGTGCATTCGCAGTGCATTCCTGGCTTGAGTTGGCGCGGGTGTGCTGGATTCGCGGAAAGCGGTTTCCGATACCATTGCTCAACTTTGGCATTGTCGACCGAGCTGGGCGTGAGAACCTCTGTGTGTGTCCGCGTGATGAATTATTGTAATACTTCGTTGGCTTTAAATGTCCTTGAGGATTATACGAATTATTAAAATTAAAATGACGACTCGAACTAGCACGATTTCTATCAAAATGCTCGGGCCTATTTGAATTTATATTTCGATAGTTATTAGAAAATCGTCTGCGTTGGGTGTTTGCATAATGAAATTGCCTGATTTTCATGACATTGTCTTCACTGGGAGACATCGTTTGTTCATCAACAGCTGACCTAATGGCATCCGGAAGCGAGTCGAATTGGCGAGACGCTATGATGGTACTGAGGCGTTTGCTAGAGAGCCCATCAGCAAAACGTTTGATGGCTATCTTTTCATTTAAGGGACGCAGCACGTCATATTTATTATCATCCCCATCGGCTTGTGAAATAGTCAAGTTGACAAATAACTCTTCCAATTCAGACCCATAACTCTCAATAGACCTATGACCCTGCTTAGTACTAAACAATTGGGATTGTAATGCAATATGTGACTTTTTTTGTATTAAAAATTTACGCATGTCGCTGATTAAACTAGAGACATCGTGATAGCTAGATTTTATTCGCAGTTTAGCACTGGCTGATAGTCTGGTTTTTAACACAAACTCAATTAACAACATTTTTGAATTGCTATCAAGCATTTTCTCATATAACTGAATTCCATCAATTAATTGCAAAGTTATTTGTTCCGATCCGTTCATTATAGGTAGTAGAGAAAGGGCAGTTTTCAAATCAAAGGTATTGGAAGCCATTTTTGGTGAATGATCCTCTAGTTTCACAGGTACTAAACTAATAATTGAATTATATAAAATATTTATATCATGAACTATTGAATTAATATGTGTAAGAGATTCCGAACTCAATTCTGAAACTTCGATTTTTTGTTTAATACTAGATAAAATACACTCTAACTTATTATATAATAACTGTGCCTCTTTTAATTTTAAATGAGCTGACTCTGAGCTTTCCCTTCGGGCTGGGCCAATCTTAATTAAATATGTTTTTATATTTTTTAATCCCTCTAAAATAAAAGTTAAGTCATTAACAGACATAGCAAAAAGAGTAAAAAAACTTAAACTTTACACATATTATAAAGGCATAAAATAATAACTTAATTAAAAGATAAACTAAATTTAGTTCGAAAGAAAAAAAAATTGGGGTTACTTTCTCAAGCGAAACTAGCTCTGTATGCTGACTGCTGCTGCGTGCCTGGTGGTGTCATCTTCTTGCGCACGTTGTAGACGCACGTGGGGTGAACGCGCTGGGTGGGCCGGGCTATACCCTGGACTCCAATCCTGTGCTCGTGGGCCGGGCTATACCCTGGACACCGATCTTCTGGAGGCTGCTTTCATTATGCTTGAGGCGAAGTCAAGTCTTGACGAGATATAGTGCTGATAGTGACTGCATTTAACTCTCTTCTTTAGAATAAGTTTTCCCCATTTTCTTTCTTGTTTCTTGTTATTTGAGTATCTTCATCTTAGTGCAGGAACTTCTGGCTTAGGGTCGCCATGTAATATGTTGATGGTAGATGATGTTCAGTGAAACACATGTTGCGTCGGAGACAGTCGTTTATTGAGTGCCAAAGGTGCTATGAATAATTTACAGTACTGTCTTACTAAACAAGGTTGCGACACATACATTTCCAGAATTATTAACATGTCAGCATAACGTGACTTGGGTCAAGTTGTGTAATAAGTATTATTTGATTTACAATATAATTATTTATATGTGTATACTTCACGAGAAAGAGTAGCGACCGCGCGCTTCAAAACAGAATCCCCAACTAGGACCTCGGCAAACCTGGGCACACCATCAGACTCTAGAGTAAGTTGGACAATGCGTCCGCGACGCCAACGTAAGGGTGGCAGGTTTGGGTCCTTCACTAACACGAGGTCTCCAACCCTCGGTGGGTTTGTCTTATCTGACCACTTAACGCGCTGTTGCAAAATGTGTAAATATTCAAGGTGCCAGCGGCGCCAGAAGCTCTGGGTAAGCTGCTGGAGCAACTCAAACCGCGAAAGGCGTCCTGGATTGATATCTCTATACGGATACTCGGGCAGGGCGTTAAGTGGTCTGCCTATCAAGAAATGGCCCGGCGTGAGGGCCTGCAAATCGTTCGCGTCGGTAGACAACGGACATAACGGACGCGAGTTGAGAACCGCCTCAATCTTATGAAACACCGTCGCGAGTTCCTCAAACGTGAGAATAGTCTCCCCAATAACGCGGCGAAGGTGAGTCTTGGCGGCCTTTACAACAGATTCAAAAATCCCTCCCCAGTGAGGGCAAGACGGCGGGGAGTATCGCCATGTTACCCCCCTACGGGAGAGTGTGGATCCGATCTCAATATTATTTTTATCTAAAAATTTACAAACTTCTCTTATATGTCTATCAGTGCCCTTGAAGTTCGTCCCACAATCGGACCGAATTAGAGAAGGCAGTCCCCGGCGGGAGACAAATCTGCCTAACGCTGCTAAGAAAGCGTCCATGGTGAGCGCACTCACCACCTCCAAATGAACGGCTTTAGTGGCCAAACAAACAAACACACACAAGTAAGCCTTTTCAGTCTTAGCATTACGGAGTCGCGACGTTTTTATAGTGAACGGTCCCGCGAAATCAGTTCCAACTCCTAATAAGGTCATTGATTCATTCACACGATCAGCAGGCAAATCACCCATTTGGGGCTGCATCGTCTCGGGGCGTAAACGATAGCAGGGCAGACATCGAAAGATAACAGATCGGATTATTCTTCGCGCTGACAAAATCCAAAACTCCCGTTGGAGGAGCGCGGTCAATGCATTACATCCGGCATGAGCATTCTTCACATGGCGATCAATGATCAACAATCGCACCAATGGTCCGTCCTTGGGGAGCAGCAGGGGATGACGTGATCTATAAGGCAAGTTAGCGTGCCTCAATCGGCCTCCTACACGCAACAATCCCTTATCATCCAGAAAGGGAGTCAAACGCACCAAGGGTCCCTTTAATTTGGATGTCCCGGTACGGAAAATCTTAAGTTCCGGTTCAAACGCTCTAGACTGGGTCATACGCACCCAATGCAAAAGAGCATCTTGGCGCTCCTGCGGAGAGAGGACCGGACACAAATCTTTGTCCTGAGGCCGTCGACAATTTCGAATAAATCTTCTTATCCAAGCGGTCACGCCGAGCAACATGTCCAGAGAACTGTAGCGGTCTAATAAAAATTCCCGCTCTGGAGCCGCCATAGTCTCGACAGCGTGAACACGCAAGCCCGGATTTGGTACCTTCACCACAGACCATTCTTTCCCCATTCCGACTCCTCTTCCCTGTTCCAAATTTACCAATGATACACTCTTCGCTTTGTTTTTGTTTTCCTATTCTTCCATTAAAGTCTCCCATTACCACCACATTTTTATATGCAGATTTCAGGGCTTCCGAGAGATTCTCATAAAAGGTATCTTTGATTTGTTCATCAGCCTCTGTAGGAGCATATACTTGAACAATTGACCATTTATCTTTGAAGTCAGGTAGGTAGATGTTAAGCACAGCAATTCTTTCAGATATGCCTTTTATTTCTACTATGTTTTTCTTCCATGCTTTTTTAATTAAAAAACCTACCCCATATTGGCCCTTGGTTTCTCCATTGTAGTAGAAAATGTAATCATTATACTCTTGTATCTGCTCTCCCAATCTTCTTACTTCGCATAATCCCAAAATGTCCCATTTGATTACCTGAAGTGCATCTACCAGTTCTTCTAGCCTTTCATCTGTTCTCAGTGTCAGAGTATTTAAGGTTGCTATGTACAAGTTAGAGCTTTTGTTTTTGTTTTTCTTTATTTTGCTTTGTATTAGAGGGTTACGGTCTATATCCCCCACGGTGACCGCGTACCGGCTTGGGGGAGATTTGGTTTTGTTTGTTTCCGTTGTTTTTATTAATTTACTATTCTTGAGCTTCCAGTTGCTGACGTGTGATTTCTTTGATTGTTATTGTTTATCTAAAAAAGTATTAAACGAGTTAGATCTTACTCGGTGTGTTTTCTCAAATTTATTAATTTTGATGGCTTTATTTACAGAACTCGTTTGTTTTCCGTTGTTGTTTGGTGATGTGGAAGGTGATCGTTTCCGTTTTTCATTTTGTTTTTCTTTGATAATGAGTTTGTCATAGCGTAAGAATGCTTCGTTCCCTTTTTTTATTTCTTCCTGTTGTTTAAATTTAAGCTCTTTTCTCTTATTTAAAACATCCTTTGGAAAGTCTTCGGTGATATAGATGTTATCTGGAAAAAGTTTCTTGTTTTTGAGCATTTCTATTCTCCGCCACTCGAGGGTAACCGATACGTGAATGGGTCTTGTTTTGTTTTCAGTTATGGTTCCAAGTCTGCGGGCACTACTGATTTCCCATTTGTCCCATTGGTCGATACCTCCTTTTTGGCTTACTTCATTCAGTATACCCAAGACCAGATCTAGAAGTTCAATAAAACTTTTTTCAGTCTCTTTGACTCCATGAAGGATTATATTTCTTTTCCTCAGATCTTTTTCAATGTTATGGACCTTAGTTTTAAGAAGCGTAATTTCTTTATTCAAGATTTGTTGTTCCTCCAATATTGGTGTTAGTTTTTCGTCAATAGTAGCTGAAATTTTTGCAGTGACATTTTCTGTTATCTTCTTCGTTTGTTTTTCAAATTGTTCCTCCATTTTGGCTAGTACCATTTGCAGATCCATTTTCGAATTCAAATTCTACCACTATTAGGATAATTGGTAGAATATATCCTTTTTTGCTGGCAATACTTTTTAAGTGGTATCCCTATTCTTATTGACAGCTGACAGATCCTAAGTTGTCAGTTCAATTTGTTGGTTATACCGTTATACCTATAATTGGTTATGTATAGTTTTACAATTTACGATTTCAATGTTTTTTGGCAAAAACAACAAATGATATTCACTTATTTATAGTAATTTGTGATCCTCACCGAAGCACTTTTAAGTGGAGGTATTGTTTGCGATAAGAAACAGCCTTTTTTTTTTCTCTTTTATTAATCTTGCAATCAGTCCATGGACTATGAGCAGAAGCCCAATTCACGTAATCATCATTCACCAAGATTGAAAGTTGACCATATTGAAATTGTATTGTGAATTAATCAAAAATTGGTATTCTTCTAACTAAATGTTACAATCAAATCACGTTAAGATTTCAATATCATCTCGATATAATCTCATAATAGTCAATTTTTGAACGTATTTCGATTCTCAGTTACCACAGATTATAGCACAAGAATGTGCGTCGTAATGTTGGCACTACGCTAAAAATCTTGTATGGCCTATGCTAATAACTGGCTGAAAAGACTTATGTTCGCGCCAGAAAAGCATTTTAAAACGTCAAAAGAATTGACAAATTCAAAACTTTTCAACTGAGCTCGTTTGTTTTCGCGCGCTTAAGGTCAACGTTTAAAACACAAACTAATAAGTGACAAGTTGTTTAAAATGAAAGCGACGTCGATGAAACAAATAGAGGTGTTGTTGGACTTTTTAGACGGGCACCGCTCTCTAGCGCTGGGACGAGTACGCGGCAAAGAGGGCAGTGTACTGTCTCAACGATTGTGGAGGCAATGCGCTGATAATTTAAACAGCGAGTTAGGTGGTGCCATAAAATCCCCTCAGGAATGGAAAAAAGTAAGTAACATAAACTTTTCCTAAGTTCTTTAATATATTTTATTACATTTGTTACAAGCTCTATGACATTTTCAGTACTACAACCAATATAAAAGTAGAGTGAAGGCAAAAGCGAGGGCTATCAAAGACGGAATTAAGAGGACAGGCGGAGGCCCTGCCGAATCAGTTGAACTGACTCCTCTCGAGCAGAGACTCCTTTCAATTTTAGGAGGCTGCAGTTCACCTCTTCCTGTTAGGCAAAACCCTCTGCCTAGCTTGGTAAGCATTCTACTTAGACCAAGCTAACAGTAAGAATAGATATTTCAACCATTTGTGAAATAAATCAATAAGTATTGTTCTTTATTCACAAATCTGCAATATTACTTTAACACACTGTGAATGAAGCATAGGTACAATTTCTTTTATCCAAAGATGCTCCTTTCTTTTTATTATTTTGAATTAAGACCATACAAATTATTTTCAAGTAATTTAATGTGTAGTAAAATTTTGGATAACTTCATTTATTTTAATTTATGTTTACACAGCATTTTGTTCAATTATTTATCTCATACTCATAGAATGAAGATCACAATGCAAAATATTCTAGAGAAGAAACCAGGCATGACCATAATTATGTGGAAACTTTGTGAGTACAGCACAACTAACTTATAATGTGAAATGAAAAAAATAACCAATTCAACTTCAACAGACATCTGAGACGTTACTTTGTCATATTATAACTTTTTTTACATTTTAGATTCGATGAGCATGTTACAATGTAAGTATGAAACATAATTTAAATACCTAATTACCTGACTATCAATCTAAAATAAACATATACAATTATATCTTGACGAAACTCATAATTCACCTAATGTAGGTGAATTATGTAATTATGTTATATTTTAATTTATTACATAATTCTGTAATTAACATATTATCTTTATTACTTAATTTTTCCTTTGTGTTTTCAGTGAGCCTGGAGATTTTTATGTTCACCCACTGGAGAATTCATTTGAGTAAGTTATACATTTGTAAATAATAGTAAAAATATTATAACAAGCTTATGATCCTTAAAAGTTTGACACTAATAAGAAATATTTTTGTCTTTATAGGAATATTGAAATTGAAAACAGTTTAGAAGCTAAGTATGATCAATTAATACTTTATAATTATATACTATCAGCCTTATTCATAAAAATATTTTTGTCATATTTAAGTTAAGCAGTGTCTGTCACTTTCAATCTCATTACAAAAAAAAAGACATCAAAAGTGATACCAACATTGTATAACTTAAACATTGGGGAATGCTCTGAGGAGCTCTTTAACCTTATCCCTCCCTCTCCATTCTTTAACAGAAACACGCGTAAGGGCCTTCGGAGTCATCCTTACACTGTATCTTCCTTTTCACACCGTACCAAGAAATTCCAAGATTCCTTCTTCTGTCGTTCATCCCACACTTGGAATTCTCTACCGGTGCAGGTGTTTCCTCCATCCTACAACATGGGTTCCTTCAAAAGAGGTGTGAAAAAGCATCTCTTAGGCCGGCAAGGGGCGGGCAGGTAGGATAGTGGATGTCGTCCCTACTCTATCTGTCAACTCATTTGGGCCTCTTTCACCGCTTAACATCAAGCGGGAGGAGGTCATTTGCCGGGCCCTCCATAAAAAAAAAATTGTTTAAATATTTTTTATGAATAAGGCCATATATGAATATAAGTACTATAGGGTACTGTTATCGTATATAAACTTAAGTAAAAAATACATATTGTATTTTAGTGACAATAGCCGTGATTCTCTTATGGCTGAAATGAAAATAACGGGGAACCCTGATGCTCTAGCAACAGCAAGACTTCAGGATGGACAGACGTGAGTAAATTTAATTTCTACTTAATATAGAAAAATTATCAAATTTTTAAGATTTACACCACACCCATACTTAACATAATGACACATCACAGCCAAATAAAATTACTTTAACTGATGTGTTTCTGCAGTAAAGTTGTCAGATTGAGACAGCTGGTGTTGTATTGGAAGCATCGGGGCCAGTATCTTATTCTGTCAATGTAATAGTTCTTCTTCTTCTTCTTTTTTAATATGTGGCAATTGGTAATGTAATAGTTCCTCTTGATTTTATTAGGTGTAAGCAAAGAGTGACTTATGCCAGGTGTTATAACCACCTTTAAGCTACCCACACGGGTATGGCCAGTGGTGTGGTGGGTTTGCAGTGCTACACCACCACACCACCATTCCATCTTCTTAATGGTATCGAAGAATCAAAAAGTAAACATTGTTTGCAGTCAGCAGGCTGAAAGGTCTCGCAAGGAGCAAGCTGAAAGGCTTCGCGAGGAGCAGACTGAAAAGCCTCGCGAGGAGCAGACTGAAAGGCGCGAGGAGCAAACTGAAAGGCCGCGCAGGGAGAAGGCTGCAAGGCCGCGCAAGCGTCGCCGCCTGCGATCCCCTTCACCTAAACGTAATTTTGTTATCTTAAAATGTTAAGTGATTTATGGATTTGTTATTCATGCAGTTATAAATTGGTTTTGCAGAAATGGATGCTTTCCAAGAAGCTGGGCGGCATCTAGCTGTGGTAGAGGCTGAAGGGGTAGAGGTTAACAGACAGTTAGTCTGTGCTACAAATCGACAGGCAGCTGCAATAGAGAGTTTTGTAGCACAGTTCAAGAGGTTTGTTGACCTCTATGCCCTTAATAATCAACCTAATGCCACACTTTAAGATATCTTACGGCTTCGATTTAACAAATGTCTTATTGGTAAGTTTACAAAAAGAAAGTTTTTGATAGAATTACCTTTTATTGCAATATTTTTCAAACCCTAAAAATATTTGTACTTTAGTTTTTAAAACTTTAACTATTAATACCCACTAAAATGGTGGATATGTTAGTCATAGTGATTAAATAGCTATTATACGTAATAGCTGCCTATTATAATATGATAGATAAATTTTATTAATCACTTTATCCAGATTTTATTCATAATAGCAGATCAAAGTTAGTTAAAGTAATAAATAAAGTTCCAACTTGCATCCCCTCTCGCTTCTTATTCCACTACAGATATTAATAATCTTTCCTTTCGTCCGGTCGTCTGTTCGTTCCATCGAGATCTGGGTTCCTGACCCAGGAGCAGAGTGGCGAGGTGGCTCAGGAGTTTTAAACCACCTAGAGACTTTTAGTTTACTGCTAAACCTCCCACCGAAATCTCACCGAGCCAGAGATGTTAGATAATAGTTACTCATCTAGCTTCCGCTTAACAATAGTGCACGAAATTTCGATTTCATCCCCAGTTATAAGTAAAATAGTATCAAATGTAAGGGAAATTTATTGTATAGCTGTAACCGGCATGCATTGCAATGCCTCGTAAATGCCATTTTTTGCTAGGGATCCTCACGGGCGTCCCCAGAACACTACCAAAGTTTCATTACAATCTGATGAATAATTTCGGAACGCATAGAGGACAAACAAACATTGTACATACATTGATTTTTATTTATATAGATTATTTATAACACATTAACTCAAATATTAAGAAAATGTACAATAAAAAAATATAATTAAAACTATTTAAAATAAAAACATTATTATTGCTTCACATACAAGTATAGGTTCACCTATACTTCTTTTACTACTTTATCCACTTTCGCTGTAACAGATATATCCTTAATTGGCCCTCATATAATGCTCTAATGAATTTATTGTTTCTGAAAATATCCTCCCTTAGCTTCAATGAAGAAATGTCTTCATATGAATAAACCAATTTTGAAATATGGTAGATCCCATGCCTGTCTGGTCTGTTTAGATCATAAGGCGTGTATAGCATCTATGCTTTCGTTGTTCACAGCGGTAGACGGACGACCATCACGACATTCCATCACTTAGATTGACACAACTGCATTTGAATTCTGCAAACTAGCTATAAACAGTTGACTTGTATGGTGTTTAATAGCCAACATCATTTTGTTTTTTAAATATTGGTCTTTGTGACCAAATTCTGGAAATTTGTTGTGCACCCTATTTAATTTATATTACGGTTTGCCCACAGATTTTCTATAAGTGCGTTTTGCACGGCTCTGCCCTGTTGGAGCGGTACGTTTTGACGGCGGCGAATTGCGGGTGCTGCCAATTCGGCCGGTAATGTTGAGGGCGCAAGGGCAGTTTCTTCGTGGCGCAATTGCAGCTGCTGGCGGCGCTCATTCTCACGCTCGAGAGCAGACAGCTCGGGTACTGCGAGGCGGGCCCGGTTGGCAATGTTGTGAAGTACACAGCATGCGTTAACAATTTTGCCTGCCATTACGGGCTTATAGTGTAGCTGTCGCGCAACTAAGAGGCACCTGAAACATCACAAATTAAATTGTTTTTTAAGTAACAACAGTTTTTTTTATTGATTTTAATTTTATTTGGCCTGTCTGTATAAATCTTTGTAATACACACACACTGAACGACTGAAACATGGAAGATTACCTACTTTTGGCTATTGGTCCATGTGCTATTGTTTGTTATTGAAATCAAAGCTCAGCAAGTTGTTTCATTTATGTCAACAAGCTCCCTTCTACCCACAGTAATTTAATTAAATAAGCAACCCACCTAAATCTTGATTTGAGGACTCCTATAGTCCTCTCTACCACATTTCGGGCCTTCACATGCTTATTATAATAATAAGCTTCGGGAGTGCCCTCTGCTGCATTTAATATTGGGGTCATTACATTTTTTCTTAGTGGATATCCGCTATCTCCTGTAACAATAGAACGCTTTTTGTTGACGTAATTTGAATTTCTGTAACATTTTAGCAATAATAGCAGCAATAATAAGTCAAAATATAATGGATTGACTTTGAAGGGCTAACATAGAATTTTCCTTGCAGTGAATGTACCTATTTATCTTTTTTTAGTGCTAACTATACATTAGACTATAAATATAGATCAAATTTTTCTGCATACCCAAAAGAAAATTTGTTTCTCCACTCTCATTTAAGTCATTGAGATAACCATTTAGTGGATGGTGACTCCAAACTGATGAGTCATGAGTACTCCCAGGGTTCGAAGGGTCCACAGAAAGAATGTTAAGATTGGCATCACATATCTGAAATGTAACATTGAATTCTTAACTTCAATACATAAAATTGTTTGCTTACATACAAAACAAGGTAAGTTTCGCGCTCTTCTGGGTATTCCTTTAGTATCCTGCTGCACGCGGAGGGGGGAAGGGGTCGGAGGGGAGTCGAGGGAAGTCTCCCTTAAAGAGGGGAGATGCGAAAACTTAGTTAAAAAAAAATAATTCTGAGGTTAGGTCTGAAAACTGCTTACAACTTGTCCGAGACTAAATTTATAGCCTGCAACAAAGACAACAATCAGTAGAAATTGTAAAAATGAGACAAAAATGTGTCTGACTGGAATTGGTTCTGAATAGTCATAAAAAACAACTTAACCTAACCAAGTTTCAAAACAACTTAATCTAACCGACTTTAAAGTGCCCCAAGTCATTTCTGTGTGGTCAAAAAAATTTACCTATCTGCATCTGTTTGAGGTGCCCCGTAGCGGGTCTGGGTGGTCTTAAAAAAAATAAAACCTAACCAAACCAACTATATTTGAAGTGCTCTGGGTGTCAGTCGAAGTCAGTTCTGGGTGGTAAAAAAAATCTTTACACATAATTAAAATTTGCAGATTTCAAAAATGACCACTTTCCGCACTAAAAGCTTTTAGATTGATTGATTTGTGGCATTAATACCTTTCGATTAAAGCCAAACAGATACTAGTGCAGCAGGATACTAAAGCCAACCCCTCTTGTTCTGAAAAAAAAATTCTACTTACTATCATCACATTAAGTGAGTGATATCCTTTACGGCAATAAAAAGCCTCTTCCCGCTCTGACGGCTTTATTATGCTGACATGTGTGCCATCTATGCAGCCAAGAACTCCGGGAATACCAAAAGCTGAACGAAACCTAAAATTCACAATATCAGTGTAAGTATATTTTTGTTACAATAACATATTTAACAACTAGTAATAGTCTACCTTCTTCGGAGTGTTTCTCTATCCTCTCTTGTTTGGGGGAATTGGACATATTTCCCAAATATGTTACTATTGTTTAGGGCGCATGCAACTTGTTTCACAGCTCTGGACACAGTGGGTTGTGAAACAGAGTGTAATGCACTTTGTCCTACCAAAGTTTGGTAGGAGCCACTTGCGAAAAACGCAAGAGTAATTAAAACCTGGAAAAAGAATTGCATTGAAGAGAACATAGCTAGTCATTGTCACCCCTTATTTAGATAGGTAATAATCTTACTTTAGAAGAGACATCTAATGCATCATTTCTTTTTGGATTTCCAATATATTGACGAACTTCTTCTATAAGAATTTTAGTTAGATTCTTCGAGAGCCTGTAGGTTTTTTTAAATTCTCGCTCACTGAGGCTGAAGGCATCTGCAGCAAGACGACGATTGCGTTGGGTACGTTGTCGTTCCCTGGCTCTTCGTGTGGCAGCAGCCATGGCAGCTCGGTGCGCCGCAAACAAATAATGCCAACGAAGCCCGGAATCGCTCATTTTAAATGGTGGAAGGTAGAAAACAAGAAATGAGAATCACAGAAAACCACAAGAACTGTACAAAAACTAATTTGTGATAGCTTCAATACAATCTAATGTCAGTATGGTTACGATCAACTTTCAAGCTCAATTTTGACATTAAATAATTTTCAGAATACCAATTTTTGGCCAGAATCCATGTCATTATTTGCTTTTTTTTAGCAGAATGCCGATTTTAGCCTAAATCATGTTTCGGTTGCATTACAATCTAGTTGCATTCTTTGACAGATCAACGTCAAACTTTTAGTGTACGAGAATGCCATTGTTGATGCAAATGATATCGAGACTAGATCGGAACTGTATTTTTATAAAATTTTAGTTACGTGAATTGGGCTTCGAATGTTGTGTGAGATTCAAGATGGTAGGGGTACTTTAACTTTCCCAGCAGAAAGCTTCCCCGTGTATCATAATTGGCTGTCCAATATATGCCGTCTTTTAAGTCTATGAGTCAACTCTGGGATGGTGAGCTGAACTGCTAAGTGATTAGGATGGTTTATAAGTCTTGTCTTGTAATTGGAGACATTGCTTCTAATTTCCTCCTTAACAGTTTTGATGTTCAAATGCTCATGTATTTCACCTATTTTTAGAAACCATGGCGCGTCCGATAGCTGCTTGAGGATGTAGTTTTGCGTCCTCTGTATTATATTAATATTGGAGTCACATGCGGAGCCCCATAGTTGGATTCCATATGTCCAAATAGGCTTTATAATGGCTTTGTATAGAAGAAGATTGTTATCCAGAGACAACACAGAGTTCCGGCCAAGCATCCAGTACAGTCCCCTGTATCTGCAGTTGATCTCATTTCTTTTTGTCTTTATATGTTTCTGCCATGTAAGCCGTCGGTCAAGGTACATGCCCAAGTATTTGACTGAGTTACTATGTGGGAGCTCATTGTTGCGCAAAGGCACAGGTAGACAGTTCTCTCGGCGCAACGCGAATGTTACATGGGTGGACTTAGTTGCACTAGCCTTTATTCTCCATTTGCTCAACCACTTGTCAATCTCATTTAAGCAGAGCTGTAGGTTCAAGGAGGCTTCTATAGGACACTTACTACGGGCCAGAATTGCTGTGTCGTCAGCGAATGTTGCAACTGTAACATTAGTTGTTTGCGGCAGGTCACTTGTATAGATCGTGTATAAAACAGGTCCCAGAACCGATCCCTGAGGCACCCCAGCTGCGATCTCATAAAAGTTGGAGGTGCAATCATCCTCTTTGACCTGAAAAATTCTTTCAGATAGATATGATTTTATCAGGCCAAAGTATGTGTGAGGGATGAGTAGCTTTATCTTGCACTGTCGAAGGCCTGCTGCACATCAAGGAAAGCGGCAGAGCAATATTCTTTCTCTTCAAGTGCATCTCTAATTACCCTGCACACTCTGTGGACCTGTTCAACTGTGCCGTGGTGGTGTCGAAAACCAAATTGGTGATCCGGTATAAGAGATCTATCCCGAAGTTCCCGCAGCAGTCTCCGCAACAGAACCTTCTCACAAACTTTCGATGTCACTGGTAGGAGGCTGATTGGTCTATAAGAGGTTAGTTCATGGACAGGTTTGCCAGGCTTCTCAATCAGTATAATCTGTGAAACTTTCCACAGTGCCGGGAAGTATCCTGTTCTCATTATACTATTAATGAGAGTAGTTAAGAAAATTATGCCTTTTTTGGGGAGCTCTGTCAGAACTTTCTTGTCTATAAGGTCATACCCAGGTGCTTTTTTATTTTCCATGTGCCTGATGATACCCAATATCTCTCTTGGGTTAGTTGGTGAGATGGGCAGATCCAACTGAAGTGGCCGTCCAAGAATCTCATTTATCTCTGCTTCCTCAGCTGCGCACTCAGCTTCATGGGGGGTGAAAATTTTGGCTAAGTGCTTTCCAAAGGCATCCGCTTTATCCTGTTGGCTTCTTGCACATACGTTGCCCTGCAATCTGATGGGTGGTTTGGGTATTGTAGGCTTGTTCATATTTTTAGCAACTTTAAAGAGCGAGTAGTTAGATGCTCCCGTCGCCGTCAGAGATTCTAGGTGTGCCCTCATTGATGCATCTCTTTCCCTCTTTAAGATGTCTCTCAAATCTTTGCAGGCTTTATTAAGTGCTGCCTTAACTTATGGATGGCGACTGTTATGCCACACCCTACGCAATCTTCTTTTTTCCAGGATTTGGGATCTAATTTCAAAAGGAACTACGTTATGTGTCTCGCTTGAGTTGACCATTTCTGGAGTGCACTTCCAGCAAGCTAATTGGACTGTATTCATGAATTTTTGAGCAGCATCATTTATATCATTTTCAGTTTTTAAGGCTATTTCAAGTTGCAGGTCCTGGTTAATGATACTTCGAAATGCTTCCCAATCTGTTCATCTGTTATATAGCTGTGGTCGTGGTGATTTTGTAATTATATTAGATCCCATGGTCAATATAACCGGAATGTGATTTGAAGACCCATCCAAGCATGAATTGATGGAATATGATAACCTAGTTAACCCCTTCATTATGAAAAAATCCAGGATGTCAGGCAATCTAACAGGATCCGAGGGCCAATGTGTGGGTTCCGATGTAGCAATGGTTGTCAGGATATTTTTGTCTATGCTCTTTTTCAATTCTCGTCCTCGGGTAGTTATTAGTCTAGATCCCCAGTGGAAATGTTTGGCATTCCAGTCTCCTCCGACAACAAACCGAGCACCAAGACTTACAAAGTACCTCGTGAACAATTCCTCCGATATCCTATGCTTGGGTGGGCAGTATACAGCAGAGACATTATAATCGCCATTACTGTCTGATATTCTGACTGAGGTGGCTTGAATTTGCTCCGTCCTATACTGGGGCATTTCGTGGTGCTTTATCGCTGTCCTTATTATGACTGCTGTCCCTCCATGTGCAGTATTGTCCAGATGGTTAGTGTGATATATGTTGTACCCTTTGATAACTACTAGACTGTTACTAGTGAAATGGGTCTCCGACACCAGTAGTATGTCAAGCTTATGCATGTGGATCAATACTTCTACTTCATTTTTGTTGGGTGCTAAGCCATTAATGTTCCAAGTGCATATTTTTAAAGCTATTTTAGGCCCTTGGAAATTAACGTTGTTATGAGTTGTAGTAGTGTACTCATTTGGTGAAGGAGCATATCAATCTTTTCCGATTGCTTGACGAACAAGTTTTCTAGTATTTTAAGTGGGTTTGTTTCTGTATCTTGTGCTGGATTTGGAGTACAGCTAGCTTCAGCATATGTTTGAGGTTGGCTCTTGGCATAGTGTTCTAGGTGTGGTCTATGGTTTACAGCATTCAAATTTATTGGGTGTGTTATAACTGTTTCTTGTGACTTCTGTGTGTTTCGTTTTGCAGGATATTTTTGTGTCTTTCGAGCTAGGATTTCTTGGTATACCTCGCAACCTTTGTAATTAGCTGGATGTGAGCCTAGACACAGTGCGCACTTTGCTGGTGTATTGCGGTCATTTTTTGTACAATCTGATGTTTTGTGGGCTCCTGCACATTTGACACAGCGGTAAGGCTTCATGCAATAATTTTTCGTGTGTCCATATTGCTGACACCTTTGACATTGGACAACCGTTTTTCTTTTTCTTGGATCTTCTATGATTACTGTCTGGTGATAAATGAACTTTATTTCTTTTGCTGCCTTATTATTAGGACCAGGTAAGAGATTTGCAAAGAATGTGGTAGTAGGTTTTTTCTCCGGGCCAAACTTTGCATTTATTATTTCTCCTGTAACAGAGTTTCCAGTTTCTTCTATGGCTTCCTTAATAGCATCCAAAGGTGTTGTATGGTGTAAATTTCGAATCACTATTCGATAACATCTATTGTCTTTGCGGTTGAAAGTGTGACCAATCAGACCATTTGCTCTAATTACCGACATAAGCATTTTGTAAACGTCGACATTAACTGCTGAAATTGTTAATTGGTTTCTATTAATTATCTTGTAGGTGAACTGGGACTTCTCTGTAACAGTCTCCAGTAGCTGAGTTAGCTTGTTCAAGTCTTCCACACCGTATAAGACGATGGGTGGAGGTTTGCTAGGTTTTTTTGTTTTTGGTTCCTCTAGCTGTTCTTCCGTTAAGTCAACAATCAGTCCATTAAAGCTGTTGCTGGTGTTTATTTTATTTGGGGATGGAGTACTTGACAGCTTTTTCCTTTTCGGGTTTCGGGTTTCAGGCACCCTTTGCCATTCAGGGGGTTGTATTTCTCTATTTTTTTCTGTTGTACGTGGTTGACCGGAATGAATAGCCTGGTTACTATTGGGAGATTTCTCGTGATTCTCTTTCAGGGGTGTAATCGAAATATCAGTGGGAGTCTTGATGACCTCACTATTCACTAGAGCATCTCCAGCCGACACAGATTTTGATCTTGTAAAGAACAGGCTAGGATGAAAGGCCTGTTGTATAAGCTTTTTGCTTGTTGGTGGTGTTCTCTGTAACCCTTTCTTCGCAAAAGGATCTGTGGTTTCTTTATCACCTGTTGTTGGTTTTGGTGAGTAGGCTTTATCGCCTTCAGTGTATGTGGTGCATGCCTTAACAACTAAAACTTTTCCAGAAGTCTAATTACACTTTTTATAAATAAAACTAGGGAGCGCGGAAAACACGTAATAACACTTTGACAGTTCGCTGTCAACAATTAGTTTTAGATAACGCATTAATTATTTATTGGTTATTATGAAACACCGTATATAAGTAAGAACCTGGACAAATTAGGATTTTAAAACAGACAGGAACACACTATATTACACAGCATATACAGATAATCCCAGATGTCGATCACACTATTTGTAACAAATCTTACCACATAAAATCAATTAATGATTTGATTTAAAGAGAGAATTTTTAAAAGGCCACAGAATAATATGATTTTTTCCCCCGAGGTAACTGGCGGTCACACGCTTGGGGATATGGAGTCCCAAAATTTCCTGCCATCCTTGCCTCTTTTTGAATGAAGGAGATTTCTCTTTGATTTAGTGTGAAAGCTTACCACACGGCCAATATACAATTAAGAAATCTGTACATTATGCCACCATCCCAAAAAAAAGTGAGTTGAGAATGTTGAGTAGTGGGATGAAAGTTTGTATGGAACTATAGTCAATTCTAGCAATTGACTATAGTTCGATACAAACTTTCATCCCACGACTCAACATTCTAGGAACATAAAAAATTGGTATTTAGAATATTGATTTGAAATAAAAAAATACTTCAGCACATTTCAAGAATTACCAATTAGTTGGTTATTAATTAATATAGGATTATAATTTTGCGACATACTGAATGCAATAGATGAACCGCTCCACCCACGACACCTACAACAAGTATGTTACTTACAAAAAGATACAATATCAAATCAAAAACATTTTCATGTAAAGCAATGCCAAAAGTAGTAAATATTGCTTGGACTGTATAAAAGTTATCACATCTTATGGAGAGCGAAGCTCCTAAACTCTACACATCCTAACCTAACACCCGAACTCATAGGATATATATACACATTGTAACTAAGGTGTAGGGTTTGTAGAGACCAAGTCTAAGCAACTATTCTAAGCAGCTGGGGAGGGGGTAGCCCAGACGGCCCGCCTTCTGACTGGGAGATTCAATTCAATTCAATTTTTAGGTAACGTGGCTTCTGTCAGATTTGACAATTTCGCCAATTTCGAGTGGGAAGCGAAAACACGGATATAAATTAAGAAGTTTAGTGGTATGATAGCTACTTAGCCGGTTGAGCTACCTGTGGACAATGCAAAGCAAACATCAAAATGTAACATTAAAATATTGTTAGTAGTGGCTAAAATTAAGGGTAGGTGAGAAATTAAGGGGTTAGGAATTAGGTATGAGTTGAGATGTACCTAATACCTAGGATAATTTTGTAGGAGGAAAATTATAGCTTTATTTGGTATTTCCCTATATATTTAAAGAGGATATTCAGGAAAGCTGTCGCCTTCCAATCGGGAGGTAGGGGTTCGAACCCCGCCACGTACCAATGTGTTTTCAAATTTTGAATTCATATGTACGTTTATTCGACGCTTATACGGTGAAGGAAAACATCGTGAGGAAACCTGCACACACCTGTGAAGAAAGAATTTCTTTACAGGTTGTGTGTGAAGTCGACCAACCCGCACTAGGCCAGCGTGGTTGACTAAGGCCTAATCGCCCTAGTTTAGGGTAGGTTCGAGCCCCTCGGTGGGGACGTATATGAGCTGTTGATGATGATTCAGGAAAGGGGTATTGGTTTGAGTTAGGAGGAAATTCATATTTGATGGGCGAGGAATAGATTCAGGAAACAGGTCGTGCCCTGACTTTGTCACCTGTCTGGCAGGTCACAAAAATAAGTTTACAACATGGTGACCCCTCTCTCTTGGCGAAGTACATACAAGGCATGAATACTTACCAAATACTAAAATCAAAACTAATGACACTACCTACTTATTACTAAAATTCGTTTAAATCACTGATAAACTACATGGAATTAACTAAATTAACCAACAGTATACCTTTATAGTAATTTCCTTTACTTCCCAAGAAAACCCAAGTGTAAGTTTAGTTTGTGCAGCAAGGCCACAACAGTAATTTTTGTATGGGAATAAATCTCAAGAAGTAACAGCTAGATTGTCCATAGAATTAGCTTTATCGTTACCGGTTACCGGGAATGCTATGATGGGCCGGTATTCACATAAACTACAAGGGGACTTAGGTACCCGCCGAATTTCTCTAATTATTCCGCAATCACATGAAAATTCGCACATATCTAGAATAAATTGTAATAAATTCTGTCTATTTTAACTGATTTTACAAACCTCATACAAACAAACAAATATTCTTCTTCTTTTTTGCTTGGTGGCGTTTCCCTTTTGGATTTCGTCAGAATCGAGTTTTTTTGCTCAGTTTTCGTTTCAAAAGTTTTAACTTCGCTTTTTTTACCACAAACTTTTTAACGGTTATGTCGAAATAAACCTTTTTTTTTTTTTTTAATTTTGTTTATCCCATTTGGGAAAGGCAAAGGCGTCAACCATACAGCCTAGTCTGTATGCAATAAACTATTGTTATTCATTCTTCTTTTGAATTCACAAATCGCCAAACGTAGAGGTTACATATTCATAAATTGCTTCAAAGCATTTTTCAATGGAAAGAAGTTTTTGTAAAGAGCGCGGTAGATCTTGCTGGTGTTTCATTATTTTTGAAATTTCTTCTAATAAAATGTTTCTTTGTAGGGCAAAAATTGGACATTCGTAAAAAAGGTGATGCAGAGATTGAGGTAAGGTGGTGTTGCACCAGTTGCACGATGGGGAAGAAGTCATGCCTAGCCGGTACAAATGGTCATTGAATCGACCGTGCCCAATTCGCAAACGGCAAATAATAGTAAAAAATCTTCTGTTTATGTAATTGTGTCTATTGAACCAGGGTTGTTTTATTTTATTATTTATTTCTCGATACCACTTCCCTTTTATGAGCAAAGTACTATTCCAGTGTTCTTCCCATAGCTTCAATATTTCTTTCTTGATTAGAGCTGTACAATCAGTATATGAAATTGATATGTTTTTTATAGGTACGTCTAGAGTGTTCATAGTTTTGGCCAGTTTATCTACTTCCTCGTTCCCATATACACCGATATGAGCTGGAGTCCAAAATAATATAATGTCTATTTGATAATTTATTTTTAAATGATGTATCTGATCTCGGATATTATATATTAAATGATTTGTGACTGATGAAAAGGAAGGATTTCTCAAAGCCATCAACACACTCATGCTGTCAGTAATAATAATCCATTTTTTGTATTGGCTGAACTGTTGAATGTAGTTAAGAGCTACAATTATAGCATTCGCCTCAGCAGAAAATATGCTGGCATTTTGGCACATTTTAAAACTATGTCCAGTTTTACTACCTGCATCATACATAGCTACTGCAACACTTACATTCGTCTTTGAACCATCTGTATAACTTGATCGATAATCATTATAAGCCTGTAGACTTTCGTAAACATCATATTTATCTTTAAAATCTTTATGTAGGACAATATGAATGTCACAGAATTTACTAGCATATGAGCCACTATAACAATGTAAAGTAGTACTACAAAATATATTACATTGTTCTTTTAAACTTATAAAATGTGAGAAATTCTTTGAAAGAAAAGTGTTAGTGGAACATACATTTAATTTATTTAAAAGATCATTATTCGAACGTGATAAGAGTTTAAAAAGAAATTTAAGTTTTAAAAATTCAAAGCGAATAACCATTGGTGGTAAATGACATTCGACCTGCATAGAATTTATTGGGGAAGTGTTCATAGCACCTAGTATTAATCGTAAGTTCTTATTCTGTATTTTATCAATAATATCTATGTATTTTGGATCGGAAGCGTAACAAAAGAAAGCATACTCAAAATGACTTCTGACCAAAGCTTTATAAAGCATTAACACAATTTTAGGATCAGCACCCCATTTCAATCCAGTAACGGACCTAATTACATTAGTGGCTTTTAAAGCTCTGCTCACCAAGCAATCAACATATAAATCCCACGTAAGATTTTCGTGAAAAATAACACCCAAGAATTTAACTGAATTATCAATAGGCAAAGTATGATTGCTGTATGTAATATTAATTAGAGGTAGAGAACTGTATTTTGGGCAAAATATTACAACTTTACTTTTTAAAAGGCTAACATTTAAATCAAGTTCTGAGAAGTAATCTGCCAGCTTCACTAGATTATTATTTAATGTTAATTGAATATCTAATACATTAGTACCTTTACAATAAATGACAAGGTCATCAGCAAACTGAAGATTGTTGACTAAATTATTATTAAGAATGGAATTTAGTTTTCTTATATACAAAATATACAGAATAGGACTCAAGATGCCTCCTTGACATACACCTTTGCTCGAAAATCTAGGGCCTAAAAATTTATTATCTATTTTGACATACACTTTTCTATCCGTGAGAAAAGCATATAACCAATAAGCAATTTTTACAGGTAAGAAAGATAATAGAGATTCAAACAAAATACCATGATTAACGTTATTAAATGCACCTTCTATATCAAAAAACACTGCTATTGTATACTCCATATTCTTTTGAGCTGTAGTGACGTCCAAAAAAAAATGTGCTAAGCTTTCTTGAGCCGAAAGTCCACGCCTAAACCCAAACTGGTTTAAAGGTAAAATTGAGTTCTTTTCTATGAAGAATTCCAATCTTTGTTTGATTAGCTGTTCAAATAATTTACCAGCACAAGACGTTAAAGCGATAGGACGATAAGAATCGGGATGAGATGCAATTTTTCCAGGTTTTAAAATAGGAACCAAGCAGTCCATTTTCCAATTAGGAGGAATTGTGCAATCTTGCCATAAAATATTATAAATTTGTAAAAGCTTATAAAGATTGTCAGTGTTAAGTAGCTGAAACATCTTGTACGATAAACTATCTAATCCACAAGCAGTGTTTTTTCTAGATTTCAGAGCTGCAGTTAATTCGTCAAAAGAAAATGGATCAGTGAGGAATGACTGATTATCTGGTAAACTATTGTCCTTCACAATTGGCCTGTTATTTTGCACAAAGTCAGGCGTGTATTTACGTAAAAAATCACTGACCCACGAAAAATCACTATTTTGCTTTTTATATGTTTTATGTGTAAGTTTTCTCATGTTACCCCATACTACTGAAACTGGTGTCAATCGATTTAATTTTGTACAGAATTCTATCCAACTACTTAGTCTTTCTCTCTTAATCGTAAGTTTTTTAGCAGCTTGTAATCTTTTGAAATTAATATATTTTTCTTGAGAAGGATTATTCTTAAAATCAAGATAGGCTTGCTTGCTTTCCTGGACAGCTTTAGCGCAATTACTATTCCACCAAGGAATTGTTCGATATTTTGATTTTAAGTTTTGAGTAGCAATGTTACGTGATTCGGACCGAGAGGTACGAGAGGGAATTGACTTTTGTGCAGCTGTCAAAATGATTTGACAAAAAGAGTTGTATGAATCTATTGGATTACTAATAGGGTTACATTGAAAATTATCTAAATCCTTATTAACAATTGAAGAATACAACTTCCAATCAACTAATCTATGATTAATGCGATTGTTAAAATCATTTTCATCCTGAAAATTGTTTTGAGAGTTAAAACATTGTGAACTACTATTGAATGTAATCTTAGTAAATGTTGGCAAATGATAACTGCCCAATGGATCGTCGTGTACTGACCATTCGCAGCGAAGAGCTAATGAAGGAGATACCATAGTCAAGTCCAAACCATTGGGTCTCCAAGAATGAGAACCGACAGTTGTGACCTGACCATCATTCAACAGGACTAAATTGCATTCATCTAAACACTCAAGAATATCCTTACCTCTGGAATCCGATAACGGACATCCCCAAATTGAGTGATGAGCATTGAAGTCACCAGCTATAATCGTCGGCCTATGGAGAGAATTCAAGAAATGTTTAAACTTATTTTTAGAGAAACTGGGAATACAATTTGTTGGACAATATATACTGGCTATTGAAATAGTGTTCTGATTTAGTTCTAAATGTATTACAATTGTTTGAAGAGAGTTGTCAAAATAAGATGTTACTTTTTGATATTTTAATGATGTATGGATTAAAATAGCAACACCATTATGCTTGTTGCCACAGTCATTACGTTCAATATGATAACCTTTGATTTTAAACTGCTTCTGAGGCTTTAGCCATGTTTCACATATAATTGCGATATGAATAAAATGGTCATAAAGAAATTTCGTAAAAATAAGTTGATTGCTTAATAAGCTTTGAGCATTCCACTGTACGATATTCAATTGATTGGGGGTGAATTGTGGGGATTTGATTGCTTACCAAAAGTATTTTTTAAGACCTCTAAAACACTTTTAGAATTTATAGAAGTATTTTGAGTATTATGCAAAGAAACACATTTAGTTATGGTTTCAACTAATAATGAGAGACACTTGCTGTCAGTATTGAGCAGTGTAAACAAATCTACATTATTTTTTGTCTTACTTTCTAATTTGGGAAAATTTAAAGGATTTGTAATATCTGCATAAGAAGCAGGCTTATATTTATTTCTATTTTCAATGATTTTCTGTTTTTTAACTGGGCATATTGGAGACACACTAGTATGATTGCCATCACAATGAATGCAAGTAGCTTTTTCGATAGAAACTGTACAAGTCTTATAGTTATGATTTTCTTTACATATACTACATTTTTCAGAATTTTTACAATATTTTGCCAAATGTCCGTATCTCAAACATTTGTAACATTGCTTAACTGGTGGTATATATTGAGACACATCATGTCTCCAACCACCAATATCTATATGATTTGGCAAAATGGAAGTGGCAAATGTCACTATTACTGTAGTTGTAGGTTGTAATATAAAACCCTCAGTCACATTTATTTTTTTCATTATTCTTTTTATTGTTATTATTTTTTTTGTACTTGTTATCATAGTAAATATTCTCTTGTTTGATATAATGGTAGGTACATTTCTTATAACTCCGGACACCTCAGTTGTAGCAGCAGGAATACTGGCTTTGAATTTGTATTCTTTCAAGAAGGTATTATTATTTAAAAAGGCATTCGCCAAGTCTGGTTTTTCAAAATAAATACCTATCTTAAACTTATTGATATTTCTTAAAAATTTGACGCCTTTGTTAAAGCGCTTTAAACAAGTTGACAAAGAAAGAAGATCTCTTGTTCCAATTGGTTTCTGGATGTCTGATGACTCAACAAAAACCACAAATTCAGTGCCGCTAATTTCTTCCGGATATCTGCGTATATAGTCAGTAACATAATAAGGCTTGTACCTATCTGCATTGCTTATTTCTTCATCACTGTCCGAAGAGGACATATCCGTTTCTACCAACCTTACCTCATCTGTCTCCCTATCTGCATCACCAGACTCCGGTTCATCCTCCTTTTTTTTTCTTTTTCTCGAACTCCGCTTCCCCATATCTGCCTATAATATTATTTAATGCCTATATGTTATATACCTCTTTTGTTTGTGTTTTATTAAGTAACTGACTACAATTAAAAAATTACAAATAAAATATTTTAAAGAGCCCGCCTTTACTATGTGAAGTTCCCGCGCTTTTTCTCGAAATAAACCTTAGACGAATAATACTATAGACTGCGGATGAGCGTGCCGCAGTAAGGGACAGCAAATACAAGTACATGGATGATTAGGGTTACCCTCTTTATAAAAATTACCCCGAATCGCAAGTTTTTAATACGTTCACCTAATGTCTACAAAAAAGAGAGAAAAAGTTGTTAAATATCATTTTATTTAATTAGCGTGCCCATTTTTTTCTATCTTCTTATATTTAAAATCAACTTGTACCTTTTAACGCGGTACACAAACGGGCCATGAGACTCGTTAACGATCCCCTACTCACAAACGGTATTAAACACCCAAGTTTAAAAAAAATACCTCTGCCTGCTGAGGAGCTGTTAAACATTATACCCACGGCCACTTTCTACCATGGCACAGCTCGCCATTGGCAAGAAATTAACCCTCACACCCTAGAACTAAAATGGTCTCGTACTGTATGCTTTAAAATGAATTACCTTCAGCGCACGCTCAGGATTTAGAATGAACGTCGAGATTTTTTCAAGAGACTACAGCATTGGGTTCTTAAAGAAGAGTATAAAAAGTTTTTTTTCAACTACACTCATTAATTTAACGCTCAAATCAACAGAAAAGGCCACTAAGTAATACATTACTACCCTTTTTTTTCGGGGGGGAAATGCTCAACCGCTCCGTACCCACCGTTGGCTAGACGGCAGGCGTGCGTGTGTGTACCGTCTGGCCCGGTAAAGTTCTAGGCCGACCCACTAAAACCTCCGGTGTTCTCCGTGCCATTGTGGGCACGCATGGTAATTTCCACACTGCGACTACCGCTACCAGCGCGCCAATACATTACTACCCTGGAAAACTCTTTTTTTTTTTTTTTTATGGATGGCCCGGCAAATGACCTCCTCCCGCCTGATGTTAAGCGGTGAAAGAGGCCCAAATGAGTTGACAGATAGAGTAGGGACGACATCCACTCTCCTACCTGCCCGCCCCTTGCCGGCCCAAAAGATGCTTTTTCACGCCTCTTTTGAAGGAACCCATGTTGTAGGATGGAGGAAACACGTGCGCAGGTAGAGAATTCCAAGTGTGGGATGAACGACAGAAGAAGGAATCTTGGAATTTCTTGGTACGGTGTGAAAAGGAGGACACAGTGTACGGATGACTCCGAAGGCCCTTACGCGTGTTTCTGTTAAGGAATGGAGAGGGAGGGATAAGGTTAAAGAGCTCCTCAGAGCATTCCCCATGGAACATTCGGTAAAAGGCGCTAAGAGAGGCGATGTCACGACGAAGTTGTAGAGGCTCGAGGGTGTTAGTTGCCTCTACATCGCCAATTATGCGAATAGCGCGACGCTGCAATCTGTCCAGAGCATCGAGGAGGTACTGAGCGGAGCCGTCCCAAAGGTGCGAGCAATATTCCACGCAAGACCTAACCTGAGTTTTATACAACAAGCATAGTTGGTCCGGCGCAAAATACCTACGCACCTTGTTCAGGACACCGAGTTTCCGTGAGGCAGTAGTTATGACGGATTCGATGTAGTCTCTGGGGTTCAGATCGCAGCGAATGTTCATTCCGAGCAAGGTGATGTTGCTCTGTGTGTGAAGGGTTGTGCCCTGAAGAGAAGGAAGGGGGAGGAAAGGTGACCTTTTCGCCGAGAACACGCACACCTGTGTTTTCTTAGCATTGAACTCAACAAGATTGTTGGAGCCCCATTCGGAGACGAGGTCCAGCGTCCTGTTGAGCTCAATGATAAGATTCTGCCTTTCCCTACCAATATCACCACGAGCAGCCCCCGAGGCTCCGTGATATCCCCCATGCCTGCACTGTCGTCTGCATAGCAATGTATAGCTCCCAAGGAAAGCATATCATTGATATGCAGAAGAAACAATGTGGGGGATAGAACGGAGCCTTGCGGAACACCAGCGTTCACTGCCACGAACCGCGAAGCGCAGCCGTCAACGACAACGCGAATTCTACGCTCGTGGAGGAAGCTGGCAATCCACGTACAGAACTGCGCGGGTAATCCGTATGCCGGAAGCTTGGAAAGAAGAGCCTTGTGCCAGACTCTATCAAAAGCTTTGGCGATGTCGAGACTAATAGCCACCGATTCGCCGCGCTTATCGATAGATTCACCCCATTTGTGCAAAAGGAACGCTAGAAGGTCACCTGTTGACCGTTTAGGACGAAACCCATACTGTCGGTCATTAAGTAACGAGTGACCTTCCAGGTAACGGATCAGCTGTGTATTAAGGATCCTCTCCATGATTTTACACAAAATGGAAGTGACGGCTATAGGGCGATAGTTAGCCGGATCAGAACGATCTCCCTTTTTGGGAACCGGCTGGACATTGGCCTCTTTCCAAGATTTCGGCACACAACCAGCAGAGAACGACAGACGGTATAGACGCGTAAGGACCGGAGTCAACTCCGCTGCACACTTCTTAAGAACAATCGCAGGAATGCCGTCTGGTCCACTTGCTTTTCGAGTATCGATCGACTGGAGCTCCGCCCGCACATCACGCTGTCTGATACGGATATCGGGCATGGTGCTGCCACAATGGGACAGTTTCGGAGGTTGTGTACCACAGTCATCGACACGGGAATGAGCCGCAAAGAGTTTTGCCAGGAGGTCGGCTTTCTCCTGCGGCTGATGAGCAAGTGAGCCATCGGCAAGTCTCAGCGGTGGCAGCGAGGGTTGGCAGAAGTTTGATTGCACAGCTTTGGCCAGGCGCCAAAAAGAACGGCTACCCGTAGGGTGCGATAGCAGTTCCTGGCCCACTTGTGCAATGCGCTGAGCATCCGCTCTAATGTAAGCCCTCTTACATAACTTGGTGGCATTATTGTAGGCTGTTTTCAGTAGGCTTGTATTGGGATCCTTAGATGCTCGGCCTCTGATCCAAGCGCGGTAAGCCAGCTGTTTGTTTTCAACAGCAGAGGCGCACTCGCGATTGAACCAGAGGTTACGTCTGCCTCTACTGACGAGATTGGAATGCGGAATATAATATTCCATTCCTAGTATGATCTCGTCAGCAACAGAGGTAGCGCAGGAGTCCGGATCCATCCTATTGAAACAGCGCTGCCACCAAGGAACAGATGCGTAATAATCCCGCATACCGTCCCAATCTGCTGACGCATAGTGCCACAGATGGCGTGCTGCAACCACAGGCGACGGTCGTGACGCCTGAGGCACTGAGACGGATACCAGGCAGTGATCCGAAGATCCTAGTGGAGCTCGAACCACCACCTGATATCCGTCAGGGCGATTTGTCAACAGAAGGTCCAATAAAGAGGGCGCTTGACCGATAATATCTGGTACCCTGGTGTTCTCGGTGACCAATTGTGTCAGGTCGTGCGTGAGAGCGAATGCGTGGGCAGTCCTACCCGCATGGTCAGTTTTAGAGGAACTTAACCACAACTCGTGGTGAGCATTGAAGTCCCCTAAAAACACCAGCTCGGCGGAAGGAAATCGCTCCTGCGCGTCATCTGCCACCCGACTTAGATGTTCAAAAAGTCGAGTTGTCTCCAAGTCACCACGATGGGAACGGTAGACGCAGACGTAGACACGGCAATGAGTGCCAAAACCGACGTGTACCGCAAGGAAGGAAAAGGAAGGTTCCTCCAAACAGCGCAGGCGACGACAGCAAACGTCCGCCCGGACGAACAAGCAAACACCAGCCTTCGCCTTGAAGGACTCGAGGGTAATAATGTTGTATGAAATGTTATTAATGACCTGTTCAAAACCGGTTTTTTTTTTCTAATAGAACAAGAAGTCGCAATAAGATTCATACAAAAAGTAGTGATTTTTCCAAAGAGGTTTAAGTGGCTGTTGATGAAGCTAGCGACGGTTAGCTTTTACTTTTAATTCAAAAATTGTATTCAAGTAAACATTGTGCAGTGAAAGTTGTTATTTTGGTACACAAACATTCATATTGACGCTAACGGTACGGTACGGTTTGTGGTGTACCTACATGACGGCGAGTTTTTTTTACGGATTTTCCACCTCATCAGTCGCCACCTTCAAGATAATCTTGAAAGTAGTTGACGAGGTAGAAAATCCACAAACTTTTGTTTGTCACTATGACTCACCGTCATTGTCATATCTAGCGCAGTGGGTCTACGGGGAAAGAAATTATCTGAGGAATTACCCGTGGGTCCGCTGTGGGTCATAACAGTGGGAACACGGTTAAAAGGTCTACGGGGAAAAAAATACCCGTGGACCTACCAGTGGGACATGTTGGTGGAACCAAGGGTAATACGTAATGTTTGAGGAATTTAGTAAGAACAATTTCATTTTTTGTCATATAAGTATAAATAAGTTTTTCTAAAGTCAACTTCAGTTTTTTATTTATTTTTAATATGTAGTCACAGATAGAACTATGAGAAAGGACATAGGCTACTTTTTATCCAACAAGAATCAATATTTTGAGAGAAATCTAATATTATGGGGGTAACACCCCGTGAGGTGTTCACTCTTACTTTCCGCGATGGGCGAAAGACTCAAAAATTCAAAATAATTCAAAATTATTTATTGATTCGTTTCAATCAAGGATTAAATCTATTAATTACAGAACGGTATAATTAATTCGTTAGTACCCCGCCATTAGCCACCCACCATCGAACTAGGAACTAACCTGTATCTCGAAGTGTAGAGGCGAGTGACTGGATACAAAAAGGTTCAGAATACTACAAACAGAACTCCGAAACAATTGAAAGAAACGATAATAGTAAGGAGACTTAAGAGTGAAATCAGTAATTCTCAAACGAGACATAGTCGGTTTTTTGAGAATTCGTGTGATAGAAATAATGAGAATTTTAAATTATAACGTTTTGAAAATAATGACATAATATTCTATTACTATAGTTGTCCTCTCAACCGCAAGGTAGTAAAAGTTAATGGTTATAATAACACATGTACATTAACGTATTTGTTAGTAGTGTCTATTGTAGATAACAATTCGCAATCTTTGAATTTAACATATAATTTCGATTGTAAGTCCACCAAAATGTTTTCCAAAGCGACTTTTTTTAATAATCTTCTTGATTTTTCTCTAAGGGCTCTTAGCTTTTTCAAACGCTGCTCAGACAACTCATTTTTTTTCATCCACTTCCTCTTTAGAGTTCGTGGTGTGTGGTTCGGCGACACCACCTAAAATATAAACATAATTTAAATATTACAGAGGCTGAACTGTAGTAACAAAAATTTCAAGAACATGCCATCCACCTTTAGTTATTTATAGTCTATCTAGTCCCATAATAAACTAACTTGTTGTTGCTTGTTGTACAGTTTTTAGTCAATGGATAAACTTATTCTCACTCATAAATACTTAATTCAAGGTTATATGCTATCTGTGTACCAAATTTCATTAAATTGCGTTTTGTAGCTTTGGAGTGAAATAATAACAAACAAACATCCAACCATCCATACTCACAAACTTTCATGTGTATAATACCTACTAGTATACATATGAAAACACTTCCACGGCAATTTAAGACAGATCGTTCCATAAATCGCCATGATTAGGAATCGAACCCATGACCTCTGGGCGGTATGGTCTCCACTAGACCACTGACTATATATACTAATATAATATGTATTATATTAAGTATACAAGTTTATTTTTTAGTTATGACAAAAATTTTGTGTGCTTGTTCAGACAAGCAAACTGAATAACTTTCACAATGGGACCAACTTTGAAATCGCAAAAAAAATCAGCTGTTCCATACAAATGTTCAACATTCACTGAACCTATGGAACAGCTGATTTTTTTGCGATTTCAAAGTTGGTGCCATAGTGAAAGTTGTTCAGTTTGCTTGTCTGCACAAGCACACAAAATTTTTGTCATAATTAAAAAATAACCTTGTATATATAAACAAATAATGTAAATAAATTGTTGCCACTAGAGGACGCTGTATTAGCATGATATGACTACGAGTTTGAGCTACCTAACACACTAAAGTTTCATAATATAGAAAAATGTTTAAAACAAATTCAAAAAACACTTACATTCAAGGATTCAGTTTCCTGTATCTCCATTGCTGTTGCAGAACTGGACGAATCAAAAACCATGAATTTTTTAACCTGAAAAATTATTAAATAAATTATGTAAAGGTACTAAAATACATACAGTGGACGGTGCGTCAAACTTTACGTTTGCACTACGAGAACAAGTGGTCGGTTCAAACGTCAAAGTGTATAGCTTGACGTGGTGCCGACTGTACATACATCCATATGCCTTATAATGTCGAATAATTTTCTAGAGACGTTTAGTTGTACATTGATTGTATTTGAAATTGTAGAATATAGTGAAAGGTGACCAGCTCATGAAATAAAACCAATATCATCTTTTACAATATGCTAGGGAATGCACCACCAACAAAGGAAAATACTGTTCATTTATTTTCAAGAAAAGTAGTCTATAACATCAAATATACAGCTACTTTTTATCACCCCGGATAATTTAAGGGACGCTTCAGAACACATCCATTATTTTTTTTAAATATTGCACAACACTAGTGCAGTATTTTTGGATATTTTAGTAAATTAACATGCAATTTTTTTATTAATGTTTAAATCATTCTACTACCATGTGCTGACGTGTCCCTTAAATTATTCGGGATGATAAAAGTATATATATACACAAATGTTATGTTTCAAAATAACCAAAAATGTTATGTTTTAAAATATCCAAAAAATAATCAATTCTTTATCGAAAACTCATTATTAAAATGTCCCATCGCTAGCTGTTTATACGTAATGTCATTCAATTCAAAGTTGACATGTAAATCATAGTCAATTTTGGGTTTAATGACATGTAAATCATTGTGTTGAGAGCACTATGCACCTTATGCTAGTAAGCATACTAAACGTGCCAAAGAAATATACATGTTCACATAGATACATTCAAAAACCATCTGGCACAGTTGAGTAAAAAATTATTTAATTTACAATTTGATTTGTATATCACAGGAGTTTTTTTTTTCAAATTAAATTAAAAAATATTTTCTATTGGTGTTGCTGAAATACTTTTAATAAAAAAAATCCTTAAAATGTTAATTTTACCTCAACTGGAACAGCCTCGGGATGAAGGTATGTTTTATTGCCTTTTTTCATTAAAAGTTTTCTGTCAAAGTGTTGACAACACATTCTGCATCTAGCGTTTGGCTCCCAATTAATTCTCCTTGTAGCCGCAATCCATAAATTGCATGACTGTGGGCTTTCAGGAAACCTGTAAGTTATATTTAAGATCAACCTTAATAATAATAAATATTAATATAGACAGCTCCATCTAGTCCCGAGGTAAGTTTAACACATACCAATATTATTATACTCTTTGACACATACCTACCTACTTGACAATAGAAAAACATATAATAATAATAATAAATTACATATATTCAGTGTACCTACATAAATATTATTTTATGCTATTACAATATTTTTCGTACAAATATTTTGATAATGTTATTTTAAAAGGATTCCCTTCAATTTAATTTATGTTTTCAGGTAATAAATTATATAATAATATAGTCATGTTAAATGCATTTATTTCTACAGCGTACTATATACCCCTTATTAGGGGTAATATTTATGGAAAATGATGGCCAACCTGAGGTTTCAGGTTATGTAGACATTTTTCTATGAAATATGAAATAAACACTTATTATATCTTAGGAACACGTCAGGGTATACTATGTGAATTGGTTAGACAATTTAGCAAGTGAAACCTCGGTATGATAACTCAAATAAAGTAAATATTTCAATTACTTACAACTGAAAAGACAATCCCTCAATTTTCGTCCTACTGTTGCTTTTGCACCATAAACACTACACCACACCATTCTTCAGTCTGGTATCGTTAATTCACGTAGTTGTGCACAAAAAGAAACACTGTATTTTAGGAAAAAATAGTAAATTCCGAGAGCACAAAATCGAACGCGTCACAAACGTCAAACTTTGTTTAGATCATGATGTGCTGACCTTGAAAAATACCAGCACGCGATGAGGGACAAAAAATGCCGAAGTCTATCTCGTTTTTACGCATGTAATTCAATATTTTCGTCTCTTTTATGTGCGAGTGAATAGACAAACATCCAGCATTCTATTGTATACTCTTTCTACGAAATAAACGGAAATATTGGTCTGTGTAAAAATGTCAAATTGAAGTCATGCATAATCGATCGGTTCGATTCATTTACCCTGCGGTCCGTAAAACGATAAAAGCGATAATATCGCGGATCCGACCAAATTAAATCGTCACAAAATATAAGGGTTATTGAATCAGTAGGTTATGTTGTGACTTTGGTCGGATTCGCGATATTATCACTTTTATCGTTTTACCCACTGGAACGTCCTGGGGACTATAGTCCCCAAAAATCGTAAGCTTCTCGATCGATCTGGGTACTATGGTACCCAGTTCCCTTTGCGTAAAACCGCGCGGTGTGATAAAAAAATCGCGAAAAATAAAATATTTTCTCTATGGCTTTATTCCTTTGCCAATAGTCTCTTTCATAAGTTGACAGGTCATGTCCAATTTATTTTTAGTCTTAGATTGAAATAAATTTGTCATAGTCTGAGGTTTAACTTACTTGGCCGTATCCATACGTTTCTTACTCCATGACCGATGAGATTTATTGCGTACTTACTTAGTCTGTATTAGTATTTTCGTAGAGTGTTCTATATCAAAATAAACTAGAAGAATTGGGCTACATTATTATGTATGGTTTATGATAGTTTATAGTATTATATTGCCACACTAAACGTTTTTTTCAAAAAGTGAGTATTTTTGAAATTTTAAGCACTTTAGTTACTATTCTCGTCATTATTCATTCAATTATGAATCCTTATCTAATTAACTATTATAAGTTCATTCCTTATTAAATTAGCTTTCCATACGTATTTTTTATTTAATTTTAGACACAATAATTTATTTTTTGCATTTTTTTTAAATTTGAGGTCGCGCGTGCGCATCTCGCGTATATAATTACGTAATTAATCGATTTTATTATTTTTTTCTTTTTTCATTAAAAATATTACCCAAAACTATTATATATCAAAATAATCTTCAAGAATAGGGCTATAATAATATATATGGTTATTTAAAGTTTTATAAAATAGTTTTTGTGAAAAATTTTTTTTTTAAAAATCGGGTCTTCCGCGACCTTCCGAACATTTTCGCGCTTCATTCATTTAATTATTAATCCTTATCTAATTAACTGTTATAAGTTCCTTCTATATTAAATTACCTTTCCATACGTATTTTTTGTTCTCTTGTAGACAGTATATGTCACTCTCCGCAATTTTTTGAACACTCCGTACGCGCCGGGGTGAGTAATTCCGCAATGGCGGCACCTTTGATATTTGAGATATACTACTTTTTGCTTTTGAAACCCACCACGCTTCGCGTGGCGAACGTTCGAGTGGTTACGGACCGCAGGGTTACAAGCCGCCAGGCGCCCAAAGTCAAGATGTAAATTGACGTTATGTATGTGGGTCTCCATGTTATTCTTCTGAGGTCTCCATAGTACACGTTCAACTTAAGCACAGACTTGCAGCATATTGAAAATTTTAGCATCATCTCGTTTCATTAGCTAGTTAACGTAAAGCCTGATGCTTTACTCCCCCTAGATAAATGCCACACGCTAACTTTTCCGCAGTCGCAGTCGTTCCTCAGAAAAAATGTATGGAGATAACATTAGCTGCGGAAAAAATTGCGTGAGGTTGTCGTAAGCTAATGTCATTTCCATAATTTTTTTTCTGCGGAACGACTGCGGAAAAGTTAATAACCACCCATAGCTCAACTTGCCATTCGATTCTCGCCTGCATTTGTTTACATTTTGACGAAACCTCGTATTAACCAAGCGATTCTTAAATGCGAGTATCACTGGCGAGACACTTCTCTTATAGCGTTTACACTACTGGCGAGTTATCGTAGATCCATAGACGCATTGGTGTCTCGACTTCTATAAACAATGCTTAGGTGAGAATTGCAAGTGTCGATGCGAGGCTCGCGCTAATCACTCGTATTGATTTCGACACGACTCTCACCATTATGACCTACATTTTTCATAAGCGTCTTTAAAAATGTCAAAAACTATTGTTAAGTTTGGTACGCAAGACAATATAGGAATAGGCTAGATGACTAAAAATTTTTTTTTGCTCTAATAGAAGCTCATTCATATAATAAACTAAAAGAAAAAATCGGTTTTCGAATAACTAAAAAAACAACCAAGATATAAGGTATTAAATATTTTTCTCCATCTCTTTCTAGCAAAACGGCAATTTACATGGAATTTATATGGCCGTACTAAACAGTGACGTCACTGTTCATGTCGGATCTCTCTGTCTAATCGCTTCCAAATTAACAACTTAAAATGCTTGTATCTAATATATTTCTAAGCCGATTTTAATTCTAATTTCACAGGACTTCATCTTTTTTCACGGTATTTTAATATTTAATGACGAAACGTAAAAATTAGAATTCAGTCATCATCCCAATTACGCATTTGGACTCTACTTCCACTTACCACCAGGTAGAATGGGGTCATTTGCTTGGCCTTCTTTAAAAAAAATTAAGACTAGAAAAAAGTTGTGTTTTCGAATAGCGAAACTCGTAAGAACAACTCGTATAGTTTGTTTACACAGGCTAGCGGCTAGAGTTTAAGTAGCAATAATTGTATTCGAGCGAGAGACAAAGCTCGCGGTATTTGTTTACACTTGGCTTCCATATTATTGCCTAGAAGAAATCGCCGCTCACATACGAGATAATCTCCTTGTGTAACGCGCCCTTAACGCGTTTCATTTAAACAATATCTTGATTTTTAGGTTAGATTCCCATTGCGAAAAATAGCGCGGCTAAAAATGTTAACATTTCTTAAAAGAAACGCAAAATATGGTTAACATTATTTTGATGTTAGCGTGAAAAAATGGTGATGATTAAATAGAAAACCGGGCATGCCGGCTAACGCGCTCACAAGCCTCACAGGCATTTCGGGACGCGTTTGAGCGCAGTATACCGCTGATAGTGACATTTTAGTGGTTTTCGTACCGCAGTCTAGGTTAGGTATCCCTCGGCCCTACCGCCTAGCTCATAGCGATTAACGATGGCGATAGCGAGTGACTCGCTATCGTTTTAATTTCACGAGTTTGCTATGATATAGTCTTGTCCTTATTCGTACATTATTGGGTTCGAACCGTAATCGTACAGTACGAGTAAGGTACTAGTACAGCTTATTCGAGCTATTAGTACCGTAGATTTAAACCACAATAGGGTAGTTGACTTATATCAAAATTTATTAAAATATTGTTTATTTCTAACAGTATTTGGCATAAGGTTCCACAATATACCGATTTTAATAAATAACAATGAATGATTACTGTAAAATTTTAATTTGAAAATGCTAGAAATAATCTTTTTTTATCTGACGCCGTAAACGCTTTGATATCCTGTGGTCAGAGCCGTGACGTCACTCATATAGTAAACAAAGAAATGTCAAATTTGATTCAACAACTCGTCGATTTGCACTATTCTTTCCTAAAACTGGCAAAAAATCGTCCAAATCTCCGTTATTATATGTGTAAATATCGTAAATTATTTGTATTAATAGCAAAATCAACCATTAATGTTGGATTTGTGAGAGCAGATAGTAGTACAAATCTTCCGAAAATCGACAGATTGATGGTCAGGAGATTCTTTGTGTATCGCTCTAAACAATATAAGTACAGTTTCAATACTGTTATAATGAAGAACAGGTTACAAGTGTACTTGTCAAGATTGTCACGCGGCAGAAGAGAGTTGCAAACATGCATTTTTGGTGTGGTTGCACCATCACAGTGAGGAGCTATTTTGTACAGCAGTTGAATGCTATTGGATAGAATTCTATCTCTCAAAAGTCAAATAAACACTAAAAGTATTTACTTCAAGAGAAATGTTGAAAAGAAAACATCAGGATCATCTGTCAAATACCAGTGTAGTACTGCAAGAATTTGTAAATGAACATAAAAAGAGAAAGATTGGCAGTTGTTCATTTGTCAAGCATGAAGAAAATTACTGGGAGGAAAAATATATATACATTCACAGACACAGATTGTGACATATTTCTTAAAAAATAAAAGACCTCTTCAATGAAGAAATAATAAAGTGCATAGAAAACTAAACCACAAATCATCAATACAGAAGTGCTCTTTAGTTCGAGCTTCGTTATAAACAATAACAGCTTCCATGTGCTATAAAGTCAGCCAGTGCATAACACATGATGGTTCTTTTGTTGGGAAGATTTTTGGTGGGAAATCTTGCAGACACCTACGAGTATAATGAAATGTGGATAAAAGTTGAAAGATGAAGATTTGGGTTGAAATTTGCAAAATGTGACCTCATTTCCAATTACCTGTATACCCTGTAATAGTCTATTCAACAAACGGTATCCATAAAATTAGATTAATACAAAATTGTCATGCTCTTTTACTGAAGAAAATGTTAATTATCAAAGACGGAAAACTGTGAACAGTATGCTTAACTCAAGTATAGATGCAGATGTTTTGTGCTAAAACAAAACTTATATACTTTTGTGTTGCTAGCAGTATGTAATTTTGAAAACACTCAAAAGGTGACAATATTAGCTATAATAGGTATTTGTTCTAACAATCTGTATGTCAAAAAACTTATTGATCAAATAGTGCCATTTTGGAAACTATACTACATTTTTCCTAAATTATATGAAAGTATTACTTCATAATAATGATCTAACTCTATTCAACCTATTTGTACTTTTGGAACATATATATTTGAGTAACAATGATAAATATGAGCAACAAACCTATAAAATATTATAAATCTTTTAAGGTGTAATGGAAAAATAAAACACATGTATTTCAAATTAAAATATTTTGATTCAACTTAAACCTTTACAAGTCATTATTGTCAAATGAACATAGAACATTTTTTTTAGTGAAGAACATAATGACTAATGTAGTACAAAAATTTATTATGTCATCTTTAGATGTTAGTTATGTATAAAGTGAAGAAAAAAATTTTTTTTATATTATTTATTTAATAAGAAGGGTCTTGTAAATTAGGAAGAGCACAGGCTGACAACACAGTCACATCACATTTAATATATTTGTTTTGACACACAATCACATTTAATATATTTGTATACGGCTTTAAAATGAATAACTTGCATATTCTTGCGTAAGCTGTTCTGAAATTTACCAGCCATGGTGGCCAGTAGGTTTAATCAGTGAAGATATAACCTTTCAGTTTTACCAAACTGGACCTATTTACTTCTATGGTGCTTTGGTATATGAATACTTGAGTTATTTTGTTGACATAATGTTGTTCTTGTTAACGGGTCACATTTTGATGTTGTGGCTGTGCATGCACTGCTTTGTATTATGTTGCACAACTTTTACTGCCTTATCAATCTCGTTGTCAAGAGAACAGAGTAGTACACAATTGTTCTCATTACGTAACCTCTGAAAGCAACAAATTTTAATTAGGTACTCAATAAATTCAAGTAAAAGTTGTTTAGATAAATATATTCATTATGAAACTTTGATATTTTTGTTTGTATTACATACTTTTTAATTAATATTCAATTTCATCATTATTCAATTGGACATAAGTACATATTATTTTCTTTGAAACATCATCTAGTGTCAGTGTATAACTTAGATTAAATCAAAAAGGCGTGAATGGTCAAGTTTTCTCTCAGTTTTCTGGTCAAGTTCAAATTTGGTTGGTCGGCTGCAGTCAGTTTTCATTCTAACTGAAAGATAAAAATTTAATTAATGATTTTACATACAACCTAAAAACTTCTATTTTGTTTAAGTTGAAACTGAAGTACCTACACAGATTGAGTTATTCAGTTATAGTACTTACATTAATGTGATTTCTGCAAAAATACATTTGAGTTTCAGTAGATAGTTACAGGATTTCTTGAAGCGAGTGTTAACCAAATATTTCGCATGTCTATATCACTGGGTACGTCTAATCCACAGCTTTCCTGGAGTCTTAATTCTATATTCCTGTTCTATTGTCCCGTTCCATATACAGTTTTACTATATTTTGTGATATTTAATAGAAAGCATTGTTTTTGTGAGGTTATTTCGCCCCCGTGCTTTGTTTACTATAAGACTGACGTCATTGCCACAGATAATCAACAGACTATCATGGCTGACCGTGTTTTCGGTCCAAAATTGAATATCTTAATTTAAAATAGATTTTTTGCACTTTTTAGCCATCGAAAAAAATAATATTCATGTGCTATGGTCTAATACAACAATTATGAACATTTTAAGCCCTACTTTAAAAAAGGGTCAACTAGCCTATTGATACAGTGAATAGTATGTACCGTACTAATAGGTACGAATATTGATTGAATCATTCAGCTTATTAATGTGGCGAAAGAAACGTAATTAGGGGATTGAAATTTTAGAGCAATATAGATTACAGACTAAATACACGCAAAAAAGATAGAATATTTTTCTGAAAAGGTAAAAAGAAATTAAAACGTTTCCGAGTCACTCGTTATCGCCATCGTTAATCGCAGTTATCGGTAGAGCCACCGATTTCGATTAATTTTCTTTCATTCATACGTGGTATATCTCTTCTTAGTCTGAGGCGCGTTCAGCGCCTCTGGGTGTAGTTGTCCGGTTGTTTTTTAACTCGCCCAGAGGCGTTGAACGGATTGCAGCAACCAAATCTTTTATCTCCCTCTTTCAAAAGATTTTTTCTTAGATAAAGAATGAATAGATAGGACGTGACCGTATACCCGTAAGGGACAGACATAGATGACGCCATACCTGCCTAAAGTAGATGGGTATACCAGTGTTGCTTTAAGTTTTACCCTACTTTATGTTTATAGTGGCTTTTACCACAAACATAAAGTAGGGTTGATTGATCTACGTATTTTTTTTTTGAGACATTTTAATGAGCGCCCCTCGCTCAATAATATGTCTCAAAAAATAAAAGTGGGAAGAAGTTGCGATTTTTTTTAATTGAATTCTTCATTCAACCTTCGCCGCAGTCTAAAGTTATTTACACTTTTAAATAAAACTACACTTTTCGGATTTACTCGAGTATATTTCTTTTAAAACATTTTACTTAATTATTTATTTAAGCTATTATGTAAACATCTTTACAAATATATGAAAAAATATTAGGAATCATCATCATCATCCACACGCGTCCACTGCTGGACATAGGCCTCTCCAAGTGCTCGCCTCTAAGCACGATCCGCGACCACTCGCTTCCAGCTTTTGCCAGCTAAGTACCTTGCGAAGATCGTCGCTCGATTAAGAATACAGCGGGCAATAATCATTGTTTTTTCTTTATCTCTGCAGTTTATATAAAATCCAATATTTACACATTTACTAAATATTTGTGAAGATTTAGAAAATGTATAATATGAAATTTTAAATAAACATTTTCTAAAATTAGATTTCAATAGCACCGTTATTGTCATCGAATAAAGGACTTCGGCTTACAGAGATAAAATTTACTACAATACAGGTAAAAATTCACATGGGCTGGGTGAATGGGTGGTGAATTTCCTTAAAGGTTCAGAATACTTTCTTTTGTCAACTCCTAAAAATCTTTTCAGAAAATCTCTATTGGTTCCTCCTACAGTATCTAAAAACTACTAATTTTGCATCATTAACTTACACTTCAAATCACTTTACACATTTTCAAGTGTGACTACTTTTTTTCCCAATCGTCTAAGCGATTGACGCACTGGCCGTAGTTTTTTATTTGATGACCTCGCTGATTGTTTCAAACCCAGCATTTGAAGCCGAATTTTTCTCTTTCTGGGCGTATTCAAATTTGAACCGAAATCCAACACCGATGCGACCTGAAACAATATGTATACAGGTTAAAAATAAAAGCAGGTTCTAATTTTACAACATTAAAAATATTAATTAATAAATTTATAAACTGTATCTGTCCTAATGGTCAGACTGGTTATATTAATAGAAAATGACCAAAATCAAACCATTAATAATATGTTTGGCCATATCAAAATAGTAGAAAAGGATTTGGTACCTACCCTACCCATGTTAATCCAAAACTGTAAAATAAATTTCGAAATCCCCCATAAAAATAGTTGGGTTTGTGAAAAATAAATTTAGGTTTTGGCTTGATAGGGTATGTACCTTGTAGATATAATATGTATAAGTTACTGACCTGTAAAAAAAGTTTAGGAATAGCACCACTCCTAAGAAAAGTGCCTTTTTTGTTTTTCTGAATCCACTGTTGTTCAAAATGCTTAGAACACATTCGGGTATGCTTGGTTGGCTGCCAATTCAATCGACCAGTAGCTTTAACCCAACTGTTTTCGAGTAGTTATCTCCGAAGGAAATCTGTTAAATACAGACAAACAAGCAAATGGAAAGTCTCACTTCAAAAGAATTACCTTTGTTATCTAAAATGTTAAAAATTTTATACTTAAATATGTCAATATTAATGTAACACAGAAACTAATATGTTAGTTCCCTTTCACGTAAAAAATTACCTACGAATCAAGGGAAAATAGTCGTAGCGTAACTGGTATCATTATAACCCGGCAAAATGTTATACGCGTCGGCTGTATACGTGGTCATATTGTATGGCGACATTCGTAGCTTGTTAGGTTAACAGTAACCTTACTAATTAGTTTGAAATTTCATGTTTAATCCCATAATATGATTGAGAATCATAGTAGAAGGGTAAAATATTGCAATATAACTTGTATTTATATTTTAAAAAATAGTTTTGGCGCTTTTTATTGACACAATTTAGGTCTTACCTGTGAAAGGTTATATTTTCCTGTTTTCAAGCACTATCACTATTACAACCTAAAACGGAGCAGTGCACCATGATTTAAATGTTCAAATAGTTCACAATTACACTAATTAAACTGTTAAATAATTACACAGTAAGCTATAATTCACACAACAAATTTCTTCCACGTATTTGTTTAGCACCAGACGCTGGTGATAAACAATCCCCACTACCAGTTTCACCTAATACGGTAACAAGGACAAAAAAAAATGATGCCATCTTCTTCTTTCCTTTGGCAATGTGTATAAGTTTATCTCTTTTCCTCATGTTTGACGGCTTTTATAGCCCATCTATTTCATTCTATATTTATGGATTTTTTATTTCTCTCTCTTTCTAGTAGATGACATTATAGAATATGGCTGCCAATATCATCCAATCACGTACGAGTATTTCAGTCTTATAGGCCCTACTCACGATGCAATTTCGCTAGCAATTTGTTGCTGCGATCTGTTGCAATGCAACAGATTGCGATGTGAATAGGCAGGTTGCAGGTTGCATGCAATTTATCGCAGGTCGCATCGCCCGCGCTAGCGACCGACTGATTGCTGCAACATATTGCGACGTGAATAGCGCGGTTGCATGTAGAAGTGGAAAAAACGGCTTAAAATTTTAAAACGTTTAAACGTTGTACTTATTTCAATAAGCGCGCTTGTAAAAAAGCTTTTCGTTTAAACGCTTATTGTTTATTGCGTATAATTATGTTTGGAAAAACGTTTAAGTACAACGTATGCACCGTTCTATTGCTAATGACAAAAACACTATAGGGATAGCTTTATACTATTTAAACGAAAAAACTGCTCTCATATCAATCAATTGAAATATTTTTAGTGATGGAAATATTAATATTCTTATTTTATTACTTAATAAACAATGTTTCTACAAATATTGCATCACGCGACTTAATTGACCAAGTTCCTTTCAAAAAAGTCCCACATTACATTATTACCACCTCTCGACACTAAAACTATCAAATTATATATTTATAAACTTTATTTAATCGCACTTTATACACACACGCATAACAAACGTAAATACAATGCTTATTTATACACGTATTTAAAAAAATAAAACGAAAGCGTACGTAAAAGCAGCCAGCCACAACACAACAAACGCGTACTTATCTCTCGACAGTGAAAAGCTTACTACTTTTTTAAACGAAAAGCGTGGTAAGCCATCCAATTTTGGGATGCGTTTTGGTCGCTTTATAACTCCAGCACGCAGTATAATGCCATCTAGCGGCGAACGTTCTATTTCCGATGCATGTATACAGACAGAGCATGCTTTCAAAGTAGGTAATTTTATTGCGGGAGTACAGATGGCGGGACTAATGTATGTCGGTAAAAAGCAAAGCGTAAGTAAAAGCGTAATGTTTTGATTAGAAAAAGTCTGCTTTTGTACTTTTGTTCAAAAGCAAACTTTTTTAAGTGCTTTTCGTTTAAACGCTCACCTCTAGTTGCATGCAACTTGGCTCAGTCGCACGTGTGCCGCTTAGTCAGCCACACCTCTGTAGTGTAGGTAGCGTTTAGAATAAGTAATAAAAATTATCCGCTGAGAAAAAAATTGAGAAATCTTCTGGTTCCAATTCCAAATGAAACATAACTTTCATTTGCGATATTTTATTTTGTAGCTGTAACCATTTTTTTACCCAAAACTGTTTTTCTTTCTTCCTCGCAGGTGTTTAAATTGTAGAAGCAAGAGCTAATGCAAATGCTACTTTTTAGGGTTCCGTAACCAAAGAGTAAAGTTTTTTGTCGTTTTTTGCTCGATATTAATAACGGCAACAGGTAGATGCTTGAAAGATTTTTTGTATAGGTAATTGTACGGAACCCTTCGTGCGTGAGTCCGACTCGCACTTGGCTGGTTTTTGAAATCTAGATAGCGTTGGTGGCATTATTATACGATTCGGTACGTAGGTGTGTACACGTTGTGACGTTAAGGTGTTTGTTAGCAAAATGAAATTGCAAGCGAAGTTGCATAGGTGAGTAGAGCACGTGCAACCGCGACTGCAACATGTTGCAGCAACAGAGTTGCGTTCCGAGGGTCAGAGTAATGCAACCGAGAGTGATTTTCACACTCGCTCCGAGGTTCAGAACGGGTCGGTTGCTATCTTTTTTGTTAGTTTGTATCTTGCCGATCAAGATCAAGCAAAGGGCAAAATATTATTAATCCTTACTATGAAATTAACAGTCAATATCCATTTTTCTGCTTAAAAATAATTACAACACATAGAAATCACTATATTTCCCTTGTATTACACTTAAAAGAGTGCAAAGTAGTGTTTTTTAGTAAAATAATAAATAATTTGCGTATTTTTGACATCGACTTTGACATAAAATCTGTCAGAGTGTTTTTCACCCTACGCTCGAGTTGGTTGTTTGGTTGCATCACTCGAAGCTTCTGAACGGGCACAGAGTGTACTAACCGTCCGTCAGAGCGTTTTTTACCCCGAGGCTCTGAACTGGTGGGTTATTGTCTAAGAAAAAATCTATCGCGATCGCATTCAATTTGAGAACCATTGCACGGTGAACACAAGACTCAGCGCCGACATCCTTTTATAAAGGAGCGATGGATGAACGGCGACTGTCAAATTGTAAGCGATCGCGATAGATTTTTTCTTAGACAATAACCCCCCGGGGTCGGTTGCTGTCAGAGTGCACTCGGTGTGCACTCGAGCGTAGGTTCTGAACGCAGCTCTGATCGCAAGTTAGATTGCATCGTGAGTAGGGCCTAATAAACGTCAGAGCGTTTTACAACCATCAAATTCGATGGTTGTTCGGTTGTAACTCGCGCCGACACTCAAAGGTCTTGAACGGGCCGGTTGTTTCACCCGGTTGTCACTCTCGAAGGCATTGAACGGGGTTAGAGCGAAAAGTTGTACTTCGCGCGAAGGCCCTGAACGCGCCTCTTTGTTTCACACTACAAAAATAAATTGGAGATTTGTAATTTTTAAATTGGAAATCACAAATAAAACATATTACACAAGAACACAAACTATATAGAGATACTACGTATCAAGACTTACCTCGACAACTGGGACAATTGTTGCAGCTTTAGTCATTATAAAACTCTTGGAAATATTGTGTTAATGACAACATGGTTATGACTTGACGTGTAATCTATTTACATATAATAATATTGTAAATATTACTATATCAACAAATCAATTAAATGTTAAACTTTAAAAAACAATGAGAAGAACTGGGCTTACTTTGAATTCTGTCGATCGTGGTAATTATTTGTTGTAATTCAAGAATCTTGTGATGGATCGAGCCGGTGGGGAATTTTCGGATATGAGTCGTAAAGCTGGAGAGTTCATTAGGCGTTTACATAGAATAACGGATGGTCCGCTTACGAGGAAGAAAATGGTAGTACTATGCCTTGTAATTATTTTTTTTCTGCTGTACGTGGGACCTGGCTTAATGAACTGGCTATTCAGTTCAGAAACTGAAGTTGGACAGCAAAATGTGTGTCAAAGAAACTTTCTTGTACATTTTCAAGGCGCTTTTGATGGTTATGATGCTTATTTGAGGCAAGAGACATCAGCCACAGCATCAACTGTAGGTCACAATTTTGTGCCTTATGTTGGAAATGGATTGTTAGGACTTACTCTTGAACATGATTCTCATTTAAATATAAAATATGGACGCACATTGTCGCTTCCGCTTTATTACCATCCATTGTACATTGTAGATGACTATGAAATGAAAGAGTTTACCGTAGCGGAGTATAAGAAGGGTATTGTATATAGATTCCAGTGCAGTAACACAGGATTACGTATTGCTTATCAGTATTATGCACATAGAACTATACCATCCCTATTTGTGCAGGAAATTTTAATAAACAACCCAACAAATAAAGGTAAATCTCTAAGGATATCATCACCGAGAGTGTCTGATTGGGTTACAGCTGTAAAACAAACAATAAAATTACATCAAGGTGTAGATTCGAAAGAGTATGAAGTAGTAACAGGCATGATATTTCTACCTGACAGTGAAAATGTAATAGCTGCCTCTGTTGTGTCCCGTAAATTGGGACATACAATTCAAGTTGATGCAAGAGATGCTGTTGAACTTCTATTATTCACAACAGTTCAATACAGTGAACCTATCAAGAAGTCGGATTATGCAAAATATAAAGACATTGTAGAAAAGAAAGCCATAGATGAAATGGAAAAAGTAATTGCTTTGACTGGGGACATATCATCTGTGCGAAAACTAAAAGAAAACCATGTAAGAGTATGGGAAGGACTTTGGTACACAGGTTTTTATATTTCAGATTCAAAAGCTGAAGGAGTTATCAATGGTGACCGCATTAATGCTACAATTTATGCAGTGCTCTCACAAGTGCGAAGTCTTGAGCATGAGCAACACATCAAACCTCTTTCTAGATCAAACATTCTCAGAACCCTTACTTACGCTGAAGGTTGTTATGGGGGTCATTCAACATTAGATGCATTCAACCTATGGACACCACTGAATTCTTTAGAACATTTAAATGAAGTTGCTAGTATTTGGTTACTGACTTTAGAAAAGCATGGTTGTTATAAACTGATGAATGCAGGTGCAAGTGGAGTCAACCAAGCAATGATCTTCAGCTTTGGTAGTTTGAGGTTTAGCAACCAACATCTAGAATACAACATTCATCCATCGAAGCTCCACAGAGACTTCCTATTTCGACGTGTAAACTATGGTAATATGACTCATGTAAATATTAGTGTTATTGTCCAAGACGACAACAAGGCTGCTATATTTGTGGCATTAGATCGTTCAGACAAGACATATTATGCATGCGATGCTGGCTGCTTAGATTCTCCTGTGCAGTTGGGGCCCTATAGAAAGTATTTCCCAGTGAAACTTACTGAGCCATTAACGGCTATCTTGTATATTACTGCTGATAAGCAGCACATGGAGGAGCTGAGGCATACTATCCATGTAAGAGAGGTGGTAGAGGCGCCGGCCCACGAGCATCATGTGATAGCTATGCACAAACATGGTCACAGCCTTGGTGGCTTGAATCCTTTATTCTGGATATCCATAATAGCCCTTATAGTAGTCTTTCACTTATTCCTGTGCAGGATTATCATGAATGAGTTCTGTGACAGTGGTGTAAACTATCGAAGGCTGTATAATAAACCTTGAGGAGATTATGCCTTATTAAAGTGCTTAGACAGTTACAACATTGACGTCCATTGATGCTTGACTGATTGAATAGGCTTTCTTCTTGCAAGGTGTGCTATTTTCCTAAACTACACAGCATAATTTGCTGTGTAAAGTTTGCAGATTGCAAAGTGATTTATGTATTTTGCATTTAAAAGTCAGGTCTCACTTTTAGTTTTATAATCATCACAAATTGTTCGATTTATTAACATTACAAATATGTATATCATTATGATTTAAAGTCATGCTTGTATAGCTTGTATATCAAGCCAAGAGAAAGTTTAATGTTATACTCAAGCAATGAAAGAGGCAGCCTTTACGAGTACATTCACTATTAAAAAATGCATTACATACTGCAAATTGGTGATGAAATTTGTACTATTGATTATGGCTGCTGACACCTTTTGAAAGAGGCAGCATTTACGAGTACATTCACTATTAAAAATTGCTTTACATACTGCAAATTGGTGATGAAATTTGTACTATTGATTATGGCTGCTGACACCTTTTGATAAATTATTTGAACTGTACAGTTTAAATTACACCTATAAATCGAGACAGAGATTTATTGTATTTATTGTAAGGCAGCCATCATCATAACAATTAAAGCTTATGCATGCCACCATTACACTCAAACACAGACGTATACGTCTGTGCACTCAAAGTATTTTCAACTCAAATTATTATATGAAAAAGTTTTAAGTTAATAAAAATATCTAGGTTTTATTGGTAAATAAAAGTATGCAATTCAATTATCTCACTAAACCAGTTTACCAAAAATCTACTAAGTAGTTTGATAAGTTGATGCTGTATGTTTTTTTCTCACCAGCCCAATATTTAGACAAATAAATATGAATAAGAAATTACAATGGTATTTTATAAGAATAAAAAAAATGAAACTAGTTGAGGTTCAAATTTGGACACCAAGTTGATTTGAGATGCATGAAGGATTTTTTTGTTGAGTATCAATGAAACTATGTAAATAATCAGATCTCACTTAAAGATATGTACTATTGGTTTTAGAAAAATACAGTATGGATTTTGTAATATTGCAACAAACATATATTGTTTGATTGACATATATGTATTGACTATATTGTTTGAATATAGTTTTACTTCTGTGAGCTGAAAAGAATCCTGCCTATGAGTTGCAGTTTCAAGAAACAAAGTTAGATAACTATCGCCATTAAGGCAATTACAGGTTGCAATTGCAACACACTCCAAATACAAAGGTGCGTTCAGAGCCTTTGTGCGAAGTACATGTCTTCACTCTAACCCCATTCAATACCTTTGAGCATGACGTTTGGGTGAAACAACCGGCACATTCATGACCTTAAGTGTCAGAGCGAGCTACAACCGAACAACCATGCAATTTGATGCTTGTCAAATGCTCTGATGTATATTACTGAAGAACCCAAAAGGTGCTTAGATGATATCAGGGCCTTTATCCATTACTTACGTAATTTGCTAGAAAGAGAAAGAAATCAAAAATTCATGTGAAAGAGAAAGATAAAAGATATTGCAACACAATTAACACCTCTAGAGTGGGGTAAAAAACAACTGAACAACCACAGTCCAAGGTACTGAACGCACTCCAATTATTACTCATTCACGTATTTTCTAGTTACAAATTGTATAAAAAAACTAAACTGAAATGCATACCATTCAACTTATGTTATTTTGAAACTGTCATTTAAAATGAATGTATTATTTTATTAATTTAAAGATTATTTATTTATACAGAATAAATGTTGATGTAAAACGATAAATAATTTTGTTAGTATTACGTATATCTTAGTCAAGGGGTGTATGTTTCCCTAATGTTGAGTGTGTACATACTTTTTTGTATATTGAGATAATATTGTTACAAGATTGTGTTATATATTTTTGAAAAAATAAACTTTCAGTTATAATGTTATACATGTGTTTTAAGTTGAAAAAAAATGTCATAAACTTCAACCTTTTTTGAGACTACCTACCATGTCTGACTATTCCCTAATTAAATCAGTAGGTAGGTAATCGACGCCTTTGATTTTGACTTCATTACCGTCGTTCGAACTTCGAACGTCTACATACACTAGTTATAATGTTATTAGGTGTTTTAGGTAGAAAAAAATTGACATAAAGTTCACTTCAACCTTTCATGAAACAACCTACCATGTCTTTTCCCTAATTAAATCATCTTAGAATTGAATCAGTAATCGACGCCTTTGATTTTGACTTCATTTACCGTCGTTCGAACGTCTACACACATTGACGTACCCGAGTTATAAATGTTATAATGTTATTTATGTGTTTTAAGTTGAAAAAAAATGTCATAAAGTTCACTTCAAACTTTCTTGAAACAACCTATCATGTGTCACTATTCCCTAAATAAGTCAGTAATCGACGCCTTTGATTTTGACTTCATAACCGTCGTTCGAACGTCTACACACATTGACGTACACGTAAGGTTAGGTAACGTCAATGTCTACACAACATTATTCTTACCTTGTGCTCCGGTTGCCCACGCAGTTGTGTCCATTGCTAATAACAGTAATATAATTATAGTTTAGTAAATAGTTTTATTGCAGCAACACTGATTGTACAACGTAAAGTTGCAAGTGGTTTGAAACTTTGTCCAACATTTAATTTATTTTTATTGTAGAGTAGTCGCAGTAATATTAAACACGGTCGCAGTCGCACGGCGCGGTGTTTATAGAAACGACAACAAGGTCATATCTAGATTTTTTTTCAGGGGGGCCTGGCCCATAATTTATGTGTGAAGTTATCGGTATTTTGGTGTCCACCATAGTTTTGAATCCGTAGTCTAATATCCTGGCGTGGGCACTAGACCTTACTGGAGTGGGCACGGCCCACCCGGTGCTGAAAAAAGATCCCAGTTACGCTAATGATCTAGGAAGCTAGCAGAACACCCCTCGGTAGAGGAGGCCAGACGGCCGAGGGTCAGGACGACAGAAAGGAATCGGCGGACTATTCTGGCGTTATCAACATCGCCGGATTTAGGGGAGGGCAACCGGGGCTACAGCCCTGGGGCCTCCACAAAAGAGGGGCCCCAACAATAGAGACTTCGGAAAAAAATCAAATTCAGACTAGTAAACACTAGTAAACAACTTTTCCTTTCATTTTTTTCTTCGCGTTTTACCTTTACCTACAGTTCTTTGTACAAACATGATTACATTAAATATTAACACTTCGTTTCACAATAAATTATTTATTGGAAAACTCGACTGAAAACAATTGTTCATTTTATTTGGAAAATAATTTGGGGCCAAGGGGCCTCCACACCTTTGTTGCCCCGAGGCCTCCAGACCTTTAAATCCGGCCCTGGTTATCAAGCAATATGGCCCGCTGAAGCCTAGCAGTCACCAGTTATTATTATTATAGATTAGATCGCCAAAGACATTTAAGTAAGTGCTATTCTGTGCTATAAAGTACCATAGACGAAGAATATCATCCTTGAAAGTACGTAGCTTATTCAACTCGAGACGGTGTCAGTAGGGGATTTCCATTTGCGCAAGTTTTTTAATACAGACACGAGAGCGAGCTCAAAGCACTAGGCACCACCCATCCCATTATTGTGTAACATTAATAACCATTTAACACTGCTCGCCAATTCGACAATTACAGTGACATCAACATTTTTTTATACAACAAGGTACACGTACAATAGCAGAATTAGCAGATCGCCCGTGTAAGATTGGCAAAAATGCAACCATTACACCAAAATGTAGGTTGTCAACCGGTGATGATATTGTCCGCCTTCACCTTGATAGGTGGACAGATATAATTGAGACAGACAGAGGCACCAAAACGACTCGAGTATAGAATAGTTATATTTCTGGTGGACTGGTAGGTTCAACCAGTGCATCATCATCACAGCTCATATACGTCCCCACCGAGGGGCACGAGCCTACCCTAACTAGTTAGGGCGATTAGGCCTTAGTCAAACCACGCTGACCCAGTGCGGATTGGTTGACTTCACATACACCTTTGAATTACTTCGCAGGTGTATTATAGCAGGTGCATAGTTTCCTCACGATGTTTTCTTTCACCGTAGGAGCGTCAGATAAATGTACATATGAAATACGTGAAAAGAAAAACCCATTGGTACACGGCAGGATCGACCGCGGGCCTCCCGATTCTACTCGGAGCACAGTCCAGTGCCGAGGCCACAGCGCCACCCACGCTAATTAAATGATACGCAAACAGTGTATGGGTTAATAAAATGATACGCAGTTATACATTTTCCATATAAATATATTTACAGAATATCCTCTACATAAACAAGGCACGTATACATGGAGCGGAGCGGTACACGGAAAATTGACACGAGAAGGCACTTCACTAGTCCGGTCCTTTGATTGTGAATCAAAATAAATCGCGACTGTTTCAAATTTTGCCAGTCGATGTGCATCCATTAACCGTTTATAAAGGCAGTCGGCACTGAGCCTTGTATTGACGTCGCAATAGCTGGCGAACGATAGACTTTCCTCTTAGACAATAAACTCCCAGGACTCACAATCTCAACAACAATTGAGATACTAATTAAGTTGATGCGTGAAAAATATATTTTGCATTGTAACTGTACCCTTTTCACAGTGTATGTACAGTCAGCAACACGCGAAGCTTTACGTTTGCATTACGAAAGCCGTCGCTATGCATCTCGAGGTCAACATGTAAAAGTTTGGCGTGTTGCTGTGTGTACAAGAATAGTTCGCACTACGTCCGATCCGAACCCGTGAAAATATTGGTCTAGAAAACTCGGACCGAATTCGGATATTGCTTACGCACTACTCCGATCTCCGATACAAATCCAAGCAATTCAGAAGCCATCTTTTGGAATACGTGATTTTAAGCAGAGCCACAGCAGAGTGTTCACGTCGTTGATCATGAGTCCTTTTAATCGACGTCAACTTATGGCAATTTCACGTCACCCAGCCCACCCCACTGCCTCTCCGCTCGTACGCAACTCGGCTTCAACTCGGACGCAGTGCGCGAGCGTTCATACAAATAATACTATGGCTACTTCGGTCCCTTAAAAACTTCTCCGGAATGGAGATTCTAGAATGACGGAAAGAAATACTTATTTGTCGCTTAATTGTGTGTATATGTGTGATGTAGCAATAAACGAATTTATCTATCTATGTAAATCGGATGACGGAGATCGGATCTACTGCGTAAATTACCATAGAAATAATTACGGCTACTACGGACCATATTTACACGGGTTCGGATCGGACGTAGTGCGAAACCGTTCTAAAGTGCCGTATATTTCGAATGTCATTCCTTTTAAAATACGTCACTTTAATCGGTGGACAAGTGGACAACTTTGTAAGGCCTTAAAGGTGAACGGAACGCACATCAGCACGCGCCGCATTATATGACGTCATCAGCATGCGTCCTTCAATACCCGCAACGACAGCGCCACACGCGAGCAACTGGCGAACTAAAAATGCACGTCATCGCTTGGACACAGCAGCCGATTGTTAATTTGGTTGTTGATCGCGTTGTCATTGTACAATTAGCAACCGGTTGCATTTTTCCGTAATAAGCCTGCCGAATACCTGCCGCATTTTTGAATTTCAGCGTGTAGAGTCTGACACACGAAACATGAGCTTGGAAAAAAGCATCAAAGTCAAAAATTCTAGCTCTGGTAATACTGTCTACAGAAGGTAAAATACATTTTGATACTTGAAATATTCTAATATTTTTTTTATTTATGTAGTAATTTAGAATGTTAAATTTGTGAAAGGATTGTCTTTTTTTTCTTTTTTTTCCTTGGTTGGAGTTGATACTTTTTAAAAATTAAATATTAAGTAATGTTTAGTTTTAATGAACTTCCAACAATGAACCTTTTATAAGAAATCGCTGTATTTGGATTTCAAGAATGTTAAAATTACTTAATATCTGTAATATTTCGACAGAAATTAAGAAAAAAATATTATGAAATTGTTTATTACAAAGTATCAAAATCACCATGTTGAACTAAACTACATGGGGACATTGTATAAGTATTGCTACTTGAAAAAATGTCAGGTTCATCTTTCATTAGCCAGACTCTACGGTGCGGGTCAAATGTTACAGGTTTCATATTATGTCACACGACGAATTCCAAAATGCGGCGCGTACGGCGCGTGCGGCGCAAAAATGTGACAAATTAATAGGCAGCCTAATAACTAGGTAAGTATATTAAATAGAATAGAAGTGCCATGTCATAAATAAGGATACCGATATCAGTCAACATCCTCATAGATAACTTTTTATTTTTATTTACTTTGTCAAAGTTATATAATTCACAAAACTATAAGCTAATTTCTATTGATTGTTAATATAACATCTCATCAAAATATGATTGAAATTCAAACAGAGTTTAGCGCCAGGCTTGTTCACGAAATCTGCTTTTTCATGGGAGTTGATTATTGCTCAGCCATTATAATGATAATTTTTTTAAAACTTGCTCAGATTACCACAATACCAAAACATTACACTATACATATTTGCAAAACACCATATTCTTACAGTCCGCTTTTGATGGACAGTTAAGTGAAAACAAACCCACTCATTTCCATTACTCGTCAATATCATAATTAAAAATGATAACAGATGTCCGAATATCAACCGGACAGTACATTTTTCTTTACGTTGGTCCGGTCATTGTTTGCAAACCGGACAAAGATTCCATCCATTCCATCGACATAATATACAAATTATATTAATTTATGATGAATTTAGCATTCTAGACGTTGTTTATAAATAAAAATACAAAACTTGTCTGGTATTTTATTCCAACACATCTGGTAAACCCTATTTAGCAGTGAACCCACAAAAGTTCTCGATAAGCCTATGTCTTTACGCGACTTATTTAAGAATTTTGACACATACCTCTCGCGCCTACGTCTACCGCATTTAAATAAACAAAATAGCAAAATTTGTAATTATTGTGTTATGCGAACATGACATCATTTCGAATATGGTGTTTTGAGATCATAATATTTCGATAATTAACAATCTAAGGTAATCTAAGACTGTGTGCAATTAGTATTAGGGCAATACAAAAGCTATCAAAAAGCTACAAAAAAAAAGCTACAAAAGCTATGTAAAATTGACGATTTTAAGTGCCCGCAAGGGCCTATGAAATAAAGTACTTTTGATTTTGATTTTATCCTCCTTGTAAAAGAAATATATTACTGTCGTCAAAAATTTGCTATCATAAATATGGCAGTTTCTTTTTTTAATATAAGTATATATTTTTTACACGATAGGATCTATTTTTTCATTAGTTAGTTATTGTTTCATTGTAGTTTTTTTTACTTTCACGATCTATGTCAAGAAAGCAGTCTTACAAGGGCATTACCATCCATCTGAAAAACGAAAACTGAGCAAAAAGCTCGATTCTGGCGAAATCCAAAAGGGAAACGCCACCAAGCAAAAAAGAAGTTTTTTTTTTCGTTCTAAAAGCTAAATATGTATACTTTTTCGTATGATTTCGTGAACTGCTAGAGGTTGTTGACAAAGGTCGATAGAAAAAGTTCCTGTTTGCCATAATATCGTGATAACATGAATATTCACTGTGGCGTCGCTATTCGTTATGTAACGAAAACATCTATATGAAACTACATAAAGTCAACATCAGCATTTTAAGCTTGATTCAAATTTTACAGTTTGAAAAGTCTTTCAACATAGGTATTTTCTAGAATTAACAATCACATATTGAGGATATAAGCACACATTTTTGGCACAATTAATCAATTTCACACTTTTATACTTACAACTTCTAAAATCATCATAAGGCATCCTTATATTATTATAAAACGAAATCAGACATCCTTCACTCTAAAGTTCAATGTGTGAAAAGCACTACACAGTTATTTCAAGCTCTTCCTATACATTTTGTTTGTTCTAAAAGCTGTGTAAATGATTGCAATATATTTTATTTCACATAATGAAATAACTGGAGTTCATTCACCGAAATCATGTGTATCTTAAAAGTGAAAGATCTCTACTGTATACATTATTATTTTTTTTATTATGGCAAGGACTTTTTAGGGGGTTAACGCTTGACTACTTAATGGAGTACCTACCCGGTGGGTAATTGACGGTAACATTGGCATGATAGGTGGGTTACGACGGCGAATGGCACCAGAACCGTAGCTGACTTGAGTTTAATTTTTTTTGGAGGCATTTGCAAGTTTTCAGATTTAAAAGGACAATTATTATTAGTTTTATAAGGACGATTTTATACGAAGCAAGTGGTAGAACAAAGGGTCAGTAACTAGCTCGCAGCCCTGGCAAAAGTAAATCGAATTTCGTACACCACCTTTTTTTGCTGCTGTGGCATTAACGCTTTTAGCTGGGTGTAGCAAACTCCTAGTGAATATAAATGTTACTGTGAGTTTTTAGGGGGCAATAGAGCACTCTTCGTGCTAGAGACGTAAAAAAAATTGTGGCTATCCTGCCACACACCATGCGTCCAAATTAACGACAACACTCCACGCAAAGGAGAGTTGATGTATAAAATTATATACGTCTGGATCCGGGCTCTTCATCAGCCAGCATGTTCCGTATCTTATCTTATAATACGGGGGCTTTTGAGAACCCTGCACTTCGAGCCTAAAGATCTCTTGTGCTTCCCCAGTTTCTTTGTTTTTAAGTCCTACCACTATTTATGGACCAATAAAGTTCACTCATAAGTCTCACAAATGGTCCAGGTGGTATGGCCCTGAAGCCCTCGGGTTTTGGATATCAAGTCCCGAAGAAACTCATTCTCCTGCAAGCTCTCTGTGTTACTCAGACCGATTTTTGTTAACATGCGATTAGCTTGCCAATGTGGCAAGTCAAAGGACGTCTTGTTCGCGAGCAAGTTTGCGATGAAAAAGAGAAACAAAATGAAAGAGGAATAATCCGTCATAGATCGTTGAAAGCGAGATTAAGCATTATTGACATGATAATACAAATCAAATTAAAATGTTTACATTCTTAGACATTCATATAGGCATTAACATATTATATAGGATGTAATGCAACCGCTTACGAAATTTGTTTAAAAATGGAAAAAAAGTATTTCAAGTAAGAAAATGGTTATGGTAGGTCCAATTTTTTGTTTTGCGTCTTTGGACATATGTTCCTTGGGGAACGTTGTTCAGTTTCACAAGTAGAATTGTGTTCTCCTTTTTTCGGAAGCGGCCACATCCCACCGTGTATATTTCGGTAGATATTCTTGGATGTTCATATTAAATCATACATAGTCTCGAGATGTCTTCCACCCTCGTTTACGGCCCATGGAGGGCGCAAACAGCGCTTACGGTCCGGTTTCTGACTAACCCCTTTTCTAGCCATTCCTCGCAAGTCAGTTACTCCGCGGGCAGCCCGTTTAAATAGTCAAGCTATCAACTAATTTGTGTACTTCGCTCCTAAAACTAAGCTTAACATACTAAAAGGTACATAACAGAATGTATGGTGTACAATTTGAACTATTTCCGCACGGAAAAGCGCATTTTCCTGCGACACAAATATTAAATTACATTAATTCGTACAAATGTCACGAGCATTCAAATAACATTTTGACGCATACTACCTACCGGATGAGATAATTTGCCTCCCGTGCTTTGACAAAAATATTATTTATCGTCTAGGAAAACAAAATACATTAAATAAAATTTAACCATTTAATTATCAGTGCAGTATGCAAATACATAAGATTTATTTTCGGCTAAATTTCAACAGCATATCAATTTATCCAAAACGGCGAATTTTCTCCGATCGAAATTTAGTTCTACCATTGGAGCCATATTGGGATGTACTGTTGACTACAGTCAGTAAAGATGTAGATTCAAATAATTTGGAAGAAAAAAAATACGATCATAGATTCTTATTCACTATCATTTTAATTATAATTCATATTATTAAATTATAGTAACCAAAAATCAATCAAAATTATTTGGAGATCAAAAACTAGTGACATTGGTATACAATTTTTAAAAATCCGTCATTGTAAAAAAAATATAATAGCGATATACAAAATCGAGTCTAACATTAAAAAGGCACTTAATTGTGTACTATTTACAGATTAAATTTTCACTAGAGTAAACATTCTTGGTTAACAAAGTTTATTGTAATACATCTATTAAGGTCTAACAATAAATAAGTTCGTCCTACTAAAGTATGAGTACATAGAAATATATATATACTTACTTATTTATTGTCATTTCTATCACTCACGTGTGCGGTACCATCATTTTGTTCAATGGATTTATCTAAAAAAAAAAACAAAATTAAACGTAATGACTAAATAGTTTTTTTTCGTCTTTTGGGATGTTTGCATATACATGGTTAAACAATAATCGTCTGATTAGAATTCTTTTAATTGTTTTTGGCGTCAATAAGTGTGTGTCAAGGCCTGTGTTGAACTAACCTTTTTCCATTTGAGTAAAAGTATAATATTTCAAAATTGAATCGCAAATGTTGACTTTTTATTTGCGACAGGTAGCACTTGGCCGTCACCTCAATTTTCCTCCTAGAATCATCCATCCATCTCGGTACTAGCTGATAAAGTATTTGTAAGTGTGTTGACTCACCATAGATCCGCATACAATGCCACCTTCGTACTATCCCATAGGTTCTTTAGAATGCCATCCTGGTGCTAGGTGATACGTCATTGTGAGTGTGCTCACCTTAAGTCCTTGCAGAAGACAATCCTGGTACTATCTGAGAGGTTCTTGAAAGAATGATATCCTGGTGCTAGGTGATACGTCTTTGTGAGTTTGCTCACCTTAGGTCCTTGCTGAAGACAATCCTGGTACTATCTGATAGGTTGCTGTGAGTGTGTTGACTCACTATAGGTCTTTGCAGAAGGCAATCCTGTTACTATTTGATAGGTTGTTGAAGAATGCTATCCTGGTGCTAGGTCATACGTCATTGTCAGTGTGCTTACCTTAGGTCCTTGCTGAAGACAATCCTGGTGCTATCTGATAGGTTGCTGTGAGTGTGTTGACTCACCATAGGTCTTTGCAGAAGGCAATCCTGGTACTATCTGATAGGTTCTTGAAGAAACCTATCCTGGTGCTAGGTGATACGTCATTGTGAGTTTGCTCACCTTAGGTCCTCGCAGAAGGCAATCCTGGTACTATCTGATAGGTTATTGAACAATGCTATCCTGGTATTAGGTGATACGTCATTGTGAGTTTGCTCACATTAGATCCTTGCAGAAGACAATCCTGGTACTATCTGATGGTTGTTGTGTGTGTTGACTCACCATAGGTCTTTGCAGAAGGCAATCCTGGTACTATCTGATAGGTTCTTGTAGAATGCTATCCTGGTGCTTGGTGAAACGTGATTGTGAGTTTGCTCACCTTAGGTCTTTGCAGAAGACAATCCTGGTGCTATCTGATAGGTTGCTAGGTTGCTGTGAGTGTGTTGACTCACCATAGGTCCTTGCAGAAGGCAATCCTGGTACTATCTGATAGGTTATTTATTGTGAGTGTGTCGACTCACCATAGTTCCTCGTAGAAGGCCACCCTGGTGCTGGTTGAGCCCTGCCGCAGCCGCCGCAATGTGGAGTACTTGTCGTCGCCGCCCTTGGCCTGGGCCTCGTGCAACTGGTCCAGCGGCGGCGCAGCCTCCACGCGCAGCACCGAGAACTCGCAGCGTAAATCGTCCAACTGCTGCTGCAGGTGCTTCGACTTCGCCAGATACTCCACCCTATTCATGGTTGGTGTGAAAAAATCTGTATTATTGAATTTTATATTCAGCCACGGACCAAATATTGATCCATGACACAGCGCTACGAGACCTAATTTGAGCGCTATTGAAATGCGCCTTAATGTGACATCCCTTAATTTATACTAAAATCATTTTTGATCATATCTATTCGAAAAGAGCTACTTGGTTCCTCGTAAACAGGGACCAAAATAGCCCTCCCTATATAATTCCCTCCGGGGCAAAAAGCGATTTGAATTTAGAATGCAGATATTGCCAGTAAATGCTCCAATCAACAGAGAGCTCTTTTTAATATTTTAATAATAAATCCATTTTATTTCCTCTTTACAATTCGTTAAATAGATTTCATTACATTATGACACTTTAAAGAGGCTGGTGCCTGAAGTAAGTATAAAATATACCTGTATTACAGGTCACCAGGCCCTCACTTAATAACGACAACACGCAAAAAATGAAATAAACCTAAATAATAAATACCATAAAGAAATCTTTCTAAAGAACAACGAACTGGAACTTCAAGGAATGAACTTTGCGCAATTTTAAACAATTTCATTTCTCAAAATGCGTGTGTTAGCAGATGCGACGTGAGTACATACCTCTCCCTCTCGATTTCGACGGAGAGCCGATGTATATGCGGGTCTGGTTCGTCTGGCACCAACATTGCACTGGTGGGTTCCGTGGAGGGGGGCGACCCCAATTCCGCCGGCAGCGAACAAGTCGACGGGAACGAACTAGTGCCCCCGCTCGCCTGCCAAGACACCGTCGATATAGTACATACCATAGTGAAAGTACTAGACACCATAGGTAATATACTGGATTTACGACCGGTTTCAATCTAGTATCTGGATTTGTTTTCCGGAGATAGAATTTTAACGTATATTGTATGGAGCCAATGTCAAATATACCTATCGCTAGCTTAGATCATTTAGCCTATGGATATGGTACGCAACAAATCGCAGTATACATTTTTCTGCCACATTTTGCGGGAGGCGAGGTAAACACGCATGGCACACTACGAAAATCTAGCATTTAATTACAGATGCGCACACTATGAAAATATTACCTCACTATAAAGAAACACACATACATCGACAAATTAACGTGTATCTTATACGCAATCGCCTGCAAATCATGCCCGTGAACTGTGTTGAGCTAGCAACGTACCATTGTATTTTTCTATCGTAACGGCATAAAAATTACTTCAAAATTGTACTTAAATAAAACACGTTTATGAATATTTTATACTTACGTGTGATAGGAAACGCCATAGTCTTGAAGATTTGAGTTACTCGATAGCCTTTTCAAGAGGAAACTGAACAATTAATAATTTTTTACGAGCTCTTACTTGCGATGCGAAACGACACCTAATGGCAGCGGCCGTGCGTCAACTAGTTTTATATAATGTATATGGTCATATGGTCAACGTAAATTGGCAGAGGGGTTTGCCCAGCCTTGCCATCTACCGTCTGAATGCTCTAAGATCGCTAGTAACCAAATCCACAGATAGATGGAATATTGGAACCGGCGGTAAGTCGATAAATAAAAACGCCGATAAATTACTAGACGCCTTCAATAAAGTACTTGACACCATCAATTAAGTATAAGACATCTACAAAGAAATGCTGGACACCGTTGATTAAGTAGCAGATCACGTCAATACAGTAGAGAATGCGGACAATATAGTACTAGACACCGAACTCGATGAAGTAGCAGACACCGTCGATAAAGTAGCAGACACGGTCTATAAAATAGCAGACGTCGTTGATACGGTACTAGACACTATGGATCTTGAAGATAGTTGCTATTGTGAACCAACTGTTCCTGCCAGCTTATATATCGACACCATAGATAACGTAACAAATAACGTAACGATACTGGACACGACAGCGGCGATGAAGTGGCAGACACTTGGCAGATACAGTCAATAAAGTAGCAGATACCGTCGATATAGTAGTAGACCATGTAAGTACAGTAGTAGCGGATACGGGCAATTGAGTTCTATACACCGATCTCGACGAAGTAGCAGATACCGTCAATAATGTATCAGATCACATAAATACAGCGATCTTGATGAAGTAGCAGACACCGTCGATAAAATAACAGATACCGTCGATAGAGTTGCAAACATGGTCTACAAAATAGCAGAATTCGTCCATAAGGTACTAGATACCATATCTAGTACCTTATGGACGAATTCTGCTATGCAATCCTGTACAAAGTTGCTATAGTGGAAATGATGTGGACCTAATTGAATACAGTGATATTCGTACTGTTTGCACACAATCATTTCGGACCACTTTAATAGCATGTTCGGGTGCACATCAGTTAATGTCGTTAATTAAATATTCTTGTTTAACTCAACATTAGTTAATCATGCAGAGCAAAAGCTTAAAGTATGTGCAGAGTTTTTAATGAAATGGTGGCTAGGCACCCTGATCTCGATATTTTTGGGCGCGGGTACATATCGTTCAAGCATTTTGTCAAAAAGCATATCAATTAAGCCTCGCTATTATTATTAGAATTATATGTTGTGTCTAATATTGCTATTATTATTATTTTTTTAAAGTCTCCATTTGTGTATACATTTTTTTATTTTTATTTGTTGGCTTAATAGTTTTTTTTTTTTTTTTAAGTTTTTTTTTTATTGTGTATGTTTCAACCGGGTATGTCATTTAATTGTTTAGTTTAGTTTTATTTCCATTGCAATATCTTTTTTTTTTTTTGTGTGTAATTTAAAAGTCGTTTCTAAGGAACATTATGTGTACATTGTTTGGGTTGCATCCTAGACCAGCACCCTTTCAATAATATTTAGTTTTATTTCGGATGTAAGCTGTGTATGTACCTAAATAGATAAATAAATAAATAAATAAAGGCTTTTATAGTCAATTAGTTACGTTTTTATCAACTCAAAACTTAATAAATATTTATCTACATTTTTATTCCAAATCGTGTAAACGTCTGGTGGCGCCTATAGTCGACGCCACCTTTTCGGCGTTTCACCGATTTTATGTTTGGTAGCTGATATCAGGTCCGACTATGTTGGCGTCCTGGATTGAACGAACCACGCTCTGCTACCAAAAGATGGTGGCGCCTAAAGTCGACGCCACCTTTTCGGCGTTTCGCCGATTTTATGTTTGGTTGCTGATATCAGGTCCGACTATGTTGGCGTCCTTGATTGAACGAACCACGCTCTGCTACCAAAAGATGGTGGCGCCTAAAGTCGACGCCACCTTTTCGGCGTTTCGCCGATTTTATGTTTGGTTGCTGATATCTCTGTAAGGATACTCGGGCAGGGCGTTAAGTGGTCTACCTATCAAGAAATGGCCCGGCGTGAGGGCCTGCAAATCGTTCGCGTCGGTAGACAACGGACATAACGGACGCGAGTTGAGAACCGCCTCAATCTTATGAAACACCGTCGCGAGTTCCTCGAAGGTGAGAATAGTCTCCCCAATAACGCGGCGAAGGTGTCTTGGCGGCCTTTACAACAGATTCAAAAATCCCTCCCCAGTGAGGGCAAGACGGCGGGGATTATCGCCATATTACCCCCCTACGGGAGAGTGTGGATCCGATCTCTATATTATTTTTGTGTAAAAATTCACAAACTTCTCTTATATGTCTATCAGTGCCCTTGAAGTTCGTCCCACAATCGGACCGAATTAGAGATGGCAGTCCCCGGCGGGAGACAAATCTGCCTAACGCTGCCAAGAAAGCGTCCATGGTGAGTGCACTCACCACCTCCAAATGAACGGCTTTAGTGGCCAAACAAACAAACACACACAAGTAAGCCTTTTCAGTCTTAGCATTACGGAGTCGCGACGTCTTTATAGTGAATGGTCCCGCGAAATCAGTTCCAACTCCTAAGAAGGTCATCGATTCGTTCACACGATCAGCAGGCAAATCACCCATTTGGGGCTGCATCGTCTCGGGACGTAAACGATAGCAGGGCAGACATCGAAAAATAACAGATCGGATTATTCTTCGCGCTGACAAAATCCAAAACTCCCGTTGGAGGAGCGCGGTCAATGCATTTCATCCAGCATGAGCATTCTTCACATGGCGATCAATGATCAACAATTGCACCAATGGTACGTCCTTGGGGAGCAGCAGGGGTGACGTGATCTATAAGGCAAGTTAGCGTGCCTCAATCGGCCTCCTACACGCAACAAACCCTTATCATCCAGAAAGGGAGTCAAACGCACCAAGTGTCCCTTTAATTTGGACGTCCCGGTACGGAAAATCTTAAGTACCGGTTCAAACGCAAGAGCATCTTGGCGCTCCTGCGGAGAAAGGACCGGACACAAATCTTTGTCCTGAGGCTAGCGACAATTTCGAATAAATCTTCTTATCCAAGCGGTCAAGCCGAGCAACTTGTCCAGAGAACTGTAGCGGTCTAATAAAAATTCCCGTTCTGGAGCCGCTATAGTCTCGACAGCGTGAACACGCAAGCCCGGATTTGGTGCCTTCACCACAGCTGGTGTGGAAGGCCAAGACGGCTGTAACAACCATTCGGGACCCCACCACAGAGTGTGGTCAATAAGCTGAGGGGCTTCGCTGCCACGTGATGCACAGTCAGCAGGGTTTATTTCACTTGGCACGTGGCGCCAAATCAACGGGGCCTTCGAGGCCTGTATTTGGGATACCCGATTAGCCACAAACACCTCCAGGGAGTGGACGAAGTTCTTAATCCAACACAGGACAACCTGGCTGTCGGACCAAACAAAGAGCGACTCAAAGTCCACACTACGTCCCAGGGTGTCAACAACGTCCTCCCTAACGTGGGAGGGCCAGGATCGGCATGCCGTCGACTGTATCGCGGGGTGATACGGTCGATGGCACTCTACGGAGCCCCGGTATGGGCGGAGTGCCTCTCCCCCCGAACGGTGGCCCTCTTGCGACGTCCGCAGAGGGTCATAGCAGCCCGGGCCGTGCGAGCTTATCGCACGGTCAGCCACGGCGCGGCCTGCGTTTTTGCAGGCCAAACGCCGTGGGATGTCGATGCACGCGTCCATGCGGAGGTGTATCGACATCGGGTTGCTGTAAGAGAACGGGGGGGGACGATCCGCTCCTGAGGAAGTGGAGCGGGTTCGTACCCAGGCGCAGAGGGAGGCTCTGCGTCGATGGGGCGAGGCACTCGCCTTCCCAGCTGCCGGCCACCGGACGATAGAAGCAATACGTCCGGTGTTGGAGAAGTGGGTAGGGCGCCGGCAGGGCAGTCTCTCATTCCGTATGGTGCAGGTACTGACCGGACATGGTTGTTTTGGTCACTACCTGCACCGGGTCGCGCGTCGGGAGGAAACGCCGCAGTGTCATCACTGCGACGCTCCCGACGACACTACCGAGCACACCCTGTTGGTGTGCCCGGCCTGGCGACGCCAGCGCAGTGAATTCAACGCTGCGCTGGGAGGCGGAGAACTCTCGCTGCCGAGCATGGTCGTGGCCATGCTCCGCGGCGAGGCGGAATGGGGGGCTGTGGCCTCCTTTTGCGAAGACGTCATCTTGCAGAAGGAGGCCGCGGAGAGGGAGCGGGAGAATGATCCTCAAGCCGCTCCCATCCGCCGTAGACGGACAGGCAGGCGAAGGCGGGCATTCGCTCAAGCGATGCCCGTCTAATGACCCTGCCGTGGAGGCCTGCGTGCACGGTTGGCCCCGTGCATGCCGCCGTAAGGCCCTCCGTCTGGGGATTGCCCTGGTGTTCTCGGGCAATCCCCCCTTGGCGATAGCCCGACCATCTTGGTCGGGCTTGCCCGGGCGCGCTGGTAGTGGTAGTCGCAGTGTGGACCTTATGCGCGCCCATAAGGGCAGGAAGAACACCGGGGGGTTTTAGTGGGTCAGCCTGGCATTCTGCCGGGCCAGCCCCACACAAGCCCGCCGTCTAGCCAACGGCGGGTACGGTGCGGTTGCACATTTCCCCCCTAAAAAAAAAAAAAAAAAAGGGTGTCAACAACGTGGTTCATCAAACGAACCAGAAGAGTAGCTCCAGACAATTCTAACTTCGGAATCGTTAATCGAGTCCGAAGTGGAGCAACCTTACTCTTAGCAATTAGCAAGTGGAGCTTAACAACTCCTCTATCATCGACCGTCCGGATATATGCCGATCCATGGGGAATGCTCTGAGGAGCTCTTTAACCTTATCCCTCCCTCTCCATTCCTTAACAGAAACACGCGTAAGGGCCTTCGGAGTCATCCGTACACTGTGTCCTCCTTTTCACACCGTACCAAGAAATTCCAAGATTCCTTCTTCTGTCGTTCATCCCACACTTGGAATTCTCTACCTGCGCACGTGTTTCCTCCATCCTACAACATGGGTTCCTTCAAAAGAGGCGTGAAAAAGCATCTTTTGGGACGGCAAGGGGCGGGCAGGTAGGAGAGTGGATGTCGTCCCTACTCTTATCTGTCAACTCATTTGGGCCTCTTTCACCGCTTAACATCAGGCGGGAGGAGGTCATCTGCCGGGCCATCCATAAAAAAAAAAAAAATATACGACGGCTGCGTATCCACTCTCAGACGCGTCACAAAAGCCATGAAGGCTGGCCGTAAACCGTCCCTTAGGCAGTATATGTCTAGGGATACTAACACGGTTAATGTCAGGGAGAGACGACATGAAGGACTCCCAATCTCACAGCAAACGGCCCGAGAGGGGCTCATCCCACGACACTTCGGCTGACCAAAGTTCCTGTAGGAAGCACTTCATCCAAAACACTACGGGACTAATCCAGCCATTTGGGTCAAAGGTACGAGCTACTGTAGATAAAACCAACCGTTTCGTCCAGACCTTGGGGCTTGGCAGCTCCAATCGATAGGTGAACGTGTCCTGGACAGGTATGTATTGCACTTCCAAAACAGACAGTAAATCTGGAGTGTTGGTTCATTCTCAAAGATGAGGCTCCTGCTGGTGGTCGTCTGGCAAGTCACACAAAAGCTGAGGTGAGTTGGACATCCACTTCCTCAATTCATAACCACCAGCCCCGAGAAGAGCAATTAGTTCATCTCGCAAAATCAAGGCTTCCTCGACACTAGAGGAGCCCGTACAAATATCATCCACAAATGCATCCTCCTTGAGAACCAAGGATGCGCGAGGGTATCGTAACCGCTCACGTTCAGCGAGTTCCACAAGTGAGCGAATTGCCACAAAGGGGCTCGAACGCAAACCGTATGTATTGGTGTTCAGCTCGTAGACTAGACTAGCATGGGATCTCTGTGATCCTCCCTCCATAATATGAGCTGATATCGTCTATCGTCCGGGTGAATCACAGTCTGCCGAAACATCATCCGGATATCGGTCACAAAGACGACGGCATGGCGACGAAAGTTGGTCAATACATCACCCACCTCGTGGTGCAACTTCGGTCCAGCATGCAGACATTGATTCAGCGAAACTCCGGTAGACGTAGGAGCTGACCCATCAAAAACAACGCGTATCTTCCCGGTGGAAGGTTTCAAAACCGCGTGGTGAGGAAGAAAATTATGTTCCTCGTTTCGCCAGTCCAGTCGCGAGAACGACATGTGCCCCAGTTGCTCATATTCTCGCATGAAGTCGACATACTTCTGTTTGAAGTCGGAGTTCCTACTCATACGACGCTCCATCAGCAGCCGCTTCTCGGCCAACGGCCGGGAGCTGCCAAGTGAGGGGCGAACTGACAAAAAGGGCAAACGAGTGATCAGCCGTCCCGAGCGAAGGCGACCTGTATTGTTCTGGTAGAACAACTCACACTCTTCTTCTAAGGGGCTCACTCGCTTCACGATAGGTGGCTCTTCCACCTCCCAAAACCGTTGAAGGACATCCGATAAGGTGGAGCTAACAGTTATGTAACTGTCCACCGATGGAGATGGTGGGTTATGCCTAACTGGTCCCATCACTACAAACCCAAGCGATGTAGATAAGGCTACCAGCCCACCCGTCTGTAACTCTCTCCTCTTCCCACGAAACACGCGGCCTAGAACATCGGCACCGAGCAGTAAGTGAATCGGACCGGTTCGGTGGAAGGAAGGGTCGGCCAAGGTCAATTCTGATGTCGCATCAACGACAGCGCGCGAAACGTGCTGTTGCGGAAGCTGACCAACAACCTTCTCAAAAACAATCGCGGTAGCGCCAATTTTGGGCGCTGAAGAGAAGTGGGGGGGAGAAGGAGAACAAAACCTGACCCATCGGATCCGGGATCCGCAGATCTCCGATTCCCCGTACCGATTCAAGGTATGGAGATGTGATCAAACTCAACTGCCGGACCAGCCAGCTGGAGGCAATGCAATCCTGAGCTCCCGTATCCAAAAGGGCGCGAACTGAAACAAAGGTGGCCCTCGGGCCCCACACCCGTACGGAGGCTGTTGGTAACAGCACCTGCTCCTGTGGGGGGGTTGCAGGCGACAGTTGGTTTAATGAAAATCCTCCCGCATTCCCCGCAACGGGGGGAAGGGGGGTCCGAAGAAAAATGCGTGCGCGGCGGAGGAGTAGGGCGCTCAAGGTGCTCGAGCGGATCCCAATCCGGCACGTACTCGCCCCGATCAAAGTGGCATCGGGGGGCACCGCCCGGTGCCCATGATGGGCGAAAGTTGGGGGAGCCCGTGACAAACGAGGTCTCTCCATCAGAGGGGGAGAGAAGCATATCGGCTTCCGGTGTGGCTCCCTAATAACCGCGGCCCGATCCCGCGGTGGCACCTCAGAAGCGGCGCGTCGATATCCCCCGCCTGTAGGGGGGGTGGGGCGCCTAATCCTCTCACGGGAGGGAGGGCGCCTGTCCAATCTCCGCGAAGGGGTGGCACGCCCCTCCGATCTCCTAGGAGATGTGGGTGACCTACGAGGGCCCCCGCCCGTGTGCGAGTCCCTCTCTCTCACCACCTCACGAGCGTCTTTATTATTGAATCACAAGAGGGGATGATGGGCCCCTCCACAACAGTGGCAATCTTGTGGGTGGGGGCAAGCCGATGCCATATGAGCCCCCAGGCAGCGGTAGCACCAATTCCGCTGCTTGGCCATATTCCTACGCCCCTCGGTGCGTAGGCCAACAAATTTGGGACAGGCCGGCACACGATGACCATCCCGCTTGCAACACTTGCAAGGCAGTGGCCTCTCCCCGTGTGGAGAGTTCTGCCGCACTGCAGTATACTGCTTGTACGGGCGGCGCTCTCTCCGTGGCGCTCCCCGGGTCGCCTCATAGCGGCTTGTACTCGGTCCCGGTATAGGAGCCAGATCCAAGTGGTCGGTCATCCGACACTCATCCTCCAAAAATCTGAGGAGATCAGAAAAGGGGGGAGGTACGAGGCACTATTGCCCCCGTACCTTTGTTCAAAGCGCCCTTTCATCTCCATGGGAAGCTTATTGAGGATAAGGTGGAGCAATATCTCACATCTCTCATCTCACACAGAGACCTTGCCATAAACCTTATTGGTTTATCTGGCCTGGTCGAGTTGCTCTAATATGCTTATACTACAGATACTATTATACTAGTATATATTCACAATACAGATACTATTTAATTATAATTACAATAAAACAGGATTTTGCTCTATAAAATGACGCTTCATTAGATTCTTAAATTTTCCTCCAGAGGTATATAATTGGCATAGTTTTTCGGGGAGGCCGTTGAGCACTTTGGGCAGCATGTATTGTCCCACGCGAGTTCCGTACACGTTTTTATACCCCGGCAAAACATAAGTGTCAAGGTAATTTAAATTTCTCAACCCGGCAGGTCGTGATGTTTTATTTAAGCTTGTTATATTATTTATTTCATCTTTAAGAATTATGAATTTAGTTTTATTGCATATACTCATTACTTTACAATGTTTGAATAAATGTTCTTTGGTAATATTATTTTTTTTCCTATAATTTTCGTTAAGAATACATTTTAACAATTTAATTTGCAGTGTATATATTTTTTTAAGTATGTTTTGTATGTTCTTCCATACGCACCTACACCATAACTTATCACAGAATCAGCCATTGACAAATACAACATTCTCAAAACTTTATAAGCCAGCTTGTATTTTAGAATTGACAATTTACTTAGAATACTTCGTAACTTAGTACAGACATGCTCAATGTGTGGTTTCCAGCTAAACTTACTGTCTATGATAGGACCCACATATGTATGCGTATCTACTACATCTAGCGGCTTGCAAGAACACTGTATAAAGTTATTGTGTAAACAGTTATGATCGTGCGCGACTATTTTCAGAACGTGGTGCGATTTATTATTTCCCGAATGGATATGCATCGATTTGGTTTTTTGTGCGTTTATTACTAATCCATTATCGTGCGCCCATTTAGACAATAGATTATAATTATTTTGCATAGTGCGTTGCGCCTCGACTAAGTCACACGATTCAGTTAGCAGACACGTATCATCAGCAAATTGGTATACCGAGCCTGTTTCGAAAATATTGCACATATCATTGACGTACAGCAAATATTCTAACGGTCCTATTATTGAGCCCTGGGCCATGCCTTGCTCTGATATAATCCTATCACTATACATATTTGACAATTTTACCGTATTATATCTGTTGTTGTGATAATCCATTAATAATTTTAATATTGGTCCTTGAATACCATTGTTTTGCAACTTTCTAAATAGTATATTGTGTCTTAAAGTATCGAAAGCCCGGCTAAAATCAACAAACACAACAACAACATGTTTTTTATTATTGAGATGCGTATTAACTTTATTCGAGAACAATGATAGTAGTTGGGATGTACTCTTGTGTTTTTGAAAGCCAAACTGATGAGCATTTATTATGGAGTTTTTTTCTATGTAATTACTTATCGCGTTTCCCAAAAATCTTTCGATCACCTTGTCCATGCAGGATAAAATAGTTATAGGCCGGTAATTATTTGTGTCCACATGACACCCTTTCTTGTAGATAGGACGTATAGTTCCGATTTTAAGAACATCTGGATATTTGCCTGTCTCGATGCATCGATTCACCAGGTGCGTAATAATTGGGACCATATCTGGAATTTGTTTTATATCAGAAGCTCTAATTTTATCGATTCCAGGGCTTTTCTTGGAATTCACCCCCTGGATAATCCGAAACATCACGTCATGGTTAGCTTTGTACAATTTCATACATCGATCGGTTTTAATTTCATATGTACTAGGATCAAGGAAAGTTTTATTGCATGGTATACATATCTTATTCACACTATCGGCAAAACCATGAGCAAATTGATTTGTTACTGCATTAAGATCATTACCGAAAAATTTTAAAATAGTCTGTTCAATTGTTTTTGTTATTTACCCAGGAACCTATTAATTATATCCCACATTTTTCGTGGATTTTTGAAATTTGTACAAATTTCTTTTGAAATATAATTACTTTTAGTGTTAGTTATATATTTATTTGTTTTATTTCTATATTTATTAAATAATAATCTTTTTTCAATGTTATTTACATCCCGCCTCCATCTGTCATACAACTCGTCTTTTTTTTACACATTTGGATTATTTTTTGGTTAAGCCACTTACATGATTTACGTTTGCCTATTTGTTTTAAACATTTAGTAACTTTTTCGCATTTTTTGTACACGGAAGTAAATTTATTATGTATAAAGTTATATACCTCATTTGGTTCTTGGAAATTTAGTGCAGGACCCCAATCAACTTGACTGATTTGTTGCTGGAGAGTGTTATTATCCAGTCGCGTAATCATATTGTAATTGCACGACAAACCACCAGCACCGTCTACAGCGCGGGCGGAGTCTCGTGGTGCGTCTGTCTCACTATCGATCATGCACCCGATTATATAATGGTCCGCAATTGCAAGGTCTACTACAGCCGTGTGAACAGAGTGCGCGCTGGCGCAGCGCGCAAATATGTGGTCGATACATGATTTTGATTTTTTTTTTATATTGTTGATGAGCAACGAAAAGCTGCTCCAATTCCTTCAAGCGAGCAGGTACTCCCTTATGCCGAATTAACAAGGCCTGTTCTCGGTCTGGTCGGTCTACCAAAGCGACGGCACTAGCAAACCATCTCAGGATTTTTTGTGCACCCGCGCGGGCACCACTAAGCGGGCTGACTGGCGGGACCATTTTGCACCAAAATTAAGATACACTATAATAATACACGGACAAACAGACCGATAACCGCAGACAACAAAACAGATCGGGAGGAACTTCAAAGGCAAAACAAAATATATAAACAAACCAAAATCAAGTGTAAATGCTAGAACTTAACTAGAACAACAAAGGCATTTAACAACAGAATTTTTCAAACAATTTAAATTCAAGTATTAAGTCTAGAACTTAACAAACAAAATATTCAAAGGCAAAACAACCAAAATCAAATGTAAATGCTAGAACTTAACACAGCAAAATAGTGTATTACATTACAACAGCAAATGTCATTTAGCAACAAAAATTTATAAACAAATTAAATTCAAGTATAAGTTTACAACTTAACAAACAAAATATTCAAAGGCAAAACAAAGATGAAAAACAAACCAAAATCAAATGTAGGTAAATGCTAGAACTTAACTAGAACAACAAAAGGCATTTAACCACAATTTTTCATATACAATGACAACTAGTTAGGGAGATCGGTCCACAAATGAGATTGTAGTCGGTTTAAAATCAGCAATCAAAACCAATTAATATGTATTGCCCGTTTGGGCAACCAACAATTGTACAATACTAATCAAAATACTAATCAATCTAACAACAACACGCTCTGCTACCAAAAGATGATGGCGCCTTAAGTCGATGCCAACTTTTCGGCGTTTCGCCGATTTTATGTTTGGTTGCTGATATCAGGGGGCCTATTACCGATCTCATGGTTTTGCAAATGATATCATATGATATCATAGTGCAAAACGAAAATTACGATTTCCGGTCAGATTTTTGATCATTTGTTCATTATTTAATGATGACATCATTAAAATTATGCCACAGTGATGATATCACTGGAGATCGGTAATACGAAATGCAGCATTACATGACTTCTTTCTCTCAAATTTATACTATGTCATACGATGAAAGATCCATAATTGGCCTACTGGTCCGACTATGTTCTCCCTACAAAACGAAATATACTATCGCTAAGCCGATCCGGTCTCCGTATGTAGCCGATGGACTTCCTGAGCTAGCTCGAAGGAAGTCGAGGCTCCTGACGGGCTCCGTCAGAAGCGTCAATCCACCGAACCACGACGTCAATCCACCGAACCACGACCGGATCACTTTCACTACATTTGCGTTTCCGTTAATAGGTCGCCAATTCACTTTTTAATCGACATTATACGAGCGGACATTCGCGACAATACAGTTCTACTCTAGAAGAAGCGCGCCACGGCGTAACCTATTTCAATGTCATTACAAATTCGACTCGACTGACATGTCACAGCGGCCGGCCGCCACAGGCCCTCACATGCACAGACTATATGCAGTGTTGCCACTCGCTCTTCCTCGAGCGTAAACAGCGTCCAAAGAATTTGACATTTGCGCACCTCTTTTTCGTGAGCACTCATAGTACCGCTTCATGAGTCATGAATCATGACGTCATATTGACTTCGTTGGCACACGTCCGTTCAATTCGGACCGGGTTGTTCGCACGCTATCGGTAAAAATAGCACTGAATAGCTCAATTTGGACCACGGGCAACGTCAACAATGCGGAAGACACAATCAACAAAGCGGCAGACACCGTCGATAAGTTGCGAGTCAATACTCAATTATTTATTGTCTGTAGTACTAGACACGAACTTATCGAGGGTATCCTACTATCTACATAGCGCAGACACCGTCCATAAGATCAAGTCTGCACTAGACAAGAACCTATCGCACAGATAAGTGCGAGATAAGATCTGTGCACTATAACCACAGATTTGTAACATTTTTAGCTCATCATCGCGTTTCTGTGGCTTTTGACGCTGGCAGGGCTGGCATTGCATGTTTACGTAATGTGTTCCACTTAAACAATATCTTGATTTTTGGCTTGGAATTCCTTTATGAAAAATAGCGCGGGTAAAAATGTTTACATTTCATAAAAGAAACGCAAAACATGGTTAACATGGATGTAAGCGTGAATGCCTTGTGTTATATTTTGCTTGTTTGTTTAATATACAAGGTTATTTTTTAATTACCAAAAGATATTTTGTGTGCTTGTTTAGACAAGCAAACTGAACTGAAGCTTTCACTATGGTGCCAACTTTGTAATCGCGAAAAGATGAACTAGGTTCAGTGAATGTTGAACATTTGTATGGAACAGCTGATTTTTTTGCGATTTCAAAGTTTGTTCCATAGTAAAAGTTAGCCAGTTAGCTTGTCTGAACAAGCACACCAATTTTTTTTTGGTAATTAAAAAATAAACTTGTATATGCGTGTCTGTACTGTTTTGTATTTTTTATTCTTGTTTTATTTTGTTTTGATGCTTCTATTGTATGTATCTTTTATGTATTTCTTTTTATTATTATTTGGTTTGTATGATTTTCTGTTACCTAATTGTTTTAAATCTTTTACCCCACTTAGGCCCGGCCAGAACACCAGCGCTGCATCAGACTAGTCTGTTGCAGCTTACGCTGAGGTCGGGTTCTAATTGGCCGTTATGTATAACCTTAGAGCATTCAGACGGGAGATGGCAAGGCTGGGCGAACCCCTCTGCCAATGTACGTTGACCATATGACTATACACGTTATATAAAACTAATTGACGTGCGGCCGCTGCCATTAGGTGTCGTTTCGTATTGCAAGTAAGAGCTCGTAAAAAATGGTTAATTGTGCAGTTTCCTTTTGCAAAAGGATATCCAGTAACTCAAATCTTCAAGACTATGGCGTTTCCTATCACATGTTAGTATAAAATATACATAAACCTGTTTTATTTAAGTACAATTTTGAAGTAATTTTTATGCCGTTACGATAGAAAAATACAATGGTACGTTGGTAGCTCAACACAGTACACGCGCATGATTTGCGGGCGATTGCGTAGATACACGTTAATTTGTCGTTGTGTGTGGGTTTCTTTATAGTGAGGTAATATTTTCATAGTGTGCGTATCTGTAATTGAATGCTAGATGTTCGTAGTGTGCCATGCGTGTTTACCTCGCCTCCCGCAAAATGTGTCAGAAAAACGTATACTGCGATTTGTTGCGTACCATATCCATAGGCTAAATGATCTAAGTGTAGAACTGTATTTTTTTTGTATGTGTGTTATTGTGGGCAATGTTTTCTTTCTTTCTTTCTATCGAGTGTATCCCCCCTACAGGTCCCCCCCACTCACCGCGGCGGGAGCGGCCGCCCGTCGCAGGAACTCCAGCAGGCGCTCCTTGGCGCAGCGCTCGGCGACGCGCGCCGTTGCCAGCTCGCCCCGCAGCCGCTCCGCCTCCGCCGCCCGCTTCTCCGACTCCTCCACGAGGCGGGCCGTCAGGAACTCCGCCTCTCGCGTCTTACGCTCTAAGTGAACCTGCACAGGAACGAATCTATTTATTTATTTTTATTTATTTATTTATTCAGGAACAAACAGTCATATACATTCTTATAATCTCGAAATTAATAACAAAAAGGCCTAACAGTTCCATAAATTAAATTCTACCTTAAAATTTGTCGAACCCAACATGAGGCATACAACAAAATACAATATAATACTTTACCAAAACTAACAGAATTTATTTAAAAAAAAAACAGAAAATAAATTTTACCACTAATTATTATTACTATACATATATGCGGTCACCAACTAATTTTTTAAAAACATTTGTACAAACAAAGAAGATATCGATATATTCCAAACACTTATTGTAATATTTACAGGAACGTCTAATAAACGAATTTCCAGCATAATTAGTTCGAGAAGGTAATGTGTGAAATGTCCGTTTAGAATGGGAGGATAGTCTTGGGATATTCAAATTAATCAATTCCAGCAAGGGTGCAGAGTCGATTTTATTGTTAACAATTTTATATAAGAAAATCTGATCTAAATTCAAATTCAAAAATCTTTATTCAACATAGGCCTTTACAGACACTTATTGACGTCAAAATATATACGTCTCTGTTTCAAAGAATATATTTTATGTCTAATTGATGCAGAAGAGAATCGATTTATACACCATGTTTCGGAGGATACGCATTGACTTGCGCCTATTTTTCAGACCAGCGGGCCTATTATGGATCTTTCATCGTATGATATGGTATGATTTTGAGATAAAGAAGTCATGAAATGTTTCATTTAGTATTACCGATCTCCAATGATATCATCACTATGGCATAATTTCAACTATGTCGTTATGATGTAATAATGAACGAATGATCAAAAATCTGACAGAAAATCTTATTTTTCGTTTTGCACTAAGATGTCATAATAATGATATCATTTGAAAACCATGAGATCGGTAATAGGCCCGCAGACCAACTAGACAAATGCCACAAGCTCACTTTTGAAATCAATCAACAACAATCAATCAATCAACAATCAATCAATCAAATCAAATCACTTTATTTGCCTTAAATAGGGTACATTATAAATTTTATGTCCTTTACCTATTTAACTATTAATAAACAGCATGCAAATAATATATTTTAAAATTATTAAATTTCATATTATGTCAATTCGGATCACTGCCTGGTATCCGTCTCAGTGCCTCAGGCGTCACGACCGTCGCCTGTGGTTGCAGCACGCCGTCTGTGGCACTATGCGTCAGCAGATTGGGACGGTATGCGGGATTATTACGCATCTGTTCCTTGGTGGCAGCGCTGTTTCAATAGGATGGATCCGGACTCCTGCGCTACCTCTGTTGCTGACGAGATCATACTAGGAATGGAATATTATATTCCGCATTCCAATCTCGTCAGTAGAGGCAGACGTAACCTCTGGTTCAATCGCGAGTGCGCCTCTGCTGTTGAAAACAAACAGCTGGCTTACCGCGCTTGGATCAGAGGCCGAGCATCTAAGGATCCCAATACAAGCCTACTGAAAACAGCCTACAATAATGCCACCAAGTTATGTAAGAGGGCTTACATTAGAGCGGATGCTCAGCGCATTGCACAAGTGGGCCAGGAACTGCTATCGCACCCTACGGGTAGCCGTTCTTTTTGGCGCCTGGCCAAAGCTGTGCAATCAAACTTCTGCCAACCCTCGCTGCCACCGCTGAGACTTGCCGATGGCTCACTTGCTCATCAGCCGCAGGAGAAAGCCGACCTCCTGGCAAAACTCTTTGCGGCTCATTCCCGTGTCGATGACTGTGATACACAACCTCCGAAACTGTCCCATTGTGGCAGCACCATGCCCGATATCCGTATCAGACAGCGTGATGTGCGGGCGGAGCTCCAGTCGATCGATACTCGAAAAGCAAGTGGACCAGACGGCATTCCTGCGATTGTTCTTAAGAAGTGTGCAGCGGAGTTGACTCCGGTCCTTACGCGTCTATACCGTCTGTCGTTCTCTGCTGGTTGTGTGCCGAAATCTTGGAAAGAGGCCAATGTCCAGCCGGTTCCCAAAAAGGGAGATCGTTCTGATCCGGCTAACTATCGTCCTATAGCCGTCACTTCCATTTTGTGTAAAATCATGGAGAGGATCCTTAATACACAGCTGATCCGTTACCTGGAAGGTCACTCGTTACTTAATGACCGACAGTATGGGTTTCGTCCTAAACGGTCAACAGGTGACCTTCTAGCGTTCCTTTTGCACAAATGGGGTGAATCTATCGATAAGCGCGGCGAATCGGTGGCTATTAGTCTCGACATCGCCAAAGCTTTTGATAGAGTCTGGCACAAGGCTCTTCTTTCCAAGCTTCCGGCATACGGATTACCCGCGCAGTTCTGTACGTGGATTGCCAGCTTCCTCCACGAGCGTAGAATTCGCGTTGTCGTTGACGGCTGCGCTTCGCGGTTCGTGGCAGTGAACGCTGGTGTTCCGCAAGGCTCCGTTCTATCCCCCACATTGTTTCTTCTGCATATCAATGATATGCTTTCCTTGGGAGCTATACATTGCTATGCAGACGACAGTACAGTGCATGGGGGATATCACGGAGCCTCGGGGGCTGCTCGTGGTGATATTGGTAGGGAAAGGCAGAATCTTATCATTGAGCTCAACAGGACGCTGGACCTCGTCTCCGAATGGGGCTCCAACAATCTTGTTGAGTTCAATGCTAAGAAAACACAGGTGTGCGTGTTCTCGGCGAAAAGGTCACCTTTCCTCCCCCTTCCTTCTCTTCAGGGCACAACCCTTCACACACAGAGCAACATCACTTTGCTCGGAATGAACATTCGCTGCGATCTGAACCCCAGAGACTACATCGAATCCGTTATAACTACTGCCTCACGGAAACTCGGTGTCCTGAACAAGGTGCGTAGGTATTTTACGCCGGACCAACTATGCTTGTTGTATAAAACTCAGGTTAGGTCTTGCGTGGAATATTGCTCGCACCTTTGGGACGGCTCCGCTCAGTACCTCCTCGATGCTCTGGACAGATTGCAGCGTCGCGCTATTCGCATAATTGGCGATGTAGAGGCAACTAACACCCTCGAGCCTCTACAACTTCGTCGTGACATCGCCTCTCTTAGCGCCTTTTACCGAATGTTCCATGGGGAATGCTCTGAGGAGCTCTTTAACCTTATCCCTCCCTCTCCATTCCTTAACAGAAACACGCGTAAGGGCCTTCGGAGTCATCCGTACACTGTGTCCTCCTTTTCACACCGTACCAAGAAATTCCAAGATTCCTTCTTCTGTCGTTCATCCCACACTTGGAATTCTCTACCTGCGCACGTGTTTCCTCCATCCTACAACATGGGTTCCTTCAAAAGAGGCGTGAAAAAGCATCTTTTGGGCCGGCAAGGGGCGGGCAGGTAGGAGAGTGGATGTCGTCCCTACTCTATCTGTCAACTCATTTGGGCCTCTTTCACCGCTTAACATCAGGCGGGAGGAGGTCATTTGCCGGGCCATCCATAAAAAAAAAATAAAAATAAAAATCATATTTTTATTACGCAGTAGTTCCTCAGAAAAAATGTATGAAGATGACATTAGCTGCGGAAAACATAGCGTGAGGTTGTCGTAAGCTTTTCTGCGGAACGACTGCGGAGAAGTATAAATCTCTTGTAAAACCTTTGAGTTTCATTGCAATTTGTCCAAAAAATCATTATATACATTTATTTCTATACAGTGATTTGTATTGGCCCGCGATCGTATCTGGGTGGTGATTTTGTAACTCATCGATTGATCGGCAATCGTTATCAGACTGAAAATCTTAATGAAGAAAAGCGGAATTATGTTTATTAGCTATAAATATTTGTTGATTTATTCAACAAATATACCAAGACCACTCAGACGACGACATTACAAAATGGTAAATATATTAGAAATCAGTTTTCATCAAACAGAATTATCAAATCTATACGATCGCCGATTGCCGATGTGTTACAAAATCACCCACCTGGTCTGGACAGCCCTGATTCAGACCATCAAACTGAGTAACTCTCACTATGAGACCAATACTGAAATCGCGAAAAAATAAACTAGCTGCTTCATAGAAAAGATCAAGAGCTACTAGACCGAAATATATGGCACAGTAGATTGTTTTCGGAGTTGGCCCCAAAGTGACATTTGTTCAACTCGATGATCTTAGTAACGGGCCTAAGTTAATGCACATCCTCGGGTACACGGTGTTCAAGTTCGTTCGTTCGTTCGGTGTATAGTTCAAGACGATTTTTTTTAAATTTCAGCTTCTTTCCCAACTCTGTATACTACTTTTGAAGTAGGAGCCAAATTGCGTGTGCTTGTTAAGACAAGCGAACTGAACAACTTTTACAATGGGACCAATCTTGAAAACGCGTATGTCGCGAGTCAGAGACTTCGAGATCTGTTTGTTGAGTAGCCGACGAGCATCTTCTGAGGACTGCAGACCCATCCCACGCCTTTCTTCCATCAGCTTAATTGTCGGCTCTGAGATCTTGCTCCTTTGCTTGGTACGGCTGGGTTTGAACAACTTCGAACCCACCGTAAGGACAGTTTCCACAAACCTGTCATTATATGTGTCCACATCCGTGCAATCCTCCAGGCAAGCGAACCGATTCTGCAATTCGAGTTGAAAGCGCTCGGGGTTTTGGATCTGGATGGCTCCAGGACGGAGCGTTGACTTCATCAGTCGATACCTCTCAGCTTTTACATTAAGATTCAATGCGCCTCTAACCATTCGGTGATCGCTTCCCGTGTTGAACGCATTGATCACTGAGACGTCATTGAATAAGCGAGTCTTAGTCGACATGATGAAGTCAATCTCATTTTTTATCACGCCATCCGGACTTTTCCAGGTCCATTTTCGATGCAGCCGTTTTTTGAAGAAAGAGTTCATCATATAGAGTCCCTCTCTCTCCATGTAATCGACTAGCATTTGACCACGGTAGTTCCGGATTCCAGCTCCAAATTGCCCCACTTTCAACTCACTATCGCCGCGCTTGCCTAGCTTTGCGTTGAAGTCTCCCATGACAACGGTGTAATGAGTCTTGGAAGCATGTATTGCCCGAGAAATGTCCTCATACATAGCTTCCACTTCCTCGTCGGAGTGTTTCGAGGTCGGGGCGTATACCTGTATGACCTTCAGCGAATACCGTTTGGTAATTCTGAGTATAAGGTACGCCACCCTATTCGACACACTTCCGATCTGTACAACGTTCTTCACAAGAGACTTGTGGACGATAAATCCGACACCACCTTGGGACAGGTCTTGTATCAGGTCGGAATATTTGCATGGAGCAGTTAATTTCAAATCAAATCAAATCAAATCTTTATTGCTGACTAAGGTGTGATACAGATGTTGTTATAATTAGAGTTCTTGATTACCTAGTCACCCTTTTCAGGTATAGCAATGTTGGTGAGGGCTCCCTATCTACAATTTATGTTTTACTATTTCATTTAATGTATAATTCCTCACTTCAATACAGATAAATCGAACTAAAATTATATAAAATTATGTCAATGAATGCAAATTACCAACAAATTAAATTATTACCAAATTAACATTTAGCCAATGCACGGTATAATTAGGTATGTGGTGATGTCATATTTATCTCTATATATAATAAAATCGTAGGGGTACAAAAATCTGTAATTGCGAAATATTAAGAAAAAAAATACACAGGTCGCCTTAAAATCATTAGCAGAACACGATAGAATAGTTTTTAAAAAAATTGTTTGTTTGTTGGTTTGTTTGTTTGTTTGTTTGTTTGTTTGTTTGTCTGTTTGTCCGGAAAGATCTCCGAAACTACTGGACAGAATTTGATATGGCTTACACCATAATGCTTAGAATTTTCCGGAAGAACATTTAGGCATAATTTCGTTTGTTTAAATTCACTTTTTATTTTTAGTGAAAAAATACCATATAATATTTTCGAATTGGCTTTAGGTAGAAAATCAACATGGCGCACGTGAAATTATTTTGACAAGTCTGTCACATAGTACAAAGAGAAGGTATTTTCTTCCACGAAGGAAAGGCAATGGAACTACGCCATACAGCCTGATCTTAAGTAATTGGATTTCGAAAATTGAAAGGCAGGAATGAAGTGTTTCACATAGTACAAATAAAATTTAATATTTTCTGTTAATGGCTGTGCCCAACTGGATTTCGCCAACCAAATTGTCTTTTTCTTATGTCGTACCGTGGTGGTAAGGCAAAAAGGTCAAGTCATAAAACCAATGTATAAAGCATTTTTTATGATAATACTTATCGAGTGACCATAAAATTTGTAGATTGGTTTAATTCTTGACTAATTTTCACAAAATCGGTACAATTTTTGAAATATTTGAAATGTTGAAAAAGGAAGATACTCTTTTCAAGGTATTTTGAAAGATGTTATATGTTTTTACATTAGGACTAAGGAATCAAACTCTTTCATCCATTTAAAACAATTAAAAGTAATAGATTAATATTGATAATTAAAAAAAATATCTGACTGCAATGTTCTGGGTTACGCGTAGAGGGACGGGACGGGACTCTTGATCCTAATGTCTAAAATGACGGATCACATTTTTTTGGATCCACCCAAGGAACATGGATATCGAACGAAGAACCTAAAGAGTAGAACACATTGAACCTAGCCACGTTGACTTAATTTGACATGACTGCCGATAAAGTTCGTTTCCAAACCCAGCGATATGCATATCAAATGAAAGGCCTTGATGAGTAGAGCACTATGAACCTAGCAACATTGACATAAATTCAACATGGCCGCCGCTCAAAAAAGGTGGAATAAAGTTAGTTTCCAAACCTAGCAATATGGGTATCAAATGAAAGGCCTTGAAGAGTAGAGCACTATGAACCTAGCAACATTGACATAAATTTAACATGGCCGCCGCTCAAAAAAGTGGATAAAAGTTAGTTTCCAAGCCTAGCAATATGGGTATCAAATGAAAGGCCTTGAAGAGTAGAGCATTAGGTACCTAGGAAAATCGACCTAAATTCAACATGGCCGCCGCTCAAAAAAAAAAGATAAAAGTTCGTTTTCAAACCCAGCAATATGGGTATCAAATGAAAGGCCCTGATGAGTAGAGCACTATGAACCTAGCAACATTGACATAAATTCAACATAGCCGCCTTAAAAAGAAGAATAATAGTTCGTTTCCAAACCTAGCAATATGGGTATCAACTGAAAGGCCTAAAAGAGTAGAGCATTATGAACTAAGGAAAAGTGCCCTAAATTAAACATGGCCGCCGTTCAAAAAATGGATAAATGTTCGTTTTCAAACCCAGCAATATGGGTATCAAATAAAAGGCTTTGATAAGTAGAGCACTATGAACCTAGCAACATTGACATAAATTCAACATGGCCGCCGCTCAAAAAAGATAGATAAAAGTTCGTTTCCAAACCTAGCAATATGGGTATCAAATGAAAAGCCTTGATGAGTAGAGCATTAGGAACCTAGCAAAATCGACCTAAATTCAACATGGCCGCCGCTCAATAAAGGTGGATAAAAGTTCGTTTTCTAATCTAGCAATATAATGTAGGTATCAAATGAAAGGTCTTCAAGAGTAGAGCACTATGGACCTAGCAATATTGACGTAAATTCGACATGGCCACCGCTCAAAAAAGATAGATAAAAGTTCGTTTCCAAACCTAGCAATATAGGTATCAAATGAAAGGCCTTGAAGAGTAGAGCACTATGAACCTAGGAAAATAGCACAAAATTCAATATGGCCGCTGCTCAAAAAAAACTGTTAAAAGTTCGTTTCTAAGCCCAGCAATATGGGTATCAAATTAAAGGCCTTGATCAGTAGAGCACTATGAACGTAGCAACATTGACGTAAATTCAACTTGGCCGCCGCTCAAAAAAGTCGGATAACAGTTGCTTTTCAAACCCAGCAATAGGGGTATTAAATGAAAGTAGGCCCTGAAGGGTACCTTCAGCAGCCATGCTCGAAGTGTGTTCCGCGGAACCCTAGGGCTCCACAATACCCCTATAAGGGTTCCGAAATAATTTAGAAAAATCAAAACACCCTCTCTGGTCGTACTTTTATTATGCTTATTAATAAAGAATACACTTTTAAAAACTATTGTTTTATTTTAGGGTTCCGTCAAGTATTTCGCTTTCCAAAAGGGTTTCGTCACCAAAAAAGTTTGAGAACCGCTTCGGGGCCTATTGGATGTTAGATGTTACCTGTGTTTAGTGTCCTTCGAGACCGTGATAATGCAACGATCGTGAACTGACTAACGATAACTCCAAGTTTGTGTGTTAGATGTTAGTCATCACGGCGAGTTTGCTAACCGAACTATGCCAGCAACAATATATCGCACAGTACACGTTACAAAAACGGAAGTCTCAATATATTTTAAGGCTAACCGCATAAATACGTTTTTTCGCATTCGTTTTCTGAATGCGGGCATCCGAATGCATCAAATCTATACAAAATACTCATTGACTGCCGCACACGTTCGTTTTTATTACGAACGAAACACGTTCTGTACGCACGTTTAGGTAGAATGGTAGAAATCTCGAATGAGAAGAAACGAACGTCTGCGCTACTTTCACGAAACTCCGTGTCTGTATTCCGTGATCGGATATCGAATACGGAAAACGTATTTGTACAGTAACCCCCCCCCCATTCATGCTATACATTAACTCTACGAAAACCGCCAGTATTACGAGTGACATAAGAACGATTCAAAGGTCAAACAGTATAGCTTGACAAGGAGCTTACTGTACGACCAGTCAAAATTGGCCAAGTTGTCATATCCAAAAAATATATTTTGTTGGTGTTACCAACACCCATTATAAAATCTAAACTTTAATCGTATACAGTTCTAATTTATTAACAATTGTTTCTTTTAATTCGAAACATGAATACGATAAAGATTATTCTTGCAACTGTGTAGTTCTTTCTACTGAAGAAGAATTTATTAATATTAATAATGTCTCTAAAACAATAATTATACTTAGTGTTTATAGTAATATGTAATATATTTAATTTTGTGGACTGTTAGAAAAAGAGCATTACGAACCTACGAAAATTGTCCTAATTTCGAAATGGCAGATGCTCTAGAAAGGCTGAATAAAGTTGAATCATTATGGAATAAAATGGAGGAAAAAACTAAACACTGTGTTAAGTATTTTGATGGCGAAACGTAGTTCGCGGGCACAGCTAGTTTAATAATAATAATATAAAGTTAATAAAAATGGAAACATTAAATTATTGCAATATTAATTAAATTCAGTTACTTAATTTAACTTAAATTGGTTGATGTCATATCAATGTCTTCTATGAAATTTATTATTCGAGTTCTTAAATATAAATAACAGTATTCTAAATTATAATAAACTACAAAATTATTTTACGGGAAAATATAAAATTCCCACTGGAAAACAATAACAACGTGGGCGAAGCCGCGAGTGGAAAGCTAGTCAAATATAAGGCTAGCAAACACCGTAGTCACTTGGTAAATAAGTAATCGTTTACTGAATAAAAACATTTTTCAATTAAATAGTGTCTCAATTTATTTTGGTATGATGTTAGTTTTGTTTCATTTTTTATATCAGGTGGTAGTTTATTATATATTTTTACAGCCATGTAGTATGGGCTGCAATGTAACATTTTCAACCTTGATTCCGGTAAGTATAACCTATTTCTGTGTCGTGTATTTACACTGTGGGTATTGCTAACTTTCATGAATTTTTCTTGATGTTTAAATACAAATGTACATACGTCATATATATAAATACAAGGTAGGGTTAATATTTTATATTCTTTAAAATATGGTTTACAGCTGTCTGTATTATCTATTTGAGCGATTATTCTAATACATCTTTTTTGCATGATGAACAGTTGTTGGGCATCCACACTGATTCCCCACAGCATTACTCCGTATCGCAACCAAGCGTAGGCGTATGCATAATAGGTAGATATTGCAGTCTCTGCATTTGTACTAAGTTTGATTTGAAACAATGCGTAGCTGAATTTGGCCAGTTTTGCTTTAACGTTTGCTATGTGACTTGTCCAGTTTATATTTGAGTCTATTATTATTCCAAGAAGGTTAAATTCTGTAACGGTCTCTATGTTGATATTATTATAATTGAAATTTAATGTTAGAGGTAATGTTTTGGGGGATCTAAATTGCATAATTTTTGTTTTTTGAAAGTTCAATTCAAGGTTATGGTCACTTAGCCATTTAGTTATGTCTGTTAGAGTTTTATTAAGTTTAGAACAAGGATCGATATTTTTTTCGCACTTTGATAACCAAAACATGATTTTGAAGAAAAAAAATTATTTTGTCCCAGTAACATTACAAAAATTGACACTTGTATTCAGAGAGTAAGATTTTTTTAGTGTTTTATATCCTTAAATATAACAGACATTACGCTATCGAGAAAAATGGAAGCAAAAAAAAAGCACCATTCTCGAAAAAGAATGAAGACTTATTACAAGTTAAATAAAAGTTATAAACGTAACTTAGGCAAAGGAAATTTTATACAACATATTTGCTGTATTATAAATTTTCATCACACACAGCCAGGCATTTAACATATTATGTTAAATTATTGTATGAAATCGATCAAGTTTTTCTAAGTTTTTTTTTCTTGTGTATATCATTTGAATTTTAACAAACTTAATTCAAGTGACAAAACAGTTATGGGTGAATACTGGTACAATTTTTACCTTTTCCTCCTCAGTCTTAATGGCGGAGAGCCTCAGACGGGCGTTCTCGCGTTCCGCGTCCGCAGCCTTCTGCGCCAGTAAGGACGCTTCCTCCTCCGCAACGCGCCCCTTCTCCGCCAGCAGTTCCGCGGTCTCCTCCGACCGTCTCTGCAGGTGAACTTCGCATTTAAGAGGACTGTGAAGTGCCAATTCATGGCTCGATTATGCACTTTCAAAAATGCAGTTTGTTGCACACGTTTAGAGTTGAAAGTAAGAAGCAAGTGCCTACATTTCTTATTGAAATATTGTTTCGGGCGATAACTGTTTTACCCCCCTAAACCTTTACGAAATTAGACACTTTTGGCCTCATTAGACTCAGTATACCTTAATCTATGTTTGTACGTTTTCCTTTCTTGTTATTCAGTATAATTTTGTAAAAAAAAGATAAAAATGCTCGAGGTCGTTTTTAAGTCTAAAATATCGATATTTAGATGCTAATAATTTATATTCTGAGCAATATTACTTCAAAATCAAAACGTACAAACCTAGATCTTTATTATATCTACAACATTTTCAAAAATTATGAAAATTGGACTATTTAAAGAGGGTGAAAAGCGTTATCGCTTTTTGTATGAAAATTTACACCTTCACAATCCTCTTAATGACGAACAACGTACAATGGTGGCAATTCTGTTGGCACTAATTCGATTAAAATTCAGTTAAAATTTTCGAACAAAAAACACGATTTGACACCACTGAAACTAAATTTAGTTCAGTCTATTCCAACAAATGCCAACAGAATTGACACCATTATAGTGTTATGCACCGACGTAGTTTAAGGTTCTCGCGCAATAGTCGACCAGGGGCCTTATTCTGCTAGAGTTGAGACGCTTCTAACCCGTTTTCAAACAATTTCGATAGTCTGTACCGCCACAAATATAAAACATACAGTTCTGAAATTCATATAATATGATATCTTTGATCATTTCATCTAAACATTCTTAAAGACAAAAACATGATCAATAATATTTTCACTCGATAGAAAAAAATCCAAAGATCACTCTGTTCAATATTTTAAAACAACTTTGAATCAAAAAATACAATTTTCTCAAACATGCTCGGAAATGTAGGCATTATTGTAGTAAAACAAAGACACGAAGTTTGTAATTCTTGGCTCATGCATTAGGTACTTTACCGGCCTAGGCCAGGAAAGTAAGCACAGACTAAGAATAGATACTACGCAAGTAAATATGAAAATTCATTTCTGGCCACTGCTGATTTTTTTTAAATTCATCTATAACTTGAATTATGTAACTTGTCATACAGACAATTGCTAACACATAAAAAATGCACTCTTCGAGCATGTATATGAATTAAATATGACAACAATTTTATTAAGAGGGCACAGTACCTACTACTAACGCCGCCATTCGTTTTTTATTAATTATGATAAATTAAAGACGTTTCTACAAAAAATAGATCAGTCAAGAACTCAATACAGATATTTCCGATTTTTGAGCTATTCAGGCATATATTAAATGTATAGGAATAATCATAATCCGAATTATTGCACAAAGTGGACACTTTTACCGTACACACGTATATACGTGCACATATTAGTTATACATACTCGGCTCTATTACGCCTTCGCCTTCGGCTTGGTCTGAAATTCCGCCTCGCACTTATATCGTAATGTACTATTATAGTACATTCATGCGTTTAATTTATTTCTCGACACTATCACTACCCTAGCGACGAGGGACGTAGACTATAATATGTTGAAAGAAAGAGAATTTCGGATGTCGCATGAAAATCAATAAGAATAATTCAAAGATAGGACCTTAGTTCACTCACCAACGCGTCGTTAGCGAGCCGTATCTCCTCCTGGTACTGCAGCAGCCGCTGCTCCATTGCCGAGCGCTCTCTTTCGGCGGCTTCGCGCAGTTGCTTCTCTCGCGCCAATTTGTTCCGCTCGATTTGACGACGCTAACAAAATCATAAACGTTAAGAGACTCTGTACCAGGGTCGTCTGCGTAGGTACCTACGTCTAACCTATTTCTGCCGCAAAGCAGCAGTGCTTGCATTGCTGTATTCCGGTCTGAAGGGTAAGATATGGCAGTGAAATTACTGGGTACTGTGACTTTACATCTGGTGTCACAAGTTGGCAACGTACACTGTAGTTGTTGTGGGGGTTGCAGTTTTGCTGCGAATCTCACAGGAGCCACATGTATTATAGGTGACTGTTACCACTTACCATCTTGTGGGCAGTTTGCTTGTTTGCCAACTTAGACGCAATAAAAAAATAAATGGTCATATCTTTTCATCACGTCAACTCACAAGTATGATATTTTTCTCAGCTGAAACTAAAAGAGACCATAGACTCCCGTATATTTGATATGAGTTTCAATTCGATATATGTTCGCTTTACCGAGAAAAAGGGATCTTGACAGATAGACGGACGAGGAAGTGATCCTATAAGGCTTCCATTTTTTTCCTTTTGAGGTACGAACCCCTTAAAAGTAGTGAGTCTACTTTTGCTTAGCAAAGTCAAAAGGGATTGATACAGTTGAAATCTGTTTCTGTTGGGTTAAAAAACCCTAATTCGTCTAATTTGTGCTTTTTGAATTTTGTACTCATAACGCTATGAAAATATTTTTAGAGACCATACAATACTCATACTAGCTGGATAAGCTGAAGTACTTGGAGTTTCTATTTTTATTATAATAAAAGCCATCTTAATACAAAATCATATTTTTGTATTGTTTTGTATACACGGTTTCAGTATTCACAGTACTGTTATTCAGATCAAAGAACATACACCTCAATGTGTTAATCCATTATGACTTACAGGTTACAGGACAACAGTCAACTTACATTATTAGCAGTTTCAGCATCACTTATAAAATTTTCTACACAGTTAAATTTTTATAACAATTATCCTAAGATCGTTACCATATAGTTCGAAGACAATTGTCGACCTGGTACAGATTACCGCTTTGGCAATAAAGCTACCCATGTTCATTGCATCAGTTCCCGTTGTATTTTTGTAAGCTTTGGTTTGTAAGCACTAGAATATTTGTTCATTCGTCTGACCATAGATTCATTTGTTACCTGTTTCTCCTCCTTCGCCTGCGCTTTCATCTGCTGGACTTCCATGGTGTCCGGCTTGCGCCGGCGCATGTACAGGTCATGGTTCCCGATGCACAGGTCCAGTATCTACGACAACAGATCGAACATTGGTGTCAACAATTTAGTAATATCATAGACTAGAGGAACTTAACATAAAATAAAATGGATTTTCTTTCTTTCTTAACCGAATAATAAGCACTAAATACTGCAACCTACTACTGGACCTCGCGTTAGAAGGACGGATAGTAAAAATCATCTATATTCTGATATAAATTTAAGGCGCTACGTCGAAAATGAATCAAACAATGGGAGGCGTGGTCTATACGTAAACGCGCCCCCCCCCCCCCCCCGTGCTCAAGTAGCTAGTCTTTACATCTATATCGTCAAAGTCATAAACAGTCATAAATGCGCTGCGCCCGCATGCAATCAGGTCGTATAGAAATTATCGACGTAAGCGACAAAATACAAATTATTTTATTAAAAAATAACTGTAATGGTTACAAAGATATGCTTCTGTACGATTCTGAATGCTGATGATGTTTACGTATTTAAGGAACTTTTAAATGAATACCCAATACCGTTTACTAGTAATACTGAATTTACAAACTTTTAAGAGGTAATTTAAAAAATTAAATGTATCGAGGCAAAATCTTTAAGTCGCGTTTCTGGTTCTTCTCGTGTCTAGGTAAAGATATAAAGAAACACATATTTGACTTTCAGATCTGTAAGATCTCTCAGTTACCTATGACATTAAATTAAAAATAACTAATATTTTCGATATAGCGCCTAAGCTTCATTCCCCCATATGTACGGTGAGTTACAATGTGGTTAGCCTTATTTTAAATAAAGGCGCGGGACTCACCAATGCGGTTAGCTTGTTTCTTAAAAAAGGCGCAGGACTCACCAGTTTGTTCATACCCTTGGGCGAGAAGAAAATGAAGTTGGTGACGGTCTTGTCGACGAATTTGATCACAAACTTTTTGTCGTCGAAGGATATGTGCTTGATTTCGGACCAGGGGAACGTCGTCTTGGGCGTAAGTTTGTTGTCCTTCTCGTATATGTTGAGGCCTAACGCCGTCACGCCCAAGTATAGGTCGGTGTCTTTTTTGTTCTAGAAAAATACACATGAAGTTTTTCTTGAAAAAGTTATTCTTGTATTATTGCTTATTCGTCGATAGTGCCGCCAGTAAAGTGATCCACATGAACATGACCAATTACAAATTTATTGTCTGTACAATAACAAAATATGTACTTACATTTATGGCGAAGTAGTTGACACCATACATATCCAGGTCTTGGGCTATTTTGAGGTACTCCATTTCAGCTTCATCCCTCGACATACCCTTGTGGTCTGCATACCTAATTTCATGTGTACAGCGTAAAATCGTTATAGTCCTTTAAACATTTCATCTAATCAAAATTAAGGGTGCATTGTGTACTTTTTGTTTACAAATAAGAGGAATAAAAAAAAAATGGCCAAGAGCTAGTTGGAATCGCGCACCAAGGTTTCTAAACAAACTAATCTAAGTATAACTTTCTAACTTCATATTAATTGTTTTCAGATTTTTTCCTTTACATGTACCGTAAGATATCGCTTCTTACCAAATTATAGGTTAATGAAAATAAGTTTAAATTCCGTTGTGAAATAGCAAATTATGCAAAAATATATATGACATATTTTTTAATTTTGATTATATTTGAGCTTGATTATAGTTTACAAGAGACCGTAGACCCGTGTATTTGATATTTCAGTTTCTTATCTCTACCTACACGTTACTGAGAAAAAAAGTCTTGACAGACAGCTGGAACACTAAGTGAGCCTAATAAGGGTTCCCTTTTTCCTTTTGAGGTAGGGAACCCTTAAATGGCTGTAATGATTCTAAGAGCTATCTTCAAAATAACTCAAGAATTCGCTAAGTTACAAATAACAATGTTTGCAAATATCTTACAGTTTACACAACGTGAACATGAATATTATTATTATACTTCATGATGTAGTATTTTTTTTTCTACTTGATAAATAAATTCTCTGCCGTAAATGGATTAATCAATTCTATTTTATTTTCGGACCTTACCATATTTTAATGCGGTCCTCCCACATTTCAGGTGTCATCTGATACTGGTCAATGACCCTTTGCGGCAACAGATCCTCACTTGCAAGCATCCCAGGCTTGTAAGCACTCTCATCGTAGTCACCATACTGCAAATTTTACCAACGAAAAATTGTTGTTTAATAAAGGCACAGCTTAAGTCCTTACGCCATGTCTGCCGATTCTGCTAGAGACCAAGTTGCATCCTTCTCTTATAATAAGTCAGACGGTGAACATGATTTGCATTTCAATTTAGTTGTATAAACATTTTTAAGAATGCTATTTTCTATGCAAAATACTGACATTGTTCAGATGAAACATGTACAAAATTAACACACAATGCTAGCATCAAAAGCTTATGAATTGCAATGAATTAAAAACCGGCCAAGTGCGTGTCGGGCCACGCGTAGTGTAGGTAGTTGCAAAAAAAAGGTAGTTGCAAATGCCAACTTTGAGTTCACACTCACACCTCACAACATGTTGGTATTAAATTAGGCATTATTATTATTAAAACTGCAATGATTTTATATTTCCTTAACTTCACGTGGTTCGTAAATTTATATTCAGTACTAATTTTCAATGAAATTTAGTTTTCCGAGTACATTTTATAAGTTGGTCTTCTATAACTTTTTAGTTTGTACTTAGAACTCAAGTCTGATAGTTTTCCTTTAAACTTCGTTATACAGTGTGTCGCCGGATAAGGTACACAAACGAAAATGTGTGAAACTAGACTACAATTTATCGATTAAAAAAAAGAGAAAAAATTATTAAAATTAAATTGTATTTAATATTGATTTTTTTATTCTCTTTTTAAGACCTTTTGTTTGTAAAATTGTAACATTGTAACCACTGCGTGGATTTTGTTCAAATAAAAACAATAATGTTGCCAAAAGATTAACACTGTATGGTAAATAAAAAAAAAGTACATAAAAGCAGTCAATAGGGAGAAAAAAAAATTTTTTTTCACTAATTTTGAACATAAAAGTGTTAAATTTTGAGTAAATGTTTATTTTTACCAAATTATGCCCCCTATAACAATTTCTTTGTGAACCTTCTTTGAACAAAGAAATTTCTTTGTTCCGCGATAGTGAATAGCTGAACGCAATGTAAAAAAATCTACCTGAGCGATGACGTAAGCGGCGCGTTAGCAGGCCCCTCAATTAAAACCTCGTAGCTAAGCATGTATTAGAGACAGAATGTTGATTTTTTTTGTTGAAAAGGTAATAAGATCTGGATTAATAAGAGGTAATAAAAAGAAATTGTCATGTTTTCTTCGCGAAAAATTGACCGATTTAATTACTTTTTGCTTTTAAAAATTAAAGTAAGGCTTTTTCTGTTTCTATGTTTTGCTTTTTTCATATAACCTTGTTTAATTTGTTTGCTGGACGTTTGAATAAATCAGAAAATTAGGTCGATTTTTTAGTTTTTGAAGGTATAAAATCTCTTTTATGCCACAATGCGGGCTGGCACCAAGTATTAGTGGTCTATGAGTGTCTCTTTGCTGATAATTTATTATTATCCATTTGTTCCAAAACTTATCCTTAAATTTAAGTTTTTTACAATATACAGGGTGTCCCAGAAGCCGACGTCAAGCCGAAAGCAGGCGGTAGACTAACTCATATATGTTATCAAAAAATTAAAAAAAAATCTAAGTCACCTATTTTAAAAAAAAATCTAACATTTAAAAAAATCGATATAATTTACACCTTGTGACGGTTTTTTCACTCTTGTTGCTACAAATCTTGACTTTTCTAAACATTTTCTTTTGTTTTGTAATCCTGAATAATGTTTCTGTATACTCTAATCTAAAATTTAAAGCCAGCTGCTCCAAATTAGAAGAATATGCCATTTTTATCTAAATTAAATATTCAAAATTAATTTTTCGCATAGCTTTAACAAGCTGTACTGAAAAAAAAATGTACTATGCGAGTTTGGCAAGTATTCCAAAATGGTATGATACTTGGTAGATAATTTCTACGATTGCAGACAATATTTTTTTTTCCAAAAACAGGCAGTAAATTAAATGCATGTTGGCGTATTCTTGTGTCGTGTACGCAGATATGGTGGCACTACACAATTACACAATCAACGATAAGTAGTCCGGAGCAAAGCAAAGGTCGTCGGTAGAGAAACTAAACAGTCCGAATCCAAATCACAAGCAATCAAGTCCAATAAACGAAGCAGAAAGTGGTAAGCACGAAATCAACACGAACGAATACAAAAAGATGCGCAGTAAGCGAAGGAGCGAAACGTACTGATGTGTATTGTTTGTGCGTTAGCAAATAATTGGCGTCACTATCTGTCTCAATGTGAGACTCGCCGTCTCTGTCACGTTAGCGTCACTATCTGTCTCGCTCATACTTCGAATCTCTCCGTCTCTGTCACGTTAGCGTCACTATCTGTCTCTCTCACACTTCGTAAAATGACTCTCCAGGTCTCACTCAAACTAGAATGTTAAAGTTACGGCCTTAAAGCAAACCATGGGTACATTAGAATAAATTTTAAGTACGTAAGAAAAATTTGTTCAAAACTGCCTGTTTTTGGAAAAAAAAAATTATCTGCAATCGTAGAAATTATCTACCAAGTATCATACCATTTTGGAATCCTTATTGAATGCGCCAACTTTTGCAGTTACTTGCCAAACTCGCATAGTACATTTTTTTTTCAGTACAGCTTGTTAAAACTATGCGAAAAATTAATTTTGAATATTTAATTTAGATAAAAATGGCATATTCTTTTAATTTGGAGCAGCTGACTTTAAATTTTAGATTAGAGTATACAGAAACATTATTCAGGATTACAAAACAAAAGAAAATGTTTAGAAAAGTCAAGAATTGTAGCAACAACAGTGAAAAAACCGTCACAGGGTGTAAATTTTATCGATTTCTTTTTATATTTTTCTGATAACATATATGAGTTAGTCTATCACCTGCTTTCGGCTTGACGTCGGCTTCTGGGACACCCTGTATGAGTTAGTCTATCACCTGCTTTCGGCTTGACGTCGGCTTCTGGGACACCCTGTATGTATACACGGTGTTTCATAATAACCAATAATAATAATCAATTCTTTATCGAAAACTAATTATTAAATTGTGTTTACCCATAATGTCATTCAACCCAATTTTTTTTTAATTTTATTTTTACGGCTCTGGTATCACCCATTTGGCCAAACTTTAGTACAAAAAAAATTTTCAAATGTTTTTCATGTAAATCATAGACATGATGATGATACTATGATATACATGACAATTTTTGGTTGAATGACATTACGTGTAAACACATTTTAAAGTTTAGTTTTAGATAATGCATTGAAACAAAACTGTAATGTTTCTGAAATAAAAGGCCATTTTATTTTATTATTTTATAATGCATTGATTAATTATTGGTTATTATGAAACACCATGTATACACGGTAATTTTTTTATCACCCTGGAAAATTTCAGGGACGCTTCAGGACACATCCATTATTATAAAATCAAAAAAATCTAAAATGCTGCTCTCAACTAGTGCAGCATTTTTTGATATTTTAGAAAATTAATATAAAATTAAGTAAGTGAGTTATTTTTTTATTCATATTTAAATCATTCTAATACCATGTGATAAAAAATAACTGTGTAAATGTAACAAAATACTATAAAAAAAACTTAAACTTATTATTATTATCAGGTTAAACACACCTATCAATTTCTGTTTAACAGTTTGTGTGAAGCAGTAACAGAAATTTATAGTATTGGTATACATATAAGAAGATATAAGTTTTGAGAGCACATTGAACTTACTTTTGCTTGAACTGCATAGCTAGCTAAGAGAACGGAAGCTTCTGGTGGACAGTAGATATCCATGCTGAGTATTGCTTGTTTCACTTGTAAGAACAGCAGATGCTGAGTGACTTCTTGGATGAGCTCTTCAGCGACATCCTCAGGGTACAACTTACACAGCAACATGAATGGTGTGCCTGGCATTTGTGACACACACTGATCTTGTACTAAAAGATGATGTGATTAGAAAAAATATATATATCACAATCAGAATACTCGATCTCATATGTGATGTAAAACATTTAAAATAGTTTGTAATTTGTATGGGTGTTTGCTTTGGATAATAATTTGGCCTACTGATGTTAAACTCAGAAGTGATGTGTAGGTATTTGAAATTAAATATGGTTAAGAATGAAAAATTAACAACATATTTGATAATAATTCAACTGTCCCGAATTGCTCAATAGAGTTGCATTCAATTTGCCATGTAACTTGCCGCACAGTTTGATCCAAAAATTGTTTGCCATACCAGAACATTATATAGTGATTTAATTTATACTTCAATACCTGGTATTAAGAAGGCTGTTCTGGCTTTACAATAAGTTATATAGTTTTGCAGTTTCTACTGTTATTTTTAAGACATCATGTAAGGTAACACATACAGTAAGCTGCTCATCAAGCAATACTGTTTGACCTTTGCACCGTTCTTATGTCGCTCGTAATAGTGGCGGTTTTCGTAGTGTAAATGTATAGCTTGAATGGGAGCTTACTGTACATAAAATATGTTTCAAATCCAAAAATCTTTACACACATAGGCCTTTACAGGTACTTGTTGACGTCAAAACAAAGCAAAACATTATAATTTAAGGGAAACATATTAACCTTTTATCAAGATGTGCAAATACAAGTAGTAATGAAAAAAAGAAGTTAAATCTACACCTGTTCGGAAATTGGGAGACCCGTCTCGATAAGAACAGGCAAGAAACTCGAAAGGTAAAATTTTTTATCTCCTCTTTTAAATCACCATTGTTATGTGGGTAGTTTCAGACAGGTTACCTTATAATATATATAATGAATATAAGGCTAATGCATGTAGGTACTTCCATAAAACTACACTTCAATTTTGTATTTGGTTTCCTAAAAATTAAAATCAAAATAATATTTATTCAATAATTTTTTATTCAATTACAAAAGTTCTTTTGAATTGTCAATATTTCTCAGTTACCACCCATTCAATATGTTTTTTTAGCTGATAAGAAGAATGGGCGCGAGAAACTTATCAGCTTTATCAGAAGTATATATATGCTTAAAATATAATATAAAATTTTACAACTTAACAATGCATATTATCGTCATTAGCATAAACAGATACCACAATTAATGTACATTTACAAATTATGTGTCCTTATTTACAAATATTACAATTATTGTGTTATATCTAAGTAGATGTGCATGTATTTTAACTGTGCAATTTATTCCCAAGGCTTAGTATCATTGATATAATCATTTATTCTATAGTAAGCTTTTTTACACAGCTTTGTTTTTATAGTAGATTTAAATTTGTTAAGGGGTAATTGTCTAATATGAGCTGGAAGCCTGTTACAAAAGTGTGTACCCTATAAAAGTATTGCTTATTCTATGCAGACGAGTAGTGTGACCAACAAGATTATGTTTATTTTGTGTATATTTACATTATGAGTATCACATATTTCTTTAAATTGTACAAGCTTCAGTTCTACAAAGCATATAAAAAGTATTCAATAAAAGTTTTAATGTACATAAAAGTCATTTAAAATTTTGGTTTTGTTACATAGTCATTGAAAGTTATAAAATACAATCAGTATGTTTACATACACTGAAAATAACAGAAAAATGTTATAAACTTATACACTAAGCATTATACAATAAATTATGTTGTTACCAAACATGACATCTGATAACTTAGTCTAGCTAATTCCATATCATGTGATCACTTAAATAATCACTCACTTTGTAATAACCTTTGTGTATGAGAGTAATTTTAACATGAACTTTAAATATAATAATTGGTAAGTCGGTGACACTTTGTGGAAGCATATTATAAAAAGCTACCCTAGAAACCAGCCACTACTTTTATGAAGTCGGAAAGTTGCAACGGCAAGCTTATTTTTATTTCTTGTGTTTATATTATGAATTGAATTATTATCAAATGAATCATAATGCTTGTGTACATAAACTAAATTGTCATAAATATACTCTAATATATGCATTACAAAGCTCTAATAATACACTACCTTATTCTTAACTATGTGTATAAAAACATACCTCGCTTATCCAATTTCAGCCAACTTATAAAATGTTTTGTGTCTTCGAATTGTAACCCAAAGAACCACGTCTCTCGTAGCCCAATTGTTCGACATACTAAATCAAATAAATCTCGTCCAGTTGCTCGCCACTAAAATAATGAGAATAAATTTTTAACATGTACTTACCTGCTTCTACAAAATTATAGTATAAGTAAGTCTTTTCAAACAATATTGATTGTTATTGTTACATTATCTAGTATAATCAAACAATGATGAATTTGACGTAACAGATGTTTGTTAATACAAAGTCATTAAAAGATCCCACTAATGACTCATAATTTAAGAATTAAGATACCAAAAGAACAAAAACAAGGGAGATTTTCACCTCAAGGTTGAATTCTAATTCAGCATCTAATGTACAAACTTTTACTGGAAAGGATTTAGACGCCTTCTTCCTACTAAACGGGGGCATTTTCTTTTCTCATATTATCGCAATCACAAATAATCACAAGCACTACGAAACAAAAGTTAATAGGTTATAATTAATTATTCTGCTGAAATCAATTAGTTTTAACGCAATGACTATCGTTTACGTAATGTGCAATCGGTCAAGGAATGTGTGAAATATCACATTGCGTACTATTTCCAGCGTTTATTATTTACAAACATGAAAAACGTCAATGAAACAAGAACGATAGGTGGTCTCGTAGGTATTGCACACTGCGGTGCGGTCCGAAAACTAATAAAATAACAATCAACAGATAGCGTGCTCAAAGGCATCCCGAAATGCTGTCAGCGCGCTAGCTATGCCGGCGTGGAGAGCCGTATGACGTCATCGTTTACTACGTCGTATTGGATTTACAGAGCTATTACCCAGCACTTATAGCACAAGGATTGCGAGAGTATTTTCTCGGCCTATTTCTACACCGATATGTCACTATGGACAGTAATGAATGAGATAGCTATTGTTTGGTGTCGAGAAAGTGACTTAATGATAGACGTAACTATCTCGGGGTCCTTGTGCTACGAGTGCTGAGGTGCGTTCAGGGCCTTCGCGCGAAGTACAACTTTTCGCTCTAACCCCGTTCAATGCCTTCGAGCGTGACAACCGGGTGAAACAACCGGCCCGTTCAAGACCTTTGAGTGTCGGCGCGAGTTACAACCGAACAACCATCGAATTTGATGGTTGTAAAACGCTCTGACGTTTATGACTGAAATACTCTTACGTGATTGGATGATATTGGCGGCCATATTCTATAATGTCATCTACTAGAATGAGAGGGAAATAAAAAATCATGTGAAAGAGGGAGATAAAAGATTTGGTTGCTGCAATCCGTTCAACGCCTTTGAGCGAGTTAAAAAACAACCGGACAACTACACCCAGAGGCGCTGAACGCGCCTCTGGAGTGAAATCACCGAAAGCGATCTGTCAATCTGACATTTGATAATTGTGTTTTGGACTCAAAATTTAACAATATAATAATGCTCGCTTTACTTTGTGCACAGATAGCGCAACCGGCTAAGTATTTTCCATACCACTGAATTTTATCATAGAACACCGTGTTTTCGCTACCAACTTGATATTGGCCAAGTTGTTAAACCTGACAGAAGCCACTTAACCTAAAAATTGAATTGAATGTACATACCTGTTCTAGTTGAGCAACGGAAAAACAATATTGTATTTAAAAATCCACATAACAAAAGTACTGAGCAGTAATCGAAAACAAAATGACTTAACCAAACCAAATCTCGACATTTGGTTTGAGAAGTGGATACGCTATAACCGGTCAGAAATCGTAAGCATGCTGATAGCGACGTTGGCACTTTTTAATTATAGTTAGCACTATCTGTTAGGTACGGACCGCAGCTAGCTGAAGTGATTGAAAGCCTCTTGAAAGCTATGATTAATGAAAAAGAACGTTCCATGTTCCTTTACACACAGAATACTTAGCATTTTCACAGATTTAAAATGGGATTTAAAATAATGAACGCAGCGTTGCTTTGGGGATTCTGATGCTTAGATCATTAGTATGAATGCTCTAAGTTCTGATGTGATTCTGATGAACTCACGAGTTCACGTGGATCCCCTAGGAGATTGGGCTCCTGGTGGAGATCCTGGTGGACTAAATCAAAAAAGTGTGGAACTATAAAGGTGCGCTTCCACCAAAATCTTTTGTTAACAACACGTGTTGACAACACAATATTATCAACTTTTAATTTATTCGGTGGAGTTTCGACTTTAGGGTTGCGTTCCAAAACGGATAAGTTTCGCCCGGTAAATAGCTAAATTGACTCAATCCCAGTTCCAAAACACATCGGAGGATTTTTATCGAGGTGTTTTGGAACGACTTTGCCGAGTCAATTAGATCCTGGAAAGAGCGATTTATTTAGGTTGCGTTCCGAAACAAAATTTCCTTTGTCGGGTAAAGTTACTCGATTGAAAATCGGTTTTGGAACGGGGTAAAAAGTGATTTCTCGAAGAATTCTGACCTAGCGTCGCGGAACGCGTTATCTGGGAATTTTCTAACCCCTCTCCCATATTATGTTTCATCGCTATCTCTCGGTAGAGAGTATATTGTTCTATGATCACTCGCTGTCGGTATCATCTTTCTGAATTTGAAGTTAATTGCAATGCTACAATAATTCTTTTAGAAAATTTCGAAAATTTACCACGTCAAGTTAATGTCAACTGTCACTGCTGTCAGTAGTGACATTGACATTAACATAACAGCCATGACAGAATAATTATCACCCCTGAATTTTATAGGATAAATAAATCGCTCTTTCCAGGATCTAATTGACTCGGCAAAGTCGTTCCAAAACACCTCGATAAAAATCCTCCGATTTGTTTTGGAACTGGGATTGAGTCAATTTAGCTATTTACCGGGCGAAACTTATCCGTTTTGGAACGCAACCTTATCCTATAAAATTAAGGGGTGATAATTATTCTGTCATGGCTGTTATGTTAATGTCAATGTCACTACTGACAGCAGTGACAGTTGACATTAACTTGACGTGGTAAATTTTCGAAATTTTCTAAAAGAATTATTGTAGCATTGCAATTAACTTCAAATTCAGAAAGATGATACCGACAGCTAGTGATCATAGAACAATATACTCTCTACCGAGAGATAGCGATGAAACATAATATGGGAGAGAGGTTAGAAAATTCCCAGATAACGCGTTCCGCGACGCTAGGTCAGAATTCTTCGAGAAATCACTTTTTACCCCGTTCCAAAACCGATTTTCAATCGAGTAACTTTACCCGACAAAGGAAATTTTGTTTCGGAACGCAACCTAGATTAACTTTTGTTGACAACACAAAATGTTAACTGTTTTTTAATTTTTTCTACAATAACCCCAAGAAATCTGATATTGACAATCTTGACATTGACAACTAAATTAATTGACGCAAATCTTTTGACAACTTCACCACGTGCGGTCTTGTCTTGGATAAACTATTGCTATTTGTGTGATGATTTGAATTGAAAATACAATAACAATGGGAAAATTCAGATCAAAATTAAAAGGGCAATCAAAAGGAAAAAGATGGCAAAAAGGCCAGTCCTCTAATTCCAATCCGAAGATACAAAAATATAGAGAAATGGCCAAGTCCAGATTTTTTCAAGAGAACTTAGGTATGAAATTCTGTAACACTATTTTATTAATATTATATACAAATAAATTGATAAGCGATTAAAATAATACCGTAAAATTACACTTCCGCTTTAATACATTTTAATACACTTTTATTACATTTTTTAGGTAATACTGGCTTGACCCAGCAAGCTGTACAGAAACATGACGCTATAATTACTTATGGCCACAAGAATAACAAACTGAAGTCAGAAGCTGAAAATGAACTCTCGATTGCCAAAGATTTTGAAAACATGTCGGTCAAGACAGTAGATGAAGGCTCTGAAAGTGAATATTCTGGCACACATAGATCTGGATCATACAAGACATTCCAAACTTTTGCCTCTGACTGGAGTCAGTGCTCTAATATGAGCTTTAGCAAGTAGATATAATTTTTTTTATTTACTACAGGAAAGCTCTTGGCCTCAATTTTTTCTGATGGTAATTGAGGATAAAGCCATAGATGGAAGCGAGCTTCCCCTGGACTACTCAACAACTTAGGAACTTGCCATTTTACCTTTAATTGTCAGAACACAACAATATTATTAACATTGTTATGATAAGCGAGGTGGGTTGTTATAATAACAATGTTAATAATAATAATAATGTGTTAATAATATTGTTAAACTTAAACAGACCAAATAGAAAAGCTTCTGTCTTTACAGGGAATCAAACCCTGGATTTTCAGAGGATGGTCTCAACCACTAGGCCACAGATGTGGTTAAACAGGCTTAAATTATTGTATGAAATACTAGCTTTCCGCTCACGGCTTTGCCAGAGTTATTATTGTTTTCCTTTGGGAATTTTATATTTACCTGTAGGAAAAATAATGTTGTAGCCTATTGTACACTGTGTTTCAAAATAACCAATAAATAATCAATAATTTATCGAAAACTCATTATTAAAATGTGTTTACACGTAATGTCATTCAACCCAAAATTTTCATGTAAATCCTAGTATCATCATCATATCTATGATTAACATGAAAATTTTGCTTTGAATGACTTTACGTGTAAACACATTTTAATAATGAGTTTTCCATAAAGAATTGATTATTTATTGGTTATTTTGAAACACTGTGTATAGAAGACTGCTATTTATATTTAGGAGCTGGGATAATTAATTTCATAGTAATTGAAGCTGATTTTGAGTATTTTCCATAGAAACTTTGAACCCCTATTTTGTACCCTAAGGGGGTGAATTCAAATAAACCATGAAACATGTATTTAATGAAATGGTTTTAAGAACATGAATCTCAAGTTTTATTAAAATCGTTGCTATTTAAAAAAAAAATCCATACAAACTTGCAACCCCTATTACTTCCCTTCAGGGTAATTTTTTTTAAATCCCTTATTTTTGTGCGTCCGTATTTTGAATTAAAACAACTGTCCAAATTTCACGTTTCTACCATTAGTTGGTTACGGCTGTGCGTGCGTCTAAAGATGGGAACATCTCCCTTTATATATGTAGATTTTATAATGTTAACTTAATCATATGAGAGTTATAGCATCATTGAAAATTCGAAATTGTAAAACTAATATTCTAGTTTGATTGATTGAATACTTTATTGCACTTGGAACATACATAAACTGGACAATAATATTAGAGACATGGTAACAATAGGTGGCCTTATTGCTAAGGTAGCAATTTCTACCAGGCATCCTTGGGGTTAAGGAAAGTTCTTGCTAAGGTAAAGTACTTACCCTTTTTATTCACAGACCCATTTCAAAATTAATTTACAATTCTGAATGTTTAATAACACCATAAGTTTTATGCACCTAAGTTAGCATGGGTATGTTGTGGTTTGATAGGGTATATGTACCCAACACATTTTATAATTTGTTCTAGATTACTAAATAGGTTTGATTCAAATAATGCAGTCCACAAAGAAATGTTGGCAGTTCTAGCAGCTGTCACAGAGGTGATAAAAGGTCAAGGTGGCAAGGAAAGCACCACTGAATACTTTGCAGCATTGGTAAGTGATATAAAAGCGCTCCGCTCGCGGCTTCGCCCGCTTTATTATTGTTTTCCCGTGGGAATTTATATTTTCCCATAGGAAAAATAATTTTGCAGCCTATATAATAAATTTTATAGAAATTGGAGCAGGTTTTGAATATTTTCCATAGAAACTTTCAACCCCTATTTTACACCCTAAGGGTGAATTCCAATAAACCATGAAACACGTGTTCAATGAAATGTTTTTAAGAGCATGAATCTCAAGTTGTAGTATAAAGCCACTTACAAGAAATTAAGACAAAGCAGTTGTTATTATTATTATTCATATTGTTGGGGCTATGCAGCTTCAATGAAGCTGTAGTCACTGTGACCTAAAAGATCTATTGTGGCTCGCCGCCAAATTACAGTATCTCTTTTAGCCTGGCCGCTACCAGGAGTTACATATACTTGCCCCCGTAGCACGTCCACCAAAACACGATATGATAAAGCGATTTATCGCAGTGAACTGTCAAAATACGGCGAAACCCTATTGTATTTTGACAGTTCACCGCGATAAACCGCTTTATCATATTGTGTTTTGGTGGACGTGCTAGGAGAGCAGGTGTAACTGAACACCCCAATAACATTTAAGAGGCATATAGGTTAGATACTAAATGGACCTTCGGTGCTTGTCTGAGACCTAGAACCCCAATACTTTCAGAGGTATTTGATTTTAAACTGAAAGCAAAAACTTTCAAGTGACAACCATAATCAGCTCTTAACAAAAAAGAAATTTAAACACAAAATGACAGGTGACAGACGTGAGCGTAGTATTCCTCGTACGGCTTTCGGCACTTAACACCAAAAAATAATTTATTTAGTTTGTATGACGTGAGCGTAGTATTCCTCGAGGCTTACGTAGGGCTGTCGGCACTTAATACCAAAAAATAATTTATTTAGTTTGTATGGGAAAAAAAGTACCAACTTCGAAATCACACAAAAAATCAGCTGTTCCATTCATTTAGGTTCAGTGAATGTTGAACATTTGTATGGAACAGTTGATTTTTTTTGCGATTTCGAAGTTGGTCCCATGGTGAAAGTTGTTCAGTTTGCTTGTCTGAACAAGCACACAAAATTTTTGTCATAACTAAAAAATAAACTTATCCCATGACCAAACACAAATGTAAGAAGATTGTATCTAAATACCTCTTAACACTAAATTATGAAGAAATGGAAAACATATTAAAAACAATGATATGATAATAATAACAAAACATAAACACACACACGCACGATTGCACACATGCACCCACACACATACACACGCACACGCACAAACTCACACATACTCCCACACACACTTATACATTTTTAAATAATTTCACACATCATGTATTTATTAGTGGTAACTAGGTACATTGCTTTTGTAATAAAAATAGATATAATAATTTTACTTTCTTTGTCCTAAGGGGGTGGAGACCAGGAGATCCATAGCACGGGTTTACCTATTTGGACTCCTGTTCTTCCACGTTATACTGCACTGTTAACATATTTGTTTGAAACATTGTAATGTGGAAGGAAAATAAATATATTTTATATTATTTATTATAGTTTTAAAAAGTAGGCCAATAAGAATTCTTATTAATTGAAATTTAAAATGTGATTTCAATCACCATACTATACTGACTGCTGGCAGGATTTTTTTTGAACACTTAACTTTTTTCAGATGGAAACACTCAAAGTATCAGAGGAAGAGGGGAACCTTGTTGCTACTCTATCATTACTCTCGATGGGCATCAAATCTGTGCCACAAGCTGTCCTCCGTAAACAGTTTTCAGACTCTGCAACAATCTTCATAGAGCTATTAGAGAAGAATTCCCAGTCAGAGAATGGAACTCTTCTTAGGAGTGCAATCGGTTGCTTGTCTGTGCTACTCAGAGCCCAGGAGTATGCTCTGTGGGGTAATTCGTCTACTATGAAGGTCTTTGATTCGATTTTAGCATTTACGTTACATTCAAAACCTAAGGTTTGTATTGCTTACATTCTTAATAGTTGTATGTATTTAGCTTTTGGTGTTGTAGTTCAGACGATCATAATATACCATTAGATTTATAAAAGGAAAAAATACTATAATAATATATTTAAGAGGATTGTGAAGCTGTAAATTTTCATACAAAAAGCGATAACGCTTTTCTTCCTCTTAACATAGTCAGGGTGTCCACATTCTGGAAAGTCAGGGAGAGTCAGGGAAAAGTCAGGGAAGCTCAAAGCAGTCAGGGAAAGTCAGTGAAATCGAGGGGATACCTTGAAAGTCAGGGAAAAATTTGGATTTTACACTGTTTGGTCCCCAAATTTCCCAGTGATTGTCAAATGAGGAATATGTTTACTTCATGATTTTGGTAGAATGATTCTTAATCTTGACTATCGGATTATTTTTGTTCGGGTTCGCACATTATAACATAATTTTGGCAGACAAATCAACAGAGCCACCTTTAACCCTTGAGTTCAAATGTATGAACACAATTTTGATGAAAGTGGTATCGTTAAAGTGCGTATAAACTACGCGCGGCAGCCGCGCGAGCCAATTTTTAGATAATAATTTAGCAGAACGCAGCTGCCGCGCGCGGCATGCAATCCAGCTCGTACAGCCCGCGGCGGATTCATTTTTGTAAACCTACGAGTCGTCCGTTTTACGTCGTGGGCTTACCTATCTACCTATGAGCCAAATCCCCGAAACAAAACAGCGTCCCGACTGCGCGCGAGCGGACGATTCGAGCTCCTTTGATGCGGTCTCAAAAACCGACAAGAAGCAGTTCGCCTCTCGGCACGTTCGACCGCGGCAATGCTCGAGCTGCCGCGCGCGGCGATCCCGGCCACATAGCGCGCGGTCGCCGTGCGAGCCAATGTTCGAGGGTTTGCCGCGCATACTTTATACGCACCTGTGTGTTGTTAATTTTATAGGCTTTATATTGAAAGTTTTTTATTGTATGGTGTTAAGACAACTATTCTGCCGAGTTTCTACCCCTAGAATGAAAAGTCATTTGAAACATAAAGTTACAATAAAAAACATCAGAAAACAATAAAAATCAATGTATTAGTAATTGTGTGTTGCCTGCCGCCTCTAGCTTGAATAACTGCTTGCATATTGGAACCTATTGATCTTACCAATTTTACAATGATGTCTTGGAGGATGTTGTTCCATTCTTCATCTATCGCCATTCTGAGCCCATAAGGTTTTGAAGAAGCTGGAACCCTATCTTAGGCCCTATGTTTTAATTCGTCCTAAAGATATTCGATGGGGTTCAAATGAGGGCTCCGTGCTGGCCAATCCATGATACGAATGCCAACGTGCCCGAGTATTATATTGCGTAACAAATCTCGCTTTATAGGGTCTTGCATTATCATGCACATTAGAAACATCTCATCTTAAATACATCCTGAGTAAGGTACCACATGATCTTCAAGAACATCACGGATATATCGTTCTTTGGCCAGTCCGCGTGAATAAGCATTGGATTCGATATACACCATCTATTTTTATGCTGTTAGGGAAATGCCGCCCCACACCATTATGGAGACTCCATAATGGAGCCATCATAAGCAACAGTTTCTTCGATACAGCACTGAGCGAAACGTTTTCTAGGGCAACGGTACAGTCTCTGTCTTCGATGATTTCTGTAAAGACACTCTTATCTCGCCAGAAAAAATAACATGCGTCCATTGATCCAGTATCCATTCTATATGCCAAGCAAATTGAAAGCGTGCTCTGCGGTAGGCTATAGTTAATTTTGAGTCTATTATAGCACTTTGAGGTGTTAAGTTGCGCTCGGCTAACCTTATCCTGACTGTACGCGCGCTTATGGCCACCCCACGTTCGTCACGAAGCTGTTGTTGGACCTGCAATGCGTTCTGAAGCCGATTCCTCGGGACATTCAAATGCATGTGTCGATCATCTGCGGAGGATGTAGCCCGTGGCCTGTCAGTTTCTGCGCGTCGATCGAAGGCTCCAGCCTCTAGGTATCTTCTATACAAGCGCTGCATCGTGAAACGCCGTAACATTTGAGCAACCCGACGATGACTAAGGCTCCAATTGAAGTAATGCGACAGCTTAAGTATAGCTTCCTAGAGCGGATTATCTATCTTTAACAACAAAAACAACCATAATCTGAAGACTAATGACAAAAAGAGCAACTACGCAGAAAAGTCATTATAGTCAAGTGAAACTCCACGACCTTTCCGATCGTGTTCCTATTAAAAGAGGTGTGCGACAAGGTGACACAATCTCCCCTAAGTTGTTCACGGCGTGCTTGGAAGATACATTTAAGCTCCTCGACTGGTCTGATAGGGGTATCAACATAAATGGAGAGGAATTAACTCATCTGTGATTTGCAGATGACATTATCATTTCCGCTAAGACGGCTACAGATCTTCAGCTGTCAGTGGGCCTTCGCATGAATACCTCAAAATCGAAAATCATGGCCAGGGATCTGAACATAGGCCCCATAATGATTGCGGGAAACGTGGTTGAGCAGGTTGACTACTACATATATCTGGGGCAGCTACTTACTTTTAAAAAAGTGGGCAAATACAAAAAATAGAACGCCGAATAAAACTAGGTTGGGGCGCGTTTAGCAAAATGTCCCACATTTTCTGGAGTGAGATGCCTGTATCTCTTAAGCGCTGAGCTTTCGAGCAATGCGTCCTACCGGTGCTCGTGTATGGGGCTGAGACCTGGACCCTGACTAGACAACATATACACGTCCTACAGGTAGCACAAAGAAAAATGGAGCGATCCATGCTTGGGATTTCTCTGGGGGAACGGATCCGGAATCAATCTTCCGTAATTCCGCCTCCTCCGCCCCGTCCTTCTACGGTGGTACGGATCGGCCATGGGATCCTCCTCCCTGGCCCTCTCCGCCGACTCCTTCTGCGTCTCCATCACGTCCACGCAGAAGGAGTTTACCGCGTCCCACGTCCTCTCTCCCTCCAGCATGGCTCAGACCACGTTCCGGATGAGGTTATCGCCAATGATAGCGACTAACTCACGAAGAAGAAGCCAACCCTCAAAAGATTAATGAAAAGTGATTGTGTTTATTACAAGTATCTTAGTACCTATTCAATAAGAGCCTTTTTGCCGATATATTTCTTATTTAACAAAGGTACAAACACTTGAAGGAAATTGCATTTGAACTCAAATGTTAAGGGTGGCTCGGTTTATTTTTTCGTCAGTGTACTTTCTAAAAATACTGTGCCTTAAAATATAAATTAAGTAAGTACTTAAAAAATGAAATTTTAGATACAATTTGGTCTGAAAATTGCAACAAAAAATACTTAATATTTTCGAAAAAAAGTATTGTATTTTATTTTTCTGTAAAATGAATATAGTTGGTCAGGGAATTTTGAAAAGTGGTCAGGGAAAGTCAGGGAAAAGTCAGGGATTTTTTTTGAACATTAGCAGTGGACACCCTGATAGTCCAATTTTCATAATTTTTGGAAATGTTGTAAATATAATGAAGATCTAGGTTTGTACGTTTTGATTTTGAAGTAATATTGCTTAGAATATAAATTATTTGCATCTAAACATCCATATTTTAGACTTAAAAACTACCTCGAGCCTTTTTATCTTTATTGACCAATTTATACTGAATTACAAAAAAAGCAAAACGTACAAACATAGTTTAAGGTATACTGAATCGAATGAGACCAAAAGTGTCTAATTTCGTAAAGGTTTAGGGGGGTAAAACAGTTATCGCCCGAAACAATATTTCAATAAGAAATGTAGGCACTTTGCCTCGGACTTTCAACTCTAAGCGGTGTGCAGCAAGCTGCATTTTTGAAATTGCATACATGAGCCATGAATTGGCACTTCACAGTCCTCTTAAGAATCCCGCGTACCCTGTGAATTTCTAATAATATTTTTTTTTATCATGGAAAACAACCTATTTCAGGTAAGGAAAGCGGCTCAGCATGCTGTCACAGCAGTCCTCAGAGGAAGCTGTTTCATGCTACCTTCTGAAGATGAAAAGGCTAAGGTAATAATCACTTTCACTGCAAATCTTTTATTACATTTTCAATAATAATGTTCTGTTTGTGTCACATGTCTTTATCACTTCATTACCCGTCTGTCTGTCGGTCCGTCTGTCTGTCTGTCTGTCAAGACTCGGGAATGCAAAGAGATATTAAACTGAAAGTAACAATTTTGACGAATTTCTAGTTACTTTCGACAGGTTACGTATAAAGTTTGACTTACTTATTTTTACCGAGTGTTGGCTTAGCGAGAATTCCGTTCTTCCCCAAATTCCGGGTTACAGTCAATACCACACTAAAAATACAATAAATAAAAGTAGTGGAAAAACTGCGTACGTCAAAGACATATGGAACCCTACGGTTCACGAACCATTCTGTGACGAATGCAATTTTTTAGCTATTAGCATAAAAGATACTCTTATTCTCGGTGTATACCGCTCCCCATCCTTCATTAATACCGGCAAAGGACATGTCCACTTTTTGTATGGAACGTGGAATTTTATTCTGAACCTTTTTTAACCAGTTTAAAAATTTATGACGGAAATAGAACTTTATGAGAAGGATGTTTATCCATGAATATTAAAAATATTAAGGCCTGCATTTAGGAGAAAAAAATTAAAAATGTTTTTTTTATTGTTTCTTTAACAGGGCCACATTTAGTTTTTTTTACTGGCAATTAAAAGGATGTCATTGTCAATGTCACTGTAGCTGTCGTTTTGACTTTTGTTTATTGTTTGTGTGTATGTGTGTAACCTTCCTTCCTTTCACAAAATAGTATCTTATATTTTCTACAGCTATGCTCAGGTTCTTGATTTTACATGTGATTTAAATATTGGCTTGCTAACTGGACTAAGTTTTCTCGTAATTTGAACGTACGAAGTAACCAGACCCAAGAATTGAACAACAAAATGTTATACTTCCAGGTTACAGTCGCACTCCTGATACAACTTCTCATTTTTTTGTACCAGCCCCCGTAGCACGTCCACCAAAACACGATATGATAAAGCGATTTATCGCGGTGAACTGTCAAAATACGACGAAACCCTATTGTATTTTGACAGTTCACCGCGATAAACCGCTTTATCATATCGTGTTTTGGTGGACGTGCTAGGGGGGCTGAGTGCTATAATTTGGAATGTCGAAGGGTACCATTATATTTAAGAAAGAAGATCCTCGGGTATTGTAAAATATTCGTAAAGTAATGCCAGAGTCTGTGAAAATCACATGAGTCAATATGATTTTGCATTTTTACGGTAATATAAGTTCACTGTATTGTTTACACCAAATAATTCATGCTTGACTTACTAACAATAAAATCAAAGAACAGAAACTAATTGAATTTGAAAATATAGAAAATTCCACTGATATAGTATGTAAATACTGGACAGGTTTAACAGTCACACAATTTGTTTTATTGTTCTCTTGCTTAACTCAATTAGGTGAGGTTTGTTCAAAGCCTAAAAAGGCCTTAGGTTTATATTAAGTCAGACTATGGGCTAAGGAATCATTTGCAGAATTGCTTCTCGGGTATGCATTTCAAAAACTCATGTTTACTTATATAAAAAAGTGTTATTGCTTCAAAAATCAATATGCACCTTTACATTTAGGTATAGCCCATATAAGCAGGGAAAACCTGTCCAGTAGAAATCTAACTATACGTTATACTCTTTGGGTCTGATTCAAACAATTCCATTGTTTTATTAGAGGTTACTAAAATTTTACTTACAAAAGTCCTCTAATTACCTATTTCAAAAGAAATCTTATAACTTACACTGCTAGCTGCAGTAAGCGACCAACCGACCTGGTGGTCAATCTATTTTAAATAGGGCATTAGAAGCCATCTTTGTACATATTGATGCTTAAATTCCACACTTGAATATGTTCCCCAGAATGAAAATATTCAATTTAATTTTAATCAGTCTTGGAACATATTAAATTAAGCTTGTAAAATATTTTGGGGAACATATTCAAGAAAATGATCCATCACATGAGACTGCTGATAAGAGGAAAAATCAAATGAAATCCATGAATTTAGGATGGGCTCCGCACTCTGCGCACTGGCTCAATTTTGAAATGACGTACTAATGAGGGAAGATGTTGAAATTGAATAAATAAAAATTACATAATTTCTGGGTTTTATTTCTATATTACAACTCTTTCACATAGTTTCCACTATTATAATTATTCATCACTTCCATTGACGTATTACGTCAATGATCACTTCATATTACATATTTAGTACCCATGATAAAATCGAGGGTATGTAGTCATATAGAAGTAAATATTTACACTTTGAATTAGCATTATAGTAATCTTAGAGAATTTTGCACTTAGTTCATTATAATGACTTCATTAATTAGCATTTGTTTTGTAAAAAATCTTTTGTTATTGAAATAGTAAAACTGTAGCATTCTTAAGAACAGACCAGTATATTTTATTTATGTTGATATTTCATTACTGTGAGGTAGGTGCTTATCCTAAGAGTAGGCAGAGTAAAACAGGTATCACACACTAGACCTAGACACTACAGCCAGGGGCTCATCCTAACAAATGCTGCACAAACACACTGCTACAAAGTAAAGTATAGAAGTCATCTGCCACCAACCAATGCATTTATTGTGCTAGATTTCATTTTAATAGCATGCACCTATTGATTACATGTATCATTTTTTTGGTCAGAGTCAGAGATGCTTGTTTGTTACCAGCAGTGACCTGCAATGCTGCTAATTTGCAATCCAATTCAATATGTGGTCACCTGGGAACCTGGAAGGAAAAATCTATAACGTCTGCGCTGCCTTTAATTTGACAGTCATTGCGGCAACAACACAAGATTGTGCACTTCTTAATAAAAAGTATTGTGATGTGATTGATTGCTTAGATAACAGTAATATAATTTGTGGCTTAGATTATAAGCAAGCACGATGATCATTAAAAATCACAAAATTAGACGAGGCTTTTTTTGACGCTGTCACTTCTGCAAGAGAAGGCAAAGGGAGCTAAGTTCATACAGCCATGTTTTTCGTAAATCTTGATAAAACATTAAAAATGTAATTTATGTGAATTTTAGTCAGAAAGTCACTCACTATCACATCGTTTGTGCGCTTTTGTTACTTATTTATTCGTTTGTGACACGTTTCAGTAACTTGTCATTGGTTTCCATACAAAAATCGCTTTGTTTTACATACTATGAAAGTCAATCAGAAAATTGTTGTTTTTTTGAATTTGCAGGCCTAAAAAAACCAAAATTTTATTCTAAACCCTAGATTTTTGAGTACTCTTTACAATAATACCTGAAACATGTTGGTTAATAAATAATTATATTCTTAGCCCAAAAGAGGACATGTCCTTTATTGACACACTCAACAATATTTTAGTGCAATATAAAACTAGTAAGACCATCGTTCTTATGGACGACATAAACATTGACATACTTAACGACAATCCAAATGAAAAGCTGACAGAGTACACATGTCTCATGGCCGAACATCAATTAATACCCGCTATTACCGCTATTGGAACCAACTCGTAAAACAGCATGTCTGGACCACATTTACATTAAAAACCCTTCAGGTGCTGCTATTGGTCTGGTATGTAGCAGTGATATTACAGATCACGATATTTGCATTGCTGGCCTCTCCACTCTTCCAATTCCTAGACGGACACATAACAGAGCCAGATTCAAGATCAATACGGAAGGTTTGCTATCATACCTCTCTGCGGCAAACTGGTCAATTGTTTTTGACAGCAACGATGTCACAAAGGCGGTTTATAATTTCTCTGAAATTTTAAAAAATGCATTAGTTAATAACTCAAAAACCCTGGATCACACCTGGTTTAATGCGATGCCAAAAAACTCGCGATAAGTTACACCAACAGGCGAAAAAGAACCCCTCTGATCATATAATTCAAATCAGCTACAAACGTTACCCAAATTTCCTTACGAAACTTTTGCGCAGGGTCAAAGCGTCATTTTATAATGAGCAGTTAGTCAACAACCGAAATAACTCTAAAAAGCTTTGGGCTAATATTAAGGACGTTTGCAATATTCCTAATAAAATTTGACGACACGGTTAGTGCAGAGGTCGAGAGATCGCCTACTGCGCAACGGGTCGCGGGTTCGATTCCCGCTCGGGACAGATATTTTGTATGGCCTACAGAAATTTGTTCCGGTCTGGGCGTATGTGCATGTGATATTCTATGTTTGTAACTGCACCCACGACACAGGAGAAAATCCTAGTGTGGGGCGACGCTATTATTAAAAAAAAAAAAAAAAAAAAAATTAATGACACGTCTGATCTTATCAACAGCATGCCAAATCCAATAGAATCACTCAACCTGACCAATTCATTTTTCACTTCAGTCGGTAAAAGTTTTTCTGATGTAACCCTCTCAAAACTGTTAGTTACCGAATCAGAATTGGCGTCAAGAATCAAGTTAGCTGAATCACCATTAGAATCCTTTTTCATGACTCCCAACTGATTCGTCTGAAGTCAACGAACTTATTCTAGGTTTGAAAGATGATAGCGCACCTGGTTTCGATAAGTACACTCCAAAGCTGATTAAACAAATACGCCACGTTATCACTGATCCACTTGTTCACATTTTCAACCTGAGCATGGCCAATGGCGAGTTTCCGGATCACTGGAAACAAGCTCTAGTTACTCCAATACACAAGGATGGGGATAAAAGCTTGCCATCAAACTATAGACCTATATCATTGCTTAGCGTATTTTCTAAATTACTCGAAAAATTGGTGAATAAGCGCTTAATCCTGTTCTTAGAGAAAAATGATCAAATATCGAACTTCCAATTCGGATTTAGGAAAGGAGTGTCCACGGAGGATGCAGTGTCTTACCTTGTTAACACTATCTCCACATTACTAGACCAAAAAAAATACTGCATTGGTGTTTTCATCGATCTGGCAAAGGCGTTTGATACTGTGTCTTCCGCAATTCTCCTCAAAAAGATGGAATATTTTGGAATCAGGGGGACACCTCTGAACTGGTTCCGGAGCTACCTTTCAAACAGATGTCAATCTGTTAAAGTTGGCAATTTCACTAGCAATGCACTACCTATAAACTTTGGTGTTCCTCAGGGCAGCATTCTTGGTCCCACCTTATTCATACTTTACGTTAATGATCTCCTAAATATTCCTCTTCATAGAGCAAATATAATATGCTATGCTGATGATACAGTTGTTCTCTTCAATGATATAACTTGGGAGACAATTTTTCAAAAAACTGTACAGGGCATGTCACTCATAGCTAGCTGGTTAGACCGTAATCTACTGACTCTTAATCCATCCAAAACTAAGTACATACCTTTTCACAAAACCAGCGCCTCTGCTCCCGACGATCTACCTAAGTTAATTATCCATAAATGTGTTATGTTACAAATAAAACAACTGGAAGATCTGTGACACCCATGGTCTGTAAATGCGAAGAGATAGAGAGAGCTAAATGGGTTAGATACTTGGGAGTTCAGGTAGACAAAAACCTCTCCTTCAAAAAACAGATCTCCTTTGTGTCAGGACGCCTTAGGAAACTTATTTACATTATGAAGTCGCTTAGAAGATCAGCTCCTAAAGACATACTTGGTATGGTCTATACTTCACTGTGTCAGTCTATTCTAATTTACTGCTTGGGTGTATGGGGCGGTGCAAAACTAGTTTTATAGAAATAGAAAGAGCACAACGCGCTGTCCTAAAAGTTATGCTCTATAAGCCTTTTCGCTTCTCCACAGACGCTCTGTATAAAGAAGCGAAGGTCCTTCGCGTCCGGCAACTATATGTATGGCGAGTTAGTTGTGCCCAACACAAAAAAACGATCACATCTCCAAACTACAAAAGCCTTAAAAAAAACGTATCTTCAAGATTCCAATACCCCATGTTCAATCAACATTTGCTAAGCGTCTACCACTGTTTGCCCATCCCTTTATCTACAATGCAGTCAACAAAAAATGTATTATTAATAACTTAACACTTCTCCAAGCCAAGCTACAAATTAAAACCTGGTTAATGGACCTTTCCTACGAGGACACCGAAAAGATACTTCTTACCACAGCTTGATATGCTTTAATCTACCTACTCAAATTTGCAATACAGTTGTAACAATACACATACATTACACATACTCACTCACACTTTACACTCACTCTCACACTATACACTCTCACTCCACTAAAATACACTTTCGTATTCATAGAAACAAGTCCATTAGTAGTACCTGTATATAGTATTAGTTAAAACTTAGTTTACTGTTTTGTTACTTAAACTTGTGTTTTTGTTTTTGGCTTAGTATTATACCTTTATTATAGTGTTAACGTAACTCAAATAATAACCTCTACCTTTAAATATGTACATATCCCAATTGGTTGCATTTTACATAGAACTTGAGCTACTCTAAGTATTATATCACGGTGTGAACCCACTCGATCTTAGTCGCTGCGACACAGGCCTGCGAGCCTAGTGCAACAACTAATGTAATGTAGGAAATATAGTGCTCAATTACTAATAAAGATTATTATTATTATTATTATTACTTGGGTCTAAGGTATCTATTACTTGTGAAAAATCATGCTTGTAAGTCAACATGATCAAAAGATATGACCGTTTAAATGCAGGGACCAGACCCGGTTACCGTTATAGCCGGTAACCTTAGGATTTTGATCGGGTATTTTATAACGCTGGGTTTTCAAACCCTTTGCCTTACGGTAAGCTTTAAACTGCTTACAGGTTAACACATTAATCCCTTCGATTGAATTAATTCGGGCTACCGCTTACCAATATAAAAACTCTCAAATGGGTTACCGTTCTAAGCGCTGATTAATTTGTGCAAGTTATTTTAGACCTTACGTATATCGGGTGTAAATCAGGGACCGGACCCGGTTACCGTTATAGCCGGTAACCTTAGGGTTTTGATCGGGTATTTTATAACGCTGGGTTTTTTAACCCTTTGCTTTACGGTAAGCTTTCAAACAGCTTACCGGTATACACATTAATCGCTTCGATTGAATTAATTCGGGTTACCGCTTACCGATATCAAAAACCCCAAATGGGTTACCGTTCTAAGCGCTGATTAATTTGTGCAAGTTATTTTAGACCTTACGTATATCGCGTGTAGATGGCTTTTGCACCGCATATATGCCCTAGGTCGCCACCGAACACCGGCGTTATTGCGCCCGCAGTGCTATTTCAATCGCTCGGTGTGCGTGAGGGAAAGGGTTACCCTAACCCGAACAGTAAGCGGTTAAGCACATAAACACTGAAAACCTTTAAGATTAGGTAAGCGGTAAATTATTGTTGTGGGTGGTAACCCCTATTTTACGGGTTATCGTTATTTTTGGGAAACATGTTGAACGGCTTACCAAGCCCACTGGGTTACCATACGAATGGGTTACCCTTTCGAATGGCTTAAGCAAATGAACGGGTTTTCCGGTCCCTGTTTAAATGTCGTATTCATTAAATTTTTTTTTCATGCACTTGCACTTTGCCGGTTTTTATTTGCGGTATACTTAATAAGATTATCACAACTGTAACAGAAATAACGCACAGCCTAAAAGTAGTTTGTTTTACTATTTGTAAATGGTGGTAAATGGATCAAGTTCAGTAATTTTTATCTTTTTAAATGAGTTTTTATAGAAAAGCTAATTATTCTCATTACAAACTCATAGCATGGGCAGCTAAAACGTAGTGATTATCTTCTCTCTGTGGGCAGCCTTCGTAAACAGAGTCGTGTGAATGACATTAACCAGCTGCAGGGCAAGCTATAAAACTATGAATACCACTACATTGAGAAATATTATTATTAAGTACGTTGTATTAGGTATCAAATTATTTTGTTTAGAATGTTGACTGAATTAATAAATTAATTTCAATTACTTATTTTATTATTTTTTGTTCCAATTCTAGCCAAACAATTTTTAGGATGTGCATTATTTCTGTAACATGCTATATAATTTTATTTGTACACTTTTTATGTCCGAAGAAATGGAAATCATTGTTAATCTGCATAAGCTTTTTTCTTATACAGTCAACTAAAAGAGTATCGGTTGAGAAAAGATTTGTCTCACAAAATACCTGTAAGTTTATCTTAGTAACTGTCAGCACAGTGTTAAAAGGGAAAATCAATGTTTTGTGAAATGGCTCAAACTGAAAACCAACCTTAGGATAAGTTGATTGCAGTTTTGGTTGATTTAATGTTTGTATAACAAACAGGTTCCAAAACTGCATCCAGCATCAAACCGCGTGGCCGAGTACTGTCTCTCACAGATCAAGCCAGAAGTGTTGCTCTCAGGCTACCGCACAGTACTCCATACCCTAACCATGCTGAGGGACGTGCTGCCTGTGTTCAGCAAAGATTATATTAAGGTAAAGTTCTGCGGGTTTGGAATTGTTTATGGTTATCCACAATAATTAAGTTATCGATTTTAAGTACAATTTTTTTGCACTAACAAGTTGAATATCACTAACCAATGGTTCACTTCCTCCTATAGATGCAATTGTTTTCATCATCATCATGATGATGATGATGATGCAATTGTTTTAATATAGTATAATTATTTAAACCTCCCTTGGGCCTATTCAAACACACACATAAAATTTCGTAAGAATCTGTCGAGCCATTTCTGAGTTTTTGCGAGACTAACACACAGAGTTTCATTTTTATATAAATTAAATAGAAATAATTTATAATTTTCTACTGTATCGTATTTGCTGTGCATTCACCCTTCTACCACCAACACCCATTTTTAATAGCGATATAAGTATTTTTATTGGCGAAACGTAGTTCGCGGGCACAGCTAGTAATAGGTAATGTATAAAGATGGTCACAATCACAAATGAAGTGTCGCTCCGCAGTCGATCTGCGAGGGCGTCCTGTCCCTGATGAGCCACAACAACGTGTACATAAAGACGTGCTGCATGCACTGCCTGCACGCGCTGTTCTCCGCGGAGGGCGGCAACCTGCCGGCGCGGCTCGCGGCGCAGGTGGCGCGCGCGCTAACGGCCGCCCGCCCCCCCGCCTCCGACGTGGGCCAGGTGCCCGCCTGGACCGCGGTGCTGCAGCAGGCGTACGGCTGCTTGGCGAGGTTGGTAGAGTGGGAGGCTGACGGTGGTGTCTATAGTGAACGAGGTCTGGGCAGGTGCCCGCCTGGACCGCGGTGCTGCAGCAGGCGTACGGCTGCTTGGCGAGGTTGGTAGAGTGGGAGGCTGACGGTGGTGTCTATAGTGAACGAGGTCTGGGCAGGTGCCCGCCTGGACCGCGGTGCTGCAGCAGGCGTACGGCTGCTTGGCGAGGTTGGTAGAGTGGGAGGCTGACGGTGGTGTCTATAGTGAACGAGGTCTGGGCAGGTGCCCGCCTGGACCGCGGTGTTGCAGCAGGCGTACGGCTGCTTGGCGAGGTTGGTAGAGTGGGAGGCTGACGGTGGTGTCTATAGTGAACGAGGTCTGGGCAGGTGCCCGCCTGGACCGCGGTGCTGCAGCAGGCGTACGGCTGCTTGGCGAGGTTGGTAGAGTGGGAGGCTGACGGTGGTGTCTATAGTGAACGAGGTCTGGGCAGGTGCCCGCCTGGACCGCGGTGCTGCAGCAGGCGTACGGCTGCTTGGCGAGGTTGGTAGTGTGGGAGGCTGACGGAGGTGTCTATAGTGAACGAGGTCTGGGCAGGTGCCCGCCTGGACCGCGGTGCTGCAGCAGGCGTACGGCTGCTTGGCGAGGTTGGTAGAGTGGGAGGCTGACGGTGGTGTCTATAGTGAACGAGGTCTGGGCAGGTGCCCGCCTGGACCGCGGTGCTGCAGCAGGCGTACGGCTGCTTGGCGAGGTTGGTAGAGTGGGAGGCTGACGGTGGTGTCTATAGTGAACGAGGTCTGGGCAGGTGCCCGCCTGGACCGCGGTGCTGCAGCAGGCGTACGGCTGCTTGGCGAGGTTGGTAGAGTGGGAGGCTGACGGTGGTGTCTATAGTGAACGAGGTCTGGGCAGGTGCCCGCCTGGACCGCGGTGCTGCAGCAGGCGTACGGCTGCTTGGCGAGGTTGGTAGAGTGGGAGGCTGACGGTGGTGTCTATAGTGAACGAGGTCTGGGCAGGTGCCCGCCTGGACCGCGGTGCTGCAGCAGGCGTACGGCTGCTTGGCGAGGTTGGTAGAGTGGGAGGCTGACGGTGGTGTCTATAGTGAACGAGGTCTGGGCAGGTGCCCGCCTGGACCGCGGTGTTGCAGCAGGCGTACGGCTGCTTGGCGAGGTTGGTAGAGTGGGAGGCTGACGGTGGTGTCTATAGTGAACGAGGTCTGGGCAGGTGCCCGCCTGGACCGCGGTGCTGCAGCAGGCGTACGGCTGCTTGGCGAGGTTGGTAGAGTGGGAGGCTGACGGTGGTGTCTATAGTGAACGAGGTCTGGGCAGGTGCCCGCCTGGACCGCGGTGCTGCAGCAGGCGTACGGCTGCTTGGCGAGGTTGGTAGTGTGGGAGGCTGACGGAGGTGTCTATAGTGAACGAGGTCTGGGCAGGTGCCCGCCTGGACCGCGGTGCTGCAGCAGGCGTACGGCTGCTTGGCGAGGTTGGTAGAGTGGGAGGCTGACGGTGGTGTCTATAGTGAACGAGGTCTGGGCAGGTGCCCGCCTGGACCGCGGTGCTGCAGCAGGCGTACGGCTGCTTGGCGAGGTTGGTAGAGTGGGAGGCTGACGGTGGTGTCTATAGTGAACGAGGTCTGGGCAGGTGCCCGCCTGGACCGCGGTGCTGCAGCAGGCGTACGGCTGCTTGGCGAGGTTGGTAGAGTGGGAGGCTGACGGTGGTGTCTATAGTGAACGAGGTCTGGGCAGGTGCCCGCCTGGACCGCGGTGTTGCAGCAGGCGTACGGCTGCTTGGCGAGGTTGGTAGAGTGGGAGGCTGACGGTGGTGTCTATAGTGAACGAGGTCTGGGCAGGTGCCCGCCTGGACCGCGGTGCTGCAGCAGGCGTACGGCTGCTTGGCGAGGTTGGTAGAGTGGGAGGCTGACGGTGGTGTCTATAGTGAACGAGGTCTGGGCAGGTGCCCGCCTGGACCGCGGTGCTGCAGCAGGCGTACGGCTGCTTGGCGAGGTTGGTAGTGTGGGAGGCTGACGGAGGTGTCTATAGTGAACGAGGTCTGGGCAGGTGCCCGCCTGGACCGCGGTGCTGCAGCAGGCGTACGGCTGCTTGGCGAGGTTGGTAGAGTGGGAGGCTGACGGTGGTGTCTATAGTGAACGAGGTCTGGGCAGGTGCCCGCCTGGACCGCGGTGCTGCAGCAGGCGTACGGCTGCTTGGTGACGTTGGTGGAGTGCGAGGTTGACGGTGGTGTTTTTAGAGAATAAGGTTGTGAAATGAGGTGGTCAAATAATATAAACACAAGGATTGACTTCATAAATTCATTGTAAATACAAATAGGCGAAACTACAAAATTTATATAACTGACATAGCAAACCGTAAAAATCTGAAACTATTTTTTAATGTCAAGTCCAAACGTCAGATTTGAATAACTAGAAAAGTATAACTTCTATGCGGCCTCTTTGGACATCCTCCGGCCGAAAAAAAAATAAAGCCTCTACTGTCTTTCTTCTTTTCGCCATATCATGATGTTGTGAAAGAGGAGACAGGCCTTCGAAAAGGTTCAACTAATGTGCTTTTGGCTGTCCGTACTTTCCATCTCTACTGTCTAATAATAAATAATAAAGTCTAATAATCCATGTCGATTCTATTTTAACATAGTCACTTTAAATTGTCTTCACGCTACTCCTCCACGGCACAAAATGTCTTAGATTGAGTAACATTAACGCTGCCCAAGTTCTTCCATTTTACTCTTCTGATAGTCAAAATTCAATAAGAAGGTATGACGCTGGTTGAACAAGTCACCTCAACACTCAATTAGTCCAGTGAACTCAAATACCATACAACTTAAAACATTATCACCTGGACTTGATTTAAGACTTGTTGTTGATACCATCTATATTGCTATAGTATAGTGCACAAATTTCCTTCGACACATTCAATGATTCCTGTGACCTCAAATATACATACCTACTACAGAACTTCAAAAAATTATGTCACGGAACCTATTTTCAGACTTGTTGCACTCTACTACCAATTGCAAAGGCTTTCTTCTCGACAATTCTTAAATATAACCTCTACCTATTTCCTCCATCTCATTCTTGGCAGCGTGCTCGTCAAATTTCTTCACATCCTTGCCGTGGACTGCTATGAAGACTTCTTTTACTCTGCGGTTACCATCTCTATTTCACTTGTTTATTAATTCACGTTGGGCGCCATATGTGAAATGAGGTGGTCAAATAATATAAACACAAGGATTGACTTCATAAATTCATTGTAAATACAAATAGGCGAAACTACAAAATTTATATAACTGACATAGCAAACCGTAAAAATCTGAAACTATTTTTTAATGTCGAAGTCCAAACGTCAGATTTGAATAACTAGAAAAGTATAACTTCTATACGGCCTCTTTGGACATCAATTTATTTATACCATAGGCGAGTGAAGGAACAGAGAGTGCACTTGCGTATGCGCAGTCACTTGTGCCCTATAATATTTCCTGCGCAGATGGCTAGTCTCTGTTGAGATTGGCCGCTGTGACCGAATATCGGTTAGGAGGACATTATTATTAATCTAACAGAAATAATAATAAAATAAGAATTGACTTCTGAATCGATCGAGATCGAAAAATAGATATAAAAATTAAAACTTCTGAAACGATCACAATTAAAAACTAAATCAATCAATACAAGAAAAGATTGATCTTGGGCGGGGATCGGACCCGCGTATTCAACGTAAATCCGAAATTAAACGTTTTATTTTTGCTTTCATTTTCATTGCTTCATGATGAAAGACCGAAAATGAAATGTCTAAATTGACGTTCATCAGAATGTGCCATTGCGATGAAAGCTTCCGGTTCCCGATTGTTTTCACTAGCATCGGTCAATGCATCTTTCATCGTTCATCGGCAAGTGAAACGTCTGAATGAAATGAACTAATCTTTCATCGTAAATCGACAAGTGAAACGTCTAAACAGCGACAGCTCATTCACAGTTCATTTCTAATACTGCCGCGTCGCGCGCGCGTTGTTGTTTGTTGTGCGTGCGAATTTACTGCTGGCACAAACCAGCTAGTCAGAACCACTAATGTCAACGTTTTTTCTTTCCCTCTAACTCTTCTAGAAAATGGCTTACAACCAAAGACACGAGGCTGTTTCCGCGACATAATTAGGTACTTAAGTATTCTTTAATCAAATCACTCAACAGAGTTGATGTTCACGCGGCAATTCCACAATGAATGGAAAAATAGCTTTCATCTAAAGTGATGCTTCTACCTACACAAACAACGCAATTCACTGTTCATCATTCACCATTCATCGCAAAAATGAACCGTCCAATTTCGGCTTAACGTGTGTGCCTTAACTGCAGCTGGGCCACCGAGCTCTTACCAGCCCTGACGAAATATCTACTGTTGATTTCTTTTGTACACAGCAACACGCCGGATTTTACATGTTGAGCTTAAGAGGATTGTGAAGTAAACGTGCGCGGCGCGAGTAGGTATTTTCTAAAATGCTATCTGTCTCACACCGCTCTGCCTCAGTTCTGGCGTTTACACCACAAATACAACATGCGCAAATTTTCACGTACACTACGACAGCAGCGCGCGACTCGGCCACGATACCAAATGGCAAAAAACGGAACCCTTATAGATTCGTCATGTCTGTCTGTCTGTTTGTCCGTCCGTATGTCACAGCCACTTTTCTCCGAAACTATAAGAACTACACTGTTGAAACTTGGTTAGTAGATATATTCTGTGAACCGCATTAAGATTTTCACACAAAAATAGAAAAAAAGCAATAAAGAAGATTGGCAGGATGCCATACAATGTTGGTACCGTAATCAGACGAAGTGTATGGTGATAAAGATACCACGTATTTCTTTGTCTTTAGTAATGTAACAAAAAAGGTAATCACATCATATTTCTACAACTGCTAAATAAAAAGATATTCGCATTCGAAAATTATTATGGTACATAGAGTACAGAGATAACAAAACGTTATTAATAGTTAACAAAACGTTGCAAATATCAAAACATAAGATTGAATTTGACATTGACATTACGAGTTACAGTAATTGTTATTATGGATTGAGGAAAAAATTTTTTCAACGAAAAACTTTTAGCGCGCTAACATCGATATCATCGCTATTCGGAACGCACCCCCACGACTCGACTGACAGTGAATGTGACGTTGACATTCACAGTTGACAGTGGTAACAGAGGCGCGTTCAAGGCCTTCGCGCGAAGTACAACTTTTCGCTCTAACCCCGTTCAATGCCTTCGAGCGTGACAACCGGGTGAAACAACCGCCCGTTCAAGACCTTAGAGTGTTGGCGCGAGTTACAACCGAACAACCATCGAATTTGATGGTTGTAAAACGCTCTGACGTTTATGACTGAAATACTCTTACGTGATTGGATGATTTTGGCGGCCATATTCTATAATGTCATCTACTAGAAAAAGAGAGAAATAAAAAATCATGTGAAAGAGGGAGATAAAAGATTTGGTTGCTGCAACGCGTTCAACGCCTTTGAGCGAGTTAAAAAACAACCGGACAACTACACCCAGAGGCTCTGAACGCGCCTCAGCTCAGACTAAGGATAGTCTGAGGGTAACAGTCGCTCACGTGACATATCGATAGGTTTATCGATTAAAATTAGATTTCCTTAGACATCTTATTTAACTAAAACCTCAAGACAAAACCATGAAAAGTAATATTGTTATGTTCTAGTACTATTTTTGGTCTTGTAACTGTCAATTTTCGATCAATTATATGAAAATAAGTGGATTAATCAACAATCGATATTTCTTGAACGAATCGATAGTTGCTTTTGTTTTGTTTACCTTTGCGTTTTAATATTGCTTGTCAGTTAGATGCGTTTTGTTATCAATATTCACTGACATAGTGAAATCAATTTTTCTTTCTTTAGAAAAGTTATAGAAATTCCACAATTAAAGAAAAATAGGTAAACTAGTATCGTTTACATAATATCCAAAATTCAGCATCCTACATTTCATATTTTAATGGGTACCAGGCTTGCCAATCTTCTTTTGGGGGTTCTCCATACATAGAACTGAAACCCAAAAAATAGGTCTTCAAAAATTATATTGAGGTTTCTAATATCATTTTTTTCTAAACCGAATAGGTTGCGCGAGAGACACTTCCAAAGTGGTAAAATGTGTGTCCCCCCTGTAACTTCTAAAATAAGCGAATGATAAAACTAAAAAAAATATATGATGTACAAACTTCCACAGAAAATTGGTTTGAACGAGATCTAGTAAGTAGTTTTTTTAATACGTCATAAATCGTACGGAACCCTTCATGGGCGAGTCCGACTCGCACTTGGCCGGTTTTTTAAGATGAGTGTTAAAGGTACTGAATTAAAATGATTTGCATTTGAGATGTGAATCTTTTCTGAAAAAAAATAATACTTTTACATACAAACTAAATAGGAACAGGGATACAAAAATAAAAAGTTATAAATAACTAGCTGTGCCAGCGAACTACGTTTCGCCGTATATTTTTTACCCGTTTTTGTAACATTTGTCATTGATGCTCAGCTCCTATTAGTCGTAGCGTGATGTTATATAGCCTAAAGCCTTCCTCGATAAATGGACTATCCAACACAAAAACAATTTTTCAATTTGAATCAGTAGTTCCTGAGATTAGCGCGTCCAAGCAAACAAACAAACAAACTCTTCAGCTTTTTTTGATTGGGCTGGGCAGCTCTTGCAAAACTTGGCTTTGCTTTTAATATGAGCATTAGCATAAAACAGAAAGCGCGGATCTTCAACCAGTGTGTCCTACCAGTGCTTGCTTATGGAGCCAAGACATGGGTAACAACTAAGGCCATCGTCCACAAACTAGAGGGGGCACAAAGAGCAATGGTAAGAAAACTGGCAGGAGTAACACTCCGGGACAGGAAAACGATTAGTTGGCTCCGAAAACGGCGTCAGGTCTCGGACATTACACACCGCGTAGCAAAGCTCAAGTGGCAATGGGCTGGACATATAGCCAGAAAGCCAGATTCGTGGTGCAGAACTGTCTTAAAGTGGAGGCCATGGAACCGTAAAAGACCCAACGGGAGACCACAGATGCGGTAGAAGGACGACATCGTCAAGATGGTGGGCACGAACTGGATTAGAGTAGCCCAAAATAGAACGGAATGGAGAAAGTTGAAGGAGGCCTATACCGCCATTGTAGAAGAAAAGACTTAGATGATGAATAATATTTTTCAATAATTATATGATTATTTTTGTTGGTGATGTTCACCTCAATTTCTTTAATAATAAGCTAAACGTAACATCATCTGCAACTAGCCCCATCTCCATCCATCTTTGAATTAGTCAGCAGCAAAACAGAAGTGATGTGCGTCGGTGGAATCAGGGTTAACAACAGGGCTCTGTGATCCCTCTATGAGTTTCCATAATTGATCCTCAAACCCAAGATTTCTCGAAAAGCCCGGAATATCAAAGGAAAAGGTGGCTAGATGACATTAAAAAAGTAGACTGGACTGACATATCCACAATTTAAAAACTCAGCATAGGATCTTACACGTCGGCGTAAGGGCAAGGGCGTTTTATTAAGTAAATAACTTTCAGAAACATTGTACAAAGTTATTAACCAAAGAATACTTGTAGTCAAGCAGTCGATGAAAAGTCTATGCTGTCGGAAATACAGAAATAATACTGTATGAAAGTGCCCCATTTGTGGGGTACATTTGGACATACATTGTTAATTTCAATTTGGAGTTAAGTCATAATTATGCAACAAATATAAAATACCTCTCATTTTTATACACTAATCTCGGGTACCTAGTTATACTAATAGTTTTAGAATTTAAATTTTTACCACCTCCGTGGTCTAGTGGTTGAGGTTGAGGCCACCGGGTATTGATCGGGAGGTCCGGGGTTCGATTCCCATCGGGGACAGAAGCTTTTCTGCTCGGTTTGTTTGGTGGTAGGGCTTCTAAGCCCACCTGGCTAGCTACCACCGTCTTACCTAAGTTGGTCGCCATAATAACATGTTAATAGCATTGCTATGTTCCGATATAAGGCCAAGAGCTTTCCTGTCGTATGACAAAAAAATATTTTAGTAGGATTATATGTAATCAGCTGCTTTAAATTATATTGTTCAAATTAAATAAAAAACGTCAAAACCCTACGAAGGGTGCCTTCTCCACATATATGTCTACCCTGCCTACCCTACATATTTACTTTGTATTTATTTTGTCGTTTGTATTTTTTATACATTCGTAGATTCCATAATAAAATAATATTGAAAATAACGCTACTTGCATATATAGTTTGTTACACGTTTTTTAGCTGCTCCAACTTGGTTATACGAAAATTGTGATCAACTTAGAATACGATAACGAACATACAATGCATAACAAACACCTATCACAAGAAACAGAAAACGAATTTCTTTTGAGTGTGTGTCTTTGTGGCACATATCTATTATAACAAACAACTACATACTCACAATTTATTTTCTTATTTTGATTTTGGGAATTTACAGTTAGTTAACAGGCTACAGGCTGCTTACCCTTAAATAAGGTCTGTATTGAAATAAGATCCTTGAAATAAAACACTAAAATCAATAAACGTATTCGAAAAGACATTTACTTTTTCACGTAGAAGGTATTTGTGTAGACTTGAGATCGATATATCGATATTACTTTCTCCTCCCTAGGCAACAATAACTACGATAACGTTATGTCACATCACTAGATTATGCCCTATTATACCCCTGCCCCCGACCCGTATCGTGCGATAGAGAGAGTTGCAAGAACTGGTCGAAATTGCCTACAATTCCTGTTTAAAATATTGTTTCGGGCGATAACTGTTTTACCCCCCTAAAACTTTACGAAATTAGACACTTTTGATCTCATTCGATTCAGTATACCTTAAACTATGTTTGTACGTTTTGCTTTTTTTGTAATTCAGTAAAATTTAGTCAAAAAAAGATAAAAATGCTCGAGGTAGTTTTTAAGTCTAAAATATAGATATTTAGACGCTAATAATTTATATTCTGAGCAATATTTCTTTAAAATCAAAACGTACAAACCTAGATCTTCATGATATCTACAACATTTCCAAAAATTATGAAAATTGGACTATGTTTAGTGGGAGAAAAGCGTTGTCGCTTTTTGTATGAAAATTTACAGCTTCACAATCCTCTTAACACCGATTTTATGTTGCTCGTAATAGCGACGGCTTTCGTAATTCAAATGTAAAGCTTGACGCGTTATTATGCTATGCATAATCCAATTTGAATAAAGTATATTGAATTTGAATTTAACCCAGTTATTGACCAATGAATCAGGAATCAATTAAGCCCAACAATCACAAAGGGCAGCTAATGGGTGACTGCCCTCTGTCAGTCTGACCAGTGGCGTAGCTAGCGTGGGTGGCATCCGAGGAAATTGTGGTGTCACCCCAAGATGGAAAACGACAAAAAATATTCGATATTACATAAAGTACGATTTATTAATCGAAATACAACTGAGTCTCGTATATCAAAGCATATACAGACGTACATGATGCTAAAAGACGTATACCGAAGCCCGCGTCTACGCATTTAGACCATTAAATAAAGCAATATAAAGAAAAAGCAATGATGAGAAACGAAATTAATTTTTAGGCTTAAAAAAACAACGGCAATAAATACTACGCAATGTAACGCGTGCGCGCGTCTGGTTTGCGCGTCCGGATATTGCGTCGGTGTTAGTGAGTCACTGTGAGTGCGTGTAAGGCAAGACGAGTTTCCCGCGCAAGAGATTCCTTTTCAGTCATTAATTTTGTTAAGAAATACTGATTTTTTCGTAGATGTTTCTTTGAACGAAAATTATCAAAATACATTTCGAACAGTTTTGTGTAAAAATCTCGAAAAAAAATTGTAACTTTAACCTTGAATATCTCGGCAACTATTAGTTTCACAACCATGGTCTAGAAGACAAAAACTATAGTGATGATGGGAGCAATACGTGGGTTTCCGCTTCGGTACCGGTCTTTTTACAACCTGTATATTGCTCAAAATCCCTTCTTCCTAGTTTAAACAGCTGCAAATTCATTGATGATCTCTTCAAAATTAATATTTTGTGTGGCCTCGAGTTCTATAGTTAAAAATGTCAAATGTCGGGTGTCACCCCCATGTCACCCCCAAACGGGTGACGCCCGACATTTGACATTTTTAACTATAGAACTCGAGGCCACACAAAATATTAATTTTGAAGAGATGGGGGTGACACCCGACATTGAAATTTTGGAGGCCTAGCTACGCCACTGAGTCTGACAAATTATAATATGCAACTTTGCTATCGGCTACTTAATTTTCCCTTTTTGTTCCTTTTTATACCATTTCCTAATAAATCTATAGTACTCACTTGTTTTTTTTTCGAACAGACTGGACCTGAATATGTGCGTGCCGAATTTGCTGTCGTTCGTGAACATATGCGTTATGGAACTGTGGCTCTCGGACGTGGCCGACATTAACTCCGCTTCGACTACTGCGTTAAAGGTACCCGTTAACATCAGTACAAAAATGAGGGTACACTTTTGGAAGTACCTAACTCTTATCCTTGTTTTATCAACATTGCTTTGGAATCTCTTTAATTATGCTTACAATAGCACAAAACCGACATACCCTGGATAATAGTATAGGCCACAGATTATTATTCCTCTGGTGTAATTTCGTTGCAGGATATAAGTGCAGTCGGCTACTGCAAGTTGCAATGAATTTATACTTATTTAATTTAAATCTATGGTCTTTCAACCGCCTCCGCGTTCCCGGTTGGATTCCCCTTCGAAGGCTTTCTGCTAAATTTTATACTGAGCCCGCCTGACTCACTCACTTATGTTTGTCGCCATAATAATATTGTTTGTTCCGACAATTATTGGTAAACCTCAGTTGTTGACGAATCCAGGTGTGTCCGTCTTCGACATTATCGTCACTTAAAAAAATGTCTTGCCTCAGAATTCCTATAAAGAAGGAAAACAATCCTTTCATGTCCTATTTTGTTGTTGGACTGAACAAACCCGAAAAGTGTTCTGTCGAAGCAAATCAAATTGACAGTAGTGCTTATCGTAGTGCTTATGATTGTGCTTGTGCTTATCATCGTGACCCATTTGACTGTTAACTTCAAATTGCTTTTATTCTCAATTGCTTGCCTTTTTGCCGTTGTATATGTTTCTATTTTATATTTATTTTGATAATAATATGATTTTATCACGATTGGCCCGTCTATTGCACCTGAGATGCTTCCTCCAAGGTATTTGCCCATGTCTTCTGCTATTGAGGGAGTGTTTTGGGAGTAATGGACTGCATCGTATTTTAATGCATGCTGCGTTCATCTATAATTGATTGTGCATTAAGATAGTGTCACCTTAGTATTATCTGTATATTCATGTATCAATGGAACAAGCATTGATGAACCTAATAAATTGAAGTATAATACTTAACAAATATCAAAATCTACATTGTCGAGGTGTTACATTTTCATCCCGAAATTCTTGGGAACTCTTGTCAGACCGGGGAAGCATAGTGTGTCATGCTTGTTAGCATCTATGTAGCTTAATGGTTAGTTACTGTCATATTTTAAAAATATCTTCGTTCTCAACAGACAATCCTAATGGACTGCGTAAAGCTGGCGATCGAATCTGATGACTACTTACGCTATAAGGGTCACGTGGAGGCGATATTTAAGGCGATAGGCACGGGACTCGATAACCCCTTCAACCAGGCCATCAGACACGTCATCCTCACCATTGCAGTGTGCTTTGAGGTGAGTGTATATTTTTTTTATCCAAAACAGCGAATAATCATTGCGCATTTGCGATCTAAAATAAAAACAAGCATTTTTACTAAGGATTATAATTCTTGTGAATTCCAATACAGATGTAGATTTTAAAAGCGTCAAGGTGATAGTCAACTCTTCCCTTTTGATGCAAAATTTCACGTAATGGAAGTTTCGATTACATAGTTTGTCGTCAGTTATAGCAGGACATAGTGACGATATGCCACGGACCCCCAGCCTTAAGAGCCTCCGGAGTGAAGAGGCTGGGAGCACAGGATCCCAGCACGCTTCAATAAAAGCTAAAATGAATTACTATGTCGTGGATTTTTGAGTCATATGCACACAACCAACCCTCCCCTCCCCCCCTTTCCGTTGTACATAATTTGCCATTCACGTCACACTCATCGAAACCAGCACAAATCTTACAACAAATTGTGTAATCAAAACTGATAAAGGGTTTTCTGGATTGTTCACTTTAATTCTACACAAATAGTCTGTCTTAGTATTGCAACGTGTGAACTTGTGTTACCTAACCTCCCCACAGATCGGTAACGAAAAAGTGGCCAACGCTCTGGCGCCGCTCCTTAAGAAGCTAAACGAAAGACGGGAGAGTCACAATTTCCACAATGACAAGGAGGTGGAATACGCTGTGGGCTGCGCTATCAAGGCTATGGGTCCGGAGTTCGTGCTGAAAGTGATAACTTTGAGAGATGGACCCGAAAGCATCAACCTAGATAGAAGTTGGCTCTTGCCCGTTATGAAGGAGAAGGTCTCCAACACTTACCTCAAGTATTTCGCAACAGAGATCCTGGAAATGGCAACATTCTGCAGGAAGAAAGCGAGGGAGCTGGCGCAAGCGAATGATATGTCTGGATCTCATACATACGACCTGTTGTGTAACCAGTTCTGGGCTCTCTTGCCCAGCTTCTGCAACAGTCCGAAGGATATAAAGGACAGTTTTAAGGCTATCGCTCGGGTTTTAGGTAAGTTGTTAATAATTTTGATTTTCAGGCAAAGAAATAACGATTCTGTTCTAAAATAAATTGCTTGCATTTCAATTTGATTCACACATACATCTGAACTAATGGTAAACCCTTGCTTCAGAGCAGAACTTAGCGTTTTGCGATTTTAAACCACAGTACACCACTTGCTGAGCGATGGAAACCTTACCAAAATGCAGGATTAAGGCAGTGTTCTATGGGTATATAATAACCAAGACGAGCCTTTCATTGCTATAATAAATTAATATATGTAGAGCTAGGGTATATCCTTCTTCTATGAGAGATACTTTTCGGTTAACCTATAGGTTAGGAAAGAATGAAAGCTTTATTAGGTTAAAATGTGCAATTTCATTTAGTTGTGACTCCTGAATTAGTAAGAAACTGTATTTCGGGAATCAGTGCCTTCCTAATTAATACTAAATATAAAGTGCTAAAATAAATACGAAAAAATAAAGATATGTGAGCCTAAACATTATACGATGTCTCTCATAGAAGGAGTTCGAATATTCCTCAAAAAGAATGTAAATATACTAATCATCTCCAAATCAAATACGTTATCTGATTCTTCTTGCTTGCTTGACAGGCAACATTTTAAAAGACAACCCGGAATTCCGTCTATCCGTGATGTATGCGCTGAGACGGCTCATAACCTGCTCCGCGGAGAATGAGGAGGACACGAAAGAGTTAACGCGGTTCGCCAAGAACTACCTTCCGATCCTCCTAAACGTATACATGTCCCCGGCCAAAGGCAGCAGCGCCGAGGGACAGAGGTTGGCAGCGTTAGAGACCATACAGGTGAGAAATGGATATTTCACGGTCAGACTAAATAATCGGTGATTATTAATAATTACCGGGTAAAGTGATTAACATGAACTGACTCAGCAGGCCTATTCGCTAACTACGGTTGGTAACTAGAACTGAATTTTCGAAAGACACTTTGTATCCATTACTAGTTTAGTGATCTTATGTGTTACGGCGGCGTTCATGATAGCAGCAATGGATGGTAAGTTTCTTTCAAAAATGACAGTTCTAGTTAGCAACCGAAGTTAGCGAATAGGCCTGCAGATTACCTCAAATATCCTTAGATAGACCACCCACAACCAACTCGGGGCACCTCAAACAGTTGCAGATAGGTTAAGTAATTTTTTTTTATGACCACACAGAACCTACTTGGGGAACTTGAAACACAGTTGGTTAGGTTAGAAAGAAGCGGAGGGTTTGTTGGTTATTATTAATCACTTTAACTGGTAATTTTTAATAATCACCGATTATTTACTCTGTCCGTAACAGATATAGAAAGTTATCGATACCTATCAGATATCGATAATTTCGGTCATTTTATAGATATTTATATAATCTTTATCTGAGAGGCTAGATACAGTAACCTTCTATTGAGTTTTCTATAATAGAAATTATAATTTTCTGGGTCTAAGAGTTGCGATAAATATTATCCTTAACTGAAAAAACAGGCTGGCAGAAAATTTGGACAGAACCAGGTTGATTTCACTCCATCTCATGTTAAAAAGATCCAGATCTTATCGAGTTTATCAGATATAAGGCTGACAAGCTCGATAAGATCCCCAAGACCTGCAAGATGCCTTTCGAAAGACTATTTAAATATCTGAAATTTAAACCATGTCCTATTCAATATTTCATTCACAGATCTACCTGACGATCAGTGACCAAGGGCTAAGGGAAGAATTGTTCGTGAACGCCATACAACAGCTGGAGGCGTCCGCGGACCAGCACTTCCAAAGAGAATCCATACTGGACATTATACGCTTACTAGTCTTATACCAGAGCGACGAGCAGATAACCAGTCTGTTCGAACGATGGGTGTTCCCCCTATGCGAAACTGTGCTGGAAGATCCCAAGCAGTTTAAGAAGGCGAAGAAGGAAAAGCAAAAGAGTCAGCCGATGGACGAAGACGAGGCCGGTAACGACACCAAGAAGATTGAGCTCAGGTTTGTTTATACGAACATAGATTAGTAGACATTCGCAAAGTTTCTTAAAGAAAATATTCTGAGTATAGCTGTTTTTATTTACATGAAGCTTAAGAAAAACGACGATTTAGTGAGAATACTGGGTCCATCGTTCTATTTCGGCTCGATTAATGAATGTTGGCCCCAACGTTGGCGCCAACATCACTCGTCCAACGTGTGGATGCAGAAAATTATTCATCAACAGGTAAAAACAAACGCTCAGTCAATCGAAGTGTCATAAATTCATTTAGTGAGTACATAGGATTTTCCACGAGAAAACATTTGATAGTTGGTCCACTTGTGTCGGTTTCATCAAAGGAATCTGCGCCAACGTTGGCGATCCGTCCACACGTTGGCGATTTGCTCAATCGTGTTGCAACATGCATCGAGTGCGTGCGTCAAACGAGATGGCTTCCGCAACAACGAAATCGCTACCGGCATGGACAAATGAAAAAGTTATGGAATTTTTAGAGCATTGGTTCGCTTATGAGCTCATGGACAGCTCATTAACTATGATAAATTACATAATCCAATATGTTGTAGTTGTGTATTCACGTATGTACCTAAATCAACCTACTAATATTTGTAAGTTCTAACCGCCTCCGTGGTCTAGTGGTTGCGACTACAGGTGGCGCTAAGGGTTGAAAAAAAGAATATCTGAAAATTTTTCACAAGTTGATTTATTTTAACTAGGACTATAGTTATATTAACTGGTTAAGGCCCGATTTCACCAAAGTCAGATAAGTTTTATATCAAGGATAAAGTCATGAGCTACTCTCAGATAGGTCAATTTTAATATCACCAAATACTTGTACTTAGAATAAAGCTGTTATCCGAGAATAGTTTTTATACCGTCGAATTTGACGGTATAACAGATTTAATACTAGGATAAATAAGAAAGATGGCGTCTAATGAACAGCTGATTGGCAAGCTGTCTAAAGTGACAGTTGTCGTAACTGACGTATAATCCTACTAGTTTAAAAAACACCTAATTGACTATGTAATTTACGGAGAGAATGTACTATTTAATTTCGCAGCATTATCATTCATTCGTTCACATAGATAAAATAAAACTCTATTTCGAAGAATAGTTAAACCAAATGTGGTGAAACGTAAAATGGGTTATCCGAGAATAAATGTAGAGTATAAATTTATCCACGGTATAGTTATTCTATTTTTGCGTTCCTGTTGGTGAAATCGGGCCTAAATAATATTTTAAATTAAATGATAGGATATACCTTTTTTTTTCAGTTACATGTTGAATAATTTGCACTCAGTCCTGTAAAGCGCATAGAGCAATTTCGATTTCTGTATCGAACATCTTCACGTTGGCCCTGACAGGACAGAACTAGTATAATAGCCAACATGTGTACGACTGATCCAACGTTGGCCCCACCGTTGGGGCCAACGTGTGGAGCCGGTGTTAAAGAAAGTATTCAGTTTTGTTCAGCGTGATGTGCTGTCGACTGTAGTTTCCCAGTTGGGCACTCCAGCTATCCACCTTAATCTCATCTCATAAAACCCAACCAGGTACAAGGACAAGGCGAGACTCCTCGAGATGGAACACAAGAAGGCGTACAGGATACTGGAGGAGCTATTCAAGAGTGACAAAGACAACTGCAAGCGATTCCTCGCCAGCAACCACAAGAAGATCAAGAAACTACTCATGACATCGCTGAACAAAGTCGCCGACAGTAGCAAGGCGGCGCGTCTGAGGTTCGATTTTGGCTTTTAACTTAGTATTATTTAATGCTAGAGACATAAAAGAGAAGAGAAGGGCTTATTTTGAAACTACACATTTTCTTTCCTGGCAACACTTATAAAGTATGCACTTCTACATATTGAAGCTATTCACCTTGTAGTCTGTGGTCATCTCATATTATTTGTTAAATGTCGGCTGAAGGCCTTTGTAGCCATGGCCAGTAAAACCAGCGACAAGTAATATGGCAATTTAAATTTTCTTTCAATTCTGAATGACAACTAGGCACTGATAGTTGTAGCCTCTTTCGTCTGCAACCGCCAGACTAAATTTAACCGGAGGGAAACTGTACCAGGGTTGTCTGCTTGGGTACCTCCGTCTTACCTATTTCTGCCGCAAAGCAGCAGTGCTTGCATTGCTGTGATCCGGTTTGAAGGGCATTGAAAATGGCAGTAAAATTACTGGGTACAGTGACTACTACATCTTAAGTCACAAGTTGGCAACGTACACTGTGGATCTTGTGGGGGTTACAGTTTCGCTGCGAATCTCACAGGAGCCACATGTATCATAGGTGACTGTTACCACTTACCGTCAGGTGGGCAGTTTGCTTGTTTGCCAACTTAGTTGTATAATAATTTTCAATGAAATTTTACTTTTCCGAGTACATTTTATAAGTTAATTGTCTATAACTTTTTAGTTTGTACTTAGTGCTTAACTCTGATGGTTTTCCTTTAAACTTCGTTATATATACTACTGTTGTAATTTTTTTCACGTGTTCATATATAACCGTTTAGCAGATAGAGGGGGAGGGGGGAAACACTTACCTCTAACGCCAAACCAAAAATATCAGAAACGAATCCCTAAATCGAAAAATGGTATTCTGAACCTTACATTATTTTTTAAAGAATTATTCAACAATACCCCACACGATGGTTTAGTCGAGAAAAAAAAATTACTCCAACTTTACTTGTATGGGAGCTACCCAAAAAAATTTTTTTTCTCAATATTTATTTCTGCCACTTTTTTGGCATGAATTGTATACATACGCATACCAAATTACAGCTTTCTAGTACAGTAAGCTCCCATTCAAGCTATACATTTACACTACAAAAACCGCCACTATTACGAGCGACATAAGAACGGTCCAAAGGTCAAACAGTATAGCTTGATAAGGAGCTTACTGTACTAATAGTCTCTGAGTAAAACCGCGGACAGACAGACATTGTTTACGGAACCCTAAAAGAAAACCTTGCCCGCAGGTGCATAGAGCACCTGATCAGGTCGTCGCCCAACCTCAACGGGGAGAGCAAGCTGCTGCGGGCCGCCGTCGCCGAGTCGGTGATGTGCTCGAGGGACATCAACTCCAAGTGTCGCCAGTGCGCTTTCAACGTTATCAATTGCGTCGGCGAAGTGCTCAAGCCGCAAGTTGGGGGTGAGTGGGACGATGAAATGGTACGAGCACAGACGTATGAAGGAAAGCAGACTAAACGTATCGTTCAAAAAGCGTGGCAACTTTACCACATGTAAACATTACTCGCACACAAACAATATTAATTTAATTTGATTGCTTTGTTATATGATGCGTTAGAACACTTCGGGGCACAGCACTTTACCGTTGTTCTTGTCCGATTAGTAGTTATTTTCATTTATAATCACAAAACAAAACATTATAACACAATGTCACGACGCCATTTGTCTCTTATTTTGACAAAGCTAAACATGGCGTCCGCGTGGCGTCTGCCACGGCTTCGGAAATGTTTATGTGTGCGTTAGTATTGCCATAGACGAAAAACAGAAATAGCGATATATCATGTCACTTTGGAGTGAAAGTAAAAACGATATATATATATTACTTATGACAAATGTGTGACTAAAATTATGTTAAGTCTGCTTCCCTTTATACGTCTGTGGGTACGAGAAATGAAAATCTTAATATGTCTGTCGAAAAATTTAAATCGGAACTTTAGATACACGTGAGCTCGCATTGACTTGTTGATAAAAGATAGGTCGTTTTTTTTAAATTGATTGGTTTTATTGAAAAGAAGGATAGTGATGACGTAGATAATGTTCTAAAAGCTAAAAAATAATTAGGTCGGCCGTAGGCACCAGTCATCATTGGTTCGGAGAATTGGGGTTACCCAGACCCCGGATTACCCTGACCATGGACAAGATGGATATCGAGGTTGGTTTGGTTTAGTGGGTATGCCCCGCACTCAGCAGGGAGAGTCCCACACACTGTCTGCCTGTCGATGAAATGTGAAAACTATAAGTACTAGCTGAGCCCGCGAAGTACGTTTCACCGTAATAATGGTCCAAAAAAAGTTCTGGAGTGTACCACCCTTTTCACCTAGGGGTATAAAAAAAGCCCACGACCTATTTTCAGACCTACCAAATACAGTATACATAACATAAAAAAGTTTAAAGGAGTTCCATAACAAACACTATGACACGAGATTTTTACATAATAGATTTATTTTTTGTCTGTCAATGGTAATAAGTAGAGTACGCAAATTGAAAAAATAAATCAATTTCATCTCGGTCCTTGTATCCTTCGCTCTACTCTAGAATCCTTCGCTGCTCTCGGGATCCAACTTAGTCCATAGAATTAAATTGCTTTTTTTTTCACTTGTTTTTTTTTTATTTATTTATTAGAAACAAACAGTCACATAAATTTGTTGTTACTACAAACAAAGTGTTTTAAATTGTATACTTACAGTTTCCTTAATAATTATATTTTAAAAACTACATACACTAATAAAAAAATTAAAAACAGAGCCTTAAATTAAAATTAAAATTAAAATGGCCATTATAATTCACGAGGCAAAATTTCAGCCCGAGCCGAGGGCGAGGACAGAATAGAGCCTAGTGTGTATAACCAATACACGCAAAGTATATCGTACGACATTTTTCAAAACACTTGTGAGGAAAAATACCAAACTGTTTTTTTAATGAAATAAGATAAATCATTGTTATTCTAAGTATTTTTGTTGATAAACAAACTCATGTTGAGTTTGTTTATTAAGAAAAATACTTACCTACTGTTTTTAATAAAATAATAAAATTAACTATGTCTTAATTGAAGATAAAAGATTAATAAATAACAAACAAGCAGCCTACTCCGAATCAACAATATGCTGCAAAGACAAACGTTTGAAGTTATTTAGCGATTCGGCGAAGATATTGCTTAATTTATCTCTGTTATACAACCTGCACACCCTTCTTATAAAACTATTTCTAGCATAACATATCCGACTTCTAGAAACACTAAATAGAGGTTTATAGATTTGTTATATGATTATAGTGCATGTAGTTACATAAAATTAATCTGAAATTCTGCACTCTGTTAAAATCACGCGAGATTTACAGTGAAAACTTAATCCTTATAATCTAATAACCCTTGTAGCTCAGTACTCAGGACCCCATAACGGTTAAATATTAGGTCCTTACATATGAAATTGTCGTTTTGCCGTACTGGCCACTTTGATCTCAAATATCTCCTCTATGGTTAGGAATTCCAAATTCAAATTTATACAGCTATTTACTCATGTATTTGTGTTTCGAAAATTATAATTCACTTGTTTTTTCCTCAATTGTTTTGGACTTTTCAATCAATTGTTTTGTTTTCGACTTTTTTGGAGTAAATTTTCGCTTGGGGCATGGTTTGGCTGGTTCGGCAGGCAGGGTTCAGCCATTGCATTGCGTGGCGAGCTGTCATTGTGAGCGCACGCATCCCTGCCGATTTGTTTTGTTGTGTCGATATCGATTGATTGAATTGACTTCGTTTTGTTATATTATTAGGTTGTTTTCGTAATTTCTAGTGTTGTGCCGTCTAAAGAATAAATTAGTTTGTGTGTTTGAAGTCAAACACACAAATTATTTCGTTTTTAAAGTTTTGTGTTTGGTATTTTTGGTGTTTGTTTGTTTCTTTTTTCTTATTTTATTGTTGTTGGTCGGTATTGGTGAGCGGGGCGCCGCCCCGGCATCAGTAATTTATTTGTCCGTTTAGTTGTTCGTCCCATTTTGTCGTATTAGTTTCAATTTGTCGGTGTCGTTGGCCATTGAATATATCACAGACCACGTTTGTTTATGTTAGATAATTTAGGTTAGTTTCATTTTTTGTTTGTTTTTTTTGTTGTTGTCGGTGGCAAAGGGTGCTATGCCCATACAGCCAATACTTTGATTTTTATTTTTTTTCATAAAGGTGTTGTTAGACTAAAGACAGATTTTGCTCTGTTTTCGCCGACAGAATCTCTGCTGGGCTGGGCCCACGATTGGACCATGTCCGACTCGGACATCATGTCCGAGACGGACGGTGCAGATGAGGGGGGGACCGTTAGGGCTCCGGTCTCGCGGACGAAAAAGAGCCGATCGCCGGTCAATGGCGGTGTAGCGAAGGCAGTTGGTGGGGTGATGTCCCCGGTTTTGCCGCTGTCCAACGCTGGGGAAGCAACGCCCCGTCGGAGCTGCAATAACGCAGGGAAATCTTGTTCCGCCTATAGAGACATTACTAGCGGGAAATCAATATTGTCGGATGCGGATATCTCGCTACCGCGGGTTAGTGGAAGGAAGAGGCCAAATTATAGCCGTTTCTTCCAGGATCCCTTAGCTACGGACCTAGATGTAACAACCGAGACAGAAGAGGCAGTAACGGCGCCGTACGCTCCCAAGGTCGCCCGTACTAAAAGGGGCAGAGGAGGTCTAGTGCACGGCGTCGGGCTCTCCCAGGCTAGGCGGGAGATACAAAAGCTGGAGGCCGATACTGAGTCGGAATCTGACGAGGAGCCGGTGTTTGCAGAGGCCCCCGGAAAAAAGCGGAAAGGCAAAGGGAAGCACTCTCCTGAGCCCACTTCTGAGCTCCTTTGCAGCAAGGCCGAGGAGAGCGTGCAGGCGCTATTAGGAGTAACACGTAAGTCCCGGAACTTAAAGGGGACTTACGTGAAAGAAATTAAGGACGCCTCCGACTCTCTCGTAGAGATTGTCCGCACCCTGGCGTCCAAGAAAACCTCGGAGGAGGTGCGTCGGCTTCAAGCCGACAACAAGAGGCTCCGGCGTCAGCTGGACGCCATTGAAGGTGAGATGAAGGCCCTTCGTCGGGACTTCTCGGAGCGGGGGTCCGAGCGCCCTAGGGGCCGTGGTATGGTTGCGCCCCCCACGATTATATCGGACGTCGAACCGGAGGCCGTTGATTCCGAGGAAGCCGATTTTGAGGAGCTTCCAGAGGTGAAGCTGCCGGCGGCTCAGACGGCCAGGGATAACCCCGCTGAGGGAATCTCCAAGAGGGAATTCTTGGAGAGTATTGAATTCCTTCAGCGGGAATTGCTGGCCCAAGTGGGCACAATGGTTTCGGCCCGCCTAGAGGGCCTTGAAATAGATGGGCGCTTAATGCCGGCCCCGATTCGAAGGCCACCGCTAGCGTCGGATCGCGCAAGACAGACGCAGCCGCAGCCTCAATCGCAGCGGTCAGCGAAAACGATGGTGGCCAATACCACTCTTGCCCCACCGGCCAATATGCCGAAAGAAGCAAGATTGGTGAAAAAGAAATCTGCGGCGGTCCCCTCTACCTCTGGGGTCGCGGCAAGCACGGCAACGGTCGAGGATCCCTGGACCGTTGTTACCAAGCGTGGCCGGAAAAAGCCGGCAGTGGACGTAACGGTGCCCAAGAGGACCACCGTGGCGCAGAAAATACCTAAACTGCCCAAGGCACCACGTTCTCTGGCAGTGGTACTGGCCCTCAAACCGGAGGCGGTGGCGAAGGGCCTCACCTATAGTGAGGCCATCGCCAAGGCCAAAGCCTCCGTCAGCCTTGGCGCTCTAGGAATAGGGCCTGCCAAATTCAGAACGGGTATTACCGGAGCTCGAATTATCCCAAGCCGACACGCTGGCCGCCAAGCTAGGGGAGGCGCTAGGGGACGCGGCGAAAGTGTCGCGTCCTGTAAAAACAGCGGACATCTGGGTCGTTGGTTTAGACGACTCAGTGTCCGCTGAAGAGCTGTGTCAAGTGTTGGCACAGCTGCCCGGCCCACCACATAAAAGTGGGCCGCGTGCATACTGGGGTACGGGGTGTCGGGGCGGCCTTTGCCTCGGTGCCTGTAGAGGCAGCGCGGCGCCTAGCTGATACTGGTCGGCTCGAAGTTGGATGGAGCTCTGCGTCCATCCAACTTCTGGAGCAAAAGCCCATGCGGTGCTTCCGCTGCATGGGCCTGGGGCACCCCATTCAGCGGTGCCCCTCTGCCAAGGATCGCAGCGGATTGTGTTTCCGCTGCGGCTCCGACGGACATAAGGCGGTAGACTGCATGGCGGCGCTAAATTGCGCCGTCTGTGCAGATGCCAAGAGGCCGGCCGACCACAGGATGGGGGGCATGAACTGCAGCCCCCCGCCAGTCAGGGGCCGTTTGGCCCCAGTGAAACTGACCGTGACCCCGAAGAGCCCGGCACCACAGGCAGCACCGGCCGCAACGACGGCCCAGGAGGAGCCCATGGAGATCATCAATGTCTAGTGGTCCCATTAAGCTCCTCCAGGCTAATTTGAACCACTGCGCCGCGGCACAGGACCTCCTATGTCAGACCGCGGCGGAGTGGGGTGTGGATTTTGCGATTGTGTCGGAACCGTACTACGTTCCGCCACAGTCGCCAAATTGGTTAGTGGCGGCGGATAGTACCGCCGCCATAATGAGGGCGGCGCGTGGCACAGCCCCCTCTCTCATTTTAAGAGAGAGGGGCACTGGTTACTTTGCCGCCATGTGGGGGGGAATGTTGGTTGTTTCAACCTATTTCTCCCCCAATCGCAGCCGGGCGGACTTCACAGTCTTCCTGGCTGCGCTAGAGGGGGTCGTCCGTAGGACGGCCCCGGTACCGGTGCTAGTTGCGGGGGACTTCAATGCGTGGTCTACCGCATGGGGGTCCTCCCGCACTAGCGCGAGGGGTGGAGATCTGGAGTCTTGGGTTCTGTCCCTGGGGCTCCAGATTTTGAATAGGGGCTCCACCCCTACCTGCGTCCGGGTGCAGGGCACGTCCGTGGTGGACTTGACGTTTGCTACCCCCTCCCTCGCCCGTCGAATCAACGACTGGCGAGTGGAGGAAGATGTGGAGACTATCGGACCACCTGTATGTCCGATACGAGGTCTCCACGGCATCCCCAGGCGCCCCAAACCGCAGGGGCTCCGCGGTGCGCGCCTTTCCGCGATGGGCGCTCACCAAGCTTCGCCTGGACGTGGCGGAGGAGGCGGCGATGGTGCGGGCGTGGGCTGAAGTGCCGCCCCACCTCGCCGGGGATGTCGACGGCATGGCGGATCTCTTCGCAGAAGACATGAAGGTCGTCTGCCAAGCCGCCGTGCCAAGGGCGCAGGCCTGCCCCGAAAGGGGGCAGGTGTACTGGTGGACGCAGGAGATTGCGGACCTGCGTACCACCAGCATGAGGGCCAGGCGCGCCTACGTGCGTTGTCGTAGGCGCGCCAGAACTACACCTGACGAGGAAGCTGAGCTTCGTCGGGTGTATGCGGCAGCCAAGAAGGCCCTACGGAATCAAATCTGCAGGGCCAAGGAGGAGTCCAGGGAGTCGTTCATACGGCTTCTGGATGATGATCCGTGGGGGCGTCCGTACCGGATGGTGAGGGGGAAATTCAAAGCTTCCGCTCCCCCTACCTCCGCTATGGACAGGGGGCTGCTGGATCGGGTGCTAGGGACTCTGTTCCCCGATCCCGGTCCGTTCCAGCCCCCCAGAATGGTCCCCCCGGACACTCCTCCGGTGGAGGTGGCTGCCGCGATCCCTCCCGTGTCGAACGTGGAATTCGACACGGTGAGGGACCGGTTCCGGCGCAAAAACAAGGCGCCGGGACCGGATGGTGTCCCTAGCAGGGTTCTGGCCCTCGCCCTGGGACACCTCGAGGAGCGGTTCCGGGCGGTGCTTGACTTATGTATCGCCTCGGGCCGCTTCCCCAGTCGATGGAAAGCGGGCAGACTCTGCCTGTTGAGGAAGGAGAGTCGCCCAGCGGATTCACCGACTGGGTATCGGCCGGTAGTGCTGCTCGACGAGGCTGGGAAGTTTTTCGAGAAGATTCTCGCTTCCCGCATCGTCGAGCACCTAGAGGACCGGGGGCCGGACTTGGCTGAAAACCAGTTCGGCTTCCGCACCGGCCGGTCCACGGTGGATGCGGTGGCCCTCCTCAAGGGGTGGACTGAGGAGGCCACGGCTCGTGGGGACACTGTTGTTGCGGTGTCTCTTGACATCCGCAACGCATTCAACAGCCTGCCCCACGAGTGCATAAAGGAGGCACTCCGCTTCCACCGGGTGCCTCCGTACCTCCGCGCCGTCGTGGAGGATTACCTGCAAGGCAGGTCCATTCTCTACGAGGGGCCGGATGGGCGCGTCCACACGTGGACAATGGCGGCGAGTGTGCCCCAGGGTTCCGTACTAGGTCCTCTGTTATGGAACCTGGGGGACGCAACACATCACTTTCCTGGTTGCCAGCCTTCCCTCCTAGATCTTGTCATTGTTTCCTCCACTGATCACGTTGGTACGCATGGCCAACTTTCTGCCGAAGCATTTTCGTACCACAATCTCGTTTTCCTCTCTTACAAAATACGTTTCCCGAAACCTAAGCCCCGAGTTGTAATGCAGCGCAATTTTAATAGAATTGACGTCGAGTCCTTTCTTTCTGACCTGGGCAATATCGACTGGGATTTTTTGTACGAGGCTGACGATATTGATCAGAAGCTGCAAACGTTTAATTCATCTCTTATTAGTGTTTTTGATGTACATGCACCATTGCGACCTGTCAGACTCAAACACCTACCCGCTCCTTGGCTAACCGACGACATAAAAGCCGTAATGCTCAGGCGCAACGCTGCTAAAGTGAGGTACAGAAGGGATCCGAATGAAACTAATCGCTATCGGTACAGGGAGCTGCGTAATCGATGTAACAGAATGTGTCGCGATGCACAGCGGCGACACATACACGCATCCGTCTCTGACGGAGATCCCGCTAAGACATGGTCCTTTCTCAATTCTCTCGGTATTGGCAAGAACAAGGCAAATATTCCTCCAGGAATAGATCCCGACTCGTTAAATACACATTTCGCAACACCGTCCCCCATCCATCCCAGCACCAAACTTACAACCCTCCAATCCCTTTCCCAAAATATCAATCCCCAATATCCTGCATTTGCCTTTAGCACTATTACTTATAAAGACGTTGAAGAGGGGATAAAGAGTATAAAATCTAACGCCGAGGGCACTGACGGAATAAGTCGCAGAATGATTCTTCTGGGTTCCAAAATTCTTATCCCAATCCTCTGTCATATCTTCAACTTTTCAACTGTAACTGGAAGCTATCCGCAGTGTTGGAGGCAAGCGGCAATCATACCCATCCCTAAGATTACAAATCCGTCCCAGCCTACTCATTTTAGACCTATTTCAATCCTTCCCTTTGTTTCTAAAGTCCTTGAGCGGCTGATCCACCGCCAAATCAGTGTTTTTTTGAACCGACATCAGCTTCTCAGTCCTTACCAATCTGGTTTCCGCCCTGGACATAGCACAGTGACCGCCCTGACAAAGGTGTCTGACGATATCCGGTTTGGTATGTCAAATCAGCAAGTTACAGCCTCAGTATTACTTGATTTTAGCAACGCGTTTACTACTGTTGATTTTGACATATTATTGGCTATGTTAAAACGTCTTTTGGTTACTGATACAGTGGTGCAGTGGTTTCGAAGCTATCTGGTGGGTCGGTACCAAAGTATCCGTATGGATGGCAAACTGTCACGTTTTTGCGGAGTTCCTGCTGGTGTGCCACAGGGTGGCGTCCTATCTCCTCTCCTTTTCTCAATCTTTATTAACTTCCTTACTCCTTTCCTTTCTTGCCAATATCACCTTTATGCGGATGATCTCCAAATATATTCTCAAGCCCCTGTTAGAGACATTGTTGATCTGATTGCGCAACTTAATAGGAATCTGATAATTGTTCACGAGTGGAGTCAAAACTATGGCCTCTTAGTTAACCCCAAAAAGTCGCAAGCAATTGTTATTGGTGGTTCTAGGCAAATAGCTGCACTCAATAACTTGCAAATACCAGCAATCGTATGCAATGGCATTCCTTTGCCGTACGAAAGGGTAGTCAGGAACTTAGGGATCCTATTCGACTGCACTCTTTCATGGGCTCCTCATATTGCAGAGGTCAGTAGAAAGCTGTTTGCAGCGCTAGGATCTCTAAGAAGGTGGAAAAACTTGCTCCCAGTAAAGACTAAGATCGAACTTGCGCAGGCTCTCCTATTCCCAATCTTGGACTATGCAGACGTTTGCCTTACTGATCTTAACGAAGATTTACTTACAAAGCTCCAACGGCTGCAAAACGTCTGCATTCGATTCGTTTATGGCTTGCGTAAGTTTGATCATGTGTCTGAATTCAGAGAACAATTAAAATGGCTTCCTATTCGGTTGCGGCGGCAAGAACATATCCTTTCCTTCCTATATAACATCCTGTATGATCCACGTACCCCTCCTTATATGAAAGAGCGTTTCCAATTTCTTGGGACTGATCATGAACGAGTTTTGCGATCCAAGTCGGATAATATCCTAGAAAGTAGTTACACAGATTCGGGCTATTTTAAAAAATCTTTCACAGTGAAATCTGCACAATTGTGGGATGGTTTGCCTCGAGATATCAGACAGTCAAAGACGCTTGCCATTTTTAAAAACAGGGTCCATAAACATCTCATGGCACAGTCACATTTATAGATTGTTTTATTTACTTACTTGTATTGTATTCTATAACATTATATATATATATATATATATTTTTTTTAAGGTATAATATTTGAAATATTGTTCATGTATTTATTATATAAATATGTATGTATTTGCTTGTTAATTGTTCACTTATTCTGTTTTTTTTTATGACGGCACACTGCCTTATATAAATAATTATCCGTAGACAAAGGTTGTCTGGAAGAGATCGCTACCAGCGATAAGACCGCCTTTGCCCACATTAATTTTAAGAGTTTTGTGAGTGTTTCTGTTTTCTTTGTGTGCAATAAAGTATTAATCTATCTATCTACAACTGGGTTCTGCGAGGCGACCTTCTGCCACGAACGAAGATCGTCTGCTTCGCCGACGACACGCTCGTCGCGGCGAGAGCAAAAACGGGGGAGGAGGCGGCCCACCTTGCGTCGGTCGGCGCCTCACTGGTCGTCCGACGCATCCGCCTCCTCGGCCTGGACGTGGCCCTCGACAAAACGAGGGCCATGTTATTCCACGCCCCCCGTCGCAGGATCCCACCGGGGCTCCGCGTCCGAGTGGAGGGGGTTCGTATACCGGTCGAGGCGCACTTTAAGTACCTCGGCCTGGTTCTGGACCCCCGATGGAGTTTCGAGGAGCATTTTAAGCTCCTCGCTCCACGGCTTTGCGCCGCTGCAGCCGCACTTGGACGGGTCCTCCCTAATGTGGGAGGTCCAGGATCGGCGTGCCGTCGACTGTATCACGGGGTAATACGGTCGATGGCACTCTATGGAGCCCCGGTATGGGCAGAGTGCCTCTCCTCCCGAACGGTGGCCCTCTTGCGACGTCCGCAGAGGGTCATAGCGACCCGGGCCGTGCGAGCTTATCGCACGGTCAGTCACGGCGCGGCCTGCGTTCTAGCGGGCCAAACGCCGTGGCATGTCGATGCACGCGTCCTCGCGGAGGTGTATCGACATCGGGTTGCTACTCGTGAACGGGGGGGACGATCCGCTCCACAGGAAGTGGAGCGGATTCGTACCCTGGCGCAGAGGGAGGCTCTGCGTCAGTGGGATGTGGCACTCGCCTCCCCAGCTGCCGGCCACCGGACGATCGACGCGATCCGTCCGGTGTTGGAGGAGTGGGTTGGGCGCCGGCAGGGCAGCCTCACGTTCCGCATGGTGCAGGTACTGACCGGGCATGGCTGCTTCGGTCACTACCTGCACCGAGTCGCGCGTCGGGAGGAAACGCCGCGGTGTCACCACTGCGACGCTCCCGATGATACTGCCGAGCACACCTTGTTGGTGTGCCCGGCCTGGCGACCCCAGCGCAGCGAACTTAACGCTGCGCTGGGAGGCGGAGACCTCTCGCTGCCGAGCATGGTCGTGGCCATGCTCCGCGGCGAGGCGGAATGGGAGGCTGCGGAGAGGGAGCGGGAGGAAGATCCCCAAGCCGCTCCCCTCCGCCGCAGACGGATAGGCAGGCGAAGGCGGGCATTCGCACAAGCGATGCCCGTCTAATGACCCTGCCGTGGAGGCCTGCGTGCACGGTTGGCCCCGTGCACGCCGCCGTAAGGCCCTCCGTCTGGGGATTGCCCTGGTGTTCTCGGGCAATCCCCCCTTGGCGATAGCCTGACCAGGTGGTCAGGCTTGCCCGGGCGCGTGGGTAGTGGAGTCGCAGTGTGGACCTTACCATGCGCGCCCACAAGGGCAGGGAGAACACCGGGGGGTTTTAGTGGGTCGGCCTGGAACTTCGCCGGGCCAGCCCCACACACGCCTGCCGTCTAGCCAACGGCGGGTACGGTGCGCTTACGCATTTCCCGCAGACAAAAAAAAAAACAAAAAAAAAAAAGGGTTCAGCCATTGCGATGACCGCTTCCGATTATCGTACAGGACTCACTTTTCATCACAAGTAATGATTCGGTTTAAAATCCCTTCATTGTTGTGCCGGTTGAGTAATGCAACGCAGCAGTCAACGCGCGTTTGTTCATTTGCTTCACTCAATTCGTGAGGTACCCACCTTTCAAGCTTTTTCACCTTCCCAATTTGCTTCAAGTGGATTAAAACAGTTTTATCACCAACACCGCAACCTGCAGCTAACTCGGACGTGGTTTGCGATGGATCCGCTTCCACAATAGCCTTCAATTCTTCATTATCAACTTTGGTCTCCGGCCGTCCACGGGGCTTGTTCTGCAGGTCGAAATTTCCAGAACGAAAACGTTGGAACCAAAAACGCACAGTGTTTTATTTTGCGGCACCGTCGCCATACACACCATTAATCCATCGAGCCGTTTCTGCAGCACTGGTGCCACGGTGGAACTCGTACTAATAAATAACGCGATATTTCAAGTTTTCCATTTTGTAAACTGAGTGACGCAAAGAAAAAAAAAATTGAGAAAAAACATTGATTTTCGAAACACAAATACATGAGTAAATAGCTGTATAAATTTGAATTTTGAATTCCTAACCATAGAGGAGATATTTGAGATCAAAGTGGCCAGTACGGCAAAACGTCAATTTCATATGTAAGGACCTAATATTACAATCGACAGGTATGCAAGCGTTCGTGGAGATGTTACTGACTGGCCTATCAGCACCGCTTCCTCGCATAGTGAACGCTACCCTAAGGTCCCTCGCTTCCACCCTGTTCCACTTCTCCGAGGACATGGGCCTGGAGACGGTGCAAGATCTGCTGGAGAAGGTGGCGCAGCAGATGGCCACCAGCAACAGAGAGATAGTAGCGGGTGCCATGAGCTTCCTCAAGGTGAGATTGACTTGAAATTATTTGATTACTATTCTGCTGTGTTCCTGTAGGTGGAGAGATTCCCATCTGAATCTGCGACTATACTTTGATTTGTAAATTGCTACATACAAAGCATTGAATTGAAGATCTTTGACTCTTTTTCTTGTTCCTTCTTGTTATATTTAAAACCAGATCCTTAATAGGCAAGCAGTATGAAATGAAAAATTGAACTGTTGTAATTCCGTCAGTTAGATCACAAAAGTAATATAAGACACTTATTTTCTGCTTTGGTGAAATAACAAAAATAATCTATGTAGTGAGTTATAGTAGATTTTACAACAAGTGCACAAAACGAACCATTTTTATCCGAGACTTTTAGCTTTCTGATTGTAATGTCGAGGATAAAATGGTTTTGTGGACGAGTTATAAACTCTGCTTTTCACTTCGATTGCGAGGAAATAAAACAGTAGTATAACATAACATTTCGTTATGTCTTAAAAAACAAAAGGCAAGTAAATTAAAGTAAATATAATAAAATAACAAATTCTATCTATGAACTTCTTATTGTGTTTGGCTGTATGGCTCATTTTCTTTGCCTTAATATAGATACATTTATGTATGAGTAGATACGTTAATGTACTTGTGCACAAAATTCGATTTTGTGCAGCCTATATCCTGCACAAATAAGCACTTTCAGAGCATGAGAAATGAAAAAGCTATTTAAAGAAGTAGGGGCTCGCTTCGCAGAAGTAAGTAGAAAAGGTAATAAAACAAAACATTGAAAAGTTTTTGATTGCGTTAAAAAGAAAATGTAGGCGCCAAATATTTTTTAATAATCTATATGTCCTCTTCCCTATTGTAGCTCAAATGGCAAGCAAGCATTGTATAGCTCAAATACCAAAGCCTCTGCTCAAAGCACAGAATAGATAATAGTATGTACTACGTACGGAGGTTGCACTCCTTTGATGTTGAAAAAAGCCGACATTTTAATTTTTAACTTCGAGCATCCAAGCTGAACCACACATTAACGCCACGCGATTCAGAATCCCGAACCCAACGATTTATTCTTAATTAATTGAATAAATGTCGGGTATCCAAAAAATAATACTCCTATTGTAAAATTGTTGTTTAGGTTTACACAAAAGTGCTGCCAACGGACGTCCTGGCTGGCAGCTTGCCGGTCATTTTCAGAACACTGTCCGGAATGTCCGAAGACTGCAAGAGGCACTCCAGGCTGGAGATTGGCTACTTCCTCACGAAGATGCTGAGGAAATACGGAGCAGACACCGTTGAGAAATTGATACCGAAGACAGATGAGGTCATGTTGAAGCGACTCAGGAATTTGCGGAAGCTAGACAATAGGAAGAAACGAATGAAGGAGAATCAAAAGTAAGTTAGTTCACAAGGCGCGTTCTGTGTAAGCACAGATTTGCAGTATTGTGAACATCTTTAGCATCATCGTGTTTTGTTAGCTTTTGACGCTAGAAGGGCTAGCAACATATGTTAACGTAATGTTCCATTTAAACAATATTTAGATTTTTGGGTTAATAATAATAATTAACTCTTATATCAAACCTTTAAAGTGCAAAATTATTGCAATAATCCTGGACAAGACATTAACATGAAATCAGATAATTGTTGGTCTAAATGTAACACGGATATGTTTAGCATTTCAAACCTAGACATTAAAAGTTTCAAACAAGTTATTAAATATAAAAACCATACAAAAGCAAATCGAAACAAGTGCTACATAGATGTGTAGAATTTTTTTAAAATATTTTTTACAAAAAACTTCTATTCAAAGAGACTCATTTGAGTGCTTAAGTGATTTTGCAACAAATAATTGTGTAATTTACAGAGGCCAAGCTGACGAAGATTCGGATATGGACATGCCAATCAAGGGCACCTCCAAGACCCTGGAGGAGATACTCAAGGACTCTGACTCCGAAATGGAGTACTTGGACGAGGAAGAACAGAGGCCAAGGCCCAAGGCGAAGAAGGGCAAGGGCCAGGCCTGGATCCAGGACGACCCCGAGAACATTGTGGACCTCGCTGACGTTGCTGCCTCTATGAAAATCACAGGTAGCGTAAATTACCTGGTTACATTTCAATTAGGAGCCGAATTGACAAGATAAATCAGACCAATACACAAAAAAAACGTTATTATTGATTTCTAATTTAATTATTTTACAATTTATTCGAATATTATTATTATCAAACAAAAGGAGTGGATATAATTCAATTCATAAATACCAACACATGAGAAAAACTAGCACTTGGACCAATAAGTTGGTAGCGCACAAAAATAAGTTGTAGTCAATATACTGTTTTTTTAAATATATATATATATTTTAATATATTATTCCAAAAATATAAAGATTTAAAATAATAATCGTGAAGACAGTCCTTTCTCTTGATGTCTAGATAACATTAAACAGCTCGATAAACAAAATTTGACAGCTAAGATCGACATACTCGACAAAAATCGATAAATTTGACAGATATTCCTAAGGAGTGAAAAGGACAGATGCTTTTGTCGATCGATATTTGTGTCGATCGACAATTCCATGCTCGCAGGGCAGATTTGGCTCCTATTGGCTCGTTTTGAAGCTTCACATAGTTAAGTTCCCGAGGACAAAGCAAACTGTACAGCGACTTTTATCACCTAATCATATGAACCCTTTTGCCATAGCCACCGACCCGTCAAAGAAGAAGAAGGCGGCAGAGGTGCAGCAGAGGAAGAACGGAGGTTTCAAGACCGCACCGGACGGCAGGCTGATCATCGCTGACGGCGACTACGACGATGACGAGGAGGAACCCAGGCCCAGCGGAGACGTGGACTCTGACACCGATGATACTGGTAACTATAATAATCTATTTCGACGAGCTGGAATACTGCAGGGACGGATTTTATTTATTTATTTAAACATTTTCTTACTGGGCTGCGTTCGTAAACCATCGCTCGACGTCGGGCGATCGCCCTAGAGAGGACGACGCTCTTCGTCCGATGTTTTAGAACGACATCGTAAACTGTGGCTGTCGAATGTCATTTTGATTGATTACCCAAAATACAATAGAATTTGAGTATCAGATATTTCAACATCATCATCACAGCCTATATACGTCCCCACCGAGGGGCTCGAGCCTACCCTATGTTAGGGTGATTAGGCCTTAGTCAACCACGCTGGCCCAGTGCGGATTGGTCGACTTCACATACATCAGTCAAAATAACCTAAAGTTGATAAATTTTGCTTCAGTTTTATTAACTTGTTTTGATCTATTAGTACTTCGCGCATAGAAATATTTATTAAGCAAATATCCATCTTATAAGTAAAAAATACCATTTTCATCCATAATAATATATTCATTTTCTGTAACTATTTCTATTGTCTTCATATTTATGAAATTACAAAACACAGTCGAGTGATTATACATATCTACGATAATACAAAATGAACTTGTTTACAAATTATTACAAAAAGGTGAAAAAAGCCGAATTGACGGACATGTCATCTGTCAAATAAACGTCAGGGCGATTTATACCCACCCATTTCACGGGGCTAACGGTGCGTCGTCGGGCGACGTTTACGAATGCAGCCCTGCATACGACCAAGTGTACAAAAAGCGGACTTAATGCTTGTGGCATTCTCTAACAGTGAACCCGTAAAATCTGAGAATGTTGGATTGGAACAGTTACTTGAATTTCAAATAGACCTATTAATTTAAGGCAAGTACTAGGTATACTTACGGACGTCAAAATTGACACGTTACTTTTTAAATCCCAGCAATTTCGTCAGCCGTATAAACAGACTTCAGGCAAGAGAAAACCTTTTTAATCTCCGAAGCATCTATTTAATTATGATGGGTACCGAGTGGACCTATTAATTATCCGAACGTGTATATACCAATACCTTAGTGCAGGGTTTCTTAAACTTTTTGCAGTCATGGACCACTTCCACAATTTAAATAATTCCATGGACCCTGTCAAAAATATTTAATAGAAATAGAAATGAAAAAAGCCTTCTTTCTATTACTTAATAAAAAAACTATTATTGATTCTTTTATTACACTGACTACTTGGTTAATGAGAAGAGTGCTGCTGTTGACCTCAATGAAAACGTTAAATAATTGTTGAATTGTCTTCGACAAGGCAAGGCGCATGTCGTATTAACGTCGAGTTTACTACACAATTTCCTAGTAAATATGTTTACATACTGACCTACTGCGGACCCCTGATACACATGCTGCGGACCCCTAAGCGGTCCATGGACCCCACTTTAAGAAACCCTGCCTTAATGCAATTTCTTATAATGTCTGCTATCCACCCGTCAGACGATGAAGATCAAGACAAGAAACCGTCGAAGCTACTGAAACCGGGAACCAAGCGGCGCTACGACGACATCCTCAGCATCAAGAGCGGCAGAAGCGGGAGAAGTAGGGCATCCACCGCCACCGTGGCTTCGAAGTACGCGGCCGGCGGCAAAGGGATACACAGGTCAGTGTCGTGGGTCATTAGCTCTACGGTTTTGTGGACACGTCATGTCAGCAAATAAGTGATTTTGGTACACTTCATAGGCCAGTAGGTCAACTGTTTTAAGAGACACTTCGTAGGTCAGTAAATCTTCAGTTGGGGGGGACTTTTCTTAGGTCAGTTGATTTTAGGTTCTGTGTTAGAGACACTTCATTGGTCAGTAGATCTATAGTTTGGGGAATACTGTTTAGGTCAGTAGATTAGCTCTTATAGAGACGTTTCATAGGTCAGTATATCAACAGTTTAGGGGACATTTTTTAGGTCAGTAGGTCAACTGTTTTAGAGACACTTCGTAGGTCAGTAGATTACAGTTTGAGGGACATTTCTTAGGTCAGTAGATCAGCTGTGCTAGAGATATTTCATAGATCAGTAGGTCTATAGTTTGGGGGACACAGCTGAGGTCAGTAGGTCAGCTGTTTTATAGGCACTTCATAGATGAGTAGATTAACAGTTTGGGGGACAATTTTTACATTAGAAAATCAGCTGTTTTAGATACCTAATCTCACAGGTCAGTAGATCTTCATTTTGGGGGACACTTCTTAGGTCAGTAAATCTGCTGTTTTAGAGACACTCATAGTGGTCAGAAGCCTAACGGTTTTGAATTTGTTATTAATCTAGTAAAAAATAAATTTTTATTTCCATAATCGCTTAATGAAATTTTTCTCTCACAAATAATCCGGTAAAAACAAACACGATAAGAACCAAAAAGGGAGCCAACGTCAACGTTATGCGTAATAAAAGTTTACTAATGAAAGTTCCTACTTAAAGTGAGGTCTCTAAAGTTAAAACAATACTCAGTTTCTGAATTTCTCAAACAAATTCCATAGACAAAGAAAGAAATTTTGTTTAATCGCATTTGGTGAGCCAAAAAAGTTACTTAATTTTTTTTTGTATAACGCAAAGAGTATGGTGTCAATTAATCCAGTAATCTATCTAGTTATTTGCACGTGACTTTATAAGATGTTCTAATTGCAGACCGCTCGGTACCGCCGCGTCAGTGGCGACGACCGCGGGCACAGACTACAAATCTAAGAAGGCGAAGGGCGACATCAAGAAAAAGGGCAAGCACGATCCGTACGCTTACTTGCCACTGTCGAGGAAGAATCTGAACAAGAGGTGTGTATGGACAATTTTTTTTGTACGATCGATGACCAACCAATTAGCCAGGGGGATAAAGCAGTGTCTTATGTCACGGATGTAGACTGGAACCGTAACGTAACGTGTAGCGAGGGGTTTAAGACTATGAGTCCTGAGTGCAGCGATGGATTTAAACCCACCTAAGACAGATTGCTTTACCCTGAGGAAAATACTCTACTTTTCGCACCACCTGCGAGAATATAAAAACAAATACATAAGAAATACAGCATTTATTCAAAATCATAATGATTTAATGTTAAATTTATATTATTTCAAAAGTCACGAAACTTCTGTATTAAAAAAAAATACACAAAGGACGTGGATGTATGTGCTGAATCCCTTTGATTTTGAAGAGTCGATAACGTGCCGAGATTGAATTTTTGTTAGATTTTGTCATGTTTTCGATTCGCCTTAGAATATAAGATAGGTTTCTATAAAAATTTTAAACTTTTAGTGTTCCAAATACAAATTAATTCATCCCTACGAAGGAAAGGCAATTCAGAAAAATATTCAGTATCTGTTTTTAGGGACTTTAAATGACTTACCTACTTTATGTTGGGTTCTCATAACACAGAATATAAATCATTTTTGAGCAGGTGGTGCGAAAGATATAATAAGATACTAAAAGTTTCTTTGTATCTCGCCCGATGGTATGTGACAACAATCGCCACCAAGTTCTAGTGGTTGAGTCCATACGGCATTGATCTGGAGGTACGGGACTCGATTATCCATGACGACAAAAGATTTTTTTTATGTTTGGTTTAGTTCTGTAGAGTTAACAGTAGAGCTTCTGAACCTGCCTGACAAGCTACCAGCATCTTACCTAAGGTTGTCGCCATAATAACATGGTTAGATTCTGACAATTAGACGTAAGATAGCCAGTTCCTTAGCTGTGAAGGAGTCCAGGTGAAACTCGCTTCCATTTTTGGCCTAATCGTCACTTGCACTCCACCAACCCTTACTGCGGTAGTGCGGTGAGAAAACCCATGAAATTAATGTCTATGAACATAACATTGTCTTATTTAGCCAAATAGTATTCGTATCAAAAGGTTTAGCTTCACTTAGGCTGCGGTCCGAAACAGATAACAGCGCTCACAGTGCTAGAGTCTGGCTAATGAAAGATGAACCTGACATTTTTTCAAGTAGCAACACTGATACAATGTCCCCACGTAGTTTAGTAGTAACATGGTGATTTTGATACTTTGTAATAAACACTTTCATAATATTTTTTTCTTAATTTCTGTCGAAATATTACATATATTAAGTAATTTTAACATCCATGAAATCCAAATACAGCGATTTCTTATAAAAGGTTCATTGTTAGAAGTTCATTGAAACTAATCATTACCTATTATTTAATTTTAAAAAAGTATCAACTCTTTTTTTTTCCTACTATATTCAGTAGAATATAGTAGGAAAAAAAAGACAATCCTTTCATAAATTTAACATTTTAAATTACAACATAAATAAAAAAATATTAGAATATTTCAAGTATCAAAATGTATTTTACCTTCTGTAGACAGTATTACCAGAGCTAGAATTTTTGAATTTGCCGCTTTTTTCCAAGCTCATGTTTCGTGTGCCAAACTCTATCGATTATATTTGGTCCGAATTGAAAAGCGCACTAAAAGTGCTAACAGCGCTATCAGTATGCTTACGATTTTGGTCCGGGGTTTTAGCGTATCAACTTGTCAAACCAAATGTCGAGTTAAAATGTCAGTTCTTTTGTTTTGTATTTTTTTTTTACAAGATTGTTACCCCGTTGCTCATCCGGAATAGATACATTCATTTTGAGCCGAAAACACAATTATCAAATGTCAGATCGCTTACAGGGATTTTAGCGCGTAAGTCCGATATGAGGTAAGCGATGACGCCATGTGTCTCTCCATGCCGGCTAACATGGCTAACGTTAGCGCGTTCACAACATTTCGGGGCGCGTTTAATCGCGCAAATAACGCTGATAGTAACTTTTGAAACTGATACTAACTATATGAAAACTAGACAATGGTGGCAATTCCGTTGGCACTAATTCGATTAAACTAGACTAAATTTAGTTTTTCGAACAAAAAACAAGATTTGACAGCATTAAAACTAAATTTAGTTTAGTCTATTCCAACAAATGCCAACAGAATTGATACCATTATTGATTTATAACCTGGACCTTTTTACAGGAAAAAAGCCATCAACACGAAGCAGTTCAAGGGTATAGTTAAATCAAAAACGAAAGTAGGCAGCAAAGTGAAGTCAAAGAAGAAACTGTAGATAGTATTATTGAATTAAGTTTTAACGACTCTGTAACGATATTATACTATGTCAGAATAAATGTCTACTGTCAGATTACTCAGCCGTATGTCATTGACGAGAGTGCTTGCATAGCACACCCACTGTTAGGCTGCGTCCTGAGTCACGGCGCATCGCGCATGCCGATTGCGGAGTATAGGAATAAGCGGATGGCTGTCCTTAGTAGACGTGGGCGTTATTATTTCACGTCACTAGTTACAATAACTAGCTACGCGGCATGTAACCGAATAACTAGTTTCGAGACAAATTACAAGTAGTGATTTTTGTAAATGCTTACTGTGATTGTTGGTGTGAGTCGTTGCCCAATTGACGTATTTAAATGTTAACTTAGATCCAAAAAGATTTTTGATAGGGTCATAAACTCAATTACCTATCATAATATTGAAATAAAACAAATAAAATTATAAAAAAATGTTATTAAAATCATAATTTCCGAGTAAATACTTTAAAATATTTAATTGAACACGTGTTTCATGGTTTATTGGAATTCACCCCCTTAGGGTGCAAAATGGGTTGAAAATTTCTATGGAAAATTTTAAAATCTGCTCAAATTTCTACGAAATTTATTATCCGGGCTTAAATAGGCTACAAAATTATTTTTCCTACGGGAAAATATAAATTCCCACGGGAAAACAATAATAACGCGGGCGAAGCCGCGAGCGGAAAGCTAGTCAATCATAAATACATTTAATGCAGTCAGTCCTAAGCCTGAATAAAGTATGAAGGGAAGTAAATTTATTGATTTAACTGATAGCTACAAACACGTTAATAGTGATTTAATTTATTTTCGTTTCGTGTGTAACTGTATAGTTGGTGGAGGTATTTATGCAAACAATCACAATAGCTGAATAAAAATAGCTAGTTACAAAAATCACTAGTTTTGAAACAGGTGACGCCGACCAAGAAACCGGTTTCGTTACGTTTCTTGATACCGGCTCCAGACTCACGCGAGAAGTCTCGGCGAGAAGTCTCGCCGAGAACTTGCGCGAGAACCGAGAAGCTATCCACACTCAGCGATCTTCTCATTTACATTCTCGGTCGTGATCCGGAATGGACGACAGTGCTAGCTACTGCCTTGGTATTGTGTGCGTTATTTCGTTAACACGAAAATTAAAAATAACATTAAGAAAAAATGGCTCAAACGATGGTGGTTATTGACAAAGTACTTTTTTATAGAAAACGTTTTGCTTCCCACAAAATGGGCTCTGTGTGAAAATATTATTTAAACTTTAACTCTGTTTCATTTTTCCACATTTTTTACTCGTATGTCTAAAATTACTGAACTATAAAGATTAACGAAATATCTCAAAACAATTTAAATCTTCGTGAATTTAAATTATTTTCTTAATATTTATCACACATTATTTTGTTAAGCACTGATAGCACAGATGAGAGACTATGATAAATGAAAGAGTATACAATAACTGTGAAGTTATCTAAATGATACTGATATGCATCAGACACCACAAAGTATTTTTTTTATAGAATAATTGGCACGAGATAACATGCGATCTACGCCACGGTCGCAGTCGCACTGAGAACAAACGAGAGTGTGATAGTGTTCTCTTTTCTCGCCCGAGAAACCCTTTGAAGCGGGCAAAAAAACCGACACCGATCGGAGAACAGGCGAGCCCGAGAACGAGAAGCCGAGAAACCCATCACATTCACGCTTCTCGGGTGTTCTCGGGGGTTCTCGGCGTGAGTCTGGAGGCACCTTGAAAATAACGTAACGACGCACGTCTAGTCCTTAGTGCACGTTGAAGAGCGCCTGCGTTCGCACGCGTATAGTGCTGTGCATATTCTATTTATATTTTTAAATGTCTCTTTCAAAAATTAAACGTTTACAGTTATTATTGAAATATTATAAGTCTTTTATTTTTACGTTCAGGGTGCCTGGACATCCAAATGAAAGACTTTTCCATCACCATCTTCCACAGGAAACTCTTCAATCGACATTATAAGTCATATGAATGCACTATCCGCCAGATAAAATCAAAAGATGCGTATTAGCGAGCGAATCCGCTAGCATAATGCGCCGGATCATGTGCGCGCCCGCTCGCAGTTCGGACAGGTTCAAACATGTCGAGTATTTGTTTCGTGCGCGGCGGATTCCGCATGCGCGATGCGCCGTGACTTAGGACGCAGCCTTACTGTTGCTATTTCTAGTGCAATGTTGATTACTATGTATAACGTCTTGTTATAATAATGAAATAACTATGTATTTAGTCATATAGTAGAAACGTTAACTTGTATAGTACGATGTATTTAAATATATGTTTACATCTTTTAATTTTGTTTTATTTGTTGATTTGGTTGTGTTAGTATTGCTGCACAGCGCCATCTTTCGTCAACGATAGGAACTAGTTTATTACTACTTTCCTATCACACAAGCAATATTTATTCCTATTTCTGCACCCTTCCCCTTGATTGTCCTTTTTCTTATTTCCCTGTCTTAAGGTTGCCTGGAAGAGATTGCTTTTTAGCAATAAGGCCGCCTATTTGTACATATATATATTTTTTACATTTGTATCCCATTGTCATACAATTTTTGTACAATAAAGGGTTTATTATTATTATTAGTTTATAAGTAACTATATTTTATTTAATGAGAATATTATAAAAAGACATTAGCCGGACATAGGTCTCCTTCAAAAGAGGGGATTTATGTCGCCTCCCACCACGCGGAATAAATCCCCGCCAACAGTAATTGGAGATTTTTTTTAAATCAATAGGCTAGTCACATGTCTGCCAGAACAACAACCGATGGAGAGGACGTATTCTAGAATAATCCTCGCCTTGGGTAAAAGCACTATTAAACTATGATAAAAGTAATATAGGGCGCCCTCTAATAAGGATGACCGGAGATCGAACTATGTGCCATGTTATGGGAGAGGTGCATGTCCAGCATTGGGCTAAATTGATGATGGCAAATTCGATAATATTAATATTATTTAATCTTTTGAAAAATCGTGCAAATGGCGGACTTAATGCCATAATAATGTCATTTTCTATTACTTAGTGATTGTCCACTTCAACCATTTCATCAGGGCTGGTAAGAGCACAGATATTCGGTGACCGACCCATGGTACAACTGTTATGTCCAACTGGTTGTACGTGTGCGAAGTGAACAAAAAAGCTATTATACTTACTAAAACACATTTTCACGCCTCAAAACTGATTTTAAAAAGTAGTAGCTTTTGCCCGCGACCTCGTCCGCGTGGAAATCCTTTTTTTTATTCCCTTTACAAACCCCCTCCCCACCCTTTTCACACTCTTAAGGAATTATTTCGGGGATAAAAACTATTCTTTATCTTTCGCCAAAACTCAAACTATCTCCATACTGAATTTCATCTAAATCGGTTCAGCGGTTATTGATTCCCCAATTTCCCCATACAAACTTCCACCCCTTAAGGGGTGATTTCTACGTTAAAAGCTTTCCTATGTCCGTCTCCTGGTTCTAAGCTACCTCCCCACCAATTTTCAGCCAAATCGGTTCAGCCGTTCTTGAGTTATAAATGGTGTCACTAACAAGACTTTCTTTTATGGATGTATGGTTTTTCGAATTCAGAGCTTTGCTTCGCTTGCTCAAGTTTCTATACCTACGATCGATTAACAAATTAAATCTGTAGGTTAATTAGTAGTTATCGAAAAACCACTTGGGTGGGAAATGTCGTCGCGGCGCTGCGTTAGTAGGACGACTCGGGAAACTGCTGGATGCGTACACCATAGAGAGGATGGATTTTGAAATCCTAGAGACAGACCATTGACTGGAAATAATATCCGTCCTCATCATTACAGCTCATATACGTCCCCACCGAGGGGCTCGAGCCTGCCCTAAGTTAGAGCGTTTAGGCCTTAGTCAACCATGCTGGCCCAGTGCGGATTGGTCGACTTCACATATACCTTTCAATTTCTTCGCAGATGTATGCAGGTTGCCTCACGATGTTTTCCTTCACCGAAGACACCGAAGGAGCGTCGGATAAATGTACACACAGCAACACTAGGCTTTACATGTTGACCTTGAGACCGCTCTTACGTCGCTCGTAATAGAGCGGCAGCTTTCGTAATGCAAATGTAAAGCTTGACATATTGCTGACTGTACATTATGAAATTCGAAAAACACATTGAGAACATGGCAGGCTCGAGCCACAGACCTCCCGACTAGAAGGCCAGTGCGGAGGCCACAGCGCCATCGATGCTTACAGGGTAACATATCGAAGCCTGATTAGAGTATTCGATTGAAACAATATGTTTTAGTTATGAGGTATTTGCCTTTATTTTCAAAAGGAGGCGTTTTACTATTACTGATAGACTTATGATATTACTTTTATTTATATTTTTACAATGGAAATTTTCATCACATTAAATTATATATTCTAGGCCATTTTAACAGTATTCAATTCAGTATCAACAATGAGTAATGTCATTTCAAAAAAATACAACCATTCTGTATATTTATACTATCATTAAATTCCATCGACACACTATCTTCACTGTGTGTCGATTCAACAAAATCTTACGTATCATACAATATACAAAATTATACAAAAATTAGCATTTCTCTGTGAAACAAGAGATTTTACGTTCATAATCAAATTCCGTGGCTTGTAATTCGTCGTCTCTTTCTCTACAGTCAACAACTTTGATTCGATTTTTACAAAAAATAAATATTTACAATTAACACATTATGTGACTTCTGTCCGTTCGAGTTAACTTGACCCGATGCAACCATTGCTTTGTTCGTCTAGATTTTGATGTTTTTGTGCGACGGTAAGGTAATGAGTAGGTACGTGTAGCTGACGCCTATTGAATGTTTTAATTCTGCCCAGAGTATACTAAAGCCTCTTTTTAAAATAAGATTTAAAAAATACAGCTTTGAGGAAGGCGAATGGAGAAATAACTATGTCATAGAAGACAATAGTTTCCTGTCATGCGCCAGAAGTTAGCGGTTAGGGAACTGTCGATATGGTAGGAGAAGGCGGACATTCGCGCAAGCCCATCAATGTCTAATGAAATATTGCCAAATGCCACAAAATTATAAATGTTAAAACTATACAAATTAAACAGCCTGCCGTGGAGACGTGCACAGCTGGCCCCGTGCACGCCGCCGTAAGGCCCTCCGTCTGGGGTTTTCCCTGGTGTTATCGGGCAATCCCCCTTAACGTTAGTCCGACCGGTTGGTCGGGCCAGCCCAGGCGCGTGAGTAGTGGTTTTAGGTAGGCCTGGCTCTCTGGCGAGTGAGCCCCACCGTCTAGCCAACGGCGGGTACGATGCGGTCACGCATTTTCCCCCGACAAAAAAAGGGGGGGGGAACTGTACTTGCTACATACGACAGTAAATTTCAGGTCAGCGACGCACTTATTATAAATCAACAATTATGTTTATAGGGAGGACATTTATAAGAACTAGACGAGGACATATATGAAAACTAATACATATAATTCATTTTTGTATTTGTGACTTTGTAATTTGTTCAAAATGGCTAAATTTGCAAATCTGTTTTATTCTTAACCAATAGGCTAGATGAATAAAAAAAATATTTTCTTTAACAGAAAAAAAAATCGGTTTTTGAATAAATAACTATAAAAACAACCAAGATATAAGGTATTAAAATTTTTCTCCATCTCTCTAGCGAAACGGCAATTTACATGGACTTTTTATGGCCATACTCAACAATGACATCACGGTTAATGTCTGATCTCTCTGTCTAATCGCTTCCAAATTAACAGCTTAAAATGCTTATATCTAATGTATGTATTTCTAAGCCGATTTTAATGCTAATTTCACATGATTGCATCCTTTTCTACAGTATTTTAATTTTTTTATGACGAGACGTGAAAATTAGAATTCAGTCATCCCAATTCTTATAATTCTGTAAAGTATCTAAAAAATTGGATATTGATACATAGTAAATGAAAATTGTCTTTTGGTGTTGAATACCATAAACTGGCATTCTCGACCGCACAACTAGTTGTGCATGCTAGTTGGTGGTGGTGGGGTAGAAGTGCTCTCTGCTGCAGCTTATACAGGCCTTCACATGGGAATTTTGTCTCGCTCTATGTCGGGCTTTATGTCGCCTCCTCCTGCAAAGACTCTATCACGCGACAATAGGGTTTTTTCGGTATCCCGCTCCGCCCAAAAAGGAGAAGGTGAAGGGAGAGCTGTCTTCGTAGGCGCTCTCTAACTACTGGGTGAACTTTGACGTAACTAGTTTAAAAGAGATCAATAGAGTCGAAATTTTATTTGGGTTGGGCCAGCCCTTGGTAGCTGTGTATTCGGTGCGTCGACAAGGTATGTTAAAGCGCAGTTCGAATTATATCTGGTAACATTATTCTTGTATTATTTATGAAAATTATTATTGACCTCAATAGTGACGCGAATGCGTGATGAACTAGGAGAAGAATAAACTAGGAGCATGCAAGGTGCGCCTGCGCGATAATTTGCAGTTTTCACGTTTTATGACTAGGATTTGTAGTTTTTGGATGTATTTAGTACAAAGTTTTTATTGATTTGAAGCTTTTATGCTATATGGTTTCTTATTCATGTGATATCAACTCAATATTAGACATATTTTTATTGAAAGTGGAAAATTGGCCTTTAATGCATACCCATATGCAGGGACCGGACCCTGTTACCGTTATAGCCTTAGGGTTTGAATGGGTTATTTATAACGCTGGAGTTCAAACCCTTTGCCTTACAGTAAGCTTTCAAATGGCTTACCGGTTTACACATTAATCCCTTCGATAGAATTAATTCGGGTTACCCATTGATTTACTATAGTAAATCAATGGGGTTACCCTTGCCAATATCAAAAACCCGTGGGTTACCGTTCTAAGCGCTGATTAATCAGTGCAAGTTATTTTAGACTTTAGTAGGTATATCCTGTAAATTACTTTTGCACGGCATATATGCCGAAGGTCACGATCGAACTCGGCTATCCGCGGGATGGCGCTAGCCGCAGCAAGAGCGGTGTCTCTGTTTTAATAATGTTTTAAACTTGCTATAAGCGATCATGGTAAGGCCCCTGTTTGGCCTCAATTTGAACGTTATATTGTGGGATTGTCTTCGACAAGGCAAGGCGCATGTCATGTTTACGTTGAGTTTACTACACACTTTCCTAGTAAATATGTTTACAGACTGACCTATTGCGGACCCCTAAGGGGTCCGTGGACCCCACTTTAAGAAACCCTGCCCTACCCGAACAGTGAACGTTTAAGCACATAAAATCTGAAAACCTTTAAGATTAGGTAAGCCATTAATTTTGGTTGTGATTTTGTGAAGCAAATGAATGGGTTTTCCGCACCCTGCCCATATGTATAGAAATATTTAGATACTGATACAACCTGTGTGTCGGTACAAAAGCCAGAGCTGCACCTCTATTTAGTGTTTTTTGGGCTATACATAGACGCACATCTGTGACTGTGTGTAACTACCCATTGTAGTATGGGTAGTTGTGACAAACAGAGCAATGGCGTGCGAGTGCGTACCTGTAGATGACCAAAATAATGTTGCCGATTTTGAGTGAAGAAACATGATTTCGCCAATGTTTAATATTTTTCAAAATGATTGAGAAACATCCTCCCATAATTTTTTAGTGAAATGAATTTACAATGTACACAGATAGATAGTGATAAGCGATGTGTAGTCTGAAATGAAAATGAGGTGAGACATATCAATTCATGGGATGTACAAAAAGACGGATCATATTCGAGCAGCCTCAATATGAACGGACTACACAACCTAATTGCTCCCCTTCAGCATTTCTCATCAGCGAGGACGTCGGCGCTGAAGCCAAAGTCCAGAGCAGCGGTCGCTCGCTTGCCCCGCGCCACGTGCCCGTTCAAAGTACGCGCCTCGTTCACACCGAACAACTCACTTAGAGTCTGATGCACCTCTTTACTCGCACTACTACCACTACATGTCACTATAAGTTTACGCACTTCGGGCTTGTTCGTTTTACTCGCGTTCATGTGCACAGTTTTCGATAAGGACAGCGCGTTCTGCCCGTAATAATAATTGTTCGCCCCGGTCGTTTTGCACTGTGACCGGGAGAGCGACGACTTGATGTTGCTGCGGACAGTGGCGAACTTTTTGCCGAGCGTGATGGCGCCGCCCGCGTGCGAGGCGTTGAACGTGCAGAGGGCGAGAGGGCGCGGGCAGGCGGCGTACCAGCAGACGTCGGTGGGCACCAACGGCGGCGGCGGCGACGCTCTGCCCGCGCCCGCGCCGCTGCTGGCGCCGCTACTGGCACCCACGCTGACACTCGTGCTCGCACTGGCACTAGCTACGGCACTGGCACTGACACTGCTCACATCTGGCAAATCCGCGTCGTCCGGAAGCAGAAAAGCGTCCGACAACGGCTGACTCAACAACGACGTGATGTTCGACGTGTCGGGAAGCACCGCGCCCGGGTCCTCCAACAGACTCGCGTATATGTCGTCCACTTGTTGCTCTGTCGTCAGTCCGTTGAAGGCGCTGAGATCTATGCCTGAGTTGACTAGGTGTGGTGGGATGTTGAGCGGCAGGGGGAGCGGTTTGGCCAGTGGTGGAGTGGCGATGACTGGCGCCGGCGCGGAGGCGGCGTCGCGCGCGGCGCGGTGTTCCGCCAGCAGCGTATCGAAGGGCTTAGCGCGGCCCTCCACCGTGCGCCGCAACGATAACGCGTGCGCTTTGCAAGTCAGCGACCGAGTACATGGTTTTGGGTTCTCTGCAGTCACTACCCCACAATGTTTATTGGGATCATACTCCCTCATATTAAACTTAGTTTTACCAGTCTTAGATCGTGATGATTTGGTTGATGGTGTGCTGGATACGGGTGGAGGTTTTAATGGTTGTGTGGGCAAAATGCTTGTATCTAACACTGTTGAGAGCATAGGGGATGAGTTTGTTGCAAATTGAATGTTTGACAGATCTGCCTCAGGTATTGAGTAAGCTGTTAGCGATGATGGATGCACAGTCGAATACAAATCTTGGGGTGGTACTGGCTCTGTTTGTGGAAAGTTTATATCAGGCATATTTCCAATATCCCTAATAATATTTTTCCAATCTGTGGCATTAGCTATATCCTCTGCAGACTGTATACCTTCAGAGTTCATTATTGCAAAAATATCATCTGTTATGTTTTCACCAAGAGGCAATTCTTCAGTGTCCTGTATACTAACCACTGGTAATTCGCCAGTTTCTACACAAACTTGTACTTCCCCCGTGACTCCAGCAGAAGTGCTAGCGTCATCCAGGTACTGCATGTCTGGTTGCGGCAACACTATCCTTGATATTGGTGCTGTGGCTGTATGAACGGGCGACGTCTCCATTTTGACTGGTAAAATATCTATTGGCATTGTTGCAGGTGCTTCTTTTTTATGTCTACTTCGACTCTTGACTGTAGTGACGGGAGGCGGCGGTGGGAGGATGGGTTCTGTATTTGAGTGTTGCTCAAGTAAATGTCTATATGCTGCACTACACTTGACTACAACACCACACATGTGACACACTGCCGCGTTCAAATTGTCCAACTGCGGAAACTGGCCATGAAGGCTCATGCTACTATACTTGAGGCGGTTGACTCCGGCCCGCTTGTTGCGAGCCTGCTTGTAGGGATGCGAGTCGTGGACGCGTCGGGCGGACGAAGCGCCTTTCGCGTCCACGCCCGCCGGCATCGCAAACGGATCCTCATCTCGAAGCGGGGACAGGTGACCAATTTCACTAACCCACAAATCCCAAGGTTTCTCATGACACTTCACGGGACTCACTATTTTGGCCGCGAATGGAAAGTCACCAGACATATTTTATGATTCACGCGTGAATTAATATAAATTTCGGACCTCGGCCTCATGGGAGCCTTGCCATGTCAGGAGCACTGGTACCAATGATAGGTTATTATCCCATTCTGATAGTGGATTCTTGTTCGCGGACATTTGATCGGGGTTACATTGTAGCGCGGTGACTTACTTCATTGTTTACACTGAATAAGTCAATACCTGTTAGTTTTATTATTGTTTTAATTTGATATTTACAAAGACAGATGATCTATTTCATTGACAGCTGATTATGCAGATTGTAAGTTTCTATCCACCACGATACACTTCCATCTGTCGATGATTGTTCCTAGAACTCTCTTCATGACACAATAAAATTAATTTGTTGAATGTTGAACTCTTTTCTGTGACATATAACTTTCCCTACTCATATCATTTCTCCAAAAATTGTGTTTGGTTGGTTGTAATTTACTATAGCATCAACACTTTTTGAGTATTTGTAAAGACCGAATATAGTCTATGGCCATTCAATTGAATGAATGACTGTTTTGGGGATTGATAAATAATGCGTATAAATCTTAAGCCTAGTACACATACATCACAGAGTACTATAATGACATACATTATATAATGGAAAGCACGTATAATACAGTACGATTGAAAGCGGTAGTAAAGATACACAAAAATTCAAATGAGTTTAAATAAAAGTGTGACTTTGGTCTGCAAGTGGATAAAAACTGGAATGTGTATGTAACATGTAAAAACCTAGATGATGTTACAGGGTTTGAAATACCGTTAAAAACATGGTATCGTTACCGCTGTTATGTTACATTTTTTGCCGCGCTAATTGTTACAAATGAAACGCAAGGTACTGATTTTTCGTGCTGAATTTTGACCTCACTTAATTAGTCCAGCCACTTAAAAATTTTTATAATATAAATCAGAATTGGCTAATACTATAAATATCTTTCAATAAATTTTTTAAATCTGCTGAAAATCCTTTTTGATTCATGAAAAAAAGATTCCAAATGTCAAATTTGAAAGCTGTCAAAAAGTGGTATCAGAGGACCCATCTATGGACTGACATCTCGGTTGTCAAGGTGTAAATACGTGCAACTGAGTTTATTTCAAAATTTTTGGATATTTATCATTTTTATCGCCGTTTTTGTGTTATCTTTTGCTTATTTGTGAAGTGTTCCCGTTTGTGTAAGTTTTTTGTGTGCTTTTTTATTTACTCTAGGTGAGATCGACGACAATGTCGTCGATCTCACCCGAACCGCCCGATCCCGGCCTGGACTCGATTCCACTATCCACTGGTGAGGACTTAAGCATAACTCCTGATGTCGGCTCCAGCTCTCGTCCTAGTCGAAAAAGATGTAATTTACAAGATTCGTCAGCAATCCCTAACAAAATTAATCCATCTGAAAATACTCCATCACAATCAATCCAACATATTTTTAAACACCCAAGCCTGACTGAAACTCGAACATATTCCAACTTGGATAAAGGTCCTTTTATAGTACATGTTTCCCGAACAGAACCTCATCCAAAGGCTGGTACAACAATCAACCCTATTCTTTTTGGTAAACTGTTAGTTAACGGTAATATTAAAAATATTGTCCAACAAGGGATTAAAAATGTGGGTAGAAATCGCATCTCAGTTCAGTTCACTACTGGTGACCATGCTAATGCCTTCATAACCAACCCAATCCTGGCTACCAAAAACTTCACTGCGATTATCCCATCCTTCAACATCACGCGTATGGGAGTCGTCCGTGGCATCCCAGCAGAGTGGTCTATGGAAGAATTTGTCCAGTATGTTGAAATACCTGAAGGTTGCGGCCACATTCTCAAAGCGAGACGTTTAAACAGAAAAATTTTTAAAGATGGGGCCCCAGAGTGGATCCCAACTCGCACTGTGGTGATTACTTTTAATGGTCAAATCATTCCATCTAAAATATTTTGTTTTTATACAGCTCTTTCAGTGGAATTATACGAACTCCCAACTATTCAATGCAATAGTTGCTGTCGATTTGGGCATGTTAAAGATCAATGTCGATCAAATCCAAGGTGTTACCGTTGCTTTAAGTCTCACCCAGGAATAGATTGCACGGTCTCTGAAGAGACAGCAACATGCCTCTACTGCTCAGGGAGGCACTTTGCTACCAACAGGTCTTGTCCAGAACATATAAGACAAAAATCTATTAAAAATACAATGTCTCAGAACAATGTGCCATATGCAGAAGCAGCTGCCCTTTTCCCACCAGTTCGGCAATCATACTCAAATATTGTCAGGGAATCTCCACAAAACAATACTTCCTCGCCCCCCACCTTTTCCCCTATAAGTACACCACCCAGGCCTGCATACTCCCCGTCCCCCACAGTTACACCCATCCCCCATGCCAGTCACCCCTAAACGCCATTCACAAAATAAAGGCTATGATAAAGATACTCAAATGCAATTACAAATTATTATAACCCTCCAGAACCTAGTAATGGGGTAATGCTTAGGTCTCCTTCCTCTGTAATTAATGATTCCTCTTTAAATTATCAATCTGTCCATCACTTAGACTCTCTGCTAACTATGATTCTGAAGATTATGGACAAATTTAATGATATCTCCCCACCGCCCAACGTCGCTCATAAACTAAATCAACTTATGGACATTATTAATAAAATTCCATCTAATCCAATGGAATGCACGTAGCATTCGCCATAAAAAACATGACATCTTAGAAATTATTAATAGATTCAGGCCTGCTGTCTTTGCTATTTCTGAGACATGGCTTTCTCCTAACTCTAATTTTAGAGTTCCAGGATATGCCTGTCTCCGGGATGACAGAGATGATGGATATGCTGGAGCTGCTCTCCTAATAAATAAAAATGTCACTTTCTCACGTATTTCTCTTCCAATTATCCCTGTAGGTATTAACGCTGTTGCTGCTAAAGTCTCTAATTTAACAATTTTATCCATTTACATCCCTAATCCTAATATAATTTCTATTTCAGACTTACATTGTCTCTTTTCCAATTTATCAAGTCCATTTCTGATCATGGGTGATTTTAATCTCTCTCATCTTATCTGGGGCGGACCCCATTACGACCCCCTAGCTTGTGAATTAGTTGACCTTATTGACACAATGAGTATTTGCTTGTTGAATGATGGTTCCCCATCAGATGCACTGCCCCAAATGTTAATGTTAGTGCTGTTGACCTTTCCTTGTGTTCCACAGATCTCCTTTCCCGATCATCCTGGAGGGTTCTACCTGAATCATTTGGTAGCGATCATTATGTTATCTCCGTGACCTTGTCCTTCCCTGTACCCATGAATAGATCAGTTCCCCCGCTACTAAAATATAAACTCAGTGCTGCCAAGTGGGATTCTTTTGCGACAGACACCGATATAAATATCTTGTCTTCACCCAGAGACAATAACAACAGTCTCCAAGAGGACTATGATTTTTTCCTATCCTCTTTGGAAAAGGCAGCGATGAATAATATTCCTTTGAAAAAAGACAAAGTAGGTGCCAAAGTTTCTCCACCTTGGTGGGACTCAGAGTGCACTGAGATGCAGAAACGCCGCAAAGAGGCAGAGAGGAGGTACTGTAATGAAATGTCTATTGTAAACTTCATTTCTTTAAAAAAAATAACGGCGATGTCAAAACGTTTCTTCAAAAAAAAGAAAAAGACAGCCTGGGCTAATATCTGTGAGAATCTATCACCCCGTACTCCACCCACAATAATTTGGAAATTTATCAAACGATTTAGAGGCTGTTTTTCAGTCCAAACAGACACTAACGATGTCAGTGGGGGTAATTCTGAAGTTACCTGCACTAAAACTAAAACTAAAATTAAACATATAATTTTAAATTAGTTTTAGGTAATTCGTATTCTGAAACGCCGGACTCTCTTAATTTAAACTGTACTTGACAATTTCTTAAATTGAATACACAGATTATAAATACACCTAGTGCTGTAGAAAAACGGGATAATTTAGAAACATTAAAAACAGCTATATTCTACTAACTTTACTATCAGAAATTATTAATTTAAGATTTGATCGTATTTGTAAATAACAGAAAAAATTATTTATCATTAATTTTATCACAAAAGAAAAATTATTCGACATTTATTCTGCGATTGTGATGGCTTCGCGCCTATGCTATGAAATAAAAAAAATAGTCTGTAGTCTGTAGTTGTATAGATAGGTACTTCGTGACTTCCTCTGAATTTTAAAATTGCGTATTTTGTTTCATTAGTAATTTTTGTTTTCTTTTCATAATAACCGCTGTTATTTATTGACAAATAATAGTAATTGCTAGGCAACAAATCTTAGATAGGCATACTTCTATCTGCATATAGATCATTAATTTTTGTTGTAAGAGTAAATACATACATACATAGCCTACCTATCATCTAAATGTCAGTACTATTAGACTACTTGGGAACAATCAAATTACAACTCACGACTTGGCAATTAATGCTATAAAAGCCTTTCCTATTGTATAATAAGTTTCCTGGTGCTGTAGGGTGTGTCAGTGGTGGAGCAACAATACCAATATGTGTACCATTTTTTTTAACGTTGGGAAATGCGTTACGCATACCTCGCGTTTGGGTAGGCGCGAGGTTATGTCGGACTCTCCGCGGTCACTGGGGGCAGAGCGCCAGCCAGAAACCGCGGCCTACCGACTAAAACCCAACGATGCCCCCTCACAAACGCCTTGGCACGAGAACGTCCATCACCGCCGCATCCTCCCCGTCATCTGACGAAGAGGATACGTCGGGGAGGGACGCCCCGTCGCCGGACAAGGCCATGGGAACCCTTTCGGACACTTCCATGACCAGCGTCTGCTCGCCTGTGGCGAGCCCCTCTCACCTCCCTAAAATGGGAAAGCCGGCGATGCTCCTGGGCATTAGGAGTATCGACGACTGGCGGTGACCTGTGCAATGCAGGACTCGGGCTTCCCGGGCCCGCGTCCCGCTGGTCACCGTCAGGAGGAAGAAGGCGGGCGAACTGCCGTCTCCTCCGCCCCGTTCTTCTGCGGCGGCAGGGATCTGCCGCTGGGTCATCTTCTCTGGCCCGTTCTGCCACCTCCTTCTGTGTGATTAACTCCACTGAGAAGGAGTTTGCTGCATTCCAGGCCTCGACCAATATGTGTACCATCAACAGCTCCAAGTGTGTTTGGCATTCCATATATTTGTAGAAACCTAAATAGAAAAAGGACGGAGAATGTTAATGTATTTCTTAATAATTATTTCAAAATATTTCATTACTATGTAAGTAGGTGCTCGCTCACTTTGCCTTGACAAGGTCCTTTTCTATTGCTGTTTTAGGAAATTAAATTTTTTTGTGGAGTTAATTTGCGCAATATTAAATCAGTGACAACAGTGACAGCTCTGCATGACCAAAGGCTGGCTAAAACCTTTAAATGTTCCGGTAAGGAGCCAATCTGTACTTCAGTGCAGTCTATAGCTTCTATCAAGTTGCGAGCGGATTGGCGAGGAAAACGAAATATTTTTCTAAATTTACGTTCGGGCATAGTAAATGGGTCTGATTTGTCCCTCAACTTCCTCAATTTTACTTTTTCTTCTCCTATTCTATAACATAAATAAGTCGATACTTTACAAATATATTTTAAAATTATGAGGCAGGTATTTATCTATTTTTTTATATAAAACAAATATTTTACCTTTCTGAAGACTCTATTAATGCCATAACAACCAATTCATCATCCATTTGGCAAGTTGCATAAAAAAAATGCCTTCGGTAATGTTAGAAAATCGTTAAAAAGTAACAAGATAAATTTAGACGGCACCTAAAAGTTCACCTCCTAAAATTAGTTTGACATATTTAAAATTATAGGAAAAATTAGATTTAGGAAGCATGTCAGAATACGAAAATAACATCTAACACTAAATTGAGTAGTTTAGTAACGTCACTCTTAATTTTAGAGTTAACTTGTGAGTTCTGAATACCAAACGGTGATTGACATTTCTATCTCTAATTTTATTTAGTTATAGTTTTAGGTGATCGCTTCAGAATCACCCCCAGTACCTGGCTAGAAGACTTCCTACGAAAATTGGCTCCATTGGATGTACCTAATCTAGACTGCTTTCCAACTCCATATCCTACTTCAATCACCCAACATCCCTTTAACAACCCTTTTACAATGAATGAGCTTCTATCAGTTCTTGACCAATTAAAAGATTCATCCCCGGGCTTGGATGGTATCCCCTATTCCTTTATTTCTAATGCTGGACTCTTTACCAAACGAATGTTTTTAGATCTTATAAATAGATGTTATGACTCAGGTACTGTTCCTAATTCCTGGAAAAATCAACTGATCATCCCTATACTAAAACCAGGGAAAGACCCTACCAAGGCAGAATCCTATCGCCCTATAGCTTTATCCTCCACTCTCTGTAAGATTATGGAGCACTTACTTAAAAGAAGATTGGTCTGGTACGTTGAGAGCAAAAATATCTTTAGTGCCACTCAATTCGGCTTTAGGAGAGGAATGAGCACCATGGATAACTTAGCTATTTTAACCACTGACATAAGGACTGCCCTGTCTAAAAACCATTTTGTAGTTGCAGTATTTATAGATATTTCCTCAGCTTATGACAATGTGATTCTTCCGGTACTCAGGCAGAAAATGCATCAGCTGAGTATCCCAGAGAGGCTTACACATTTTATTTGTAATTTGCTGATGGATAGATCGATTCAAGTGCGCACCCATGGTGCTCTTTCATCTCCAAGGAAAATATGGAAAGGCCTTCCGCAAGGGTCAGTCTTGAGCCCTCCCTTGTACAACATTTACACATGTGACTTAGATAAATGTGTAGATTCTTTTTGCAACATTCTACAATATGCAGATGATATTGTCTTGTACTCTGCCTCTTTCTCCTTGGAAGATGCAGCTAATAAGCTCAACCAGGCCTTATTTTATCTAAAAGACTGGCTTCATAACCATGGCCTTAACATTTCAGTTGACAAAAGTAACACAGTAATTTTCACTAGAAAGAGATCCTATCCAAATATAGGTAGTTATTAAATATTGTGATCAGTCAATCCCAATAAGTTCCCAATTTAAATTTTTAGGAATTACTTTAGATAAAACTTTATCCTTCAAATCTCATCTCAATTATATTAAAATCAAGGCCGAAAATTCTCTTAATATATTACGTTGCTTATCAGGAGTTTGGTGGGGAGCGCATCCTCGCACCCAGAAGCTTCTTTACAATGCCATAGTTCGTAGCCTCTTTGAATATGGATCCATAATCTTGGAACCTTCAAACAAAGAAGCTTCTTTAGCTCTAGACAGGATCCAGTTTAAGGCTTTACGCATAATACTTGGTGCGATGAAATCGTCACCCACCAATGCACTTCAGGTTGAAGCAGTTGATCCTCCACTGAGTTTACGCCGAAACTTTCTTAGTGATAAGTACCTATATAAGGCTTTTCAAAATATTTATCACCCCTTGATCCCCAAGTTAAAACTCATGTCTTCTATCATCCCCAATAATACTTACTTGTCAAATAAAGATCTCCCAAACCTAATAAGAAGTCTACATAAATTGTTAAAATATAACTTTAATTTTCACCAAATACATTTGCCCATTTTAACAACAGTTTCTTTTGATGCCCTTTTATACAAACCAAATATTATATTGGATTTAGATATTCATAAGTACTCTCCTGGAGCCAATAGTTTACTTCTAAAGAAAATTAATACTAATTGGAGTGACTGGCAGATTTTTTATACAGATGCTTCTAAGTCATGCGATGGCGTTGGTGCAGCTGTCTATTTTCCAAAATATAATGTATATTTAACTTTCAAATGTCCCTCCTTATCATCTGTATTTACTGGAGAAACGGTTGCAATATATGACGCTATAAAATTCATTTATTCCCATAAATTCAAAAAATCTATAATTTTTTCAGATTCCCTTAGCTGCCTAAAAGCATTATCCTCCAACCTTTTCCTAAACAAAAATAGATCCCCTCTTATTTTACTAATTAAACAGCTGCTACTAGATTGCCTTGAAAGTAACCTTTCTGTTGCTCTTGCCTGGATTCCTAGCCACTCAGATATAGCGGGTAACGACGCTGTAGATGCGTCTGCCAAAGATGCGGTTCTGACGGGATGCAATGATCATTACAAAGTCTATCTTTACGACCTCTGTTCACTGGCCAGAACGGACCTTATGTCTGACTGGAAAAAATGCTGGGATAAATCTAAGATCCTCAAAGGTAAATACTACAGCGACATTCAACCAAATATTCCATCTAAACCATGGTTTTCCCATTACCCGTGTGTCGACAAACGTACCACTTCGATTATAAGTAGACTAAGACTTGGCCATTCTTGTACCCCCATTCATCTTTGTAAAATTCATATTCGGGACTCTCCTTTATGTGATTGTGGAACCGAGGAAGGCACTACTGACCATATTTTATTTAATTGTTCGCTAAATCCTATATCCCTGTATGATATGTTACCTCCCTTTATTCCTCGCCCCATAAATGTAAAGTCACTTTTAACCATGTTAAATTACCCCATTTTAAAAATCCTTTGTAAATATGTCTCTACTTTTAATGTTAAACTCTAACTGTACTGTGCTATATGTAATTGATATATCTGTGCTGTATGTTATTGTGACGTTCTGTTTTGTCCTTTTTGCAGGTAACCCAAAACGAATTAATTAATACTTTTGGCTATATTACATAAAGTAAACTCTAATAACAGTATTTTATCATAAACTTGAGGTTGGCAGAAATGGTTGTGTTCACGACCGATTGCCATATCCTAAAAAAGTGAAGTGAAGTGAAGTGACCCATCTATTAGCATGGGTATTTGATGCTAGCATTTCGTGTTAAAAATGCTTAAATGAAACGCAGAGATGCTAAAAATGTTGGTATTTATGGCTAAAAATGCTTATCTGGAACGGGCCGGAAGTCTGCCCTGCGAGCATAGAACTCTCAATAAACAAAATTTGACAGCTAAAATCGACACGACAACAATCGATAAATTTGACAGATATTACTAAAGAGTGTAAAGGACAGATGCTTTTGTCGATCAAGATATGTCGATGCTCGCAGGGTAGCTGGCTCAATCTGTCATGGTGGGAAGGTCATATTATAAGGCAGCATTATAATGTCAAATACAGCCTTGGTACGTAAACCGGACAATAAGAATCGGCAGGGGCATTGTTAATCAATTTGTTTTGAATTCTGTGAAATTGAAGTTGTCCTACCTATCATTATACATATATCTAAGCCACATCTAAGCTATGCCCTGTTATGACCTCTTATTTTCTGTCAGCTTAAATGCCTCCAGTCACGTACCAGTCTTCTTATTGAGAACTGTCCTAAAACAATAATTAAATCACAATATGTACATGGACTTATCAATAATCAAAGCGAGATAGAGCGTGAGATTCCGAATCAAATCCGCGATTCAACAGTTGCGAAAAAGAATTTTGTGAATAGAACTAGAAAACAACTGTCTGGTATAGATTCCTTTTCATTCACACAATATAAAAAACAAAACACATTTGTCAAATGTCAAAAAAAAGAAAAAAAATGTCTGAATATGATAAGCAAGATAATATAATGCCAATACTAATCCGACATGGATTTTATTGAAATAACACTGAAGACGTTAATTGGCGTAAAATCAATAGAAGAAAAAGCTAACGGATGACTAGGCAGCATGGTCGTGGACCTTAGCCTGTTCCTTGCGGAACGAATGGAAAAAAAAATTGTCAAATGTCTGTCACACACACACAAGTGAATCCATTCCATTTGTCATGTCAGTCATGTCACCCGTAACATGTAGTTAAATAAAAGTTAGTCCAGAAAAAAGAGAAATGAATTTATTGCTTTTATAATGCGATAAAAACGAGAATTGAAATCTACTTGAACATGTCCGGTAATATCAACAACCACAAAGTCACATGCCGGCATTTTCATGTGGCTAAGAAGTTTGTGCCGTTCGCTGCTATTCGGCGTACCCATCGGTGCTACTTTCCTAGACACCGTTGGCTATGTAGCCAGAGTGGAGGGAATTTCCATGCAGCCAGCCCTCAACCCAGAATCAAAGAACACGGACTATGTATTTTTGTCAAGATGGGCAGTACGAGATTATAATGTTAAGAGAGGTGACATAATATCATTAGTTTCGCCGAAAGATCCAAATCAAAAAATTATCAAACGTGTTGTGGCTTTGCAAGGTGATATCGTCAATACGTTGGGATACAGAAACAAGTATGTGAAGGTTCCCGAAGGCCATTGTTGGGTAGAAGGTGATCACACAGGTCACACCCTAGACAGTAATACTTTTGGACCTGTCTCATTGGGTTTGATGAATGCGAAAGCTGTGTGTATAGTTTGGCCACCAAGTAGATGGCATTGTCTTGAAACAAAGCTTCCAGAAAACAGAAAACCCATTGGCTGTACTTATTAATTTATTACTTAGCAAAGTAGGGTTTTAGTGCAAATTTATTACTCAATATTAACTGCTACAATATGTAACAAGGACATTATTATGAATTTACTTCTGTATTTTCATGATACTTGCATACCTATTATTAAAAAAAAAATTAATAATGAGGTCTAGTCTCGGTAAATATTAGGTTCTTCTGGTTTCTAGTTGTCTCTTTCTCATGATTTTTTTTAGGTTAGAATGCCATTACCTAGATTTATTTATCTATTAGGTTGGGGAAAAAGTCTTTTCGCATTATAGTATGTATAAACTTGTAATAAAATCTCTTTGGCTATACTATTTGTATCTGGCTGGTTTTGGCATCATTGAAAGTTTAAATTTTAAAGAACATAATTCCAAATTCAAATTAGGAAAATGTGTGATTTTCATTTGTTTTTCGTACCGCCAAGATAAGTGAATCTAATGAAGAAATTCGATACATTTTAAAATTTTACTACAAAAAAGGTAAAAATGCAACGCAAGCCGCGAAAAAAATTTGCGATGTTTATGGACCTAGTGCAGTGTCTGTGAGAGTAGCACAAATTTGGTTTAAGCGTTTTTAATCCGGAAATTTTGATGTCAAAGATGCACGTCGCTCTGGTCGCCCTATTACAGATAAAATGGATGCCATTTTTGAAAAAGTGGAGCAAGATCGGCATGTCAGTAGTTACGACGTAGCTGAAGAACTGGGAATTGACCACAAAACAGTTTTGGCGCATTTGAAAAAAACTGGGTACACAAAAAAGCTTGACATTTGGGTACCTCACGAGCTCACTGAAAGAAACCTAATGAACCGTGTACTCATTTGTGATTCTTTATTACGACGTAATGAAACCGAACCATTTTTGAAGAAGCTGATAACTGGTGATGAAAAGTGGATCACGTACGACAAGAACGTGCGAAAAAGGTCGTGGTCAAAGGCCGGTCAGGCTTCACAGACTGTGGCGAAACCCGAGTTAACTCGCAACAAGGTGATGCTGTGTGTGTGGTGGGATTGGAAGGGCATTATTCATTATGAGCTGTTACCACCAGGCAGGACCATCGATTCTGAACTCTACTGCGAACAACTGATGAGATTAAAGCAAGAAGTTGAGAGAAAGCGGCCGGAATTAATCAACAGAAGGGGTGTGGTTTTTCATCATGATAACGCTAGACCTCACACATCTTTAGCCACTCAGCAAAAATTAAGAGAGTTTGGCTGGGAGGTGTTAATGCATCCGCCGTATAGTCCTGACCTTGCACCTTCAGATTTCCACCTGTTTCGGTCTCTTCAGAATTCTTTAGGCAGTGTCAGGTTAACATCACGAGAGGACTGCCAAAACCACTTGTCGCGGTATTTTGACCAGAAGTCTCAAAATTTCTATAGCAATGGGATCATGTCCCTACCTACAAGATGGCAAAAAGTTATCAAACAAAATGGTACCTACATACTTTAGTTAAATGTAAATAAACTATATTAAAAAATGTTTTGAATTTTCTTAAAAAATGCGAAGAAACTTTTTCCCCAACCTATTATTATTAAATCAATACTGTATTTTGTGCAAAAATGGATTTTTTTCTAAATGATTAACTAGTTTTAATTACTATTGATGTTGTGATTTATTAGAGATATAATTGTAAAGATGAAGCTTTGCTGCTTTTTAAATAGAAACAAGTAAATAAAACTAACTTTTATTAGGTAAACATACTTTATTATTTACTCTGCAAACCACATTCCTCTAATATTCTCTGGATTATTTCATATGAAATTCCTTTACGTATTATGTCGAATGTGCCAATTTCTGATAAATCAATAACTGTAGATCCCGTTCTATTCTGATCAAGACCTTGACTCAAAAGGCCACCATCAAATACAGCACCCAGACATCCATACAGATGTGAAAATTCATTTATTGACAATGTTGAGGGCTCATTACTGAAATTGGCACTAGTCAAAGCTACAGGCAAGTCAAAAACTTTGGTAATTTTATTAATGAAACTATGATTTGGTATTCTAATGCCGATTTTTGTGGTGGAAGGATTCAAATGTGGATTGTTTAAGAGTTTAGTCTTCTCCAAAATTATAGTTACTGGACCAGGGAGTAGGCTATCCAGTAGTTCATCAGAAAGATGACTTGCCTTGCCCCATTTGCGTAAATCTGTGATGTTTGTTACACATATAGCTACAGGTTTAGCTGAATCTCTGCCTTTAATGTTGTAAAGTTTTTTTATGGCTTCAGGACAATTAGCACTACAAGCTAAGCCATAAATAGTATCAGTTGGCACTGCTATAACCTGGCCTTGTGACAACAATTCTGTCGCTTTTGACACTGCTTCTACATCATGGCATTGGATTATCGAAGCCATATTGTCTATCTTCATTTTTACTGAGGCACTTTTGGGTCTTGATAAATAGTACACTAAATCAATAGTTAATTTTCTTAATAGTTTCATAATAAATTACTTATTGGACACTCATAAAGTGATGTAAAATATATTAACAACAGTAAACACAAATTGTTTCCACAATCAGTCACGCCAATTGTGAGCACATTTATGATCACAACATCTGTAAAAAGTTGTCATTGGCTCGTCAGCAGAGCGAGTTTGAAGTTGCATGAAGAAGGCTCTACCATGTCCACACTTAGGGCATACTGCATCAGTGGAATCTACATTTTCCCACGCTGCAGCACCACCCATAATGTAGTCAAGTTCCTAAAAAAATGTTACAGATAAACAGAAATTATAAAATACTATCATGTTAATAAATCTTATTAAACTTACCTTTAATTTCGGGAATGTGCGTGAAGACACTTTCTTCCTTATGTTATAAATGTATGGGCACGTTGTACAAGCATACCTCAGACCAGATTCAGGTCTTTCTTCTACAATCAAAATATTTGCGCACGTTGGACAAAATAACATCATACGTGATTTGTCAACGTTATACACAACTATTGAACATTTCCATTAGCAAGCAAGCAGAATATGCATATTCTTAATTTTTTAAAAGGGACTTGTTTTATTTCGTGTATGTACAAAAAAAATGTTCAGTAATTTCAGCAGATACGTCATCAACTTAATTTATTGGAGTATGTACAAATTATATTTTGGAGCACATTGCAGACGACTGGCACAGTTTTTTTTTTTTTGATCCTCTTTTATGGCAATTTGTTTCACACAAACATTTTAATTTTCTTGGAGGTTGTACGAAAAAACAGCACGATACCCCGCGTTCCGATTGATGTAAATAGTTACTAGTTATGGGCGTTATAAACCGTAAACAGTTATTGAAACTATTTATTAGCAGCAATACCGAAAACTATGTATTGACTTCTTCAGAAACTATTTATCGGGAGTAACTATTTATTGTGTGGAACGGACGGTTCACTTGCTGTCGCTCGCAACGTGGTACCCGAGCGAGAGCCGATACTAGGCGCCAGGCTGACGGAACCGACGGCAAACGATTCGCGCCAAATTGTAAAATAGGAATTGTAAATACAAAACTTCGTAACATAATGGAAATAAAAACGTGTAAAATATAAAATAGGTTTATAATAGAGGGTAAATATTGTGGATATGTACAGAATAACAATGTACATAAAATCAAATGAACTTTTAATTTAAATACGCCTGCCACCTGGCAGCCAGTCCTAAGCCTGGTCAAAGTATGAAGGAAAGTTCATTTTCATTTATCAAAATAATACTGGTGGTTACTATCGAACACCCAATACTCAGTCACGTCAATAGATAGATGCCGAATAAAATCATTTATTCAATAAAACATGATTTTCCTTCGAACCGAAACCGAGCCCTCAGTCGACACTTGCGATACCCGATACCCATTCAATAACTAGTTATTAAAATAAATAGTTTCAAAAACCGTTATTACAAACTAAACCAATACATAGTTTCGGTATTGCAAAAACGCGTACCGACCCACCACTAATAGTTACCATCATTCCGCACCGCATTCCGAGGACAAAAAGTCTGGATTTTTAATTCGACGAATTTCTGTCTAACTAAAAACGGAAAGCATTTTATCAAAATAAAAATAATCCTTTCCTGAATTCAAGGTTTCAAGTAGAAAAAACTAAGACTTAAAATTTTACAACTATTTTTAAAATGGTAATTAGATTTTTTACCATCATTAAAGTTAAAATTTTTATTAAGGTAATTATTTTTTTTCTACAGGAATCCCTGAACAATAATCCATAGTTTACAAACATCTCTTTGGGAAAACCTCTTTGTTTGTAAAATCTTCACGTCTTCTTGTAAAACAAGAACAAGATTCCAAACCTAATATAAAAAAATATTTACGCCACGCCAAGCCCGCGATCCAAGTTACGCAAACATTATTAACATTGCGTTAAATGCAAACGACGTGTACCGAATTGAATACGGTGGTATTATACTATTTTCACGCAATCATTTCGTTAGATTAGGATTTGATAATATCTCCTCTGTCTGATTTCCTAATTGAACGAGATGTTCCGACTTTAAGTAAAGTTAATAATGAAATCCGTTAAGATTTGGACTTAGTTACACAAATTCATGCAAAACTAACTATTAGAAAACTTTTTGTTTGACTTAACTTTATAGCATTTTTTTGGACGTTCCACAGAGCTCTCGGAGAACATGTCGGTGTCGGTAGAAGAACTCTTAAGCTGCTGCGTCTTCTTTGCCTATCTCGTCTTCGTTTACGCTTACTGCCAGACTGGAAGGTATCCATATCGGAATATATTCCGACAGAATAACCTCGAAGCTATGTTTCTTCTCTGAAATTCAGCATCGGAATGACGAAAAACGTGGCTTCGATGCCTTTTATACTGTGTCTATGCGCCACTGGTGGCGGTAGTTTCTTATATTACACTAAATAACGGAAACGTCGGTAAAATAGTACTGCCGAAAGTAAAAGCTATGTTTTCTATAAGAAATTAGCATCTCTCACCGTGTATCTCGGACAAGGCTCAGAGCACAATGGCGGTTTTATTCAAATTCAAATTCAAACATCTTTATTCAACATAGGCCTTTACAGGCACTTATTGACGTCAAAACAAAGCAAAACATTCTAATTTAAAGAAAACATATTTATCCTTCTATGTGCATACATTCTGAATACACTCAAGATGTCTGCAAATACAAGTAGGAATGAAAAAAAAAGTTGAATCTATCTATTGGAAGGTAAAACCTCTTCATTGTTTTTTCATAAGATCATAAACAAAATGACTATGACATTTTTCAATTTGACATTTACTTACGCCCATGGTGATTGCGTCAGAATCAGTAGCCTCATCACCGCGAGAAATATTCGTGACGCAATCAATGACCATCTCATCCAACGTGAGCGATGGAGCGCGTTCAGAGCCTCGGAGTGTAGTTGTCCAACTCGCTCAGAGGCGTTGAACGGATTGCAGCAACCAAATCTTTTATATACCTCTTTCACATGAACTTTTATTTCTCTCTCTTTCTATCAGATGACATTTTAGATTATAGCCCCCTATATCATCCAATCACGTAAGAGTTAACTCATAGCGATCACTCGCTGTCGCTTCGTGACATTAGAACAATAGCTCTAATGTCATCTGTGACATTAAATCTTTTGTTCTAATGTCATGATGATTATCGCGAGGAGTTATACTTCGCGCGAAGGCTTTAAACGCGCTCCTGTATTATTTTCCTTATCCCTCACAATAAATGTTGAAGTTTTCAAACGCTGACATTAGTGCGGTTCATCATTTGGAGTGCGGTTCATAATTTGATAACAGCGCTCGTGTGCGCTATTTGCACGCAAACAATCGGTCCAAAATTGCTCATGTGCACATTTTGTATGCGGTATGACGTAATTGATGACGTCACCGATTGATGCTGACAGTGCTAACAGAAAAGAGGTAGTGCACTGTCTCCAGAACTGTCAATGTCAAAGTCAACATCAGTTTTATTTTTATTTTATTTTGTTGGAATTTATTTTTTCATTAGATTATCTACAATTAATAGAGAAGTGATCTGTAAAGATATTGGAGGCACAATACGTCTCCCTCCAATTTTTCTTTTCAAATTACATTAACTGTCAACTTGACAGACTCACAGATCGAAAGCTCGGTTCAAAATTGATCTGAGTGCTTACGTCCGTGAGCAGTGCTAACAATTTGAACGGGGTTTTTTCATGCATGCAAACGTTTGCACTGATATCTGATTATGAACCGCACCATTGATATCAGCGCTCGTGTGCGTTATTTGCACGCAAACAATCGGTCCAAAATTGCTCATGTGCTCATTTTGTATGCGGTAAGACGTAATTGATGACGTCACCGATTGATGCTGACAGTGCTAACAGAAAAGAGGTAGTGCATTGTCTCCAGAACTGTCAATGTCAAAGTCAACATCAGTTTTATTTTTGTTAGTTTGTTCGAATTTATTTTTTGATTAGATTTTCTACAGTGCTCTGTAAAGATATTGGAGGCACAATACGTCTCCCTCCAATTTTTCTTTTCAAATTAGATTAACTATCAACTTGACAGACTAACAGATCGTTTTAACGGGTTGTTTGCATGCATGCAAACGTTTGCACTGATATAAGATTATGAACCGCACCCATTGACACTTGAAAGTCGAATGACAGAACACTCACAACGATTATGATCCGAGGCATGGTCACCGTAAACGCAAGATGCCGAACGTAATGACGTCGTCGATGACGTCAGGTTGGATGCTGTGAGCACGCTTACGGTGATTCGAAACGACTTTTAGCGCGCTGACATCGATATCATCACCATTCGGAACGCACCATCATAGTGATGATTGTAATTATTTTCGTAATTTGGAACGCGGGGTGATGGAACGTGCCGTAAGAGACCACGTCAACGTCAATGTCAAATATGTCATTATTATTATTGAGAAATGTCAGATTGTGGTTGATTTCGCCGAGTTTCGTTGTTTGGTGGTTGTTTGTTTGAGTTGAGGGTGTTGGGTGCTCGTTTAAAGGATTTCTGGCACGATTGTGTTCGATATTTGGGTGTGTTCAATAGCGAGGCAGTTTACTATTAATGGTTATATAGTCGAGTGGAAACGCGGCTCGTAAAACGCTTACAAGGAACTATGTTACGATCCTTTCTGGATTTGTTTTGGGACGAAGATGTGTGGTTACCGCCGAATACAACTTGGAATGATATCTCCCCAGGACCCGATAAGGACGTGGTTTATACTAATTACTGGGATTTACTATATCCCATTCCCTTGGCTTTTGTACTTATAGCATTCAGACACACGTTAAATAAGTAAGTAGATTTTTTTTACGCACGTTCAGACGTGCCAGTGTGGTGCCAGTTCATTAGCGAATGATGTTACGCTCCGTGAGTCACTTGGCCGTTATCTATCATGTGTAAAACGGCATATTATTTATAAGCAAAATTATACTGAGTAAACTAATGTTTAAGTGGTTTATTTTTCTTTTAACACTAAGTAATCCCAGACTCATAGTTTGGATATTATTTAACTGTTACTTAATTGTTGGCTTAATAAAGTACAAAAGAGATTATTACAGTGGAAATTTCGTTGAGGCTGGTAAGTCCCAGTGGTTAAATCATCAATATTGTATGTTGAAGACATGCATTCAATTCCCACCTGAGTCAATATTTTTCTTGTATTGATTTATTAATACAATTTATTTAATATTTTTAAATATTTTTTTTCCAATTCGTACACGGTCAACCATTCCCACATTTTATGGGTTGACTGGTAGAGAATGCCTCAGGCATTAAGTCCGTCTCTTGTACACTCTTGATTAACCGAATTTGACAGTTAAACTTGATATTCTTGTTATTAAAATTGATATTATTGATATACTTTCTCATTTTATTGATGTCGGCAGTATGGCTTTTATTGATGAAGTCAACACATTGTCTTGATCGATAATGCTCAATAAACTTAGCATGTAACTTTTCAACTTTTCTTAAGGCAAGGTTTCTCAGGAAATGTATTCGTGCACAGTGGTTGATTTGCTGTATCTTTTCTTGGCGGTTGGTGGTTGATTTGCCAAGTCTAGGCACTCACATAAGCCAGATTGTTTCTGTACAGGATAAAAGTTTAGTTGACAGTTTATCACCATCATCATCATTCATCATCATTTATTTACTCATAAAACATGGGTAAATACATAGGTGTTAAATGCTAAAGAGAGATTACAGCCATGATTCGCCATAGGCATATATAAAAGTAAATAAGAATTAAATATGTCAAGATTCTAAACAAGCCTAAATACAATAATAATAATAAATGAATGTCAAATTGGGATAACCACGAACTTATAAATATTTACAATCACAAAAATATAAAAATAATAATAATATTTATAATGTCAATGAAACTTCTGTCATTTTATGTAATAGGTACTAATGGTGCGTTCCGGATAATATCGCGAATCCAACCAAATTAAATCGTCACAAAATATAAGGGCTATTGAATCAGTAGGTTATGTCATGACTTTGGTCAGATTCGCGATATTATCACTTTTATCGTTTTACGGAACGCAGAGTTAATAATATATGTAGTCAAATTAAGGATTTACTATGTCAAATAAGTTACAATGTCAAATAAGAAAAAAAACAATTAAATCAAACCAATATAATAAAAGGTTTACATATGATTTAATAAAAAAAATGTTTTTAATTTCATAAATATTTGTTTTAGATATTGGTTTGCACCATTTGGATTGTCATTAGGGATAAAGAACACAAGGCCGAAGAAAGCTCCAAGTAATCCAAAATTGGAGGCTGCTTACCAGGCCACACCAAAAATTAAACATAAGCAGGTAAATAAACAATATTTTTATCACACTTTGTTTCTAGGGATGGTGCTCATTTTTATTCGGCTATGACAGCTATTTATTAAATTTTGCAAGCGCAGGCATTTATTGCTCTTTTATGTTTTAATAATAATAATATTTTCGATAGAAATAAAATATTTCATTGCAGTTACAGATACTAGATCTTATATCACAAGGTCTGTGCCGTGCATATTTCTTGTTTTGTATTAATACATTTGGAAGTTATAATTACAATAATTTAAGTATAATATATAAACATACATTTTACAGGAACTCTACACAAAACCCACAATTTCGGAAGGTTTTGTCTATTATTAAAGAAACATTTTTTCAGTTTTGTAAAGTTAGGAACGAAATTATTAGTTATAATAATATTAACATGTTAATTTTTAATGTGACTTGCTTACATTTAAGTTTTGTTTAATAGGCATTAGTGCCATTATTAAAACCATTTTATTGTTATCACCAATTCGAAAACTAAGTACTAAGATATTCGATACGTCTTTTCAAATATTGTTAACTTAGTTGTATTGTTTGCGCCTTCTAGTAACTGTGCTTGTTTTCGTTTTTCAGTTGTTTTTGAACAAGGATCAGGTATCATTATTTATTCACACTAAATTAGAGTGCACCACTTTCAAATGGATTTTATTTACACACATAGCACACATATAGTTGTAAAATTATTTAGACTTGTATAAAAACCACCATATTTTGTGATAGGTGGATGAAAAAGACATTCATTATATTATTTCTTTTAGGTGATGTAAAGGATGATTTGGATTGTGGTTTCATTACTAATTACCATTTTTAATTTTTTTTATACAACTGGGTGAAGCTCTTGATCTTCATCCTACCTGATGGTAAACGACGGTAAAGCCGAAATTGGAAGCGAGCTTCACCCAAACTCCTCAACAACTGAGCAACTGGCTATCTTGCCTCTAATTATCGAAACGGAATGATGTAATTAACATTGTTATTATGGTGACTAGGTAACTTGGCAGGACGGTGGTACCTGAAATTAGTTTGTTTTGAATAGAGAGTGGAAATGCTTCCACTGTTAAATTGGCATTTTATAAAAAACTAGCTGTGCCCGTGAACTACGTTTCACCATAATAATTTAAAAAAAACTTATCTTATCACTTAGGGGTATAAAAATAGTTTGCGGCCTATTCTCAGATCTACCGAATATACACAAAATTTCATAAAAATCGGTCAAACCGTTTTGGAAGGGGGAAAAATAAAACGATTGAATAAAAAAAACAGGTAGCGACTGATGATGAGATACTATTTTAATATGAACTTGAGTGAGCGAAAAATTTACTAAACTAACGACCTATATTAATTAATAATAAAATCCAGAACGAGCTTACAAAAAGTGGGGGTAATGAATAATCAATTTTGGATATTTAAATTTTAAACGTGCGTCAAAATTGTCTACTGTAGGTACGCCTACTTAAATAGGTTAGGTTAGGTTCAGAACATGACCATGCGTAGCGGAGCGAGCGCAGCCTCATACCTACTATTCTATGGGAACCTATACCACTGAAATCATTTTATTAAGATCTTCCAATTTTAACATCTTCTAATTCTTAAATAGGTTCAAGGTGTGGCACAACCATGATTCATACACAACACAACCCAACCTTTTCCCATACATTTTGAGATTAAGTTTGAAAAAAATTTAAAAATTAATTTCTCGAAAACTACGATTTGCCGAGTGGTACAGGGGGTAGCTCCCCTCCTCTCGTTATTAATTTACAAAAATCAATAACAAAATTAAAAAAAATTTAACTAAAGTACTTTGCTCATTATGGTATTTTTCAAAGTGGTTTTTCTATTCGAAACACTTCATCTATATAAATAAAAATGTATCTTCGAAATGTATGTAGGTACGCCCATAACTTTCGAACGACTGCACCAAATCGGATGATTCTTGGTTTTATGTATTCGCTATTGGTAGGACAAGGTTTGTATAAAAGAAAATATTTGAAAAATTATTACAGGAAAAAAATGAATTTAAAATATGTTCACGTAAAAGTGGCAGATTGACATTCAGGCTACTTCAAATCTATGGTTTCTTATGGCGCCTCTTCACAATGGCCCATGATGGCCAAGTATACACAATCACGATTGTGTAGAGGGCATGATTGTCTATGATCGGCCATCATCGCCGGTAATTGTGAGCAATCGGCGAATTGTCGGTACATCAAAGGAATGATGGCCCATGATGGCATACGCGTCCACACAATCGCCGATTACTCAGTACGTATTTGTCTCGAGTACAGTGTAGACTTCTCGGTAAATAAATTTTACTCATATGATGTTTTTTTTTTCACGCACATTAAGTAGATGATTATAAGAGCTAAGTAAAAATATTGCCGCTTCCGCGGTAATCTGTTCGATGTCCATTTTTAACAAACTTCAAAAATGGAGAGATTGTCAATTTGATGCTTATGTTTTTTTTTGTGTGTATGTTACGCGATTACGCTTACGATTAATTTTTGTAATTGTGGACCGATTTTCAAAATTATTTTTGTATTCGATAGAGTATACTCCAAGGGTAGTCCCATGGTCACCAAAGTTAGGATCTGATGATGGGATCCCATTAAAATCGAGGAAAACCCTTAAATTTTAAGGTTTGTCCAACGTGTTTTGTGTGTATGTTACGCGATTACTCCGCCAATTGTAGACCGATTTTCATTTTTTTTGTATTTGATAGAGAATACTCCTGGGGTGTTTCCAAGGTTACCAAAATCAGGATCTGATGATGGGATCCCAAGAAAATCGAAGAAAACGCAAATTTACTTAAAATTAGCGTTTTCCTCGATTTTTTAAATTAGAGCTTCTTTCACTAATGAGATTCACAAGATACAAACAACATCACACTTCTATATTGAAGTCGGTGACAAATTTTAAGACTTTCGAGGAGATCATCGTTTGGCACCGACTTCAATATAGAAGTGTGATCTTGTTTGTACCTATTCTTATATTATTTTTAATTTTTCAGTCTTTTTGAAGTCGGTTTTTAGTTTTTGTAAAATATTTTTGATAGACGTCTTATCATAACAGTAAACAGTTAGTAAATGAATGTTCACGATTGTGTGGAGAGTTGCCCGATCATGGCGGCAATGATGGACGATCATTTGATGGGCCATCATGGGCCATTGTGAAGAGGCGCCATTATGGCGCCTTTTCACAATGGCCCATGATGGCCAAGTATACACAATCACGATTGTGTAGAGGGCATGATTGTCTATGATCGGCCATCATCGCCGGTAATCGTGAGCAATCGGCGAATTGTCGGTACATCAAATGGCGCCTCTTCACAATGGCCCATGATAGCCAAGTATACACAATCACGATTGTGTAGAGGGCATGATTGTCTATGATCGGCCATCATCGCCGGTAATTGTGAGCAATCGGCGAATTGTCGGTACATCAAAGGAATTATGGCCCATGATGGCATACGCGTCCACACAATCGCCGATTACTCAGTACGTATTTGTCTCGAGTACAGTGTAGACTTCTCGGTAAATAAATTTTACTCATATGATGTTTCTTTTTTCACGCAAATTAAGTAGATGATTATAAGGCTAAGTAAAAATATTGCCGCTGTCGCGATAATCTCTTCGATGTCCATTTTTAACCGACTTCAAAAAAGGAGGAGATTCTCAATTCGATGCTTATGTTTTTTTTGTGTATGTTACGCGATTACGCCGCTAATAATTGTGGACCGATTTTCAAAATTATTTTTGTATTCGATAGAGTATACTCCAAGGGCAGTCCCATCCCATGGTCACCAAAGTTAGGATCTGATTTATTTATTTATAAATGGCTCTCCATGGTTGGTTACATCAACACTCAAAATACAATCATGTTAATTACTTAATTTGCTAGATGCACCAACTAGTAAAGGAAAGCACCACATGCTAATATTATATACCTACTTAGTAGAGAGAATACCAATATAACTATTGTTTACAAAACTATAAGTAAACCGAACGAGACTATCGCAATATGTAACAATTTTGTTTAACAAATACAAAATATAAAAAATATAACAAAATATAAAAAATTCAATAATTTGAATTAATGGACTTGAAAAGTTAGAGAGAGTTGGCCATATCGGCCGAGATCCGAATTAAATTGAACTTAAATTTACTAAAAGTATCTCCAAAGATGTCTAACAGATCACTACGCTCATTAACCAATTTACATATTCGGGGTACAGGCGAGCGATCTGATGATGGGATCCCATGAAAATCGAGGAAAACCCTTAAATTTTAAGGTTTGTCTAACGCGTTTTGTGTGTATGTTACGCGATTACTCCGCCAATTGTGGACCGATTTACATTTTTTTTGTATTTGATAGAGTATACTCCTGGGGTGGTTTCAAGGTCACTAAAATCAGGATCTGATGATGGGATCCCAAGAAAATCCGAAAGATCCGAGGAAAACGCTAATTTACTTTTAATTAGCGTTTTCCTCGATTTTTTAAATTAGGGTTTCTTTCACTAATAAGATTGCATTCACTAAAAAATAAAAAATATTTTACAAAAAATAAAAACCGACTTCAAAAACACTGAAAAGTTAAAAATAATATAAGAATAGGTACGTACAAACAACATCACACTTCTATATTGAAGTCGGTGACAAATTTTAAGACTTTCGAGGAGATCATCGTTTGGCACCGACTTCAATATAGAAGTGTGATCTTGTTTGTACCTATTCTTATATTATTTTTAACTTTTCAGTGTTTTTGAAGTCGGTTTTTAGTTTTTGTAAAATATTTTTGATAGACGTCTTATCATAACAGTAAACAGTTATTAAATGAATGTTCACGATTGTGTGGAGAGTTGCCCGATCATGGCGGCAATGATGGACGATCATTTGATGGACCATCATGGGCCATTGTGAAGAGGCGCCAAAAGAAATTATGGCCCATGATGGCATACGCGTCCACACAATCGCCGACTATTCAGTACGTATTTGTCTCGAGTACAGTGTAGACTTCTCGGTAAATAAAGTTTACTGTATGATGTTTCTTTTTTCACGCACATTAAGTAGATGATTATAAGAGCTAAGTAAAAATATTGCCGCTGCCGCGATAATCTCTTCGATGTCCATTTTTAACCGACTTCAAAAAAGGAGGAGATTCTCAATTCGATGCTTATGTTTTTTTTTTGTGTGTATGTTACGCGATTACTCCGCCAATTGTGGACCGATTTTCATATTTTTTTTGTATTTGATAGAGTATACTCCTGGGGTGGTTCCAAGGTCACCAATATCAGGATCTGATGATAGGATCCCAAGAAAATCGAGGAAAACGCTAATTTACTTAAAAGTAGCGTTTTCCTCGATTTTTTAAATTAGGGTTTCTTTCACTAAAAAGATAGCATTCACTAAAAAATAAAAAATATTTTACAAAAAATAAAAACCGACTTCAAAAACACTGAAAAGTTAAAAATAATATAAGAATAGGTACATATAAACAACATCACACTTCTATATTGAAGTCGGTGAGAAATTTTAAGACTTTCTAGGAGATCATCGTTTGGCACCGACTTCAATATAGAAGTGTGATGTTGTTTGTACCTATTCTTATATTATTTTTAACTTTTCAGTGTTTTTGAAGTCGGTTTTTAGTTTTTGAAAAATATTTTTGATAGACGTCTTATCATAACAGTAAACAGTTAGTAAATGAATATTCACGATTGTGTGGAGAATTGCTCGATCATGGCGGCATTGATGGACGATCATTTGATGGGCCATCATGGCCCATTGTGAAGAGGCGCCTCGATCATGGCGGCATTGATGGACGATCATTTGATGGGCCATCATGGGCCATTGTGAAGAGGCGCCTTTACACTGTTGTATGTCAATAGGTTTAAGATAAAATGCCGCTCACCATAAATAAATCATTTGCCAAATACTGAAAAAAATGCAGGACCTAATATTTGTTTGTGTGTCACTCAAACAAATATTAGGTCGCTCAAATATTATGAAGCTTCTCATTTTGTATTTGAAGTAACTCGAATGAATGTTTATAAGTTACTGTTCTGTTGATTTGTCGTCATTCGTTACCCCAGCTGAGCCACATATATCTCTGAAACGCGCAAACGACAATCTCTGAAACTTGCCGACAAATTCTGACAAACTCTAGACATTATAGCGGCATACTCAAACAATCTATATTTCATTGTTTTTTATTTGTGGCCCAGCTGGGGCCTGCCATACGGGAACTACGTTTCGCCATAAAAATTTTCAAAAAAAAAGACACCGTTGTAATTTAGGGGTATAAAAAATAGTATACCCATTCTCAGACATACCGAAAATACACAAAAATTTATAAAAATCGGTCAAGCCGTTCCGGAGGAGTTCGGTAACAAATACTGTGACACGAGAATTTTATATATTAGACTAGCTGTACCGGCGAATTACGTTTCGCCATAATAAAAAATAGTTTACGACCTATTCTCAGACTTACTGAATATACACATAAAAATTCATAAAGATTGGTCGAGCCGTTTCGAAGGAGTTTGGTAACAAACACTGTGACACGAGAATTTTATATATTAGAAGATTAGATTTCTCTTTCAATTACGCCGCTCGCGGCGAAATCGTGCGTTTCTGTCGCAAAGACTTTTTGTTTCTTTGTCAGTCATAGTCATACTAGCTGTGTCCACGAACTATGTTTCTCCATAAAAATCTGGAGAGGGGCCATCTTTATCACCTAAAAAATAGCCTATGACCTATTCTCAGACCTACCAAATAGACACAAAAAACATAAAAATCGGTAAAGTCGTTGCCAAGGAGCTCGATAACAAACACTGTGACACGAGATTTTTATATATTTGATTAAAGAGATCGATCAACAAAGATATTTTTAACGACGACGGAAAAAAGTGTTATAAGTTATACATGGGTATCTGTGTGTCTGGCTGTGGCATCAGAGCTCCCCAACGAATGGACCGATTTTGATGCGGTGTTTTCCGTTTGAAAACTGACATGATCGACATGGTCCTTATCTTAGCTATAATTTATGAAGATCTGCAGGCCTATCACCGATCTCAAGCTTTTCAAATGATATAATGATGAAACCATAGTGCGAAACAAAAAATAACATTTTTGATTATTCGTTCATTATATCATGATGGACATCATTGAAATTATATCATAATGATAATATCATTGGAGATCGGTCATAGGAAATGAAGCATTTCATGACTTCTTCATCTCAAAATTTATACCATGTCATACGATGATAGATCCATAATAGGCCTGCAGTTCAGGCGTTTCAAGATCATGAGCTTATTTGCTAGTTGATGAAGGGATCTCACCAACTTTCACAGCTCCGAATGATTTCAAATTTGGTGCAGTTTCTTTTTTAGACGATAAATTCGCTTTATTAAATCTAAGAAGTTTAGCATCTCTGACGACGTCGTCGAAACAGACTCGGTGTACTCGTATTTGTTGAGTGCACCAATAAAGGCGATGAACATTTTTTATTTATTTATGAGTGAAATGAAGAAAAGCCTATAATAAGTTCTTCATTTGCCAACAGGTGCTTGGAATATCATTGTTTATTACGAGTAGGTATGTAGGAAACTCATTTTCCTCGGCGAACTCTATAGCATTTATGACGAACTGGTAACCCCATTACACTGATCCATCTTTATGCTTACAATAATCGTAAATAGTAGATCTTGTTATATCACTTTACAAATACTCGTCGAAAATATGCCCGGTAATCTTGTCTTCACTATCTATGCAGAAACAGATAATCTGGACTTTACGATATTGATATGAGTAATTGATCGGCTAATATGTGCATGTAGCACATGTTAAACGCCGGTGTGATAAACTTCGTCTGCTTCAATATTTAAGTCTAATTGGGATGATGACTGAATTCTAATTTTTACGTCTCGTCATTAAATATTAAAATACCGTGGAAAAAATATGCAGTCCTGTGAAATTAGAATTAAAATCGGCTAAGAAATACGTTAGATACAAGCATTTTAAGTTGTTAATTTGAAGGCGATTAGACAGAGAGATCCGACATCAACCGTGACGTCATAGTTGAGTACGGCCATATTGACTCCTTTAAATTGTCGTTTTGCTAGAAAGAGATGGAAAAAATCTTTAATACCTTATATCTCGGTTGTTTTTATAGTTATTCGAAAACCGATTTTTTTTTCTGTTTATTATATGAATGAGCTTCTATTAAAGCAAAAAAAAAATTCTTAGTCGTCTAGCCAATTGCATTTGGTTCAGTTTGCAGTTGTGCTAGAATGTTTGCAACATATACCGGGTTATTTTTTTAGTCACCAGCCAAATTTCGCGTGCTTATCCAGACAAGCATACTGAACAACTTTGACTATGGGAGCAATCTTGAAATCGTGAAAAAAATCGTCTGTGCAATTTCAGTGGATGTTGAACATTTGTATGGATTAGTTTTTTTTGTCGTAGTCAGTCACCCACGGAAACGCTACGCACGGACGCGCAGCTTGATGACGTCACGAACACGTGCATGCATGCATGTGCTGCTGTAGAACGATTGGCATACATAGCCAGATCAAAGTACTCTCGTTGCTATCGGGCATAGCCTCTGTGTGCATATCCTACACGGCAGCAGTGTATAGCGCGCGCAGTGATGTGCTGCGTGAGGGACATATCCGATCAGCCCCTGTATGACGGTTCACCGTGATCGTATTTTAACAGTTCACCGCGCTAAAACGGTTTATCACATTGTTTTGGTGGTCATACACGCGAGCAAAACGGACATGATGAACGTCAATTCATGCGTTGCGTGTCCGTGGGTTGCAGACAGTGGACGCTAACATTACTATTTTCACACATAGCGAAGCTAAGTCAACGTGCGTGGCATTGCCATGCGCCGAAGTGGAGTAACACCTTTATCGGCATTTACCATCTAGAGATGACCGCCAAGAACACACATTAAAAGTGTTAGTCTGGCCTGTTTTGTCGAATTTACTCTCTCGCCGCATAACGTTCAAATAATATTCACACAATATCGCGATAGTAAAGAACAGTCAACATGACTGACTTTTGATCGACTTCGGCGTGGTATTTTCGGATTCGGTTCAGTTGGGAGGCACCACTCCGAAGCTTGTTGACTAGTATGCATGTCTAACTTGTAAACTGTAAACCCACGTCTTTCATGAATGTTGGGTCGGCATTGACTCGTTCTAGCATGTCCACAGCGATTCTTATGCGTATGAGTTTTTGGAGATAATTCACAACTTTTGCGACTAGCCGAGCGGCAACATGTTTAATACCTAAGTGCATTATTTAAAACACGACTTGTGAGACTGATGGTGCGTTCCGAATTGCGATAAAAGCGATAATATCGCGAATCCGACCAAATTAAATCGTCACAAAATATTAGGGCTAGTGAATCAGTAGGTTATGTTGTGACTTTGGTCGGATTCGCGATATTATCACTTTTATCGTTTTACGGAACGCAGGGACAGTAAGTTCAGCGGCTATCTCTCTCAAACTTGAATGAGGATTATTAGACATAATTTCCTTCACTTTTGCGATGTTAACTTCAGTTGAAGACGTTGATGGCCTACCAGAACGAGGCAAATCGTCCATCACATCTCGACCGCTTTTGAACCACATGCACGTGTTTTTGATAAAGTCGATTCACCGTAAAGTTTCTGTAATATTTTCAGTGACTCCTACCGAACACAAAATTCAATAAATAAGCGGTGCAAAATTTAAGATAAACTCTTTGTTCGATGTTTTTGTCCATTATGTAATACGCAATACACACTAGATGTGATCTAACTAAAAACAGCACCGTATTTAATAACAGATAAGTAGAACCCAAATTCCGCGCTAAAACTGGAAAACAGTTGCGCCAATCTAATAACAAAAAATTGAATTTGGAACCATAAACAAATCATTCATTCCCGATACTTTTTTGACTGAATGTACAAGCGAGCGGGCAACTCAGTACTAGAGATGCTGCGGCGGAAATAGGTTAGTTAAAGATCTACCCTTATCTAAGCTATTTCTGCCGCCAAGCAGCTGGCTAAGTACAGGCAGTGAAATTACTGGGTACTTTGACTTGACACCTTATGTCACAAGTTGGCAACCTATCTTACATTGCGGTCCTTGCATGGGTTTTATATTTGGGGTTTTAAATTCTATAGGATCCTTTTACTATAGGCGTCTGTAGCGTAGCCACTTACCACCATGAACGTGTGGGCAGCTCTCAGAAGAATAACTAAAGCTGTAGTGATTGTTCTGAGGGGCAGCTTGCTTTTTTGACAAGTTGTAAAATTTTCTCTCAGTGTTGCGCGTAAACAAATTTTCGTTGGAGAACCACTTTTAAATGATATGTCTATGACGCTGCGGTGTCACCGTGATTCATCCGTTTAGTGTCTATTACTTTGATTGTGGGCCTTGATAAACTATTTCGGTGCAGCGATTTGGATATTTTTAGTCGTATACCGTTGTTTGACATTTGACTGACCACTTTCGCTGCGATAAGTGATTAAAGTTTACACGTCACTTTTTTGGGAATGGTCTTTTTTTAAATTCATCATCATCACCATCTCTCGGTCTCTCCTTTCAAGGCTTTCCTGTATATTCCCTATGAGTGTTGTGATAAGTTACTAAGTTAGACACTTCACCTTGACCCTTGACGTCTGATGGGCGGCGGGAGTGTGACGGGGATTCGAAATAGTGGGAAAATTGGGGATATTTGAAATTGTGGGATTTGCGATCCCAACAGCTCCATCCATACAAATGAAAATTACCGCCGGTCACACTCGCTCCTCGTGCAATACCCGAGGTCGTGGGTCTAAACTGAAATTAAGTTCATTAAGCAAGCACTAAATCAGTGATGTCAATCTCGCCGAGTCCTTGAAATGTAATCGATTAGGCAGCTACGTTTCATGCTATTGATCAGTTAATTGGTGTCGCTTCGTTCGCGAACTGATGTTTTGTGGTGAGACTAGTGGAGTGGGAGCTTCGGTGTTGAGTCGTCTGCGTGGGAACCGCTATCTGGCCTATTTCCGCTGCAGCGGCGCCGGCGCTTGAATGAATGAATTAATAAATTCTTTATTGTTAATAAGAAAAACGCATATCCGTAATTGTGTGCTAACAAAACAAGAATTAACTAAAGGAGGCCTTATTGCCTAGGCGGCAATCTCTGCCAGGCAACCTTTAGGTAGAGGGAAGTTGATATATGAAATTAGAGATAATGACGCTTGTATCACTATGTTCCGGTTTGAATGAAACTACTGGGCCTACTGTGATTTGACATCTTACGTCACAAGTTGACAACGTACATTGGCGTCCCTTAAGGGGTGCAGCCCCCCTAGAAAAATGCCACACGCTAACTTTTACCAGGGTCGTGTGCTTGGGTACCTCCGTCTTACCTGTTTCTGCCGCAAAGCAGCAGTGCTTGCATTGCTGTGTTCCGGTTTGAAGATATGGCATTGAAATTACCAGGTACCGTGACTTTACGTCTTAAGTCACAAGTTGGCAACGTACACTGTGGCCCTTGTGGGGGTTGCAGTCTTACTGCGAATCTCACAGGAGCCACATGTATTTATAGGTGACTGTTACCACTTACCATCAGGTGGACAGTTTGCTTGTTTGCCAACGTAGTGGCAATAAAAATAAAAAAAGTAAAAATGTATGGAGATGACATAAGTTGCGGAAAAAATAGCGTGAGATTGTCACAGGCTAATGTCATGTCCATACATTTTTTCTGCGGAACGACTGCGGAAAAGTTAGCGTGTGGCATTTTGTCTAGGGAGATCTTCGAATCTTACGTGAACCTTGCGAACTTATTAGGTCTTAAGCTAAAGTGCCGACTTTGTTTTTGAAGGTGTAACAGATAACCATCATGCAACTCACACTTGCATTTGTATTTTAGTTTTTGTTGTCCATATTTTTTTTTGTAGAATGCATAATAAAAGCCCCCCTTACCCCTATTTCACAATCTCTGACAGGATGAATGTCATATATTTTTTGACAATAGGCTAGATGACAAAAATTTTTTTTTTGCTTTAATAGAAGCTCATTTATATAATAAACAGAAAGAAAATATCGGTTTTCGAATAACTATAAAAACAACCAAGATATAAGGTATTAAAGATTTTTCCATCTCTTTCTAGCAAAACGGCAATTTACAAGGAGTTTATATGGCCGTACTCAACTATGACGTCACGATTGATGTCGGATCTCTCTGTCTAATCGCCTTCAAATTAACAACTTAAAATGCTTGTATCTAATGTATTTCTTAGCCGATTTTAATTCTAATTTCACAGAACAGCATCTTTTTGCACGGTGTTTTAATATTTAATGACGAGACGTAAAACTTAGAATTCAGTCATCATCCCAATTGTGGCACCTGTCAGCCAAGATGATAGGCGGCTGATGGTACAGTCGCCTATAGTACACGTGGTTCCTGTGGGGTTAGAATCTACAGTGTCTACAAATACCCCAATGTACGTTGCCAATTTGTGACATAAGATGTCAAGTCACAGTACCCAGTAATTGGCTAGATCGACGGTCCCTACGTAAAGTCTCAGATGTAGCACTTGGGTGATTTTCACTTTTTTATTTAATTGTTTTCCCCTAACACAGCTCTATCGACTAATGAAAAATAAAAATATTAAAATGCAATAATTATGTAGATATCGAAGTATGAAAAACACTATAACTACAATGTAAATTAATTTCACCGCCGTAATACTTCGTTAGTGTCACTAGCTTAATGATATATCGGAACGTCACTGCATGGACCGCCTCGCGCTACCCACTTGTGTCAGTTGCGCGCACAAGCTCCATCGGTGTAGCCGCATATAAGTATCGTGACAAAAATGAGTCACAGGTGTAAGAAAATGTTCAAAAAATTAAATTTACCGGTTCCTGCTAAAGATAAAAAAAAACTGTCGGGCCAAAAAAAGTAAAAGAGCAGTTAGAGCACTATCGGGTAAGTTTTATTATGACAATATTAATGCACAAACAAAGTTGATTTCCTTTATTATTGAAAGCTGTTACATTATTTACAAATTAAAGTTTTCAAAATAACATCTGCTTTAGTAATAAAATATATTATCAGTGTGTTTAACATAAATAACCAAATATCCCATGAAAATATTCCCATGTGTATGTTACGTAATTATACGACGGTTCTCTCGATGTTATTAAAATTGTATGTGGTAGTTACTAAATTGTACAATGGGTAACTCGATGTTCTTAAAATAGAATATGGCAGTTACTTAATTGTACGTGGGAACTAAAATATTTTTCTTCAGAGTAAATGGTTGGTACTTATTTATACGTCGGGAATATACTACTTATGTAGTTTTTTTTGAAAAGGTAAGTGAATTGAATTAGCACCGAATTACTAGTAAGTTTTGTTATAGATACTGGGTATTAATATAATGGTATTTTATTATAGAATCACCATTGCCAGCTGACTATTCAGAGATAGAAATGGAAGAACTAAGAAGAATTTTAACCGAAAATAAATCTGAAGGTATTCATAATTATTTTTTTATAACTGGTGGTTATGAGTATCAATGCATTGAGTAAGAAAACCTACTAATATCAATTAATTTGCTTTTCAGATCCGCTAAATGATACAATTTCAGGCAATGAAATTGACGAAGCAGGTGATGCAATTTCTGATGCAGAGAACATCCCTGTTGAACTAGAAAGTCCTAGCATACTGTTGCCTTCTCCTTCAACTTCAACTATAATTAACAATATGGATTCCACGATGTTATCTTTGAATTTGCTTTCGGTATCTACAGCTATAGTTAACTCGCCTTTAACTCCAATAGTTGAAGAATCTAAGACAGTTGGTTTAGAGGATAATACTCTCAGAAGACATACGAGCACACCAATTCCTTCTCCTTCTTCTTCGAAAGATCTAACGATAACAGATTTGAATTTACCCTCAGTATCCACTATTAATACAGTAAACTCCCCTTTGGCTCCTATACTTGAAGAATCTGTAAATAGTATAGCAGATTCAGAATCAAGCAATTCTGAAACGATTCAAACAAAATCTAAAAAAAGGAAATGCACAAAAAGGAAAGATATAGGGAAAAATCGAAAAGTTCATAAAAGCTCTTGGATAGACAATAAAAGAAAATCATTAAAATATCTAGGACAAGAGTACAAGAGCCGAAACGGAAAGATAAACTCTTCGAAAAAGCTATTGTCGGCCTGTAACGAAAAATGTAGGCTTCAGTGCACAAAAAAAATTAGCCAAATCGTAAGGAAGGAAATGTTTGAGAAATTTTGGGCCCTTGGTGATCGTTTGCGGCAGTGGGAACTATTAACACGTTTCTGTGACCGAATAACTAAAAGGCGAGTTACTACCGAAGTACATTCAAATCGAAAGTTTACACTTAGATACTTTTTACCCGAAAACTTTCAGGCAGATAAGAAAATTAAAGTTTGCCGCACAATGTTTTTAAACACGTTTTCTATTGGTGAAGGTGTACTACGATCAGCGCTTAATAAACTTGCAGACGGAGATGGAATTCTTATCAAAGGGGATGATAGAGGACATCACCACAATCATCGCATTATTGTTGATGAAGAAATGAAAAGAAGCGTTTGCGATCATGTAAAATCTTTTGTACCAGTTGAATCACATTATACTCGCAAAGATTCGTCAAAATTATATTTAGATAGCTTTTACTAAAATGTTTAAAATGTATAATGATTGGATTTTAGAGACTAATACATATTCTAATAAGGCAATAACCTTTAGACAATATAGAGATATTGTAAATGACCACTTTAATATTGAATTTCACCGCCCGAAAAAAGACCAATGTGACGAATGCACGGCATTTAAAAATTATCCAAGACCTGTTAACGAAGCAACTTTTTTAAAATATAATAGTCATATAAAGAATAAAGATATGGCTAGGACATTAAAAAATCAAGACAAATTACGCGCTATTAATTCACCCAATGATATCATTACAGCTGCTTTTGATTTCCAAAAGGTTTTATCAACACCTCATGCTGAAACTAGTGTACTGTACTATAAACGAAAGCTCTCTGTATTTAATTTTACTATATTTGATATGGGCAAAAAGTTTGGTAAGTGCTATATGTGGCACGAAGGAATCGCAAAAAAAGGAGCAAACGAAGTGGCTAGCTGTTTGTTTGACTACATCAAAGTTAATTCAGAAAAAGGTATCAAATCCTTTTATTTTTATTCTGACAATTGTAGCGGGCAAAACAGAAATAGAGTTGTATTCGTTTTTTATTTGTTTGCTGCCAAAAAATTTAATGTTCACCGATTCCTAGAAAAAGGTCATACTCAAAATGAGAATGACAGTATTCACGCCTTAATAGAGCGATGTGCAAAAAATAAGACTATCCACACGCCTGAACAATGGTTTACTTTAGTTAGGTGGTCAAAAGAGACTGGAACTCCTTATGATGTAAAGGAAGTATTAAATAACGACGTATTTAACTTTAAAAAACTACTCGATGGTAAAAACTGGTCAAAAAATGAAAATAATAACAAGATTTACTGGTCAATAAGGGAGGTCAAAGTGAACTCTACAGAGCCGGAAGTGCTGTACTATAAGACAGATTTTGAAGAAACTTCTCATAAGCGTTTAATAGTTTGTAGAAGTCAAAATAGGAGACGTCAAAATGCAAATAATACGGAAATCATACTTGAACAGGCATATACTGGAACTATTTCAATACCAATTCAAAAATATAATGATTTAAAATATCTTTGTGACAACTCCATAATTCCAAGTCAATATCATAGTTATTTTAATTCATTGCAACCAGCGGCCGTACCGCCTAACTCAAAGCAAGCACTCGCTATCGTTATCATGACATTAGAACAATAGTTTTAATGTCACAAATGACATTAGAACTATTGTTCTAATGCCACGAAGCGATAGCGAGTGATCGCTATGAGTTAGGCGGTAGCCCCCCCGGTCACTTAACTGACTCAGATGACAATGACGAAGACTAAAACTCACTTTGTGTCAAACGAATGTTGTCAAACGAAAGTTCGCTTATTTGATATTATAAAAACAATTTTGTTTTATTTTTTATATTTTTTTTATATTTTGTGATTGTTATTATTTTTCTGTGGTTTTGTGCGATTATGTGCCATTGTAATATTGATATTAGGTAAATAAAATTGTTCTATTTTTAAATATTACCTAGGTAATATACGTATGTACGTTAAACTAGTTGTTCCCGCAAACTTTGTTTCACTTTCACAAAAGGAAGCATGGTGCGAAATTTCAAGCTTCCAATCCTAGTAGTTTCGGCTATGCGCTGATATTATGTCCGTCAGTCAGTCAGTCATTAAGTCAGTTTTCTTTTTTATATATTCAGATTAGAAGTAAGAAGTATATCTCAGTTGATTTTTGTTGTTAAGATAAATCTTTATTATTTGTTTTTCTCTAAGTTGTTTTGAAGACTGATATTATAAAAATCAATTATCGAAGAGGTGATTTAAATTTTGTTGTACTAATAAAAGTTAATTATAAAAAATTGCCATATATTTTATTTGTCTAAATTCCTATCTGAACAAAAAAGAACTAGTTATCCATAAACAAAATTAGTAACTACCATATATAACTTTTGAAGTTAGGCAGGTCCCCACGTAAAATACAATAAGTCCCACTTGCTTTGTTAAATGCCTTGAATGTTTCGACGTAAAGATGCCAAAGTGACATATTTCATATATACAGTATTAAATACATAATAAATTTGTTTCCAATGTATTCTAAACTTTAATTAGTAGTTACTTGTCAAATTTGAACAATATGGCATGTATATTTTCAAAGTTATAAAAGAATAAACTTTTAAACCGCTCTCCTGTAAAATATGCGATTTTCACTTAAAGGATTATACGTAGGGACCGTCGAGATGACAAAAAATTTTTTTTTGCTTTAATAGAAGCTCATTCATATAATAAACAGAAAGAAAAAATCGGTTTTCGAATAACTATAAAAACAACCAAGATATAAGGTATTAAAGATTTTTCTCCATCTCTTTCTAGCAAAATGGCATTTTACATGGAGTTTATATGGCCGTACTCAGCGATGACGTCACGGTTGATGTCGGATCTCTCTGTCTAATTGCTTCAAAATTAACAGCTTAAAATGCTTGTATCTCATGTATTTCTAAGCCGATTTTAATTCTAATTTCACATGATTGCATCTTTTTCTACGCTATTTTAATATTTTATGTCGAGATGTGAAAATTAGAATTCAGTCATCATCCCAATTATACTGCCTTTCTTACCCTTCACACCGAAACACAGTGATGCTAGCACCGCTGGTTTGCGCCAGAAATAGGTAAGAGTAGCTTTCCGCTCGCGGCGTTTCCCCGTTTTCCCGTAAAAAAAAAATTGTAGCCTATTATATAGAAGACTGTTATTTTTATTTAGGATCTCGAATATTAAATTTCATACAAATTGGAGCAGATTTTAAATATTTTCCATAGAAACTGTCAACCTCTATTTTCCACCCTAATAAAAAAAGTAAAAATAAAAATAAGTAAACCATGAAACTCGTGTTCAATGAAATGTTTTTAAGAGCATGAATTTCAAGTTTTATCAAAATCGTTGCTAATTAAAAAAAATACAAACTTGCAATCCCTATTTCATCCCTTCAGGGTGAAATTTTTTAAAATTCCCTCTTAGTGTGCGTCCGCATTTTGAATTAAAACAACTGTGCAAATTTCACGTTTCTACCATTAGCGGTTACGGCTGTGCGTGCGTCTATAAATGGGAACTTCTTGTATATACAGGATTACTTTTTTATCATCATATTCAAGTATTTGCATGGACGTGAGTATTTGTATCTGGTAGTATGCTGGTAGTCATCAAATCATGTTACTGAGCTACTGGACGGTTTCTGGTAGATAAGGAGCTTGGGAATAATTCTTTCAATTCTTTTAAGAGCGAAATGCGTTTTATTTTAAGTTATTCTGGTGTTTCCCTTGGCTCAAATTCTAATACACATGTAAGTATTAAATTTGCTAAAAAGAGTTAAAAAAATGCAAGAATCAAACCGACTTCAAAAATAGCAAAAAGTCATAAATAATATAAGAATTCATACAACATCACAGTTTTATATAGAAGTCGGTGCCCAAGCACCCGGAAACTCTCAAAAATTATAAGAACTATTAATCTACTTAGGTACTTAAAATCTGGCACCAACTTCAATATAAAACTGATTTTGTATGTGTTCTTATATTATTTATGACTTTTTGGTGTTTTTGAAGTCGGTTTTATTTTTTTGTAAAACTTTTTATACGTACGTCAGAGTTATGTGTACGTACACTACGTATTCATGAATAAAATTGTATCGAATGCAGGCTATAATTTCCGTGGCGTGTGTTAGGGGTGTCGGCACCCCAATCACAACATAATATAAGGTGTGTTGCTTAATTAGCTGAGTGACCCGTCTGCGTCCCCCACCTGCATCCACAAGAACCCATTCGGTAACTTTACTATGCTGAGCACCCTTCCGTAAGGGCTGGTTCCTACTGTAGTCTTGTGCGTTTTAGACAAACCTCGCATCATTTTTGAGCACGTCATTACTTTGCGAATATCGTGGATTTAAAAGTTACTTGTATGTTTGGATGTTATTCAAAGGTCCAAACACACAAACAGTTGCATGAATGTTGGCACGCAAGTATTTGAATTCAAGTGGGATTTTTTATCCTGTTGTATATTCTGATAGTAATTTTTTAAAAAATGTGATATTTAATTGCAAAACTTTTATAGGCTTCGGTTTATAGGGTAAGTGATATTTACAAAAATCCCCAATTTCTCTAATTGTATTTTGTTCCCGTTTTTGCAACATTTTTCATTGATGCTCAGCTCCTATTAGTCGTAGTGTGATGTTATATAGCCTAAAGCCTTCCTCGATAAATGGACTATCCAACACAAAAAGAATTTTTCAATTTGAATCATTAGTTCCTGAGCTAATAAACAAACAAACAAACTCTTCGGCTTTATAATATTAGTAAAGTAAGTAAGTAAGTATAGATTCCCACTTGAAACTCCTCACTCCCATTGCGGTGGATATAAAATCTAAAAGGGATCATTTCTCACATAGAACTTGCACAGTGTAATTTTTTTAGTTTCAACGCAAGTGTATTTATTGAAATCAACTTGAAACTAAACCAGACGGGTCCGACGCATATGACTACTCAGGACACATTTCGCGTTAAAAATCCCGTAACACGCTTGTGAAGGCGTCCAACCTAACATTGAGGGCACGTAAAAAATTTCCAACGTCAGACTTTTTATATTGACTTTTAAACTGCCTGATGCTCACAATAAGTGCAGTTCATAATTTGATATCAGCGCTCGTGTGCGGTATTTGCACGCAAACAATCGGTCCAAAATGCTCATGTGCGCATTTTGTATGCGGTATGACGTAATTGATGACGTCACCGATTGATGCCGACAGTGCTAACAGAACAGAGGTAGTGCACTGTCTCCAGAACTGTCAATGTCAAAGTCAACATCAGTTTTATTTTTATTTTAGTTTGTTCGATTTTATTTTTCATTAGATTATATACAATTAATAGAAACGTTCTCTGTAAAGATACTGGAGGCACAATACGTCTCCCTCCAATTTTTCTTTTCAAATTACATTAACTGTCAACTTGACAGACTCACAGATCGAAAACTCGGTTCAATATTGATCTGAGTGCTTTCGTCCGTGAGCAGTGCTAATGATTTGAGCGGGTTGTTTGCATGCATGCATGCAAACGTTTGCACTGATATCTGATTATGAACGTGGTAGTGGCGGCTGTCGCAATAGTGGCAGCTTATTTCGTATTGCAAATGTATAGCGTGACGTGGTGTTGACTGTACTTTTGGAATTGGTCACAAAAAATATTGTTTAACTTTTCGTGGCTATTGGTTATTTACCGGTTTTAACATCCTATATATCTCTTAATTTGTTTACTGAAGATGGAATGTTGACGTATTCTTTTTTAACCGACTTCAAAAGGGAGGAGGCTCTCGATTCGGTTGGCATTTCTTTAATGTACACCGATTACGCCGAAATTTCTGATCCGATTTACGTGATTCTTTTTTATTCGATGCGGAATAGTTGCCATTTGGTACCATAAAAATTTATTTCAGTTTGGCACCGACTTCAATATAAAACTGTGATGTTGTATGTATTCTTACCGTTGCGATCGACCAATCGGAGCGCTTATATTGCCATACAACTGTTCGATGGCGTGATAATGTGGCGTTCTGATTGGTCGATTGCAACGGTTCAGTTTCGATTCGGCTGTAACTTATTACTAGAATTGGGCCTCTGGTCTAGCCAACGGTGAATATGGTGCGGTCACGCATTCCCCTCGAAAAAAAAGGGGACCGCTCGCTGTCGCAAAATTCTCATATCTTACGAGGTGATTTTTACCACTTTTATTGGGGACCAATTTTGAAATCGTGAAAAAAAAACCAACTGATCCATTCAAATGTTCAACGTCATGTGAACCTAAGTAATGTATTGTTGCGATAGGTATAATTGCGACAAAACGGGACAAGAGACAAATAACATGTTTCTCCTCGCTCTCACGTATTACAATGAAGCAAGGATGAGGGTTAGTCACTTTCTCTTCTATAGTCCACGCGCCTTGCTAGGCCTGCTGGGGTTGCCAAACTTTTCGACACTTAGAAAATTTGAATTTTCTCACGGCACCCTAGCCATTTTTCCTATTTTTTTTTATTATTTTTGTTGTACCTTTTTTGGAATTTTGCTTTTTAGCACAGATAACAGGGGCGCCTCGCTCCACCCCAGGGACCTTATTCTGCTAGCGTTAACGCATTTGTGGCGTGTGAATAACGCTTCCATAGCATCGCTTTTTGAGACAGTTATTGCTGGTTAACCGATTCTAACTAAAACATTTGTCACTATTGACTTATCAAGAAGTTGTAGTACAAATAAATTGCACCAGAAAATGCGCATAAAAGCGACAAAAGCAGTTTAATTGAAACACTATCACGACGCGACAACGACGTTAAGATTAGCGGAATTAGGCCCCTGATCTCTCTCCGTGGCACCCATTTTGGGAACCTCTGGGATAGACGACGAACGTGTGTGCGGCTCTCCCGGCAGAGTGCCAGGCCTACCCACTCAACCCCCCGTTGTTCTTCCTGCCCTTATGGGTGTGCGTGGTAGGGTCCATAATGCGATATCACTACCCACGTACCCACGCGCCCGGGCTGGCTCCGACCATAATAGTCAAGCAGAGTGATTTTGTCAAATAACAGTTTTATTGGTTTTTCTGATGCGTGGTAGCAGTTGAAACGCGAAACACAATATAGGAATACATAGCAGTCTTCGCTATAGGCTTCCTCTCTCTCCCTCCGCCTAACACGTCGCCCATCCCAAGCCCGACCTCAGCGTACGACGCCTCACTTTTGCGGTCGCACACATAATTACTCTTACAATATTACTTCCTAATTACCCGGCGGTTTACATTTATTACACATATTACCTTTCAAAGGTCAAGAGTTAAGGAGGTATTATTTGCGTCATACACAGCAACTTGAAGAAATATGTTTTCTGAATGTAATTATTGACACGCTTACAAGTTTAAGGCCCGTTTTAAGGGTGTACGTTTTTGGGGTTCCCTACTTCGAAAGGAGACGGAACCCTTAAAGGAACACTTCGTTGTCCTTCTGTATGTCTGTCAAGGTCCCCTTTTCTCAGGAACGCGTAGATATATCCCCCATTTTGTATGAGACTTTGGCTAATGATGAACATTCATCTATGTCTATACAAATAAATCAAATTGAAGTGTCTGTTTGTAATGTAAAAATAACAAGTTTTTACTAAATGGGTATGAATGTATATCGGGTACCAATAACAAAAACACAATTTAAAAATTTTTTGTCGGTCTGTCTGCCGGTCTGTTTGTTTGATCCCGCTAATCTGCGGAACGGCTGGAGCTGGACCGATTTTGACGGGACTTTCACTAATAGATAGCTAATTGTATAACATAGGCTACTTTTTATCAAGATCTTTAAAAAAACATGCCTACAAAAACAAAATGCTGCCAAAAGTTACTATTCCACGCGAACGAAGTCGCGGGCACAGCTAGTGTATAATATAACAAACAATCTTCGGTTCGGTGTCCGTAGTTGAGTGAGCCAGTGTCAGTGTGAGAGCGAGAATCGATGTTCGTGGGATTGGGAAGAAAATGATCGGGGTCCATTATATGAATAAACAAAGTCGGCGTTGCACAAATCAGACAAACAATGAGAGATATGTTTTCTCTCGTTTTCGTTGCCATATTATGTCAAAAATACTAAAGTCATAATCAGAAACAGTTCGTATAATACTAATTTATAACTATTATTGTATTACTGATTTTAACTGAAAAATATTATATCTTTGTTTATGTCCACTTAACGGACTGCAGCATTTAGATCTCTTGCACACTAGCGATTATTTTTGGATAGAGTAACTACTGTGCGCTTCACCGGAAGCTGTCACACTATTAAACGCATTAAATAAAATAAATATTGAGAAAATTATATTCATTTGTTTGATACAAATCTGTTTGAATATAAGTTTGCTAAAATAATAAGATAGGTAATTAATTTGCAAATCATGTTCTTTGTATCATTGTGTTCATTGGTAGCAAAAAATGGACATTGCCCATATTATATCAAATACTGGGTCTACGGTCTCTTTCAGTTGCGGAAAACATCAAATTGCTAAGTCAATGCCATCAAAAGATATGGCCGTTTACGTAGCATATTTCCGCATATTGTGCGATTTCACGAGGGAATCAAAACCTATAGAGTACTTCTCGTTGACCTAGAATAATAAAATTTGGTAAGAAGAAATGTCTTAAAGGCCTTACAGCACACGTAAAGTAAAACGGGTATTCCACTTGGATCTCCAATTTCAATCCCCCAGGGGACCGAAAAGAACTTGCTATTCCACTACGATCCCCCAGGGGATTCTAATGCACTTGCTATTCCTTTAGGATCTCCTACGGCAATGACAACCTTTTTACACATAAAGGTCTATTTATATGATTCATTCCGGCATATATGAATTATGTCAGTGACATTGTTGCGACATTAGCATTAGATATTCATTTCAAATAAATGCAATCAATTTATTAATTCAGCTGCTTATAACATATTATTATAATATAATTAGTCTCCGTAAGAAGCTAATAGGAAACAATAGTTATGTTTAGTGCTCTCGAAAACTCGAGTTTTCGAGAGCTCGAGAGACTCGAGTCGAAATTAGTTTTTAACAAAAACTGTGGGAAAACTAATTTCGACTCGAGCGGGATTTGAATCCGCTTCTCCAGGAAACCGTTCTGATTCCTTAACCAATTCGGCTATTGTACTGTTTTTATGCTGTATAAGACAATCCGATGTTGAAATGGCTTAATTTTCTTTAGTTATTTTCACAGTGTTATGTTGTATGGACTACTGTGGGATCGGTTGCTGAGATTTTTGTACTTAAATAATACCTATCAAATTATCATAATTAAAAAATACGACGCCAATGACTTAAAAAAATGGTCAATTATAAGAGCTTTCTATTAAGTCATATTTTAATAAAGTTAATTTTGATTTTGAATAATATGTATATTTTCTTTATTAAAGTGCAAGTACCATCTGTCGGTAGTACGAGTACTATTGGGTTCACACAGTCTCACTAGTAGCACTAAGATTAATTGTGGTACTAAAGAGAACTAAATTTCTCGCTAGTACCGCCGGTGGTACTATTCGGTGGTACTAGTGGGAACAAAGCAAGAATTTAAGGTCAGGCAATGATTACGGACTTAATTCTTACATGAATCCAGCGTTCGAGCTTTCTTAATACTCCCAGGGAGAGAGAGAGAGCTGTGTTTGAATAATGTGTTATCATGATGAAAGGGCCTTTATGTTATTAATTTTACTAACAGGGGATTCATGTGGTAGCAATAATATTATTCCTCTTCGATACCCTTGATTAGGGGATCGATGTGGAATAGCAAGTGTTTTTCGATCCCCTGGGGTATTGAAATAGGGGATCCAAGTGGAATACCCGAAGTAAAAATATCTGAAAACCGTAAATATGTAGGTAGTCCGAATGCAAAGTAAATTTTGTACGGAATCCTCGATGCGCGAGTCCAACTCCCACGTGGCCTGTTTTCTATTATTTCGAGAAAGTAACAAAATCATTGTGTCGTTTTATGAAACCAAGATGTGAAACTTTTTTCGGATCGTTGGCATTTAACTGAAAACTTTGGAACAATTATTCGGTTGAGGGGAATTAAAATCGCGCTTAAAATCGCGTCTTAAATCTTTTTCTTCTGAAGAAAAAAGGATATAAAAAATTAATTAATAAAAAACCAAAAAGTTATAAAAAACAAACAAAAAAGCAATAAAAAAAGCAAATATGTGCTCTACACCAGAATCGAACCACTGCCACACTAATTTAGAGTCAAAGTTCTAACGCATAGACCTATCTCGACTTATATGAAGTTTTTGTGTAATGCGTGCGGCATGCGATAGATAGATGGACGAAAAAACTTGAGGCGATATGTAAAAAAAAGTTTCACTTTAAAAATACGTGTCCCATATCTTTTAATTATCTAAATGAGGAACGAAATAGATTTTTCGTTATCATACCCCATCATCACCCCTATTATTGACGACGAATCACATCGTTGGAATCAAAATGGTGTATCGAATCAACGAATAGCTCCACACACAGGGTCAGATAAATCGTTTCGGGTCAATCGACCAAATGCGGGTATGATTGAGCGGGTCGCTTGACAATGGTCAATATTAGCGGTGTTTGGGGTGAATCCATTCGATATCGACTCGATTGATTCGAGAATCCTACTCGGCCTCGTGGGACTTTATGAACATTAAGCGGTCATGTTAGACCACCAAGCTAGACTACGGTATCTTTTTTTTATTATCGCTAACGGTGGCAGACGAGAAAGTGGCCCACCTGATGGTAAGTGGTAACCACCGCCCATGGACATCTGCAATACCAGGGGCATAGCTCAGTTACTGCCTACCTGGAGAGATGTGCTCTTTTTAAACCTCGTTTGAAGTTGGACATATTGTAGCGCTCAGGAAAAAACATCGCAGCTGGGAGTGCGTTTCAAAGTCTGCACATTCGTGGAAGAAATGAACGCTCAAACCGGACGGTGCTAGACCAGATCGGTTCCAGGTGGTACGGATGAACTCTGCTGCGGTGGCGGGTGGTGCGATGGTAAAAGGGTGACCACGGTTTCATTGCAAACAGTTCCTCAGAGCACTCTTCGTTAAAGATCCGTTAGAGCACGCAAAGAGAACCAAAGTATCAAAGGAGATACTCCAGCGTTTCCATTGAGGCCGCGATACTGGGATCGCCGACGACGCGGATTGTACGCCTTTGCAGGGAGTCAGGGGTCAAGCTGATATTTGGGAGCTCCTGTCTAGAGGTGCAAGTATTACTCCAGATGCGGCCGAATTTATGCTTTATAAAGCATATACATAAGCCGCTGGCTAGGAGTAAAGTACTGCTTTGCTCTGTTCAGGACGCCCAGCTTTTTGCTCGCCAATTTGGTTTTGTCCTCCAAATGACTCCCAAACTGCACTCTAGCACTGCACTGTATAAAAACGTCCTCCTAATCACCCTCTAGAAGTTTTCCTTTGATACGAATGTTGCTTAGGCGCGTCAAACATACACGAAAATACTTGATGATAATATGCTGTTTGTATCTTAAACTATCCCGAAATCAGACGAGTACTACCAGAGGGAAAAATGTGTGGTGAAAGATTAAACTTATGGAGATGACAATGTACAGTGAAAAAGTATAATACTCGTACATATGTAGCGAGGTCACTACAGTCAGATAGGTATTCTGTCTACCTAATGGCCGGTGCACATCTCACGTTAAATCGTTAAGATCGGATACTGAATTAGTACCCTTTCCCCTTGGTCGCGGTTAAACAAATAGCTCAGCTATTCCAATAACAGAGCTTCGTTATCATCCAAAATGTTCACATGTTTATGGTAATTGCACGAAAGCGCACTGTAAATATTGCGTAAATCTACCCATAATTATCTCCTTGAGCTGAATTCAGGCTGATGTTAGTGCTGAGGGCCAATTCCGAAGCTGAATCAACAGGGGCGCGTAGATCGTTTTTAGGGTTCCGTAGCCAAATGGCAAAAAACGGAACCCTTATAGATTCGTCATGTCTAACTGTCTGTCTGTCCGCCCGTATGTCACAACCACTTTTCTCCGAAACTATAAGAACTACTCTGTTGAGTGAAACTTGTTAAGTAGATGTATTCTGTGAACCGCATTAAGATTTTCACACAAAAATAGAAAAAAGTAATAAATTTTGGGGGTTCCCCATACATAGAACTGAAACTCAAAAATTTTTTTTTCATCAAACCCATACGTGTGGGGTATCTATGGATAGGTCTTCAAAAATCATATTGAGGTTTCTAATATATATTTTTTCTAAACTGAATAGTTTGCACGAGAGACTCGTCCAAAGTGGTAAAATGTGTGCCCCCCCCCCCCTGTAACTTGTAAAATAAGAGAATGATAAAACTAAAAAAAATATATGATGTACATTACCATGCAAACTTCCACCGAAAATTGGATTGAACGAGATCTAGTAAGTAGTTTTTTTAATATGTCATAAATCCTACGGAACCCTTCATGGGCGAGTCCGACTCGCGCTTGGCCGGTTTTTTAAATGCTCGATGATATGATAAATGTGGCGTTTTGATTGGTCGTACGCAACAATTCACATTAGTGCGGTACGGTTTATTCGTGGAATTCGCCCTCTGGTTGCGCAAGCGCATTATACACACTACACCGGCCAGATAAAAATCGACACAGGCAAGTGGTCAATCTTCGTCCACAATTAGCTCTATTTCCCGGCGCTAAGAGAATTGAACACCTCTTTTTGATCGCGTCCAAATTTCGATCTAACGTCTTTACTGTTAATGCTGTTTTTAGCCTACAGTTTGTCGCCCTAACGTCATGCCAGCAAATCACTGAACGTTTAGGAACAATAAACTCTCATTGAGTCCACAATTATCACCTACGGAAATAGGCCTTGAATGCTTGAGACCTGAAGTGTGAATTGAACCGAACACTGTGCAACGAACCAAGCATTAGTTCGTTACACAGTGTTCGGTGGCATGTCATTATACTCGTAGTAATGATTACGTTGTAGAATATTAATTTAAATTAGTTTTTAAGCCTTTAGTTTATAAAGAGTCTTCGACATTTAATATTATCACGATCCTCGAATCACGTCATATCCTTTAATCCTTCACAACTTGACACACTTTTATAAAAAGTGGTGTAGGTGTTAGTGCTCCTACTCTCAATGACAACGGTCAATGGACACTAGTAATGAATTTTCATCGGCTTATCTGGATGTCTTACTCGTTATTGTGACATCAAGTTTGGATTGCGATAATCCACGGATAACAAAAACGTGTCAGGCGTTCAGAACACGTTAAATTATCGTTCACTTGATTGTGCTAGTGATTTTTGAAGTAAATCCTCATTGAATTTATCGTTATCCATCGAATTATATCGTAGTAACCACTGCACAGATAAGTAAAGCCCCATCGGTCTACTTTTTTTTCAGCAGTGTTGTATAACTTATTTGGGGTATTACCGATAGTTTTTTTTTTGCCAATGCTATTTCAGTTGACTATTTAATGGGAACCATTGTGGGGTCAATACAAGACTGTTTCGACTGGCTTTATACGAAGCTGTGGATAGACATTGATTGTTGTAATCGTGGGATTTTGAAGTAACTACTAGTAAATCAAGAAAATGTTTTGCAAAACCGGTCTTTATATGTGATAGGAGATTTTCCCATTGAGGTAGAAGTGTTTCAGTAATTGTCCTGATTAATTCATCTAAATTTCTTGCAATAATAACAATGTTTTGTTCCGACAGTTAGAGGTTAGATAGCCAGATCCTCAGTTGTTTAAGAGTCCAGGTAAATATCGCTTCTATCTTCGGCTATATTGTCACCTATCTTCAGGTCATGCGAGATGTAACCTAAGAGCTTCCTGTCAATTCTTATCATTTCAGCATGAGCTCATGGCATAGACTAAACGATACCACGGTAATAATATATACAGTATGTGAACTCGGTCCTTTTTGAAATTTTATACCTACGGCCGCTCGGCATCGCTTGGTGCGTTGGCCCGCGATAGGGCCGCGCGCTTACAGTTTCTGCCTAAAACATTTCAAAATGCATATAGAATTACTTTGTCGTTCTAAAGGAATGAATTGAATAGGTTTTTATGCGAAACTCACAATGTAGGTTGCCTAAAATGCCTTCGATATAATAAATTAATAATAAATAATGAAATATATTTTATTTCACTCACTTACTAACCAAATAGGCGAAAGATCGTGTGAAGAACCAAGAAAACCCATTTTTGTGAAACGTCAAGCTTACTAATATTACAATATTAGTACTAATACTAAAAAGCTCCATTTGGCTGGTGCGTGTAACCTGCGGCGAACTGCGTTCGTGATTGCCCTTGTAGATGCGATCCAGCAGCTATCCAGTATTGAGGCGCGTCGCGCGTAGGCATAGCGCGTGTTTCGACTGTTTCTATTTTTTTTTTAAAGTCAAGTCATTCTACTGTATATACTATTACCGTGACGATACATACCTATCCGGTTTTTGAAATAGACATGTCGTTCAAAATATACGTTAAATCTATAAATGAATGAATTTTCTTTCATTTTGTAAATTTATAAATACCGACTGTACTGTCTGATTCTATGCAAGTATCATCATCATCCTTTCCATTTCGAAGGATTTACCTTTCCTTCTCAAAGTTTGATGCACATGAGCCTTCATCATCATCATCATAGCTCGTATACGGGGCACGAGCCTACCCTAACATTTTAGGGCGATTAGGTCTTAGTCAAACCACGCTGGCCCAGTGCGGATTGGTTGACTTCACATACACCTATGAATTACTTCGCAGGTGTATGCAGGTTTCCCCACGATGTTTTCCTTCACCGTAGGAGCGTCAGCGTAACATGAACCTTACCACCATCTTTTCATTGAATAAAATTGTTAATTCTCAACGATTTGCAATTTCTACATTTTGGTTCGGAAGGAAGAATTCTTACCACGACGTTAATGAACAACCTAAACTGAATAGCTTGCCTGTCAATTAAACCGATTCAATCAAAGTTGCGATTGGTAAACCTTTAGAGTGGATTGTGAATAATTTTGTTAGGCTTTGATGTACTAGTACATCACGATTCACGATATTGTTATGTTGAAATTAAGTTTTCATTAAACGCCGCGGGCGAACGACGACGCAGTATAAGAACCCATACTGAACTGAATGGAATTTGAGTCGCTTGTATAAAGGTCGTGGTAAGGGTCTTGTACGTTTTTCATGAAGGTGTTATCTAAAATTTGGATGCTCTTAGAACTCTTAACATGTACAGCAAATTCACTTGTAGACTGCACTTAATACACATATAAGGCTCTGTGCAGACGGATTGCATTTTAATTGCGCTCCAATTGCCAAATTGCAGTTTGAATGCATGCAATAGGCACAACTACAATGATACTGCCAAACAACCGTCCAGTGCGACTAGAGATGTGTAGGTCGGCTGTAAAACGGGAGTTGGAAAAAAAGAACCTACATCCAGATCCCGTGAACGTCGGACCTAAATGGGTCCAGTGGTCTAAACGACAACTGTGACCCGTCGCGTCGGAACCACCGTCGTCGATCGGTCCGTTGTCCGGGATTCAGTCCCATTTCCGCGTCTTTGTTAAGTAATAATTATCAGAACGTTCGTGTTGTGGCTTCGCTCCGTAATCTGTAACCAATTGGTCGTTACATCCATCACTAACGGATGGGATGCATGTCGAAGTATTTATGTCTCCAACCGGACCCATACATATACCCATGATGTCTAAGTGCGACTGCAGTCGATGCGTAGTTGGCGTGCAGTTCCAACGACTACACACTTACTGCAAGCTAGTTACTTGGTTGACCTGCATTTCTAATGCAGTGCAATGTCTTTAGTAAAACTGCCAAATACACTCAGGGACAAATTTAGAGGAACGATAAAAATTCACTTATAGTTTTGATAACGCTGTGTATTTCAGCATACGAAACCATATTTAGTTTTACCAGCTTTCTAGCCATCGGATTCGCTACAAAAAAAAACATTCACCGCGGAAACCAGTTGTATGTATTGTGATAAAAAGACCACCATTAAAAGTTACCGTTCTTCTCCAAGTCACAAATAGGGAAATTTTGTCATTATCCATTATGGCCTATTATATGTTAGGTCATTAATCCTGGATAACAATCAAACAAACGCATTAAAGGTCAATCACACATCGATATGATATTGAAAAAGTAGCTTGAATCTATGTAAAAAGTGTAGTGTTCCTCTAAATTTGTCCCTGAGTGTAGTTGGTTGTAATTTTATTGCATACGTGCTTGCAAAGTGGAATCATCAAAGTTGATTGTCGGAATGCAGTTGAAACACCCCGTTCGTCTGAATAGAGCCTTAATGCGAAAACAGCTGCAATCCTAAATCAACACCACATGTTTTTATTATTTCTGCTTCATCACTTAACCGTAATACGCTTTGATGCAGGCTTCTCAATGGCATTGCAGATAACAGCGTTAGCCAAGCAAGTGGACTTGAGCGAGAGGCAGGTGGAGCGGTGGTGGAGACTGAGGCGCAGCCAGGACAAGCCGTCCAACCTCGTCAAGTTCTGCGAGAACCTCTGGCTGTGCACCTTCTATGTGTTCAACTTCTCCTACGGGCTGTTCGTGCTGTGGGACAAGGACTGGTTGTGGGATATAGACCAGTGTTACATCGGCTATCCGCATCAGGTCAGTTGCTCGTCGACGTGAAGGCATTTCGTATTATTTTCCATTTTACGAGTAAGGGTGCGAGTAGACCAACAGCTGTAAATCATAAACTACACTAGCTGAGTAAAGCTGAACGCACATATGTCCGCGCCGCAGACGCCGTACGCGCCGCATTTTTGGAATTCGTTGTGTGAAATTATATGAAACCTCGCACATTTGGCCGCACCGTACGCGCCGAATTTCAAAAATGCGGTAGGTGTCCGGTTATTGAAAAACGGAAGTTGATGACGTCATATAATGCGGTGCGTACGGCGCGTGTGGATATTGAACGCACATTTGTCAGCATCGTACGCGCCGCATGCGCTGTACCGGCCGCATTTTGGAATTGAATTGAAAACACATGCTGATGCCGTCACATAATGCGACGCTTACGGCGCCTGCTGATTTGTGCGTTCACCTTAAGTGTGCGGTCGGCTAACGATTATTAAAGTTGAGCAAGGTTAGCCACGGTCAAATCTATGATAGGTGGCGAAATATGTAAAACATCCTCCGTGTTAAGCAGTGGGTCCTGGGTCGTTCGGCTAACCGTCCCATCAGACAATGTTATTGAACGAACCCAGAGATCGGGACTGTCTCTTGATGGCTATGATGTAGGACATCCCGCTAGTCGGGAAGTACCCGCTAATGAAGTGAATATTGACCTCGCTGACGTTGCAACAGCTCGCAGCGATTCACGGCAAACGATGAACACGAAACTTCGTCGACTATTGACTTGGGTAACCCCTCAAATTCGGCTGAGAGGGCCTTAATTGTCGCTTTCTGTGTCGCCACTTAATTAATATAAGTGGCACGTGCATTTAATTGTAGAAGGGGACCAGTTTTGCTGATTGTCACGTTAGAACACTTACTTTTGGCTGTAGAGGAATTAATTGAATAGACTTCTTAAAATAGAGGCCTGTCCAATTTACAATGTTCAATTTACAAGTATCGAGTATCCTTGCCGAGGTGATTTTTTTGTATTGTTTTATTTATTAACCAATTTACTAAGCCTTCTTAGAGAAAATGCAAAGACAGAAATATTAATAATCTAGACATTGAAATGATCACAACAGGATCAGTGGTGTCACCCACGTACTGGGTTAGTCTTAATAGGTGTATCAAGCCGAAAGGGTGAGAAATTACACATAATAGTGACCAGCTTTTGTTCAAGCGTTGTCAATAAAAGTCAATATTATTGGAGTAAAGGATTTTTTAAGACTCCAAAACAAACAACACAGTGGCAGCCCTAGCTGTTAGCTGTTGTTTGTTTACACTGCAGTCAACAAAGTGGCCTAATTTATCTCCCAAATCTACGCGGCATGTATAAAAGGCTAGACACCTGTCACTCCAAATACACTTACCTGCAATGAAATCGACCTACCTCATAGGTATCGATTTGGAAATATCGGTATATAAAAATAAGATTAGACAAACAAAAACTGTAAATACAATTTGAAAGTATTCTTCATAACCTTTATTTTAACATACTCTAAACATGAGGCGCGTTCCATTTAAGGACAGATTTGCAGCATTTTCAACATTTTTGGCATCATCGCGTTTCATTAGTTTTTTAACGCTAGCAGGGCTAGCATCGTATGGTTATAGTAATGTGTTCTATTTAAACACTATCTTGATTTTTAAGTAAGGTTCCCTTTGTGAAAAATAGCGCGGTTAAAATGTTAACATTACTTAAAAGAAACTCAAAACATGGTTAGCATTTGATGTTAGCGTGACAAAATGGTGATGCTAAAATGGAATACCGGGATGGATAAAAGTAGTATTGCTGACAATAGACTTATTTCTTCGGAAAAGCCTGTTTCTCATTTTTCCGTTATAGGTACGCAATCTTTGTGACTGTGCAGAGTGTTAAAGTTAATTGAATCAATGTTTATTCCAAAATTGATTATTCCTACAGATTTATTGACCCTTTAAATTGAGCTGATTTTCCCAAAAAAAATTAGATATTTTAAAATTGTTTTCAGCTTGTAAAATTAATAAAACTAAATCTGTCACAGAAAAAACTGGTCTAATGTAAAAGCTCTTGTGTAACAAACAAGGTCAAAAGATATTATTTATTGATTGTCGAAATTTGAACCAAAGCGTAAAAGGTGGGTCGATTTCATTGCACGTATATAAGTGTATTTTAAGATACGTAAAAGTGCCGCTCTAAAGCTCCACTCACTTTCAGGGCTGTGCATATTTTAAAATTGTACAATATTATTTTATACATATATGAATGAAAATGAAAATAAAAATTATCGTTTTCCGTAATGTAAACGTGTGCATAATATTTGTCAATACTCACACGTTAAGATAAGACCCCCACCGCTTGATACACCCATTTTGACTTACCTAGTATACTACCATCGCCAGTATAGTGATGGCTATACTATTGTACCCAGGGTCTAACGGCCGACATCTGGTGGTACTACATGATCTCGGCGGCGTTCTATTGGTCGGCGACGCTGTACCACTTCTGGGACGTGCGGCGCAAGGACTTCTGGCAGATGTTCATCCACCACATAGCGACAGTGCTGCTTCTGTCGTTCAGCTGGGTGTGCAACCTGCACAGGATAGGCTCGCTGGTGCTGCTGGCTCACGACTGCGCCGATATCTTCTTGGCGGTGAGTGCATTAGCTTATTATCCTGACAGAACTCAACTCAACCATACCTGGTGCTCCCCACTAACTCACAATGGTCCAGCAAGGTGGGGGGGCAGCCCAGACTCCTCCTTCTTATGATCGGCATTCTTGTTGTTCAGCTTATGCCCGGCAATGGGCATATATGTGGCATATGTGACATATGTGGCTAGGATGATGATAATTATTAACGAACATTAAAGGCGAAATAGAAATAAACTACAAATAAACTAGACGGAATAGAGAAAATTCTCACTGCCTCATTTTATGTAATTACATGTCAAACTCAAACTCAAACTCAAAAATCTTTATTCAATATAGACCTTTACAGGCACTTATTGACGTCAAAATAAAAACATAAAAATCTTCAACCAAGAATCTAATTAACTAAATTATTTAATCCTTGTATGTACACACACACCCCTTGTATGTAAATAAAAACATATGAATTCTTTTATCTATTTACGATGTAGATGTCATGTCAGTCTTGTTTGACAATATTCAAATATACACACGGACAAATATGCAAGCATATTATTTTATTATTTGGTTTTGTTGCTCAAGATACTTGGTCCTTCGAGCCGGACCCACATTTTGAAGTAGAAGAAAAAATGTAAAATGCTCATGCTGGTATTGTTTTGTTCGTATAATTATTTCGCTTCTCTTGTTGCCAGGCCGCAAAAGCAGCCAAGTACGCGAACTATCAGCGCCTGTGTGATGTCATATTCGCCGTGTTTACGATCATATGGTTCATCACACGGTTGGGCGTGTATCCGTTCTACATTATATGGAGGTGAGAGCTTGGAGTTTTTCAGGGTAAATTGGTTGTAAAACAAGAATTTATTTCATGAGTTGCTAAGTGCAATGATAATATCTTTGCCGAATCGTTTCTTTTGCATATACGTAATTGGGTATTGTACATTTATCTGACGCTCCAACGGTGAAGGAAAACATCGCGAGTAAACCTTCATACACCTGCGAAGTAATTCAAAGGTGTCAACCAATCCGCACTGGGCCAGCGTGGTTTGACTAAGGCCTAATCGCCCTAACATAACTAGTTAGGGTACACCTGTTAGGTAATTCAAAGGTGTATGTGAAGTCAACCAATCCGCACTGGGCCAGCGTGGTTTGACTAAGGCTTAATCGCCCTAACATAACTAGTTAGGGTAGGCTCGTGCTCCCCGGTGGGGACGTACAGTGAGCTCCTTGTCAAGCTATACTGTTTGACCTTTGGACCGTTCTTATGTCGCTCGTAATAGTGGCGGTTTTCGTAGTGTAAATGTAAAGCTTGAATGGGAGCTTACTGTATATGAGCTGTGATGATGAATGTGAACTAAGTCTAGAAAATTTATAAAAATCATTTTTTATGTTGTAATCTAGTTCTTCAAAAAATCGATTAACACGTAGAAAAACTGACGTTTTCGATATTAGAACCTACGAAAATACTACATAATTATATTATCTTGCAATAAAGCAACCGTCGCGCACGACCTTAATTATGGTAGCGCTCAAAAGTTGCAAATAAAAAAAATGCACAAACAGAACGAGCCTTATTGTTATGGTGATATGTGACAGCACGTCGATCCGCGCTCCAATGCTGCTGCCGATGTTCGCGGCCTACTACATCTTCAACACGCTGCTGTGCTTCCTCATGGTGCTGCACGTGGTGTGGACCTGGCTCATCCTGCAGGTCGCCTACAAGGCCATCAGCGCGGGGAAGGTACGTGCCACGGGAGCGAAGTCCACGTTTCGACCCTTGAGAGGACTGTGAAGTGCCAATTCGTGACTCGAGTATGCACTTTCAAAAATGCAGCTTGTTACACACCGCTTAGGGTTGAAAGTCCGAGGCAAGTGCCTACATTTCTTATTGAAATATTGTTTCGGGCGATAACTGTTTTACCCCCCTAAACCTTTACGAAATTGGACACTTTTGTTCTCATTACATTCAGTATACCTTAATCTATGTTTGTACGTTTTGCTCTTTTTGTAATTCAGTATAATTTAGTCAATAAAGATTAAAATGCTCGAGGTAGTTTTTAAGTCTAAAATATGGATATTTAGATGCTAATAATTTATATTCTGAGCAATATTACTTCAAAATCTAAACGTACAAACCTGGATCTTCATTATATCTACAACATTTCCAAAAATTATGAAATTTGCACTATGTTAAGAGGGAGAAAAGCGTTATCGCTTTTTGTATGAAAATTTACAGCTTCACAATCCTCTTAAGGCTTGAGTCCGGCAGGGGAATTTTTTTTAGTTGATGTATAATGCTTTTGATTTAAAGTTACTTAATAACATTAAAAGTTATCATTATATCTAGATCTACTACGATTACATAAATAAATACTAATATAACTTTACCTACTAAATAAATGTTTGACGACAAGAAAATACTTAATCTCTATATATAATAAAATCGTAGGGGTACAAAAATCTGTAATTGCGAAATATTAAGAAAAAAAATACACAGGTCGCCTTAAAATCATTAGCAGAACACGATAGAATAGTTTTTAAAAAAATTGTTTGTTTGTTGGTTTGTTTGTTTGTTTGTCTGTTTGTCCGGAAAGATCTCCGAAACTACTGGACAGAATTTGATATGGCTTACACCACAATGCTTAGAATTTTCCGGAAGAACATTTAGGCATAATTTCGTTTGTTTAAATTCACTTTTTATTTTTAGTGAAAAAATACCATATACAATTTTCGAATTGGATTTAGGTAGAAAAACAACATGGCGCACGTGAAATTATTTTGACAAGTCTGTCACATAGTACAGAGAGAAGGTATTTTCTTCCACGAAGGAAAGGCAATGGAAGTACGCCATACAGCCTGATCTTAAGTAATTGGATTTCGAAAATTAAGGCAGGAATGAAGTAAGGTACAAATAAAATTTAATATTTTCTGTTAATGGCTGTGCCCAACTGGATTTCGCCAACCAAATTGTCATTTTCTTATGTCGTACCGTGGTGGTAAGCCAAAAAGATCAAGCCATACAACCAATGTATAAAGCATTTTTTATGATAATACTTATCGAGTGACCATAAAATTTGTAGATTGGTTTAATTCTTGACTAATTTTCACAAAATCGGTACAATTTTTGAAATATTTGAAATGTTGAAAAATGAAGATACTCTTTTCAAGGTATTTTGAAAGGTGTTATATGTTTTTACATTAGGACTATGGAATCAAACTCTTTCATCCATTTAAAACTATTAAAAGTAATAAATTAATATTGAAAATTAAAAAAATATCTGACTGCAATGTTCTGGGTTACGCGTAGAGGGACGGGACTCTTGATCCTAATGTCGGGACTCTTGATCCTAATGACGGATCACATTTTTTTGGATCCACCCAAGGAACATGGATATCGAACGAAGAACCTAAAGAGTAGAATACATTGAACCTAGCCACGTTGACTTAATTTGACATGACTGCCGATAAAGTTCGTTTCCAAACCCAGCGATATGCATATCAAATGAAAGGCCTTGATGAGTAGAGCACTATGAACATAGGAAAATCGCCCTAAATTCAACATGGCCGCCGCTCAAATAAAACGGATAAAAGTTCGTTTCCAAACCCAGCAATATGGGTATCAAATAAAAGGCTTTGATAAGTAGAGCACTATGAACCTAGCAACATTGACATAAATTCAACATGGCCGCCGCTCAAAAAAGATAGATAAAAGTTCGTTTCCAAACCTAGCAATATGGGTATCAAATGAAAGGCCTTAAAGAGTAGAGCATTATGAACTTTGGAAAATTGCTATAAATTCAACATGGCCGCCGCTCAAAAAATGGATAATAGTTCGTTTCCAAACCCAGCAATATGGGTCTCAAAGGAAAGGCCTTGAAGAGTAGAGCACTATGGACCTAGCAATATTGACGTAAATTCGACATGGCCACCGCTCAAAAAAGACGGATAACAGTTGCTTTTCAAACCCAGCAATAGGGGTATTAAATGAAAGTAGGCCCTGAAGGGTACCTAGAGCAGCCATGCTCTAAGTGTGTTCCGCGGAACCCTAGGGCTCCACACTACCCCTATAAGGGGTTCCGCAATAATTTAGAAAAATCAAAACACCCTTTCTGGTCGTACTTTCATTAAGCTTATTAATAAAGAATACACTTTTAAAAACTATTGTTTTATTTTAGGGTTTCGTCAAGTATTTCGCTTTCCAAAAGGGTTCCGTCACCAAAAAAGTTTGAGAACCGCTTCGGGGCCTATTGGATGTTCGATGTTAGATGTTACCTGTGTTTAGTGTCCTTCGAGACCGTGATAATGCAACGATCGTGAACTAACTAACGATAACTCCAAGTTTGTGTGTTGGATGTTAGTCATCACGGCGAGTTTGCTAACCGAACTATGCCAGCAACACTATATCGCACGTACACGTTACAAAAACGGAAGTCTCAATACATTTTAAGGCTAACCGCATAAATACGTTTTTTCGCATTCGTTTTCTGAATGCGGGCATCCGAATGCATCAAATCTATACAAAATACTCATTGACTGCCGCACACGTTCTGTACGTACGTTTAGGTAGAATGGTAGAAATCCCGAATGAGAAGAAACGAACGTCTGCGCTACGTTCACGAAACTCCGTGTCTGTATTCCGTGATCGGATATCGAATACGGAAAACGTATTTGTACAGTAACCCCCCATTCATGCTATACATTCTCTCTACGAAAACCGCCAGTATTACGAGCGACATAAGAACGGTTCAAAGGTCAAACAGTTTAGCTTGACAAGGAGCTTACTGTACGACCAGTCAAAATTGGCCAAGTTGTCATATCCAAAAAATATATTTTGTTGGTGTTACCAACACCCATTATAAAATCTAAACTTTATTCGTATACAGTTCTAATTTATTAACAATTGTTTATTTTAATTCGAAACATGAATACGATAAAGATTATTCTTGCAACTGTGTAGTTCCTTCTACTGAAGAAGAATTTATTAATATCAATAATGTCTCTAAAACAATAATAATACTTAGTGTTTATAGTAATATGTAATGTATTTAATTTTGTGGACTGTTAGAAAAAGAGCATTACGAACCTACGAAAATTGTCCTAATTTCGAAATGGCCGATGCTCAAGAAAGGCAGAATAAAGTTGAATCATTATGGAATAAAATGGAGGAAAAAACTAAACACTGTGTTAAGTATTTTGATGGCGAAACGTAGTTCGCGGGCACAGCTAGTATCTTAATAAATTAAAATATGTACTAAAAACAAAATTTATATTATTTTTATAAATTAATTTTAGGAACAATGACAATAAATAATCCTAATATTTTAATTCTAATAACATAACATGCATAATATTTCAATAATATTTTGACAAATAATTTATTTACAACTATTTTTAATTAATTAATATTCATACAACTCGAAAGTAATCAAAGAGATTGACATTAAAACTAATCATACTATTTAATTACATAATGATATTTTATCATGTTATCGATTTGGATTACGAATCTCGATCAATAGTCGAGTTATATAATCGCTCCAGATACCGAGCCCTCAAAATAGTTGCAAATCCATCAGATTTGCCTAAAGCGCTTCACACACAGAGGCGGAAGAGGGACGGTAGCGGATCTGCGGCATGCTATTTACTAGCTGTCTGTGTGGCATGGTCCATAGTAACACGAATATATAAAAAAATCCAATCCACAAAAAAAGTCCCACTTGCCGCCTCTCTGTGTGAAGCGCTTTTCCAGTCCATCAGAGGTCTTTTCACAAAAAGTTCCCTAAGGTAAGTCGTCGTTATAACATGATGTTTCATTCGATTGATAACGGTAGATGGAGACGGCGTCTTGCTTAAGCCGTGACTAACGTTTTGTAGTAAGATCCTCATTAAACTATTTTTAACTATTTTTATGTTTCAGATGGAGGGAGACATAAGGAGTTCCAGTTCTGAAGTGAGTGACAGCTCGCACTCCAATCACAGTACGCCGAATCGGGTCCACAGTAAAAAGTACGTATACGTTGCTGATTTGTCTATGGTATGTACAGTCGGCTTCAAAAGTGGAACAACATTTTAGTACTATGTCACACCAACTATTAACAATGCAATATATGTGTAACCACACTAAATGAAAGTAATGGTTGGTGTGACATGGTACTAAAATGCCCATCAACTTCTGAAGCCGACAATACAATTTGTTTTTACACATGAAAGTCAATATAGATTATAAAACCCCAAAAAAGTATTTTATCTTTTAATGAGAACCAGTTGCCAAATATGTATGTTTGGTATCAATTATTTTGTTGGAATTTTTCGACTGTTTTAAGAAACTTTACGTAGTTCACGTATTTTCATTACTAGATTAACAGGACTAACTCTATCAAATAATAATTTGATACAATTGGATACAATATTTATTGTTCTGTAAAAATTACAAAAAGTTCACTCCTTGCATTTTAATATGTAATATCGTTAAATAAGGTCTCGATTTTTTATTTGACATCCGTATTCGTAAATTAGGGATAATTTGAACTCATAGATTTGTTTATTATATTGTTACAGGGATACATAGCTCCGGCATTACAATAAAGTGGGCGGCCTTATTATTGCAACGGTAAATTTAGTACTTATAATATAATCAAGACGTTCATCCGACAACGGAAAGACTACTCATATGTTTTTTTTACATATTATATTCGTGCAACGAACTTACGCTACGCTTGCGTGACAATTTATCTATTTTTTAATCTTTGACAATTTATCATTGAGTATATAAACAAGGAGTTCCAACACCAAATAGAATTTGAATCTATACTTACACGTTATTGTAACTTGAATTTTTATTACTCTATGTTATTTTCGTACTTATGTATATTGCGTATGAGAAAAGGAGATGGCATACTAGAGTGCGCAATTTAAGTCTGCGCGCGGCCGAATTAGGAACTAATCACTTTGCAAATTTAGTGGAATCCGCCTAAATTTGCATTGGAAATTTCTTATATTCATTGACGTTCAGCTATGAAGCGTTATTTGTAATTTATATTTAGGTATTTAAATGATGCAAATATGAAATGCTTCACCCACCAGTCGCACGCAAACTTATCTTACGCGCTTTCTATCTTATGAATTCTATTCTTGCCTGCACGGTAAATTGCCATTGGCTGTTTGGCCAACGAAAGATATTCTTAGGATATGACAATAATTTAAAAAAATCTTTTGCTGTCCACACAGACAGCAAAAGATTTTTGCTGTCTGTGTGGACAGCAACGCAGATACCTTCTACCAAAGATATCAAAAAATACAAATTGCTTTTTCTATCAATTGCGTTGATTCAGCGTGTAGTCAGTGTCGACAGCTCGAAGGTTTTTAAAATGGCGCCATACCCTAACTAAAGCTTTCGTTGACCAGACTTGTGCCCGAAGCCTATTAAGTATTAGTACAGGTTAGCCGTAAGGAATTCTGAAATCTTGTCTTAATATATTTCTCTGATCATAAAAATTTAACAGCTATTTAAACTCGATAAAGCTCGATAAGTTTATCTGATGACATACGTCAGAACTTTGACTGGTTTTGCAGCTGCTGCTGCGACCTGAAGCTTATTTCACTCTTCGTCTTAGATATTTTTATTGGTGATACAAACATTATTTAAAAAAAGAATTGATTGAATTTGTAACTCAAATTTCGACAGGCGAAGTGTCTCCAATCTCCATCGACTGTCGAAGCCCTTGTTGCAGATTATCTTCGTACAAAAGTGAACGATGTAGTTGGAATGTAATAAAACAATTGTACTCATATCGGTCTAAATATTAATATTTAAGCATTATTTCTGGACGTATTTAAAAAGTACTATACGTACGTATACATTCGCCGGTTTTAAACCAAATGGTTCCATAGTATTCTTGGAAGTAGAATTAAAAGTAGTTCTCGTGTTAATCCCTTTTGCTAGTGTTTTAACAGAATACTACCAATGTATGGGTAGTTTTCCCAATTTCCGAACAGGTGTAGAGTCAATTTTTTTTTCTTCATTTGACTTGTATTTGCACACATCTTAATAATGGTTGGGGTGTGTGTACATACAAGGATTAAATAATTTAGTTAATTAGATTCTTGGTTGAAGATTTTTATGTTTTTTTTGACGTCAATAAGTGCCTGTAAAGGTCTATATTGAATAAAGATTTTTGAGTTTGAGTTTTCTGATTGACAGTTTTCGGTACATTTTTCAGGTGTATGTAATAAAATACATTCAACTCTTCATCGAAGTTGTATGGGCTGTGAATCTAAAGACTTGTTGTAACAGTCCTATGCATATTGTTGTAGTTAATGAGCTCTATTTTAAACGTATTCTAGTGAATTTCTGATCGCTTGACTGCGCCAGCGACGTTTTTTTACGGACCATTCAATAGAATTGACAATATTATTATTGTATTTTCATATTTCATAACAGATCACCGCCAGTTGGCTTCTAGGATTATGATACACATTCTCGATAAACTATAAAATTTAATTTAGACTTTTCAGAAAATATTTTTCTGGAGAAGAAATGTTGTTTTCTTGGTATAAATAACAATCAAAACTTCAGTACTAAACTGCATGCACACTAAACTTGAAATACATATTTACAAAAATAATTTTGGTGCTTAGAATTGATTCAATTTTAGTTCCTAGTGACATTTTATATTTTCTTAGTTCTAAGTTTTTTCCACAAATCCAAAGTCATTCATTAGTTATACATACCTCCATTTTTTGTACTAAAAATGGAGATTTGATTATCGATCGCATCTTCTGAACAATAAATGCTTTATATTTTTTAAGTACTTACATCCTTATCACACGTTTCTTGTGCCATCACTATTATTAATAATTTTATGTACAGTCGGCGTATCAGGTTCCCTAAACGAAAATTCCTTTACAATCGATTTTGAATCTTATGTTTTGTACATTAGAGTTAAGAATCTATAGAAGAATAATTAGTTGTGTTTAACCTGATGCATTGTTGACGTTACCTTTAAATTTTACGTCTTGTTATTGAGATACTTTTTTCATATAAAATATCGTTTAACTATTGTTGTGGTTAATTTGTTTTCTGGGCTGTTGGTGTTGCCATATTTTCGTCTTTTACCTTAATGTTGCATTTTATATTTAGTTGTATCTGTTAGTCTGAGTGATTTATGAAATGGTATCATATTCGACAGACAAGCTTACAAGCTTACATATGTATACATATAATTATATGACAATTTTTGTAAGCTTAAGAACTATCGGTTGATTTAAAGGAAATGCTTTCCCAATGCAAAGAAGTCCAACGACTAACGACTATGAGCCGTTATTGTTTGTCACACTGGATTATGTCACAATCGTTGCTGTCACAAAGTTTTCGTTCTGTCTTAAAGTGACATTATTCTTAAGAACTATCGGTTGATTTAAAGGAAATGCTTTCCCAATGCAAAGAAGTCCAACGACTAACGACTATGAGCCGTTATTGTCTGTCACACTGGATTATGTCACAAAGTTTTCGTTCTGTCTTAAAGTGACATTGTTCTATGAGATCTTTTTTTAAATATATAGCTTTTACCAAGTTGTTTTTAATGAAAACGCGAATGCCGGGACCATGTCGTTGTATTGTTTAGTTGATAGTGATGAAAATATTTTCTATTTTTAATGTTGTTAGATCAAAGTAGAGTATTTGAATAATCTATATCAACTGCTGTTGTCACAAGAGTACATGCGTACATAGTGTGATTTTATTATAGTATTTAATGATATTTCTTGTTTTTATCAACTTTTAAGAGAATTATTGCAATAAGGCAGGGAGGAATAATATCTTGCGCTTATGATTAAATTCGAAAGAATTTTTTAGTTGTTTGGTAGTAAAATTGTCTTTTATTGTTGTGGTTGCATTTAAATATTTTTTTACTATATTTTATTAGTGGTAATTATAGGAAGTATTTAAAAACCGGATAGGTACGTAACTTCTTGTTTCTTGTAAACAGTATAAAATTGGTTATGTTCGTCTATTTAAAAAATCTGTTGTTTATAAACCATAGACTTAAACACCAGTATTTAATTTTTTTAAGTTCATATATATATTTCAGTTCGTTAAATACCCGCTAGATGGCGAGAGACGTGCAGAAATTATATTTTATAATAGTATTAAATTATTAAGATATTGACAGCAATTGGTTTATTGTTGTTAAAAAATAGACAAACAATGTATTTATTTTGTAATATTTAACGATTTAATTTAAATTCACGATAATCATCATCACAATATTATTCTATTTGACAATTAAGAGAGAGATAGTTATATTGACACTTGAGAAATGAATGTATAAATGTACTGCGTACGCATACGTAGTCCTTGTAGCAAAGTGACGTAATGCCCTTTTCTTATTGCGTTATTGCTTGAAGACCATGGAGTACATATTACTGGAGCCGCCTTAGGAGCGCCATCTGTGCAAGTTTATGATTTAGAATCATGCGCGTTATATGGTGCAGTGTGAATCCCAAAGTTTGTGTGTGTGTGTATGAAATCGGAATGATGACAGTGTATGAGAAATTAACATCTAAGTACTCCGTCAGTTAGATAATAAGAAATATATCACACACGAATTTTATGCTTTCTCGGAATAATGAATAGCTACTGAGATAAATTGATTTAAAGTTAAGGGGTGGAGGCTCGCTACGTCACAACGTGCTACGAAATGTGTCCAATATTTTTTAATAATCTGTACGGCGGACATTAAAAAGAATTGTCATCATTCCAATTGTCAGTGTTTTGTTCAATGTTCTATGTGTGCATTTGTACTAAAGACACTTCGTCCGCTCCAGCGACCCTACCGCCTATCTCATAGCACACGTTGGACCACTCAATACAACGTTCGCAAATCATTTACCTATTACTACAACTTAAGCAAATGACGTTTGTACGCGCGCAAGGAATCTAGTAGGTCTGAGTGCGGGGTTATCAATCGAAATGACGCAAAAAGTGCAGCGACTGCCTTCTCTTTTACCCGCATAGCGCTGTCTCTGTTATCGGCCAGCGCTCGCGTCTACTCGCCCGAGCGATCGCGCGCGCCCTTGTTTAAGTGTCAGTGATGTCTACTACGAAGTGCGGGGTGGGGTGAGGTATTTGAAATGAGTGCGGGGAGGTGAGTGGCCGTTCTGTATGAAGTACTATTATATATTCTGTGCTCATAGCGATGCGTGATGGCTATAGCGAGGCACTCGCTATTGTTTTAATTTCATGAGTTTGCTACGATAGGCGGTGTGAAATCACAAGATTAGAGAGCTAAAGCGGTAGCGAGCGAATTAGGTGGTAGGGCCGCGACCTGTCGTAGAAAACTCGTAAAATTCGACAGCGACTGCCTTGCTCGGAACCGGAGAAGGGAGACTCTGTACCAGGGTCGCATGCTTGGGTACCTCCGTCTTACCTATTTCTGCCGCAAAACAGCAGTTCTTGCATTGCCGTCTTTCGGTTTGAAGGGTAAGATATGGCAGTGAAATTACTGGGTACCGTGATTTTACATCTTAGTCACAACTTGGAAACATACACCGTGGTTTTTGTGGGGGTTGCAGATTTGCTGAGAATCTCACAAGAGCCACGTGTATTATACGTGACTGTTACCACTTACCGTCAGGTGGGCGGCATGCTCGTTTGCCAACTTTGTTGTATAAAAAAAAAACAAAGCGATAGCAAGTGCCTCGCTATAGCCATTGCGTGTCGCTGAGTTAGGCGGTAGGGCTTCGGTTCATGGCCGATATTCTAACCGAGTAATAGGGCACGGTAATAGTATATACAGTAGAATGACTTCATAGAAACGGTCGGAACACGCGCTATGCCTACGCGCCTCGATCTGGGATCGCACTCGGATGGCATAGCTACAAGGGCTGTTACGAATGCAGTTCGTTCGCCGCAGGGCATACGCTCGAGTCAAACGGAGCGCACGGTCGGTAAGCGAGCAGCCCTATCGCAGGCCACGCGCCAAGCGATGCCGAGCAGCCGTAGGTATAAAATTTCAAAGAGGGGCCGAATCCACATACTGTTTTATACTATTACCGTGAATAGGGCCTCCAGTGACTCCGAGCGCTGTTGTGATGGAGAGGGCTGACATTAGGAATAATTTTTATCGGTGCTTATTTGGACGGGCGCCATTATGTGCACTCGTCAGCTGTGACGTGGCGCGAGGAGATTCATATCAATTATAATGTTACTTATATTGCACGTTAGTTGATAGTTAACGTAGCTATAGCGATAATCTTATGCTGGAATATCGAACACACCCAAAGATGCTTTATGTAGTTTTTAATAAGGTTTATAGTAAGAAAATACTTCGCTTATGTCGGTGCGCCACACACATGCGATTTGCGACTTTGAAATTTTTCTTGTTAAGTCGTGTGTCTGGCCTTTGAGAGATCTTGTACTGTCTTTGCCAAGTATATTTGTCATAGTTAGCGTGAAAAGACACAATTTGATGCTTGTTAAAATTGTTTCATTAGGAAAACCAGCCAAGTGCGTGACGGACGCGCAGGGTAGGGTTTCGTAGTTTAAAAAACCGTGACGTTGTGTATCTATGCAATGATTTAATTGTTTATTAAATGTCATCATCTATGTAATGTGGGACGCTTATCTATGTAAGGCTTATTAGATAAGCGTGTATACATTGTAGTTTGACCGATATTTTCAGAGTTAGTGTATGCGGAAAGTTTTGATTATCTTAAACTAGCAGAACTAACATAGGGATAGGCGGGGACACTTGAAAATATTGCGCTTTAAGTAGTAATATTTCACAAAGTATCACTAAGTTGAAGTTTATTACCATTTTATGCGTACTGTAAATTTTTTTTAAAGATTTTATTGTACCTCTTGGTCGGCGTTATTATTATAAGTGTCTTCTACTAATAGTATAAGCTAAGACGCGGACAAACAGGAAAAGGCAAAACTGTGAGGCTCCCTAGTTAGGACTACAGAACCCAAAAACAAGCATCACTTTCATATTCAAAAGTTATTGTTGATAATAACTATAGCCAAATATGTTTGGTGAAGACATAATGTATTGTCCTTAAAGCAATTTGTACATAAAATTTTCAGTTATATTATTTACGTGTTGTACACCTTTTATATTTTATAACGTTATAATATTTTTGCTAACATGTTTAGTTCCTTGTATTGATAAAATATTCCATTTTTTTATTAATGTGGTTCGTAAGTTTTATTTAAATGTCTGTCGGTTCAGGTGCTTTCAGAATGTGTTGGAAATTATATGAATAATTTTAGTAAGGTTAGCAATAGATTTAACTCTTTAATAATATGCTTGAAACATACTAAATATACTAGTGACACAGATTACATAATACTAGTACAGTGATAATATAACATCATATGTGCCTATCAATTGTAATTTTGGAAAGTACTGACGCAATATTTGTCCATGTATTTTAATACAACAGTCTTGTTGGTAAATGTCCCAGTGTTAAGATGTTGCACACAATTTTGGCGCTATAGATAATAGAATTTGATCGCAACTCTGTGTCAATATTTTAACTTTCAAAGAGAACATGGCATAGGCATAACTTGAACAAAGATGGCTGCCAATAGTAACCCTCCGCGTTCCACACTTCGTTTGAAACCAAAGAAACAATAGCTGCAAGGAACATTTGACAGTAGCAATTTTAATATCACAGGTAAATACTCAGATAACACCTTTGTTAGAGATTGTACCTGCTCCGATGTTGGCCATTTTTGTTTAATTTATGTGTCGTGGTTCGGACAATATACGCTTGTTAATAAATTATTTCAATTTGAATCGAACTTTGTGAATAAGAAACTATCTTCCTCCAGCTTGCCGCCAATTATTGATTAACTGTATTAAATGTAATGTGAAATGGCTTTTTTGATGCTATATAGTTTTCAATGCTATATATATGACAATTATTTTATCTGTGGTACTCTTGTATGCTTCAGACACTCTAAAGAGTGTAATTATAAAATCTTTTGACGTTGAGGACATTGACGTTGACATTTAGGAAAACCAGTGACAGCAAAATATGTGCAGTAGATCCATACATTTCATTCCAACCATATTAGAAAATGACGGACGCACAATTTTAAATATAAGTTAAGTTTGTCACACTAGAATTGTAGCAGTCCTTATCGTTCTCTAACAAAATTCTATAGCTGATCGCAGCCCAATCTAGTTTTACTATATATAAAACGCAATGATTAGTCATGTAAAGATAAGTTTGTGCCTTTATCTGTCGTGTAGAGATGTTATTGTAAAGTGTAAGAAATGTTGCAGACTTTCTCAGAGGTGCTACTGTTTTGACAGGTCGATATGTGGTTGAGATTTTTTATCGCATTGAATAGAAAATATTAATTATAGACATGGAAATTATTTATTTTATCAAATGGCTTTTCAACGCATTTCATTATATTCGATTGTTACCTTTCGATGGAGCTTTAAAATACGAAGTTGTCTTTTTTGTAGAATTTGCTTGTTTACAGTTTTCTTGGGACGCAAAGGGAATGAGCTGGACAAATAAAATATTCTGTTTCATTTTAGCAATGTATTATGAAGAACTTGTTGAAATTGAAATATACTGTTTTGTTAGCGCAAACATTTGACATAAGTTATTTTTATTTTTGGTCTACGTTTCTTTGTATGAAGATTTGGAATAAATCGCGGCTTAGCGCGAACCTTACCTTTGCGTCCTATTAGCTACAGACGGTCAACTTTAAGACGGCTTCTGCAGTGTGTCAAGTATAAGCTGGCATACCTAATATTATATTAACAAAAACAAAAACTTCGACGTCGTTTGATTCTCCGTGGAAATCAAATATTAACCTGAGGTAAAAATATGCTGTCTATATAGAATAATTTATTCTTCTAAAAGAAAAGGATATCAGATAAGTACCTACTCATTGCCAACTTATTCTTGACGAGTTCTGCCAGGAGACATATTGATCTCTGTTTGCATTTCTCCTTTGCTCACCCCACAGATTATATTTTTATACAATAAAAAAAAAATTGCAATTGACACATGGTGCGTTCCAGATAATCATTTTTAGTCATAAATATCAACATTTTTAGCATCTCTGCGTTTCATTAGCGGTGATGCTAGTTTTTCTTGCTGGTTGTCATGCGTTTCATTTAAGCATTTCTAGCACGAAATGCTAGCATTAAATACCCACGCTAATAGATACGCTCTCCCTCTGATACCACTTTTTGACAGCTTTCAAATTTGACGTTAGGAATCTTTTTTCATGAATCAAAGAGGATTTTCAGCGAATTAAAAAAAATCATTGAAAGATATTTATAGTATTAGCCAATTCTGATTAATATTGTTAGAAATTTCAAGTGGCTGGACTAATTAGGTGAGCTGTCAAAATTCAGCACAAAAAAATGACGGGTTGCACTCCGGGAGTGCCGGCAGAAGTATTAACGTTGTGCGTTTTGGATATTTTGGAATGGTTATGGAATAATTTTGCACGAATTGCTTTAATTATCAGACTAAAAGTACTATCTTTTATGTGGTAGAATACAATATTTATTTATTGCGCTATCGTACACAAACATGACAATTTATATTACATTGAAAAGTTTATCTCTCAGAAAAATCAACTTCCTGTTGTAACGTTGTGCGTACATAATTATATAACTAGTAATAATGAATCAAAATATTTACAATTAAATTAAAAATATGATCAAAACAGACATTAATATACTACTTAAAAACGTAATTTTATAACAAATAAATAATATTTAATTTATACTAACTTACCTAATTAATATTTACAACAAAATCAAATAAAAGCACAATTTAGATTTTCCTAACAAAGTAAATAAATTGATTAAAACTGTCTCAAGTGACGTGTGACTTCCAGTACTTTTGCCAGCCGCTATTGTTCTCGGTCGGCTTACGTGGACCCCTCACCGCACCTCGACAGTTCCTGCGGCCATTTCAATTTTAATTGGCTACTCTCCATCCGTTTTACGAATTTTCGACCAGGGTCACGTGTCCTGACGGTCACGTGTCCTGACGCGAGTTTAACATTTTTTACCCATTACAAAAAAGTGTACAACGCCGCTAAAGAAGTTCTCACTTCAAAAATCAGTACCTTCCGTTTCATTTGTAACAATTAGCGCGGCTAAAAATGTCAACATTTCTTATAAGAAACGCAAAACGAGGCTAACCTCAGATGTTAGCCTCAGAAAGTAGCAGTGCTTTATCTGGAACGCACGGATAGTTTTTAATATAATTTTCATTATTGTGAATGAAGTGACGGGATGTTACTCTTTAATTAGTCGCTTGAATAGGGTTTCTGGGATAAAATAATTTTAAAGTCTCCATTATTTTTTCTTACTTGTGAATATGCAGTGAAGGTGGATGTGGATTTATAATTATGTATTGTGGCAATTAAATTTTTCATTATTGGCAATATTTCGTTTTGTATTACAGTTTATTCATCTAGCCTTTGAGAAAGTATGTAAGCAAATGAAATGGCCATTTTAAAGGTCACGTTTCAAACGTGAAAATATGATTATATTTAACGAAATTAACACGCCAAAGACTTTAATACTTTGCCTAAATAATAATTTGAATTTAATCATCATACATGAAATAGATTATTTTCTTCCTTTATAAAATTACATAATACATAGTTTACATGTAGAAAATAAAATTGTCGTGTTTCCCCCATGTGCGCATAGTTACACTACCAAATTATAATGTTACAGCTACAGTAATGGAAACATTTTAATTATATTGATCGATGACGTTTTGAAATTCGACGAGTTACACTTGTCATCTTTATTATCATCTAAGTTTCTATCAAAATGGAAATAAAAGTTTGAGGCACCTTGTTTTCTTTGTTTACATACTGTCTCGTGCCTAGATGAATATGGTATAGTATTAAATAATAAGATAATTTTATATCAGGAATTAGTAAGAAGTCAGTGTGACTACGTTTGAAAGTGGCGCCCCGTTGTGGCGATTTTAAAGAAAAGTGCTTCCTAACAAAAACAAAACAATTATTAATTATACTTATTAGCAATAAATAAAACATGATATTTATTACAAAATTTGTCGAAATATACTGTTGTCGATGTGTTCTCGGACTTCCCAGGAAGTAGACACTTTTGATTGTAAGTGCACTTAGGAAAAAATCGATGATCCGGTTTCTATACGATTATAGATTACAACGTATAAAGACGTACGTAAAATCTCGTGTAAGTGCTTGCACGCTTGGGCACCTGTCTTGAAAAAACAGCATGAGCAGGTGAAACTTTAATATCGTGGATGCGATAGTTTTGGAATTTTGGATGTCACATCCCTAGTAACTATGAAAGCCCTATGCTAATTTAGAAAAATGAAAAATTATGCCAATTCCGTGTCGTATTAGCAGTGTTGTGCGTTAAAAATGGAATAATTACAATGTCTCGTTCTATGAGATTGATTTAGTTATTATTGATGTTATGACTTTATTGGAAATGTTTGGCACTTTGATTTAATTCTAAATTATGAAGCAATTGTCTTTATGTTGTGTATTGTGGTGTGAATGTAAGAGACCAATGTTTATAGATTGCGATGATATTGATTTGCGAAATGTAATTTGTGTATGCGAACAAAATATTAAATGAAAGAGAGATTAATTTGGTTCGTTTTATTTCGATGCAATTTCAAACGGTACAGCCCCCTAGACAAAAGCCACGTCGCTCCGCAGAAAAAAGTATGGAGGTTACATTCGCTGCGGTATAATTAGCGTGAGGCCAGTGCCGTAAATAGGGCGTAGACTATGGGGGGCGCAAGAATGACCAGTCTAGGCAGGACTATTATTTTTTCGTTTTGCTCCTGGGGGTTATTGTCTAAAGGCGTTATTACAGGCCAGGCCGAATCGCGCCACGCCTGTGGATGCCTGTGCTTCTCGCGCCGAGCCGTTCCCACGGCGTGTGTCTGCCTGTACCGGCCTGTCGTTATCGGCAATCCAACATGTTGATACGGAGCGCATGGCTGCGGTTTGTGTACGAGCACATGCCGCCGTAGGTGAAATGAATGAGTTAGAACCGACGCAGATGCGCCTGCACAGGCCACCACAGGCATCATCGCGCCGCGCCTTTGAACTTACCGACTCCCGACGGATCGGGCGGGCGCCAACGGGCCACCACGGGCCTCATCAGATGTGATGGTTCCCACGGCCTGTTGGCGCGATCTGGTCTGTGAGAAAGCACGCCGTGGGATCCCGGCTTAAGAAAAAATCTATTGCGATCGCTTACAATTTGACAGTCGCCGTCCATCCATCGCGTCCATCCTCTTTAATTTTTAGACAATAGAACTTTATGGAGCTGTATAAAAAATATAACTAATTATGCGAATAAACCGAAAAGAGATAATGTCGAACTTCATAATCTAAAAAATACTTCTAAAGAATCTGCTGATTACATAAACAATTACTTTAATAACGTCGGGAAAACACTAGCTGAACAAATAAAAAGAAATCTGCCACGGCAAACTCACAGCCACAGTCATGTTGCTTTTTCCTCTCAAGTTAACTCCATTGGTGTTATTCAAATAGAGCCCTTTGAAGTTGATTCCATTATAAGTGGACTTAAGCCGGAGTCCGCCGCAGGATGGGATATGATTCCAACAAAATTTTTAAAAATGGCTAAGTCAGTCCTTGTTCCCCTGTTAACATCTCTGGGTAACCTTATATTTGAGAAGGGTATTTTTCCGCGAGATCTAAAACGCGCAATTATACACCCTATCTATAAGAGTGGAGATAGAGGCGATATCAACAATTATAGACCTATTTCAGTGCTCCCAGTAATTTCTAAAATTATGGAAAAATTGATAAATAATCGGCTGTTACATTTTCTCAATACTTTTAAAATTCTATCAAAACATATTCTATCATAACAACATATCTTGACAACAAGAAAAAAGCTTTATGTATATTTTTAGACCTTAAAAAGGCTTTCGATACCGTCTCTATCCCCACTCTTCTCTATAAACTCAGTTGGATCGGAATAAGAGGCAATTTTCTTAAATTACTCACTGATTATCTACAGGATCGTTCGCAAATAGTAAAAATTGATAATTATACATATAGCAACGTTAACATTTCCAGTAACTACGGCGTTCCACAAGGTAGCGTCCTCGGACCTACCTTGTTTTTGATTTATATCAATGACTTGACAAAGAAGATTGGCAGGCCTGGTACCCATTAAAATATGAAATGTAGGATACTGAATTTTGGATATTATGTTAACGATACTAGTTTATCTATTTTTCTTTAATTAATGAATTTCTATAACTTTTGTAAAGAAAGAAAAATTGATTTCATTATTTCAGTGAATATTGATAACAAAACGCATTTAACTGACATGCAATATTAAAACGCGAAGGTAAACAAAACAAAAGCAACTATTCAATTCGTTGCAGAAATATCGATTATTAATTAATCCACTCATTTTCATATAATTGATCGATTAATGACAGTTACAGGACCAAAAATACTAGAAAATAAGAATATTAGAACATAAGAATATTACTTTTCCTGGTTTGGTATTTAGGTTTTAGTTAATTAGGATGTCTAAGGAAATCTAATTTTAATCGATAAACCTATCAATATGTCACATGACCGACTGTTACCACTGTCAACTGTGAATGCCAACGTCACATTCACAGGCTACGTTCCAAAACATCACCCGGAGTGAGTAGGTGGTGGGGGGAGAGTGGCCGGTTAGGGTGGTCGGAGTGTTGGTTGTTTTAGAACGGCAAGAGTGTTGTCTGCTTTGTTTACATAACCAAATATACAAAAATAAGAAAATATATAATTCATCGGCGCGTCCGTTCGCTTTAATGCATGGATTACATTCCTCTGTTTCATCTACGAAAATGCTAAAACTAACAGAATATGAATTCTGTGAAATCGCGGCCTAACCTAGCTTCAGCGGAAATGAAGGCCAATTTTACAATCGTGTCACTTACGATACCTATAGTCTTTGGAATTTAAAATTAACTTAGTGTCGACGTTACCAAGCGCATCCTCGCTCTCCGAGATGCACAAATTGTGTGTGAATATGAAATCTTTGTAATCACAATCACACACAACTTTAAAATCCACACAATTTCCCGCCAAATCCAATCGAGTGAAATTACACCTTGCTATATTGTGCGGGTGAGATTCTACTCGATCGAGTGCACTCCGTAGCATTTTAGGACACGCCACTCCAACACTCTCGAGTGCACCCGAAATGTTTTAGGACATACTTCGGGTGACCGAGTGCACTCTGGTGATGTTTTGGAACGTAGCCCAGTCAGTGTCAGTCGTGTCGTGGGGATGCGTTCCGAATGGCGATGATATCGATGGCAGCGCGCTAAAAGTCGTTCGTTAAAAAAAATTCCTTCCTCAATCCATAATTAACAATAACTGTAACTCGTAATGTCAATGTCAAATTCAATCGCATGTTCTGACATTTGAAACGTTTTGTTAACTATTAATAACGTTTTGTTATCTCTGTACTCATGTACATACCATAATAATTTTCAAATGCGAATATCTTTTTATTTACCAGTTGTAGAAATATGATGTGATTACCTTTTTTCTTACGTTACTAAAGATAAAGAAATACGTGGTATTTTTATCACCATACACTTCGTCTGATTACGGTACCAACATTGTATGGCTTGTTGCCAATCTTCTTTAAAACTAACAAATGGATCTGTATTCTCGTATGTGGATGATACCGCTCTGCTATTCCATGGAGATAGTTGGCTGGATGTTTTTGCAGTGGCTGAGGCTGGTCTTGCTAACGTTATGGACTGGTTAAACTTGAATTTGTTATCCCTAAATATGTCTAAAACTAATTACATAACTTTTTCGATCCGTAATTCAATGCAACCGGATAATACTCTCACCATAAGTGCACATACATGCAAAAGAGATAATGTCTCTAATAGCTGCAATTGTTATAAATTAGAACGTGTTAATCACACAAAATATTTAGGAGTCATGTTGGATAAGAATTTATCCTGGTATCCCCAGCTTGAAATGGTTGGTAATCGAGTACGTAAACTTATTTGGCTTTTTAAATACCTGCGTGAGATAGCTGACAAAGAACTTATTATATATATTTATATGAGCCTTGTTCAATCTTTATTGTTATATTGTATAAACATATGGGGAGGTACCTACAAGACAACATTTATAAACATTGAACGGGTACAAAGACTGATTATTAAAGTGATGTTGCGTAAAAAGAGATTGTTTAGCACAAACTTATTGTATAAAGAAGCTAATGTTCTGACAGTTAGAAAATATATGTACTACAGTGCATTCTTGATGTACATAAAAGTTATTCTTTCGACCCAAAAGCGCTAAGTAAACGTAAAGTTAACACAGTAGTACCCGTTAAAGCTACCAAAACAGCATTTGCTAGAAAACAATTCTCGGTTCAATCGGCATCAATATATAATAAAATAAATAGAATTTTAAACATTTTTTCACTAACTTATTATAATTGTAAAATGAAAGTAACCAAATGGTTAAAATTGCAAAGTTACGAAACCATAGAAAAACTTTTATCTGACCACTAACATCTAAAAAAAAAAAGAGAATGATCTGATTTTAGTTGTTGCATACAATATATTAAATATGGTAAGCAGCAACTAAAATTAGATACACATTATACAGACATATTTTGATAATAAATAAATAATAATAAGAAAAACACTAGATTCACTCAAAATATGAAAATGAAATGTATTACAGAACACGAAAAATATTTACACAAATTTATTTTAAAAATATTTTACAAAATATAGTTATCTTATTTACACAAGCTTAGTTAATATACAATTACACAAGTTTTTTTGTTTTGTTTTTTTTTTTTGGAAACTAGAAAAGGTATAAAAAATACACAAGTTTATTTTAATTTAATTAATTAATTTAATTTATTTTTACAACTTCTGTCGATGTTAAAGAAAATTAATCGTTTTATATAAAGTATGTACCCTTATTATTAAGTTATTATAATTAAGTTAAATTATAAACCTTATAAATATACTAGAAACTTCCTACGTTATAAATAATTGTCATATTGTTGTACAGAAAAGAGAGGGGTCTTTTCTAATACAGGTTTTTTTAAACTTAAAAGAAGAGACCCACACATTCTAAAAGCTACGTGTAGCTAATAAATTTATTTTTGATTTTGATTTTTGATCGCTCCTTTAGAAAAGGATGTCGGCACTGAGTCTTGTGTTCACGGCGCAATGGTTATCAAATTGAAGGCGATCGTGATAGATTTTTTCCTAGACAATAACACACCTGATTGCTCCTGATAAGTTCCCAGCCCCGCTGCGCCCCTAGTGCTCGATTCCAACACATACGTACCTACATGCCAGTATAATCAAAAACGTCTGTTCAATTAGGCAAAACATCGCGCTCATTTTTTGGCAACGCACGAGCGTATTTGTGTTTAGTGTTTATCGGTCGGTCGGACGGAGACTAAGCTAAGCGGCGCGGCGGGCGGGTGAAGACGATTTTCCGGAAAAACGCAAAAAGCGAGTAAAAAGACACGACCTAAGAGAAAGCTTAAACACCGGCTGCGATATTACACCACAGCAAAGTTTTAAAATTAATATGTATGAAGCAATTGACAAAATAATTTCTGAATTCACATGGCGATTTGAGAAACTTCACAACATTCACCACCTCTTTAATTTTTAGACAATAGAACAGATTGCTAATTATCCAGCTTAAGAACTAAAAAAACATGCCGCTGATTTGAGTAGTTTCACCAGATAGTCGGTCCACCTTGTGGGGGGCTACCAACGCTGCGTCTCCCGGTAGGTAGCCGCCACTCAAGGACCTTTCCGCTCCAACCGCCGTCAGTCCCGCGAGCTATGTGTCCTGCCCACTGCAAAGTTTGCTATTCTTTGGGCTATGTCGGTGACTCTAGTTATTCTACGGATCTCTTCATTTTTGATGCGATCGCGTAGAGAAACCTCGAGCATAGCCCTCTCCATTGCCCTTTGAGTGACATTGAGCCTTCTGATGAGACCCATTGTAAACGGCCACGTCTCAGTTCCGTACGTCATCACTGGCAACACGCACGAATTGAAAACTTTCGTGTTTAGACACTGCGGTTTTTTGCGGATTGGCCGAGAATATGCTGCGTAACTTTTCGAACGCTGCCCAGCCGAGTTGGATTCGTCGATTTACCTCTTTCTGGAAGTTGGACTTACCGAGCTGGACTATTTGCCCCACGTAAAGATATTCGTCAACAACTTCCAGTGTAGAGCCTCCAACCTTTACAAGAGTGGGTACTACATGGGAATTCACCATGCTTTTGGTCTTGTCCATGTTCATTTTAAGACCCACTTGTTGCGAAACTCTACAGAGGTCTTCGAGCTTTGTACCTAGATCTTCCACGGTCTCAGCCATGACTACGATATCATCGGCAAAAGGTGACTCATGTACTCGCCGTTTATGTTGATGCCGAGGCCTCTCTAGTCCAAAAGCTTAAATACATCCTCCAGCGCAGCTGTGAACAGCTTCGGCGATATAACGTTACTGTCTCACACCTCGCTGAAGTCGTATTGGTTTCGAGTTCGGGTCCTGAAGGCGGACCAACATAGCGGCGTTTTCGTACAATGACTTCAACACTTGGATGTACCGGTAGTCTATTTGGCACCTCTGGAGTGACCTAAGCACGGCCCAGGTCTCGACAGAATCGAAGGCTTTCTCATAGTCCACAAACGCCAAGCATAGTGGCAATTATACTCATCGGTCTTCTGTATAACCTGCCGCAGCGTATGAATGTGGTACTTTTTTAGCCTTTACGGAATCCGACTTGTTCAGGAGGCTGGAAGTCGTCAACGTGATGACTCTCGAGAGCAGTTTGTATACATGACTCAGGAGCGTAATGGGTCTGTAGTTCTTCAACTGGGCTCTGTCACCCTTTTTGAAGAACAGTGCCACCACGACCCCGTGCCATGCTTTAGGCGTATTGCCCTCGAGTATGACGGAGTTAAATAGCGCTTTCCGGACTGGTAGTCCACCCGCTTTCAAGCTCAACTGAAACACCATTATCACCCGGTGCCTTGTGCCTTGCCTGCGATGTTGTGTAAAGCTGCCCATAGAAGCGTTCGATCTCAGCCATAAGCTCAGGTGGAGACGTAACGACTCTGCTGTCCTCTGTTTTCAGCTTCGTCAGCAGACTCTGACCGAGTGACAAATCTTTTGCGAACACTTTGGAGCCCTTGTTCCGCTTGATGGCTTCTTTAATACTTACGTTCCGTATTAAATCGGCGTATGTCGCGAGTTAGAGACTTCGAGATCTGTTTGTAGTTTGTTGAGTCGCCGACGAGCATCTTCAGAAGACTGCAGATTCATCCCACGCCTTTTTTCCATCAGCTTAATTGTCGGCTCTGAAATCTTGTTTCTTTGCTTGGTACGGCTGGGTTTGAAAAACTTCGAACCCACCGTAAGGACAGTTTCCACAACCCTGTCATTATATGTGTCCACATCCATGCAATTCTCCAGGCAAGCGAAACGATTCTTTATTATTAAATCATTTCCAACTGCCACTTAAATAGGGCGTAGGTATAGAAGCTCGCACAGGGCGCAGAAAAGGCTATTTACGGCACTGCGTGAGGCTGTCACAAGTTGGAGCGTCTGGACTGTACCCCGGGTAGAATCGGGAGGCCAGCGATCGATCCTGCCATGTACCAATGTGTTTTTCGTTTCACGAATTTCATATGTACCTACATTTATCCGACGCTCCTACTATACTATACGGTGAGGGAAAACATCGTGAGGAAACCTGCAATACACCTGCAAAGCTATCCAAAGGTGTATGTGATGTCAACCAATCCGCACTGGGCCAGCGTGGTTTGACTAAGGCCTAATCGCCCTAACTAGTTAGGGTAGGCTCGTGCCCCTTGGTGGGGACGTATATGAGCTGTGATGATGTCACAAGCTAATATTATTTCCATACGTTTCTTCAGCGGAACATCTGCGGAAAACTTAGCGTGTGGCTTTTGTCTAAGGGGTCTGGTACAATCTCAGAACAAGACTATATAAAGTCTGATTTTTAATTCGACGAAATTATAACAGATGTCATTCTTTGACAATTGAGATATCAATAACCTTTTCTGCTTTGAATTTTTTGAATATAAAATAAAAATTATGAAACAGAATTAGATCAAGTAAACCTCAGAACAATCACTACAGCATAGAAGGAAGATTAAAACAAGAATTAATTGTGTGCTATTTGTCTCTTTCTAACATACGGCACAAAACTGTGTAAATGTAAGAGATGAGTAATATTTGTCTTTTGGCATATCACAAGGTGGTCACCTCAGAAGAATAACTAAAGCATAGAAACCTAGCAAAAATAGCTACTGAACTTAATATATTTGACTCACTTTGACATTAGGCGCTGCTAATAGAAGTTAGCCAGAGACACGTATATGCAAGATGTTTCGAAATTTTGTAGGTCGTCACTAATTCTCGCTTGTCAGTTCTTCTCCCAGTGATGTCGTGCTCATCACTCACCTAGTTTCAACGTCGATAATTATATTATGTAGGTATTTAATAGATCCCTAATACTAAAATGTCTTTATTACGAGAAATATAACATAAATAATTAAGGGTAGATTTTCTTATGTAACTTATCCAGCTAATAGCTGCTGTGTCTCTTTGGTATGGTCAGGCTGGCTACCCTATACATTTTGATGCCCGTGAGAATGTCGAAATATACGTTTTTGGCGACATAAACGGCCGCACCTTTTTTTGTTAACTTAGAAGTTTGATTTTTTCACATCTTCAAGGGACTAGAACTTGTTAGTGTAGAACTGAGTAATTATATGGTTTTAATTTCAACTCGATACCTTCACGCGTTTCCAAGATAGTCTTGACAGACAAACGGACAATAAAGTGATCCTATAATGGTTCAGTGTTTCTTTTGAGGTACGGAACCCTAAAATTTGGACTATTTAAGTGACGGCTATTTCCCGTTATCTAAAATGTTGGAATTTTTCTATTGCAGAGATTCACAAATTCTATAGGAAGGAAATCGAAGACACACTGCTTTTATTTTATCGCTTAGATTTAATTCATTTTTTATCGCATCGCTTAGAGGTACTTGAGGTTAATCTCATATTTAATTTACTTACCCGAAAATTTAACCCTCAAGAATATTTTGAACCTTGGATAAATTCGTGAATGCTAAAACTACTATTTGTATATATGCTTGGAAATTAAACTAAAAACGTTAACATTTGACCATAATTTATTGTTAAGACATTTTTCGATAGATTTATTACGCTTGATGTGCGGCCGGGCTTAGTTAGAATGTAAATTTTCCGAAGGCGGCGTTTTGATATTTTCTGCTCACTAGATGAATTGATTGAATTGTCATTTTGGTTAAAATAAAAATTGGTTAAAAATATATAACACGGCTAAATTCTATAGTACCTTGTATCGAAGATAGACCATCCGAGTTTGAACTATTTGAGTTGTTCGTATAATATTTGTTTGTGCGTCCCGTGACTAGTAATATTTTGATGATATTTTATTAATATTTAAGTGATTAGAAAGTAATATTTCTTTAGGTATTTACAAATAGTGTGTGTTTGTGCACTCCGTAACACAATGTCTTGTGTAGTTTGGGGCTGCAAGTCTCATTCGTCGCGAAAGGAAAATAATCAAAATTTTTTGACCTTAAATTGGCATGTTTCTCATATTGTTACTTGAATGTGAGCTAATAAGTACACTTATATACATATGAAATATCGCTGAATCATTTTGTAGAAAAACAATACGTAATATTAACTTCACTTTTATGTTTTAGCGATTTTTAGAAAATTACTTTGAGGTTTTCTTGATCATGCGTAGTGTTGTAAAATTTTGTCGATATTTTTATTTTACAGATTTCCTAAAGACAATGTATAAAAAACATATGGATAAGGTGTATTGTTAGACGAAATTGGAGTCCAAAAAAGCATAGTCAAGTTTGCTCCAGATATTTTCCATCAGATTAATTTTGTATGTAACTTATAGTAGTAAAACTATGAAATGGAGACGTCATGACGTAAGTCAAGTTATTTAATGAAAGGAAATCTTTAAACTAAAATATTATTTATGAAAATAAAAACGTATTTAATTTCTTAACTATTTCTTTAAGGAATTAAAATATTAGATCAAGATAAGAGCTTGAAAGAGTCAAAAAGGTAAAATATCAAAACGCCGCCTTCGGAAAATTTACATTCTAACTAAGCCCTGCCGCACATCAAACGTAATAAATCTATCGAAAAATGTCTTAACAATAAATTATGGTCAAATGTTAATGTTTTTAGTTTAATTTCCAAGCATATGTACAAATAGTAGTTTTAGCATTCACGAATTTATCCAAGGTTCAAAATCCATGAGGGTTAAATTTTCCCTTCCCGAGGGACCCTCGGTGGGCGAGTCCGACTCGCACTTCCCGCTTTTAGTCTCATGAACGGCCAGCCTGACCATACCAAAGAGACACAGCAGCTATTAGCTAGATAAGTTACATAAGAAAATCTACCCTTAATTATTTATGTTATATTTCTCGTAATAAAGACATTTTAGTATTAGGGATCTATTAAATACCTACATAATATAATTATCGACGTTGAAACTAGGTGAGTGATGAGCACATCACTGGGAGAAGAACTGACAAGCGATAATTAGTGACGACCTACAAAATTTCGGAACATCTTGCATATACGTGTCTCTGTCTAACTTCTATTAGCAGCGCCTAATGTCAAAGTGAGTCAAATATATTAAGTTCAGTAGCTATTTTTGCTAGGTTTCTATGCTTTGTTTTTGTAATAAAAACCCTTGCCACTAAAGACATTAACTTAACTTTAGTTATTCTTCTGAGAAGTAAACTATTATGTTTGACATTGTAAATAGTTTTTTTATGCATTCAATGCATACTAACTAGAATGTAGATTTTTAATGGATAAATGGTAAAACAAAATAAAATAACAGGATTTCTTAAATGAAAATATTTCATCATCATCAATCATTATCACTTAAATCATCATTGTCGTCATCATCATCGACTCTCATTAAGTTGATTAATATCAAACGTCAATATGTTCTTGATAAGTGAAAAGATGGTAGACCAAATTTTTTGTTTCCAGACGCTGACTACTTGTTTCGTAGATTTTTAGATTTTATTTTGATCATTTTGACAATGGTTATCCCCGACTACATTAAAATATAACGAATTACACTAAAATCTCGTCAAAATCGTTAAAACTGGTTTGGACATATTGGGTTTTGAACTAGAACTATGGACATATTTGTCTTTGAAAAAAATTCATGATCGGATATCGTCATCATCATCATCACAGCTCATATACGTCCCCACCGAGGGGTTTGAGCTTACCCTATGTTAGGGTGATTAGGCCTTAGTCAATCACGCTGGCCCAGTGCGGATTGGTCGACTTCACATACACCATTGAATTTCTTGGCAGATGTATGCAAGGTTGCCTCACGATGTTTTCCTTCACCGTAGGATCGGATATAATAGAATTTGATTAGAAATACTTATGACGTCATAATGGTGTCACGAAGGGTTGCCTTAGCATTCAGACGGGACGGGAGATGGCAAGACTCGGCGAACCCCTTGCTTTACGTTGACCATAATATGTATGACCACACGTTATTTAGTTAGTTGACGCTAGGGATGGGCAAATGAAAAAAATATATCGTATCGATGTTTTTAAAAAATATATGCAGTTGAAAAATATCGATATTTCGATATACCAATAATTTTACCTTAATTTTATTTTATTTATTAGTCACATAACTCTGAAGTTAGTACAAACATAGTATTTTAAAATTATAGACTTACAGTTTCCATAATTTTATTTTATGAAAAACTACATTCACTTAAAAAAGAAGACCCTTAAATTGAATTAAATAAATAAACTAGGTCTAATTTGAAGATGAAAGATGAATACATAACAAACTAGCATATTAAAAATCAATAATATGCAGCAAAGACAAACGTTTGAACATATTCAGCAATTCGGCGAACACATTTTACTTAACTCATTCTCAATATTACAAAGTGAAAATAAAAACATATTTGGCTGTTTATCGTTTATTATTATTAAAGTAAGTATTATTAGTGAAGTAGAATATTCGGGTTTAGCTTAAATAGTAATAGTATCATTTGTAAAACTTAAGATAACTAAACAGTGCTTTTAGAAATATTAAATATTTAAAGAGACCATCTATAGATTTTTTTGATTGCGTTTACAAACTATGAAGGGATACACAGAACAGAAAGTTCTGTGAAGGGATATTACGAAATGCGTATAGTTTTTATCTAATCAAATGGGGTTGGCCGGTCAAAGTGAAATCCAGATGGCGCCAGCATAGCTGGTTCCCCGTTGTTGATCGGCCATTCTTTTGTTTACAAAAAGAAATTATACTTTGTGCGCTTTTGTGACTTGAACAGGCTTTGCTAAGAGTGATTACTTGGAGTTTCTTATCTAAACATCATGTATTCTGGTTGGCGGATAACAGAATTGAAAAATGAACTTAGAAAACGTGGTGCTTCTTTGCGTGGGAAAAAGGCAGATCTTGTAGAAAGGTATTTTTTAATTTTTTATTACTATAACTGCTTTACTCAACACTACTGCTACTCTCAGGTGAAAAACTAATTTTCTTTAAGACTTGAAATAATGTACTTAGCAATGTTACCTTTATTTGTAAAGAGCAACCTGAGTTTATAGCTTGCTCTTCTCAGTGAGGTTAGCATTCGGGAAGAATAGTACAATGAATTTGATGTTGAGTGTATGCGTTATATATATTAAATAAAGATTTCATTTGCAGTTTCAAATTACTCTCAAAATGTAAAAAGATACATACATAATATATAATTCTAACATATTTCAGGTTGGAGCTCTATGACCAAAACTTTAATTTTGGTCATCTAGAATGTACTGATAACGAAGATGAAACATTGCAGTTACCATTGAATGAAACTTATAGAGATATCAACAGTAACACTACTCTTCCACCACTGGACAAAACAATGATAAGACATTATTTATGCTAGTAAGTATTTATGACATAACAAAACTTGCAAAAATAGGGAGCCCCAATTTCTTTTACATCTTTTTAGATTCGAAATAGAGTGATGTGATTTAATCTATATACATAAAAAAATCTTGCATCATGTTGTTTGTCTGGGAGAAACTCCGAAACTACTTAAATGATTTGATGAAATTTTTATTACTGTATGTAAATTAGTCCAACTTAAAGCATAGGATTGTTTTTGTCTTGGTGATTTACCTCAATATTTATTATTGCATCAAATGTTGTTATGGTGAAACATGGTTCTCGGGCACAGCTAGTCTATCTATAATATATAAAGCTTTGAAATAAAAACTCAAACTAATATATAAAGCTCTGAAATTAATAAGAAATTGAACCTTTTGGTTTTTGAATTGATTAAATGGAACTTGCTGATTCTGCTAAAAGCGTCGGCGGCGCTGTGGTCTCGGCAGTGGTCTGTGCATACACCTGCGAAGTAATTCAAAGGTGTATGTGAAGTCAACCAATCCGCACTGGGCCAGCGTGGTTTGACTAAGGCCTAATCGCCCTAACATAACTAGTTAAGCTAGGCTCGTGCCCCCTTTGGTGGGGACGTATATGAGCTGTGATGATGAACCTGCTGATTTAATTAATGACTCTTTTTATTTTTCAGCACTAAGAAAAAAGTTGACATTGCAATGCAGCTTTATGAAACACGTCATTTATTGACTGCAAGGTCTTCTGTTGTTGGCGACAATACTTTCATAAAAGGCTTCTGCAAGAAAACTATGAAAAATTTACACTATGAAGTGGATATAGTTTTAAATAAAAATGGAAATCCTGAAGCATCACATTGTGAATGTCCTGCTGGAAGTGGAACAAACGCACTGTGCAAACATGTTGCAGTACTGTTGTTTGCCGTGGAAAATATGGTGCAGGAAAAAATTCTCCTTCACCATGAAGTATGCACTCAAAAACTACAACAGTTCCACGTACCAAAAAAGCCTTATACTGGTACTCCAGTAAAGGCTGAAAAATTTGATAACAAGAGAAGAAAAAATCTAATTTTTGAGCCATACCCACTCAAAAATATAGATAAATTAAATTATAATAATAGGTTCAGAAATTTAGTGCTGGGATTCTCAAATTCTCACATGCCGATTAAACAATTATATGAACCTGCTAATCCATATGCCCTGAGGCATGACCATGACTATTCAAATGAAAGTGTAGAAAAACAATTTTTAAAAGAAAGAAAATTGATTTCAATCACTGATGAAGAGGCCAATTTTATTCAAAATTCAACAATTGGCCAAATTGAATGTTTTGATTGGCATCATTATAGAGAGGTTCGGCTTACAGCTAGTAATTTCCACACAATATGCCATTTAAAACCTTGCAATATGGTTAAATATGCAAAAGAAGTTTTAAATAAAAAAGATTTCACTTCAAGAGCAACCAGCCATGGATTATTAAATGAAAAAATTGCTCTAGGCAAATATGTATCTTTATATGACCTCATAGTAGAGCCATGTGGCATTTTTATTAGTTTAGAAAGACCACACCTTGCAGCATCTCCTGATGGATTGTTGGGTATGGAGACAATAATCGAAATAAAATGCCCATATGCAAGCCGTAACCATGAAATTAGTCCTACAACTATTCCATATTTGGAAAACAATAATGGGATATTAGCATTAAAAAAAACAAGCCCATACTATTACCAAATCCAAGGACAGTTATATTGCTCGGGACGAATATATTGCAACATGATTATATACACCTACAAAGATTTAAAAGTAATTTACATTGAGAAAGATAATTATTTCATTAATCGCATGCTTGTAAAATTAGACAGTTTTTATAATGATTATTTTAAGAGTGCAATGTTAGATAAACATTTGTATTATAATTATTATGATAACTTTAATAATGAATAAAACACTTGTTATAATGTTAGGAATTTTTATTTACAATTCTTTCTCTAAAATTACATAACATGATGCATATGGAAAAAATTTTTGATGCTAATGGAACATAAAAGTGATTAAGTTCACTTTTCAAAATCAAATAAGTTTTAGTTAACCCTATAAGTCTCTCAATATGGACTCTTTGACTAGCCAATTTTTGATCCAATTTTAATTGTACACCAGGAATTTGAGATTTTCCTTTTAAAAAGTTAGGAATATTTATTCCAATCCCTTTGCAAGCAAACAGGTCTTGTACATTAAACCCCCTGTCTGCCATAATGCTGTCCCCATTATCACACATTTCCAATAACATAACGCTCTACAATTTGTCGGTCACTCACTGAGCCAGCATATGCACTTGAGTAATATGTTAATAAACCTCCTGGTGAAGCACCTACTAAGAATTTTAAAGTATTCTTATGTTTATAGGTACTAAAAGAGGCTTTTTGGTCATTGGGCTGACTAGGCCTTTGTATAGGAATTTCTGTTCCATCTATAATTAACCTTGTAGAGGGATAATATTTTTTAAAACTATTTGGCATATAAAAATTTACCAAATTTCGACTTGGCCAAATGTCCACTAAACTCCAAATATCACTCACAAAATTTATCCATGTGACAATTATATTGGACACTTCAGTCTTGCTCACACCAAATATTTTGCTTAATTCAAAATCTGTTGTGTTTCTCCGAAGTTTAATTAATAACATGAGAAACTGATCCTCTACTGACAAGCCAACCACCCTACTCCAGCGATATTTTATATTATTTGCCATTGGTAAAATTGTACTAAAAACTAATGAAAATTTTGATGCCGATTCAAGCCCTGTATAATATTGCACTGTCTCATTGTCTGCAAGTAATAACTCTGTTGAAAATAATCTTAATATATTTGGAGTTTGCGTCCCACAAGAATTTTGGTTGAGTATACAAGATTCAGTTGAGCTAATGTTATTCCTTTCATTTTCCACATGTTCTTGAGATATCGTACAGTCTAAAGTCACACTGCTATTGATTTCAAGTGGCACTATATCCTCAAAGCATTGGGAAGTTGATGGTTTTTCGAAAAGCTGTTTTTTCTTAATATTTCGAACTTCTAATCTCTTTCGTCTTGCCTCCGCTTTCTCTGAAACTGGCTGGGTACTCCATGCAAAAATAGATGGTACAACACCTTTCTTAAGGTATTTATGTTGATGTTCTACTCCTAAAACAAAGAATTAGAAATTTATTTAATATTTTATCAAATATTTACTTTTAAACTCTATCTTTTAGTTATTAGCAAATAAATAATTTGCAGTTAAGCAACTTACCTGTATATTTACTGACTTGTTCATAATCACTTTCCTTAAAATGTTTTCGACATAACCTCGAACTATTTGTAGGAATGAATTTTTCTCGGCGTATAGCTTTTAACCAAAGGCGACGAATTTTCTTGTCATTAGGTATATGGTGTACTCCAACTTCGGAGCATTTTGGTACAACACAGCGCGTCATTTTAATTGCTCGAAATTATTTACTGGATTTTCTCATAGAAAATTACAATGTTTTGGGAACGAGCTATACTAGCGCCACTTTGACAGTTGCCAACCCCATTGAGATCATAGATACTGTGCTAGAGTTCGCGCGCCTGGTTTAAATGTATGCATGAAATGGGCAAAAACATTACAATAAATGGCATAAATATAATTAATGTAAAACAAAACAAAGCTCTTAAAAATATCGAATTTGTTTACAATAAACTGGCACCTGGCGCCATCTTGCGAGCCTTGCCGGCGGCGCACGGGCTTTGTGTGGAACGGTGGGCTCGACAGTTTGGTGTGACGCTTGGGTCAATGATATTAGCTTAAGAATGGTGGATTTGTGAATTTGGTTGTTTGTTCGTTTGATAATTATGAATTTGTGAATTTTGTTGTTTGTTCATTTGATAATTACACGTGGAGTGTTAGAAAAGAGAAATTAGGTTTTGATTTCGCGTTTATTCAATAGAATAAGTATTTGGACCGTTTGTAATTGTTAAATTCAGTGCTAAGTGTCACATGTGAAATGGCGGATCGGCTATGAACTAAAACCGAATATTGGATCGTCGCTGCGGAACGTGATATTCTTCAAATTCATTTCGGGGTTGTGGTTCCACGGGGTAGTCTGGGTGATTAGGAATCACAAAAGGAAGTTGTGACTAAACACGTCAAGTTGTGACCCGTGGCGGGTGATCTCCGGACTCCATAAGAACCGTAAGTTAATATACTTATATATAAAAACAAATAAATAGGGACTGGAAGCCCAAATTGACTTCGAATAGTAGCAGAGAATAGTTTGGGATCATCACCAATCCAATACAGAATTTGATAGATACTCGAACATAAATATCGAATATCGATATTATGAGAAAAAAAATATTGACGATATATATCGATATTTTGATATATCGATATTTTTTTACCCAAGCCTAGTTGACGCGCGGCCGCCTTCGTATCGCAAGTAAGTGCTCGTAAAAAATGGTTAATTGTGCAGTTTCATCTTGCCAAAGGCTATCCAGTAACTCAAATCTTCAAGACTATGGCGTTTCCTGTCGCATGTAAGTATAAAATATAAATAAACGTGTTTTATTTAAGAAAAATTTTGAAGTTTTTATGCCGTTATGATAGAAGAATACAATGGTACGTTGCTAGTACACGGGCATGATTCGCGGGCGCTTGCGTAGTAGATACACGTTAATTTGTCGATGTGTGTGTGATTCTTTATAGTGAGGTAATATTTTCATAGTGTGCGTATCTGTAATTGAATGTTAGATTTTCGTAGTGTGCCATGTGTCACACCTCGCCTCTCGCAAAATGTGGCAGAAAAATCTGCGATTTGTTGCGTACCATATTCTAACTCGGGGAATGGCTAACGCCGATCCCGAGTGTGTCTCTACGGAGGTAGAAGTTGCTCTGGAGGGTGGTTTAGCCAGGTATGGGGCTTATACCCGAGTCCAATGGCTTATCCTTGGGGCGGCTTTGTCAGCTTTCAGCCCCTTGTTGAATCATAAAGAGATTCCCCCGCCTCCAAAAAAAAAAAGCTAAATGGTCTAAGAGGGTTGCCCCCGAATCCTCATTGTCACCTGTGACATTAAAACTATTGTTCTAATGTCACAAAAGCGATAGCGAGTGATCGCTATGAGTTAGGCGGTACGGCGGCCGCGGGCCGCCTGTTAGTGCACTCGCAGTGCTCTTTGACTATAATCGGGAAACGGAACGCGGCGCTGTGTGTACTTGTCAGTAAATGTCATTTACGTTTAGGCTGTATGGACTTAGTTTCCTTTGCCTTTCCTAAAAGGAAGAACTAAACAAAAAAAATGTCATTTAAGTCGTTGTCAAAACTGTCAGCGTGCTGTCAGCGCAGCGCAGGTTTTTTAATCGCGCCGTCGAACGTATAATTTATTTTTTATTTTATACACCTTATATACATGAGTACGTCGAATATATCAATATAAATTAAAATCATTAGTGCATAAAATGTTGAAAACTTTGTTGGATACGTTCTGGAGTGAGCATGTGTGGTTGCCGCCTAATACTACGTGGGAAGACATCGCTCCGGGTCCCGATAAGGCAGTGAATTATACGAACCATACGCACGTTTGGTACCCCATTCCGTTAGCATTCGTGTTTATTGCCCTACGATATGTGCTGGAAAAGTGAGTACCTTTTATTTTAAATACAAATCTGTTTTTATGATGTCTGATCGTTGTATGAATAACCTAGTCGCCTCTGTGAGTCACGGCGGTTATTTTATAGTGGGATTATCCATCGTACGATAGATACGGATCATATACCATAAATAGCTACTAGCTATTTAGCTTTATTATTTACGGTTCCGTAAGAAGTTTTAACTGTAAGAACAAGCGATAATTTTTTTAAGGAATAATCAGATCAATATCTATCTCTACTTCTGATTGCAATAATTATTTCAAATCATTATCTTGCAAAACTGCAGATATAAAAAAACTGAAACTTAAAAGCAATAAGGAACAGTTTTTGTCTATTCCAGTCCTTTTCTCCATTTAACTGGCATCTAATATATGGGGATTTCTGAGTTATTATATTAATATATAAAATATGCATGTATGCTCAAATTGTAAGCATTACATCTGTAGCTTAATTTTATATAAATTTGAGGAAATTATCTGATAGTAAAGGAAAATTGCTGTTCTTTATCTCTGTTGTACAGTTACAGTTGGCAAGGAAGGAAAAATGTGGAGATTGTACACTTAAAAGGGAGTTACAATTATCCTCAGATATTATTTTATAGTAACTTCAAAATGGAAAGTTCATATTTATTTGTTTTGGTCGGATTTTGCTAGTTTGAGCTCAAAATTATAGTTTTGTCTTTAGTTTGTTTCAGTTGAAAATGGATTAACTAGAATTTTTTTTAAATGAATCATTATTTTTGTCACCAATTTTATTTGTTGTTTTCATGTTCATGTTATTTAAGAAAAGTTAACTGTCATTATATGTTTAAAAACTAACTACTAAATTAACACCTAGATAGCATGTTAAAATTTGTAAAATGGTTGTAAAAATACCGAATGTGAAGCCGAAACTCATGTGTTGACCCCATCGTCAATATCATTTTTGTCTTGTAGACCGTACCTGGGAAATGAATATCTTGTTATATATAAAATGAAACGCTGTGTGTGAGTCTCGCAAAAACTCTGAAACGGCTCGACCGATTCTTACTAAATTTTCTGTGCGAGTTTGAGTAGGTCCAAGGAAAGTTTAAACGTAAAGTTGGACCCGGTAGGTGGCGCTGGAACGGGGCAGGACAACGTCTGTCGGGCCCTCTAGTTACTGATATTTTCAGTTTAAAGTTAAAGTTATTTCTTTAAGGATTTTTATACCAAACAGTTTAGAACATTATTTTATTAATTTTCATCCAAAGAATCATCCAAGACAAAATCAGTATTTATTTACAATTAAAAGTTTTTAATTAACAATGCCAAAGCTCTTTTCAATCATCCAAATACCCACCCATTCAGTATCTTTTAACTGATAAGAACACCAAATGTCACTATTTAAATAAGAAGAACTGGTAATAAGAATGGGCGCAAGAAACTTGACATATTTATGGGAAGTAAGAACAATTACAATAAATTATGTAGTTACTATAGTATGTACCATATTGCATAGTGTAGTACCTATACACTGTTATTTTTTTATCACCTTGGAAAATTTAGGGATGCTTCAGGACATATCCATTATTATATAAAAATGAAATAAAAAAATCTCAAAAATTGCCGTTCTCGAATAGTGCAGCATTTTTTGGATTTTTAAAAAAATTAATATAAAATTAAGCCAGTGAGTTATTTTTTTATTCATATTTAAAACATTCTAATACCATGTCGTGAAGCCTCCCTTAAATTTTCCAGGGTGATAAAAAAATAACCGTGTATAGACGTAAGTTTTCGCACACTTGACAAGGCCGAAATTAAGCTGCTCAGAGCGATCATAGTGGAACACATGAACTTGACCTTGCAAGAAGTTTTGGATTGGGGGGAAGCTAACAGAGTCGAGGTCAGTGCCTCCAAGAGCGTGTCCTTTCAGCTCCAAGCGGAACCTGTTCAACTTGGATCCCACTTTCCGAAATGTACCTTTGCCTTTAACTGACAATTTAAGCCTACTGGGCATCGACCTCTCACCGAACCTCAACTTTGGGCGTTCTATTGAGGCGAAGGCGGCTACTGCAAACACCTTTGCAACAGCTCTGCTAAGTACCAGCTATCTGCCCTTGACTCGGTGGAGCGCAGAGCGAAGAGGTTGATCGGTGAAGACACTCTGAAAATTTTTAATTTCCAGAGTCTTGAACATTGTCACGCAGTGGCCCGTTTATCGGTTTTTATAGGTTACATTTCGGAGAGTGTTCCCAAGAGCTGTTTGATTTTATTCCACCATCTCCCTTTTACTACCGAGGCACCCGGAGAATGGTAAAGACCCACCCCTATGTAGTAGAAATTCCACTGCTCCGCACGAAGTGTTTCTTTTCCACTTTTTTAATGCGTACTGCAAAGGAATGGAATTCTTTGCCGTCCTCTGTGTTCCCACCTCACTACAACCCGGATCTTTTCAGGACTAGAGTGAATCGGCACCTAATGAGTAGGCACGCTCCTTCTTAGTCCCCACCTTTGCTTACCATCAGGCAAGATGAGGACAAGTGCCTACCCATAAACTATACATAAAAAAAAACACTTGTTCACGCGTATGTACACGTTTGCGGGGTTCGATCGAAGCTCCATACAAACTCTAATCACCCATTCTACTTATTCAGGGGGAGCAGTTCCCAGAAATACTTTTTTGGTTGAGGTCTTCTGCTCATAAACTTCCTGCATGCCAAATTTAATTTAACAAAGGTCAAGTAGCTTTTGAGATTTCCAGATTAGTCAGGGAACGAATTAATTGTCTCCTTTCGGTATAAGTAGGTATTCACAAGAGTTTCTGATCTCAATCTTGTAGGTTGATTCAATAATTCCGTTTTTTATCTGACATTTTGACCTTATTTGATAAAGTATTTATAATGCGCACATTCTATTAAGCTGCATGCATTATGACTTTGAGTTATCAATGTTGTGTAATTGTTTTCGGATTGAGGAAGACTAGTAACTATGTTAAAAAACCGATAAAGTGAATTATTATAAAGTGAACTGAAACCAAGCCCTGTTGTACACGGGGAAGTTGTACTTCATCTTTCCTCTCCCCCTAGAACACGACGCGATAAAACGATATAAACTGTTTTAAAAGTTGGATTTTTGAGGTATCTTGAAGTTTTGAGTATGTTTTTGAATACTGGTCTTGTTTATTTGGGTATTGTTAATATAATTAATATCGATAAAGTTTCAATATACCCGTAAGGCGCTTTGCAGACGACGGGGCGGGCAGGGCCGGGTCGGGCCGGTCAATGTCGCCGCGAACGATATCGCAAAGGGAATCCTATACTACCAACGCACACGGAGGGCAAAAAGACCGCGCAGCCGTGATGGACATTGGCGGGCAGACGCAGTATCGCTCGCGGCGAAATTGACCTGCCCGGTCCCCCCCGCCGCCGTGTGCAAAGCGCCTGATATTCAACATACTTTGACAAGGGCACGGATCACGAGTCTGTGGTGGTATAATTATAAAAAAAAATACTTTGACAGTTAATATCGTTTTATCATGTCGTATTTCGGTGTTCATGCTACGGGGGCTGATGCTAATGGACGATAAGGCCGAAGATGAAAGCGAGCTTCTTCTGCCCCTCTAGACGAAATGTTTTTTGATAATTCGCCTCTGAGCGCCCAGGATAGCAATTATTGAAAGATATCTTGTAATACGGGGGCTAGCCTTCCCAACATCTAAAGAACTGGCTATCTTACCATTAATTGTTGAATGAAACATAACAATGCTTTTTCAGCATTGTTATTATGGCGACAAACTTTAGTAAGAGGGTGGTAACAAGCCACTAGTAGGTTCAGAAGTCATGCCCCCAAGAAACCAAGCAGGAAAACTTCTGTCCCATGGGCAATCGAATTCTCGACTTCCGGACCAACATCGAGTGGTCGCAAACACTCGACCATGGAGGTGGTTAAACGGATATACACTGATATAATGTGACTAGCTGTGCCCGCGAACTACGTTTCAGCTCTTATTAGTCGTAGCGTGATGTTAATAGCCTCTCTATAGCCTTCCTCGATAAATGAACTATCCAACACAAAAATAATTTTTCAATTTGCATCAGTAGTTCCTGAGATTAGCGCGTTCAACCAAACAAACAAACGAACAAACAAACGAACAAACAATCAAACAAACTCTTCAGCTTTATAATATTAGTAAGTATAGATTTAATCGGGTAATGCTCGTAATACATAGTTATTATTGTGATTTATGTAAATAATTACACTTGTTAAAGCCACGATTGATTTTTTTTTGATCCCCTTTCATGGCAATTTGTTAATTATGCCAGCGTCAAGTGAAAGATAGATACGAAACAAAAATTACGAAAAATTTTGAAAGAATTGTTCACCAATGATGACTAATGATTCTGATGATTGTTAAGGAGCTCTGAAACAAAAAGAGATACACTATAACCTAACTACGAAATACTTACACAACTATATACACAATAACCTACAGCTTAATATTATTTTTAATAATAAAATCACCAATAATACTAACTACAAATGAATTCAAAGATGAGAGCAAAATGTCAATATGAGAAGGAAATGGATAGGAATGTTCTAAGAGTGAGTCAATGAAGGAAGAACGATCATAATTTGGGCATGAAAAAATATATGATTTAAGTCTTTTGCCAAACCACATTTACATAAAGAAGAGTCTCCAAATTTTCTTTCCAATCTTTTTAAATCTAAGTGAGTTTATCTTGGCCAGTTTCCGACTTGTGTATTGCTTCTCGATTGACTTTTCTCCACGTCAGTTTACTATTGTCTGTCACAAGTCGCAAGCACAATAATATTGACGCAAACTTAAAAACGGAGTCTTGACTTCTTCCTGTACGTGACTTCCGGAAATTGCTCGAGCACTTGGGCAACAGGTTCGAGTCGTCGTAATCGTGAACACAAAAAAATGCATTTATTTTAATTAGGTATGTACAGTCAGCAGCACGTCATGCTTTACATTTGCATTACGAAAGTCGTCGCTAATACGAGCCACATAAGAGTGGTCTCAAGGTCAATACATAAACCTTGGCGTGTTGTTGTGTGTATATGCGATATACGTATTTTATGCACATTGAATATTATTATTGACGGGCACTTGCCTTCCAATCGGGAGGTCCGGTGTTCGAGACCGCCATGTACCAATTTAGTCGCTGCTTTATTATGCAACATTGAAAAATTTTTGTGATCTAGTAAAAAATTGGGACATTTTGCGTTCCGATCATGGTAAAATCGGGACGTGTCCATATACCTCTCAAAATCAGGACGTCCCGCTCAAATTGGAACACCTGGTAACCCTAGATGAGACTTACGCTTCACCAAACAGCCCGCAGTGGGTCAGCGCAGTGGGAGACCCAAACTCCCCTTTCGTGAGAGGCTTATGCCCACCCATAGCAAAGGGCATTTTGCGATGACGATGAAGTGTAATGCTGTTTGCATTACACTTAATCGTTAATGCATATACACGGTGTTTCATAATAACCAATAAATAATTTATCGTTATCTATAACTAATTAATTAATTGTGTTTACCCGTAATGTCATTCAACCCTAAATTTTCATGTAAATCATAGACATGATGATGATACTATGATATACATGAAAATTTTGGGTTGAATGACATTACGTGAAAAACTATTTAATAATTAGTTTTAGATAACGATAAATTATTTATTGGTTATTATGAAACACCGTGTATAAAGTATGTGTAACGCTGTATATTAAGACCTCATTTGTTGTAATTGAGATGCACGATAACTTTGCAAGAGCCTTGAATACTTGCGATTGTGTAAATTTGTAGAGTTGGTAAAGATTATCTTGCAGAAAAGATTTTTAGTCTTATATTTAATCTAATCGTATGGAAAATCTACCACTGCTGTGCAGTACACTGATGTGCCCTTGTATCTTTCAGAAATAAAAACTCCGAAAATAATTCGTTTTATGTAGAGTCACGGACGTAAACGTAAGTTACCTTTCGAACTCTAGATGTCAATTCGATTAATCTTATCGCCGCCGATCGCGTCTCGATTGAATTTAAATAGAATTGCTTTCCGACATATATATTTACTATAAACTTGTTAAAACTATCGTGAGACATACTTAAAGATAATATCTAGACGGCTATACTAAGCTACACAAAGTATATCGGTTACTGTCTGTCCGACTAGTTTCGGGTCCATCGGGGACCCTTCTTCAGTCGTGGCCGCGACACCACCGCCTCACTCTCTATAGTAAGAAACTAGTCGAACAGTGACCGACATACTTCGTGAGTATAGCCGTCTCGATATTATAATCTATATTTTATTTCAACGGAGTTGGTAGCGGCGAGTGTTGTTGTTAGTGTGTCAAAACGGAGTGTTATCGAGTTAATTTTAACAGCATATGCGCTGGTTACGTTTACAGCTGTTGAAACGACCATGGTAGTTTTTAAGTTCTGCTAATATAAAGTTTAAAGTAATTTAAATGACAAGGATTTGTTCCTGAAGAATACTTCTCCAATAACTGTATGTGAAAATACAAAACAGTTCTATAGATACTTTCGAGCTGAACTTCTTATAATAAATCCGAAAATACTGTGTGTGTTTTATTGTTTACGTTTAATTCACTTTTTCCTTTTTTAATATTCTGGTTGCGTGTTGATTGATATTGTTTGTTACGCGCTATAACTGAAGCCGATTGGAGCATTAAAATAACGGATTATTTGACTTTGTAGCATTCACCGAAAATATTATGTGCTAGTGCCTTCCGGGCTCCTAAATTGTCGGTCGTCTTAATTGAAGTGCGGTCGTATATTTTGCGCTTGCGAAACAAGGTTGTAGCTGATTCGTAATGAAATTGCCTTGATGGTAACAAAAAAGATTCTGTCTTCCATAAAAAAACTGATTACAAATTGTCTACTAAGCAAAATACGGTAATAACTCGAGTCGAATGTTCCCATAACCTACTTAGATGGTTTTGTTTACTAGGGATAGAATTTTGACATTTGCACAATACTTAATATGCCAAATACCTAATCTCTCTAAATACCAAAGTCTATTTTTGATAGACATGGACCTACACTCCGTGTTGGTAGGCAAAACCATTGGTAGATTAGATAGGTTTTTGGAAACGTAAGTGATCGCTGTTTGAATATTGAGCCTGCGTTATCGGCAGCGATAGCTGGTTCCCTCTGCGCCCGCGCGTCCCCGCGGCTGAGTTCTTCTGTCTGCGGTCTACGCTTGTTTACGGCCAACAAGGACCTAGTCTGAAGCGGATTGTGAAGCTGTAAATTTTCATACAAAAAGCGATAACGCTTTTCTCCCTCTTTACATAGTCCAATTTTCATAATTTTTGGAAATGTTGTAGATATAATAAAGATCTAGGTTTGTACGTTTTGATTTTAAAGTTATATTGCTCAGAATATAAATTATTAGCATCTAAATATCCATATTTTAAACTTAAAAACCACCTAAGCATTTTTATCTTTTTTGACTAAAATATTGTGAATTACAAAAAAAAAACAAAACGTACAAACATAGATTAAGGTATACTGAATCTAATGAAATCAGAAGTGTCTAATTTCGTAAAGGTTTAGGGGGGTAAAACAGTTATCGCCCGAAACAATATTTCAATAAGAAATGTAGGCACTTGCCTCGGATTTTCAACTCTAAGTGGTGTGCAAAAAACTGCATTTTTGAAAGTGCATACTCGAGCCATGAATTGGCACTCCACAGTCCTCTTAAAGCTTGTTCAGTCACGTTCGATGAGCTTTCCTGGTTCGGAAAGTGCCCTGTAGGCCGAGAGGTTCCGGAGAGAGGTTAAGCATAGTATGGAGAAGACAGCGGAATAGCCGCTGCTGGACTAGAGTCCTACGACATTCCCAAGTGTCTATCCAGTTTAGCTCCTTGAAATTGTAATGGATTTTACATAAATCGCACCCAGGCAAACTTAAAGGGAAACACTAAGGTCGAGAATTCAAAAAATCTCCTTTAATAATTAACTTAATAAAAAACAGGAACATGGTAATAGTTTTGTTGTTGTAAAAAATAGAGCAACTATTGCCATTATCCAGGAAGGAAACTCGTTTTTCCATACAAACGTACTCCCCGTACGTATGTATGGAAGTACGACTCGTACGATTTCCTCTTAATCTTTAATCTATACTTAATATTATAAAGAGGAAAGATTTGATTGTTTGTTTGTATTGAATAGGCTTCGAAACTACTGAACCGATTTTGATGAAAATTGGTATAGGGATAGTTCGAGTTCGGGAAGGACATAGGGTAATTTTCCTACGGGAAAATATAAAATTCACACGGGAATACAAAAATAACGCGGACGAAGTCGCGGGCGGTAAGCTAGTTAAGAATATATTGATGCCGCTCTCTCATCATCACACTCATCCCACCAAAACTGTCGTCTCATCCCAGAACTATTCAGGTCGTAGGCGTATAAATCACGGAGACGATTACACTTGAGGCCGTGTGTATTAAAAAAAATTGCCTTAATGTCTCTTATCATTGCTCAAACAGCATCAACGATAGTATAAGTAGGTTTTTGCGATTGTTCGAGTTAAGGCACGGAACTTTGAAATGAGCGTGGAAGTGGGTGCCGCTGCGCGTCATCGATCACTGAAATCGCTCGAAATGTTTGAACAAATGTCAATTGTCTGTCAATAATACCTTATCATTATCATTCTTACTTATTATCGCGACATCGTATGTATTATTATTCTTTCTGATTTGATGATTAATTATGACAATTTTGTGTTTACCTTTTTTTAAAAATTTATTTATCCAAAGATATACAAAATGGTACAATTAATTTTTGCTCGCAACCTGCAAAATCAGGTTGTTGGCGAGATAGCGCTCATTTACAATATTAATGGCTATAAAATCGCAATTGTATATTACTATATAAATCTAGAAAGCTATTCATCATCATCATCATCATCATCACAGCTCATATACGTCCTCACCGAGGGGTTCGAGCCTACCCTATGTTAGGGTGATTAGGCCTTAGTCAACCACGCTGGCCCAGTGCGGATTGGTCGACGTCACATACGTCATTGAATTTCTTCGCAGATGTATGCAGGTTGCCTCACGATGTTTTCCTTCACCGTAAAAATGTACATATGAAATTCGAAACGAAAAACACATTGGTACATAGCGGGTCTCGAACCCCGACCCCCCGATTGGACTCGGCAAGTGCCGAGTCCACAGCGCCACCGACGCTCTGGAAAGCGTCGAAAATTTTTCATCGTATGACATGGTATAAATTTGAGATAAAGAAGTCATGAAATGCTTCATTTCGTATTACCGATCTCCAATGATATCATCACTATGGCATAATTTCAATGATGTCATCATGATATAATGCACGAATGCTCAAAAATCTGACCTAAAATCGAATTTTTCGTCTTGCACTATGATATCATATCGCCGACCCAATACAACAATGACACAACTCAAAATCATGCAAAACGGAGAAAACGCGATTGAAAGTTGACGTAGATGCGTATAAACTTACAAAGTTAAAATAGCTTGTGATAAAATGTGTTTGTTTGTACGATTGTGGTATATATTGACTGTACAGGATATTAGGATTACAGTAGACTAATTATTATTCTTCTAAGGCTTCGATTTTTTTAATAATTCAAGGTCATACTTAGGTATTCAGAGTTATGCCAGTATTGCATAAATTTAAGTGTCAAATTTTGAGTTATGCCACAAAATATTTACATTTAATAAACACCGTGTGACATAAATCAAAGTTATCTTTGTAGCTTAAAATAAGAATTTGGTTGAAAAATAGCTAAATATTGCAATGCAAGTTTAATGGCATCACAAATAAAATCCCAAATTGATTTTTTTGCTAAGATTCCTAAAAATTCTTCAAATAATTTACTGAATCAGTCTCTTTATTATTAAAATTACTTTCTCCAATCAGTTTCAGGCTAAGGTAATCAAAGCTATCAAATAGGTACATGATTATTATTATCGTAATTTGTAATATTCATTATACAAAGATTAAGTTCTATTTTTTAAATAATAAAACAATAATGTCTTAAAAATAGCATTTGATTTTGTGTGTGCATTTGAGTTTGCAAAATGGATTACACGTAGGGCTCATTCTTCTGTCTGCTATTTGTTTGCCTTTTTTTAGTGAAGTGTAGCTTTGTCGTTTTCGAAGTTATTTAGTCTTCTTTTTTGTCCACTTACCTTTCCATTTTCTTGTGTAAGAAGAAGTATTCTCTTCCTCCGAAATGGTTTTGTCTAACTCCAACTCACGTTCTTAGCCAACAAAATCTGTATCTTCGCTATTTTTATTGATCCCATTTTTTTATACAACAAAGTTGGCAAACAAGCATACCGCCCATCTAATGGCAAGTGAACAGTCACCTATAATGCATGTGGCTCCTGTGAGATTCGCAGCAAATCTTCAACCCCCACAAGACCCACAGTGTTCGTTGCCAACTTGTGACATAAGATGGAAGGTCATGGTACCCAGTAATCTTCGATGATTTCTTCCTAATTTGCATCTGCCACTGAATCATCACAGCTTGACAAAGTATCTTCACTTTCTGGTATGCTAACTAATAAACCCGATGTTGGTGAAAGTACACACTTAGAAGCCGAAGATGCATGCTTTGATGAATATGAAGACTTTTCTATTGAATCCCTCCAAAGCCCTGTAATGGGTGCTAGTAACTTAACTGAACTTGAATTTTTAGCACACTTTTCTTCAGATCTTTATCTGACTGGACATAAACATGGTTCTCTTGCTGTTAATCAATTTCTGGTAATGAAGAGATGCTTAGCGGTCTTGGTTTATTATCCTCTACGCTCGTACATAGCTCAGAATTATCAGAAACTTGTTTGGCTAAGATTAGCGATCCCATTTGTTGTGGAGAAGTGTATAAATCTCAAATAAATTCATTTTTTTATATATTCTCAAGAATTTCGTTCAAACTAATTTGTTCCAAAATAGAAGTAATTTTTTGCTCAGGAATAAGTACGGGTAATATCTCAGACTCTTTATGAATTTTATTTGACCCAACTATAGGACAGCATTGTCAATAATGTTTTCTATTCTAGGCCAGTTGATTGTGGTTTTGGTGAAGCACTGGAATGAAGATACCTTGTTTCTGAAAAGTTCGAATTAGCTCTTAAATCGAAGGAGCTCTGTGCTGGGTCATAGTTCGATATCTTTTTAACTGGAACAGATACTAGTAAAAACATTCCTGTCTCCAACACATTTTCAGATACCTTACCTTGACTTCCGGGGCAGCATTAGACGTGTTGGTATCGTTCGACAAACTAAATTCCATAGAAGTTAATTATCTACCTACTACTACTTTCTTACTACTATCTTTCGATGCTAAGTAGTTAATAAGTATCGTTATATCCACTAATAAGGACATCCAGATCATTGAAATAAGTATAGATACTATGAAATAAGAACCTGTTATTCGTTTTCGGTGATACGTTAGATAGATAGATAGAAACACTTTATTTTACGTTGATGTCAGAAAAACAAGACGGTGTGAATGGTTGTTCTTCAGTACGAAGTCGTTTCGTGCTGTACAAACGATAAACATCTGAGCTTAGCGTTATAATATGTTATGAAGCGTGTGTGTAGTTTTTAGAGTTAGTTAGGTATTACTAATTAATACCTACCAAAATTGAATAAAGGCATCGATTGATTGAAATTATTATTTAGAAAACTATTACTTAAATCAATATGAATTAATAAGAACCTGATTTTAATATTCTTCGTCGATACGTCGACGTTAGAACATGATGGCACTGTGGTTGTTCTTCAGTGCGAGATAGTTTTGCTGTAAAAACGTAGGCAATGAAATTTTATCACTATAAAGTACGTAGTAATATTGTAATAATAAGGAAATTGACAGAACAAAGAGGTATTTTGTTTTTGATTCGTGGGTAGGTAAGTGTATCCAGTTAGAATATAAATAATTAAACAATTTTACCTTGTTTAATGTTTTGTTTAATTAAGTTTTCTTTTGTTAACCATTTTCCGTGATAAACAATCACCAACGGTACAACTAAAAAAACACTATAAAACTTTGGACAATAACGACACAACACCGAAGGGTCACTGTTGCATTAACTGTTGCACTAAGTATTTAGGATTTCGAGTTGTGCAATACTGACACCTAGCGCCACTATTTTGCCAGGGAATGTACAAAATATGGGTGTCTTTATTACATAACTTAAAAGAATGTCATTAGGTTCGAAATTTAATAAAAAGTCAAATTTGCAAAATTTTGGAATGTGCCATTATTGCATTGAGTCGGCGATATGAGATCATTTGAAAACCATGAGATAGGTAATAGGTCTGCTGATCTCCAATGATATCATCACTATGGCATAATTTCTACGATGTCATCATGATGTAATGAAGGAATGATTATAAATCTGAACGAAAATCGTATTTTTCGTTTTGCACTTTGATTTGATAATGATATCATTTGAAAGCCATGAGATCGGTAATAGCCTCGCTGGATTGCGCTTGCTGGTGCTTTGGTGTTTACTGTAAACCATGCTAATGATATAAATAAATAAACACCTAATTTAGTAGGTTCTCTGTTGTAGCAATATAGAAGAATGAATTGTTGCAAATTGTGTGAGTCAAATTAGAAATTTTAGGAATAAATATATTAGTAGTTAAGTATTTTATTTGAATCTGTTTTCAGAATGTTATATGATCCAGGACATCATTTAGCACATTTCTTAGACAAAATATTCTTTATAAAATCATTATTAGCTCATAAGTTATAATACCTACTTTTTCCTACACTAAATACTTATTCCCCATATCCGATGCATCGCCTTAAGTTGTATCAGCGTCTCTAGGCAAAAGCCGTTCGCTTATCTTTCGGCAGCTAATATGATTTCCATTTTGACCTACATTTATTTTGCGGAAGGCCTTAGTTGGACAACTCAGTTGGCAGACAAGCAGACTGCCCGCCTGATTCGCCAACTTTGTTGGTTAATAAAAATGCACCTAATTAATACACTTGTCGTATATCTACCTAAATGGTGGGAAAAGAAATGTTGGCTTTGTATCTACAACCTTGACTTGTGACACGACCCAAATGCTGCATTTTCTTGCGCCAAGGACAGTCTAGTATTGTGATTGATCATTTTCTTGTGTCCGTTGTCTTTACAATCGTTAGAATGGCCTCGTGCCCGCTCGACAGACGACCTCAGCAACTCATGATTATGAAGACATCTGAAAAACAGGATGCTTACATAACTCAAGTAGCACAAGAATTGTTTTTATATTTACGTACGTAGTATAAAAAAAATTTGGCTAACCGCAATTTTTTTTGTAACTTTGACCGTCTCGAACATTTCGTGCTCGAGTGTACCACGTGCCGTTAAAGATGTAAATCAGACTTAGTTAGAAAAAGGTTTCTGCTATCCCATTTTCCTGACATTTCGCATAACATAAACAGATAATGGAATAGATGAGTCTCTATTCCATGGTTTATATAAAATGGGTGTACCATAATTTAGGTACGCAAAATGTAATGTTAATAGAAAACAGATTTATTTTTATTAGAAAGTTTAATTTTTTTTATTGCTTCATTAGAGTATACAGATTGGGGTTATGTATTTTTTTTATTGCAGAAAGTTGGCAAACAAGCAAACTGCCCACCTGATGGTAAGTGGTAACAGTCACCTATAATACATGTAGCTCTTGTGAGATTCACAGCAAAACTGAAACCCCCACAAGAACCACAGTGTACGTTGCCAACTTGTGACACCAGATCTAAAGTCACAGTACCCAATAATTTCACTGCCATATCTTACCCTTCAAACCGGAACACAGCAATGCAAGCACTGCTGCTTTGCGGCAGAAATAGGTAAGACGGAGGTACCTAAGCAGACGACCCTGGTACAGGGTCTCCCTCCAGGGTCCTGTATGGAATAGCACGTCGGATATATTAGTCGGATATATTTTGGCTTTGCTGGCAGGTACGCATTCATTTATTGAAATTTTCATGATTTAATGACCGTTTCGCATAAATGTGGTTGAATTTAATTGATACACCGCCGAATTTCCTCCTTTAAGGCGTTGGTGGTCGTGGGCTTATTGGCATAGACCTTTTGATTTCAAAAAACCCCAAATAAAGAGTTCCCGCAGTTAGAGGTGAAATATTCCTCAGTTGTTGTTATTATTATCGTATATAGTCGTGCCCAGGATACCATTTTTTCAGGCAAAGAAAAACCAAGAATACATTCTTTTTATAGTGGTTTTAAACTTTTGTGGGTTACTGCGTCGTAAAAAATAAATAATAACCAGAATTACCAGTGGGGCTAGCTAGCACGAACATTTGCGTCAAAGTATTTGTATCGTCATCGTGAAATATTCGTATTGGAATAGGCTAGATGACTAAAAAAAATTTTTTGCTTTAATAGAAGTTCATTCATATAATAAACAGAAAGACACAATCGGTTTTCGAATAACTATAAAAACAGCCAAGATATAAGGTATTAAAGATTTTTCTCCATCTCTTTCTAACAAAACGGCAATTTACAAGGAGTTTATACGGCCGTACTCAACTATGACGTCACGGTTGATGTCGGATCTCTCTGTCTAATCGCCTTCAGATTAACAACTTAAAATGCTTGTATCTAATGTATTTCTTAGCCGATTTTAATTCTAATTTCACAGGACTGCATCTTTTTCCACGGTATTTTAATATTTTACGTCATCGACGATACGAATACTTTGCGCAAATGTTCGTGCTAGCACCACAGAATAAGTTTTTAGATGCAACATTGCTTTTATTTATATTTGCGTTTGTGTATGTGTGTATGTTTGTATGTATGCGTAGTTACATATCTTTATCATAGTTTATTTTTGTTAAAATAAGTTTGTTACAAGTTTTCTTTTTTATGTTTCTTGCACCGCCTCAAATTTTATACGCTGCCCTCACGGTTGACTGGTAGAGAATGCCTTAAGGCAGGGTTTCTTAAAGTGTGGTCCACGAACCCCTTAGGGGTCCGTAGCATGTGTATCAGGGGTCCGCAGTAGGTCAGTCTGTAAACATATTTAGTAAAGTGTGTAGTAAACTCGACGTAAACATGACATACGCCTTGTCTTGTCGAAGATAATCCCACAATTTCACGTTCTCATTACGGCCAAACAGCAGCACCCTTCTCATTAACTTAATAGTAAGTGTAATGAAAGTACCAATAATTTTTTTTTAAATATTTATATAAAAAGGGCTATTTTTCATTACGAAAATATTTTTGACAGGGTCCGTGGAATTGTTTAAATTGGAAAAGTGGTCCAGTCGGTTCCGGAGATTAGCGGGAACAAACAGACAGACAGACAAAAATTATTTAAATTGTGTTTTTGTTATTGGTACCCGATATAAGTACATTCATACCCATTTCGTAAAAACTTGTTATTTTGACATTACAAACAGACACTTCAATTTTATTGATTTGTATAGATTTGCGTTCTCGTATTGTAGTTCTGTCTGTATAACAATAGTACGATGTTTACATATAGTATACGCATTGTTAAACGAGGCTGGCAACCTTCTGTCGAAATGTGACTGAAATTATATCTTTCCCAACCAAGTGATGAGTCGACGCACAATTATATACCGTTAATTGGGGTAATTTTGGTGTTTCACTGCGGACCAAGTTCGAAGTAACATTATACTATCAACCAGTGTTTACTAAATAATTCACAAGAAGTCGCCGCGGCTGCGTTAGGCCGTTTGTCCACCAACGCCGTCAACGGGACGTCAACGACAACGAGATTATTTTTGGTCGAAATCAATATAGTGCGACGGGTGTGCAGTGGACAGGCGGCCATAGTAATTGTATGTGTGGCTACCTCGGCGCCGTCAGCTCGTTCTCGGTGACGTCCCGGTGACGGCAGCGGTGGACAAACGGCCTTAGAGTTACTTTATAGTAACTGGCTGTCGCCTGTGACTTTGTTCGCGTGACTTTGGAATTCACTTATATCGCGAGTAAGGTGATGTCGCGCTTTTCCCAGGGAACTCATTGAAATTCTGGAGAAAAAGTGACCTATGTTCTTCGTCAGGGCTTGAGCTTTCTGTGCCAAGTTTCATTACAATTGGCTCAGCTGTTCAGGCGCGATAGCGTCACAGACAGACAGATAGTTCCTTTTGAATTTATAATAAAAAGTAGTAGGTATCCGTGTCCGTGGTCTAGTTGTTGAGACAACCGGGTGTTGATCGGGAGGCCCGGGGTTCGATTCCCCGTGGGAGCAGAAGATTTTCTGCTCTGTTTTGATGGTGGGTATAGAGGTCTGAGCCTGCCTGGTTAGTTATACCACCGTCTTACGTTAGTCGCCATAAAAACAATGTTTATAGCATTGTCGTGGTTCGAAAATTAGAGGTAAGATAGCCAGTTCCTCAGCTGTTGAGGAGTCCAGGCACAGAATATACAGGGTGTCCCAAAAAATAGTGTCAAGCGTAAGTCCAGAGTTAGAGCACCTCTTGGAGTACCCGAATCACCCCCATGTATGTTCCGCGATTATTCGTAGTTTTCGAGTAATAATTTTTTTTCTGACTTTTTGAAAATTTTGATCCAAAGACTTAAAAATTTTAAATAAAAAAAAGTAGAACATATTTTAATGTTTTTCTTTTTGCCACTGAATCATCTTTAGTGCTTCTTTTATGTCTAAAATAATCAGCTTCGTAACTTTAGTGGAAATTTAGAAAACAGTAGTGTAAAGTCAAAATTTGAATGTTAGTGAATAATTACTTAAAAATTCATCTTTAAATTAAAAATCTAAACAGGCGAATTCATGGTTTCTAAGTATGTGTAAAAACTTCTCTAGACTCTCTGCTTTCATAATCATTTAAAAAAAGAAGTACTTAATAGGGCTACTTTGGCTTAAATCGGCCATCAAAGACAGCGAGGTGAAAATTTCATAAAATTTACCAAATTCCTATCAGATGATAAAAAAAATATCTGGTCTTTTTATAATTTCTAAGGTTCAGATTAATTACAATTTAGCAAAAATTAACTACATGAAACCCATATTTAAATATTTTTCTCGCGGATCACATCGGTTGTAGTGTTGGATGTAACGCAGTACTTACCTGCTAAAAAATTGCCCGAGTGAGAGGATATGAAAGAGACCGCACTATTGCTATCTCTCTCACTCTCATTGGCGAAATGGATAACTGTAACTGAGGAATGCTATTCTTTGTGACAAGGGGATGAGGCGGGGGGTGTAGTCCGAGCGCCTATTGTGTTCTGGCGCCAGTCGTTTGCCTGCTTTTGTTTGCGCCTTACATACGATACGCTCATTTGTGATTATTTGACGAACTTTGCTTTCTTTACGGACCTTGAGTGCGATTACGATTTGGTTTTGTGTGAATACGGGATTTTGACAAATTTGGCATTCTTAACGGACTTTTCAAGCTCTTCATTTTGTGATGTCTTTTTCATCGCAAGAATATGCTCTTATGCATTACTTTTATGGATATGCAAGAGGAAATGCTTCTGAAGCAGCCAGGTTGTTCCGGCAGCAAGTACAAAATGGAGGTGGACCTCAGCCTTTTATTTAGACATAAGTATTCTAGACATAAAAGAAGCACTAAAGATGATTCAGTGGCAAAAAGAAAAACATTAAAATATGTTCTACTTTTCTTTATTTAAAATTTTTAAGTTCTTTGGATCAAAATTTTCAAAATGTCAGAAAAAAAATTATTAGGCGCGCCGCCTACTGGGCCCTTTACACCGCAGGAAGTGGCGCGCGTGGTGCGTGCTATGTCTCGTGGAAAGTCGCCCGGTCATGACGGGCTAAGCGTTGAGCATATTCTTTACGCTAGTGACGAAATTTATAAGCACTTGGCTTGTCTTTTTAATATGTGTCTTGAAAGTAGCTATCTCCCTGACGCGTTGATGAAAACAGTGGTGGTGCCTATCGCGAAAAACAAAACCGGTGACTTGTCTAATACACTAAACTATAGACCTATATCTCTTGGTACGATAGTAAGCAAAATTTTAGAAAGATTATTGCAGCCTGAACTGGCGAAGCATCTCAAATTGAGTGACGCGCAGTTTGGTTTTCGTGCCGGTCTCTCAACTGATTCCGCTATCTTATGTCTGAAACACGCAGTAAATTACTACACAGCCAGAGACACTTCTGTATATGCGTGTTTCCTGGACTTGAGCCGCGCTTTTGACCTGGTAAACTATGATCTACTTTGGTCGAAAATGCGAAAATCTAATATTAAGAATGAGATAGTGGACCTGTTTAGGTACTGGTACGGTAACCAATCTAATTGTGTGAAATGGGGCGACGCATACTCTAGTGCATATAGACTAAAGTGTGGTGTACGTCAAGGTGGTTTAACTTCTCCGGATTTATTTGGTCTTTATGTAAATGATCTGATCGAGGAGTTGAGGAGCGCCGGTATCGGTTGCCACGTGCAAGGTGTCTGCTTTAACAACCTCAGCTATGCAGATGATATGGTGCTTCTCAGCCCATCGGTTGGAGGTTTGCGAAAACTTCTTGCAGTCTGTGAAGACTTTGCTTCCAGACACGGTATGGCATACAACACCAAGAAGACGGAGTTAATGGTTTTTCGTGCTGGTAAAGGGCCTACAAGGGTGCCTTCAATATATTTGAATGATTCGCCAGTTCAGGTTGTAAAACAATTTCGGTATTTGGGTCACATGCTTTCCGAAAACATGGATGACGGCCTGGATATGGAGAGAGAGCGCAGAGCACTGGCGGTGCGCTGCAACATGTTGGCACGTAAATTTGCCAAGTGCTCGAGGGATGTTAAAGTCACTCTCTTTAATGCATACTGTACATGCATGTATACTTGTCAGCTATGGCTGAAGTATTCGAGAAAGTCGTTTGGTATCCTTCGAGTACAGTACAAGAATGCCTTTCGGGTTATGATGAAGTTGCCGACATGGTGCAGTGCTTCCGCCATGTTTGCTGAAGCTGGCGTTCCAGACTTTTTCGCCGTGCTCCGAACACGTATTGCTTCATTCTGGCGGAGGGTGTGTGACTCAGATAATGAATTGTTATGTGTCGTCAAATCCGATCTTTATCGAAATCGATTCCTAAATCATTGGCTACTAACACACAGAAGTGCCAATAGAAAATAGATGCGTTTCATTCCATTTTTATTAAAATATCCTTTGCTTTTTATATTATTTTAATTTTTGTTTGTATATGGGTTTCTTTTTATGCCTGAAATAAAGATTTATTATTATTATTATTATTATTATTATTACTCGAAAACTACGAATAATCGCGGAACATACATGGGGGTGATTCGGGTACTCCAAGAGGTGCTCTAACTCTGGACTTACGCTTGACACTATTTTTTGGGACAACCTGTATAATAGTACTACGTACAGAACGGCCACTCACCACCCCGCACTCATTTCAAATACTTCACCCCACCCGGCACTTCCTTGTAGACATCACTGACACAAAAACAAGGGCACGCGCGATCGCTCGGGCGCGGCGACACTTCACGTTCATCGAGTAGACGCGAGCGCCGGCCGATAACAGAGATAGCGCTATGCGGGTAAAAGAGAAGGCAGTCGCTGCACTTCTCGTGTCATTTCGATTGATAGTCACGCGCTCAGCCCTACTAGATTCCACGCACACATTTGCGCGTGTACAAACGTCATTTGCTTAAGTAGTAGTAATAGGTAATTGATTTGCGAACGTTGTATGGAGTGTCCAGGGTGGAAGCTCGCTTCCACCTTCGGCCTTATCGTCACTTAACATCAGCAGGCGTAGCACGGGCTGCCAAGACTGGATTCGAGGCACGCATTATCTCACAATTTCAGTGACATAATCTCTATGTCTTAAAGAGTAGCACGGTGGGTGCGTATTTAGCGTAACTAACGTGATAAATTTTCATGACGCTCGTCAAGAAACACGTGTGACTGAGTTTTATCACAAATTTATTGGCGTGCTTGTGCGCCGACTGCTGTGGTTGTAGCAAAGGATGGATTTCCCTGTCGTTTGTAAAAAAAGTATAGTAGTAGACGTTTGTTGCTTACAACCATCACACACCTTGGGAAATGCACAGAAACAGTGATAAAGCATTTACATACACATTACGTCATTATGTTTGCGTGCTGCAGCAAGCAAAGGATCAAGGCTCGCCGATGGTTATGTCACAGTACACAGTGCTGATTTTCAGCCATCACCCCGCAGCGCAGGCTCAGCCGGCGATTCGTTAGATGGGACTGTCCTGAAAAGTATTTAAAAAATTTACTGGCACGTAAGCTCATCTAGTTATATATATTCAGCAGGCGTAGCACGGATCGTGGATAAAACCGTTCAGTCTCTAAATATCATAGACAAATAACATGTTTCTTTTCGCTCTCTCTTATACTAACTAACTAACTACTAACCCTACTACGACTAACCCTCGTGAGACGGGACGAGGGTTAGTCACTTTCTCTTCTAAAGTCCTCGCGCCGTGCTAGTCCTACAGGAATCATAACACATAATATCTAGACTCAAATTCAATTCTCTCCGTGCTAGTAAAATGACAAAGGAATCTAATATTTGGCACGAGGAGACAAAAGCCTCGATATACTTTCTTTTATTTTTTTTATTATATAAATGTAAGTTGTAACTTATGTATTGTAACTTTAAGGAGCTAAGCGGGGAAAGAGGTCAGAGGGTTAGTCACAAGGTTGGTCAAATTCAATTCAACAGCGCTGACATTGTGGTTATCATGATATTGCTTCCAGTGTTCTCTCGGTCAATTGTCACGGTCTATGATCTTGGGGTCGTCGGTACATGAGGTTACTCAATGTTTTGACAGGGTTATGGATTGATTGTAATGCCAATGATTTATTTATCAGCGGACATCTTGGCAGTCATGCGTTGATTTGTTTGTGGGGTCTGATTTTGACGTGTGACATGATTTGTTCGTTTTATCCTCATGAGCGCTCCACATTCACGCGAGATTCTCGGCGAGAGTCTCGGCAAGAATCTACGCGAGAAGTACGCGAGAACCTCGGCAAGAACTTCTTGGGTACACACTTCTCGCGAGATTCTCGCGAGAACGTACAAGGCAGGGTTGGCACAAAATCAGTGATTAAATCAAATGTCTTTATTTTTGTGAATAAAAATGTATTTTTATGAATATCTATTTTCCGAGTAAATCTGATATTTCAAATTTCAGTGTCATTATTGTAATTCTTGATTAAAAAACTAATTTTCCAGCTTTTTGGTCCCTAGTCTGTTACGTAATTTCGAGTGAACAATGACAAATGTAAAAAAAAACTTTCCACTGATGCTGAGGAGGCTATCGCTCCAAATAGTTGCCTCAGAACTGGGTAAATATTTAATTTTTCCTCTTCCTCTCTCTCTCAATATAGTTCTCGCGCCTTTGTCTCGCGCCAAAAAACCGACAAAAGTCGGAGAACTACGCGAGAACATGCGAATCGGATCCACATTCACGGTTCTCGTGTTGTTCTCGCGTTCTCGCGAGATTCTCGCGAGAATGTGGAGGGCTTATCAGAACAATAACTAAAGCATTATTCCTCTGAGGTCTTATCATAGTTGTCTTGACAGTTATACGTTGATCTGTCCAAGAGGTATGAGATTATGAATTCTGATTCTGACGTATGGCTAGTTAGATTTCATTGCCTTGTCTAATGCCCGGTTTCTATATTCAATAAACGATTCGTTTTTGCTACGGACAGTTGAATATTGACATTTTATTCAATGGATAATATGTCAAAATATAACTGTCCGTAGCTAAAGCGGATCGTTTTTCGAATATAGAAACCAGGCATTAGTCATCTTGGCGATTATACGTTGATCTGTCAACAGGTCCGAGATTATCACCCAGTTTCTGAAAGGCTGTTCAGCGGTAAAATTAACTAACAAACTGTCAATCTAATGCTAACTATGAATTGAGTTGCTGAAAGCTAAATCAACTTATCACTGTGTTAGTTGACACAGCTGTCAAATTTATTGCAAAATTATTAAGGAAAGACCCATTGTGGGTTTCCAAAATACATATGAATAAAACAAAATATATGATTTCAGCTTAGGATTTTAGCAAGACCGTGTCTTAAAATATTTCTCACGAGAAATCAAATTTTTAGAGATAAGTAAATTTTAGCTAACCAACGTTTCGGAAACTCAAATTGATTTGACACTGCTATTAAGATGACATGGATGTTAGTTGAACAATATTTTGATCAGCCTTTCAGAAACTGGGGGTAAGAATTCTGACTCTGACGTGTGGCTAGGTTTGTTTGCAGTTTACGTTGTTCCTCCCGTTGATTCAGTTGGTCAAAGATAATGAATTCTGATTTGACGTGAGCGACTTTTTCATTGAAAGATTTTTCATTGTAGGTGCTTGTTTGCTATTTTTTTGACGTAAGCTAGGAAAATCTGAATGATTACCAATATATAGTTTAAATTGTTCCATAATTTCCACTTCGTGATATGGAAATCTGATCTTTGATCCAGTTAAAATATATTTTTTAATGTCATAAAAATAAGTGTGAAAATAATTAAAAATGCATTTTTAAGTTTCTTAGTAGAAAAAAAGTGTTAAAATAACTGAAATTGCTTTTGCTAAATCGATTCGTTGCTATATTTTTTTGGGTCCCCAAACGAATTGCGGAACGCGAGGGCGTACGCGCAGACGGGCGGCCATTTTTGTTCAAGGTATGTGCAACGATCTGTTCTTATTTTATTTGTGATATTAATCAAATGTATAATGTTGAATTCATGATGCCATCCTTATTGAGAGAGAGAGAGATTAGTTCACCCATGATAATACATCATAGATCTTAGCTCATCAATATCGCCGTCAGAGCACTGTGACATCTTTCCTTTTCATTATAAAAGTATTAAGTCCGCAGTGAGAGTGAGTAGGAGCTACACTACACGCTGCAAAAGCGATGTATCTGATTCAATGTCGCACTCAGAGGCGTCGCACACTAGGGCAAGGTACCCTTTTCATAATTTCAGCCAAGAGACATAGGCTACAAAATTATTTTTCCTATGGGAAAATATAAATTCACACGGGACTAAATAATAACGCGGGCGAAGCCGCGAGCGGAAAGCTGGTAATTAGGAAAATGGCAGAAAGTAGCAAAAATTTTCTCTTAGTTTTAAAACGGTTTTATGTCTTCTTGTTAAATAGTTCATCAATCTTGTTTTCTTGTTCCAGCCAGAGCACAGTGAAAGTTTTTAAATTGAATTCACTCACGGTCACAAAACTCACAAATCACAATAACATATCAAGCATTTCAAAACCTTTGATTATCCTACAATAAGCCACGTAACGCATTCATATAATCAGCTCTACTACTTGATACTCGATAGTTCTGTTCTGCAAATATGTATGTATTTCATACACTGACAGCATGCGAAAAAAGCAATAATACCTGCCCCGTTAGACAAAAGTCACACATCCATTTTCCCGCAATAGTTCCGCAGAAAAATGTATGGAAATGACATTAACCTGTGACAACCTCACGCTATTTTTTCCGCAGCTAATGTCATCTCCATACATTTTTATCTTCGGAACGACGGCGGAAAACTAAGCATGTGGCTTTTGTCTAAGGGGTCATACAAATCCAGTAAAATTTTCATTCTATGAAACATTTTCAATTTCTTTTGTGTGCGCGCGGGGCCCCTATACGGAGTACTATTATAGCTTCTGTGCCCATAGCATGCACCGGCCCCTAAGCAGTTGCCTACTCTACCTAATGGTTAACTCCCTTCGGCCCTGGCCATGTCGTTTGATATGTCCGGACTCGACCAGGTTTTAGTTCTTCAGTTCGAGCATTCAATGCTATGATGAACCATCCATAATCGAATCAGGAAACTTTAAACGAGATAAGTGCATTACGCATTCGAAATTATCAGATTATTTATGTTATCTAAGTATGTAATTTATCATTCATTCATACGCCTTTTATTCTTGCCGAATTTAATTTTGATAAAGGGCTTAAATCACTGCTGCGTCAATTTTCTTACGAAACACAATAGTATTCATATACATGATTAGGATGCTATGACTTTTTCTTGCGCTGATATTTTTATTTATATACTTACTAGTGACCCGCCCCACTTTTGTACGGGTTAGTTTCTACAATTCGCTAGAAGATACATCATTTTTAAGTAAGTATATCTTGGGGTTTGCTATGCGAATGCCCTTTAAAATTTTCTGATGACTTGGGTGCAAAGTATGGTATTTTGTTCTACTTAAATAAAGCTGTATTGTGTTTTTATCTATATTATTTTTATTTGGTGAGTGACTGACTGAGGTGTCAGTCAACCTAGAGCCCCCAAAGTACTGGAGTTAGAAGCAGGAACTCCAGTACAGCGGTTCGTAGGCGCCCACTAAGGAAGGATTCTACGAAATTTCCAGAGGAAGCTGAGAAATCTTCATCCAAAAAATAAGGAAAGCACAGTGCTGAGATTTATTAAAGCGAAAAATAGTTCGCGGGCACAGCTAGTTATGTATTATGTATAGAGCGTCGGGGATAAGTTATCTAATTGATGGTGAAAAAGTAGTTTTTGACATCATCGCAAACAAACAGACAAACAGACAGACGTAACGAGAGACTTTGTTTTATTATATGTATTGATTGATATTCGAAAACACCGTTACGCACACACGAACGAAGTTATCGTAACGTATCGTAAGTTACGTCTTATTGTTGAACTCGATTATCGATAAGACGATAAGCAATCGAGGAATGAATAAATAAAGAATAATGTCTTGACTGATTTGCCCAGGTAGTATTTTAGTTCGCAGAGCATGACAACCCCGAGATCGAGAGACGTCACTCGATCACTCGATGCATTTGTGTAGGTACTTCGAAATGGTTTTTATCACTCACATCTTTTTAGGGTCGCGTACCTCAAAAGTTAAGAGGAAATCGTACAGTCCGTTTTTCCATACAAACAAACGCAGTCCCCTGTTTCCTTCTTGGATAATGGAACTAGTTGCTCTATTTTTTTCCAATAAAATCAATGGTCACAGTATAAGCATGTTCCTATGTTTTCCTTTTTTTATTAAGTAAATTATTAAAAGAGATTTTAATATGAAAAAGGCAAAACATAGAAACACAGAAAAAGCCTTCCTTTAATTTTTTACGCAAAAAGTAATAAAATCGGTAAATTTTTCGCAGTGAAAACGGGGGATTCGAAACGTATATTTGGTGTACCTACTTTTCATAGGTATTTTGAATTTTCGGTCTCAGGCCCCAGCTGCAGTTGTCCCTATCGCGCTCGGTTCAGTTGTTCGGAAACAGCGCGACAGCAATACATTTTACAAATACCTTTTTATAAATTCTCTTGACCTTGTTGTTTCCTCTGAAAAACGGAACACTTACTGGATCATTTCGTTGTCCGTCTGTCTGACAAGACCCTTTTGCTCAGGAACGCGTATCAAACTGAAATCCTTGAGCATCAGACAGCGAATACGTCATGGTCATGACTGGCGCCATGGACGTCGCCACTTTGTACAATCCCCAATGAAACCTTGTACGATTTTTTCATTATTATTTTTGATTTGTTTGTAAAACAGCACTCTCTTCGCTTCACTCCTACGGTCTCTTCTAGTCGATCACTTGATAATGGATCTCCCCAAATTCGTCGATGCTTTCGGTTTCTTTTCCTGCGTCTTCGAAGTAACAAAACTAATAGCAGTATTTCCCCGTCAGAATTCTGTTATTGGGCGTATTTTACGTCTCGCGAACTCACCGTGCAAAGCAAAAGCGTCAGCACGTTGCATATTCGCTTCGCTAATACGTACCTACCTACACTACGTCTTCACGGCGTGTACGATGTGACCCCGCTCCACTTTGAAAATGCTTGCAAATAGCTAATTAGATGAAGACTTTAAAAAAATGTTATTCTTTATGTTTGCAGACATGTCTACGGCCCATTCGGCAAATCATTGGGTATCAAGGACAGCCGGCCGCGGAAAGCACCGGAAAACCCCAAATTGGAAGCCGTGTACAGATCTACGCCCAGGATAAGGCAGGTGAGTGAGAGGCAGGCCCAGCGCCCTGCGCATGCTCGTAGTCACTCAGAAGTGCCTGGAATGTTATTACGGAAGGGTTTATTTATTTATTTATGACTATGTACAATTTTGTGTACCAAGGCGGATTTAATGCCTGGTTTAGCGGTTAGTTGTGGCACCTTGCCTTTGCCTACACACCCGTTTCTCTTTCCAAGGGCCTTTGACGGTGCGTTAATAATATATTGCTCCCGTAAAAAATAGGTGAGCGTAATGTCGGGTTCATAAGTCATGCTCTTTCGTGTTCGTGAAGTTATCCTATGTATCAGGTCATGTGTGACTGTACGTGTGGTCTATATAATATATGAGGGCAATGCGTTTGAGATGTTCCCATTCCACTAAGATAATGTTTTAATTGTCTCTTGAAATTTGATAGATGTAAAAACTATTGGGTTTATGATAAAAACATGTATTTTTACTTTTTTTAACCAAATCGAAAACAAGAGAGGCGATACATTGATGTGAAAGTGTTGTGTGACGTCACGCCTGTACACGTTGTGTAGCAGGCTGTGACGTAACAAGCCTCCACTCGCCACATCTCTGTAGTGTTTTGTTATTGTCAATTACATGGCCGGAGCGGAGGCTCCGGCTGGAAACCAGCGCTATTGCAGCTCCGCCGCCAGTAGCATTAATTAGCTGAGGCAGGGACCTTTAACGCCTCGCAAAGCCTCTCATTTATTATTGTGTATTCTTTTATATATTTCGTTCTAGCGAGCGTTGGTGGCGCTGTGGACTCGGCACTGGCCTTCAAATGGGAGGTCCGTGGTTTTTGATCCTGCCATGTACCAATGTGTTTTTTTTTATCGTTTTTCAAATTTCATATGTATATTTTCCGACGCTCCTATGGTGAAGGAAAACACCGTGAGGCAACCTCCACACGTCTGCAAAGAAATTCAAAGGTACAATCCGCTCTGGGCCAGCGTGGTTGACTAAGGCCTAAACACCCTAATTTAGGGTAGGCTCGAGTCCCTTCGGTGTGGATGTGGACGTATATGAGCTGTGATGATGATGTATTCTTGTAATACTTGTGTATTGTAATTCTATTTGTATATTATTGTGTCTGTGCGGCTAATTAAAACATTTCTTTTTTTTCTTATTTTTATACGTAGCAAATAAATAGATACGTAACTGATATGTTTCCTGTTGCGGATATGAGACACAAAGCTGTCGCTTTTGCCAGGTGACCTCACTAGCCAAGCAGCTGGACATGTCCGAGCGGCAGGTGGAGCGCTGGCTCCGCCTCCGCCGCAGCCAGGACAAGCCGTCGACGCTGACCAAGTTCGGCGAGAACATGTGGAAGTTCACCTTCTACGTGTGCAACTTCGCGTTCGGCTTCTTCGTGCTCTGGGACAAGCCGTGGCTGTGGGACATCGACCACTGCTACGTCGGGTACCCGCATCATGTGAGTTTTACCGCCCACTTAATGTTAGGTAGGATAGGAGACATCTCGCTTCAAATCTTACACTGTTCAAGTATCAAATTTTTCATAGCTCAAAACATAAGAGAGTGACTCTGTATCGACTTAAGTCGTCTGCCCAGTCCCCCCTAGACCAGGGGTTTCCAACCTTTTAGCCTTTGCGCCTCACCCAACATTATGCTAAGACTATACCCCCCTAGGGGCCAAAATGGGGAGTCGAAATATGAAAATTAAACAAACGATGAAAATATTGGCGTGCTTAGTTTTATTCCAGAAGATTTGCAACGTGCAACGAGTCGCCGACTTCGCATAGGAGGCACCGTCCGCGTCGCGCGAGTTTATATGAACAATTTTAATATTCTTTATAATAGTTTAATTCTGGAGCCGCTCGCTGCCGCCCCCCCCCCTCCCCTTGGTTCACTCTACGCCCCCCAAGAGGGCGCGCCTCACTGGTTTGGAAACCCTGCCCTAGACAAATGCCACACGCTAACTTTTCCGTCCGCACTCGTTCCGCAGAAAAAATGTGTGGAAATGTCATTAGCTTGTCACTACCTCACGCTATTTTTTTCCGCAGCTAATGTTTACTCCGTACATTTTTCTGCGGAACGACTGCGGAAAAGTTAGCGTGTGGCATTTGTCTAGGGGTCTGGGGGTCTACAATGAACACACGAAACCCAAACGAACTCCGTAATTTCGGGCTGTTTCTTTCCACGAAAATATTAGGTCCTTACATATGAAATTGGCGTTTTGCCGTACTGGCCACTTTGATCTCAAATATTTCCTCTATGGTTAGTGTTTACGCTCGAGGAAGAGCGAGTGGCAACACTGCATTATAGTCTGTGCAGTGAGAGCCTGTGGCGGCCGGCCGCATGTAACATGTCAGTCGAGTCGAATACGGAATGACATTGAATTAGGTTAGGACCGGGCAGCGCGTTTTCGTTTCGAGAAATATATAAAATTTGTGTCTTGCGCGGCGCACCAAGTGATTGTTGGTGCGAGGTTCCGCCAAGTTTTAGTGTCGGTGAATAGTGTACCAAAGTTTTTGTGTCCGTTAATGAGTTCGGGTATTGGTGGCCTAATAGGCAAGTGTACCATCCGGTTCGGTCAGACAGCAGCCCTTCAGGAGCCGCGACTTCCTTCGAGCTAGCTCAGGAAGTCCACCGGCTACATACGGAGACCGAACGGATCCAAGGTAAGTAATACCAATTTTTTAGGAGCTGGTAGTCGGTTATGAAATTCAGCATCATTATTCGGTGAAACGCCGACGTGGTGGAGTCTACTTTGGGCACCACCAGTTAGGAATTCCAAATTCAAATTTATACAGCTATTTACTCATGTATTTGTGTTTCAAAAATTATAATTCACTTGTTTTTTCCTCAATTGTTTTGGACTTTTCAATCAATTGTTTTGTTTTCAGCTTTTTTGGAGTCAATTTTCGCTTGGGGCATGGTTTGGCTGGTTCGGCAGGGTTCAGCCATTGCGATGAGCGCTTCCGATTATCGTACAGGACCCACTTTTTATCACAAGCAATGATTCGATTTAAAATCCCTTCATTATTGTGCCGGTTAAGTAATGCAACGCAGCAGTCAACGCGCGTTTGTTGATTTGCTTCACTCAATTCGTGAGGTACCCACCTTTCAAGCTTTTTCACCTTCCCAATTTGCTTCAAGTGGATTAAAACAGTTTTATCACTAACACCGCAGCCTGCAGCTAACTCGGACGTTGTTTGCGATGGATCCGCTTCCACAATAGCCTTCAATTCTTCATTATCAACTTTGGTCTCCGGCCGTCCACGGGGCTTGTTCTGCAGGTCGAAATTTCCAGAATGAAAACGTTGGAACCAAAAACGGACAGTGTTTTCTTTTGCGGCACCGTCGCCATACACATCATTAATCCTTCGAACCGTTTCTGCAGCACTGGTGCCACGGTGGAACTCGTACTCGTAAATAACGCGATATTTCAAGTTTTCCATTTTGTAAACAGAATTTGAAAAAACAATTGAGGAAAAAACAAGTGAATTATAATTTTCGAAACACAAATACATAAGTAAATAGTTGTATAAATTTGAATTTAGAATTCCTAACCATAGAGGAGATATTTGAGATCAAAGTGGCCAGTACGGCAAAACGCCAATTTCATATGTCAGCAGGACCTAATACTACAAGCCCGTCAACGGAACGAAATCGGAGTTTGAAGTTTGCTGTTACGGATATTTTATTATGATCACCCGAACCCGACACGAAAATTCGATTTTCACATACAGTTTTTCGGGCGTTTAACCTCACTTCTCACGAGCACTCAAGTGTTACCGTAAGAGTTTCGGATTAACATTTTATTCCAGAAATAAGTGAGTTATTGTCAATTTTATATCAGTTTGGGTTTTGTTTGACTACTAAGAAGGTGTACTGAAGTATAATTTATTTATTTATTCAAACTTTCGTACAGCATAAATAAAGTGTACAGGGGCGGACTTAATGCCTGAGGCATTCTCTACCAGTCAACCCGTAAAATGTGAGAACATTTTTGTTGACGGTCTACGAATTGGAAAAAAATAATAACTAAAAAAACTTGACACAACAAGTAACAACATACTAAATAAAGATAAATACTAAGTACACAAATATATAAATATTATATACATAAATATAGATATATAAATATATAACAAACTGATAAACATATCATCTTGTTGTCATACCTATTTAGACAGATTCCAGAAAATGTGTCCGTACTAGACGTTTAAATGATGCCTTACTACGAACTAACCTCAAAGTTTGAGGCAGTTTATTCCATAGACGAGTGGCGGAAAGGGTAAATGAGTCCGAGACAAACCCGGATCGATGGGCTGGGATTTCAAGAGCACGTCTGACAGCGGAGCGTAGGCTAAACGCATGGGCACCACCAAGCGTCTGAAACTTTATCTTTAAATAATTGGGAGCATTCGGATCGTTAATAATGCTGAAAAGCTGGGAAATGACTCTCAGGTCCCTACGCTGACGAATAGGCAACCATTTGAGCTTATTGCGAAACATGGAAATGTGGTCATATTTACGAAGACTGAAAATAAAACGAATGCAATTATTAATATAAGTTAACTACATAATATTTGTTGAAGTTATGGCATTCGTGGTGGCGGTAACCCTAAGGAAGAGCGAAGAATAATATTATAGTCAATTTACTTACATGAAAGTGAAGTGAACCAATTCTCACTAAATCCAAAGGAGAATTAACGAGGAACACGTGGTTAAATGTCCCTTTTTTGAGTTTACCATTATCTGATGAAACATTGCAAACACTTATCACTTAAAAAATTAATATTGCTCTTATTTGATTAAGAAGACTTATATTCGGTGCGAGGTGCGAGTCGAAGGAAACATTTGAAAGTATAACTTCATGTGGGTGAATAAAAGCAAAAAATAACTCCGAAACACTTAAAAATGTGATCACAAAAAGCGTAAATAAACAAAAGCAGCAAAAGCTATTTAACTGGCAGTTTGGCAGTCTTAATAACATACGCAGCTTTCCGCTAATCATTACTGTAGTTTATTAAATCAAAACTGTTTAAATACAAATAATTTTAATTAATTAATTAATTAATTTTAAGTAATAACGGGTTTTATAGTGAAGACATCATAAAAAAAACCTTTTTCAATCATTCGTTCACGTAACTTGTCTATGCGTCCGTACTAAACCTACGAATATGAAAATAGTTCGTGGTAGCTAGGAGTCACGTACTTCGTTCGGGCTACGGACGGGCCCGACACTACGGACGAACATTTCATATTAGACATTCTGGTACATCTATGCAGTGCTTGGTGGCAGAAATAGGTAAGATAAATGAACCTGGGCATAGGCAGTGAAATTACTGGGTACTATGACGTCTTGATCTAATGTCACAAATTAACAACGTATAGAGCTCCTTGTCAAGCTATACTGTCTAACCTTTGGACCGTTCTTAAGTCGCTCGTAAAAGTGGAGGTTTTCGCAGTGTAAATGTAAAGCTTGAATGTGAGCTTACTGTACATTGGGGCTTTTGTATGGGTTGTATTTTTCCAATTTAAATGATTTTCAAAACTTCTGACACACGGAAGTTACCCTGCTTTTCACGCAGTAATCAATCATCAAATAGAATCCAAGGTATTATCGCTATGCGCAGTGTATTAAGCGTAGCAACAGTGAATGAGAATCCGCTAACAATGTTGCCTGCATTATATTTTCGAACAATAAGTTCCTGTTCAACAGTTAATATCCGATGACGCGATTACTGAAGTTAATGTATGTATTTGAAAAGACCGCATTCAATACATCACTAAATGTTATGTAATAAAGGAGCTGTTTTGTTGGATAACTTGAGGCGCTGTGTAGGTACAGACAAAAGTAGAACTATAGAAAAAAAATTTTTTTTATGGGATAGGGGGCAAACGAGCAAACGTATCACCTGATGGTAAGTGATTACCGTCGCCCATGGACACCCGCAACCCCAGAGGAGTTACAAGTACGTTGCCGGCCTTTAAGGTAGGAATACGCTCTTTTCTTGAAAGTTTGAAGGTCGTATCGGTCCGGAAATACCGAAGGCGACAATTCATTCCAAAGTTTGACTGTACGAGGCAGGAAACTGCGAGAAAAACGCACAGTTGTGGACTGCCAACCATCTAAGTGATGGGTATGGATTTTTTGTCGCGTGGAACGATGGCGGAAAGAGGCGGCAGGTATGAGACCGAACAATTCCTCGGAGCATTCCCCGTAATATATGCGATAGAAGATGCATAGTGAGGCGACATCTCTACGTAGCGCCAAGGTATCAAGCCGATTAGAAATTTCCTGGCAGTCGACGATTCGAGTCGCTCTCCGCTGAATGCGGTCAAGTGGGAGAAGCTGGTATTGGGGGGTGCCCCTGCCCAAAGATGAGAACAGTATTCCATATGAGGCCGAACCTGCGCCTTGTAAAGCTGTAGGCGGTGCGCTGGACTGAAATACCTTCTCGATCTATTGAGCACACCAAGCTTCTTAGAGGCTAATTTAGCCTTACCCTCCAAGTGGCCACGGAACTGGACTTCGCTCGATATGTCGACACCAAGGATCTCAATATTGACTGAGGCAGATAGGGGAATGCTCTGAAAGCGAGGAGATACGACAAATGGCATTTTCTTGGCGGTGAACGCGCAAACCTGTGTCTTTGTAGGGTTAAAACGGACTAAATTAAGTCGACCCCAGTTAGAGACTTTCTCAAATGATGTATCAATTTCAGACACAAGTTTATTCCGGCACTCAATGACGTTTTCCCGTGAAATATTCGCACGGCCGTTATAGGAGGTATCTTTCGTGCTGTCATCTGCATAACAATGAATGCCGCTGATTTGCAGCATATCATTAATATGCAAAAGGAATAGTGTAGGTGATAGCACACATCCTTGGGAGACACCAGCATTTATAGACAGTGAGTCTGAGCATTCACCATCAATTAAGACCTTTATGCTTCTGTCTAATAAAAAACTGGTGACCCATCCACATAGTTTCTCGGGAAGCCCATACGAAGGAAGTTTAGAAAGAAGCGCTTTGTGCCAGACCCGATCGAAGGCCTTCGCGATGTCCAAACTTACTGCCAGTGCCTCCCCCTTCGCTTCAATTGCCTCTGCCCAATGATGTGTCAAGTAAACTAGAAGATCACCAGCAGAGCGACCCCTGCGAAAACCGTATTGTTGGTCACTAAGCAGCTGGTGATCCTCTAGGTACTGAAGAAGCTGGCGATTGATATCGATTCCATTATCTTTGAAAATAAAGAGGTTATAGCGATCGGCCTGTAGTTGGACGGATTCGAGCGGTCACCTTTCTTAGGGATCGGATGCACTAAAGCTGTCTTCCATGAAGTTGGGACTACGCCAGATGAGTAAGAGAGCCGAAATAAACGCGTTAAAACCGGTGCCAACTCTGGAGCGCACGTCTTTAGCACGAAAGGAGGGATACCATCGGGCCCACTAGGCTTATGGATATCCAGGGCGAATAGTGCTCGACGCACTGAGCTTTGGTGGAACCGAATATCTGGCATAAAGCTCTTGCACTGCGGTATGGTCGGCGGTTCCTGGCCCTCGTCATCCAAAGTCGAGTTGGAGGCAAAGAGTTTCCCAAAAAGATCGACTTTCTCTTTTGCATCATAGGCTAACGATGTGTTATCCTTGTGCAATGGTGGAAAGGATGGCGTGCAGAAATTTCCCTGAATAGCTTTGGCAAGAGACCAGAACGCACGAGTCCCCGAAGGAAGACGCTCTAGTTTCTCGCCAATTCTACTGATGTGCTCCGACTTTGCTCTTGCAATGTCTCTTTTGAAGGATCTGGAGGCATAGTTATACTGCTTTTTTAAGGCGCTGGTATTTCCATCCCGAGACGTCACCGCATTTGCCCAGGCTTGGTAGGTTTCCTGTTTCCAGTGAGAAGCCTTTTTGGAGGATTGACCAAACCAAGGTTGGAACCTGCCACCAATGGGGACTACTGAGGATGGAATAAAAATTTCCATACCCTGCAACACCACATCAGCAACAGACTCAGCGGGATGTTGGGATCATCCGGCGAAAAGCAAACCTGCCTCCAAGGGTAGGACGCAAAAAAGGACCGCATCCCATCCCAGTCTGCTGACTTGTAGAGTCACACACGGCGACTACGTGCAACTCGAGGTCGTTGCAAGTACGTGAGTGGCACCGTACTCCTTATAAGGCAGTGGTCCGAGGAGCCAAGAGGGGCGTCGACAAATATGAGGTAGCCATCAGGATGAGGAGTCAGCAGAAGATTCAACAGTGAAGGTTCCTGGCTCTCCAAATCGGGAATTCGCGTGGGCGTAGTGACCAGTTGCGTCAAGCGATATGCAAGAGCGAAGGCAGAACAGATCTCCCCGCATGATCGGTTTTGCTTGAACCAAGCCATTCGGTGTGGTGAGCGTTAAAATCGCCAAGTATCACGATCTCTGCGAGTGGGATCTGTTGCTGCACAGAGTCTGCAGCCATTTGGACGTGCTCGATGAGTCGGTCAGTTTCAGTATCACCGCTATGGGATCTATAGAGGCGCGAATAGACGCGGGGATGGTCGTCGCTGTCTACACGGAGCCATATGGTGGAGAGGTCCCCACTTTCAAGATGACTGAGGCGCCGAGAAAAGAGCAAGGCCGGCTTTGCTGTCTCGAGGTGGTGGTGGACAGCATTCAGGTTGGAGTGAAGCCCCCTGATGCAGAAGTCCACAGACAGTCTGGCAGGGGATGCCGTGGTTTTGCTCTTGCCCCAGGTATGGTTGAGCGCGGTTTTGCCCCCCCCCCCAGAATACGAGGGGCGGCCTAGGCGTCCACGCCCAGATATATTGCGACCTGAAAGTGGACGTCCAGAGAGGGATTCTCCAACGCTAGCGCAGTTGGTACCCTCTTGGGGTAACAATCTATTGAATTGCGCCATCATAGGGGGGGTAGGGGGGTTGGGCCTCCGGTACCCTCACTCACTCGACGAAACACAACGCAAGCGTTGCTTCACGCCGGTCTTCTGTGAGGCCGTGGTATTACTCCGGTCGAGCCGGCCCATTCATGCCGAAGCATGGCTCTCCCACGGACAAAAATTTTTGTACTATTTGTATATCTTTATGTGTATGTATAGCAAAGTTTTTTTTGATATATCTATGCAGAAACATAATTTTCAAGACGTTTCATTTTTGTTTTTAACTTTTAATTGAAAGTTTAGCATTTTGTCATTTTTAGGGTTCCGTACCTGGAAAAAAAATGAAATCCTTATAAGATCACTTTGTTGTCCGTCCGTCCGTCTATCTGTCTGTCTGTCAAGACCTTTTTTCTCAGGAACGCGTGGAGGTATCAAGCTGAAATTTATGTCAAATACTCAGGTCTACTGTCCCTTGGAGTTATGAAAAAATCAAACTTCTAAGCGAACGCAATCAAAAGATACAGCCGTTTATGCCGCAAATTTTCGACACTCGCAAGGGAATCTAAACCTACAGGGTACTTCCCGTGAACTTGAAATTTGGTACGGAGTAACGTCTTATAGCACAGAGAAAGGAAAAATTAGGAAAACCGTAAATTTTTACATTTATACGTACAGGTTTGTACGGAACCCTCGATGCACGAGTCCGACTCGCACTTGGCTGTTTTTTTTTCAACCATTTTCCCAAAAAAAGTATTAGGAATATCAAGCACGCATCATGCTTCGTTAACAAGTTCCGTAATGGATTGGTTCTTTGTATTTGTTACTATTTTTCCAATACGTACATTGTACGCTTGCAGCGTGATGCGCGCTTCTTTCGTGTCTACACAGCGCCTTTAACATCTAGCAGCAAAGTTACCCCGGGGTGCCACCCCGGAGAAGGGACATAGGCCCTACTTCACCACGCTCGCCCAGTGCGGATTGATGGGGAGCGTGAAAGCTTCGTCTGTTGATTGGCAGCGCGCCACAAGCAGGTGAGATTCACTGAGGATGTGTAGAGTATTTGGGGAGGCTGTTCGGCGAAATGGACCAACCTGATCTCGAAAGACCCTTTAGAGGTCAGAGAGTCACCACTACCCACAAGCAGGCTGCTGACCCACCTAATGGTAAGTGGTTACAGGCGCCTATAATACTTGTACATGTGGTCCCTGTGGGATTTCCAAATCTACAGGACAAACCCCTCCAATCACCCATGGCCCTACTCAACCAATCCTGGTTATACGGGCCAAAACAGCGGGAGATGCGCGCGGAACCTGCGAATCGCACTCTAGCCGCGCGCACTTCTCCCTACAAATTATTTAAATTTTGTCTCTGTTTGTCCTTGTGTCCTTCTCCCCTACAGGACAGTATTTTCTCTTCGGAATCAATTCTACTGGTGTACTTGTTTGTAAGGCGTCGAAGACGGTGCGTGTACGCTACGCGCCCACGTCGAATTCGCTACGTACGTATCCGTATTCCGCAGCGGCGTGTTTACGGCGTCTACAGTGCGGCCCCACTCCGCTTTGAAAACGCCCGCAAATCTCTTAATGTGGTGGGGCCCTTAAATTTTCCCCTTCCTCGTGTCCCGGAATATAACGTTAGACCCTAATAATGTAGGTACATTGCGAACTTGTGACACAAGATGTCGAGTCACAGTTTAAATTCACTGCCTGTCTTTTTTTTTTATTGCTGAAAGTTGGCAAACAAGCAAACTGCCCACCTGATGGTAAGTGGTAACAGTCGCCTATAATACATGTAGCGCCTGTGAGATTCGCAGCAAAACTGCAACCCCCACAAGAACCACAGTGTACGTTGCCAACTTGTGACACCAGATGTAAAGTCACAGTACCCAGTAATTTCACTGCCATATCCTTACCCTTCAAACCGGAACACAGCAATGCAAGCACTGCTGCTGTGCGGCAGAAATAGGTAAGATGGAGGTACCTAAGCAGACGACCCTAGTTCAGAGTCTCCCTCCAGTAAAGCTTAGCTTTCAAACCGGAACACAGCGATGCATCGCTGCTTGCCGGCAGAAATAGGTAAGGTAATTAAGAAATAGGTACGATAAAGCGGTTTATGGCGGTTAACTAAATCCGATAAAAACCTCAGACTAAAGAAACCAATGGACTCGCAAGATATTAACTATGGTACGAATAAATTGATGTGGTAAATAATCTGTCAGTGAGCATAGTTTGTGAGTGCATTTTCGAGGTCTATGTTTTTCATTGATTTTTTAATAAACTGTATAAAGAAAAACATCTGGAATTCAAATTCAAATTCAAAAATCTTAATTCAACTTAGGCATTTATTGACACTTATTGACGTCAAAACAAAGAAAAACATTCTAATTTAAAGGAAACATATTTAACCTTGTATGTGCATACATCCTGAATATACCTAATCAAGATGTCTGCAAATACAAGTAGCAATGAAAAAAAAAAGTTGAATCTACACCAAAACTGGAATATTGGATGCGGTCATCTTAGAGCACCACCACAAATTATTGGTACGCTTTTTTGTAGGTTATTTCATGTCCTTCGGTTTCTTTGGTCTGAGATAAAACGTATTGTATTTTGACAGTTCACCACGATAAACTGCTCTATCATATCGCGCTTTGCGTGGTCATGCTACGGGGCCGGTGCTAAGTCTCACTCTGGTAAATGCATGATGTGCATACTATTTGTCCTCAGGGCGTGTCAACGGACGTGTGGTGGTATTACATGATATCCTCGGCGTTCTACTGGTCGCTGACCATCTCCCAGTTCTGGGACGTGCGGCGCAAGGACTTCTGGCAGATGTTCATCCACCACATAGCGACCATCCTCCTCCTGTCGTTCAGCTGGGTGTGCAACCTGCACAGGATAGGCACGCTGGTTCTGCTGTTGCACGACTGCGCTGACATCTTCGTGGAGGTGGGTATCAGCAATATTTTTTTATATCTACATCATAGATGGCAAAGAATAATATGGCCATAGTGTAAATATAGGAGCACTTCAAACATATCATGGGGCGTGGTTTGTTATTCCGATAGCCCGCATGTATGTATCTGAAAATGTACACTTTCCCAGAGCACTCATTAAAATTCGGGATGAAACGTAGCATATAATGTCCTTCCTTAGGGCTTGAGCTATCCCTGTACCATTTTTTTAAATTGTTACACAGTTACTCTCACATTTATAATTATTAATAGTAGGGATACTAACATTAAGCAAAAAATTGAAATGCATTGAGAAGTAAGTTGGGTTGGCGTCTGTACTAATTTGGCCGCCTTAAACGCGACTCTACGACTCGAAAACGGAATAACCGTGTTTGAGAGTGGCTACCACATCTTGGCCAAGGTAGTGGCTACTACATTTTGGCTAAGGTAGTGGCTACCACATCTTGGCTAAGGTAGTGGCTACCACATCTTGGCTAAGGTAGTGACTACCACATCTTGGCCAAGGTAGTGGCTACCACATCTTGGCTAAGGTAGTGGCTGTCACATCTTGGCTAAGGTAGAGGCTACCACATCTTGGCCAAGGTAGTAGCTACCACATCTTGGCTAAGGTAGTGGCTACCACATCTTGGCTAAGGTAGAGGCTACCACATCTTGGCCAAGGTAGTGGCTACCACATCTTGGCTAAGGTAGTGGCTATCACATCTTGGCTAAGGTAGTGGCTGCCAAATCTTGGTCAAGGTAGTGGCTATCACATCTTGGCAAAGGTAGTGGCTACCACATCTTGGTCAAGGTAGTGGCTACCACATCTTGGATAAGGTAGTTGCCACCACATCTTGGGTTAGGTAGTGGCTGGTTGGCTTCTACGACTTGGCTAAGGTAATGGCTACCACATCTTGCCAAATGGAGCGACGATATACTTCAAGTGGGTGGTAGCGGTTGAATGGGGAAGACCAGAGGTCGAGACGAGTGCCGTGCCACGGGAGAGGCCTTTGTCCAGCAGTGGACGAAGGCGGGCTGATTACGGTGGTAAAGAAACGAAACTCTGTCATTATGAGGACTTTTTTCATATTGACACCTTTCGTTCACGTTTCGCGAGTGGATTATTCACGTGATTGTTGCAGGCCGTGAAAGCCGCCAAGTACGCGAACTACCAGAAACTGTGCGACACCCTGTTCCTGGGGCTGATTGTGTCGTGGATAGCCACCCGCATCGGCATATACCCCTTCTATATCATATGGAGGTGAGTTTGTATTGTCTTATATGTCTATGCCAACATTTAACGGTGATTGTATTGCACTGCAGTAGAACTCTTGGTGGATCATACATTGAAAACCTGTAGGCTTACTCTCGAACCAATTCCGATCGATCGACATTGGGATTGTGATTTTTTGTACGCTTGAGTAGCAACACTAGCGCAAAATTGGTTCTGTTTCTTGTGAAAATAATGATACTGAGTTTGGTGCACTCAGAATTCGCGCAATACGGGTCCAATTTAGCGCCAATGTGGCAATATAAGCGTACGAAAAATCACAATCTCAATGGTCGATCGATCGCAATTGGTTCGAGAGTAAGCCTACAGATGTCTGTCAGTTTTGGCCTGTCCACTTTGAAAAGGACCCTTTTGCCGCCCAAAAAAGTTTGCTACCTGCAGCTAAGGCGATTTTTGCTGCGAATTTGCAATGTGTAGGTAAATGTGATTCGAATTTCGAACACATATGGTATATGTATTCAAATTTCATATTTATTTCTGTCAGGGGCGGATCGAGAACAAACATTTAGGGGGGGCGATCATAAGATCTGAAGGTATTTTTTGAACTTTGAATCTGCAAACGTAAGTTACCCAATCAACCCAGCTCGTGTATATTTTTAATAATTAAATACATCAACCCAAATAACCCCAAGTAATTCCCAAGTAACCCAATAGACCCAGCTTGAGCAGTTTTTAAATAATAAAATATCGAATAAAAGTTAAATATTTTGAAAAATGATACAATTTATTTTTCCTCGGCCGTCCTCAGGGGGGGCGATCGCCCCGATCGCCCCCCGCTGGATCCGCCCCTGATTTCTGTTTAGGTATAGAACGAAATTTCAATAAGGCCCGTGCCATGTCCGCACCCGCGCCTGAACCACGTCGCTGCATAATTTGCGCCTTTGATGTCCTCTCGTATCCTCTCGTATGAGAAATGAGCCTAAAGGCTGACTTCCACAGATCAGTCAAGTCACAGTTCTGGCGCAGTGCCGCCATTGTGATAACTATTCTTTCATACATTATTTATGAACCTAACCACACATGTCAGTGTCTGCGATGACACAGGACTGAGCATTAAGATATAAAGTGGAGAACGCACTTGCTAAACCTATCTCAGGCAAATACTACGTCACTCATCCCGCTTTTTGGTGGTACGACCACTCTTTCTTGCAGATGATGGGGTATTCTGTAATAAATAGAGGTAGTGGTCGTACCACCAATAATAATAATAATAATAATAATCTTTATTGACAAAAAAAGCATATCCATATCATAAAACAGTTTCATTACAGTTTTTTATAAGTATATACGTACATGATTTGAATTAAGCATCCATTACCGAACTAGGTGGATAACCTTTATTTCGGTTTCTGGCGCCTCAACCCTCCAAGTACTTTGACAATTGTGTAGTGCTTTGGCCCCACCTGCGCCTATCGTCCCGAAACTTCGTGCTATGACGCGATACACGCAGATGTGACCAGTCATTATCGGCTATCGTCGAGAATATTCGGGCTGCGTGTGCGTTATCGCGCGTGTGGCGGTACTTCAAAGGGTTTTAGCGCGCAAACTATTCGCGCTGCCTGGTCAGACTAGCGTTGTTCATTTCGGCGGTTGCTTTCGATTTGTTAAGACGTTTGCGATGCAATGGTTTTATAATTTATACGTACATCATTATGAAGCTTGGTTCATCACACAGGATCAAAAATAAGGTTTCTTATTAGATTTTGATAAATACTTTATGTAATTGTTAGCACACGTATAAAAGTAAGAAATTAATTGTCCATTGTTCAACGTCTGGAAATGATTTCGGCCATTTTGGATTATTGGACGATAGTCCGTGCAAAATGAAGTCGCTAATGGGATCACAGCATATACGAGATAACTTTTTAGCGTACAAAACGTACGAAGCTTCGGCACGAATTGATTCGGCACGATAGGCGCAGGTGGAGCCTAAGGTAACTTAAAGCGAGATGAGTGACGTAGGTATTTGCCACAGATAGGTATAGGGACTGCCATCTCCACCTTGCTCTATATATCCATGGCTCTAGAGTGGCACATAGAGAATGTAGAGTAATTATGTCGGTGGCGGTCGGTATTGTGACTTCACTGGTCTGTGTGGGCCGGCCTTTATTTTGAGGGTGGTCTGTGACAGCACGTCGATCCGCGCTCCGATGCTGCTGCCGATGTTCCCCGCCTACTACATCTTCAACACGCTGCTGTGCCTCCTCCTCGGCCTGCACGTCGTGTGGACCTGGCTTATACTGCAGATCGCCTACATCACGCTCAAAGCGGGACAGGTTTGTTTATAGTAGTATTGTTTTGATTGATTGTTCAACTAGAAACAAAACGTTCTGGCTGGCTCGACGCTGTCGCTGAGTCTTTACCTTATCTATTTCTGCCGTAATAACGAGACGTCCTTTTTTTTAAAAGAGGTATTTGTAATTTTCATGAAATCTGTTGAGGTTTCTTAATTGAATGTTAATACTTAAGAGGCTGAGTAACGCCAACGACCTTGAGACATGATTTGTACTGGATTACGGGCGCGGTGCGTTATTGAAATTGAGCGAAAAACTCAAAATATATATTTTTTCAAAGAAACGAGTAACTTATTTGAAGACATGAAACATCAATATTATCAAATTAAGTGTAACGAGTTAATTCCCTGAAAATCATTAAATAACCTTTGTTAAATAACTCGAATTCTCTTCTGGAAGCTGTTTTTGATGGGTGTTTTTGACATTTCTTTTAACGAGAAATTTCGATTAAAATTTGTTTTGGGGACATGGAAATTCTGAAAAATATTTTCAAGAGTAACATATATTTTTTTCACTACGGCATATTGAACAGTTTTTGCTAAAAAAAGTTTTAAGTGGGGCTCGATGAGCCCAGCTCAGAGTTGTCAGCCTCTTAAAGTCTACTTCAGTTTAACAAATTAAAGAGATAAATACAGATGGAATTTCGCAAGGGTTGGATAAGTTCTCGTGTCACCTGAGTAGTTATGAGAATCCTATCGTTGATCGGCTTAGATAACTAAATTTGTTGAAATTTTTTTCTTGTATCGTTTTTTTATTTATTAATTTATTTAGGATATTCAAAGAAGATGTAAAGTCACAAATGTAAAAAAAAACTTTTTTTACTGTCTGTAATAAACCGTCCGTCGTGTAACTAAACTTTTTATGTGCCAGATGGAAGGAGACATCCGCAGCTCATCTTCAGAAGGCAGCGACTCGCCCCACACGCCTAATCACGCGCACAATCACAAGTGAGCATGTTTCACATTCGCTTGTTTGATTATAATCATAATCTAAACTTGAATATTAATTCATCGAGATCAATAAGGAAAGATCATCATAGTCATTGATTAAAATAAAGGATGAGGGTGATAAATTAAAAAAAAAGAAAAAGCAAAGGGAACTCAGCCCATGCAGCCGTCGAAAATATAATAATATTATATTTTTATATTATACTCTAACATTTGCATATAGAAGCGATACTATAATATGATTTATAGATTGTGTAAAACGCAATCAAGTGAAGTCGGGGCAATTCTGACATTTTGTGTGCACTGCAGTTGCTGATTCTAGCGCTAGTGTGAGTGGATAAGTAAAATCAATAAAAGAAATAACTCGAATGTTACCGTAACAATTATTTCTTACACAATACCACAGTTTAACAATCATACAGTTACGAAACGAACGTGTTTGCGCAGAGCAACGGCGGGAAACTCACGGGGCAGTGGGCGGCGCGGTCCGTCGCCTACAAACGCGCCGAGTTTGTTTACTCGAACGCTGAGGGTTAAAGGAAACGACTGTGTGTGACTGTGTGATGCGCGAGCGAAATTTGCATTGGTTTTTTACGTGAATTGTTTATTACAATATTTATAATGATGCACACTTGTTCTGTTTACGGATGTTTCTCGACCGCAAAATACAATAAGGAATTAAGATTCCATAGATTTCCCCGCGACGCGAGGTATATTTATTCCTATAATTTGCTATTATTACTTAACCAAATTGGTATCGTCTAGTACTATTATTTATGTTTAACCGACTTCAGAAAAGGAGGAGGTTCTCAATTCGATGCGTATGTTTTATTTATATATATTTTTTGTGTGTATGTTACGCGATTACGCCGCCAATTGTGGACCAATTTTCAAAATTCTTTCTGTATTCGATAGAGTATACTCCAAGGGTGGTCCCATGGTCACCAAAGGATCTAATGATGGGCTGTCATGAAAATCGAGAAAAACCCTTAAATTTTCAAGTGTGTCCAACGTGTTTTGTGTGTATGTTACGCGACTACTCCGCCAATTGTAGACCGATTTTCAAAATTCTTTTTGTATTTGATAGAGTATACTCCTGTGGTAGTCTTATGGTCACCAAAGTCAGGATCTGATGATGGGATCCTATGAAAATCGAGGGATACGCTAATTTAGGGTTTCTTTCACTAAAAAGATATCATTCACTAAAAAGTTAAAAATAAAAAATATTTTACAAAAAATAAACACCGACATCAAAAACACTGAAAAGTTAAAAATAATATAACAATAGGTACAGACAACATCACACTTTTATATTGAAGTCGGTGACAAATTTTAAGACTTTCTATGAGATCATCGTTTGGCACCGACTTCAACATAGAAGTGTGATGTTGTCTGTACCTATTCTTATATTATTTTTAACTTTTCCGTGTTTTCGAAGTCGGTTTTTATTTTTTCTATACACCATTTATATCCTTCGTATAGTGATATTATACTAGTCAAAAAGGTTAAAGCATAACTTCAAGATTTAAAAAGTTACATTCTGCATCTATGCACTATCAGAGTTTAGTGCAATAATAATAAATACTTCCTAGTTAATTCTCTACTATATTTGAATAAACTCTAGAATAAATGTGTCGCCGCTACCTCTCTTCCCGTGGATGTCGAAAAAAACGACTAAAATAGTTTAGTGTAATTTAAAATACAGTTTATAGTTGATTCTGAACTATGAATAAACTCTATAATACATGTATCGCCGCTACCTAGGTATCTTCCCGTGGATGTCGTAAGAGACGACAAAAAAGTTTAATGCATTTTTTTTACTTTGTAGACATTTTTATACGTTTAAAATATGGCGAACTTAGGTAGGTATTCGGTGTCTGTACTTTAATTCACCTACGAGCACCGATAACTTACCTGACATAGCTACCTAACATACCTAACATATGTAAATGTAGTTAGGAATATGGGTACTTCTTGTAAATAAATTACATTATAAACGCATTTAAATTATTTTTCTTTTTTGACAACCCTTATACATTTGCGAGTGACAGCGTAAGTTCCCACGCTGCCGGCGGCATCGTCCAACATCAAACGCGTTTCTAAACTGTATGATTGTTAAACTGTGACAATACACATCTGGCAGAGACAGACAAGAGAGAAAGGGATATAGCGTCATATCTTTTCACAATAAAAGTATTAACTGTCGGTCTCACTACACGTAGTTGCATTTGGGTCATGTTAAGAGAACTTAGCTGCAAAACACTAAACTGTAAATGTTTTCATTTCAGGAACAAATAGACTGATATTTATTGGAACATCAGGGGCTTGAATCGAATCACATACTGCCACGGAATGAGTGCTTATATTATGCACACAACTTTTTACAGTGTGAATGCCAAATTGAACTCTATAGCTGTATGGCTAAGGTTGGAATTGAAAAAAATTACTGTTGCTTCTGTTGAGTTGAAGCTATTGCAGACGCGAGCGTCCGTGTACAGTACAGTCAGCTACATAAATAAGATGAGAGTTTAATAAGCTTTACTTAAATGCGGGTTTCGAAGCGTTCTATGGATTAATTGAATCGAATGCGTTTTGTTGACATTCCGGTTTTTTAAAACTACTTTACTATTAACTGCTTTAATATTTAATACGATTTTTTACAACCCCGTACTTTTAAATGCCATTGTTGGTCCTTCGAGCCGGTGTTTGTCTCAAAACTCGAGCCGAATTTTGTTAGTATTGATGAAATAGACAAGTTTAATGCTGAAAATTCAGCCTTTGCACAGTGTCTGAAGATTACGAGTAATATTTTTACTATAATACATACTATGTTATTTCTGTCGTAGAATAATCTCTTTTGCTCTTTGGTTGCCCAGAAAGTACTCTGCAGCAATGAGGTTGTCTGTTATATCTGTGCTTGAGTTACATCTAAATGTTTTTTACAATTGCGTTTTTTTCAGTCGATCGTTCAATCAACTATTATACTATTCTTTCGATTCAATATTGTTTTGAAATGTGCCCATGATTTTGTGAAGATAAAAACATTCGTGTTATGTATGACATCTTTCAAATGATGTTTTTAATCTGTAATAGGCAATTATACTAATTTTAGGGATATTTTTTTGTATTGGACTCGATTTTAAGATGACAATTCGGCAAGATCGGCTATGATGAATCTGAGAAAGAGTGAAAAAATTTTACACCAGTGAAAAACAATTTGTCATTTGCAAATCGGAGTTGACTGTATAATGACGTGTATTATTTATTTTGATTCATTTTGTCTGTCGAATCCTTTTTTCATTTTCCGTGTATTTATTTTGAATATAGATAAATCAATAAAATAAAAATGTAATTAGTTCGTCAGTTAGATTATTTAAAAATATCCACATGTATTTTTTGCTTAGTCGTAATAACAAATCAATGTATCATCTCAAGTTTTTGATTAGACAAAGAAATGAATAGTAAGTATGTGTTCAATGTTTTTTAATAATCTATGTGACGGAAACTATAATTTTTTTTGTCAACATCTCAATTTATTATTTTTACCTAATACCTAAGCAATTCAGATGTATAATTTATGCGATGTATAATTTTAATATAATATATTTACCTTTTTGCAATGTGGAAAATTAAGTGTATATTTTGTGTGTACAAATCCTATATCACAATTAATATAATTATGTGTAAATGTATATTTTTTTTACTTATACATTTTCTTCGCTGGGTAAAGTGATTGCTGTCTAGAGTGGGTATTGTTGAAATGTATGTTACATGCTCAATCGTATGTTTTCTGTTATTAGATAGTAAATACGGAAGTTTGTCATATGAGCGACAGCATGCGTAGCCCAACGATCGCGTGAAAATTTTTTCGGCAGCCGAGAATGAAATAGTTATCGAGAAACTTACATTTCATTACATTTATATATTTATTTATCTCGCGAGCGCGTGCAGGTCCATAGCGCGTGCTCGTTAGAATAGTTGACAGCTGTTTATTTTACTCGAATGGTTAGGCAAAGGAGCCGAACAACATACGTGTCGAATCGAGACACGCAAACTTTTGACAGATCGCATCACAATTTAGAAATTGAAAACAAAATTAATGCCCTTTTTTAAATTAGAACTTTGGTGGCGTTCTCACTCGACGTTTCCACTTCTAATAACAAAGCTATACCAAAGCAGACATTTTTTTCTTTTGTGTTGTTGGATAAAATAAAAATTCAATTTTATTTAAAAAAGGAAATTAGTATTGCATGTATGCTGTTAATCTAAGTAATTTATTTTATTCATGTTTTATTGAGTATTGTGAACTTGTGAGTATGCTGTGTATAAAACACATAACGGTAGAGATATTATAATTACTTAACTTTATTTTATACACTTTTTTGTCTCCACTATATTTATTTTTATATTAATGAATAATTGTTATAATTATATTCCTTACAGAGATTGTTGCATAATACTATAAGCTTGTGTAGTGAATTTCAAACAAAATACATAGGAACTCTACTTACCATCAGATGGAACGGTGTCATTTGCTAGGCTCACTGTAAAAAAAATATTAAAAGTCACATAGTGTGGTTATTCTTTGAAACATTGTTAATAGTATAACATATACAGTTAACACATTAAATGATATACGTGGTAGTGATGTTAAATAATATGTAAAGATATATGGTTGTTTCTTCAATACATATTAAAAGATTCTTTAGATTCTGATCAAAAGAGAATATTTTATACATTATTATAAATTATTGATAACTAGTTTTTAATTAAAAATCTATAAAAGTGTTTATTCTTGAGTTGTGTGTGAAGAGCTGTCGCGTGTGTCGTCTTCAATGTTTTGATACTTAATCTAATATTTCGAAACGTTTTTATTGATTGTGGGATTCGACAATATTTTTAAGGTTATAGATATTCTGCTTTTTGTTATTAGATATAAATAAATGTAGCATGTTGTTTAACTTATTTCTGAAAAAGTGTTAGATGCCTCGACTAAATGATGTTCGTGTTCTTTGAAAGTATAAAAATGGTTTTGTGTAGAGATGAAACAGATACCCGGCAACTATCCGACCGGATACCGGATTTAAGAAATCATCCGTATATTTCCGCCCGCCTTATTATTTATCTGTAGGGAATCCTCTATCGCTACAAAAAGTATGAGAATTTTTGTCGTAAAAACACATAACAAAAGCACATTTTAATAGCATCATCCCCAAACAATCGTGTTTGTAATCAATTCAACAAGTCAATAACAATTGCTTTGCTCATGAACGTAAAAAGCCGAATTCGACCGAGTCCATGAGACCCAGGCATGAAATATTTCACTACTACTGTCAAAATAAATGACATACTATAGGTGTGTTTCAGATAAGCATTATCACTTTGCTAGTGCCAACATTTTGCGTTTCTTTTAAGGGCCCATGGCGCGAAAAATAGCAAAAAGGCCGTTGGCGTTTTTGATATTGTACGTTAACGTTCGAGTTAGCTGACCAGTAAAAAATAAATTTAAGTTCTCAAATTAGTGTTTACACAATCACCGTCACCATTTTTCAAATTTACATGCCATTTCGTTAAAAAATAGCATCAATTTTTATTTAAATTTGGGTTACACCCATATACCGTTCGTGATTTTTAGCTTCATTAATTAACCCTTTTTTTTTTTTTGTTGAAGGGGGAAAATGCATTTAAGCATCCCTCGTGGTCGAGCCAAACCACGAGGGTATGTGGGACTCCCCGGACCGATTCGGCCCAGGCCTACCCACTAAAAACCCCCAGCAGCTCCTCCATCCGTCGCAGGACAGGGGGAAGGGGACAACAGCGAGGCCCTGTTCCCCTGACCCCCTGCCTGTGAGTCGTCCGTTGCCGGACTCCCGACACGTCAAAGGCGCGTGGCTCCACTGCTTTGTCAGCGGCGCAGATGGTGTGCGCCGCTCTTCGCCCCGAAACGTCCCGGCACTAGGTGCCTTGGGGCTGGGGTCTATTTATTATGCGGGGCACATCCCCTCCCGCGGCCGCCTCCACCTGGAGGATGGGGGCCCCGACGATGTCCTCGGTGACCTCCATCTCCGCCTCCGCTATTGAGGTCCCAGGCTGCGGTCTTAGCGCTGCCCTCCTCCTCCTTCTATTTATGGGCGTCTTGGGGGCAGAACAAGTTTTACCCCCAAGGCGGTGGTCCGCCGGCTTTTCAGCCGCCATGCACAATGGGCATTTGGGCTTCGAGGAACACGTCGAAGCCTTGTGCCCGGCCTCCCCACACCGGTAACACAACGTGCTACGGTCCTCCTCCGCCTTGCAGTCTGCTCTCAGATGACCCGTTTCGAGGCACCTGAAGCACCGCATTTCTCGCGGCAGGAGAAGCTTCACCTTGGCCGCGGACCAGCCGACCAACAGCCTCTTGGATGAGGCAATCCTCTTGGCTGCCTCCGCAGGGCAACACACCCACGCCGTTCCCATTGTGTATCGGCCCTGGCGGATTTCCCCAACCCGGACCTCATCAACTTCGCACTCGCCAGTCTTGGCGAGTGCCTCCTTTAGCTCTTCCGGCTGGACAGACTCGTCTAGTCCGGAGACCAGCATCTCCGCCGTCTTAGTGGGTACGGTAACCCGCGCAATATCGGCGTCCACCACTTTTTTCAGGGCGTCGGCCAGGCCCATTGCACTCGCCTCTTTGTCATCGCCGGAAATGAGGATTACGGCAGCCCCAGTCAAGGACCTACGGAACTGGACTCCCTCTATGTCCAGCTCCGCGAGGTTTATTTTGGCTCTGGCGGCCGCAATTACCCCAGCGTACGTGTGACCCTTCGCGTCGGCGCCTGGCTGAAGTGACAACACCACTGCCGCCGTCTTCGGCGCGCGCAGTCTGGGCTGCCGAGGAGCTTTCCTCTTCTTTTTCGCCGGTGGAGGGGGCTGCTTCGGCATTATGGTATTTGCCGGTCTGCCTGCCTGTCTGGCTCTACTCTGTTGGCCGCGCTTTACCACTGTAGTCCAACCCTCCTCTGTGGTGGATGGGGCCGGCGGCAGTGAATTTAAATCCTTCGCTGTAGATTCCGCGGCGAGTTTCCTCCTTCGTGGTGGTTTGCGTTTCGGGGGAGCCGCATTCTTGAGCACAGAGGGAGCGCTTCGTGTCGCGGGCTTCGGGGCTGTGGACGCACCGGAAGTCTCCGTTTCTTTAATGGCCATATCAGAGGTTGCCACCACATTTCGCCTTTCGTGGTTCAGGGAGGGGCGCCAGCGCGGTTCGGGGTTCAGTCTAGGCTCTAACCCCTCGAGCCTGGCGTTAAGTCGCGCAACCATGCGCCCCATCAACCTGTTTTCTAGCTCCTCGATGTTATGAGGAGCTAAAGTCTCATCCCGAGTCATTGTGGAAGGGGGTGGTGGTAGGCTCCTCCCCTGGAGGTCCCTCATTTTTGCCTCTAATTCGGCGATCCTCTCCTTCTGTACCTTGAGGTCGGCTTCTAAGCGGCAGTTCGCCTGCTGCAGGCGTTCCGTCTCGTCAGAGACAGTGCGCGTCGCTAGCGTTTTGGCGTCCTCCCGCAGATTTGCCGCCGCCGTCTTCAATTTTTTGACAAAGGTCCCCTTTAAATTGGAAGACCTTTCTGCAACAAAATTAATAATGTCTATGGCGCGACCCATGCGCTCGGTGATAGTGAGCGTTGGGTCGTCGCCACCGCTTTCCTCGAGAGGGGAGAGAACCACTGCACCTGATGGTAATGCGGGAGCTTTACTGCGTGTGTTGCGGGGTTCGATAGGCATCTCTAGGAGCTCCCTTTCAGCCTGGAGCTGGAGTTCCAGACGCTCCTGCCGTAGATACTCCGCCTTCGCCTTTGCCAATCCCACGTACACACCTGTGGTTGGCGGGCGGCCTCTTCCTCTTTTGCCTTTTGACTTCGGTGTTCTAGAGAAAGCCAGCGGAACATCTTCAGACGAAGGCTCGTCGCTGTCTTCCTCCCCGTCACATCTTGCTTCCCTGCTTCTCTTCCGACGTATGGAAGGTGCGCTCGCTCCGCTATCCGCGCTTATCAGCGAGGCCTCGGACATTACGTCCGACTCTCCCGAGATCGGGAACATGTCCGGCGCGTCGTAGTCGAGCATTATGTCGGAAACCCCGACCCTTCTTCTCCCTCCTTTGCGTCCGGTCGCATTCTGACCCCTCGACGACCCGGGAACCGCCGTCGAGGGTTGGAATTCTCCTCCTATCGCCTCGGTTGGAATGATGGAATTTCCACCAGCCGGCCCGGATACCGGTGGTGGCCCGCTCTGAACGGGTTCGCATGGGTTATTCTCATCGACACTCGGAAGGGTGGAATTTGGTAGAGCCAGCCCCAGATACGTCTGGCTGCCCGCAGCCGCCTTGCGCGGTCCTACGGGGGGGACTGACACCCCCTGGGGACTTTTATCGTTTTTGCCAAATTCCATATTAATGTATTTTGGGATACACTCCCTTGCTCCGCTTGGGACTGGTCTCCCACCAGCCATGCACCCCCTCGGCACGGAGACGCCACCTTGGGGTTGGGGTGATTTTTTATTGTGGTTGTCTTCCACGCAGCCCGACGCTCAGTGCGCCGGACCCCCGGCCCGCTCAGTGCGGATAACGGGTTGCCCGACGGTAGATCCCACTGGATCCACCGCCGCGCGGGTGAGCCAAAGCTCGGGGAGATTCCCGGCAAGCGTGAAACGCCATGGCGAGAAACTCGCCCCACCACTGCCACCAACAAAGGTAGGCGCCGGTAACCGGCTTCCGGCGAACGCCACACCTCTTCTTAATAAAAGAAAAGGGGACTTAGCCCTTCACCGCATGAAGCGGTTGGCCACACGAAGTGGCCCGCCGGGTTGAACCCGGCCATCCCACGCTCCCCCTCCATGGGGAGCCTCTCGTCAGACTATCAGCCCGCGACAGAGAATCTGCCGGGTTGCCCAGGGTGCACCACGAGGAGGCTGTCTGACATCGCACCCCTTCATTAATTAACCCTATTGTATTTTACTTTAACAAATATTATAGAACAAGGGTAAGCAAAACACTGACACCGTGGTATTTTTTTCAATTATCGTATATTGATTTTTATATGAATTTTTTAACATAAATTTATCGATTTTCTCACAAATCTTGGCTCGGGCGCGTCGAAATTCAGTGTGCAATAGGCATGGGTAATATCGGATTTTCGCTGTATTGTACCGTATCTATATATCGGTTTTGAATATCAGATATTGAAACTATATATTTCAATATCTATATATTGGTCGGAATCTACGGTACTCCGAAACCTAGATATACCACACAATGTCACATCGTACACATATTTTTAAATATTTCGGTTTTGTGAATAAGTTTTGAATGATATCTATGAAATTCGACCGTCGACACTGAGAATTTACGTTGCAAAACATAAGGTCTAAAACTAATTTGACATTTATTGAAAGATTATAGGTAACTAGCTTTTGCCCGCGGCTTCACTCGCGTTAAATTAGGGGGTAAAAAAAAAAGATTTAAAAAAAATAAGGCAGGTATTTTTCGTTGGTAACAAAGAGACTGTGTACCGATTTTTAGCTTCCTTCCTTGAAAACTGCAAAAAGTCCCATATAAAATTTAACCCCCTCTTTTAAGTGGTTGGGGGCAGATTTCCAAAAAAAAAAATGATGCACGATTTTTTTGTTAGTCACAAATAGTTCGCGTACCAATTTTTAGCTTTCTACCTTGAAAATTGCGGAATGCTCCATTTAAACTTCCACCCCCCATTTTAGGAAAGTGGGGGGTTAGAAAGAGACAAAAAGTAGCCTATGTCACTCTCTATCCGTTCAACTATCTCCACTTAAAAAATCACTTCAATCCGTCGCTCCGTTTTGCCGTGAAAGACGGACAAACAAACACACACACACACTTTCCCGTTTATAATATTAGTATGGATAAATAAATAGTTTCAGAACACTTGGGTCAAAGTACTTAATATCATACTTTTTTGCAAATAATTAACTTTAGATTAAACCTTATTTTGTTGCTAATAACGTTCAAACTAAAACGATACGCTCATTAGTTCTGCCAACGTAACAATATTTCTCGCTCGCTCATGTATATATTGTTAAACTGTGGCTCAGTCGTATCTATGTTTTTAGTCAGATTTCCGAGTATCATAGATTTTTTGGGTATATGCGTATTGTTTAATACTTGGTTATGGCCGGTCGGTGAAGTCGTGCGATATCCAATATATAGTTTGTTCGCCGAGCGATATATAGATATTAGATATTGTGCCGGTACATAGATATTGTATCTGTATACGATTTGTATCGCCCACTCCTAGTGTGCAATCGAGACTCGAAGTGAGAGCACGTCGCTTTGAGCTCGCTCCCGGTCACGTAATTATTTGTGTATGTATACGACGTGAAGTCCACCGGAGAAGTTGATAATTAACAATTTTATTTTTTATGGCTGCTGTACGAAAAATCCAAGCTTTTAGTTAGCTTACTCGTATCGTATGTATGTTCGGGTCTTATTGCGAGTTAAATTGACCTAGTTCCCGGTTACTGATTAAGCTGAAATTTTGCATGCATATGTATATATTATGACGACTTGGAGCTGATCTGATGCTGGAGCTAAAGGGTGGCCATAGGAACTCCGCAATAAAACGACACAACCCCATCGAGTTTGAGCTCGTTTGATTCGTATTGACGAGTACTTTGGTCCTATATGGTAACCAGGGTCTGATGCTGGAGCTGAAAGGTGGCCAAAGGAACTCCACAATAAAACGACACAACCCCATTGAGTTTGGGCTCGTTTGATTCGCATTGACGAGTACTTTGATCCTATATGGTAACCAGGGTCTGATGCTGGAGCTGAAAGGTGGCCAAAGGAACTCCACAATAAAACGACACAATCCCATCGAGTTTGGGCTCGTTTGATTTATCTTGATGAGTACTTTGATCCTAGCCTAGATAATATCCGTATGCAACAAACAAAAAAAAATAAAAGCTAATAAAAGTTTTAAATACAATTAACTCGGGTCTATTTCGCGGTAAACAATAACTATATTGACTTACTGTTTCCCGACGTTTCGGCCGAATTACATCAGGCCGTGGTCACGGGATGACTCATAGACGTAACGTAATAGACCCGAGTTAATTGTATTTAAAATGTGTACAAATCGCGGAAGTCTAAAAACTAACAAAAGTTGATCAAACACATGCCTGTATTTACTATAGTATAACACAGTAATAAACAACTATTAACATTTTCCAAAATTAAAATCTACGGCATTTTGCCATGCGGCCGCACCGATTGCTCGACCGAGTGCGCTAGTGTGCGTGAGCGACGCACACAAACGGAGACTAGAGAAATTTACCTAAACTAGCTCGGGCTCGCGCGGATGGTGGGCCCTTAAGAAATGTTAACATTTTTAGTCGCGTTAATTGTTACAAATGAAACGGTAGGAACTGTACTTTAAAATTTATTTATTTATTTATTTATTTATCTATTTAGGTACATACACAGCTTACATCCGAAATAAAACTAAATATTATTGAAAGGGTGCTGGTCTAGGATGCAACCCAAACAATGTACACATAATGTTCCTTAGAAACGACTTTTAAATTACACACAAAAAAAAAAAGATTTTGCAATGGAAATAAAACTAAACTAAACAATTAAATGACATACCCGGTTGAAACATACACAATAAAAAAAACTATTAAATAAAACTAAAAAAAAAAACTATTAAGCCAACAAATAAAAAAAAAATGTATATACAAATGGAGACTTTAAAAAAATAATAATAATAGCAATATTAGACACAACATATAATTCTAATAATAATAGCGAGGTTTAATTGATATGCTTTTTGACAAAATGCTTGAACGATATGTACCCGCGCCCAAAAATATCGAGATCAGGGTGCCTAGCCACCATTTCATTAAAAACTCTGCACATACGCACAATTGGATTATAATATGACGTGTTATTTTTATAGACGTTAAGTACAAAGAAATTTGGTTTTCTGCATTGGTATCTGGTGTTAATATTAATATTTGACAGTAAGTTAGGTGAATTAATCTGAGAATTCATGATCCTGTAAAGATAAAAGAGGTCAGAGTGCAGGCGACGCAGATGCAAACTAGATAATTTAAATTTACTCAGTAAATCGTCATATGATAATCCACGAGTGCAAATATTCGAACGATAGCAAGCCAGTCTAAGACACTTTTTGAATTTTTTCGAGTCTGTCGATATGAGTCTGATAGAAGGGAGACCATATTACGGATCCATACTCCAATACACTGCGCACCAAGCTGCACCAGAGTAAGAGAAGACACTTTTGTTTCTTAAAAGGTTTGGTTGCTCGAAAGATAAAACCTAGGAATGAACCTAGAAAACCAGGATAAAATTTCAAAAGGTACTAATTGGAATCGACTAAAACATTACATTTCTTTTACTGTGTAAATTCTACTAATTAAATCCTAAAAACCTTTTTCATTCATGAAAAAAGTTTTTAAATGGAATATTTCAAAGCTCTATTAGCCTGGAGGGGTGTTGCTCTATTAGCCAGCTATGCTCCGATTTGCAGCATTTTCAAATTTTTTTTCATCAATGCGTTTCATTAGCCTACGGTGTTAACTTTTCGTGCTAGTTTCGTGTGTTCCACTTAAAAAATTTTGCCACGAAAAGTTAGCATCAAATACTTTCTTGAATTGCAAACGGCAATGTTCGGCTGAATATCCGACAATCGGATGTCCGGTATCCGGCTAAACAGCTATCCGTTTCATCTCGTTTCGACCGTCTTCTTGCAGTGTTGTTTGGGGACCATGTTTTGTTGACCGTGTTCGTGATCACGGAGTGGTATACAACATTGATCTGTCTATATCGAACGAACGATAATCACTCCCGTAGAAATATTTATGCTTACATCGATACTTATACCATTTTTTTTTATCGTTGAACTTATAGTACTTCATATTCTGGTTTTCTAAATAAAAAGCTATTGTTACCATTTAATCAGTTTATCGTATTGTTTTTAAATATGCTGTTTGAAAAATCCATAATCATAGCTATAATATTTGGTGTGCTAAGGTCATACATAACCATGTCATAAAGTTATTAATATTATTGTATTTTTATAACAATTAAAATTATCAAAATACAATTTTGTGTCAACATTTCAAAAGTATGGCCAAGGAATATTAATGGACAGTGATTTGGAATAAACTATTTGTTTTTTATTCATTCATACAGTAGATCAATGTTTCAATCTTAGATAGTATCGTTGTATCAGCATTGTTGTTTTTTTTATTCCGTGATCACGAATTCTCTAGGCAAATTCTTTAACCAGTGTCTGAGAAAGTATCAAATCCCTGTATATTATGTCACAAATTCATGTTACTGTTTTGTGGTATTTCATTAGTATTTCATTAGTGTTAGTATAACCCGTGCCAATAAATCTTACGGCACATATATGTCCGCGCCGCAAGCGCCATTCGCGCCGCATTTTTGGAATTTGTTATATGAAATTATATGAAACCTTGCACATTTGGCCGCACCGTCGTCGCGCCGAATTTCATAAATGCGCTAGGCGCTGTTGACGTCATATAATGCGGCGCGTACGGCGCGTGCGGATATGTGCGTTCACCTTTAAACGAATCAAAAATGGCGATGCGACATAGATTCCTGTTAACTGTAAAAAACAGTTGTTTGTTATTGGCACGAGTATAATTCATATTATTTGTCAAACTATATCGATATATTATGTAATTGGCCGTTTCCCACTACAACAGCACTGTTGCAGATGTCAACATCGTAGAAGAAAAAAATGTACAGATCGCAGCACATAAGTTGAACTAAAATGGCTGCCGTCTGCAGAGGGGCAATAGTAAAAATAAAAGTTTTGTGAATATGTTTCTACGAAATTTAAATTGCTATATCTGCCTCATTGCTACGATTTTTGGATCTCAAACGAATTGCGACGCGCGAGGGCTTACAATTACTCCTATGCAGACGGCGGCCATTTTAGTTCAACTTATGTGCCGCGATGTGTACGATGTCATAAATTGCGCTTTTCCACTCGCCGACAACGGTATAACTTTTAATATTATTCTTGTCGTTGCCGGCCCGGGGTGGGCAGTGGCGAAATAGCCATTTGAAAATAATCACAATTATGTTGTAGCTAGTATTATTAGCGCGGGAAATCGATATTTTGTTCAAACATTGAAACTTTTTCAGACATCATCATTTTTGTGTAAAATAAAAACTTTTCGTTATGATGGTCAACGACCATTGTACAGGGTAATCTGTTGTAAATACATATACTCATTATAATAGTTGTTTTTAAATTTTCCCCTGTTCTAAATAGGTTTCTAAATTATCTGTTTTGCTATCCACTTTCAAAAATACCAGCATATTCCGCTAAAACGTGGTTGGCGTGAAATAATTGATGATATTAAAGCAGTCTGACGCTAACACATATACATGGTTATTTTTTAATTACCAAAAAGATTTTGTGTGCTTGTTCAGATAAGCAAACTGAACAACTTTCATTATGGGACCAACTTTGAAATCGCTAAAAAACCAGCTATTCCATACATCAAGGTTCAGTGAATGTTTCAGTGAACATTACCGCAAAGCAGCAGTGCTTGCTTTGCTATGTTCCGGTTTGAAGGTCGGTAAGGTATGGCAATGAAATGACTGGGTACCATGACTTTACATCTGATGTCACAAGTTGGCAACGTATACTGTGGTTCTTGTGGGGGTTACAGTTTTGCTGCGAATCTCAGGAACATTTATTTTAAGTGACTGTTACCTCTTACCAAGATTTTTAAATGAAAGCCATAAAGCGCGCAGGACACACCTAGGCTCGCCCTACGATTACCCAAATTTGTGCTCTTAATTTGATTTTATTCACTAGGTTCTCGGTATTAATTAGGTATAATAATCTTCGGCATCACCATATGATTATTTAAACGTACGTTTATAAGTTTAAAAGGGTGCAACGAATTGAGGGAAAATCAGTTGCTACACAAACTTAATTAGGCGAATAAATCTTATAGATCAAATATTGGGTTAAAGGAAAAAAAAGGAAAATTACCTAGTGTCTTTTTAATTTAATAGGTGAATTAGTAAAAAATATTTTTTCAAAGATTGCGCCATGCCAACTACTACATAGCCAACAGGGAATAGTCATGAATTGTGGATTACGTTGTTATTGATTACACATTGTAATAATACAATAAAAACCAACAAATTGCAAAGACACGGAATATATAATAAAATTACAATTAAAAGCTATTAGCTATTGAAAATTACATGCCATCTTTAATTAAACTTTGCTAATTTGTACATATTATGCGGGCAGCATGCCAATGTGATTTCATAGAATTTTTTAAAATTTCTTAACGGAAGTATATTTTATTTTATTTATTTATTTATTTTACAATTTTATAAACAACATATTTAACTATTTTATTTTATTAACTATTTTAAGATTCAACTTGACCAATCGTATTTTATGGATGTTTTCTTCAGAACAGTCTTTATGCAGTTGTATTTTGGTATGACAATGATATATCATGCATGAATATATGATGTATATACGCAGCCAACTAGCTTAATTAGCCATACAATTAGCATCCTAGCCCTCTAATTAACTGGCGCCATTTAACTAGCCTCCTGGATGATATACGGCCTGCCAATTAAACGCCTAGGAAACTGACTTCGATGGACAAAGTAATGTTGTATATTCGTCTAGTTTTTATGATGTTCATCTTAAAAAAATGTTGAGACATTGTGATTCAAACCAAAACGTGTGGGTGGTAATAACACACATAACCGGGCCGTCAGTACTCATTACAGCCGGGCGGTAAATAAGCCCGGTCGGGCTGTTGTTCAACAAATAGGTACTGCTGAATCGAATGATGTGTGAGGCCCAATCACAGTAATTAAGTCACAGTACCCAGTAATTTCACTGCCATATCTTCTTACCCTTCAAACCGGAACACAGTAATGCAAGCACTGCTGCTTTGCGGCAGAAATAGGTAAGACGGAGGTACCTAAGCAGACGACCCTGGTACAGAGTCTCCCTCCAGCAAATAAATTGCCTCGAGTCGGCTTTGCTGTTGGACAAATAACATGCCAAACAGGCAATGTCGCCGGCCCGCTTATATGTGTAGCAACCCTAAGATACTCGTATGCTTGTAATGGAAGTTTAACCAGATATTTTATAATTGGATATGTTACCACCTGTTTATGCAATTCTTAGTTACTTAGAAAACGAATTAATTTAATATTAACGCTATGCTACCTACGTGGCTTTTAATTTTACAATCATGTCAGTCATAATTTTTGTATTTCTGGGTGCAGACTTCTCCCAATAGTAGATTAGTAGCTAAGGGCTGTAAGGCATCAATTGCAGCCCGAGATTATATTTCGAGGGTGCAATTGGTGCTTACACCCGAGCTAACTACTCTGCTTTACATCTCGATTGTGAGGTAAGTAGGTCCTTATTACCCCCAAATGGGGCTTGTAGGTGACCAATAAGCGCTCTAGGGTAATAATGTAGCTTGGAAAGCCCTAGGGCGGTAAGTAATTTTAAAAAAATAATTCACTATTTCAAAAAGTTCGCGTACATCTAACCATCAGCTACATTTTCTAGCTACATTTATACCCTAGAGCGCTAATTGGTCACCCAAGCCCCATTTGGGGGTAATAAGGACCTACTTACCGAATATGAGAGATGTAAAGGGTATTAAATCTGCCTCTCAGTCTGGTAAAATGTGTGATACTTTCATATATTACGATTTGCTTATTACATTGCTGGTTCTTAGTTGTTTATAATTTGGCCAGCAAATATTAGTAATTTTGAATGTGGGCATGATGTATCCAATTATTAAATATTATTATGTACTCATTATAAAACATTCGTATATGAATCTTGTGAAATTGTTATAAAATTAGTTTTCAATATTTCGCTGTGCAAGCTCTCTAAAGATCACACTTATATTGGATATTAACAAAATAAATAATATTTTGTATGGGTTTGAAAAATAAAACTACGAATTTACAACGTAATTCATTTTGTTTTATTTAAAGTATCTCATTACTTTAACGTTATTTCTTTTATAAGATTAGCTTAAATTACAAAATACTCAATTGCAATCGTGATCGCATCGCCATAGACACAGGAATTTCATACACTTACTCTCGCGGTCCGATTCATTTGATAAAAAACGCAACGTATATAAATATTATTTTAAACTAAAAAAGTCAAATGCAAACTAATCCTCTCACCAATTTTTCGAAAGTCCTAACACAGAACAGTATAATTTGGAGTTTGCAATTACGTGACTGTTGATTTTTTAAAGTATTCAAAGTATACTTAGAATATACAAAAAAAGAAAAGCGAATACAAATTCACAAAAAAGAAAAACACGTTCGATAGGACTAAAAAAAACTATATTGTGAGATTTTATATATTCAGAATAGACGTTCGCACAATACGAGAATCGGACCACATCACAAACCGTGATTTACTTAACTAATAAATGTTAACTAAACGTAACACTCGGGAAGTCTATTTACAAATGTACAGTCTGGTAGCCGTCAGTCGTCGGCCGGTACGAACGGCGGCCGCTACAGGATCATGAGGTTGATGCGGCGGTCGTGGATGGTGTCCATGTGGTGCGTCTTGACGGCGCGCTGCGCGTCGAAGGGCGCGCGGAAGGCCACGCGCGCGTCGCCCGTCGCCTGCCCGCGCTCGTTGTACCGCCGGATCACGTCGTCCTGCGTCAGCTCGAACTCCGAGAAGAACGTGAGGATGTCGTCGATGGTCGCGCGGAACGGCACGTTCTCCATGGAGACCACGCACCCGGGCGCGCCGAAGTCCTCGAGCGCGGGGTCCGCCTCCGGCTCGTCGGGCCGCAGCGGCGAGCGGCCGTTTTCATACGGCGCGCCGGTAGCGGCGCCTCGCCCGCGCGAGAACCCGCGCCCGCGCCCGCGCTCGAACCCGCGGCCGCCGCGCTCGAACCCGCGCCCGCCGCGGTAGCCGCCGCGCTCGAACCCGCCGCGGTGGTAGCGGTCGAACCCCCTGCCCGAGTCGAACCCGCCCCTGCCCGAGTCGAACCCGCTCCTGCCCGAGTCGAACCCGCCCCTGCCCGAGTCGAACCCGCCGCGGCCCGAGTCGAACCCGCCGCGGCCGGTGTCGAACCCGCCGCGGCCGGTGTCGAACCCGCCGCGGGCGCGGTACGGGCGCGCCGCGAACCCGCCGCGCGGCGCCGGCGCCGGCGGGCCCTCGAAGTATCCGGGCCCCACTCCGGGAACGAGGGGCGGCGGCGTCGGCGCCGGCGGGTCGGCCAGCAGGCCGCGCGCCTCCACCGCCTTGGGCCCGTCGAGCGCCTCCTCCACCACGGCGCGCGACACCAGGTCCACGGTCACGCGGCACCCGTCCAGGCTGTGGCCGTGCTTGGTGGCCGCCAGCCGCGCCTCCTGCGACGACCGGAACTCGCAGAAGCAGTCGCCCGACGGCTGCCCGTCCACGTCCAGCATGAGGTGGATGCGCGCGGGCACCGCGCCCGTGTCCGCCAGGAACGTCACGATGGAGCGGTCCGTCGCGTCGGCCGGCAGACCCTTCATCAGCACGCACTCCAGCGGCTCCTCCTCGGCCCCCGGCCACGCGCCCATCGGCGGGACCGGCCCGCCGCCCATCGCGTAGCCCATCTGGTTTCCGATGGCATTCTTCATTTGATTTCCCATCGGGTTGCCCATCTGATTCACCATCGGGTTGCCCATCGGGTTCCCCAACGGGTTGCTCATCAGACTCCCGATTGGATTGTTCAACGGGTTCCCCATTTGGTTCGCCATCGGGTTGCCGATGGGATTCATCGGGCCTCCCATCGCGTCGGGGAAGCCGTGGCCTCCGAAGGGCGCGGGGAAGAAGGGTGTGGGGGGCGCGGGCGGGCCCTTGGTCTGGCCGCCGTCGGCGGGCCGCCGCTGCCGCGGGTCGCGCGGCGTCTGCGTCTCCGCCGGCGGCGCCTCCCTCATCTGGGCCGCCTCCCTTCCCTCGCCGCCGCTCTTGTCGTTCAGCATTTTCTCATTTTCGTACTCCTCGTCGGTCACCTGCGTGATGGTCGGGCGTCTGCGCCCGAACATGTAGCTGTCCCTCTTGTCGAAAGCCGCCTTGGCGTCCTCCGACTTCACGAACTGGACGAATGCAGTCTTCGAGCGCGTCGTTTTGCAGCTGTTCAAAATTATGGACAGCAGTGAGAATTCGCTGAAGGTTTTTATTATGTCGTGTTCTTTCACGAAGTGGGGCAGTTCGGCGACCTTCAGAACGCTGAAGACCTGTTTGGGCTCCTCGTCGGCGATCACTAGACTCTGCTCCTCCCCGTCGTTCTCGTCGCGGTAAGGCAGGAACGAGTCGATGGCCGCCTCGTAGGCCGCGTCGTCCAACGGCTCCACGGCCACTTGTCCGCCCTTGAGGTCGCTGTGTTTGCGCTGCAGGGCGAGCTGCTTAGATCTCGAGTCGACGAATCTGACGAAAATTGTTCCCGTGCGGCGGCCCATGTTGTCATTGATCATTTTGATGCCGTGCTTGTCGATGACGAAGGGGAAGAAGCGGCGGACGTCCCCGTAGCTCGTGTGGGTCGGAGCGTTCTTGATGGCCACGCAGCAGTCGTGCAACTGTTCGGTGTCGAAGCGCGACGGCCGCCCTTCGCGACGGAACGAGTTGCCTCCGCCGCGGCCCCCCGGGAACCTGCCACCGTTCTGCTGCTCACCTAACCCTTGGAACGCGTTCGGATTGCGCTTCTTCCCTAGCTCTTGGAGTTTGTTGAACGTGTCCGCGAACGAAGGTTCGGGGAAGCGATTCTGGTTCTGAGGAGGTTCGTTTATTCCTCCGTTGAGCGTCATCGGGTTGGACATCGACTGCTTCATTTGCGGGAGAAGCGGTGGTGGATTCATCTGTTGATTGCCGACGGCCGGCGCGGTGGGTGCGTACGGAACGTCATTGGGCATCGCCTCGTCGACTTTCTCCTGTGAACTTCTGGGGGACCTGCGTTCGCGTCTGTCGCGAGACCTGCGCGAGGGCGAGCGGTCGCTGGATCGGCTGCGCTCCTTCCTGTCGCGCTTGCGGTCGCGTCGGTCGCGGCTGCGGCTGCGGTCGCGGCGGCGGCGGCTCTCGCGGGACCGGGACCTGTCGCGGCGGTCCCTCTTGCGGTCCTTCCTGTCTCTGTCGCGCGACCTGGACCTGGAGCGCCGCCTGTCTCTATCGCGCCCGCGTTTTTCGACTTTCTCCTCCTCCTTTTCTTCTTCTACTGCGAGCGCGTTGTCCGACGGGCTGATGAGCGGTGCCGGCGGTTCGATGACGGCCGGCTGGGGTATTTCGTTTGGATTTCCAATTCCGGGTATGCCGAAGCTCGAGAACCCGGTGGCGTTGCCGAGGACCGAGAAGGGGGTGATGGTTGGTATGAGAGGCGTAGGCATAGGCGTAGGCGTGGGTGTGGGCGCAGCAGGCGCAGGCGCGGGTGGCGCGGGTGGTGCGGGCGCGGGGGCCGGCGGCGGCGCCAGCGACAGCAGGGGCACGCTCTGGCGCGCCGCCTCGATCACTTTGTGCATCTCGGACCGCGAACTGAGCAGCAGCTTCACCTGAATCTCTTTAATCTTGCCGCCGTCTAGCATCATCGCCTGTCGCGCGTCCTCATCGGTGCTGTAACAAAAGACACGATTCCTTTATTTCACACGATAAGTGTATAGTTTGTTGCAAAAGGATTTAATCAGAAAACCGGTCTACTCCTTCAATAATTTTTCATCTGTCTACGACTGGTTTTAAATAAGCGTGTGTTGAACATGCGTTTTTTCTAGGTTGGTATGATATTAAAAATTATACAATTTTATTTTGTTTCAGTTAATTTTATAAAAGAGTACCTAAACTAACCTAAAGATTGTGTTTATACCCCACAATTACGCTAATGATATATCTACACATAAGTTGTTTATTTTATATTTTATTATGCTTTTGTTTTTTTATTAGATGATATTTTATATTGTGACTGTAATGTAATAGTAAAACATTAAGACGATGGGGGGGGGGGGTCCAGATTAAGACTTACTTCAATTTGCCTAGTGTTTGCATACTGATATAAAAACCTGCTTCTTTTATCTACTTGGGAGGAATGTTCATTCTTTTTTTTATAGTTTATGGGTAGACACTTGTCCTCATCTTGCCTGATGGTAAGCAAAGATGGGGAATAAGGTGGACCGTGCTTACTTATTAGATGCCGACTCACTCTAGTCCTGAAAAGAATAGGGTTGTAAAGAGGTGGGAACACAGCGGACGCCAAAGAATTCCATTCCTTTGCAGTACGCATTAAAAAAGGAAAAGCGAAACGCTTCGGGCGGAGCAGTGGATTTTCTACTACGTAGGGGTGGGTCTTTGCCGTTCTCCGGGTGCCTCGGTAGTAAAAGGGAGATGGTGGAATAAGATCAAACAGCTCTTGGGAACACTCTCCGAAATGTAACCTGTCAAAACCGATAAACGGGCCACTGCGCGGCGATGTTCAAGACTCTGGAAATTTGAAATTTTCAGAGTGTCTTCACCGATCAACCTCCTCGCCCGGCGCTCCACCGAGTCATGGGCAGATAGCTGGTACTTAGCAGAGCCGTCCCAAAGGTGGCTGCAGTATTCCATGCACGACCGAACCTGTGCTTGATACGGTGTAAGAAGCTGCCCCGGCGTAAAATGCCGCCTAATCTTCGAGAGTATGCCAAGCTTTTTAGCTGCAGTAGCCGCCTTCGCCTCAATAGAACGCCCAGTTGAGGTTCGGTGAGAGGTCGATGCCCAGTAGGCTTAAATGATCCGTTAAAGCTAACAGAGGAAGCTAACAGGGGAAGCTAACAGAGTCGAGTTCAATGCCTCCAAGACCCAGGCGTGTTTTTCCAGCTCCAAGTGGAACCCGTTCAACTTGGTTCCCACATTCCAAAGTGTACCCTTGCCTTTAACGGACCATTTAAGTCTACTGGGCTCTCGCCACCGTACCTCTCAATGGCTTCGCTCCAGAGGTGTATGGCATACACCAGAAGGTCCCCCGGTTGACCGTCTTGGCCGAAAACCGTACTGTCGGTCGCTGAGGAGGTCGTTACCTTCTAGGTAGCGAATAAGACGAGCATTCAGTACACGCTCCATACTCTTACAGAGAATGGAGGTGATAGCTATTGGCCTGTAGTTTGATGGGTCAGCACGACTTCCCTTTTTGGGTACTGGCTGCACATTAGCAAGCTTCCAAGATCTTGGAACTAGACCGGTGCTCAGAGAGAGACGGTATAGGCGTGTGAGAACAGGAGACAACTCGGGAGCACAAGTTTTAAGGACCACCGCAGGAATTCCATCTGGGCCACTAGCTTTGTTCACATTCAGACCCCTCAGCAATAGAAGAACCTCCTTCTGGATGCGAATCTCCGGCATTGCGGAATTGCTTGAGGGTAATGTGGGTGGAGGTTGGCTTGTGGGGCCTAGGTGCGAGTTTTCCGCAAAAAGAGAGGCAAATAGATTTGCCTTATCTTTAGCGGTGTGAGCCAGTGATCCATCAGGCTTCTGAAGGGGCGGTAGTGATGACCGGAAGAAGTTCGTTTCGACCGATTTGGCAAGGGACCAAAAGGCTCTATTCCCAAAATAATATTATTCATACAAATTTTTATCCCTCGTTTTAACGCCCTTAGGGAATAGGGGTGCAAAAATAGAACCATATTGTGTCTTCCTGGGTAGTTGCAGGCCTGATATTTCCCGGTTCTCACCTCTATCGAGCTTCTAATAAAGGATGACATAACGACGTAGGTAAATCGACCATTTTCCTTTCCTTTATAAAGATCATAATTTCAAAAAAGAGCTAAGTACCTTTGATACCTATTTGATATTTCATAAGGAATCAACCTCGATATTGCCGCAAGCGGGACCCCCTTATGTTAAACGGGCGACTGCTGGTGCTGGTATGTTACCGATTTTATTATCTATCAGTTACGTAGTAGGACTTCCTTTTTTGAAGTCGCTATTAACGACTTCTCAATTCGATTTTTTTGGATGTTACGCGATTACTCCGCCAATTGTGAACCGATTTGCAAAATCCTTTTTGTATTCGATAGAGAATACTCCTGCGGTAGTCTCATTGGGATACCAGGAAAATCGAGGGAAGCCCTTAAATTTTATATGTTCATACGTCCAACATGTTTCATGTTTTTTCCGAAGCTATTCAGGTATTTGCGTCTGTTAGTCATGAACCGAGCTGATTATGGAAGGAAGGAGTTAGATGTTAGTTTTTTAAATACAATAGGGGTACGTAAGTATTGAGTATTGAGCCTTTATCGTATTCTTTCAAGTTACTTTGGTGAGCTGGTATTAAATTCACTAAAAAGATAAAAAAAATAAAAAAAATACAGAAATAAAAACCGACTTCAAAAACACTTAAATAATATTATAAGAACACAGACAACATTACACTACTACATATATTGAAGTCGGTGCCAGCCGATGATCTCCTAGAAAGTCTTAAAATTTGGCACCGACTTCAATATAGAAATGTGATGTTGTCTGTGTTCTTATATTATTTTTAACTTTTGAGTGTTTTTGAAATCAGTCATTTTTTGTAAAATTCTATTTTTAATAGGTAGGTACCTGTTGACTCCGGACAAAAACATGTAATGTATCAGAAGGAGAAAATCGCTGAATGACTGTGTTTTACGCTGAACATAGTTACTATAGAAAGGACCCACCAGTGGGACATGTTGGTACGTTGCCAACTTGTGACGTAGGATGTAAAAGTTACTGTATCCAGTAATTTCACGACCATATCTCCATATCTTACCCTTCAAACCGGAACAAAGCAATGCAAGCACTGCTGCTTTGCGGTAGAAATAGGTAAGACGGAGGTACACAAGCAGGCGACCCTGGTACAGAGCTGGGGTGATACAAACATACACTCAGCAGCTGCTAAGCGACTCTTAAAGCGCTTTCATATTACGAGGTGACCAAGCTTTAAATGACCGCAATCGCAGTACAGTAAGCTCCTTGTCAAGCTATACTGTTTGACCTTCGGACCGTCCTTATGTCGCTCATAATAGCGGCGGTATTCGTAGTGCAAATGTAAAGCTTGATTGGGAGCTCACTTTACACACTACTAAAATCCAATACGGTAGAGTAAATCTAGTATGGAAACTAGAATATAAATAAAGGAAAGGAGGAGAGCGTTCACTGGAAACGAAAAAGATAATTGTGTCACGAAAGGGATTGGAAAACCACCTGGCATCACACAGCATTTTAGCAGATAATAATTACTACGTAAATTTCGGCTGTTTGCCACGGTCCACCTGTTGAGACCACCTGGAACCGTAGAAAGTTCTTTTACGACGGTACACCTCTCAGATAGGGTTACCATCTGACAGGCATTTTACGATTTAGACAGGCGTGCGGCCGGCGCTATGCTGGGACAGGCTTTTCTGAATTACGCGGGTCTCAATAGCTCAAATACATTGGCGTAGGTAGGTACCACATTGAAACATACAGATAGAATAAGCTTTTCCTTCTAAGCATCAGTATACACTAGGCAAATTAAAGTTTTAATCTGGACCCCCTCCATCGGAAAGTTATACCTACGCCTAACTCCAATCATGAGACAGGCATTTAACGAAAATCAGGCGTTTTGTGTATCCTGTAACAGGCATCCTCCCTAACATGTATGTTAACCCTACTCTCAGATCAAATATTAAGTCTTTAACTTTACATTGGTAACGATACACCTCATTTTAAAACTTCATTCCTTAATTACGGATGTAGAATACATATGTCGCCATTCGACTTCCTTTTAAATTGGTATTGAATAATTAAACTTTTTTATCTTTGAAATCGATCCCTTCAAATCTTTCAAACCTCATCGTCGGTGTTCTGTTTTTATTTTCCGTTGGGTACCTACTTAATTCTATTTATATCTTTTACTTAACCTTACTGGGAGGAAAGCTACATTCTATCTAGGATACGTTGATTTTTCATTGGGGGGTGTCCTGATCCAAAGCCTCCCCCTCCCCCTCCTTTACCTACGCCAATGCAGTAAAGTAAATTACTTAACTGTAAACATTTAAAACGTACTTATTTAATTTGTTTATTGTTTTTTTAATAGAAACATCTGACTGGTGTTCACTGTTATTAGAAGCAAATTTTGATTGTCTTGATTTTGAACATCGAATTCTGGAGTTCTCATACATTATAAGTACCTATTATATATCTAGGTAAATATCGAAATTACATAAGCGAAGTGGAGATTCTTTAGGAAACATATTGTGGGGTTAATTAAGCTTCTTTTCCCATACAAACGAAATAAATCATTTTCTTGATCCAAATGTCGACAGTCCGAAATATGTTTTATATTACCTCTTTGTTTACTTAGTTGATGTACTGTGTACATATAAGATTTTACACTCGATTTTAGTCCTGTGAGTAGGTATATAGATGCCGAAGTTTAAACCGCAAATAGACAAAATAGCATAATGTCAGTGTTGCAAACCGTACAGTCATATACACTACATGCGTTACATTTGCCCTATGTATGATGACACAATACGAGCGACAAAGGGCGATTTTAAAGGTTTATACTATAGTCTAAGTTGTAGTAGTAGTCTAGTATAGATGAGCGTCGGTGGCGCTATGGCCTCGGCACTGAACTGTGCTCCGTGAGGAATCGGGAGGCCCGCGATCGATCCTGCCATGTACCAATGTGTTTTTCGATTCACGAATTTAATATATACCTACATTTTATCTGACCTTCCTACGGTGAAGGAAAACATCGTGAGGAAACCTGCATACACCGCCGAAGTAATTCAAAGGTGTATATGAAGTCAACCAATCCGCACTGGGCCAGCGTGGTTTGACTAAGGCCTAATCGCGCTACCATAATTGGTTAGGGTAGGCTCGTGCACCTCGGTGGGGACGTATATATGAGCTGTGATGATGATGAGTCAAAATGGCCATGCGCACATGCCTCATAGCAGAAAATCCTTTTTGCACCGACTTTAGGCAAAATGCACCGAAACATGACCGAAACGCACACAAGCGCACATGCCCCCATAGAGGAACATCTCCTTCGCTTAGGTATTGTCTGATTAGCAAAATATAATTCGCACACAGCCCCATACATGTAATACACTCTCATCTCCACGTCCATCTATAAGCAAGGATTTGGATATTATCATCATCTCGATACATTTTGAAGAGAGAGGCGTTCGCCTAAGGCGGGCAAATGTTCTGCGGGCTTCCTTCCTAGGCGCCCTCTAACTACTACCCAAAGCGAGGAGGGGTTAGTCCAGTCGGGCCGACAACTGTCGAGGAGATATGGCCCTGAAATGGTTGCCCGTCTGGGGGCCACAAACGAGCTTAAAGCGCAATCTGTAAGAAGCTTCGCCTAAGGAGGGTTCCTTAGGCGAAGTTTCTTACAGATTGCGCCAAACTTCTAGTCCGCTCTGAACACAGCACGATTCGCGGTGCACACTGTGTTGTAATTGTCAGTCTCCGGGCGTAGGTTCGCGGTGAACGGGCACTTCCTCTTCCCGAACGTGACCTACGTCGGGGGCGGAGAGGTTCCAGAGATAGGTTTAGCCGGGTATGGGGTCACCGGCAGAACGACCGCTGGTGGACCAGAGAACTACGGCATACTCATATGGGTGGTCTAGTCCCCCAGAGGCCCAATTCTACTAAGAAGTTACAGCCGTCGGCTGTCAGCCGAATCGAAACTAAACCGTTGCGATCGACCAATCACATTATCACGTCATCGAACAGTTGTATGGCAATATAAGCGTTCCGATTGGTTGATCGCAACGGTTCAGAGGGCCTATTACCGATCTCATGGTTTTGCAAATGATATCATATATCATAGTGCAGAACGAAAAATCCGGTCAGATTTTTGATCATTTGTTCATTATTTAATGATGACATCATTGAAACTATGCCATAGTGATGATATTATTGGAGATCGGTAATACGAAATGCAGCATTTCATGACTTCTTTTTCTCAATTTTATACCATATCATACGATGAAAGATCCATAATCGGCCTGCAGTTTCGATTCGGCTGTAACTTATTAGTAGAATTGGGCCTCTAGACGTCTTTCGATAATCGCAATCGCTAAATGGACAATGTATGAGTTTTGACAATTGCGCTCAAAAGCTAAGCGAGGGCTTATGTCAAATCCCATAAATTTTCCTTTTAGCGACTGCGATTTATCAAAATGCGTCCTGCCTCCGAGGGCTGATTATCCCACTCTTAAAAAGCCGATAAAGTGTTGACAATCTCGTGAAAGCTTTCGACAAGGTATGCAGCCCATATGACCCCGCGATAGTAACACGTTCCTCGTCGATGCACCAAAGAATGTATGGAAGTATAATACCTATGTGCTTTCATCAAGACTTTCAAGACACACCTGAGGAGCTGGTAGACCGTGGTTGGTGGATTGGTACTGTGCCTTCCAACAGCTGCGGTGAGTTGAACAAAGCCCAAGTTTCAAATATAATAATAGGCTTTACGTATGGCTTTGAAAAAGGATGTTTAAAGTTTATCAAAAGACAAATCACTCTAATTGCACATATAAGTAAAATATTTAAGGTACCTCTTTATGATGCCCTTTCGAAACTGTTAAGTCAACGCTCTTTCCTCTGCGGCTTGCGCACATGTGGTCTTACTGGAGTCAGATATGATATTAACCCTCGTCGGAATTGATACAAGACAGTCTCGATCGCCTCGCAAATTGCCTTGAGAATTGCACTGCCCTGATTGATTTTGATTGGTCATCCATCTCTCCCTTTATCCCTTTGCAACTTTGATTGGTCATCCATCTCTCCCTTTATCCCATTGCAACATTGATTAGTCATCCATCTCTCCCTTTATCCCATTGCAACTTTGATTGGTCATCCATCTCTCCCTTTATCCCATTGCAACTTTGATTGGTCATCCATCTCTCCCTTTATCCCTTTGCAACTTTGATTGGTCATCCATCTCTCCCTTTATCCCATTGCAACTTTGATTAGTCATCCATCTCTCCCTTTATCCCATTGCAACTTTGATTGGTCATCTATCTCTCCCTTTATCCCATTGCAACTTTGATTGGTCATCCATCTCTCCCTTTATCCCATTGCAACTTTGATTGGTCCCCCAACTCTCCCTTTATCCCATTGCAACTTTGTTGCCGAGGACCGCCTCTGCGAATAATCCAAAGACTGGAATGTTCGACAAATCACGACGTCCCATTTTCACGTAATCGAATGTTTGAAATACTGCTCTGATTGGCCGTTTTAGGTTTGTCAAGTATGTATTGTGTTGGGTTTCATATAGTTTTTTGTTTGTATTTATTTGATAAGTCTTCCGTATCGTTATCTTATATTGGGGGGGCTCTTGCAGGCCCTGCACTTCGACCCTTTTGGATCTTATGTGTTATCGCGTTAGTAAACATAAATGTATAGGGAAATTCGCTACTTCTAAAAACAACGTTACTCTGTTACGTATTCTGTTTTGTGTTTTTATAATAAATTAATAACAATAGTAGAGCACAATACAAGAAGAGCTGACGGTCGTCGGGGCGGGATAGGTAATCCAGTGGCGACCGAGTAGGTACCGGGAGACACTATGGTGCGCTTTATAAGGTACACCGACGATCTAGTGAAGGTGGCAGGAAGCTGCTACGGTCGTTCAACGAGGCCTAAGTTCAGCAGTGGGCGTTTCTCGACTGCTAGAATAAGGATTAAATTTGATGCAGAACGAACCCTCTGACCTCTGATCACTGACTCTCACGCTGATGTGTGCCGATGTATGGCCATCATAAGATATGAATTACCGTTTATGTCATATTTTCGCATATTTTGCTATTTGAAAACCTAAAGGTACCTACTATATCTATAACTTAATATTATAAAGCTGAAGAGTTTGATTGTTTGTTTGGTTAAACGCGCTAATTCTTTTTGTGTCGGATAGTCCATTTATCGAGGAAGGCTATAGGCTATATAACATCACGCTACGTCTAATAGGAGCTGAGCATCAATGAAAAATGTTGCAAAAACGGAAAAAAAAATATTATGGCGAAACGTAGTTCGCGGGGACAGCTACTGACTTATTATAATCATAAAATTTGACAAAAAGCAATGTTGTGATCTGTATTGATGTCTTTACAGCAGAGACGAAGATTTTGATTTTTCTATCTATAAATTGTGACATTGCATTTACAGCTCTAACTTGCATATACCTACACAGTATATAGTATCTAGGTTCCGGCAGGTAAAGAACGAAATGAATGAAAAGATAAACGCCTCCGTTTGCTTTTAACAGACTTCAAAAAAGGAGGAGGTGCTCAAAATTCGATGCGTAACTATATTTTTTTTGGTGTGTATGTTACGCGATTACGCCGCCGGACCGATTTACAAAAATTTTATATTCGATAGAGTATACTCCTGAGGTGGTCCCAAGGTCACCAAAGTCAGGATCTTATGATGGGATGATAGTCATAGACAGAGCTGATAACGGAAGGATCCTTAACTTTTGGATTTGACCTGACCTGAGCTTGGACCTTAAATGATTCTTCAAAAAGATTTCATTCAGTAAAAAGATAAAAATAAAAATCATTCTACAAAAAATAAAAACAGACTTCAAAAACACTGAAGAGTTAGTAGAAATTATACAGGATCAATTTTAATGCACCTGCAACCTCGCAGGATAAGATAGCTAACATCATTAACAACGTTTGCTCTGCGACTTTTGATAATTCGTTAGATTTTACTTTCATACAAAAATAAATATTAATTTAATATACTTTGCGTTATTATACTTAGGTATTTCCAGAATGTCTGTAACTCTACGCGCATCAACAGAATTATTTGAGACAGCGCGCGAGCGTAGCGTCGCCTTTCGTCGTCGTTTACAAATGAAACAGACTTATCAATGTTACGACAGTGCAATAAAAACTTGAAAATTGATTTTTGTTCAATTTATTGAGTTATCTTAATAATCGTACCTAAAACGAACGTTGTAGTTAATGTTAGCTATCTAATCCAGTGAGGTTGCAGGTGTATTAAAATCAATCCTGTATAAGAATAGGTACAGACAACATCACACTTCTATATTGAAGTCGGTGCCAGATTTGAAGACTTTCTAGGAGATCATTGTTTGACACCGACTTCAATAGAAGTGTGATATTGTCTGTCTGTACCTATTCTTATATTATTTTTAACTTTTCAGTGTTTTTGAAGTCGGTTTTTATTTTGTGTTAAACTTTTTTTTTACATTTGTGTAGTCAGACGACACAAATGAACACAGACCTTTCGTTTTATTTTCACGCTGAGTGCACACTAGCTGTGGCATACATAAACATACAATTTTAACATACAATAGGGAATCTCTTGGCATTCATCTGATAGCAAGTTAAGGTCGAAAATGAAAACGAGTTTCACCTGGAGTTCGTCCTCAGCTGAGGAGCTGGCTATCTTAATTGTAATTGTCGGAGAAAAAATATTAGAACATGTAGTGCAATCATCTCAGCCAAGAGACGCCCACTGTTGGACATAGGCCTCCCCCAAGGATCTCCATACTGATCGGTCCTGCGCCTCCCGCATCCAGCGGCTTCCCGCGACCTTCACCAGATCGTCGGTACACCTTGTGGGGGGCCTGCCAACACTGCGTCTCCCGGTACGCGGCCGCCACTGAGGACCTTTCCGCCCCATCGGCCGTCAGTCCTGCAAGCGGTTGGGGTGCCAGGGGTCCTGCCCACTACCACTTAAGGTTTGCAATTCTTTGGGCTGTGTCGGTAACTCTAGTTCTTCTACGGATCTTATCATTTCTGATGTGATCACGTAGAGAAACCTCGAGCATAGCCCTCTCCATTGCCCTTTGTGTGACTTTGAGCCTTCTTATGTGAGACCCATTGAAAGCGGCCACGTCTCAGTTCCGTATGTTATCATTGGCAACACGCACGAATTGAAGACTTTCGTCTTGAGACACTGCGGTGGGCCGAGAATATGCTGCGTAGCTTCCCGAACGCTGTCCAGCCGAGTTGGATTCGTCGATGTACCTCTTTCTGGAAGTTGGACTTACCGAGCTGGACTATTTGCCCCAGGTAAACATATTCGTCAACAACTTCCAGCGTAAAGCCTCTAACATTTACAGGTGTGGGTACTACACGGGAATTGTGTAAAAATAAGAAAAAATACGTATCAAGTTCTGTTAACCTACATATCCAACATAAAAAAAACCAAGTCTCTTTATATTGATCGCAGAGCTCCGAATAAGGAAGGTCATGTTAAAGCCCTTTCGTTATCCAATTGACGATTACCTATACAGAGTACCTATACAGCGAATTCAAGTGTTTTGCGCGTATAATCGCGCATAATCCAAAATCTGTCAACAGATTTGAATTAATTAAGAGTCAATACTTCTTAAGAGTATCTGTGTTACAGTCTGGGTCTGCCCCGCTGCGACGCAGTCCCACTGTTATAGGTAAACATAAAAACATTAAAGGTAACATAAAAATTTGTATTTTGCGAGTTTTACATTTACTGTGCCCAAAATAAAAACTCCTTTCTTACAGTTATTTTACAGTGGCGAAAACGAATTACAGATTTGTCTCAAGGTAGGAGCGGTTCGAACTGAAAGCCTTGGCCCTTCGACTCACCATGGATCTCTTCTGCTTCATCTGGGGCCTTATTCTGTTAGAGTTAATGCAATTATGGCGTGTCAATAACGCTTCAATAACAATGCTTGTTGAGACAGTCATTGTTGGTTAACGGATTACAAACTAAATCATTTGTCACTATTGACCGTCACGCCACGCATCACCTGCGGTCCAATCCATCGTGCCTCTGAGCTTGATGTTATCCTTCGGTGACCAGCAGGCCTATTACCGATCTCATGGTTTTCGAATGATATCGTTATGAAATCATAGCGCAAAACGAAAAATAAGATTTTCGGTCAGATTTTTGATCATTCGTTCATTATATTATGACGACATCATTGGAATTATGCCAGTGATGATATCATTCGAGATCAGTAATACAAAATGAAGTATTTCACGACTTGTTTTTCTCAAAATGTATACTATCTCACACGATGAAAGATCCAAAATAGGCCTGCAGAACTTTGGCAGTTTTTTACCCCTAGTATAGGTTTGAAATGTGCAAACGCAACGTTTGTTTAAGGATTTTTTTAATTCTCGACCTTATTTCGTTGCTGATAGTATGTCTAAATTTTTCTGTAACGCGATAGTTACCGTGGCAAAGCAACGTTTGCACATTTTAAAATTTACACATTGACTCGACAATAGTCGTTTAGTGATGGAAAAATCGGTACCCAGGTTTTTTGTAATAAATTAAATCAAGCAATGTTTCCAAAATTAACTTATTTTCAATAAATACAGAAATCATAATAAAAATGCCGTTCGTTTACCAATAGTTGCTCAGCGATGTGCAGTTGCAATGTCTCCAAAGCCCCACCAGAAGATCTAGCTACTTTCTATGATAACATTCGGGGTTAAGTCGAAGCGTCTGTTGTTTGAACTCTACGCGTGTTTTTTATGAGGCTGTCATATGATGATGTAATACAACTTAAATTAGACACCAAAAATACCTTGGTGAAAGGTGATAATATTATAGGAGCGGGGAAAGGGAAAAACAAATAGAAAAGCTTGTATGTAATTATAAAAAGAAAAGTAACCCAAAGTTATATACAGCGGGTGCCTCTATGAAACTGACTGCGCAGCGCAATCAAATCGCTATGTTGAATCGTTGTGGTGTGTTGCATTTGCGTAGTAGTAACACGTTAATAAACGCAATAATGTTGGTATAAGTTGGTTTGGAGATTCTGATGAATTCACTAGTTCACGGGGATCCCCTGGGGGATCGGGCAAGGGGATCCTGGTGGACGAACTCAACTCCACAGATGAAGCCAACGTTTTAGGCATTAGCTTGTATTACTACGCATGCGTTAATATTATCATAGGTGATGGCTGCCCGGGCAAAATTGGTACTTATAATAAAAGTACAGGAATGTCGCACTGTCGGGCATTCTACGAGTACCTCTACCGGGTGTAAGTTACGGTGTCCCATTTCTTTTAACAGTGAGTTCAGACCAATATGTTAATATTTGTTTACCGTTGTTTATTTTTCCCGGAAAAGCTTTGAAAGTGAAAAAAAAGGAGTTTTCATTTTTAATTTTTATTTATGTTACGCAATGTATGCCACGTCGTCGTCGGCATCATTTTTGTTCCACTCACACCGGTGCGTTGACGTTCGATGACCCAAACAGCTGATTCGGCGCGCAGTATGATGGAAATGTTATATACGATTTACATTGCGAAGTTTATTTTTTGTGTATTTATTGTTTTTTTGACAGAATATGATTTGTTAACGTTAACTTAGTTATATTACACCAAAAAAATAAGTATATAAAAAAAATCGGAAAATTTATTAATTTTCCGGGAGAATTTTCAAATTAGGATCATGGTCTGACTCACTGTTAAAAGAAATGGGACACCGTCACTTATACCGCGATTATCCTAATAGAAATAATGTAAGTTTTATTATTTCAATACGACTGTGTTCGATTCCCGAACTGAGTAGAAGTTTTTTAAAATTTATGTACCTATGCAGTTTTTCTTGTCACTAAAATCGATGACAAGTTTCCTAAGAACAAACCTTTGTATGTTTTACACTTACAGACTTGTCCATACTGACCGATCTAAATGTGCTATGCTGTGTATTCCAAAGAGATGGTCATACGCAATGTTGCTTGCTCTTGCACTGCTAGGTTAAGGCTTAATAAATAATTGAAACTAATACTATATTTCGCGGATCTTGAAAACCCGAAGCGTACTCGTAGGTAGGCTTAATGAATAAATAAAACTAAAGATAACACATTGCCATAAATAAAAGAAGAATTAAAACTAATACCATATTTAGCGGATCTTAAAAAAGGGGGATTACCTACTCTCTGTCACAGATTGGTTCACTCAAGATCCGTAGGTATGTACAATACGGATCCAATTCGGCGCTTGTATTGCAAGTTTAGTGAACGGAAAATCATATGCTATCGATAAATCTCAATTGGTTTCAAGACTAAGGGATACCCTTTAAGGTTAAGTTCAGTTTTGGTTGTTTTTTTTTATTCCAGTTCACTTCCACGAATGTACGTATCCAAATGAGGATTATTATAATTTTAATCAGGGCATTTTTAATTTTTTTTTTTAAATTTAAAAATGTCCTGAAGCTTTCTTAAGACTTAGATGGACAATTTATCGTTATTGACACATACCTAATATGTCTTGGTAATTATAAAATTGAAACATGCGATTATACTGGCGAAATAGTCCGGGAGACACTTGAGATTTTGCTAATAAATTGACATGGTATACTATTAGAAGCTTACCTCGATACTGAAGTGGTAGTTCGGTGAACACCTACCCACCTACACGTGTGTCATCATCATCATCATCAACAGCTCCCCATGGTGCACTGGCGAGTGACGTTTTGCGAGTGGAAGAAAGTAATACTAAAAACGCGGGAATCAAATTCTGATAAGTGGTGTCTGCGGGACCAGCACATCAGTTGCATAGGGTTAAACGTTGTAAGCATTCCATCCAGACGACAAATGATGGAGCCAGGTGTTTGCCGGAACGCTTCAGAAGCACAGAATAAGTGTAGACGTGGACTTGTTTTGACAAGTCCTATCATCACCGGAAAGTAGTCGCAAGTTTTGGCTTATTTGCTCTATACATATTCTGTAGGTATATTTGACGACATAAAATGGCGAGTTCACGTGATCTATTAAGGGTTTCAGCTAGTGGTGAAAGTAGCCTATATGTCTATTAGATTTGTCATTTAACCATTCGAAAATTTTTGTTTAAAGTTTCGCATCTTATGATTTCATGGTAAAATAAGCGAAGTTTTTAAAATTATAAGCGCGTGATGTAATTTTATAACTTGCTGTACCAACATTCAGACTTCAGAAAACTTGAGGATCGTTTGCGCGAAAATGTATGACTTTTTACAACAAAGCTCCACAAACTGTTTTTCTTTCTTATAGGTTCAAAGAGCATCTAAAAAGACTTATGAGAGACGCTTATATTATAAAGTCAATGCTAATGACTTACGATCATTATTTGCGCTCTGATTGGTCGAACGCAACGGCTTATTAGCAAAAAGACGTCCTGCGGGCTTATTTCTTAACTTCGGTTGCTAAATAAAACTATCATTTTAGAAGAAAACTTAATATCCATTACTGCTATTATGAACGCCGCCGTAGCGCATAAATTCACTAAACTAGTAATGGATATAGTTTCTTTCAAAAATTACAGTTCTAGTTAACAACCGTAGTTAGTAAATACGCCTGCTGAACGAGTAGTTCGTAAAAAATGGGCCAAAAGAGATTTTTATCAGGTCATATTCGAATAGACTGGTCTTGTACCCACTGGACCTTCAAGATTCGACCCAAAAGCAAAAAGTGCTTATTGGACCTCATTTACAGGGCCCATTCGACCTTCCTAAAAATATTATATTCAATGCGGCCATTGGACCTCTTTTTGAATTCGATTGGTACCTACTGGACCTTCAAGATTAGACCCTATTGCAACTGTACCCATTGGACCTTATTTGTATGCCCCATTCGACCTTCCTATAATATTATATTGAATGTGCCCGTAGGACCTTTTTTATGGGTACCATTGGACCTTATTGACAGTTTTATTCAAAAAAGTACAGTCATATAGAAAATTGAAGACTAAAATGAAATTAATAGGAGCTGTAATAGAGCCAATACCATTGAAAAGTAAGTAAATACCATTGAGCTGTTCTAGCCTATGTATGTACCTACTTATATCTCAATCGGCACAGCCACTAATTCCGAGCAGAAAAAAATATGGAGAAAACCGGACGTTCTTTTTTTTCTTACAATTAGAGTTGTATTGATATTCACTCTCACGACATTCGTCCTGCTCTCGCCTCTTGTATTGTAGCGCAACATTCAGTGGCAATATTTCTTTCTCGTTCTTGTCTATTGTTTACTTTCCAAAAAACTACCTGGAGGGTTGAAAAAAGGCTACTTTAAAGGAGTAACAAAAAACTGAGTTATTGTCAACTATTGATTTTAAGTAATATGTAGGTAGGATCAGAAGTTACATTCCTTCTATATTGGTTCTGTCGACATCGCACTTTAACATAATATTAAATCAAAGACAAAAATCTTTATACAATGTAAACCTTCACAAGTATACTGTTGATCAATGTGCATTTGATTAAATAAAATAGTTAAACTTAAACTAAAAAAAACACCCATATTATAGTTTTAAAAAATGGGAGATCAACTCAGAACTGAATATTATTTAACATAATTAATGACATGCAATTATGTCATTTTTTTTCTATTAATTTTTAATTGTATGCATGCTTAATCTGTTTTTATATAAATAATTTTTTTTCTATCTTAAGGTACCACTCGTCAAAGCTCTGCCGAAGGTAGATTTAAATCGATAGAATAGTATACTAACTAAACTGAAGTCTTTTTTTTACCAAAAATTAAATAATGTAATATTTTAATATAGGTTATAAATCACAGATCGATTAAATTTATGTGATAATATGTGATTTATTTAAAATATTTTTATAATTTTTGTTTGGCAATTTAGGCTAACTTATAGTTATAAAAAATATTCTCTATTGTCGTTAAAAGTAAGGTAAAAAAGGATCTGTGGTTATGTGATTTCTTTTTTTTTTCTTTCTTTTTTTTAAAAAACGTCGCCCCACTCTAGGATTTTCTCCTGTGTCGTGGGTGCAGTTACAAACATAGAATATCACATGCACATACGCCCAGACCGGAACAAATTTCTGTACGACATACAAAACATTTGTCCCGTACGGGAATCGAACCCGCGACCCGTTGCGCAGTAGGTGATCACTCGACCTCTGCGCTAAACGTGTCGTCAATTATAGTAGGTCGTCGATTATAGTAGGTTATCTATATTTTATTTCTTTTTGATTTCTTGCTGATGATTAATATGTTGAATTTTATAAATATGTTGATTAAATATTTTGATTTATATCTTTTGTTTTTATTTCTTTAACAATTTTACTTTTCTGCATGACATAGTATGTAACATTCCAAAAGAAAAGAGCCAAATAGTCCAATGGGACACATCTTTTTGATAAAAGGTCTGATGGATCCAATGGTGTAGGTAATGTGTAATTTTGAAGGTCCAGTGGGTACCATGTTTTTGATAGGAGGTCGAATAAGACGTATTGTTAATTATGAAGGTCCAATGGGCACCAGATTTTTGATAGGAGGTCGAATAGGTTCTACCGTGTAGGTAAGGTCCAATTATGAAGGTCCAGTGGGTACAAGACCAATAGACTATTTTGATTTTCGTTTCAGTTTGGTAGTTGTCATCAGATATGGTTACACCGTGGCGTGGTTACGCCTTTAAGGTTAAGACAGTAACTAAATGTAATAAAACAAACTGTGAGTAGGTAGGTACTCTCCAGTGTGCTGATAGAAGACTGGAGTTACCTAATAAATAAACGTTAGGAGATTTACTATTACCTCTTATGAACTATGGCTATTCTTTGTCAAAATGTACCACTCCAGAAGTGAGGTGAAACCAAATCATGCTTATGAAAATATCAAAATACAATAAACCGTGTATCAATTTGAACAGCCTTAGACGTCGTCCTGGGGCTCTATTTTTGAATCATTCGTCCGGCATCGAACGCTTTTCAAACGTCATCTGTACTCGATTCCTATTGATTTTCGTTTCTCTTGCGATGAAAATCAATAGAACATTACGACGAAGATTAATATTGCTTTGATTTTCGTCGAAAACAAAACGAAAATAATTATAAATCGTACACTGACGAGCGCTAGATGCCGGAAGAATAATTCAAAAATAGGGCCCCAGATCGGCGATGACGACGAATGATAGTACACCCAGAGAGAGATTTCGTCGCGCGATAAAAGTGGACATGCGGTGGTCCAACACGATCGTAGCCAATGAGTACAAACGCATCGGACTGTAGCATTATTCATTCAGTAGGTTCTGTACCTAACAGCACGGCCGACGGTTCTCGGCCGTCCTGGGGGATGGATGGTCCCTTCAAAAAATGGCGGAGCTCGACATGCCCAGTGTTCTGATTGGCTGAGCAGTGACTAGCATACAGGATGTTTTTTTTAGTCACGCACGGGCCAAATTTTGTGTGCTTGTTGTATAAGTCCCCTGGGGGACTGGGCTAGGATATTCTAGTGGAAAGACTCAACTGAACAACTTTTACTATAGGACCAACCTTAAAATAGCGAAAAAAAGCTGTTCAATACATCTAGGTTCAGTGGATGTTGAAGATGTGTATATGGAACAGCTGTTTCTTTTTTCTCGATTTCAAGATTCGTGCAATAGTAAAATTGGTCCAGTTTGGTCATCTGAACAAGCGCTCAAAATTTAGCTCGTGAGCAAAAAGAACACCTTATATTATTTGTGGCAGTGAAGTGACTACCTACCGGCGTGGCTGACCCCACCCGGCCACAAAGACTGTAAAAATTAGATTGTTTGAGTATGCCGCTATGTCTAGAGTTTGTCAGAATCTTTGAGTCTAAGATTGGATAAAAGGTTTCACCCATATAAATAGAGTCCAAAATAGAATGAACATGTAACAGTATACCTATCAGAAGGTTGGCCTAACGAGTCTAGAGTGTGACTGGTTGGGAATGATTTAAGAAAGGTTTGCCAACGTGTCACAGTGTGGTGTGACTGGTTAGGAATTATTTAAGAAAGATCTCCCAACGTGTTACAGTGTGACTAGTTGGGAATCATTTTACAAAGTTCTCCCAACGAGTCACAGTGTTACAGGTTACAGTGTGACTCGTTGAGAACAAGCGGAGGCGCGTTCAGGGCCTTCGCGCGAAGTACAACTTTTCGCTCTAACCCCGTTCAATGCCTTCGAGCGTGACAACCGGGTGAAAAAACCGGCCCGTTCAAGACCTTTGAGTGTCGGCGCGAGTTACAACCGAACAACCATCGAATTTGATGGTTGTAAAACGCTCTGACGTTTCTTACTGAAATAATGAATCACGTAACAGTGATTGGATGATATTGGCGGCCATATTCTAAAATATCATCTGATAGAAAGAGAGAGAAATTAAAGTTCATGTGAAAGAGGGAGATAAAAGATTTGGTTGCTGCAATCCGTTCAACGCCTCTGAGCGAGTTAAAAAACAACCGGAAAACTACACCCAGCCCCCGTAGCACATCCACCAAAACACGATATGATAAAGCAATTTATTGCGGTGAACTGTCAAAATACGACGAAACCCTATTGTATTTTGACATTTCACCACGGTAAACCTCTTTATCATATCGGGTTTTGATGGACGTGCTAGGGGGGCAGAGGCTCTGAACGCGCCTTTGTTTCAGAGATATGTGTGGCCCGGCTGGGTAACGTTACCCCTTAACGTTACCAAACATTTTTAAGAGGTCACTCAATTACTACTATTTGTCATTGTAGATCTATTACAACGGTATATGTTTGTTATGTGTGTGTATGTATGTTTGTGTATATTGTATTTATGGAGGTATTTTATTGTATGTCTAATATTTAAGTTTGTTTAATGTTGTACATTGCCAACTTCCCCAATTATTTCGTTTCCGTAAATAGAGTCCATCCAAAGGTTGCCTGGAAGAGATCGCTCTTTGCGATAAGGCCGCCCATTGTACCATAATTATTTCGAATTTTGTTAACCCCAATTTTTACAATAAAGAATTTATCTATCTATCTATCAAAGATCTCGAAAACGAAACGACCTAGTGAAAACCTGTTTTCTGATATAGATAGGCGGCGGTTAGTCAAAGTTTGTCGGACAAGTTTCAGTTTTCATCGGGCTGTGTGGCCCGGCTGGGGTAGCGTTACCCCAGCCGGGCCACACAGATCTCCAAAATCAAACGACATAGCGAAAATCTGTTTGCTGATATAGATAGGCGGCAGTTTGTCAGACAAGTTTCAGAGTTTGTCGATCCACCATTTCAGAGCTCACCTGCAGCAAAGTTGCTGCAGCTGAGCTAGCTGGATCTCGAAAACAAAGCGACGTAATGAAAAAACTGTTTGCTGGAATAGTGAAGCGGTGGATTGTCGGAGTTTGTCAAACAAGTTCCACAGTTTGAGATATGCGCATTTCCGAGATATGTGTGGCCCGGATGAAGAAACGTTACCCCAGCCGGGCCACCTGGATCTCGAAAAAGAAACGACCTAGCAAAAATCTGCTTACTGACAAAGATAGGTGGTAGTTTGTCGATACATTCTTCAAAGATTCAGAGTATGTCGACGCCTCAATCCAAAGAACGAAAGAATTCTTTATTTGGGTAAATAGTTTAAGAGCCTGTGTATTTGGGTGTATAGTCATTTGGGACAAATGAGCAAAGTTTCGTTATTTTTTATGTTTTATGTACCTACTTACTTACAATGAGAAGTTAATGTAAAATAGTTAATTGAATTCAGTGATGAAACAGTAACCGTTAATATTTAAATTAATGTAAATCCTGGATGTGTGATTGATATATTTTAAATGTATGATACATTTGGCATCTGGTCTCCTTGTCTATCTATATGAAGTAATGTACATAAATCTGAAACGCGCAAGCGACAAACTCTGACAAACTCTAGACATTATAGCGACATACTCAAACAATCTATTCTTCATTTTTTTTTGTGGCCCGCCTGGGGTGACCCACACTACCTACCGCTCGAGAAATAAATCGAATTCGAACTTTTTTAAATCCATAAATATCACCCTCCTGTAGACTGTGCAGGAGAGGATTGTGAAGTGCTCATATGCTGTATTAAGGGTAAATTCTGCGTGTTGATAAATGAATAAATAAAAATTTACCTCGCGCAGTATGTACTTTTTTTCGTGTATCGTGAAAATGAAAAAAAAAAGGATCTGTTACACACAGATTTCGCTGCTTCTTACTGCGATACAGAGTTGCAAGTTGTGGAGGTAATTGCTGCCGTTTCGTCGTGGTCATAAGTACTAGTTTGTTTTTCTTTTTGAAATATCGTTTCGGGCAAACGTCTTTGCCTCGGTAAAACCTTTATTAGATTCAGTTCACTTTAGCTTTAGTCTGTACGTTTTTCTTTTTCAGTTATACTGTTAATTAAAAAATACTTGATCAAGTTATACATTTAAATATTTAAGCCATTTAATAATAATAATTGTAACATACCAACGTTAAAATGTTGTTGCTAATAAGTTATAGCATAAACCATACGTAGGTATTCATTAAAATATTAACGTACGAAACTAGTATTCATTTTCCTATTTACATTTCTAATAATCATGAAATATTTGAAAAATAAAATATCGCTATTTGCAAATTTTTGCAGCTTCACAATTCTCAACAGTGCGAACGCACACGCCCGACTAATTGATGACCGATTTTATGTGCGTTAACGAACCTATACATGGTTATTTTTTTATCACCCTGGAAAATTTTAGGGACGCTTCAGCACACATCCATTATTACAAAAAAATATATCTAAAAATGCTGCTCTCAACTAGTGCAGCATTTTTGGGATTTTTAAAAAAATAATATAAAATTAAGTGAGTTATTTTTTTTATTCATATTTAAATCATTCTAATACCATGTCGTGAAGATTCCCTTAAATTTTTCAGGGTGATAAAAAAATAACCGTGTATACATTTACGAACGTTCCATTTCCAATCGAGTCGGCCGAGATTCATCGATTTTTTTGCCCAACTTTTTGCGATTCGTGTGCGTTGCAACACAGAACTCCATAAAGGCAGAAACAAACTATTGTGTCGTGTTGTGTTGTGACGCGTCAGAAGCGTATCGGTTTCATACATTTAATATGGCGAGAAACACATTATTACAGTGTGTTGTGTTGTGGCGGCAATGTGATTCTAGCCATATTAAATGTATGAAACCGATACGCTTCTGACGCGTCACAATCACAACACAATTTTTTGACGGTGGGAAATGAAACTTAAGGCAGAAGCCTTAAGTTTCATTTCCCACCGACAAAAAAACGGTCACCGATAGTAAGTCGTGTGCGTTAGCACATGGTTAGCACTAAATGGTTACGACCGAGTGAATTGCTTTTCTCATCAACGACGTTCATTCGTAGATAACATAACGAACGTCGCTCATGTACGTTTAGCTATTACTGCTAACTTCAAGCCGGAACTGTCGGCCATACCATACTGCGTAGCTGTTCACCCTGACGCAAGTTGCGGATAAAAATAGCTCTACCGCGAAGTACACTATAGCATAACTAAAGCAGTGTTTGGTTACAGGGCATCCATAGTAGTAGCCTAAGGCATGCCTTGGGCACAGAAGATATAATCCCTTGAGGAAAATATGTGATGCTCACTTCTAAGTACCTGGCGGAACCAGAACACGGGAAGAACACGTAATGCAGATCAACATGAGGTGGCGCGAGCAAATTTAGAGTAAAACGCCCTTATCTGAGGCGCGTGTAGAGTTCAAGATATCCATTCTGAGGCGCGACTTAAACCTGACAGACCGAGACATTTTCTTGACTTACCAACTTATAGAAATTGGGTCGAATATTTGCTCCATGGCGCTGCGTGCCTTAGATCATGTCTCCACTGGTACTACCATTCTAAAGAAATCAGTATAAAGGTTTCCCTTCGAGTGACTGAGTGAGAAGTACACTCGCGAGTAAAAGTTTGGAATCAGTTACTTGAAATTGGTTGCGCGTTATCTTGAGTAGTTAATACTTTTTTAATAATCGTAAAAATGACATCATTTTAAAGGTTCAACTCTTTACTTTTAAACTGATACCGAATTCATTAAAAACAAGCCAGTATTTATGGAGCCATTCCGCATTAAGTGAAGGTGTATCGAAAAAGACGTGTTTCAATTGTTTGATACGTCACGAGTTGCGACCTATTGACCCCCTATAAAAGCACCTGTTATCGGATTTTCTTTATCAGTCGACTTTCACACGTTGACCGGTACACATCTCCGCCACTTTTGACAGTTTACCTTGTACGACAATGGAGACAACACCTACAGAAGCAGCACAAATCGTAGCCCTATTGCAAGAAGGGCTCAGCCAGCGGGTTGTCGCTCGTCGGCTCCACATAAGCCAATCCTGTATTTCGAAAGTTTACAAGCGCTTTCGGGAGACTGGTGGCTTTATCCCGAGACCAAGATCTGGACGGCGCCGGTGCACATCGGAGAGGGATGACCGTTTTATCGTGTCAACCTCTCTCCGAAATCGGCATTTGACTGGTGTCGACGTCCAACAGGAGCTCCGAGATGTTCGTGGGGTAGCAGCCAGCGAGTGGACAGTTCGTCGACGACTCAAGCAAGCGAATCTGACTCCAAAAAGGCCTGCCACAGGCCCGAAACTCACGGCAGCTCACCGACAAGCACGCCTTCAGTTTGCTCGCACCCATCTTGATTGGGAGGTTGAGCAATGGAGGCAAGTCCTGTTCTCCGACGAAAGCAGGATGTGTTTGCACGGTAGCGACAGAAGAGGACGGGTCTACAGGCGGCCTGGGGAGCGATTTGCACAGTGCTGTGTCGCTGAAACAGTGGCTTATGGGGGCGGGTCTTGTATGATGTGGGCCGGCATTTCCTTCGATGGTAAAACCGAGCTTGTTTTCTTGCCTGGCGGGGGACGAGGAGGCGGTCTAACTTCGGACCGGTACATTTCCGATATTTTCCTGGAACATGTCGTTACCTATGCGGGATACATCGGTGATGACTTCCTCCTTATGCACGATAACGCTCGTTGTCACACTGCCCGTGTAACAACGGAATACCTCGAAGAAGTCGGTATTGCTACATTGGACTGGCCAGCGCTCAGCCCTGACTTGAATCCCATTGAGCACGTGTGGAATGAACTGAAGAGTAAGGTTCGTTCCAGAACTCCTGCTCCTTCATGTCTGAATGAGCTGAAATCAGCGTTGATTGAGGAGTGGGAAGGTATTCCAAAAGAATCAATTCAGAAGCTGATCAGGTCTATGAAGAATCGTCTTGGAACAGTTATTAGGGCGAGGGGAGGGAACACAAAATATTGACACTTATTTTTAAAGATAAATAAAATTTTTATTTCATAATTTTTGTTGTTTTATTCATTCATTATTTTTCCCTATTTCCTTGTTTTCCTACCTCCTTCACTTAATCCGGGATAACTCCACAATTACGGGCTCGATATGAATTAATTTTATATCGATTTAAAGTGGACAGTTGCACCTTTAACATGATGTCATTTTTATGATTATTAAAAATTTATTTAGTAAGCAAGATCACGCGGAACCAATTTCAAGTAACTGATTCCAAACTTTTGCTCGCGGGTGTATATAGAACTCCCTGCTATTAGTAGGCTGTCAGTGAATGTGGATCACTGCACCGAACTTCTCTCGCGCTTTCTGGTCCACTACAGATCTACTATCAGACAGCCAAAGTCATCGAGGCATGCCGTTAGACCCGAAGCTGTCGCTGGCGGATACTAAGCTATACAATTGACAACATATTTAATTACTTCTTTCTGCTAACGACGTAACGACTTCATTTTCGAGGACTTAAGGATTGTGCGCTTACCTTTGCTAAGCAGTAGTCTTATATTTTACCTTTGTACAATCTATAGCATTTAAGTTGACGGCCGACAGACTTTTTATAATGATTACATTGCCAAGGTGAAAGTAATTGCGAAAAAGTAGGACTTGGTACTGGAGGGTTTGGATCATAAGCTCTCATACTTCTGTTGTACTATCAATTGGCTGGGACAATTAAATGAAAGTCACTAATGTATAAATAATACACATATATTTATTCATTAATGACTGAATAAAATAGAACCAAAAGTTCGCTTCGCCTGACGGAGGACGACTGACCAACAGTCGCCGCGAAATAACGCATCGTGCTGCGTACCTACTGATGTTAAATTCGTGCAGATACTTACATACACAAGTAAAAATGCGCTCTGGGTGACATTCGATCTACAGACAGACGGGTAGGTACCAAATAAAACCTTACAGGAGCTTTTATTATCCAGGTACTTATAATAATCTTTTATACAGTTTAACACAGCAGCGTAGGTACATAAGTATTGGGATTTTTTGTGAATTTTTTATTTTGGCGACAGGGTTCAAATTAAGTCTAGTTTATCAGTTGTTAGACGTTGTAAAACAGTGCTTTGTAATAAAACCCTTTGGGGTCATATCAAATTATTAGTTTTAATCTGTGCTTTTTCGTTCATAAATAGATAAAGTTTTAATAATCATAAAGTCTAGTAAGTTCAAAAACAACTGTAGCTCAAATATTAGTTGTGCTTTCATGTCTACTCCTCTGTGTTGCACTGTGGCAGTGTGGCTGCCCCGACGCTGGTGACAAACCAGAATAGTGGGTATGTGCGGTTCAGGTTCAATCAGTGGCTAACCTACTGGACTGGAGTAGTTTACCCACTCAGCCGCGTGTTGTGCTTTCCGCCCTTTGGAGGATCATTCAGGATCAGGTAGAAATTATTGGCCGAACAGCTCCCACACCTTACCAAACCAACCTGGTCGTAGCACAATCAAATTCTGCAGATCAACTGCGTAGCTCTGGCCCTCCATATCAAACAACCTGTACCAGGTAAGCACGTTGGATGAGAGACTGCCTAAACCCCCTTTTGATAGGAAAACCTATGATGCCCAGGATGCGCATTGCGGCCAAGATGAAGTGTAAAAAATATAAATAAACATTTACTTGTATAATATAGTTAGTAGGTATTAAGGGTATCTTAAACCTTAAATGACCTCTGGTAAATACCACTGTAAGTTTATAAAATCTAATGCTTATAAATATTTGAGTCTTTAATGATGGTAGGTTATTGTATTTTGATATTTATTTTCAGGTTGAAATTAAGCATTAAATATTGCTACCTTTTTTAAATCTGTAATATCTTTGGGTGGGTACATTTAATACTTTGGAAAATCAAGACAGTCAGATGACTCCCCTTTGCTTATCTTCATTCTAGCACACACTTTCGTTTGATTTTTTTTCTATCTGTACCTAGACAATTTTACGACCATGGAAAAAGAGAATGTCATTGATTGAATAACCTTTTCCCTATTGTTAGTTTGAGGAATGAGTCTTGCAGATTTTCACTATTGACGATAGACACTGAATAGACACGCATATCTGTATTTTGTTGACAACCGAAATATAATTAAAGTTTAACTAACCGAATATAAAAATCTCTTATGTAGAGTACGACTACTTTTATAAGTAGCATCGGCAAAATTCAGCTGCGCAGAGAAAGGCAACCTAAAGTCGATTAAATACGCTAAACCTAACTAAAGTGGAAACGCTAACCTTAACCGTTAAGATTTCAAATCACCAAAATCAGAATTTCATTAATTCTCGTTCAAAATCAGAAAATGACATTTCTGCGCAGGTACATCGGTGTAACTTATAAACGTTGTACTACTGTAGGTACTTCATTTCAAACTGCCTTTGTGCCTGCTTGCACAAAGCATCTATTCGTACGTAAGATTTCTGGAAACAGCGGGATTCTGTAAACAAAGTTGGGGTCTCTCACGATCTTACTAAATGTTCTGAATTGATTTTCACATGAAACTTTTAAAGAGGTAGATGGTTCAAACAACGTAACTATAACATTAGTGCAAACGCTGAAAATAAGAAGTTTGCTTAATGATGAATTAAGACTATTTTTTCTAATGTTATAATACATTAATCATTAATTCGGACCAAATCTTGATTCTCGATTATGTAATTTGTTTATTTGAGCTGTAATTATAAAAATATAAGTTACATTCAATATGAAAATTAATCAATTAAAAACATTTATGAATCAAGCAGCAGCCGCTAATCAAACTATGTACTTTCATGGTTTGTATTATTCCAAGCACCTTTAGATCACCCATTAGGTACCTACTACAGCTATTTGCTGAATACAGGACTTTGTGTAGTTTCATCAATGTTGTTTCAATCAATATCATCATCCTATCCTTATCCCACTCTTAATGTAGGGTCGGTGCAAACTATATTCTTCTTCCATTCACTCAGCACATCTTAGCACTGGCATTTTTCGCATGCAGGTAATTCTCCACGCACTCCATCTATACTTTCTTAGGTCCTCCTCACTTATGTCCGCTCACATTCATCCATAACTCTTCTGGTAATATGTCATCCCTCCTCATCAATATGACAGGATAGCCTGGTGGGGCCACGCTATCCTGTCACTTCTTGTCTTCTTTCAGTGGTGCTACTTTTTCTTATATTCTCTTCCAAATCTTATCCATTCTAGTCGCAACACAAATCCATTTTAACATTTTTATCTACACCACGTGTAACTCCTCTTTCATCCATCGCCCCTGTTACCCAACATTCATCCCCTTGATTGTGTAACTCAAAATCTACCGCGATCGCTTCCAATTTTGACAATCACAGTACATCCACCACGGCTTTTTAAATGATGTCGATGCAGTCTTGTGTTGACGGTGCAATGACAGTCAAACTTAAGGCGATCGTGATAGGTTTTTTAAGATAATAAACTATCACATTGATACATAATGACAGGTCTGATGATCTATTCATAAGGGCCGTTCCAGTTAAGCACGGATTTGCAACATTTTCAACATATTTAGCATTCAACGCGTTTCATTAGCCTTTGGTGTTAAATTTTCGAGCTGGTTTCGTGTGTTCCACTTAAACATTTTTGCCACGAAAATTTAACATCAAATACCCATGCTAATAGATGGGTCCTCCGACACCATTTTTTGACAGCTTTCAAATTTGACATTTGGAAATTTTTTCATGAACCAAAAAGATTCTGTGGAGTGTGTGAAACTAGTAGATTTCAATAATAAATTGAAAGATATTTATAGTTTAAGGCGATTTTGAATTGTATTATTTGAAATATCAAGTTACTGAACTAAGTAGGTGAGGCGTCAAAATTCAGCACGAAAAATCAGTTCATACCGTTTCATTTGTACCAATTAGCGCGGCTAAAAATGTCAACATTTCTTATAAGAAATACTACTACTACACGGCTATAGACAATAAGGTTGTTGTCTTGGTCAATTTACGGACAGTATTTACACATTTTTATGTGACATGTGTGTGAAGTCGACCAACCCGCTCTTGGCCTCGTCTAGCACAGTTCGGTTTCAGCATTCATTCCTTCCACGTACGTGTATAAGCCCTGGAACGAACTCCCAGCTGCGGTGTTTCCTGAGCGCTAAGATATGTCCTACTTCAAAAGAGGCTTAAGAAGAGTGCACTTCTCTCCAGGTAGGCAGTGACTAAACTGTGCCCCTGGCATTGCAGATGTCCATAAGCGGTGGTTACCACTTAACATCAGGTGGGCCATTGGCTCGTCTGCCACCGTTAGCAATAAAAACAAGCCACCGACAAAGCGACAGACGTGTGCGTTGAGTCGTCGGTCATAAGAGTCGGAGGAAAAAATGGGGCCGAATATCGGACCTTACATAAAGTCGGTCGTGTGAGTTTGCCGCAATACTGCGTTTCTTAAAATCCACAACTTTCGTACGGGCATGCAGAAGAGCAGGTAACGTTTGTCATTTCGACCTTTAAAGTATATTTTTATAGTCGATCATTACATGATTTGTGATCGTTGGACGATTAGAAGAGTAAATTACCTGGACGGTGGGACTCACCACTCACCACTCACTGCCATGAGCGCCCGTCGGCGCCGCGCTGGCCAGTTACTACGCAATGTACATACGCCAACAGGCATTTACAGATCGCTCTTTAGTGCCCTTAAGTCACTACGCTTGACGAGTTGCCTTGTCCTTGTACTTCGGTTTAGAAGAAGATAACAAAACGCAATGTCACTTGGATATCGCAAGTTCTTTGAATAAAGACACATTTTAATTCTTTATTCTGGTAAATAGTATTTTAAAGTATCCATGGCTAAATACGAATTGTTTAAAATATAAATAATGTAAAAATATAAAATAGATAAAATAATCAAGCATATTTTCACATGCCCGATGAAACGAAATAATCTCGGAAGAATAGAATCACTGTGTATAATGGAACCGAGCAAGCTGTTAAAACGTCTGTTCCCAGTGAGTCACACTTAATTTTGTGCACTTCCTCGTTGAGAAAAATGGTATATTGTACACTAATTATGGCGTAGGTTGACTTTTACTGACTCATTTGGTTTTGTACTAGTTAGGACTTGTTAGTAAATTTCGTTGAATGATCCTGTGCCGCATAGAAGATATTCGACCTCTATCGTCATCTAACTAAACTATCAGTTGGATAGGTACCGGTATTGAAATTTATCTGGTAGATGCTTTGATAAAAAAACATTAAATGTTCTTTTAGATATACCATGTTTCTGGCATCCGCACTGTAATCACTAGGGTCAATATATCAATATATGTATAACGTAGAGCAGCATTATACGGCTATACTAGCGGCTTGACGACATAGAAAAAAAGATATTAGTTCATAATTTCATATTATGATAACGAGAACAATGCTTTGTATTGTTGTCGATCGACACAAAATGTATACGCTCACTGCTGGGTATTCCCTCTATATCAAGCGGGGGTTCCCAAACTTTCGGGCGCGAAGTCATATCGGGGGGGATGAGCGCGTGACAAATTTAAAAATCTCTATGTAAATAAAATCCATACATTTCAACAACTAATTTTACGTTGTAGATTTTTAAAATCAACCTTGGTGTTTAAAATACAGGTGTATCTGAAAACAGACGTGTCCCACGTGAAATGTTTGGCGTTCAATGTTGCAACAGAGCATAACGAACAACCAGCCATCGTACCAGCATAAATATGTTCTTTTTGTCGGTGTTTCTCTCCTAACAGTATTTCTTTAAATTGAAACTTATTATGTTGTATATTTTGTGACAGTAAAAGTTTTGATTTCAATGTAATCCTCTTTTTATACATGCCCACAAAATTTAGTGTGAAGGGGGGCGTGAAAGGTCATTAATTCATTTGAACAGGAAGGGGCGTAGTACAAAAAGTTTGAGAACCTTGCTCTAGGTATCGATTAAGAGGAAATCGTACAGTCCGTTTGTCCATACAAACGTAGTCCCCCGTTTCCTTCCTGGATAATGGCACTTGTTGCTCTATTTATTTCCAATTAAATCAATGGCCACTATAAACATGTTCCCGTGTTTTTATTTCGTTAATTATTAAAAGAGATTTTAAACCTTCGAAAACCTAAAGATCGACCTAATTTTCTGCTGTTTTCAAACGTCCAGCAAACGAATTGAAAGAAGATTCTATGAAAAAAGCAAAACATAGGAACACAGATAAAGCCTTGCTTTAATTTTTAACGCAAAAACGAATTAAATCGGTCAATTTTTCGCGGAGAAAACAGGGGACTACGAAACGTATAATATTTTGTGTACTTTTCATAGGTATTTTCGGTCTCAGCTGCAGTTGTTCCTATCGCGTTCAGTTCAGTTGTTCGTACACACAGCGCGACAGCAATACATTTTACAAATACCTATTTTTCAATTCTTTCGACCTTGCTGTTTCCTTTTAAAATCACGAGATTTTCATTCCGCAACATCAACTAATTTGTCAAGAGTATAGTATTGCTGTGTACTGGTGAGTGCACCTCTGCCCTGAAGAGCGCCAGCCACCTCCCTCTCGAGCAGCATGCGTCCATCAGATAGTGTACCCTTTGTCGTGTCACAAAAAATCGTAACAATATTGACCTAGCCGTGTTTTCAACTCCAGTACTTAACTGCTGCACAGAGTAAGTATAGCACAAAAGGAATGTCTTTCTTTTGTGTTTGTAGACGTGATTGAATCGATTGTGTGTAATCAATATGCTTTTGTTTCTTATCGAAGTCAAGAATATTTGATATCGTGCAAAGTGAAATCATATTTATTACGAGTTGATATTGCAAGAAACCGTTTGAGAATTGAATTTTCTGATCTGGCAGGTTTTTGGTTCAATTTTGAATTTAGAATAGCTATAGTAATCTTCTCTAATATATAAACTTCTCGTGTCACAGTGTTTGTTACGAAACTCTTCCGAAACGGCTTGACCGATCTTTATGAAATTTTTTGTGTACATTGGGTAGGTCTGAGAATAGGTCGTAAACTATTTTTTATATTATGGCGAAACGTAGTTCACCAGCACAGTTAGTAATATATAAAAGTCTTTTAATTGACACCGAATGAGGAGAAGCCGCGGGCAAATTTTTTTTACAATAGCTGGACCTTGAATCACAAAATACGATCCTCACATTTAGCATACTCACTTCAATCCAGCGCCTGTACTGTACTACAATTGTCGACAAGAATATGGTTGGCTAGATGATTAGCATCTCCTATCAAATTTTTCACGTTAAGAGGATTGTGAAGCTGTAAATTTTCATACAAAAAGCGATAACGCTTTTCTCCCTCTTTACATAGTCCAATTTACATAGTTTTTGGAAATGTTGTAGATATAATGTACGTTTTGATTTTGAAGTAATTTTGCTCGGAATATAAATTATTAGCATCTAAATATCTATATTTTAGACTTAAAAACTACATCGAGCATTTTTATATTTTTCGACTAAATTATACTGAATTACAAAAAAAGCAAAACGTACAAACATATACTAAGGTATACTGAATCTAATGAGACCAAAAGTGTCTAAATTCGTAAAGGTAAAATTCTTATTGAAATATTGTTCGCCCGGAACAATATTTCAATAAGAAATGTAGGCACTTGCCTCGGACTTTCAACTCTAAGCGGTGTTCAAAAAAATGCATTTTTGAAAGTGCATACTCGAGCCATGAATTGGCACTTCACAGTCGTCTTAAAGTACTGCAATATTTCAAGATCACTAAATGAGGTAGGTTAGTGGCATAGTTATTTAAACTGTATGCATTACCTCCAGACAGATTATTCAACGACTTCTTGAGACTGCCCGGCTGGCCATTGAAGACACCTCACCTGAAGATGTCTCTAGGGACGAAACGCGATTCCAGGATTTATGTTTAGTTTTTATTTAATTTTCTTCAATTAGGTTTTTTTTGTAATTTGTTTTTTAAAGTATCTTATTTTCTCATATAGTGGTTACATCGAATACTAAACAGAGTTACAGATTGACCCTTGTGCAACATCTGATTTCAACGTACTTATAAAGATAAAATTATCAGTTTAAACAATATTGTGTGACGCTAATAGTATATTACCTTGTTTGTGTGAATTTTGCAGGCTAATTTGTGCAGCAGTATGGGAAATCGAGCGAACATGTTGATCAAAAGCCTTATTAAAGTCTGTACCTATAGAATCAGATAGTTATCAAGAAGCTGTGTTATGTGTATTAACTTACCACTTTAAAAAAGAAAAGCCCAGTAATCAGCACAACAGTGTAGTATTTAATGGAGCAGTATATGATAGAATCGACTGAACGAGTTTAACAAAAACTTAGTAAAGTCTACAGTATCAAATGTTCGTCTAAGTTTTTTTTTACCATTAGATTGTATAATGTCGCGTCATCTTAAGGGGGAGAACTACGTAAGGTTCGTAACAGTATATCTGTTACGCAAACAGAAAATTGTAAAGAAACTACTTATATTAAGTAGTTTAAAAATCACTTCACATTAACTTATTGCAGCTTAAATCACCAGTCTAGCTAGACACTTGTTGGTGGTATGTGTGTATCCTTAGATTTGTGCGAGAATTTATTTTAACACGGATGGTGACGAATATGTCGAATGATATATTTATGCCATTGTCACCTGAGTTTATAATTGTCAGAATTTAATTCGTTGATCGGGAACTGCTGTCAAATTAATTAGTCACCGTAATGACATATGCGATCGTAATTTTCTAAAAACGAGACGATGCAAGAGATTTACTGGAAAAAACATAGTTGGAATAATAACCATTCGGGTAACTATGATCCGTACCTATATCCCACTACTAACCTTACCGAAGAATACAATAAATTTTTTATTTAGGTTTAGGTTTAGGGCGTAAATACGTGTGGATGTACGCCTCTGTAGCGCAAACAAAGCGTCCGGTTTACATACGTACAACAATCCTTCAATGTCCATATCTGTAGTATGTTATAATAGTATTATTTAGCATCATCATTCGGATTCCTCTTTTGATGTGATACCTATGATGTAGTCAAGAAGCCCTTGATGCAATCGTATGTTCTAAACCAGTTATAAAGAGATGTACAGCCAGTGGAATACGTTAGTACACAGATTCCAGAATACTTTGAGAAATGTCTACTGGTAACTCCTAATAACTTCCGGACCCATAAATCGAGCCACTTTTCACTTTAATTTATTAAGATTATATCGTCCATAACACTTAAAAACTGTTTGGTCGACCAAAAATTTTATGCAAATTTACAAATAATAATCAGCACATCAGACTGAACATGAATATATCAGCTATGAAATTGCATAAAAACTTTTTGGATTTTAAATATGTTTTTAAAGTTATGGACGATAAAATCCAATGTGGAATGTGGCTCATCTAGGTGTCCCGGAGTGTATTAACAGATCTAAAATAATCATTCCTAGCTCCTGTTAATAATATAATAGGGACATACTGGATTAATTACTTTCGCCATTTAAAAAGTTGGAATGACGCAATGAGATATCGTGGAGTGTACAATATAGTCACTGAGGCCTGACAGTTTTGATACTATTTACTTGAGCATAAGTATTTAATACTTTTAACTTGAGCATAAGTATGTTAATTAAATACATATTAAGAGATCCTAGAGTCCTAATAATAAATATGATGGGGACATACTGGATCCTTTGTCCATTGAAAAAAATTAAATGACGCAATGAGATATCTTGATCTTGTAGTCTACAATACTTCGTCTATTTTACTAAAACATACGTATGAATGGTTGTGCTCGGTACTAGGTTTTGGTTTGACAAATAATCAATTTTACGGAATGTAAAATTATAACGGTTTTGTAGATGCTGCATAGAGAGCAAGTACTCCCAATTCAAGCCTACCCAAGTTGTTTTTGTTAAAACTGTTGACACGACGAATGTTATTTCTGCTAACTTTGTTGCAAGAGTCCCCCTACGATCCGCATCAGTAACACATTATGAAATAGTTAAAGATAATTATTATTACGGGTGCACAATAGTATTCAATGAGCTAAATCAAGCAAGTAGATGGTTTTTGTTATTTTTATGTATTGTACTCTTAACACCGTAGTAGCATATAAACAAAAATATTATAGAGGAGTCGAGCCACAGTAAAGTCCATATTCCAAAAAGGCATGTTCAAAGGTATCATTGTCACCATCACAGCAGAGTATCCAAAATCGTCAATCCTCGATTTATCTTTACATAGTATAAAACAAAGTCGCTCCCGCTGTCTGCACGCTTAGATCTTTTAAACTACGCAACAGATTTTAATGCAGTTTGCAGAGTGATTCAAGAGGAAGGTTTATATGTATAACTGGCGACCCGCCCTGGCTTCGCACGGGTAATAGCTTAATATAAATTATCCACGCTGGCAAAACCGCGAGCGAGTCGCCAATTACAAATATAAGATGTAAAGTTCAATCAAATCCATTCATCTTTTTGGGATAGCTGATGTGCTCTACACATTTAAATTGTATGACTCAATTCAAATTCTTACGACCGTGTAGAAATTTCAAATATACTTACAGTTTTTGAGAACATGAATTTGTATATAATTATTTAAAGAGTAACTATTCCAACATTGAACAGTGCAGGTATTGTCCTTCGGACTCATCTTTGCCTAACTAGTGCAAGCAGAATCAAATGATACTCACCAAGATTTGCGGCCTCTTCCACATGTTCGTAGATTTATCCTTTATCTAAATTAAAATCGTAAGTTTACCTTTTCCTGGATTCACCACATTCCCTTCGGTATTTGGCGCCAATTTTGTATGTTTATTATGCTACACTTTCTTATAGCTAATAAAACTAGTACCTAGAGAGCATAATTTTAGTGCCTATAAAGTACCTACTTTGCTCCAGTCTACTTTATTCATAGCCCCTAAGAGTGATTACTATGGTACGTTAATTACTAAATATAACATCTTAGATTACACAGGTCCGCTATTCAATGTCAATGTCACTTTAATCATCAATTCCTACTGTTCCTAAGGGTATAAACACAATCATTGTAAAATATCATTTATTAAAAGTATCAAATGTATCTTACAGCTAAAACCTAGATTCAAAAGCTTGAGATCATATATCAATGACGTGTGTGTTGTCAGTAATGATAAAAATGAAGTAGGTACAATGTTTACTGATTTGAAGGTACGTATAGCTACCTGAACGCAATGAAAGCATCTCCCAGTTCTCCTCCAACGATGTGCACTCCCCCCTCGGGAATAGAGAGGCCGCGAAAGAAATTCCTAATATCCAGGGCATTGGCGGACCACGGTAGGTTCTGCAGCCTGATGATGACACTCATGGTTGCTGGCGCACTGGGCGGTATCTATAAACAACGAAAAAACGCGTCCATTGCTTGATTCTCAGTGTTCTTAAAACATTGGCACAAACACTTTCAGTATCACACCGACACACTTCACGATAATTGAAAGGAGTGCACCCTTGTGCTATCTATCACACACTAAAATAAATAGGTTTAACTCTTTTTCGATGCACATAACACGATCAGAATTAAGATAATGAGGTGTTTAACTGCGTATCATTAAATAAGTGGCTAATGCACAATAAGTAATGACCAAACAACGGTTTATTGTAATGTGCCAGTTGAGTGGTCATCACAATAATGAAACTTAATGATTCCCAAGACATTCAGTTAGTCCAGTTCTATTTACTGATGGACTAGACGTGGCGTAACCCGATTATTAGCTATCATTAATAAAACAAAAACTGCATTCGCAGTTGGTAGATGCATTCCGCATTACTTTGCACTGTTTACAGCTACATTCATGAGGATTCTCAACATGATATAACAACACAACAATAATCTTCAACTCCATGTCATAATAATAAAAAAAAAACATTCTATTTATAACATCATTGCTCCAACCAAACGCACCTTGAAATGATAGCATCTTCTTGTGTGAAATGAAAATGCATTGACTAGGTAGTTTATTATTTAATTTAAGATATATAGAGTTGAAGTCTAATGGGGAAGAAAGGATCTATAACCATTTATTCGTCTGTTTTTCGTTTGAATAAATTCATAGCTATGATAGGTACTACTATTTCATGGTTATGAATTAATGGAAAGGAAAAATGTGGTTCAGACGAGACTGGAAATGCTGCCAACATCCCTTATGTATCTAGATAGATACTGTTTTTTCTGGTTTTGCCAGAATATCAGCGCTTTGCCCGGATGTCCCGTAATGTGGACAAAATCCGTCATTGAGCTACGAACGACTCTTTAAAACTGCAGCGGCATACACTATTATTTGTTGATGAGATGGAATTTGGTTCAATCACTTGCTTTTGAAAGTACACAGATATTTATCGACAAAAATAATTTTCTGGAACAATTAATTTCTCAAGATGTTTATTAGCTACACATTTAAAATGTCTACCCCGTAATTTATTTCGTACCGTTTCATGTTTTTTTTTTCTCCATAACCCAGCACCAATCAATATTCTAACTTCAATAAATATTTCAATTTTACCGCTATTACTAGTGACCGTATTAAGTACCGCAATTTTGCACAATTCCATGGCGAATTTAAATATGGACATTACCATTTTTCTGATCTGTTTCATCATCATCATCACAGCTCATATACGTCCCCACCGAGGGGTTCGAGCCTACCCAATGTTAGAGTGATTAGGCCTTAGTCAACCACGCTGGCCCAGTGCGGATTGGTCGACTTGACATACATCATTGAATTTCTTCGCAGATGTATGCAGGTTGCCTCACGATGTTTTCTTTCACATAACAAAAAATGTATTTTATAATATAAAAATTATGAAATTCCAAATCACGCAATGAAACGGGCAAATCCAGACAAACACAATGATTGAGGTCATTACCCCAAAATTGCACTAACTAATGCGATCATTAAGTAATCTTTCACAACGTGTAAGTATTATTTAATTTGCAAGTAATAAGTAACCTGTAACAGGTTTTAAGCACGCCAGCGACACCAAAGTATGCGCCACTGGGGTCTTGTCTATTTAGTCCTACTGATATTAGAACAGAAAGGAGAATTTGGTTTGACTTTGGTAGAACTTTCGCCAAAGAACTATAAGTATGGAATGTATCACAGCACCACAGCAGCCTTACAGTGAACCTGATTCGTAGTTGGTTGTAAATTATATTAGACGTTTGTCTTGGGACTAACGTTCGGTGCATAAACTTATCAGGTAGGTACTCATACAAAATGCCTAAAACGACAACTCCATAGATTGTATACTAACAAAATATAAAGGCACCCTACGCATTCGAAATTTTTGAAACAGGAAAAAGTAATGCAAATAATTTTCTGCGAAAGTGATCTTTTGTCATTCTGCACTTTTTGAAAATGTGACCATTGTGTGAAAATAACAGATTATCGCAGTAATTTTGCGAATATCACGCCCCACCTTAAAACTAAAATTATTAGATTGTCCTTTTTTACAAAAACCTCAATGAAAGTTGACAACTTCCATTGAGGTTTTTGCAAGGAAGGACTTCTCTTTAAAACTAAAATTATTAGATTGTCCTACATTACAAAAACTTTAATGAAAGTTGGTAACTGCCGTTGAGGTTCTTGTAAAGGACTTTTATTAGACACAAGATGTTTCGTTCGTTATTGTGACAAAAGATGTATGTTTGTGCCACAGTATGTACACAAATAAATTGCCCGTGGTACGAACGAGTAATTTCACTGCCTACTGCTAAGTGACAATTAAGCCTTCTTTCTGTGCCGCTCTGCCCGTTTGCGCCGACTCTAATAGGCAATAGTTACCATTAGTTTGCCTGAGATCTTTTTACCTCGCATTTTTTAAAATAAAACAGTGTCCGTTTTCGCACACACATAATATTCAAAGCATTCTATCAAGTCATACAAAAAGAATATGGCGTAGGTAAGGGGGGGGGGGGGGGGGGGGCTTGGGTTTAATCTGGAACCCCCCATCGGAAAAGATATACCTATGGATTCTGGCATGAAACAATAGCCTACGTATTAGTGCTGTTTACTGAAGTCTCATCAAAACAATCTATTTCATTCAATTTTACTTACAACTTACACTTAGCTAATAAATTGTGATCTCTAGAATTTTATATGCTAAGCTAGTTTTCTGCAGTAATCAAAATGGTAATCACAAATCATACCAGTAAAGAAACAGATGGATTACCTAGTTTTGCCATTAATTATCATTTCTATACTTTTACTAGCAGTGCCCGCGAACTACGTTTCGCTATCAAAATGCTTAACACAGTGTTTAGTTTTTCCTTCATTTTATTCCATAATTATTCAACTTTATTCTGCCTTTCTTGAGCAGCGGCCATTTCGAAATTAGGACAATTTTCGTAGGTTCGTAATGCTCTAGGTACTCTTCAGGGCCTACTTTCATTTAATACCCATATTGCTGGGTTTGAAAAGAAACTTATCCGCCTTTTTTGAGCGGCGGCCATGTTAAATTTACGTCAATGTTGCTACGTTCATAGTGCTCTACTGATCAAGGCCTTTCATTTGATACCCATATTGCTGGGTTTGGAAACGAACTTATATCCGTTTTTTTGAGCGGCGGCCTTTTTGAATTTTGTGCGATTTTCCTAGGTTCATAGTGCTCTACTCTTCAAGACCTTTCATTTAATACCTATATTGCTAGGTTTGGAAACGAATTTTAATCCACCTTTTTTGAGCGGTGGCCATGTCGAATTTACGTCAATATTGCTAGGTCCATATAGTACTCTTCTCTACTCATCAAGGCCTTTCATTTGATACCCATATTGCTGGGTTTGCAAATTGCAAATGGCCTTTTTTGAGCAGCGGCTATGTTAAGAAATGAACTTTTATCCACCTTTTTTGAGCAGCAGCTGTGTTAAATTTATGTCAATGTTGCTAGGTTCATAGTGCTCTACTCATCAAGGACTTTCATTTGACACCCATATTGCTAGGTTTGAAAACAAACCTTTATCCTTTTTTTGAGCGGCGGCTATGTTGAATTTAGGTCGATTTTTCTAGGTTCCTAATGCTCTACTCTTCAAGGCCTTTCATTTGATACCCATATTGCTGGGTTTAAAAACGAACATATATCCATTTTCTTGAGCGGTGGCCATGTTTAATTTAGGGCAATTTTCCTAAGTTCATAATGCTCTACTCTTTGAGGCCTTTTATTTGATACCCATATTGCTAGGCTTGGAAACGAATTTTTATCCATCTTTTTTGAGCAGCGGCTATGTTGAATGTATGTCAATGTTGCTAGCTTCATAGTGCTCTACTCATCAAGGCCTTTCATTCGATACCCACATTGCTGGGTTTGATATCGAACTTTTATCCTTTTTTTTGAGCGGCGGCCATGTTGAATGTAGGTAGATTTTCCTAGGCACCTAATGCTCTACTCTTCAAGGCCTTTCATTTGATACCCATATTGCTGGGGTAGAAAACGAACTTTTATCCATTTTTTTGAGCGGCGGCCATGTTTAATTAAGGGCAATTTTCCTAAGTTCATAATGCTCTACTCTTTGAGGCCTTTCAGTTGATACCCATATTGCTAGGTTTGGAAATGAATTTTTATCCAGTTTTTTTGAGCAGCGGCTATGTTGAATTTATGTCAATGTTGCTAGGTACATAGTGTTCTTCTCATCAAGGCCTTTCATATTTTGATATCCATATTGCTGGATTTGGAAACGAACTTTATCGGCAGTCATGTCGAATTAAGTCAACGTGGCTAGGTTCAATGTGTTCTACTATTTAAGTCCTTCGTTCGATATCCATGTTCCTTGGGTGGATCCAAAAAAATATGATCTGTCATTTTACACATTAGGATCAAGAGTCCCGTCGCGTCCCTCTACGCGTAACCCAGAATCATTGCAGTCAGATATTTTTTTTATATCAATATTCATCTATTACTTTTAATAGTTTTAAATGGATAAAAGAGTTTGATTCCTTAGTCATAATGTAAAAACATATAACACCTTTCAAACCCCTTTACCCTTGAAAAGGGTATCTTCACTTTTCAACATTTCAAATATTTCAAAAATTGTACCTATTTTGTGAAAATTTGTCAAGAATTAAATCAACCTACAAATTTTATTGTGACGTGATATTGTCATAAAAAATGCTTTATACATTGGTTGTATGGGTTGATCCTTTTGCCTTACCACCACGCGACGACATAAGAAAAAGACAATTTAAACTTCTAAACTTCTTGGGTGGCGAAATGCAGATGGGCACAGCCATTAACAGAAAATATTTAATTTTGTACACTATGTGACAGACTTGTCAAAATAATTTCACGTGCACCATGTTGATTTTCTACATAAGCATTGTTCGAAAATTTTATTTGGTATTTTTCAAACTATTTATTTAAAATGAACTACTTCAACCCCATTGCACCCCATCCAGGGATGATGGTATTTGGTGTTGAAATCGATGTTATTTTCGTAATCTACGACCCGAAAAACCATGAAAACGGCATCAATGTCGATTTTGACATTTTATCAGTTTATCACCCCATCTCACCCCTTTTGGGGATGAATTTCAATAAAATACGAAACACGTCTTCCATTAATTCTGTTAAAGAAAGTTTATGCAAAATTTGAAGTAGATTCGAAAACGGAATCACGATGTCCCATACAAACTTTTCCCCCCATTTTCACCCCCTTAGGAGTAGAATTTCGGAAAATCCTTTCTTAACGGACGCCTACGTCATACAAAGAACACACCCTGCAAGTTTCAAGTCTCTACGATCAGCGGTTTAGGCTGTGCGTTGATCCGTCAGTCAGTCAGTCAGTCAGTCATTCATTCAGGACAAAGCATTTTATAGGTATAGATTACAGTGACATTATATGGTATCATTCTATATCAGGTAGCCACAACGCAGCAGCCTCGGCTAAGACCACACCTGAACCTCTCCCCCGCAATCAGTCGTCGCTTTCATAGTTTTACCAACAAATACATACCAGAGTGGTGTGATGTGACCAGGGGGGTTATTGTCTAGGAAAAAATCTATCACTATCGCCTTTAATTTGACAGCCATTGCGCCGTGAACAAAGACTGAAAGGAGTGATGGATGGACTGCGACTGTCAAATTGAAAGGGGACGGGATAGATTTTTTTTCTTAGACAATAACCACATAGGCGTATACAGAGGGGGGGGGGGGGGGGGGGGGGTGCCCATCCCAGTGTGGTCTAGTGCCCAGCCCAGGATGTTAGGCTACCGTTTCAAAATTCTATGATGGACGCCAAACAGTGATAACTACAAACAAAAATCAAGGGCAAGGCCCACCCCAGAAAAAAACTAGATACGCCAATGAATAATCCTGCAGCCACTCACTGCAAAAGTGCAAAGCCCCAACTGCCAGGATCATTTATGAGAATTCACTTTGACTTATGTATAATAGTATAGTGCCCGAAAGAAAACCAGAAAGTCACATACGCGTTCGTTTGTTAAAACGCATAGAACTGCACACGGGAATGATGTAATCACGTATTCTCATTCGCATACATTGCGTTCCATGCATTTAAACTTAACAAAGGCGTATGCGACTGACTAGGTTTGCGGGGTCAGCAGGAGCACGGGCTACCAAGACTGGACTTGAGTCATCCATTATCTCACAATTTTAGTGACAATCTCTGTCTTTAAGAGTAGCACGGCGGCGCGTATTAAGTGTGACTGACGTTATAAATTTTCTTGACGTTCGTCAAGGAACACGTGCGACTGAGATTTATCACAAATTTTTGGCGTGCCTGTGCGCCAACTGCTGTAGTTGTAGCAAGGGCTTTAATACTTTAGAAGATGTAGCAGCAGTCGGAGAGCAAAGAAATTGTGATAAAACTCAGTCACACGTGTCCCTTGACGAGCGTTTATAAATTTTTATCACGCCAGTCCCACTTAATACGCGCCGCCGTGCTACTCTTTAAGATATAGAAGTTATGTCACTGAAATTGTGAGATAATGCGTGACTCGAGTCCAGTCTTGGCAGCCCGTGCTACGCCTGCAGGGCTGCGTTCGAAAAATCCTCCGAGTACCACTCCGTCACCCGAAGTCTGTCCGAGAACATTTCGGGTGCACTCGGGAGTGTTGGAGTGGCGTATCCGAGAACGCTACGGAGTGCACTCGATCCGTATCAGCTCAGAATGTCCACTTCTCAAAATGACAACCGGACGCATAATGTCCATTTCTCAAAATGTCAACTTCTTAGAATGTCAACTTCGTACAATGACAACTTCTTAAAATGTCATATTCGCAAAATGACAACTTCTTATAATGTCAACTTCTCATAATGTCAACTTTTAATAAGATTTATTCGCATAATGACAACTCTTCGTAATTTCTACTTTAACGATAAAATCAATGAAAAATGTGATCATTGCATCAGTTTACATAATTTTACCAAAATGTTAGTATGTATCTAATCACGTTTCACCAAAAAGTGTATGCAACATCATAAAACTTGGCAAAAATATTTTTTTATTTCTTATCATATAGATCTTGTTGAGTAATATTTGGTAATGTTGCATGCACTTCCTACTAAAAGTACAAGTGCAGTGTCGATGCACCATAAGATATATTTCTAAATTGGTAGGCATCTAAAGATGGTGAAAAAAAGGCATATTTTTTTTCAATCAACTGTAATATAAGTGCTATATTACCAATCCGCACTGGGCCAGCGTGGTTGACTAAGGCCTAATCACCCTAACATAGGGTAGGCTCGAGCCCCTCGGTGGGGATGTATATGAGCTGTGATGATGAAGTGCTATATAATGTCTTATCCAAAGCTGGGCACCGTTAATCAAATAGTTAACTTCGTTAATCGTTAATCCGTTGTTAAAAAAATTAACTTCGTTAAACGTTAAAACGTTACATTTCGGAAGATTTAACGCAAGTTAACGTTAATCGTTAATCCGTTAACACGTGATAAAAATTGCATTTTTTATATCGTTGCGTTAGTGATCTCCTTACAAAAACTGTTGTTTTGGGTTCTGGAAGTTAATAGGTTAGGTTTAAAAAAAAGCTTGTGAAAAGACAGTGTATAAATATCTAAAAAATAAAAGTGTGTAATTTAATCATCTGGCACAATGTGCATATTCCTCTTCATGAACATTAGCATGTTGAAGTTCTCGTCTGAGAGTGAGGCTCGTTTCGGCTATAAAATATCTTTGCCGGTGGAAAAAAGACGTTCAACTGCAGCGCTCGAGGGTATAGCAGTAGGGTATATTTAATAAACAGATTTATAAATATGTTCCGCGAGGAATGCCGCATCATTAAAAGAGTCTTTGGATTTCGTGTCTAGACACATTTTGACGAGTGATTGAGCCTTTAATGATTTGTGGCTCTTAGGTTTTTCTTTACACTGAGTAACAGAATTAAAAAAGTCTTCCTCATTATCGTCATTGTTACTCGCGTTGCTGCTTCCGTCACTGAAACTGTCCCTGTCCTTTGAACTTTCTGAAGCTTCTTGGCGTAACGCCTCCTCTACCTTTTTTTCCATGCATTTTTTAACTGCATCCACTCGACTGCTGTCGTAAGTTTCTAGCCATCCATATTAACCGGAACTTCGGGTGACAAGCCGCGGCAAGTTGGCACTGTTCATCTTCCAAAAGTGGGCCAAACCTTTTCTCTATGCCATTGAATAAGGCATTGGCTAAAGCTGTGCAATTAACTAAACCCTTAAATTTTATATTTTTTAATTTAAATACTGTTGCAGCAATTGCTGGTAGCAGTGACCCGAGATAGGCTTGAGCTTCTCCTTGAATACCAGTGCGGTATCTTTTTGGTAAATAGTAGGTACCGGATTAACGATTAACGAACTTAGGATGATTTAACGGAAGTTAACGAGTCCGTTAACATTTTTTAAAGTTAACTTAAAAGTTAATCTGTTAATAGAAATGTTAACTTCGTTAATTAACGATTAACGGATTAACGAGTTAATGCCCAGCTATGGTCTTATCATATCACATCGTACAACAAATTCAAACATCACACCGTATAAAAATTTCAGGGAATCATAACGTAAAATACTTACTTAGAATTTCGTAATTTAGATACTGTTTCTAATTCGTAATTTAAACAAACAAAACCGCAAAAAAATAATCAATCAAATGGTTTTGCCAGTTGGGTAATAAGTGCTATATGACATGTGTTATCATCACAGTCATAAAAATAATACAAAAATAATGTCGGAAAGCATAAAATACCTAACTACCTATATAACTGGCACTGCTTTGGATACCTTACCTGCGTCTGATGTTGATACTGTTACCTCGGTATAGTACCCCAAGCATGTATAAAAATATATAATTTGATGAAACAGTGGTTGGTAATGTACTCGATTATATTTTTTCATTACTAATAATATCATTTTCGACTAATATACGATTAAAGTCACAAACATTAGCACCTTCTATACTGGAATATAACGTTTGCCTATTTAGGCATTATCCCTAGATTTTCCCGCGATTATTACTTGAATTACATATTTTTAGATACAAAGAATTAAAACTGACAATTTTTAATAAGTTTCATTGCTGTTCATGTTAAGCCGAAGCACCCATACAAACTGAACAATTCCCTTTGACCCACTTCCCGGTTTCTAATTGAGCCATTGGCGTACTTATTTATGTCAATGGATTGAGCTGAAATTTTGCATGCATATGTATATCGCATGACAATGCAATAATAAGAGCTTGTGTACATTTTTTTTTGTTCTTATTTTTTAAATTGTAATCAAAAGGTTAACCGATAGTTTGTGATAATGCTAACCATAATCAATGATTCACGGTATTGCGGATAGATGGTGCTCGAAGCAATGATAATAAAATGTGATGATTATGTTTTTCATTTAATTTAATCGTTAAACTAGAAATTACGAAGAGTTGTCATTATGCGAATAAATCTTATTAAAAGTTGACATTATGAGAAGTTGACATTATAAGAAGTTGTCATTTTGCGAATATGACATTTTAAGTTGTCATTGTACGAAGTTGACATTCTAAGAAGTTGACATTTTGAGAAATGGACATTATGCGTCCGGTTGTCATTTTGAGAAGTGGACATTCTGAGCTGATACGACTCGATCGAGTAGAATCTCACCCGCTTTAATATAGCAAGCTGTAATTTCACTCTATTGGATTTGGCGGGAAATTGTGTGGATTTTAAAGTTGTTTGTGATTGTGATTACAAATATATCATATTCACACACAATTTGTGCATCTCGGAGAGCGAGGATGAGTTTCTTAACGTCGACAATAAGTTAATTTTAGATGCCAAAGACTATATAAGTATCGTAAGTGACATGATTGTAAAATTGGCCTTCATTTCTGCTGAAGCCAGGTTAGGCCGCGATTTAATTGAATTCATATTCTGTTGGTTTTAGCATTTTCGTAGATGAAACATGGGAATGTAATTCATGCATTATAGCGAACGGACGCGCCGATGAATTATATATCTTCTTATTATTATTTTTGTATATTTGGTTATGTAAACAAAGCAGACAACATCCGTGCCGTTCGAAAACAGCCAACACACCGACCACCCCAACCGGCCACTCTTCCCTCACCACCGACTTACTCCGGGTGATGTTTTCGAACGCAGCCCAGCAGGCGTAGCACGGGCTGCCAAGACTGGACTCGAGTCACGCATTATCTCACAATGTCAGTGACATATTCTCTGTCTTAAAGAGTAGCACGGTGGCGCGTATTTAGTGTGACTGACGTGATAAAAATTTCTTGACATTCGTCAAGGAACACGTGTGACTTGAGTTTTATCACAAATTTCTTGCTCTCCGACTGCTGTTACATCTTTCAAAGTATTAAAGCCCTTGCTACAACCACAGCAGTCGGAGCACAGGCACGCCAAGAAATTTGTGATAAAACTCAAGTCACACGTGTTCCTTGACGAGCGTCAAGAAATTTTTATCACGTCAGTCACACTAATACGTGAAAAATGTGAAGTTGTTTGTATTCTTATATTATTAATGACCTCTTGAAGTCGCCTTTATTTTCTATAAAAAAATGTATTAACATAATGATATCTGTGATATTGACATTATTTAAAACTTGTATTGCTTAAGTTTGTAAATTGACATAATAGGTTGGGGAAAAAGTTTCTTCGCATTTTTTAAGAAAATTCAAAACATTTTTTAATATAGTTTATTTACATTTAAATAAAGTATGTACGTACCATTTTGTTCGATAACTTTTTGCCATCTTGTAGGTAGGGACATGATCCCATTGCTATAGAAATTTTGGGACTTCTGGTCAAAATACCGCGACAAGTGGTTTTGGCAGTCCTCTCGTGATGTTAACCTGACACTGCTTAAAGAATTCTGAAGAGACCGAAACAGGTGGAAATCTGAAGGTGCAAGGTCAGGACTATACAGCGGATGCATTAACACCTCCCAGCCAAACTCTCTTAATTTTTGCTGAGTGGCTAAAGATGTGTGAGGTCTAGCGTTATCATTATGAAAAACCACACCCCTTCTGTTGATTAATTCCGGCCGCTTTCTCTCAACTTCTTGCTTTAATCTCATCAGTTGTTCGCAGTAGAGTTCAGAATCGATGGTCCTGCCTGGTGGTAACAGCTCATAATGAATAATGCCCTTCCTATCCCACCACACACACAGCATCACCTTGTTGCGAGTTAACCCGGGTTTCGCCACAGTCTGTGAAGCCTGACCGGCCTTTGACCACGACCTTTTTCGCACGTTCTTGTCGTACGTGATCCACTTTTCATCACCGGTTATCAGCTTCTTCAAAAATGGTTCGGTTTCATTACGTCGTAATAAAGAATCACAAATGAGTACACGGTTCATTAGGTTTCTTTCAGTGAGCTCGTGAGGTACCCAAATGTCGAGCTTTTTTGTGTACCCAGTTTTTTTCAAATGCGCCAAAACTGTTTTGTGGTCAATTTCCAGTTCTTCAGCTACGTCGTAACTACTGACATGCCGATCTTGCTCCACTTTTTCAAAAATGGCATCCATTTTATCTGTAATAGGGCGACCAGAGCGACGTGCATCTTTGACATCAAAATTTCCGGATTGAAAACGCTTAAACCAAATTTGTGCTACTCTCACAGGCACTGCACTAGGTCCATAAACATCGCAAATTTTTTTCGCGGCTTGCGTTGCATTTTTACCTTTTTTGTAGTAAAATTTTAAAATGTATCGAATTTCTTCATCTTGGCGATACGAAAAACAAATGAAAATCACACATTTTCCTAATTTGAATTTGGAATTATGTTCTTTAAAATTTAAACTTTCAATGATACCAAAACCAGCCAGATACAAATAGTATAGCCAAAGAGATTTTATTACAAGTTTATACATACTATAATGCGAAAAGACTTTTTCCCCAACCTAATATAATTATAATTAATGTTTGATTAAGATCACTAGCAATGTAGTCGTGCCTTTGCAGGGTTCATGTATCTAACTTTTGTTAGTACACGTAGATTCTCTTAAATTTATGCATCAATATAAAAATTTGCTGATACTGTCATACGTTTTTGAAGTTAAGTTTTATTTTTTGTTATAATATTTTTATTTCAAACTTTTTAATTAGTGGATTTATTTTAAAAAACTGTTGTTTTAGTGTATCGAACCCACAAAAAGACTGGAATATAGATTGTATGCTACTATAGTGTCCAGAGTTTGTGCTTGCGCGTTTCAGAGGTATGTGTGGCTCAGCTGGGGGAACGGTACCCCATCTGAGCCACACCGATCTCGAAAACGAAAAGACAGGGAAAATATGTTTAGTGATATAGATAGGCGGCAGTTTGTCGGAGAAGTTTCAGTGTTCATCGGGCTCGCGTTTTAGGGGGCTGTGTGTGTGGCTCAGTTGGGTAACGTTGCCCCAGCTGAGCCACAACTCGAAAACTAAACGACATGACATAGCTAAAATATGTTTGCTGATATAAATAGGCGGCAGTTTGTCGGATAAGTTTCAGAGTTTGTCGATCAACCGTTTCAGAGCTCACCTGCTGCAAAGTTGCTACAACTGAGCCAGCTGGATCTCGAAAACAAAGCGACAAAGGGAAAATCAGTTTGCTGAAATAGTAGCGGTAGTTTGTCGAACAAGTTGCAGAGTTTGTCACTAGCTGAGCACATTTCGGAGATATGTGTGGCTCAGCTGTAGAAACGTTATCCCCGCCACCTGGATCTCGAAAACAAAACGACGTAGCAATATTTGTTTACTGATATAGATAGCTGATAGTTTGTCGATACTTTATTCAAAGATTCAGAGTTTGTTGACGCTCCAATCCAGAGAATCCCTAGAGGAACGGAACATGTCTTTGTCGACTCCGCCAACGATGGAGATGGCACGCGTAGTTTGACAGCTGACCGATGATACATTACGGACATTCTCCAAGACCACGTTGTACTTTATGCTGGTTTTGTCGCCAAAAATGTTGTTTATGCATCACAATATGAGACTCCATAGTGCACGAATCGTTACGGAGTAAGTACATATCGGCGGTCGGGATTCAACAAATGGCATGGCCAGCACAAAGCCCAGCAGGCCTATTACAGATCTCATGGTTTTCAAATTATCATCAATCATTATGAATCATACTGCAAGACGAAAATTAGGATTTTCAGTCAAATTTTTGATTATTCGTTCATTATATCATGATGACATCATTAAAATTATGCCATAGTGATGATATCCTTGGAGATTGTTAATACCAAATGAAGCATTTCATGACATCCTTGTCTCAAAATGTATACCATGTCATACGATGAAAGATCCATAATAGGCCTGCTGATTTGAATCCGATTGAGCACCTTTGGGTCGAGCGTAAACGGAGTTTGTCAGGGTTCCTGCTGTTTCGTCTATTCCTTAACTCACAAGTGCGATTCTTGAAGAGTGGTAGAAGATACCACAATAAGTCATTGTAACGTTGATCCTGGCTCGATTTATTTGCTCCCGATGTAATGCGTTTATGTATTTTTATTGATATTTATTGAAATATTATGAAAATGTTAATGATATTGCAATTAAAATATGTAATAAGTGTTGATTTGGAATTTTGTTTTATTAACTGTACATTGTACAATGTATGAATATTTACGGTAGGCAGACTCTGTATCAGAGTCGGCTTCTTGGGTACCTCCGTCTTACCTATTTCTGCCGCAAAGCAGCAGTGCTTGCATTGCTGTGTTCCGATTTGAAGGCAGTTTCAAGATATCTTTCAATTTCACTTGGCACTGTGCCTTTACATCATATGTTACAAGTTGACAACGTACACTGTGGTACTTGTGGGGGTTGCAGATTTGCTGCAAATCTCACAAGAACCAAATGTATTATAGGGTCTATAGGTGACAGTTCCCACTTACCATCAGGTGGGCAGTATGCTTGTTTCCTAAATTGTATAAAAAAAATATTTGTGAGATTACAAGAAGCAAAAATATAAATCTAATATATAAAATTCTCGTGTCACAGTGTTTGTTACCAAACTCCTCCGAAACGGCTTGACCGATCTTTATGAAATGTTTTATGTACATTCGATAGGTGTGAGAATAGGTCGTAAACTATTTTTTATTACGGTGAAACGTAAGTTCGCCGTTATTATGGCAAAACGTAGTTCGCCGGCACAGCTAGTTTAATATATAAAAATCTTGTGTCACAGTGTTTGTTACTGAACTCCTCCGAAATGGCTTGACTTATATTTATGATTTTTTTTGTGTATATTTGGTAGGCCTGAGATTAGGTCGTAGGCAATTTTTTGTACCTATAAGTTAGGCCCACTTCAGAATTTTTTTGACAATTATTTTGGCGAAACAAGTTTCGCAGACAACGAGTAATTTATAAAAATAGTTTTAATTAACATATTCATGGACAATAAATTCTTAATTATATTGGTAATATGTATTTCTAATTTGTTTGGCTAAGATTCTAAGTCATTTGATGACTTTTCAAATTTCTTTGGACAAAATTTACTAGTGGCTTTGCATTTTCTTTAAAAATGCTAAATAAATTAAAAAATGGTGAATAAATCAACAAAGAAAAAAATTTAACTTTAAAAATCTCGTCTCAGGCGGGATGTTATGCTGTAATGTTATATAGCCTATATAACCTTCCTTGGTAAATGAACTTTCCAACACAAAAAGAATTTTCAATTTGAATTAGTAGTTCCTGAGATTAACGCGTTCAACCAAATAAAGAAACAAACTCTTTACCTTTATAATATTCGTAAGTATACAGGGTGTAACTGAACACCCCAATAACATTTAAAGGTATGTATCCATTAGAAGTAACGATTCTGTAGGAAAAATATTAGGGCTAACAAACCTACTTTTTTTCCCATACAAACTAAATAAATTATTTTTTGGTATTAAGTGCCGACAAACCTACGTAAGCGTACAAGGAATACTATGCTCGCGTCATACAAACTAAATAAATTATTTTTTTGTATTAAGTGCCGACAGCCCTACGTAAGCGTAGGAGGAATACTACGCTCACGTCTGTCACGTGTCGTTTTGTGTTTAAATTTCTTTTGTGTTAAGAGTTGATTATGGTTGTCACTTGAAAGTTTTTGCTTTCAGTTTAAAATCAAATAACTCTGAAAGTATTGGGGTTCCAGGTCTCAGACAAGCACCGAAGGTCCATTTAGTATCTAACTTATATGCCCCGTAAATGTTATTGGGGTGTTCAGATACACTCGGTATATTGCTATGAAATTCTTTGATCGATCTGGGGGCAAATTATATATATACAATATACATTGATATGTCTTGACATTGTCTACAAGATTTGTTGTTTTTTTCAGATATATGACAAATAATTGCACCAAAGAAAGAAATTATGATTTACGCATCACTTTTTGCAGACTATCTTTAACTACAGCTGGCAGATTCAAAAACCTGAATTGCTTTAGAAAAAAACGTGAAACATAGTAGGTGGCTACGATACGAAATTTGAGTTTTTTTCCTATATTTAGGTGTGTTCATCATCCCATCCTCATGATGATGACAATGTGACCACCTCATCACTCTTTGATAAGATAAGATGCAGTTTATTGTCATTCTGTGTACAAATTAAGATGTTATAGTGTAAAAATTAGTGTCAACAGATTGCCATTTTCGGGCGTACAATATTAAAATGTCGATATTATAATGTCGATGATAAAATAACATTTAATAAGATGATGATGATTAATAAGATGATTAATTATAACATTTGAATAAGATGATAGAGACAATTAATTAATTCAGATTACAAATTAGTCATGAGTCGCATTAAAGTATTCCTTTAAGTTATAAAAGCCTTTTTGTAACAGCCATTCCTTTAGTTTCCTTTTAAACAGTAGTCCTTCCAAAGATTTGATATAAATCGGTAGATGATTAAATATTTTAATTCCAACAATATAAGTGCTTTTCTCTTGTATGTAACTTGAAGATTTCATTACAGTAAGGTTATGTTTGTATTGTGCACGTATGTTATTTTTCGTTGCGGTTTTTTCAATAAAGCACTTATTTTGTTGTTTTACAAACAAACATATTTCTAGTATATAAATACACGTCAATGTTAATAATTTATTTTCGATAAATACAGTTCGCAGGGTCCCGTCAGGTTTCATTTTATAAATTATTCTAAGACATTTCTTTTGAAGCAGGAAAGTCGATTAACTGAGTTAACTGAGTTGCCCCAAAATATGACCCCGTAAGCTAACAAAGGGTATACATTTCCAAAGTATGCATTTTTTGCGACGTCTATATTAGCTACATTTATAAGTATAGAAATTGCATAACACTGACTGGATATTTTCTTGTTAATGTAATCAATGTGTGATTTCCAGTTCATGTGTGTATCAATGTAGATTCCCAAAAATTTTATGTTATTTACATTCTCAATTTCATTATTGTTATAATTTATGTTTAAATCTATCGGTACTCTTTTATAATTTCTAAATTCAATTATTTTTGTTTTACTCAGGTTTATTTTTAAATTTACAGACAATAACCATTTTTTTATAGTGTCAAGTGTATTATGAATTTCATTTTTAATTTCGTCATCATTTTCGTTATTAGAGATAAATATGGTGGCATCATCAGCAAACATGACACAAATGTTTTACAATTAATGGAAATTCATTAACATATTATAACAAGAATAATATAGGTCCAAGTATACTGCCCTGTGGTGCACCAAGCACTGCTTTCTTAAAGGTTGATTGAATTCGCTTCACATTTTTTGTTTTTTTGTCATAAGTGTCTAATATTGTTGTCTGAAGTCTATTTTGAAGATATGATTGAAAAAGTTTTTGAGCTACACCCCGCACTCCTATATGTTCGAGTTGTCTCAATAGTATGCTATGGACAACACAATCGAATGCCTTAGATAGATCCAGCAATAACCCTACACATTTAATATTTTTCTTATGTATGTTAGCCCATATTTCCTTAAATACCCTAAAAATGGCCAACATAGTATTTTTTCCTTTTTGGAAACCAAATTGATTTGAATTTAATATATTGTTCTTATTTATGAATGAAAGTAATCTATTTGCTATAGCCTTTTCAAAAATTTTTGAGAAATTTGGCAACAATGCTATCGGTCTATAATTATTTATATCGTCTTTAGGACCCTTTTTATGCAATGGTTTTATTAAGGCTTTTTTTAGGTTGTCAGGGAAAATTCCTGTTTCAAAAGAAAGATTTATTATGTAAGTCAGTGCTTCAGATATGTATTCTGCACTTAATTTAATTAATTTCATCGGGATATTGTCAAATCCAGTGCTGTTTTTAGTTTTTAATTTTTTAACAATGTTTTTTATTTCATTTACGTCTACTGGAGTCAAAAATATGCTAGTCAAATTTGGTTGCGTTATTGGTTTATATGTCATATCATTGATTTGTTGGGTATCATTATTATTATTATTAATAAAATGATCATTTAATTGTTGAGCAATGTCAAAAGGGTTATTAATGAGTATGTCATCAGATTTTAAACTGTCAATTGTATTTTTAATGATATTCGTTTTTGTTGTGTTATATTTTATTATTTGCCACATGGCTTTACTTTTATTGTCGTTTTTATTGATATAGTTAGTATTTGTATTAATCTTTGATTAATACAAATACTAACTACAAGTGTCTTCAAATACAAATATCTCTTATTCTTGCTGGATGTCATAATTCCTTTTGTTTTCCAATTTGGAGATTGCTTAAAAGTTTTTTTAATTTTCTCGTTAGGTACCTATGCAAAGATTAAAAGTTGTATTAAAAATTGAATAGATGGAGATTATAAAAAATCGGTCCACAATTAAAGCAAAAGAAATTGGTGAACAGCTATAAATATGTTTAGTTAAATAGTGAGGGTTATTTGTCTGTGGTAGCTTTTGCACTATAACAATATCATACATGGTCAGTTTTCCATCGATGAGACCTATGTCTGAGATCATACATTGATTTGAAATGTCACATAACCTTATGCCTATGTACAGAGTTTACCCTATGCCAGCCATACTCAAACTGCGGCCCGCCAAGCATTTGAAAGTGGCCCAGCCGTTGTAGCTTCAAATTCTATTAACTAATGCCAATTACCTATTTTAAATTCCGAGGGATTATTAAGCGTAGCGCAGGGCACTGATTGCACACGTTGCGCGTGTTAATGAAAAATTATACAAACTTAGAAGTTATTTTTAAAGAGAAAAGACTACTCCCAAGAAGGAGTACTCCGAATATTAGATAATAGTGCCTGATCAAAATAAGACTTAAAAAATGCGCCCATATTCTGCTTAAGTTTTCTGCATCGACATTTCTTTGTGAGTCGTCTTACTAAAAAATGAAATATGCAAAGAATGTATACGGAAACTGGTTTAGAGGTTCTCATCTCAATAACGCATTAAGCATACCGTGCAGCAATTACAAGCCAGATCTAGATGAAATTGTTAAAAAATGTTCCCAATATCATCATTCTCACTAAGATTTAAATAAACAATTAAACGCAATAGGTTTTTTTCAGTAACGCCTAAAAAACAGGTTGTGATTTATTGGGTAGCGGCCCGCGCGACACAGCTAAAATCTAAAAGTGGCCCAAGGAAAAAAAGTTTCCCAAGTGAAACCGAGTGTTACCAAATGATTTACCCAGCCCATTCAGAAACAATTGAAATTGAAAGTGAAATTTCGCACTGAACGCTAAACTAAAAATGCTAAACATCTTCTATTGTATTACATTTTTCACACAATGGAGTTGAAATAATATGTATCATGTGTAAAATATTATTTAGTGGAATGTGACCCAAACATACTCTAAATGCAGAAATCAGCAATTCCCCGGAGGCTGGCACATTCAAACCACGGTGTTTTAAACATTTTGTTAGTAATAGAGTGTACCATATTCCTTTAGTTTTTGATATTTCATCAAATAATATTTGCTACGTGTGGCAAATATTATTTCGTGTGGCATAGGGTTTACCATTAAATTCCTCCCCACTATGTATGGCACTATTTGCTAAATTGTCAACATTGTCATTACCTACCTAAAACACCAATGTGAGATGGTATCCACTGAAGTTTAACACATTATGTATGTTATGAGATTGGAAGTGACTCAACATATCAGCAATATCATAGGCAATCAGCATAACTATCGCCAGAGCTACACCGAGCCAGATGCAGGAGTAGTTCTCAAATCCGTTAAAATGACAAAATGTGAATTTGGTAAAGTTTTTATGTAGTTTAATGTCTCAAATATAGCTATCAACCATTGATTTACTTCCAAACGTAGATAACGCATGAACGTTCGAAAACTGGGCCGGTGAAGAACTGCCCAATCGGGCCTCGTGCAGTTCTTTTCCATGCGTTGGAGCGACAACGCGATAAGCAATTTTGAGCATTATGTTTGAGAGTATAAAGTTGATATTTTCTTGTAGCAATTACTAAAACGCCAAATTTAATGTGGCTAGGTATGAAATGATGTAACTGCACACGGTTGTACTTCAAATAGTTGCCGTAATAATAAAGAATAAGGTTGAATTCGATAAATACGGTACTTTCTTTATGGTAATTTTAATTCTGTCGGGCGCGTAGGTAGTGGAGTCGCAGTGTGGACCTTACCTAGCGCGCCCATAAGGGCAAGAAGAACACCGAGGGGCTTTAGTGGGTAGGCCTGGCACTCTGCCGGGTGAGCCCCACACACGCTCACCGTCTAGCCAACGGTGGGTACGGTGCGGTTGCACATTTCCCCGCGATAAAAAAAAAAAAGGTAATTTTAATTCGGGTGTGCATATTCAACTACCTATTTAAGGGCCCATGGCGCGAAAAATAGCAAAAAGGCCGTTGGCGTTTTTGATATTTTACGTTAACGTTCCAGTTAACTGACCGGAAAAAAATAAATTTAAATTCTTAAATTATGTGTCTACACAATCACCGTCACCATTTTTCAAATTTACATACCATTTCATTAAAAAATAGCATCAATTTTACTTAAAATTTAGGTTACACCCACATACCGTTCGTGATTTTTAGCTTCATTAATTAACCCTATTATATTTTAGTTTAACAAATATATAGAACAAAGGTAAGCAAAACACTGACACCGTGGTATTTTTTTTAATTATCGTACATTGATTTTTATTTGAATTTTTTAACATACATTTATCGATGTTCTTACAAATACTTGGCTCGGGCATGTGCGTGTGGTGTGAGAGCTCTTTTTTTTAAAGTTATAATATTTTTACGAAATCAAGGAAGAATTTAGGAAATAATTGTGAAAACAACATGGTGAAGATAAAAAAATTGTGAAATCAATAGGGAGAAAGTTGTGGTCGATTAACTGGAACACTCACTCTGCCAACCAGAGAAAATACGTAACTCCGGTCTCAAAATATATTAGATATAAATGTTCAACATTTTTATGTGGAATAATTGTGTTGAATTTGTGAAACCTATTCACAAATATTCAAAAGATTTTAACGGTTTATAAGGATTTGGCAAAGGTTTATTTGGAACACTCAGTTCTCTTATGGTGCAGACGGAGTGTTCCTAAACTTATCAACTTTGGCTAAATAAATCGTTAATATTCTTACTCTGTTTTACGAGTATAACGCAGAGTCAATTTGTGAAACAAAAACCTTAACGTAAAACATAATAGTTAGAGAATAAATGAAAAAAAAAACTTTCTTTTCAACATCCCGTGCGAGAGCTCCGTATTTTAGATTTTATTTACATAACCTGAACTTAAATACAAACGGAGGCCACATCAGAAATTGTGAAAATGTTGTCACTAAAGTTTTGACACGTTTTTTATTTCTGAGATTGTTTAATTTAAACAATAATCAACATTATTACATTTCTATGTGAGAAATTTGTTTAGGGTGACCATGCATACATCAAATAAAATATTGTTGTTTGTACTTTTTAATTTTTTTATATTATTTATGCCTAAGGTGGTACATGCTCGCCTAAAAGATGCTTTTTTATTTACATATGTTCAGATTATACTGATCCGGGAAAACAGATTCAAATTCAATATTCTTTATTCAATTGGGATTTTACAATCACTTTTGAACATCAAGGAAGCTACGCCATTGGTTCACAAGTCTAGGGCGGGGGAGACATTGTACTAGAAAGAACCAGAAACCGCTTTTTTTTCTCCCTGTATTGTTACATAGTCGTCAATTGGAAGCTGCAATAATTGCAACGCTCAATCAAATGTTGCGTTTGACAGGAATCTATAGAAATCTATGGAAATATCTACAGGAAAGCTATGAGTGTAAACAGTAAATAGTTAGCATAGCTGGGCACCGTTAATCAAATAGATAACTTCTTTAATCGTTAATCCGTTACTAAAAAAATTAACCTCGTTAAACGTTAAAACGTTACATTTCGGAAGATTTAACGCAAGTTAACGTTAGTCGTTAATCCGTTAACACGTGATAAAAATTGCATTTTTTATATCGTTGTGGTTGTGATCTGCTTACAAAAACTGTTGTTTTGGGTTCTGGAAGTTAATAAGTTAGATTCAAAAAAAGACAGTGTGTAAATATATAAAAAATAAAAGTGTGTAATTTAATCATCTGGCACAATGTAGATATTCCCCTTCATGAACATTAGTATGTTGAAGTTCTCGTCTGAGAGTGAGGCTCGTTTCGGTGTTAAAATATCTTTGCCGGTGGAAAAAAGACGTTCAACTGCAGCGCTCGAGGGTATAGCAGTATTATATTTAATATAAGTAAACAGATTTATAAATATCTGTTCCTCGAGGAATGCCGCATCATTAAAAGAGTCTTTGGATTTCGTGTCTAGCCACATTTTGACGAGAGATTGAGCTTTAGCCTTTAATGATTTGAGGCTCTTAGGTTTTTTTTACACTGAGTAACAGAATTAAAAAAGTCTTCCTCATCATTGTCATTGTTTCTCATTGCTGCCTCCGTCACTGAAACTGTCCCTGTCCTTTGAATTTTCTGAAGCTTCTTGGCGTAACGCCTCCTCTACCTTTTTTTCCAAGCATTTAAAAAAATGTGTCCGACAAAAAAATTGTCACCCTATGCATTTCTCGCTTAGAAATGTAATAAAGTTGATTATTGTTAAAATTAAACAAGCTCTGAAATAAAAAATGAGTCAAAATTTTAGTGACAACATTTTCACAATTTCTGATGTGGCCTCCGTTTGTATTTAAGTTCGGGTTATGTAAATAATATCTAAAATACGGAGCTCTCGCATGGGATGTTGTAAAGAAAGTATATTTTTAATTTTATCTCTAACTATTATGTTTTACGTCAAGGTTTTTGTTTCACAAATTGACTCTGCGTTATACTCGTAAAACAGAGTAAGAATATTAACGATTTATTTAGCCAAAGTTAGTAAGTTTTGGAACACTCCGTCTGCACCATAAGAGAATTGAGTGTTCCAAATAAACCTTTGCCAAATCCTAATAAACCGTTAAAATCTTTTGAATATTTGTGAATAGGTTTCACAAATTCAACACAATTATTCCACATAAAAATGTTGAACATTTATATCTAATATATTTTGAGACCGGAGTTACGTATTTTCTCTGGTTGGCAGAGTGAGTGTTCCAGTTAATCGACTAGAACTTTCTCCCTATTGATTTCACAATTTTTTTATCTTCACCATGTTGTTTTCACAATTATTTCCTAAATTCTTCCTTGATTTCGTAAAAATATTATAACTTTTAAAAAAAGAGCTCTCACACCACACGCACATGGCTCGGGCGCGTCGAAATTCAGTGTGCAATCAAGACTCGAAGTGAGAGCACGTCGCTTTGAGCTAGCTCCCGGTCGCGTAATTATTTGTGTATGTATACGACGCGAAGTCCTACGGAGTAATCGGATAAGTTGATAACTAACAATTTTGTTATTTGTGGCTGCCGTACGAAAAACCTTCAACCTTTTTACAAGCTTTTTTTTATCTTTTGCATGTTCGGGTCTAATCTTGCGACTTAAATTTGACTCACTTCCCGGTTTCCGATTAAGCTGAAATTTTGCATGCATATATGTATAAATATATTATGATGACGACATGGAGCTGATCTGATGTTGGAGCTGAAGGGTGGCCATAGGAACTCCGCAATAAAACGACATAGCCCCATCGAGTTTGACCTCGTTTGATTCGTATTGACGAGAACTTTGATCCTTTATGGTAACCAGGGTCTGATGCTGGATCTGGAAGTTTGCCATAGGAACTCCGCAATCAAACAATGCAACCCCATTGAGTTTGGGCTCGTTTGATTCGTATTGACGAGTACTTTGGACCTATGTGGTAACCAGGGTCTGATGCTGGAGCTGGAAGGTAGCCATAGGAACTCCGCAATAAAAGGACACAACCCGATCGAGTTTGGGCTCGTTTGATTCATATTGACGAGTACTTTGGACCTATGTGGTAACCAGGGTCTGATGCTGGAGCTGGAAGGTAGCCATAGGAACTCCGCAATAAAAGGACACAACCCCATCGAGTTTGGGCTCGTTTGATTCGTATTGACGAGTACTTTGGACCTATGTGGTAACCAGGGTCTGATGCTGGAGCTGGAAGGTGGCCATAGGAACTCCGCAATCAAACAACGCAACCCCATCGAGTTTGGGCTCGTTTGATTCGTATTGACGAGTACTTTGGTCCTATATGGTAACCAGGGTCTGATCCTGGAACTGGAAGGTGGCCATAGGAACTCCGCAATCAAACAACGCAACCCCATCGAGTTTGGGCTCGTTTGATTCGTATTGACGAGTACTTTGGACCTATGTGGTAACCAGGGTCTGATGCTTTAGCTGGAAGGTAGCCATAGGAACTCCGCAATAAAAGGACACAACCCCATCGAGTTTGGGCTCGTTTGATTCGTATTGACGAGTACTTTGGTCCTATATGGTAACCAGGGTCTGATGCTGAAGTTGGAAGGTGGCCAAAGGAACTCCGAAATAAAACGACGCAACCCCATCGAGTTTGGGCTTGCTTGATTCGTATTGACGAGTACTTTGGACCTATGTGGTAACCAGGGTCTGAATTCGTATTGACGAGTACTTTGGACCTATGTGGTAACCAGGGTCTGATGCTGGAGCTGGAAGGTAGCCATAGGAACTCCGCAATAAAAGGACACAACCCCATCGAGTTTGGGCTCGTTTGATTCGTATTGACGAGTACTTTGGTCCTATATGGTAACCAGGGTCTGATGCTGAAGTTGGAAGGTGGCCAAAGGAACTCCGAAATAAAACGACGCAACCCCATCGAGTTTGGGCTTGCTTGATTCGTATTGACGAGTACTTTGGACCTATGTGGTAACCAGGGTCTGATGCTGGAGCTGGAAGGTAGCCATAGGAACTCCGCAATAAAAGGACAACCCCATCGAGTTTGGGCTCGTTTGATTCGTATTGTCGAGTACTTTGGACCTATGTGGTAACCAGGGTCTGATGCTGGAGCTGGAAGGTGGCCATAGGAACTCCGCAATAAAACGACATAGCCCCATCGAGTTTGAGCTCGTTTGATTCGTATTGACGAGAACTTTGATCCTATATGGTAACCAGGGTCTGATGCTGGATCTGGAAGTTTGCCATAGGAACTTCGCAATCAAACAATGCAACCCCATCGAGTTTGGGCTCGTTTGATTCGTATTGACGAGTACTTTGGACCTATATGGTAACCAGGGTCTGATGCTGGAGCTGGAAGGTAGCCATAGGAACTCCGCAATAAAAGGACACAACCCCATCGAGTTTGGGCTCGTTTGATTCGTATTGACGAGTACTTTGGACCTATGTGGTAACCAGGGTCTGATGCTGGAGCTGGAAGGTGGCCATAGGAACTCCGCAATCAAACAACGCAACCCCATCGAGTTTGGGCTCGTTTGATTCGTATTGACGAGTACTTTGGTCCTATATGGTAACCAGGGTCTGATGCTGGAGCTGGAAGGTAGCCAAAGGAACTCCGCAATAAAACGACAGAACCCCGTCGAGTTTGGGCTCGTTTGATTCGTATTAACGAGTACTTTGGTCCTATATGGTAACCAGGGTCTGATCCTGGAACTGGAAGGTGGCCATAAGAACTCCGCAATCAAACAACGCAACCCCATCGAGTTTGGGCTCGTTTGATTCGTATTGACGAGTACTTTGGACCTATGTGGTAACCAGGGTCTGATGCTTTAGCTGGAAGGTAGCCATAGGAACTCCGCAATAAAAGGACACAACCCCATCGAGTTTGGGCTCGTTTGATTCGTATTGACGAGTACTTTGGTCCTATATGGTAACCAGGGTCTGATGCTGAAGTTGGAAGGTGGCCAAAGGAACTCCGAAATAAAACGACGCAACCCCATCGTGTTTGGGCTTGCTTGATTCGTATTGACGAGTACTTTGGACCTATGTGGTAACCAGGGTCTGATGCTGGAGCTGGAAGGTAGCCATAGGAACTCCGCAATAAAAGGACACAACCCCATCGAGCTTGGGCTCGTTTGATTCGTACTGACGAGTACTTTGGTCCTATATGGTAACCAGGGTCTGATGCTGAAGTTGGAAGGTGGCCAAAGGAACTCCGAAATAAAACGACGCAACTCCATCGAGTTTGGGCTTGCTTGATTCGTATTGACGAGTACTTTGGTCCTATATGATTTTTCTTGATGAGTACTTTGAGCCTAGCCTAGATAATATCCATACGCAAACCCCAATTTAGGTGTCAAATGAAAGAGCTTGAATTGTAGAATGAATTGTAGAATATAGTATATTCTGAAAGACAATCTAATCCAAGATGGCCGCCGTCACAAATTGATAGATTATTTTTATGTACAATCCGCACAATATGGGCCTGTATATAGGGTATCAAATGAAAGTTCGTAAAATACAGTATACCATGAAAAAAACTAAAACAAGATGGCCGCTATCACAAAAGATTTTTTAAAACAAGCTTTTATTTTAATACCCTAAAAAAAGAAAATAAACTTTATTTTTTTATTACAATCTAGCGAATTGCTTCAATGCACTAAAAAGTGCGTTGAGCACAAGAAAATATTCATTTCATATTTGTTTATTACTAAATTATTATATGTATATTATATAAAATAATTGTAGATACAACTAACAATAAAGAACTCGGTAGTCATTAAAATATTTCGTATTATTTGAGCAATTAGTTTAAAAAAAGTTTTTTTAAAAACAAGCTTATATTATAATGCCTTAAAAGAGGAAAATTAACTTTAATTTATTACAAGATATATTTTCTTATAAAAATATAAAAGCTTGTCCCGAGAATTAGGATAAACAATAAAACAATTTAACTTGATTATTATATTTATTTTTTTGTAATAAATAATGTTTTGTACAGCATTGTCATACACACATGACAATGCTGTGCAGTCCTGAAATTTAAATGAATATATGATCCCTTTTTTGAAAAACTCGAATCCGTTATAACTGCTGCCTCACGGAAACTCGGTGTCCTGAACAAGGTGCGTAGGTATTTTGCGCCGGACCAACTATGCCTGTTGTATAAAACTCAGGTTAGGTCTTGCGTGGAATATTGCTCGCACTCCGGCTCCGCTCAGTACCTCCTCGATGCTCTGGACAGATTGCAGCGTCGCGCTATTCGAATAATTGGCCATGTAGAGGCAACTAACACCCTCGAGCCTCTACAACTTCGTCGTGATATCGCCTCTCTTAGCGCTTTTTACCAATGTTCCAAGGGGAATGCTCTGAGGAGCTCTTTAACCTTATCTCTCCCTCTCCATTCCTTAACAGAAAAACGAGTAAGGGTCTACGGAGTCATCCTTACACTGTATCCTCCTTTGCACAGCGTACCAAGAAATTCCAAGATTCCTTCTTCTTCTTTTTTATTGAATTTTAAAAAAGCAAACTGCCCACTGATGGTAAGTGGTAACAGTCACCTATAATACATGTGGCTCCTGTGACATTAGCAGTAAAACTGCAACCCCCACAAAGGTCACAGTGTACGTTGCCAACTTGTGACTTAAGATGTAAAGTCACGGTACCCAGTAATTTCAGTGCCATATCTTACCCTTCAAACCGGAACACAGCAATGCAAGCACTGCTGCTTTGCGGCAGAAATAGGTAAGAAGGAGGTACCCAAGCACACGACCTGGGTACAGAGTCCCCCTCCGATAAGTCTTCTGTCATTCATCCCACACTTGGAATTCTCTACCTGCGCACGTGTTTCCTCCATCCTACAACATGGCTTCCTTCAAAAGAGGTGTGAAAAACATCTTTTAGGCCGGCAAGGGGCGGGCAGGTTGGATAGTGGATGTCCTCCCTCCTCTATCTGTCATCTCATTTGGGCCTCTTTCACCGCTTAACATCAGCCGGGAGGTCGTTTGCCAGGCCCTCCATAAAAAAAAAAACTGTTTAAATACCTTGCCGGTATGTATTTACTTGGTAAGCCTTAAATAAATAAATATTGGTAATTCTAAGAAAAAAATATTTGTTTTTTATAAAATAGGTAAATCTTGCGACAAGCTTTTATATTTTATTAAAAACTAGCTGTGCCGGCGAACTACGTTTCGCCATAATAACGGCGAACTTACGTTTCGCCATAATAAAAAATAGTTTACGACTTATTCTCAGCAGACCTACTGAATATACACAAAAAAATTCATAAAGATCGGTCAAGCCGTTTCGGAGGAGTTTGGTAACAAACACTGTGACACGAGAATTTTATATATTAGATGTCTCATGTAATAAATTAAAATTTATTTTCGTCTTATTAGGGCTTTAAAATAAAATCCTAGTGTGGGGCGACGTTTTTTTTTAAATCTTACTATTATTTTATATTTTATCATTTTGTAACCGCATGGCCGCCATTACGAAACAAACGAGCCCAAAACTCGATGGGCTTGTGTCGTTTTATTACGGAGTTCCTATGGCCACCTTCCAGTTCCAGCATCACACCCTGGTTACCATATAAGATCAAAGTACTCGTCAATACGAATTAAACGAGCCCAAACTCGATGGGGTTGTGTCGTTTTATTGCGGAGTTCCTCTGGCTACCTTCCAGCTCCAGCATCAGACCCTAGTTACCATATAGGACCAAAGTCCTCGTCATTACAAATCAAACGAGCCCAAACTCGATAGGGTTGTCGTTTTATTGCGGAGGTCCTATGGCCACCTCCCAGCTCCAGCATCAGACCCTGGTTAACATATAGGACCAAAGTACTCGTCAATATGAATCAAACGAGCCCAAACTCGATAGGGTTATGTCGTTTTATTGCGGAGTTCCTATGGCTACCTGCCAGCTCCAGCATCAGACCCTGGTTACCACATAGGACCAAAGTACTGGTCAATACGAATCAAACGAGCCCAAACTCGATGGGGTTGTGTCGTTTTATTGAAGAGTGCCTGTGGCCACCTTTCAGCTCCAGCATCAGACCCTGGCTACCATATAGGATCAAAGTTCTCGTCAATACGAATCAAACGAGTCCAAACTCGATGGGGTTTTGTCGTTTTATTGCGGAGTTCCTATGGCCACCTTCCAGCTCCAGCATCAGATCCTGGTTAGCGTATAGGATCAAAGTCCTCGTCAATCCGAATCAAACGAGCCTAAACTCGATGGTGTTGCGTCGTTTTATTACGGAGTTCCTATGGCCACCGTCCAGTTCCTTCATCAGATCAGCTCCATGTTATCATAATATTGCATTGTCACGCTATACATATTATTATGTGCAAAATTTCAGCCCAATCGAAAAACGAGAAGTGGTCAAATCTACATTATACATACAGTGCAAGCTAAATAAAGCTTGTGAAAATAAAAGATGTATAATAAACACTTATTAAATTCAAAATTAACATCTACGATATTTTGCTAGGCGGCCGTACCGATTGGTGCCGATTGCGCGACCGAGTTCGCTTGTGTGCGTGAGCGACGCACACAAACAGAGACTAGAGAAATTTACCTAAACTAGCTCGGGCTCGCGCGGATGGTGGGCCCTTAACAGCGTACAAATGTATAGTCGATTAGGTGACAGATTTCAAGCGCGTTTTTGTATGAAGTGCTCTATCTACGTTTGGTAGTAAATCAATGCTATCAACTCATACATAACGGTAAATTAGGACCCGACCTCAACATAAACTGCAACAGACTAGTCTGTATGCAGCGCTGGTTTTCTATTGCTATACAAGACGTGCTAACTCCATTTTGTAGAAATCAAGTTTATACAAACTTCAATTTTGTTGGACTTGTGTTTTAAGTTCTTGTCAAACCCACCCCAAAATTAAACCCTGGATCCTACATGCCCACCTGCCCCCTCTCCTGCTCACAAATAAAAAGGGGCTGCTATGCTTACCAATGCCAATGCGAAAGAATAAATTTAATTTAATTAAGACAAAAACATGAAACAGATTTTTAAACAAACATGTATAGTCTATCTTGCACATTAAACAAGGTATTGGTGAGCATGGCGACTGCATTGCATTCAAACCAACCAAAGATATATAAAATGGAATGAGTATTTAAATTCATGTATAAAGATGAAAAATATGATGCTAACTGCAAGGATTTAATTTTAATAAAAATTTTGCATTTGTATGTGTATTTTTCTTCTTTTGCTTACTTATTCACAATTTTTTACAACAGCCTTAGGCATTGTGTGTAGTTTTAAGATGGTCAGTATTCTGAACAGACCCCTAGTACCATGTTGTGATGTAGCAAACCCTCACTTCTAAACTTTAAATCAATTTATCTCAGGAGTTATATGTAGTATTTCGATAATGCAAAAAAAGTGTCATATATTTTTTATGATTCTATGGCCATTAACACACTGCCACGCACCACGCTGCATCATCCGAGTCGACGCGTACTTGGGAGTGCAGATCCGCATCAACATGCGGGTTTTTTACGCATTCACGTGCGTAGTTGCGTTTCCAAAATCAACGTCAAGCCCTTCCAAAATCACGCACGGCACTGCGAGACTCGGTGTGCCATAAATTGCGTCTCGCGCGCACCTATGCGCATGGGTGCGTCTTTCACCACTTGTAGGCGCGTGATCTGCATGAACGCGCGTGGATGCGTCTTCTGTGTACTTCTGTGAACGGAGATACTTACAAGCAACGTAAGAACACGCATTCACGCGCTACGCTCCGTGGTGTGTGGCGGTGTGTGAATCGCCTAATGAACTTGTAAGATTTGAATTTTTCATAAGACATCATAATAGACTACAGGCCCGTGTCAAAAATTTATGGGTCATATGAACCACCAGGAGATCTATTTAGAAAGATAGAAGGGCATTAGATAATAAGCACTATGCCGTCACTTGTAAGCTGTAAAACTGAGTGCAGGTGAGAATTCAAAAGTACAAGTAGAGGGAGTACATTTTGGTCATATATTTTTATATGGCATATGGCATTCTTACCATTGATGGATCCATGAAAAATAATTAGAAGTTTTTTCCCCCTACAAACCTTTGGACCAACAAAAATGTACAGCATGTAAAAAAATGTTCTATGCATAAAATACTTTCAAAATAATTTAATTTTATGTTGTGTCAAATCACCCACCGGACCACGGAAGGGGAGGGGGTTGCAACCCTCGATTTTTCCCCCTTGTCGCATAATTTTTGTATGGCGTTGCAGAATAATGGATTAGAAAAGGTATTGAAACTGTATGGAACCGATGCCGTACAGAATCAAATGACCAAATTTACCCTGAAAATCGCCGGAAAATCAAAAACTATTCATGGATCTATCGATGGTAAGAATGCCGTACAAAAATATATCCCTAAAATGTACTCCCTCTACTTGTACTTTTGAATTCTCACCTGCATTCAGTTGGACAGCTTACAAGTGACGGCATAGTGCTGAATCTTATTATTTAATGTTCTTCTATCTTTCTAAATAGGTCTACTGGTTGTTCAAATGACCCATCAATTTTTGACGCGGGCCTGTAGTCTATAATCCCTATTGCAAGATTTTTAAACACACTAGTGACATGACATCTGATATTTTTTTAGTCTAACAGAGTTATAAATTTCCTTTTTTCATACCCCGTCATTATTCCCATTGCAAAATTTTTAGTACGTGACATGTGATCTGGCTTTAATTGTAAGTCGTACATGAACTAAAGCGAATTTAGATTAGATAATATAAAAATTTCATTATATTTTCAAAGACCACTAAGCAAATCGTTAATAAATTGAAGTATAGATAGGCGCTACGGAAATTTCCATTGCGCTGCAAATGTGGAGTCACTCACCTAAACAAATCAGTGAATTACACGATAAAATTATAGGTGTTATTTGACGTTAAAAACACAATGTTCACAACAAGATTTTAAACACATATCATTGGATTTTCGTGCGTTATAGAAGTTTGTTTCAATTTTTCTAGGATCACGAACGAAAGAAACACTTCGATGCAATGATGCGATGTAAAACAAAATGGTGGCGAAAGCTGAGGCGCGTTCAGAGGCGCGTTCAGCGCCTCTGGGTGTAGTTGTCCGGTTGTTTTTAAACTCGCTCAGAGGCGTTGAACGGATTGCAGCAACCAAATCTTTTATCTCCCTCCTTCACATGATTTTTTATTTCTCTCTCTATCTAGTAGATGACATTATAGAATATGGCCGCCAATATCATCCAATCACATAAGAGTATTTCAGTAATAAACGTCAGAGCGTTTTACAACCATCAAATTCGATGGTTGTTCGGTTGTAACTCGCGCCGACACTCTAAGGTCTTGAACGGGCGGTTGTTTCACCCGGTTGTCACGCTCGAAGGCATTGAACGGGGTTAGAGCGAAAAGTTGTACTTCGCGCGAAGGCCCTGAACGCGCCTCTGGGCCTTCGCGCGAAGTACAACTTTTCGCTCTAACCCCGTTCGATGCCTTCGAGCGTGACAACCGGGTGAAACAACCGGCCCGTTCAAGACCTTTGAGTGTCGGCGCGAGTTACAACCGAACAACCATCGAATTTGATGGTTGTAAAACGCTCTGACGTTTATGACTGAAATACTCTTACGCGATTGGATGATATTGGCGGCCATATTCTATAATGTCATCTACTAGAAAGAGAGAGAAATAAAAAATCATGTGAAAGAGGGAGATAAAAGATTTGGTTGCTGCAATCCGTTCAACGCCTTTGAGCGAGTTAAAAAACAACCGGACAACTACACCCAGCCCCCGTAGCGCTGAACGCGCCTCAGATTTTAAAAGATAGGCGATCTAGTGATGTGTCAACTCGATTTACTAATTCGAGCTGACTCGAATTGGGCTTAGCTCGAATTAACTCGAGTTAAATTCTCTCTGACTCGAATTTAATACTCTCGCCCGCCATAGAGCATAAACCAATTAAAGATCAAAAATACGTGATTACACATTTAATTAATTCCCTTTTTATTTAGGCCGGTATTACAGGCCGCGCGCGCTCTGAATGCGAATTTCTATGAGTTCGTATGAGACGAATTATAAAGACAGCGGCGGCGCCTCTCTTTCGTCTCATTCTCTTCGTTTGTTTCGCCAAAACGCGATCAGCTTCTCGCAATCAGCATAGCGTTAATTTTTGTTCCTACCGACCAAACTCTTCGCATAGCAACGATATTACTACGGCTGTAATAGACGGCATACCTGTAGACGTACTAATTGATAGCGGTGCACTCGACGTGTCCCTCATTTCTTCGGACGTCGTTAAACATCTGTCGTGTCGCCTTAAACCCAAACGTTGTGTTCTTAAAGGCATAAGCGAAAAGGAAATAGTCTCCACGTCATATATTACGACTACGATTGAATTTAGTGACATTTCCATTGACGCTGATTTAGTAGTTGTCCCATCGTCCTTTATGAGCGCACCGATAATAATAGGCACCGATGTTTTAAATCGAGACGGAATAATGTATGTACGGACCAAACATAAACAATACCTCACGTGTTCTGAAGAATCTCCTGCCCATGTCAATAATGTTCAGAAAACCCCTCCTAAAGTGAGCACACCCCTTAAGCACACCCCGGACACTCCATACAACGTTCGCAAATCAATTACCTATTACTACTATTTAAACAAATGACGTTCATACACGCGCAAATGTGTGCGTGGAATCTAGTAGGGCTGAGTGAGCGGTTATCAATCGCAATGACGCGGGAAGTGCAGCGACTGCCTTCTCTTTCACCCGCATAGCGCTGTCTCTGTTATCGCCCGGCGCTCGCGTCTACTCGTCCGAGCGATCGCGCGCGCCCTTGTTTACTTGTCAGTGATGTCTACAGGGAAGTGCCGGGTAGGACGAGGTATTTGAAATGAGTGCGAGGAGGTGAGTGGCCGTTCTGTACGTAGTACTATTATCTATTCTGTGCCTTAAGGGTGAAGAATTAAAATCCCTCACGTCAGTAATAGAGCAGTTTTCCGAATTCCTAATTTCTGGTACTGCGGCAACTACCGTTAGGACTGGTGAAATGGATATAAGGCTCACGAGTCCCACTCCAATAGTTTACCAGCCGTACAAACTCTCTTACCAGGAGAAGCTCAAAGTTAGGGACATAACGATGGACCTGTTAGATAAAGGCGTGATTAGGCGGTCCAAATCAGAGTATGCTAGCCCGATCATACTGGTAAAGAAACGAGATGGTACGGATCGACTATGTGTGGACTATAGGGCTTTGAACCGCATCACGATTAAGGAACGGTACCCACTGCCTTTAATCGATGATCACATCGACCGGTTAGGGAGCTATAGGTACTTCTCCAGCTTAGATATGGCCACTGGTTTTCACCAAATACCTCTGAAAGAAGAGTGCATTCACCTAACAGGCTTCGTGATGCCGGAGGATCACTTCGAGTACGTGAAAATGCCGTATGGTTTGGCGAATTCGCCTATAGTTTATCAACGCATCATAAATGACACTCTACGCGATTTAATAAACGAGGGAAACGTCCTGGTATACGTCGGCGACGTGCTTCTCCTAAGTAATACCGTTAGTAATCAGGGCCGTCTTTCACCTATTAGAGGCCCTGGGCACATTAGGATAGTGGGCCCCCTATGACCATAATAAAGCACTATTTAACCAACTTTCAAAAGGAGGAGGTTATTAATTCGACCCGTATGTTGTTTTGTTTGTGTGTATGTACGCGATTACACCGCCAATATTGTGGACCGATTTTCAAAATTCTTTTTGTATTTGATAGAGTATACTCCTGGGGTGGTCCCAAGGTTACCAAAGTCAGGACCTGACGATGGGATCCCATAAGAATCGAGGGAAACCCTTAAATTGTATAGGTATTTCCAACGTGTTTTGTGTATATCTTACTGTAAAAGCCCGAACTACGGTAAATCCTAACATTTTCCGGTAAAACCTAAGATTTATCAACTCTTAATGGTTAAAAGTCCGAACTGATCATTGTTTATTTCGGACTTTTACCATTATACACCCGGTAAATCCTAGAACTTACCACCAACACCAAGACGCGGTCAATGTAAAAAAAAATTTAAGAGGAAATCATACGGGTTTCCTTCCTCGATAGTGGCAATAGTTGCCCTAGGAAATCATACGGGTTTCCTTTCTCGATAGTGGCAATAGTTGCCCTATTTTTACAAAAAAAAGCTATGCACATGGTCCTACGTTCTGCTTTTTTTATTACATTAATTATTACAGGCGATTTATCCTTCAAAAATTTTCTGCTGTTTCAAACATCCAGCAAACTTTGACGCGATTATATGAAAAAAGATGAAACACAGAAACATAACCAAAACCTTTCCTTAAATTTGAAAAAAAGTAATTAAATCGTTCAAGTTTTAGAGGAGAAAATAGAGGACTACGAAACGTCTATTTTGTGTATTTTTCAGTTGTCTCTATCGCACTCGTTTGTTTAGGGGCACAACGCGACAGCAATACTTGCATTTAAAAAAATCCTATTTTTAAATTCTCCTGACCTTAGTGTTTTCTCTTGAGACGCATAAAACGTGGGACTTTTTAGATTGGTCAAATATTTTAATTAAGTAAGTTATAAAATACCAAATAATAAGATAAATAATGATTCAGTTACCACAGGCCAACGTAGGCATTTGTAAGAAAATAATTTTCGTTTTTGAATTGTTTTGTTTTTTAAAGGTGTTTTAAAATTATGTTTTATAAGTTACTATAGCTTTCCGCTCGCGACTTCGCCCGCGTTATTTTTGTTTTCTCGTGGGATTTTTTTCCCGTAGGAAAATTACCCTATGTCCATCCCCTCGTCTCGAAATATATCCCTATACCAACTTTCAACAAAATCGGTTCAGTAGTTTCGAAACCTATTCAATACAAACACACAAACAATCAAATCTTTCCTCTTTATAATGTTAGTATAGATTAAAAAATAAATAAAAATAATTACAATAACAAATGTTTTATCATAACGATAATTATCAATTTTTTATTTAGTATTTAATATAGACTTTGTTTAGTTTTAATGTGTACAATTACAGGTCGCATGTAACTGTGTCGTTTTGTACAGTCTAGGTGGATTCGTAACTTAATTAATTTGTAAGGCTGACTCATAATTAAATTGAAAAGAAAAACGACGGAAATACACATTGTTTTATTCCGAAAACCAATATTAACTAACCGTCATTGGTAAAACCTACCCCAAAGTCTAAAAGCCCGAAAAATCATCTATTCTTTTTAAAATCCTAACAGTTACCAGCTCATGTAGGATTTACCGGCAAACCCTAACCTATAAACCTATTATTTTTATTGATTTTCAATAGAATCTTATTGCTTATTTATATTAGGTACGCACTTAATTTATGTCGTCAAAAACGTTCGGGACCTTAAAACCAATAAACAAACACAGAGAAGAAATGAGCAAAGCAATGAGTACCTAATGTTAGTTTGTTTATCATACAATTTTACAGGTGGCTGTAATTTTGTTTTGAGTAGTATATAATATAGCTGTAATTTTGTTTTGAGTAATATATAATATAGTATGTATAATGAGAAAGTAGAGTAGCTATCGGTTATCGCTTGCTAATCGAGTAGGGACTAGGGGGCCCAAGTCCATCGGGGGCCCTGGGCATGTGCCCATTGTGCCCAATGGGTAAGAGGGGCCTGTTAGTAATGGCATACAATGAGTCACCACAATGATTTTTGTTACCAGTATATCTAAAAAATAGGTAACTCGAAAAAAAAGAACCTGTTTTTATTTTTTTTCTATCTTCAAAAATGACTGAGGTATTAAACGTTAAAGTACGGCCTCCGCGGCAAAATCCGCCTAAGCGACCGCGCCAACGCGTGACGTCACGCTGCGAGCTGCGAGTCGGTGCTTGCGTACACCTACATAATGCGCTCTCGCGGTTTCGCTATAAATTCAATTGTTTTTCTTATAGTGAATGAATAAAATGGTTAAGAAATATTGTATTGTCCCTATGTGTACTAACTCCAGTAAAAAACACCACAAAAAGTGTTTTTTTTTCTGTATCATATAATAAAAATATTCGGAAAAAATGGTTAAAAGTTTTGACAAGAGCAGATCCTCTCACAGCCTCAGTCACGTGCATTGTTGTGAAGATCATTTCGACGTAAGTTTTGTGTTTATTATATTATATACATGTGTGTTTCTTTTTAGCAATAGATACCTAATCTGAAACTATAGTTGAATGTGTAGGTTAATAACTTCGCGAGCGGTGAAGAACGCGCTCCCTGGTTTGAGTAGGCGTTGGCGATGACTTTTTGTTTTAAAAAACAAACCCAGGTTTATTAAATCTAATCACAAATGGCTTAAAATGTTAGTTGTACCTATGTTAGTAAGTACCTATTACGTACCTAGCCAGACTACAGTAGTAGATCCTTACATATTATAAAACAAGTCCCCCGCCGCATCTGTCTGTCTGTGTGTTCGCGATAAACTCAAAAACTATTGCACCGATTTTCACCACTCGATAGCGTGATTCTCGAGGAAGGTTTTAGTATATTTTTTTTTGTTTTTGTATTTATTTCTGTGTACATTAACGGTATTTGTTGAAGATGTCGGTAAAAAAAATTAAGGCGAAACGTGGTTCGCGGGCACAGCTAGTACTTAATAAAGTTAGTCATGTATGTTGATAGTCAGGGGTAAAGAACAAATTATTACTAGGTTTTTGTAATATTATTTCAAAAGTATGTTTACCAAGATCACACCTGGTACCTACCTATAACACTGACTGTAACAAACTTTTAATTTTATTGATCTTACATAAAAAAACAACAAAAAAAGTAATTAAGATTTATTTATTATTACTAGCAGATGAGTTTAACTTGGTGAGGTCTGAGTGTTTGAGGTGAGGTATGAGGTCTGGGTGTTTTTTTGTGTGTGTTTATTACATTAAACCAGGGCATATCGATACTGGGTATTTTAGTGGAGTGCAATCTTCACATGCTGCGCTTAATATTCGGCCACGGTAATAGTATACATATACAGTAGAATGACCTTATAGAAACGGTCGAAACACGCGCTATGCCTACGCGTCTCGATCTGGGATCGCATAGCTACAAGGGCTGTCAACAAATGCAGTTCACCGCAGGGTATTACGCACGAGTCAAACGGAGCGCACGGTCGGTAAGCGAGCAGCCCTATCGCGGGCTACGCATTGGGAATGCAATCCGGATTATCCGTATCGGCTCTGGAGGTTAGCGGGGCGCGGCGCGGGACGCGGGTCGAGCAAATAACCAAAAAACAAAAAAATCCAGATAACAAAAAAAATAAAAAAGCATTTGATTCGATTTTCATGTGCTTTTATTTTAAAACAAACGGATGCCACGCACCAAGCGATGCCGAGCGGCCGTAGGTATAAAATTCCAAAGAGGGGCCGAGTCCACATACTGTATTATACTATTACCGTGATTCGGCTGTCGACTTCATTGTATTTTAAGTGTAATATGGCTTAACGCGCACACCTTTTTTACTTCCCTTCCCTTTTTAACTGTACATATCATATGGCTTCATGGCCATAATTTTCTCACAATGATCTGTAATAAATTTTCTGATTATTATTTTTACATAGAAAATACGCAATACTTTACATAGATCCCATCCAAACTAAAAAACATCACTCAGTTTATTTGGTATAAAGGATAAAATGAACTTTTTGTGTGTACCTATTAAAAAGGCAATATTAAAAAATTAAATTAAGAAAATGTTTGTCGCCCCCTGCTTGTTAAACATGAAAAATTTTAAACTGCCTTTATTATCATTTAATATTTTGGAAGTATATGTTGAACTTTGTCTACTTGGAAAATATTTGTAAACCTTGCCGTTTGTAACTCGACAAAAAATAAACAGTTGTCTTTTAATAAAACTTGATTATAATACTAAAATAAATCAGCAATTAGACATTTACTTACATTCAGTTTTATTCCTCGCATTTCAATGGCTACATAATCACAATTTCCAGACAAATATCGCGCAACCATAAAAATGTCGACTTTTGGTAGGTTATCCGACTGTTCTTTTCATGTTCTTTTACAAAAACCTCTTTCATCACTATGCCAATTTAATAAAAATAATATCTAAAGTAATCGCTAACACAAACACAACAACAAACATTTAAAATATTTGGTGCAAACCACTTGAGAAATCAAATTTTATGCACGTAAACACTCCGCATCACCCGCAATTGGACATAACAGTCGCAGCGTGACGTCATCGCAGTAACGCGCGAAGGAACGCAAATTTAAAAAAGCGCTGAAACTTTACCACGCTGTAACTTTGGAAATCCTGGCCCGATTTTGATGAAACAAAAACTATTATTATTTGCATAAGTACGCGCATTAAATGCAGTAACTTTTATAGTAATATTTTGATGTGTTGGTGTGACTCATTGTTACGTAGGGTGTTAGATACTCTTACGCAAGCCGGATTTTCGATAAACCTGCGTAAGTGTTCATTTTTATTCACCGAGGTAGAGTAACTAGGACGAGTAGTTAGTGACGGTCAGGTGAGACCGAGCCCACGAAAGGTGGAAGCCCTCGTTAATTCGGCACCCCCGCAGAATGTAAGGCAGGTACGTCAGCTCCTTGGCCTCGCCGGATACTTTAGGCGGTATATTAAAGACTATGCGACGGAGACAGCTCCTATAGCTCATCTTACTAGGAAGGGTGTCGAATTTAGCTGGACACTGGAGCACGCGTCCATTCGTAAAAACTTAATAAGAAAGCTAACGTACGAACCAGTACTTACTATTTTTGATCCGAATCACCCCACCGAAGTGCATACAGATGCAAGCGCCGTGGGTTATGGAGCTGTCCTCATACAACTTCACCCCGACGGTAGGAAACGAGTAGTAGCTTATTACAGCAAAGTAACTCAAGGAGCCGAGAGTAAGTATCACTCGTACGAGCTCGAGACTCTAGCAGTAGTGAAGGCACTCCAAAATTTCAGGCATTATCTCGTAGGTTTAAAGTTCAAAGTTGTTACCGACTGTAATGCCCTGAAATCCACAGAGCGAAAAAAAGATTTATTACCTCGGGTTGCTCGCTGGTGGATCTACCTCCAGGATTTCGAGTTTTCCATCGAATATCGAAAGGGAGTGATGATGCCTCACGCTGATTACCTTAGCCGTAATCCTACCATTCCTGTTAATTCGATCTCAAGGCCTCGTAATTGGGCGCAGATAGCACAGGCGGCTGATAGCGAGACCCGAGACCTTATGCAGAAAGTTCAGGATGGCAACCTAGACACTAACCGGTATGTAATACAGAGCGATATTTTATACTACAGGTACACGCCTATAGGACAGGAACCAAAGTTGCTGTGTTACATACCCAAGGGTCATCGGCTTAGCCTGCTTAGGGTCTTTCATTACGAGCATGAACACGTCGGTGTGGAGAAAACATTAGACCTCATATTGAAACACTTTTGGTTTCCCGGCCTAAAACAGTTTGTCTCTAAGTACATAAGCCACTGTTTGATTTGTATTTCGAAAAAACGAGTCCCTCGGGCTCCGTTACAAAATATCACCTCTTGGGAAAAACCCGACACGCCTTTTAATACTTTGCATATCGATGCATTAGGTCCTTTACCAGTATGCGTTTGTTCTTATCATAGTGGATGCATTTTCGAAGTTTTCCCTGTTGTACCCTATGTATCGACAAGATGCATCTGAGCTCAAACGCGTCGTTTCACAAGCAATATCCCTTTTTGGTGCACCTAAGCTAATTGCAACGGATAAAGGACGCATGTTTGAGTCGAACGTGTTTGTGACTTGGATTAATGAGTTAGGCTGTGATCTCCATTATATCACTCCCGAAATGCACCACTCAAATGGCCAAGTGGAGCGATATGTAAGAACGGTTCTCAACATGCTACGTATTGAAGTAAACCATTAGAATTCTTCTTGGCCCGATACACTATGGAAGCTCCAGCTGGTGCTTAATATCACAAGACAGAAGACCACACAGACCTCAGCAATGAACCTACTCATCGGCACCGAGGGGACCATCCCTATCATCCGCACTTTGATTCGCGATATATCGGTCGAGGGTAGAACACCTAACCGAGAGGCCGTACGTGAAGTTACTCGAAGCAGGTCTCGTCAGTTACCAAGGGAAAACCAAGCCAAGCAAGATAAGCGTGTAAACCGACGGAGGCATTCTCCACGTAAATTTAATATGAACGATTTGGTGTTTGTTATAAAGTTTTCACAGGTAACAGGAAAACTGGATCCCGGTATGCGCGGTCCGTACAAAGTGACCAAGGTCTTACCAAGCGGGCGCTACGAGCTGTGCCTGCTGAGTGGAGGCTACGGCAAAACCACACAAGCAGCAGCACAGTACATGGTGTCGTGGCGCGGCGAGTGGTGCCCCGAGACGTGCGCCGCATTCTTTGAGAGTAAGTGTCGCCAAATTAAACTGGGTGTCGTTAAGTTTGCCTTCCACCCGTGCCATAGGTGGGTGGTCTACTTGGGTGTTGTCAAGTGTGTCTTCCACCCACGGCGTTGACATAAGTCAAGTCGCCACGTAAGTAGTCTAGTATGCGAGTCGTACTAGTCTATGCCTGTAAAGTGTGTCTTCAGGCGGACGCTAGATGGCGTCGACCCGTTAGTCGGGTCATGTTACAGGTACTGAAGAGGGCGAGCCAGGTGTCACGCTATGCCCGGTCAGAAGATCTAAAGTTAAAAAGAGGGTGTCTAACCCTTTATCGGTCTGATGCTCCTAAGAGACGTCTCTATTTACTTAGTGCATTCTAGAACGATGAGCGAGTGATAGTTGAGTGTGAATGATAAGCTATAAAAGAATGATGCCTGAATTAAGTGATAAGATGAGAGTGTGAAAGGAGGTAAACAATATTATTGACTCGTTTCGATAATTTCAAACACGTGCGATGTTTACAGATAACGATGAGGAGGAATCCGAGCCCACTGCGTTGCCTTCGGCTGGACCCTCCGTGCCACTCTTGGACCTGGACGAAGTAAGGTCTCCGGCATCAGATGAGGCTGGTCCCAGTGGTGTCACTCAAAGAGGATGTGTCGAGGACGACACGTTGTCAGGAGAGGCCGTGTAAGCGGTACCCCCACCGAGCTACCGTCTTACCACACGGCGCCTATAAATAGCGTGCGGAACGCGCACCAGCTCTATTTTCCCCCCGACCCGATCACGCGAGCGAATGATCTTCTTCCCCCGATTTCCAATTCTCGATCCAACACTGCACACTCACGTACTAGTCCCACACACCGCACTCGTAGTACAAGAGTGCGAAGGCCCGGTCTACACAGCTTGCGATATACCAGGTACAGATATGTGCCTGGTCGCTTTTCTCCACCCTCCACTACACGGCGAACTCGAGCGTCCGAGCCTCAGAGGCGCGCTCAAGTTGCAGCCGATCCCCGCACCGGCTATAACCCGCCTGGTGACTCTACTCAGAGAGCGGGACACCCCTGTGGTGATGCCTCTCCGAGATAGAAATCCATCAGGTTCGGTAAGCCAAACGAGGCTTGAGGACCCACCAAAGTTCTCGCCTTCTTATAAATAATTAAGGTGAAGCTGTAACAGCCATCTGCGGCTAACAGCATAGGTCCCTTAAAAAAAAAAAACAGCTCTATTTGCTTCTCGGTTCGCGCAGTGATAACAACTCGGAACCAGTTACGGTCGGTCGACTCAAGGTCATGCGAGCCACTTACTTTTAGGTTGTTTTGATTTATTTACTGAGTTATTTTAAAGTGCTGCGGAATTGTATAGTGTGTTAAGTTTAATTTAGTCTTCCTATTGTGTTTTATAAGTCACCTACGAATTAAAATGTTTCAAAAGTAATTAAATTATTTGTTCAAGAGATATTGTTTTTTTGTAAGTCTTTTTCTTTCGAATGCTAAAAGAACTATCAAAAGCATGGCTCTTCTAAGCTTCAGAGTTTCTATTTCGGTCTTACCGGAAACGAACACTGAAGGGTATAAATAAGGATAGTACCCGTAAAGTTTTTTATAGAGCCAACGAGCAAATTTGCGTTGTATTTTTTCCACCATAATTACATATTTTTCCTCATGGGGATTCCAAACAACTGCACCGTATTCAAGCTTGCTGCGAACGTATGCAGCGTACAGTACTTTTGCAACTGTTGCATTGTCAAATTGTGATGCTGTTCTTATTACAAAACCTAACATCCTTTGTGCCATCTTGCAGATATTTCTTATATGTGTATGAAAATCGAGCCTAGAATCTAATATTCTAAATCCTTAATGTCATCTTGTCTTTCCATTGGAGCGTCATTTAAATTATAATTATAAACTATCGGTCGTAATTTGCGTGAGAAGGTAATTATCTTACATTTGTCATTATTAAAAGGGAGATGATTGTCGTGGCTCCATTGAGACACGGCATCAATATCCCTTTGTAAAGCCTCTGCGTCCACTAGCGTTTTAATACCCAGACTCAACTTTAGGTCATCAGCGAATAAAAGACATTCAGAGGCAAATACTTTTTCTGGCAGATCATTAATGAATATGAGGAAAAGAGTTGGTCCTAACGTGCTACCCTGACTTACCCCTGACCTAGTGTAGTAGTCACTGGAGTCATATCCATTTAAACGAACATATTGACAACGATTATTGAGAAAGTTTGAAAAAAAATGCAGGAGTTTTGGTGTAAAACCAATGATTGCTAATTTCTGTAATAGTTTATCGTTGTCAACTAGATCAAACGCCTTCTTAAAATCAAAGTAGGCTGCGTCTACTTGTCTACCATTATCCATTTCAGAGTGGACATAGTCCACATGCGCAACTAAATTTGTAGTGGGAGAACGGGCTCGTCGAAACCCATGTTGGCTATTGTGCAATAAATGACCAATCTGGCTACAAATATTTCAGGATGGCCTCAAAGATCTTGGCAAAAACTGACAAGACCGCAATCGGTCTATAGGACGAAACATTTACTCCTCCATCTCCTTTCGGGACGGGGGTGACCCTAGATAGTTTCCACCTTTGAGGGTATCTTGATTGAGACAGAGACAGATTAAAAAGGTGCAATAGGGGCGAAACTAAAGCCGATATGCAGTCCTTTGCCAGAAACACAGGAATGCCATCAGGCCCGCCAGAAGACCGCGGTTTAAGACGTTTAACAGCTTTTCTCAGATCTGTCTCATCAACTGTCACAACAGAAACCGCAGTTGAGTCACGTTTAGTATGGGCAGCCTGGGCTGCCTGGAAAGGGTTCAACAAAGGTATGTTTTCGTGGAACACAGAGGCAAAATAACGCGCAAAAGCGTTGACTGCGGCCTGACCTTCCACCTCAGTTTCCAAATATGTGTAGCTTTCAACACGCCTTCTATTATTATTTTTTTCAAAACGATCACTCGCTATCGCTTTCGTGACATTAGAACAATAGTTCAAACTCAGAAGAATAACTAAAGCAGAGGCGCGTTCAGATCCTCTGGGTGTAGTTGTCCGGTTGTTTTTTAACTCGCTCAGAGGCGTTGAACGGATTGCAGCAACCAAATCTTTATCTCCCTCTTTCACATGATTTTTTATTTCTCTCTTTCTAGTAGATGACATTATAGAATTTGTTGTTGGTTGTTTCACCCGATTGTCACGCTCGAAGGTATTGAACGGGGTTAGAGCGAAAAGTTGTACTTCGCGCGGGCTCTGAACGCGCCTCAGTAGTGATTGTTCTGAGAGTTCAAATGTCACCTGTGCCATTAAAATTATTGTTGTAATGTCACGATAACGATAGCGAGTGATCGCTTTGAGTTAGGCGATACGGCCGCGGGTGATTATAATCATCTGCCCCCCTAGCACGTCCACCAAAACACGATATGATAAAGTGATTTATCACTGTGAACTGTCAAAATACAATAGGGTTTCGTCGTATTTTGATAGTTTACCGCGATAAATCGCTTTATTATATCGTGTTTTGGCATTGACGTATATTAACTAGACAAGCTGTTGCGAACAAAAATTGTGCCACGACGCGAGGCAGCGCTGGGTGGGCGTGGACAGTAGCGTACTCGCTCGCTCGTATGATAGTAAAAGAGACAGCAAAACTAAGGTCAAGCGTTCAAAGTCAAGGCGGTCGAGCGTAGATCGCAGTTCGGAAACCATTTTCATTTGTTTTAATCAATATAATATATAATTAGTCAGTAATACAAACCTTAAATACAAAACCAATATTCATACGTTCTAACAACAGTGTTTTCAATTGTCACACTAAAGTTTTAAAACATATTTTACGCAAAATTTGCAATACAATCTTCACGGCAACTCGGCTACTTATCACGATCGCCCGCGATCGACTAACTCAACTGGTGCCGATCGGCTCCAGTTGACTGGCTGAATTTCTCTGTACCGGACAGCGCGTCTAGTTAAAGGTGCGTCCCCACTACGAGCCGCGCGGCCGCGGGAGCCGCGAGGCTCGGCCTCACCAGCTTTTTGTGTATATTTTTATCGCATTCTCACTATAGAGCTGCGCGGCCCAGTGTGGCCAGATTTTGAAGAATTATTTCCATTTTAGTAGAAATGTAGTTTTATTTCAGTTAGGTTGTTGTGCTAGAAATGTTTTGAAATTCTACTATTCATAAATAAAGCGGTAACTACTGCATCTGTATTGTGTAAAAAACGAAACTAACAGATAATATTAGAAAATTCCCATACACACTTTGTGAAAATTATCTGTTGTTTTGTGGAAAGTTTCGATGTTTTTCTATACAGAACAAGAGACACGGCTAAATATCCAGTGCGAAAAATTGTTTAATGAATGTAGTTTTTCAATTTTTGTTTCCATTAAAAAATTTTATTTAAAAATATTTCTTTTTTTTTTTAATTTATCATTCATCGTCATCTGGTAGACGATTGTTTGAGTAATAAAATACGTGTTCATTGTGAAGAATAGGAATGATTTTATTTACAAATTGGAGCTATAATATCATGTTTTAATAGAATAGCTGCCGTAGGTGTCTGTCATGTGATTTTCTGTCGTTGTCAATGTCTAAAATTTTGCAGGGGGGAGGTGAAAAAGATGTGCAGAAAGAGGAGGACTACCCCCCGATACCCCTTTCCTCTCTCGGCGATGCATAGTTTTTGTAATGTTAATTTTTTGAATTCATTCATACCTAACCACAAAATGTATGGACTAGTAAAATGTTAGTAAAACTGTACATTGTAGTTTTTTCTTTATTGCAATGCAACTAAGTTGGCAAACAAGCAAACTGTCCACCTGATGGTAAGTTTTACATCTTTTAATAAAAGCGTAAAGCATCATTTCCTTCAGCTCTGATACCCCCTTCCATATATACACACCCCCTGTCATAACGGCCCTTTAGAATTTATGTAGGTACTTACAGTATGGAGTTATTATTATAATTTTGTTTGTTGTACTTTTTTTATTAATTTTCTTTAATTTGTTTCTATTTTATTTTGTTTAAAATATTTGTATTTCATTAATGATTTTTTTTCTTTTATTAACCACCAACCTAGTATGGATATAATAATTATATAAAGGCTGCTTGGCAGAAATCTGATAAGCCCGCCTTTTGTTATTTTTGTATTTATTGTCCAATTATTTGTTATTTGTTCTATCGCGCGGAGATGACAGTAGTCGTATAATAGTGGCGGTAGCAATAATGTTCACATTTATTTGTAACTAGCTGTGCCCGCGACTTCGTCCGCACGGAATAGTAACTTTTGTTGAAGTTAATAAAAAAGGAGCCTATGTTATACCTAATATAATTAGCTATCTATTAGTGAAAGTCCCGTCAAAATCGGTCCAGCCGTTCCGGAGATTAGCGGGAACAAACAGACAGACAGATAGACATACGATATACATTCATACCCATTTAGTAAAAACTTGTTATTTTGATATTACAAACAGACACTTCAATTTAATTTTTTTATAGATGTATAATAATGAATCATAACATAAATTTTATACAAGTTTATTTTTTAGTTATGACAAAAATTTTGTGTGCTTGTTCAGACAAGCAAACTGAACAACATTCACTATGGGACCAACTTCGACATCGCAAAAAAAATCAGCTGTTCCATACAAATGTTCAACATTCACTGAACCTAAATGTATGGAACAGCTGATTTTTTTGCGATTTCGAAGTTGGTCCCATAGTGAATGTTGTTCAGTTTGCTTGTCTGAACAAGCACACAAAATTTTTATCATAACTAAAAAATAACCTTCAACTTCAACTTCAACTTCTTATATTTTATGGCAATTGGTCGCGGTCAGCAACCATTACTGCCAATCTCCAGTTTCAGATAAAATACTGCTTTTAGAGTTTATTTGTTTCCAAGGTGGCCAAATGTGTCAAAGAATTTGTTTTGGGTTACCTGGAAAAGGGACAAAACAAAACATCACAACACAGAACACAAAGATAGCATACATACACTATACAAAAAGCACAGTACGGTTATAGTTTGATGTCGCAAGTGGAGATATATTTACAAAGGATTTTCATAATGGGGTAATTTAACATAGCTAAAAGAGACTTGACATTTATAGGGCGAGGAATAAAGGGAGGTAATACATCATATAGGGAATATGGATTTCGTGGACAGTTGAACAGAATATGGTCAGTAGATCCTTCCTCAGTGCCACAATCACATAAGGGAGAGTCCCGAATATGAATTTTATAAAGATGGAGAGGAGTGCACGAGTGTCCAAGTCTTAATCTGCTTATGATCGAGGTAGCGCGTTTGTCAGTAGAAGGGTAATGGAAAAACCAAGGTTTCGGAGGTATGTCAGGTTGGATGTCACTGTAATATTTACCCTTGGACGTTTTAGATATATCCCAACATTTTTTCCAATCCGCCATAAGGTCTACTCTAGCCAATGGACAAAGGTCGTGTAAATAGATTTTAAAGTGATCGTTGCAGCCAGTCAGAACCGCATCCTTGGCAGCAGCATCAACAGCATCATTACCATCTATACCTGAGTGGCTAGGGATCCAAGCTAGAGTGATAGAAAGGTTATTCTCGTGGCAATCAAGCAACAGCTGTTTAGTTAGTAAAATAAGAGGGGATCTGATGTTTTTGGAAAAGAGGTTGGAGGATAGTGCCTTGAGGCAACTAAGGGAGTCTGTAAAAATAATTGATTTTTTGAACCTATGGGAGTGAATGAATTTGATAGCCTCATATACTGCCACTGTTTCACCAGTAAATATAGAAGTTAAGGGTGGACATTTAAAATTTAAAAATATGTTATGCTTTGGGAAGAAAACAGCAGCACCGACACCATCACATGACTTAGAAGCATCTGTAAAAAGAACTTGCCAGTCCCTCCAATTACTGTCAATTTTCTCCAGAAGTAAGGCATTGGCACCAGAAGAATACTTATTAATACCTAAATCTAAAAAAACTTTTGGTTTATATAAAAGGGCTTCAAAAGAAACTGTTGTTAAAATTTGAGAATTAATTTGGTGAAAATTATAATTTAATTTAAATAATTAATGAAGACTTTTTATTAGGTTTGGATAATCTTTATTGGACCAGTAAGTGTTTTGGGGGATTACAGAGTTCAATTGTTTTAATTTGGGAATCAAGGGTGATTAAAATTTTGAAAGGCCTTAAAAAAATATGTGTCAGAGAGAAATTTTCTTCTCAGGCTTAGTGGTGGATCGACAGTTTCAACTTGTAGAGCATTGGTAGGAGACGATTTCATTGCTCCAAGTATCAAGCGTAATGCTTTAAATTGAACTCTATTAACAGCTAGTGAGGCTTCTTTGTTGCAGGGCTCTAAAATTAGGGATCCATACTCAAAGAGACTACGTACTATGGCATTGTACAGAAGTTTCTGTGCACGAGGATGAGCTCCCCACCAAACTCCTGATAGACAACGTAAAATATTAAGGGATTTTTCAGCTTTATTTTTTATGTAATTTAGATGGGGTTTAAAGGATAGGGTTTTATCTAAAATAACGCCTAAAAATTTAAATTGTGTACTACTTGGAATTGGCTGATCACAAAATTTGATAACAATATTTGGGAAGGATCTTTTTCTGGTAAAGATAACTGTGCTACTTTTGTCGACTGATATGCTGAGACCATGGTTGAGCAGCCAGTCTTTCAAATAAAATAAGGCCTGGTTGAGTTTTTTAGCTGCATCTTCTAAAGAGTATGAAGCAGTGTACAGGACAATGTCATCAGCGTATTGTAGAATGTTACAGAAAGAGTCCACACATTTGTCCAAATCACAGGTGTAAATATTGTACAGAGTTGGGCTCAATACTGATCCTTGTGGAAGTCCTTTCCATATCTGTCTTGGAGAGGAAAGATCACCATGGGTACGAACTTGAATTGATCTATTCATAAGTAGATTGCATATAAAATGTGTAAGCCTCTCAGGGATACTCAGCTGCTGCATTTTCTGCCTGAGCACCGGAAGAATCACATTGTCGTAAGCTGAGGAAATATCTAGAAATACCCCGACAAGAAATTGGTTTTTAGATAGAGCAGTCCTGATGTCAGTGGACAGAATAGCTAAATTATCCATGGTGCTCATTCCTCTCCTAAAGCCAAATTGGGTGGTGCTAAAGATGTTTTTACTCTCCACATACCAGACCAATCTTCTTTTAAGTAGGTGTTCCATAATTTTACATAGCGTAGAGGATAAAGCTATTGGTCTGTAAGATTCTGCTTTAGAGGGGTCTTTTCCTGGTTTTAAAATGGGAATTATCAGTTGATTCTTCCAGGACCTAGGAACATTTCCTGAATCATAACATTTATTTAGGAGTTCCAAAAACATTTGTTTAGTAAAATCCCCAGCATTTGAAATAAAGGAGTATGGAATACCATCCAAACCAGGGGAGGAATCTTTTAATTGTTCCAGAACCGAAATGAGTTCTGCCATTGTAAAGGGATTGTTAAAAGGATGATGAGGGAATGTTGTAGGGAATGGAGTTGGAAAGCAGTCAATATTTGGAATATCGGATGGGGCCAACCTATGTAAGAAATCCTCAACCCAGATACTATAATCATTTGATTCTGATGGAGCAGAAAAGCAGCCCCTAAGCCGTTTGATGAATCTCCATATAATCGTAGCTGGAGTACGGGGGGATAGGCTTTCACATAGATTTACCCATGCTAACTTTTTCTTTTTTTAAAAAAAAACGTTTTGTAATGGCTGTTACTTTTTTTAAATTTATGTAGTTTTCAACTGACATGGCATTGCAGTACTTTGACTCAGCCTCTTTGCGGCGCTTTTGCATCTTAGTGCATTCAGGGTCCCACCAAGGTGGAGAGACTTTACCGCCTACCTTATCTTTTTTTAATGGGATATTTTGATTGGCTGCTTTTTCTAATGAGGAAATAAATAGGTCATATTGTTCTTGCAGACTGTTGGAGTTATCTTTAGGTATAGATAATATATTAATGTCGGAATCTGTAGAATAAGAATCCCAATTGGCTCCACTGAGTTTGTATTTCAGTAATGGAGGTACAGATCTACGTTCTGCTGATGGGATGGATAGTGAAGCTGAAATCACATAATGATCACTGCCATATGTTTCAGGAAGAACACTCCAGGAAAATCTGGAAAACAGATCAGTCGAGCACATTGTGAGGTCCACTGCACTTGCGTTAGCATTTGGAGCAGTACATCTGGTTGGGGAACCATCATTCAATAGACAAATATTCATTGTGTCCATTAGGTCTACTAATTCACAAGCTAAAGGGTCGTAATGGGAGCCACCCCAGATAATATGGGAGAGGTTAAAATCCCCCATTATTATAAATGGGCGGGATAAATTGGAAAAGAGACAATGTAAGTCAGAAATAGAAATTATATTGGGATCGGGAATGTAAATAGATAAAATCATTAAATTGGAAACTTTTGCTGCAACAGCATTAATACCCACTGGAATATTTGGGAGAGGGATGCGTGAAAAAGTTGAGTTCCTATTTATTAAGATAGCTGAGCCAGCATACCCGTCATCTCTGTCATCCCGAAGACAGACATACCCTGGAACTCTAAAATGAGATCCAGGGGAAAGCCATGTCTCAGAAATAACAAAAACAGCAGGTCTGAATCTATTTATCATTTCAAGAATGTCATGTTTTTTAGGGCGAATGCTACGTGCATTCCATTGTATTAGATGGAATTTTATAAATAATCTCCATTAATTGATTGAGTTTGTGAGCAACGTTGGGCGGTGGAGAGATGTCATTAAACTTGTCCATAATTTTCAGAATGGTTGTTAATAAGGAGTCTAAATAATGTACAGATTGGGGAGATATATGAGGATTTGTAGTTGTAGGGGATTGTGACCTAAACATTACCCCATTATTGGGTTCTGGGGGATTATAATGGTTTGTTAATGAATTGTGAAAATCTCTGTCATAACCTTTATTTTCTAAATGAGTGCTACGTTTAGGAGTGACTTGTGTACAAGATGGATGATACTGTGGACCACGGGGAGTGAGAGGGGAGTAAGGAGGACGGGGAGGTGTACTAACAGGGGAAAGAGATTGAACAGGGGGAGTGTTATTTAGAAGTGATTCCCTAACTATATTTGAATAAGATTGACGAACTGGAGGGAAAAGTGCGGCAGCTTCAGCATATGACTTATTGTGTTGTGACATTGTAGTTTTAATTGATTTTTGTCTGGTGTGCTCTGGACAAGCTCTGTTGGTTGCGAAGTGTCTTCCTGAGCAGAAAATGCATGTTGCTGACTCTTCAGAGACAGAGCAATCCATGCCTTGATGAGACTTGGAGCAACGGTAACATCTAGGTTGGGAACGGCATTTATCTTTAACATGTCCAAACCGACAACAGTTATTGCACTGAATAGTTGGGAGTTCATATAGTTCAACTGTAAGTGCTGAATAAAAACAAAAAATTTTTAATGGAAGAATTTGACCGCTAAAAGTAATTACTACTGTGCGCGTTGGGATCCACTCTGGAGCCCCATCTTTAAATGTTTTTCTGTTGAGTCTTCTTGCCTTAAGAATATGACCACAACCTTCTGGTATTTCTACAGAATTAACAAATTCTTCCATGGACCACTCAGTTGGGACACCACGAACAACTCCCATGCGAGTGATATTGAAAGAAGGGATAATGGCAGAAAATTTCTTGGAAGCCAGGATCGGATTAGAAATGAAGGCATTGGCATCATCCCCATTTGTGAATTGTACTGAAATGCGATTTCTACCAACATTTTTAATTCCTTGTTTGACAATATCTTTGACATTTCCAGTAACTAGTAATTTTCCAAAGAGAATAGGATTGATTGTGGTTCCAGCCTTGGGATGCGGTTCTGTCCGGGAAACATGTACCAAAAAAGGACCTTTATCTAGGTTGGAGTATTTCTTAACATCAGTCAAACTTGGGTGTGTATATACATGCTGTATTGACTGAGATGGGTTATTACCGGATGAATTTACTTTAGTAGGAATAGCAGACGTGTCTTCTATAATTGATCTTTTTCGACTAGTACGGGAGTCACATTGGACATCGTTGGAAAAAACTATTTCCTCACTGATGGTTTGCGGCACCAAGTCCGGGTCAGGGTCAGGCGGTTCGGGTGAGACCGACGACATAGTCGTCGATCTCACCTAGGAGGAAATAAACACACAAAAAACTTACACAGGCAGAAGTACTTCACAAATAAGCCAAAGGTAACACAAAAACACTATTAATACTAATGTTGATTCTGATAATTTCGAAATAAACTCAATCGCACGTATTTACACTTTGACAACCGAGTTGACAGTGAAAATAACCTTGTATAATAGCAGAATATCGGCGAACAGCTGGCAGAATGGTAAGTTCAATTTAAAGTTGACTTACGGAATACAGTACCTACCTACTTTTGGTTACCTTTATGTAGCCGACTTTTAAAGCGTTAAATGTCGAATATTATAACTTGTCAAGTCGTCTTGGTACGCATTTTGGTTCCGTAATACTTCAGTCAATGCTTGTTACAAGTTACAGCCTTTTACAGAAGTCATAATTTTGTCTATTTCTTTAAAATATCGCAAAGTGTATACGTTTAAACTTCTTTCGTCTTATTAGAAAACAAACATGGTCTGAACTTAGTCCTGGTTGAAACTAGGACCAAGTTGACGTTGTCTCAATCTACGAGTATCAACACAAGTGAAAGCGCACTAGGTTTAAACCAAGACTAACTTTAGACCAGCGGCCCTACCACCTAACTAATAGTGATTAACGATGGCGATAGCGAGTTACTCGCTATCGTTTCAATTTCAAAAGCTATGATAGGCGGTACGAAATCACAGTATTAGAGAGCTAAAATTATAACGAGGGAATTAGGCGGTAGGGCCGCCGCTTATCATAGCAAACTCGTAAAATTAAAACGATAGCGAGTCACTCGCTATCGCCATCGTTAATCGCTATGAGTTAAGCGGTAGGACCGTAGGTTTAGACCAGAGGTTTTGTAACAAGATCGTTTAAAAGTTAGCGTATACTGTGAGGGGGCGCAACGGGTCGGGTCGCAGCGCAAAAATCAGTTCGAATCGCTCGTATGTATTTTATATGAGCTATCGAGTACTATGCCGGGGCGCAGCGGGCCGCATATTCCGCCGCTAATAGTGGTTGCGTGCTATGCGACTCGATCCGCCCCGCTGCGGCCCGTCACAGTGTGCGTGATCCTCGAGTTTACTTCACAAATTTTATTTTTACGCTTTAGTTATTGTTCTGAGAGAAGATGCCATATTTTTGGCATTATCGTGAGTCGCGTTTGGTAGATTTTAAACAAGTCGGGCAGGTTTGCCGTTTTTGAGATAGTCACACTGACCGGCCGCGCGGCTGTGCTGGGCCGCGCGACTTGGGCCTCGCTTTACATCCACACTCACGAGGCTCAGCCTCGCGGCTAGGCCTCGTAAGCCGCGCGGCCCTAGTGGGGACGCACCTTAATATACGTCAATGTGTTTTGGTGGACGTGCTACGGGGGCAGCACTGTGAGCGCTGTTATCTATTTCCTTAGATAAAGAATGAATAGATAGGACGTGACCGTATACCCGTAAGGGACAGACATAGATGACGTCATACCTATCAAAGTAGATGGGTATACCAGTGTTGCTTTAAGTTTTACCCTACTTTATGTTTATAGTGGCTTTTACCACTATAAACATAAAGTAGGGTTGATTGATCTACGTATTTTTTTGAGACATTTTAATGAGCGCCCCTCGCTCAATAATATGTCTTAAAAAATAAAAGTGGGAGGAAGTTGCGATTTTTTTTATTGAATTCTTCATTCAACCTTCACCGCAGTCTAAAGTTATTTACACTTTTAATAAAACTACACTTTTCGGATTTACTCGAGTATATTTCGTTTTAAAACATTTTACTATTATTTATTTAAGCTATTATGTAAACATCTTTACAAATATAAGAAAAAATATTAGGAATCATCATCATCATCCACACGCGTCCACTGCTGGACATAGGCCTCTCCAAGTGCTCGCCACTGAGCACGATCCGCGACCACTCGCTACCAGCTTTTGCCAGCTAGGTGCCTTGCGAAGATCGTCGCTCGATTAAGAATACAGCGGGCAATAATCATTGTTTTTTCTTTATCTCTGCAGTTTATTTAAAATCCAATATTTACACATTTACTAAATATTTGTGAAGATTTAGAAAATGTATAATATTAAATTTTAAATAAACATTTTGTTACGCGCCACACCGCCTCAGCCAATCGCAAGCCAGCCGAAGCCAGCCAATCAGAGCCAAGCACGTGCAGCCATGTGCCAGCCAGCCCAAGCCAGCCAATCAGAGCCAAGCACGTGCAGCCATGTGCCAGCCAGCCCAAGCCAGCCAATCAGAGCCAAGCCAAGCTAGCGCCTTACTACCGGAGAAACTATAAAATGCCGCGCCATCTCATATTTAGATCACTTCTCTGTTTTACTGTTTCTAAGACGGAACTCTGCCCTATTGTAAATCGAAATTAAATCAGTGTGTTTCTGTAACGTCTACTTTTTATTTTTCCCGTTACATATCAGAAGTGGGGTAAATATAAAAAAAAAAACCTAAAACGTAGTTACGTCAATGCGTCGAGTGTAGGCCGCCTGGTCCGTCCGCACGAATGGGGCAAATCTCCGCGTGAAGATTCATCCGAGACAACTAGTGAAAACGAAGACAAAGTTTCGCCACCAGCCTCGCCTTCAGCTCGAAAAATCCTACGAAAGTTTTTGAAATCAGAGGTACAAAAGGCCATGAGTTCCTTAAATTACGAAATACCCTCCGTCACTACAAGAAAAGAACCCCGTGCAGCCTTGCTGATCTCCGAGTTCGACCCGGATAGCGAAGAGTGTACTAATGCGACAGCATGGCTCAAAAAAAAATTTATCAACTTGGCGAAATTCATATGGATGGTGCGAAAACACGAAGTCGTTTCATCTGCAAGATAGATTAAGGAGGTCAGGCAAGAAGATGGTACAACCGGCTGGATGAATACGATTACTCTTGGGAAGACTGGAAGCAAATGTTGATACGTGCATTTCCCAGACATCGCAAATATGGATTCGATGATCAAATATTATCAGGACAAAGTCGCCATGTGTTTTCGGTGTAAGTTTTCAGACAGCGCAGTTGTCTCATGCATCATTCGCGGTCTACCACCACCAGCACAAGCGAATACGAGAGCACATCATTGCGAGCGACCCGAAGAATTATACGATGGCTTCCTATGTGTGATGGATGACTACCAGCCACCGTCAATTTGGATTGGAACAAGCCCGTCAAGTAAAGATGTCATCAGCCGACAAGGAAACAAAAAATGTCTGCCTCGTTAGCAAGAAGCAGGGCGAAGTGCTGAGCAGAGCCACCAGCTGCACTACTACACCGCCTTCGGAGGTTCAGGTTAGCCCACATTATTTTATAGCACTACCTTTGTAGCCAAAATAATCTATTGCACACTAGCCAAGCCAATATTAGCACAATCGGGGCATCAAACATAGAGGCAATCAGTTCAGATCTATTGAATAAAAACCGATTATGATTATTTGATTGCTTTACTAATCAATTTCCCTGACTATTTTGCGAGTAAAACACAAGACTTAGGATGTACAGATTTATTAAACATAAAAATAAAGTTAACAAGTGAACAGCAAGAACACCGTCAACCTTACAGCTTGTCGCGCAGTCAGGTAGTTAGATCCAAAGTGTCTGAATTGCTAGACGCAGGTATAGTTCAAGAATCTGAATCATGTTTTGCTTCTCCCGTAATTCGTAAAAAAAAGAACGGCGATAGTAGACTTTGTGTCGACCCTTGCCTAATATCGATGATTAGGTCTCCAAATTAGCCGTTAAGAATTTCTTTACGAGTCTTAATTTGGCACAAAGTTACCATCAGGTCAAAATCGACCCTGCAGATAACCACAAAACAGCCTTTATAACGCCACATTGGTATTTGAATATATGCGTGTTCCGTTTGGCTTAGATAACGCACCGTCTGTTGTTATACGAATAATGAATAAGGTTGTAGATTCAATACGAAATTCCAATCACAAAAGGCGGTAGTTTAAAAACCCACAATGACTTTCCCGATAAATATGAAATTTTAGCATTCTTAGAAAATTTGTTGCTACCCTCTTTTGATGTTCAGTCAGGTTTAGATATTTTACAAAAAGTTCTTCATAAATGAAGATCGGAAAATTTAAAGTGAAATGTGAGTAAGTGTTCATTTTTATAAAACAAAATTACATACTTAGGACATGAGATATCTTCGAATGGCATTCAACCAGGTGAATCAAAATTGTTAGCAGTGTCACAGTTTCCTACCCCTAGTAGTGTTCATGAAATACGTCAATTTATAGGGCTATGTAGCTATTTCCGTAAATTTATTAAAAGTTTCGCAATTTAATTGCTCGCCCTTTAACAGATTTAACAAAGAAAAACGCAGATAAGGAAATGGGGCACTGAACAAGTCGATAGTTTTCAACAATTAAAACTGTGTTTGTGTACAAGGCCAATACTGACTTTATATGATCCTGTATTACCAACTGAGATTCACACCGATGCATGCAAATCCGGTATCGCAGGTATTTTTTTTACAAAAACAAACTGATAATTCCCTTAGGCCTGTCATGTATTTCAGTAGGGCAACGAGTAAAGAAGAAAGTATATACCACAGTTACGAGCTTGAAACGCTTGCCGTAGTACACATAGATTTGTGTAGGTTTAGTGTATTATATTAGGGATACATGTTAAAGTGGTAACTGACTGTACTGCCGTTCGCGCCACCCTTACTAAACGTGACAATGGTGTCGATTCTGGCATGATTCTCTAAACCTAAAACTAAATTTGACAACAGTCTATCCTTGTCATACTCTATACAAAATGACAAGGAGAGACTGTTGTCAAATTTAGTTTTAGGTTTAGAGAATCATGCCAGAATCGATACCATTATCCCACGTATTGCTAGGTGCTGGCAGTCAATACAAGATTTAGACATGTGTACAATTATGGCCTGCAGGCTTATTCACTAACTTAACTGACAAGTGGAAATGGCTATTAACCATCTATAAACATGACGTTTTTTATCTGTGGCTAACCAAAAAGCCTTTTTTGGTATTCACTAACACCGGTGTCTAACGAAAAATCACTAGGCTCACTGTTAATCACTAGGGTTGTATTGATAATCACTGAACGACAATTTTCATCGATATTTCACCTAATTGGTATTCTGTATCGCTCAGTGTCTAACGTTTGACGTTTTGAATGCCTTATAGTGAAAGTCACCGTAGGTTCGATTAATCACTATTGGTAAGCAGTGTTTTATTTTAATCCACTCTAATTATCAAGCTTAAAAGTAGGACTATTAACATTTTTAATGTAGTGAATTGTTAATTTGGTTCAATTAAATCAAAACTAGTATGTTACATCGATATTCTATATGGAATTTTGAAATTATATATTTCTTGAAACTATATTTTTCGAAACATCATATTTTTGTGATACTTCGACGAGTATGATTTTATCATTATAACAAATTGACTCATTTAGGGCTTCGAGGAGTCAAATCTTCATTTAGCTCCGTACGCAGATAATTGAGTATTTATATGGACACTTTGTAATTTTACAAAATTCATTAGAGGAGAGAAGAAAGGTGTCCAGCAGGCGTAGCACGAACCGTGGATTAAACGGGATAAGAGACAAATATCATGTTTCTTCTCGCTCTCTCGTATCACGAGGAAGCGAGACGGGACTAGGGTTAGTCACTTTCTCTGCTATAGTTCACGCGACAGAAGATATAATAGTACTTCATACAGAACGGCCACTCACCTCTCCGCACTCATTTCAAATACCTCACCCCGCACTTCGTTGTAGACATCACTGACACATAAACAAGGGCGCGCGGGATCGCTCGGGCGCGGCGACACTTCACGTTCAACGAGTAGACGCGAGCGCCGGCCGATAACAGGCAGTCGCTGCACTTCTCGCGACATTTCGATTGATAACCGCGCACTCAGCCCTACTAGATTCCACGCACACATTTGCGCGTGTACAAACGTCATTTGCTTAAGTAGTTGTAATAGGTAATTGATTTGCGAACGTTGTATGGAGTGTCCGAGCCTACTGATGAAGGACTTCGATATTTGGTGTAACTAAAAAAAGTAAGTCCATATAGGTATTTAACTGCAATTATATGGAATATTCACATTACGACAATTCTGTAAAATATTCTTACCGTTGTGGTTTCGCCAGGGAATTGAAAATATGTATAGGTAAGTCTTAGGTAAGTATATATTTTTTTTTCAAGAACATCAGTTTTTATTTCAATATATCATGCATTTTGATCGTCGTCGATAAATAATCATAAATTTCAAGTGTTCGGCGGAAATGTTTGCTCATCTCCTTATCACATCGTATCTTATCAAAGTAACGTCACCGGCTTGAATATGCTCGCTGTTTCAACAAAATTTCAAAATGGCGGTTGTATCTAAGTATTTTGACGGTTCATCGTGATAAAATGCTTTATATCCTCTTTTTGGTGTTCATGCTAGGGGGGGCTGGGTATTTGATGCTAAGTTTTCGTGGCAAAATTGTTGATGTGGAACACACGAAACTAGTCTAAAAATGTTGAAAACGGTGCTTATCTGGAACGCTCCTTTGATAGTCTTATATTATCTGTGGGTTCAATGACAGAAATAACGAGCCAATTTACGAAGCTACTGATTTCTTTTGGGGAAAGTCCGGTAACTAAGGCTACTAAAATTAGTCGGGTAATGCACAGTGACGTGTTGTGATTTATCGATATTCACTAGGGAACTTTCGTTGTACACCGATAGACCACGTGATTCAAATGCCTTACAGAATAGCAATTAGTAGTTTTGATGGGTTGTCCACTTTGGACGGTGGACAACTATAAACAGTTGGTCACTTCGAACTGTCAAATTAGCGAATAAGGCTGCTGGGGAAAAAATTTAACACGTAGACGCGTTGAGTAGAAATCCCGCGATGCTATTAATGTCAACCGCCTTGAAGTGTCAGACGGGTTCTATACATTCCAGTACCAGGATGACAAGTTAAGGCGTATCATTGTTCAGCTTAAAGATAGCTCAGCTGCCCCTGATATAAACAACAACTATGTGCTCTCAGATGATAGACTCTATAGGAAGACATTGTATGGTAATCGCCTCGTGGTGTCTGCATTAATCAGATAGACTAGTTCAGATGCACCACAATGATATAAGTCATGTAGGCTTTCAAAAATGTATAGATTTAATAAAGAGGGAGTAAATGGTACATTGTTCCCTATTCCAAAACCCACAGAACCCATGGTCATGGTTCATGTCGACCATATGCTCCTTTTGTAGAACAGCAAAAGGTTATCATTATATGTTGGTTATTACAGACTAGCTTCTGCCCGCGACTTCGTCTGCGTGGACTTCAATTTTGAACAATTTTTAATTTTCCCTCGGGAACTACTTAAGGAATCTGGATAAAAGGTAGCCTATGTCACGTTCTTTTCCATGTCAAAGGCTACATGCATGCCAAATTTCATCCAAATCCGTTCAGCCGTTTTTGAGTGATTGAGTCACAAACATCCAAATATCCAAACATCCACACTTTCACGTTTATAATATTAGTAGGAAGTAGGATAATTTCTCTAAATTTGTTATTGCTGAGCCCACCCACGGTCAATTCAGTAAAAAACAATAAGAACACTTTAAAAAATATTTAGTTTATTTGGTTACCCTCATAAACTTGTCAGTGATCATGGCAAAGCTTTTACCAGCAGATATTAAAAAAAAAATTGTTCAACTGACAAGCAATTTAAGTATATTTTGAAATCTGTTGCATGTCCACGAGCCAATTGGTTAAGTGGAACCGGATCTTACTGAATGCGTTACGTGCGATTGATCCTAGCCAGACTTCTAATAATTGGGCCAATAGCTTACCTGACATTATTTGGGGTGTTAATAATATTGTAAATGAAAGTACAACATAGTCGTATAGCCCTATTATTTGATGTTATGAAAGTAATAATGAATCGGTTGAAATCAGGCGTAATAATAGATCTAGTGCGCATTAAAATTAGAAAGCCATAAGATGAAGCGTAACTTCGATAAATGACATATACAGAATCCTCAGTATCAAGGGGTTCCGAGGCTACAAGGCCTTTACTAGCCTGGTTGCATCGGACTCTTGAGGCCCTATCACAGAATCACAGTACCCTATATCATACAGTGCCAGTAGCTCTGATGACCAGCTTGAAACCGAAGATCTCATTGACCTACTTGAAAGCTAACCACGTGTTTTTCCATTGCGGGAGCAATGATTGTTTCAGGACGGCCGACTGTTACGCGCCACACCGCCTCAGCCAATCGCAAGCCAGCCGAAGCCAGCCAATCAGAGCCAAGCACGTGCAGCCATGTGCCAGCCAGCCCAAGCCAGCCAATCAGAGCCAAGCACGTGCAGCCATGTGCCAGCCAGCCCAAGCCAGCCAATCAGAGCCAAGCCAAGCTAGCGCCTTACTACCGGAGAAACTATAAAATGCCGCGCCATCTCATATTTAGATCACTTCTCTGTTTTACTGTTTCTAAGACGGAACTCTGCCCTATTGTAAATCGAAATTAAATCAGTGTGTTTCTGTAACGTCTACTTTTTATTTTTCCCGTTACAATTTTCTAAAATTATATTTCAATAGCACCGTTATTGTCATCGAATAAAGGACTTCGGCTTACAGAGATAAAATTCACTACAATACAGGTAAAAATTCACTTGGGCTGGGTAAGTTTAAGAATTGAACTACTGATACCGCACTCAATATGGTGCTAAAAGCCCAAAGTTGGTAAGCTTGCTCACAATGTGGAAAAAAGATCTGGCAAAGAACGCAAGATGCCGATGTAGATAGCTGGTTATTCTTAGTTGCCCGTGTTGCCACCCCCAACCTCGCCCCCGCTGGCGGCAACTTGGAAATAGCACAGGACAAGACCAATTTGTAGATCTCTGAGGAAGATTATGTTCTGTCAAGTACCTATATAATTAATTAGAAACACTTTTTCGGTGCATAGAGCTATATCTACATCCTATGTGTTCTTGTTAAATATTCAGACAAAGTAGAGATATGACTTATTTCATTTGGATTAAGCCAGATTACTAGCTATGGCCCAAAATTGCTAATAAATCACAAACATTTTCTAGAGGCTGTCTACTCCTCGCCACTCACCAGCTGTTTTTGGGTGTGGTAAACACGTATTAAATTGCTTACGTACAAACTCATATGCCTTTGAACTTAAAAAGTGTAAGCACAGCGCGAATTTCCTTAAAGGTTCAGAATACTTTCTTTTGTCAACTCCTAAAAATCTTTTCAGAAAATCTCTATTGGTTCCTCCTACAGTATCTAAAATGTCCAACTACTAATTTTGCATCATTAACTTACACTTCAAATCACTTTACACATTTTCAAGTGTGACTACTTTTTTTCCCAATCGTCTAAGCGATTGACGCACTGGCCGTAGTTTTTTATTTGATGACCTCGCTGATTGTTTCAAACCCAGCATTTGAAGCCGCATTTTTCTCTTTCGGGGCGTATTCAAATTTGAACCGAAATCCACCAACGATGCGTCCTGAAACAATATGTATACAGGTTAAAAATAAAGCAGGTTCTAATTTTACAACATTAAAAATATTAATTAATAAATTTTTAAACTGTATCTGTACTAATGGTCAGACTTGTTATATTAATAGAAAATGACATTAATAATATGTTTGGCCATATCAAAATAGTAGAAAAGGATTTGGTACCTACCCTACCCATGTTAATCCAAAACTGTAAAATAAAATTCGAAATCCCCCATAAAAATAGTTGGGTTTGTGAAAAATAAATTTAGGTTTTGGCCTGATAGGGTATGTACCTTGTAGTAATAATATGTATAAGTTACTGATCTGTAAAAAAAGTTTAGGAATAGCACCACTCCTAAGAAAAGTGCCTTTTTTGTTTTTCTGAATCCACTGTTGTTCAAAATGCTTAGAACACGTTCGGGTATGCTTGGTTGGCTGCCAATTCAATCGACCAGTAGCTTTAACCGAACTGTTTTCGAGTAGTTATCTCCGAAGGAAATCTGTTAAATACAGACAAACAAGCAAATGGAAAGTCTCACTTCAAAAGAATTAACTTTGTTATCTAAAATGCTCAAAATTTTATACTTAAATATGTCAATATTAATGTAACACAGAAACTAATATGTGAGTTCCCTTTCACGTAACAAATTACCTACGAATCAAGGAAAAATAGTCGTAGCGTAACTGGTATCATTATAACCCGGCAAAATGTTATACGCGTTGGCTGTATACGTGGCCATATTGCATGGCGACATTCCTAGCTTGTTAGGTTAACAGGAACCTTACTACTTACTTTGAAATTTCATGTTTAATCCCATAATATGATTGAGATACATAATAGAATGATAAAATATTGCAATATAACTTGTATTTATAATTTAAAAAATAGTTTTGGAGCTTTTTATTGACACAATTTAGGTCTTACCTGTAAAAGGTTATATTTTCCTGTTTTCTAGCACTATCACTATTACAACCTAAAACGGAGCAGTGCACCATGATTTAAATGTTCAAATAGTTCACAATTACACTAATTAAAGTGTTAAATAATTACACGGTAAGCTATAATTCACACAACAAATTTCTTCCACGTATTTGTTTAGCACCAGACGCTGGTGATCATAGATATAGAATGAAATAGATGGGCTATAAAAGCCGTCAAACATGAGGAAAAGAGATAAACTTATACACATTGCCAAAGGAAAGAAGAAGATGCCATCATTTTTTTTTGTCCTTGTCACCGTATATAGTTGAAACTGGTAGTGGGGATTGTTTATCACCAGCGTCTGGTGCTAAACAAATACGTGGAAGAATTTTGTTGTGTGAATTATAGCTTACTGTGTAATTATTTAACACTTTAATTAGTGTAATTGTGAACTATTTGAACATTTAAATCATGGTGCACTGCTCCGTTTTAGGTTGTAATAGTGATAGTGCTAGAAAACAGGAAAATATAACCTTTTACAGGTAAGACCTAAATTGTGTCAATAAAAAGCTCCAAAACTATTTTTTAAATTATAAATACAAGTTATATTGCAATATTTTATCATTCTACTATGGTTCTCAATCATATTATGGGATTAAACATGAAATTTCAAACAAAGTAGTAAGGTTACTGTTAACCTAACAAGCTAGGAATGTCGCCATACAATATGGCCACGTATACAGCCAACGCGTATAACATTTTGCCGGGTTATAATGATACCAGTTACGCTACGACTATTTTTCCTTGATTCGTAGGTAATTTGTTACGTGAAAGGGAACTCACATATTAGTTTCTGTGTTACATTAATATTGACATATTTAAGTATAAAATTTTGAGCATTTTAGATAACAAAGTTAATTCTTTTGAAGTGAGACTTTACATTTGCTTGTTTGTCTGTATTTAACAGATTTCCTGCGGAGATAACTACTCGAAACCAGTTGGGTTAAAGCTACTGGTCGATTGAATTGGCAGCCAACCAAGCATACCCGAATGTGTTCTAAGCATTTTGAACAACAGTGGATTCAGAAAAACAAAAAAGGCACTTTTCTTAGGAGTGGTGCTATTCCTAAACTTTTTTTACAGATCAGTAACTTATACATATTATATCTACAAGGTACATACCCTATCAAGCCAAAACCTAAATTTATTTTTCACAAACCCAACTATTTGTATGGGGGATTTCGAATTTTATTTTACAGTTTTGGATTAACATGGGTAGGGTAGGTACCAAATCCTTTTCTACTATTTTGATATCATCATCATCATCACCACAGCTCATATTCGTCCCCACCGAGGGGTTCGAGCCTACCCTATGTTAGGGTGATTAGGCCTTAGTCAACCACGCTGGCCCAGTGCGGATTGGTCGACTTCACATACATCATTGAATTTCTTCGCAGATGTATGCAGGTTGCCTCACGATGTTTTCCTTCACCGTAGGAGCGTCGGATAAATGTACATATGAAATTCGAAACGAAAAACACATTGGTACATGGCGGGTCTCGAACCCTGACCACCCGATTGGAAGGCAAGTGCCGAGTCCACAGCGCCACCGACGCTCCGACCAAACAAATTATTAATGGCCAAACATATTATTAATGGTTTGATTTTGGTCATTTTCTATTAATATAACAAGTCTGACCATTAGTACAGATACAGTTTAAAAATTTATTAATTAATATTTTTAATGTTGTAAAATTAGAACCTGCTTTTATTTTTAACCTGTATACATATTGTTTCAGGACGCATCGGTGTTGGATTTCGGTTCAAATTTGATTACGCCCCGAAAGAGAAAAATGCGGCTTCAAATGCTGGGTTTGAAACAATCAGCGAGAAATTAAATAGACAATGTTTATTTTATATTATACATTTTCTAAATCTTCACAAATATTTAGTAAATGTGTAAATATTGGATTTTAAATAAACTGCAGAGATAAAGAAAAAACAATGATTATTGCCCGCTGTATTCTTAATCGAGCGACGATCTTCGCAAGGTACCTAGCTGGCAAAAGCTGGAAGCGAGTGGTCGCGGATCGTGCTCAGTGGCGAGCACTTGGAGAGGCCTATGTCCAGCAGTGGACGCGTGTGGATGATGATGATGATTCCTAATATTTTTTCTTATATTTGTAAAAAATGTTTACATAATAGCTTAAATAAATAATAGTAAAATGTTTTAAAACGAAATATACTCGAGTAAATCCGAAAAGTGTAGTTTTATTTAAAAGTGTAAATAACTTTAGACTGCGGCGAAGGTTGAATGAAGAATTCAATAAAAAAAAATCGCAACTTCCTCCCACTTTTATTTTTTGAGACATATTATTGAGCGAGGGGCGCTCATTAAAATGTTTCAAAAAAAATACGTAGATCAATCAACCCTACTTTATGTTTATAGTGGTAAAAGCCACTATAAACATAAAGTAGGGTAAAACTTAAAGCAACACTGGTATACCCATCTACTTTAGGCAGGTATGACGTCAACTATGTCTGTCCCTTACGGGTATACGGTCACGTCCTATCTATTCATTCTTTATCTAAGCTGGTGATAAACAATCCCCACTACCAGTTTCACCTATATACGGTGACAAGGACAAAAAAAAAGATGCCATCTTCTTCTTTCCTTTGGCAATGTGTATAAGTTTATCTCTTTTCCTCATGTTTGACGGCTTTTATAGCCCATCTATTTCATTCTATATCTATGTCTATTTCGGACCGCTGCTTTAGTTTGTGGTCTGTATTTTAAATAATGACGTAGTCCCTGCGTTCCAGATAAAGCACTGCTACTTTCTGAGGCTAACATCTGATGTTAGCCTCGTTTTGCGTTTCTTATAAGAAATGTTGACATTTTTAGCCGCGCTAATTGTTACAAATGAAACGCAAGAGTTGCGTTCCGAGGGTCAGAGTAATGCAACCGAGTGTTTTTCACACTCGCTCCGAGGTTCAGAACGGGTAGGTTGCTATCTTTTTTTTTAGTTTGTATCTTGTCGATCAAGATCAAGCAAAGGGCAGAATATTACTAATCCTTACTATGAAATTAACAGTAAATATCAATTTTTCTGCTTAAGAATAACTACAACACATACAAATCACTATATTTCCCTAGTATTAGGCTTAAAAGAGTTCAAAGTAGTGTTATTTAATAAAATAATAAATAATTAGCGTATTTTTGACATCGACATTGACATAAAATCTGTCAGAGTGTTTTTCACCCTACGCTCGAGTTGGTTGTTTGGTTGCATCACTCGAAGCTTCTGAACGGGCACAGAGTGTACTAACCGCCTGTTAGAGCGTTTTTTACCCGGAGGCTCTGAACGGGTTGGTTGCTGTCAGAGTGCACTCGGAGTGCACTCGAGCGTAGGTTCTGAACGCAGCTCTGGTACTGATTTTTCGTGCTGAATTTTGACACCTCACCTACTTAGTCCAGCCACTTAAAATTTTTAATAATATAAATCAGAATTGGCTAATACTATAAATATCTTTCAATAATATTTTTAAATCCGCTGAAAATCCTTTTTGATTCATGAAAAAAAGATTCCAAATGTCAAATTTGAAAGCTGTCAAAAAGTGGTATCAGAGGACCCATCTAATAACATGGGTATTTGATGCTAGCACTTCGTGTTAAAAATGCTTAAATGAAACGCAAGACAACCAGCAAGAAAAACTAGCATCACCGGCTAATGAAACGCAGATATGCAAAAAATTTTGGTATTTATGGCTAAAAATGCTTATCTGGAACGGGCCGTGTATCTTTCCTTAGTCTGTGATAATGACATTTGGGGGATTTGAGGCAAGCAAGACAAGTTCGGATTGTAGAACCAAACGTTTACGAATACAAAAAAGAAGCCTGAAAAAAACTAGAAATTATTTCGCGAAAACAACATAATTGTTATTTAAGATATTAAGCTAAAGTGTAAGTTTTTAATGCACTTTATAATATTTGCTTTTTGTGGTGCACCATTTCAAGCAAATATTATTTTCATGTCAAAACGTGTTCGGCAAAAAATTGCTTTTTATAGATAAACTTCCATTTATTAAAAAATGTCGTGCAGTTAACTAAAGGAATAGGACACGAATGAATTTAATTGTATTTGAATATAAATCGTTTTTCGTAATATGTATTCGTAACATGTACCTATCCTGTTTGTACTAATAAATTTCATGTACAATTGAACATTTCATATAAGTAATACCTATGACTTCAAAAACCTTGACGCATACATGTCTTTACTCTTTCAGATACAATTGTAATTATCTAATAAAGTAGTGCAAAATTATGAAGAGATAAGAAATTTGCTCAATATTACAATAGAATTTAGTAGAACTTGAAGGAAGGAAGGTGCTATGTGTGACCGATACCCAGGATATTTGTTTGGTGGGACTCCAGTCAGTAGCTGGGACAGGGGTTTTGCACCTTTGGAGAATGTAAGTACAGTAGAAGTAAAATCATTAGCTTCCAATATATTTTTTTTCAGGTTGACTTTAATATCCTGCTGCATTAGTATCTGGCTAATTTTGGCTTCAATTGATAGGCATTGATACCCCAAATTATAATCTAAAAGCTTTTTGTGCGGAAATGCGTCGATTTTAAAAAAAATTAATTTTTGAGTTTTGATTTGATGTTAGTTTTCTGAAAAAGTTATATCTATTGAAAAACAACAAATTATGTAAGGAAAAATCAGCAAATGTTAATTATGGTTGTAAATTTTTTTTGATCACCCAGAACTGACTTGGGCGACCTTAAACACAGCTGCGTATAGGTTAAGTAAAATTTAAAAGGGGGGAAACTGACGGTTTTTATTTTATTTTTAAATTCTGATGTTAGGTCTATGAAAAGTGAAAACTGCTTAAAACTTGTCCTTGTCTAAATTTATAGCCTGCAACAAAGACAACATTCAATATAAATTGTAAAAATGAGACAAAACTGTCTGTGGTGCCTGGAATTGGCTCCGAGTAGTCATGAAAAAATTAATCTTACCAACTGTGTTTCAAGTGCCTGGTTCTGGGTAATCATAGAAAAAATTCCACAACTGTGTTTGAGGTGCCCTGAGTCCGTTCTGGGTGGTCTAAAAAAAATTTACACCCATAATTAACATTTGCTGATTCTTTCTTATATAATTTGTGTTATTTTTTCAATGGATATGATATAATTTTTTAATGAAACTAACCTCCAAAATTTAAATTAAGATTTTTCAAAAACTACATGTTTCTGCACAAAAAGCTGTTAGATTATGATTTGGGGCATCAATGCCTATCAAATCAATTAAAGTCAAAATTAGCCAGATACTAGTGCCGCAGGATACTAACGCAAATTCAAATCAACTATCTAAGAATTTGTAAATTTTTTACTATATCAAAAAAAAATAAGACTAAGATACTATAGGCATAATATAATATAGGCATTTTTTAAAAATTGTTTTATGATATAGGTAAATGACATAATGCTTAGGAATGAGAAATACTTGATGTTTACAAAATTAACCAAGATTCATATACATGGTGTTTCATAATAACCAATAAATAATTAATGTGTTATCTAAAACTAATTATTATATTGTGTTTATCCGTAATGTCATTCAACACAAAATTTTCATGTAAATCATAGACATGATGATGATACTATGATATACATGAAAATTTTGGGTTGAATGACATTATGGGTAAACACCATTTTTTCCATTCACATGGAGATTTTTGACATTGTCTTAAATTTTATAAAAAAAAAGTTTACACAATACAAGCTTGTTCACTCTAGTAGTTTTACTTACTATCCATAATAACATCACTTTCTAAAGTCTATTTGATTGTGCTCAGAGAAACAAATTGAAGTGTTTGAAGGAGCATTGAAATCACTGGAGCGCGTTCAGATTCGTACGAAGTATAACTTTTCGCTCTAACCCCATTCAATGCCTTTGAGCGTGACGCCCGAGTGATACAACCGGCCTGTTCAAGAGCTTTGAGTGTCAGAGCGAGTTACAACCGAACAACAATGGAATCGGTTGTAAAACACTCTGATGTTTATTACTGAAATTCTCTTACGTGGTTGGATGATATATGAGGCTATAATCTATATCTATATCTAATGTCATCTTATAGAAAGAGAGAGAAATAAAAATTCATGTGAAAGAGCGAGATAAAAGAGTTTGTTGCTGCAATCCGTTCAATGCCTCTGAGCGAGTTAAAAAACAACCGGACAACTACACTCAGAGGCTCTGCATGCGCTCCTGTGATAAGACTGCTCAGTTAACTCTTTTTTTTAATCTTATATTTTTAGAGAGGCTTTAGTACACTCTGGGTGACTATGCCAGCCTCATAGGGAAAATCAAAACCTAAAGTTCAATAAAACATTCAATGAGCATCAGTTAGTTTGACAGTTAAACCAACTAACGCTCATTGAAAGAGTATTTTATGAAGATGAATATTTCTTTAGCATGGTTTGAAAGTGGTTGCTGCAAAATTAAATTAATAACCCCATTGTATAAATCTACTGACCTATCTGTTCCTGATGTCTCTGGTTTCATGGTCTATATCATTCCTGGTGTATTAATAAAAAAACTAAATCACCAAGTTGGTTGCTTTAATCAGGGTTTGGGAATCTTTAAAATAACAAAGTCAAGAATATTAAACCATAAAACCAAACTCAATGTTAGAGTTTTTAATCCAGTTATCGCAATTAGAAATAATCAATAATAACTCTTTCTCAGCTTACTATTCAGGATAAGTCTTGTCAATCACTCATTAAATATTGTATGTTTTACATACAATATTATTGGAATAAATGGAGTCTTTTGTATGAAGATTACATAAATAGGAAGTAAGTAACGCTTAACAATTTAACTGAAATACTTGACAAAAACATTTTAGTGATCAATTAATCTCAAAGGAGATAACATAACCTATCCAGGTAACTACTTATTTCTGCATTTGGAGTTTGGTTTGGAGATGAGCATTAAGCCTTCATGGTTTTTTTTTATATGCTAAGAGAGCGTTTGATCACTATCTCGCATGATGGGAAGCACCAATGTAGTCTATGATGTAGTGCGCTCTCCTATATAGTGCCTGTTCACTCTAAATTTGAAGGATCTAAGATTATAATTTGTGGAAATGGAAATGGAAATACAGACGCCGGCAGTTTATTCCATTCGGTCACAGTGTGCACAACAATAGATGAAGCAAAGCGCTTTGTCCGTGCAGCCGGCGCTGACACGAAAAATGGATGATATTTAGCTCTGAAGAGCAAGAGTAATGTCATGTGCTTGCAAAGAGTGCAAAACAACATACGGAGGAGTATCGCAAATGCCCCTTGGTTCACAAGGAACGATGAGATACACGAGTATCTGAACATTGCAACAGTGGCCTCAGAAATAGAGCGTTACAAAAAATTGCACATCGAACGTCTTACTCATCACCCCAATCCGCTTGCTTCCGGATTGCTTGACGCACGTATGGTTAAGAGGCTGAAAAGAAGCCACGTGTTTTGAGTGGATAGTGAGGCGTTGGCTTCACTGCTCTGCTGGTCGCTACTTGCCACTCAACTCATCTGATTATAGTCTGGCGACTGATTGCAGATCAATTATACCACAAAAAAAAAAAAAAATTTAGCTCTGAAATTCCTATGGTGGAAAGGAGCATGCTTTCTACCAAATGCATATGGTACCTTGTGTGGTTACCTTAATGTGTACTGTGTAATGACTGTGAGGGTAGAGAGATAAATACTTGTCAAATTCAGTTGGCTTACTCTTAAACCGATTTCGATAGATCGACATTGGGATTGTGATTCTTCGATCATTTGAGTAGCATCACTTGTGGCAAAGTGGTTCTGTATCTTGAAAAAAATATACCATACTGATTTTACTTATAAATCCAATGTTTGCCTCAATCCGAATTGGTTAAAGAGTAAGCCTACAGGGGGCCTAGACAAAAGCCACATGCTTATTTTTCTGCAGTCATTGCCCACAAAAAAATGTATGAAAATGACATTGGCCTGTGACAATCTCACACAATTTTTTCCGCAGCTAATGTCATTTCCATTTATTTTTTTCTGCGGAATGAAGTCATGGTGGAATAAATCTTGTGATGTGTGAAGGGGAGAAAAATAATTTGGATATTTAATTAATTTGCTTGAATCAAGGTTTGAGGGTGACATAAGGGAACTATAGCCTTTAAAAAATATACACGGTTATTTTTTTATCACCCTGGAAAATTTTAGGGACGCTTCAGGACACATCCATTATTATATAAAAAAAAGAAATAAAAAATATAAAAAAAAATCTAAAAATGCTGCTCTCAAATAGAGCAGCATTTTTTGGATTTTTAAAAAAATTAATATAAAATTAAGTGAGCTATTTTTTTTTCATATTTAAATCATTCTATTATCATGTCATGAAGCTCACCTTAAATTTTCCAGGTTGATAAAAAAATAGCCTCTAACACGGGCTATCTGTGTGCTATCTTATAGTTACATAATAAAGTGATCATGCAAACTAGCTCTAGTTTAGATGAATCAGCCATCTAGATTTGTTTACAATCCAGTTGGCCGCTGACAAAAATCACTTTTTTGTTTTTTGTTTCTGTGTGAGGTCCTTGTTTTTATTATTTAATTTGAAATATTTTCTTTACATTTTGTCTGTTCAAGTTTTCTTGCGTCGAGCCTATTTGGAATGTGAGTTCAATATTTCTGATTTTTTTCAAGTTGTTATATACATGTATGTATTTTAATTGATGAATCTAAACCATGTACCTTATTAGCTGATATAGATGCATTGTAATTAAGTATAATGAATAAAATTCCTTGTATGGGGTTTAATGAATATTCCATTACAAATTATCCTGTCAATGGAATTTGGGGTGAAAATAAATCTATTTTTGCTTTTCAATATAGTCACCCTTAAGCTGAATACATTTATTAGATCTATGAATTAATTTTTCTAAATCATCGTAAAAATGTGAATGAGCGTCGGTGGCCTCGGCACTGGACTGTGCCCCAAGTAGAATTGGAAGGCCCGCGATCGATCCTGCCATGCACCAATGCGATTTTTGTTTCACGAATTTCATAGAAGGAAAACAGCGGGAGGAAACCTTGCATATACCTGCGAAGTAATTCAAAGGTGTATGTGAAGTCAACTAATTTGCACTGGGCAAGCGTGGTTTGACTAAGGCTTAATCGCCCCTTTTTTTTCGGGTGGAAATGCGTAACCGCACCGTACCCGCCGTTGGCTAGACGGCGAGCGTGTGTGTGTATAAAGCAGAAGTTTCCATGATATTGAGTAACAAACATCATTATTTCTTAGTGATTTTTTCCATTATTTTACGTATGCAGGCAACATTGCTATTAATAATTACTAGGCGCTGTTTCCGTATATTTAAAAATATATAATATTTGTTATTTATCCTGTGCTTTATCTGACTTGCAATTGATCTCAAAATGTTAATTATATTTAATTAGGATATTTTGTCTGATTCATTTTTGTGGGCGTTTTTGGGGCAAAAATGGGCATTGTCCTTTCAATTTGATATGATCCTAAAAGGGTTTCGTTTTTTCTTTTGAGATATGGAACCCTAGTGCTAGGCAAGTCAAGTTCGCCGCGAGCGATACTGCGTCTGCCCGCCAATGTCCACGGCTGCCCGCGTTATACATTTTTGCCACGCCGCCAATACCCGCCGGGCTCCTGCTGCGGAGCGTTCTTTTTGCTCTCCGTGTACGTTGGTAGTATAGGATTCCCTTTGCGCTATCGTTCGCGGCGACATTGACCGGCCCTGCCCGCCCCGTCGTCTGCAAAGCGCCTTAACGTTTAGAAATGTGTTACGCATACTTCGCGTTTGGGAAAACGTTAGGTTATGTCGGAGTCTCTGTGGCCGCTAGAGGCAGAGTCTGCGGCCACCGAAGGCAGAGTGCCATGACCGCGAGCCTCGACTAAAACCGAACGATGCCTCTCACGTGGGCGTACGTGGTACTGGACGCAGAGTGCTGTTTAAAGACCGCAGCACAGTTTCTAACCGGTCACGGTTCCCACCTCTCATCTACACCGCTTTTACATCGCACCATCCGACTGTTGTCCATGCGACCTATCATCCTCACAAGAGAATTAGGGCAGAACCTATGTCTCTCTCCACAGTAAATTATGGTTGACAGCGTATACCGGTCGTGCTGCCAATATCTCTGGCACAGCATTATTATAACAATATAACAAAGTAGATGGCATATAATTTGAACACATGTATCAATGTATTACACAAATAATAATTTAAAAATATATCCACTAAAACCCTACGATCGCCTTGGTGCGTGCACGTCCATCACCGCCGCGTCCTCCTGACCCTTTGTCCGGATCGAATTTCGGTTATAGTGACCAGTCTCAACAGTGCAATCGTCTAGTTGTCGTCGAAATCCCGAGCGATCGCGATAGACTAATTTATCATTCGAGTTGTACAATAAGGAGGCGGATTACTGGCTCTATGCGGTTCTTTTATTAAATTCATTCTTTGTGTTCGTTTGTTCCTTGAATCTACATCGCGGTCTGGGGGTTGAGTGGTTCGTCGAGAGGTTCGATTCCCTACAGGGGTAGAAGTTTTGCTGCTCGGCTTGGTTAGTGGTAGGGCTTCTGAGCCAGCATGGCTAGCTACCACCGTCTCACTTGAGTTTGTCGCCATAATAACAGTGTTGTGTTCCGACAATTGGAGGTAAGATTAGCTCCTCAGCTTCTCTACCTTCGGCCTTGTCATCACTTACCATCAGGCGAGATGAAGACCAAGAGCCTCCCTGCCGTACGTAAAAAAACCGTTACCGCCAAGATACATGGCAACGTGGAAAGTAACTCTGTTCGTCTGTCTGGCTGCTACACTTTCGCGCCTAAACCGCTGAACCAATTTTAACGAAATTTGGCGTAGAGATAGCTTAAGTCCCGTGGAAGTACATAGGCTATTTTTTATCTCGAATTTTTTTGCCTGATATATGATATAGCGGATCTCGCGATGTAACTGAAAGGTAGGTTTAGACGGAGACTATTTTCAGCCGCCTAAATTACAGCGCTTACAAAAGGCACCGTATAAACGCTTTCGGTGCCATTTTTTCGCGGCATGCCAGCGCTGGAACGAAATAGAATACGCGCCTATTTTTCGGCGCCAGTGACCTCCGCCCGCGTCTCTCGCTGCCCCCGCGCCTATTTTTCGTACTCGTGTAAACACGACGCCACTGTTGCCAGATGGGGGGGATTCCCTGCAAATTCGGGGGTTTTTTTCAACGTCGGAGGGAATTTTGGAGGGTTAAGTCCGTTGGGGGGATTTTCGGAGGTAAATATTAATTTTAAAGGAATTTCGGAGACTTTTTTCAAGCCAAATACAACTCACAATATCACTATTACCTTACCTCAACTACATGATCATTATTTATTTTTACTTTTGTTTAATGGTTTGGCTGTACAAGCCTGATCACTCTGTCTGACACAAAGACATTCTACTAGTACCAGTATAAGGGTACTACACTGACCTTCAAAAGTAAGTACTACACTTTTAAAATTAAATTTTTCCCTAAACTACAAAAGATAAAGGATTCAAACAAAAACATTTTCAGCTCATTTCGTCAGGTTTTTCGGAAGTTATAGTTTTTTATACATTAGTATTTTTAATATTATATATTTTGCTTACTTTAAAAGTTATAACAATTTTAAAAGTGTGGTAGTTACTTTTAAGGTCAGTGTAGTTTAATGTCTTTGGTCTAAGGCGCATAACACAATGCACCGGACACCGCTCCGGTGTGCGGTGCTGCGGTTTTTAATTTTGACTGGAGAATCTTAATTTGTATACAAAAACCGCAGGGTATAACACACTCGCACCGCATCACCGTGCGGTTGTGCGGCGCGCACGACGGCACCGCACTCCCGGACGGGATGCGGTGCGGTGCGCGGGGTATGCCACACTGTGCCGCAGTATCGTACGGATTTTTGCGTAGAAAGGACGTGCATACGCGTAATAGATCTCAACATAGTTAGGCACATAACACATTACACCGGACACCGCTGCGGTGTACGGAGGGACGAAAACCGCATGCGGCTGCGGCGGCACGGAACCGTGCCACCGTACGGTTTGCTCCGTATCACCGTCCGGAGCTGCGGTGCACGACGACGCCCCGCATCACCGCATTATCTATGTTGAGATCTATTACGCGTATGCATGCACGTCCTTTCTACGCAAAAATCCGTACGATACTGCGGTACAGTGTGGCCAGTGTTGCCAGATTTTTTCCACCTTCCCCCCCAAATACATTTAAAAAACCCCTAGTTTCTCCAGTTTGATTGATAAAAAACCTCTGACTATTTTGGCCATGTCATACACATAAGCTTTCTAATATTGACAATACAAAACTTAGAAGTTTTCTTCAAATTACCTATTTTAATTTATTTCACATACATAGCCGTGTGTCTGTCGATTCGGATTTTTCGTTATAAATGTCTGTGTGAGGCTGTGGAAAACAGTCTTTTAGCCGGAATTATGATAAACAAGACAGTTCAATGGTAACATAATGTGTTGCCAGCTAATACTCGTAAGTTTTAGTGTCCCATTCATTCTATTTGGTGAATAAATTGTCGGTCTTGTCTGATATAAAAAGGAATTTGCCATTTGGTTAGAATAGTAGAAAACCTTCAGAAAATCCCCTAGATAAATTTCGTGATATCAAAACCTCCAAAAAACCTCAAAGACCTGCAAAAACCCCTAGGATTTAGGGAAATCCTCTGAATTTGGCAACACTGAGTGTGGCATACCCCGCGGACCGCACCGCATCGCCGTCCGGGAGTGCGGTGCCGTCGCGCGCGCCGCACAACCGCACGGTGATGCGGTGCGAGTGTGTTATACCCTGCGGTTTTTGTATACAAATTAAGATTCTCCAGGCAAAATTAAAAACCGCAGCACCGCACACCGGAGCGGTGTCCGGTGCAATGTGTTATGCGCCATAATGCGGTGATGCGGGGCGTCGTCGTGCACCGCAGCTCCGGACGGTGATACGGAGCAAACCGTACGGTGGCACGGTTCCGTGCCGCCGCAGCCGCATGCGGCTTTCGTCCCTCCGTACACCGCAGCGGTGTCCGGTGCAATGTGTTATGCGCCTCAACAATACCATAAAAAAACGATTTCTTCACAAGTTTTTTACAAAGTATTTTTTTATAGCTCCGCACAATTTCTGCATTATGGCCATGACAAAGTTTGGGAAACGTTTGGAATAATATGGAACGCGGAATGGGAATAAAATCTAGGATCATGATAAGGATCACGTTAGGGAGCTGAATAACTAAAATATATACAAGCTTACAATTTAATATTATTTACACATAAAAAGGATAAAATAATTTTATAAATATCAATACTATTTTCGGCTATAAGGGCTGGATTAGAATTGACGTCGGGAAGGGAATATGAAGGGATTTCAAAGGGGTAAAAAGCAACAAAGTGTGGTTCCTAACTGTTTCGTCTCAAGACAGTATTAATTTCTTTCTCTCTGCTTACTCATTACTTGCTCACTGGTTTACCTACTCATTCTGTTTGTTGATTTATTGTATTCGCAGGTAGTCTAAATTTGTTGGCTCCCAAGTGGCCGCCAGCTAAAATATAAGTACCCGTTTACCGTGCAATTTAATATCAACTATATCAAAATCCAGTAAATCAAAATATGTGAGAACATACCGAAATGAATGAGAACACATTTCGTTCCAATATCTCGAATGTTAAATAGGTTTTCCTCGGAAAAAATGTATGTATCTGATTCTTAAACCAACACAGACAAGAATGTATATGATTTAATATTGGAAGCTATGGCGGAAATATAATAAACATTTCGTAAATAAATTTACATTTGATTTTCATATCCCAATTGTAATTCTTTTAGAAGTAGGTACTTGGAGGTTTTTTTGTTAAAAATGGTAATTTTCGGGGGGATTTTGAGTGAGATCGAGGGGGAAATTTAAACGGCCACCTGGCAACACTGCACGACGCTGCCAGTCGCTAGCACGCCTCCGTGCCGTAAAGTAAATTAGGGTGTACCGTCTTCTGAGGGATCTTCCAATCTTAACTGTTTCAAAATCAAAGCTGAGGCTCCAGTAGCATATCTGTCACTGATCCATTTTCTTACCCAAATTGGTTTCTTCTTATGTATTTCTTCTTCCAACATATTAATCAGTTCCTCTCGTAATAACGCGGATAGTTTGATTATACATTGCCTTTTCAACTTCAGAGCTAGTTGTCCTGAATTCATTTTAAATGATGGAGATCTAGCGTAAAAAAGACTAGCACTGTCGGCCGTTGTGGCGGCCTAATGACTGGTACTGAAAGGACGCCGTGTAAACGACTAGTGTCGGTTTGCTGGTCAAAACGGTCTAAACGGTCTGAAGATGTGCTGTACGGTAGACACTGGCGCCGTAATTTAGGCGGCTGAAAATAGTCCCCGTCTAAACCTACCTGAATTCTAAGCAGGTGGAATCGCAGGCTAGCTTATATTTTTTACTTTGCCGGCAGCGGTGCCGTGTCGATGCCGGCGTCGTCGTGCCGGGTCGATTCGTTGCACGGGAGAAGCGCCTTTAGTTATAAATTTACCGTAATTGATATACTAAGACATTTTTGAATTTCATTCTAGTCAATAACGTTAAGAAAAAAATGTTTAGGCGCATAGAATCATTCATGATGCGTTTTCCGCTACGGTTGCTAAGGTTAGTAACACTTGTCGCGGTCGATGACAAAAATTTTTTTTTGCTTTAATAGAAGCTCATTCATATAATAAACTGAAAGAAAAAATCGGTTTTCGAATAACTAAAAAAACAACCCAGATATAAGGTATTAAAGATTTTTCTTCATCTCTTTCTAGCAAAACGGCAATTTACATGGAGTTTATATGGCCGTACTAAACAATGACGTCACGGTTGATGTCGGATCTCTCTGTCTAATCGCTTCCAAATTAACAACTTAAAATTCTTGTATCTAATGTATTTTTAAGCAGATTTTAATTCTAATTACACAGAATTGTATCTTTTTCTACGGTATTTTAATATTTTATGACGAGACGTGATAATTAGAATTCAGTCATCCCTATTGTAAATGATTCCAGCTCCCTGCTCCTCCACTTAGAAGTCAGGTTTTTTAGGGGGTCTAGCTCGTATACGCTCTTGTCGTGTCAGCACCAGCCTGTATGTCACCTGCTTTTGGTGGCTACACACTCGCTCTTCATAGTTCGGTGCATTTCGATATGGGCGCTTAATAAACGTAGCAATTAGTAGGCTTCGCTTCGACTCTTTTAATGCTGTCTAGAACGCATTATTAATGAATGCAGGAGTGCAGAGGCAAGATCCATTTACATTGGAAGTGTGCCAGGGCTCTCGTACCCGCGGCTGTGTAAGATATGGGCTCACCATGTTTGCGGAGAAAGTGGCACGGCTTTTTGTGCTCGATGTCCTATATGGTTAGGTTGTTGTATTTTAAAACAGCGGTTTAAGTCTGACAACTTTGTTACGGCATTATGAACCCCAAACTTTTGTATTGAGTATTATAGTTAGAATCAACCCATGTTTATCGCTAAAGCGCTCCGCGCAGAGGCGGGAGCGGGACGGCAGCGGAGCGGAGTTTTTTGTAGTGTTCGTGTTGCTATGAACCGTGCCACACAGAAACCGCTCGCGGAAGCGCAAGTAAATCGCTTACCGCTGTTCCGCCATACCGTTCCGCTTCCGCCTCTGTGTGTGGAGCGCTTTATGCATCAAAATGTAATGTAACCTATTTCCATTTCCTATTTTAGTTTACAGTTTAGTGGCTAAGGCGTCACACAATAAGACAGAGTTACTTCTACAAGCATTTTTTATAGTTAGATTTTCATGACATTTTTTTTTGATGAAGGAAAATACATCCCTAGTGTGTAAGCCAAACTGCGTTGTGGGTATGTGGGATTCCATGGTCTGCTCTCGGCTCATCCTACCAACTTTTTAGTGGTGGAGCATTTTACCCCCGGCAGCTCCTTGAAGATATAAAACTCACGACTCAAAAAGAGGTAGCGCCACTAAACATATTTTGTCTCGTGACAAAATCTCGGAAACGTTTCCTTCGCTTCCACTGAATGTGACTTGTTGAGGAATGTTTTAGCTTAAATGCAAGCTTTTACATCATAGTCAACTTCCAAACAGTAGATGAATAGTGACACATTTGACATTTTAAATGAATGTTAAAAAAAAAAATCCGTTGGATGCAATTTGAACTCGTTTTTTCAATCTATATGCATACTCAATAAATATGGAGTTTCTTACTATAGTTTAGTTTCTTTAATTGCAAACTTGTGACGTAAGTATTTCATTATTACCTTTTTTCAAGCTGTCCATTGTTATGATGTTTATTATATAGGTACTAGCTTTCCGCTTGCAGTTCCGCCCGCGTTATTTATGTTTTCCCGTGGGAATTTAAAATTTTCCCGTAGGAAAAATAATTTTGTAGCCCATGTTAATCAGGGATAATGTACCATTCTAGTGGTAAAAGAATTTTTGAAATCGGTCTAGTAGTTTTTGAGTTTATTTGTTACATACATACAAATCTTTCCTCTTTCTTTATAATAAAAGTGTAGATAAGACAAATCCAATTATTAAGGAAACAGTTAATGTGCTAATGTATTAAATACATCATTTAAGGACAGAATCTCATTTGACATATATCTCGTTTTTTAACTTTTTATTTATTTATTATTATTATAACATATACAAGTCACAGCTAAGATTAACATAAAAGCCTTGCAAACCACTTTCGTGGTTGACTGCGAGTGCAAGTGTTAGTTACGTACTAGCTCATTTAAAAAAAAATGTGCTCATTATGTTAACAGTGTTTTCTTTATTCAGTTCCTATTTGATTCCCAATTCATATTTTAACGAGTCTATTTCAGTTATACACATAAATAGAGTCGTTATGTTATACACATATATACTCGTATTTTTATTAGTCAAATATTTTCCACGAATTTTTTACCAAGTTACCTTACAGCTCTCAGTACACTACCATCATAGTGCACGATGGCATACTTGGGCTACTACCACATACAAACACTATTCGCCTGTGATATAAATTTTTTTCGCGCCTACTCGTTCCTTTAGTTATCGTATCGGTCTTTTCGTGTATAATTAAATAGTTCGAAACAACATAAAAATGGCAAAATCCTATTGATATTATAGCACAAAAGACGTCCTCAAAACCACAATGGATGTGTGGAGCGCTGCCAAAATCGGGAGAGCAACCCCGTTCCAAGGATACAGTTGGCCTACTGGGCTGTCGTCGACTGTTTGTGGGGCAAGGTCACACGTTTCGCTCCATTTTTTCGGTTCATTGTAAAGTTTACGGACTCTCGGCGCTCGCTTGAGTTGAGAATCGCTCTGCAAACACGCGCTGCGAAATGGGATATGGGATCGCTATAATGCTCGCTTATTGAAATGTGTGTTTCAACACATCGGCTCTTCATAGTTTTGTACAGATTTTGAATGTCACAGCTCTCGTATGAGAAACTATGTGTAGTAATGAAAAATTGAGAACGCCGACGTTCCTATAATCATTTTTGTTTGGTGCACTTTTGTGCTTTAGTGCAATTTTGTTTTGTCCGATTCCTTCCTGGATTCCAAAGTTTTCGATCTTCATTGTACGTGCTATCACAAGCCTATCGCGTTTCAATTCGCCGCTAGAGGCGCTAGTGTAGTGTTAACGGGTTTGTGTACTGGGTTCTGACTGTAAGCTTTTAGCGCTGCTTATTTACTGTATTGGTAACCTGGTGAATATTTTGCATTTGTAATGGTCTTCAAATTAACACAACTCTGATACCTAGTCAGACTCTACTTAATCTAGTCAGTCTAAAAGCAATAGCCCTTATCCCTACTAATATTATAAATAAAAAAAGTAACTGTTCATCTGTGTATGGTTGTTGCCGTTTCACGCCTAAACCCTTGAACAAATTTCAATGATATTGGGTGTAGTGTAGCTTGAGCCCCGAGGAAGAAGGTATAGGTTAGTTTTTATACTGAATTATACGGTTAACTCGAGACATAACTGAATTCCATGCAAAGAATGCGTCTAACAGCTCGTTGACCATACAGCCGTTCCGTACAAATGTTTAACATCCACTGAACCTGGATGTATTGAACAGCCGATTTCTTTTGCGATTTTAAGATTGATCCCATAGTAAGAGTTGTTCAGTGTGCTTGTCTGAACAAGCTCACAAAATTTTTCCGGTGACAAAAAAATTACCTGCATATCGCGCGTTCCAGCAACTACAACAGCAGTACAGAGGGCGCATCGGCCCCGGCGCCAGGTACTGGGGCAGCATGTCCGAGGGCGGCGGCGTGTCGGTCGCCGGCGACAACAGCCGCACCAACCTCATCGTGAACTACCTGCCGCAGTCCATGACGGAGAAGAACCTGTTCGCGATGTTCGTAACCATCGGGCCCATCGAGAGCTGTAGGCTGATGAAGGATTTTAAGGTAAATGTTAGTCCGGTCCCGTCCGTGTGTCCTTCCCACACTGCTACTTAAGTTACTTAGTTCTTCTACGGATCTCATCATATCTGATTCTATCACATAAAGATAACTTGAGGATACCCCTGTCCGTTGTCGTTTGGGTGAACTTTAGACTTTTTATAAGGCCTGTAAGCGGTCATCTCATAAGTTCCGTATGTCATCAATCCCAACACGCATAAATTAAAGACTCTCAAAAATGATTCCAATCTATCGTTATATAGCATAGAGATGTAACACTATAGTCAGCCAAATCTTTTAATTAATTTGTTTCTGTTTTATTGTGTTTTAAAATATTTGTGTTTTATTAATGTTAATGGATATCCTATATAAAGGCTGCCTGGCAGAAATCGCCTAGGGCGATAAGGCCGGCTATTTTGTTATTTTTGTATGTATTGTACAATTATTTGTTATTTCTTATGCAAAATAAAGTGATATATATTAGCTGTCAAAACGATAGAATTTTGACATGTTGTGTATGAGGATGACAGCTGTCAAAAGACCATGCCTGTATTTAGCTGGCTTTCGTATCAAATTGGATCCGTTTGCGCAGATTTTGAGTAAACCAATCTTAGTGCTAGTTACTTTACGGATCAAATTGGGCGCTAGTGTTGCAAAACAAGAGTAATATCAATTTACATGGATTGCCCATGATCGTTAAAATAGTATTAAAATTGCAGTGAGAATGAGATGCAGCTATAATCTACAATAGCGGTGTTTCTTTTTGTTTTAACCTTGCTTTTAAAGAGCCATGATAGTAACTGACTATAAAGGCTAGAGTTTGCTATTGGTGACAGGCATAATATGGCGACAGTGACACTACTAGCTCAACAGGGGAGAGAGAGGCACATACTATCATAATTATTTCCTTCAAAAGCTTCTTTTTTTTCAGACTGGCTATAGCTACGGTTTCGGATTCGTTAATTTTGCAAGGGAAGAGGACGCGGTGAGGGCTATTGAGACATTCAACGGTTACCAGCTTAGAAATAAACGGTTAAAAGTAAGTATTATTGAAGAGCCCGCGCTCGTGTCATGATAATAGCAAAGGATTCGGAACATTTTGCACCAGAGAGAGACTCCGTGCCGAGTCGTCTGCCGCATAGCATTAGCGCTGACATTGGTGTGTTCCGGTATGAAGAGTAAGTCAGGTAGTGAAATAAGTAAGTCACTGGACACTGGCTAAATTATCTTATGCCATCAGTTGGCAACGTCACTGTGGTCCGTCTAGAGTTTGCATATTTAATTCCCCAATGGAGCCCTGGAGAAAGATGGCGACCACCGTGACGGTATAGGGGGGCTGTCGCCTACTGCAAATATTATCAGCATATCCAAGTGCTCAGTCGAGTCAGCTTAGCTTTGTGAAAATTCTAGCTGTAACTTTATTAGAAAGGTGAAATGTAACGTGCGTTGTTTCCCGGCAGGTGTCGTACGCACGGCCCTCGGGCGACGACATAAAGGAGACGAACCTCTACGTGACGAACCTTCCCCGCGCCATAACTGAGGATCAGCTGGAGACAATATTTGGCAAGTACGGCCGCATCGTCCAGAAGCACATACTGCGCGACAAGAGCAACGGCACGCCGAGGGGCGTCGCGTTCGTGAGGTGAGAGACTGAACACTTAATTGATTTGTGCCTAAATGTGTATACAGAGTGATTTTTTAGTCACCGGCCAAATTTTGTGTGCTCGTTCGGACAAGCTATCTGAACAACTTTTACTATGGGACCAATCTTGAAATCGCAAAAACAATACCAGTTGTTTCAGTAGATGTTTAACATTTGTATCGAACAGCTGCTGATTTTTTTTTCGTGATTTCAACATTGGTCTCATAGTAAAAGTTGTTCAATATGCTTGTCTGAACAAGCCAAAAAAATTGAGCTCCTACTTCAAAAGTTACTTTATAAAGGTTACTACGGAACACTGAAATAGCATTTAAGGGTGTGTATTCATCAGAAGTGGAGATTCTGTAGGAAAAATATTGGGCCTAATCATGTTACTTTTTCCATACAAACTAAATCATTCGTTATGTAAAACCTTTGCTCTTCGACAATATTTTTTGTTCAGAATATAAGGCAACATAGGCAACAAAAAACAAATATGTTAGCACTATGCCATGGTATCAGAGTAGCGTAGGTAGATCCTCAGGCCGCTCCCATCCGCCGCAGACGGATAGGCAGGAGAAGGCGGGCATTCGCTCAAGCAATGCCTGTCCGATGACCCTGCCGTGTGGCCTGCGTGCACGGTTAGCCCCGTGCACGCTGCCGTAAGGCCCTCCGTCTGGGGATTGTCCTAGTGTTCTTGGGCAATCCCCCCTTGGCGACAGCCCGACCAGGTGGTCGGGCTTGCCCGGGCGCGTGGGTAGTGGAGTCGCAGTGTGGACCTTACCTAGCGCGCCCATAAGGGCAGGAAGAACACCGATGGGTTTTAGTGGGCAGGCCTGGCACTCTGCCGGGTGAGCCCCACACACGCTCACCGTCTAGCCAACGGTGGGTACGGTGCGGTTGCGCATTTCCCCGCGAAAAAATAAAATGGTATCAGAGTAGCGTGTTTCGTGACCTAGTTGACTTGAATTTGATATTTTGACAATAATTCTTTAGACTGCTAATTTCTATCCACGGTATTGAGACCGCAAATTTTCGACAGTTTTGTATTTATAAAAGGAATACTCCGTTCCAGGTTTGATAAACGGGAAGAGGCGCAGGAAGCGATAGCGGCTCTAAACAACGTAATACCGGAGGGAGGCACCGAGCCGCTCAGCGTTAAGGTAAACAATGACTTCTATCGCACGGTTTATTGATGTGGGGGGGGGGGGGGGGAGGGAGGCTTTGTGTAACTCAATCAATCTGTTATGACGCGGTACGTAAAGAAAAATCTGTTAAGTTTGTCAATCAGTTATAAAGAATAAAAACATTGAAATTTTTTTGCAACTCTTGCAAAAAGACTGGCACTTTTTTTGCATGTCCTTCAGCCATAATAAAAAGCTTCAGCCATAATATTTGCTATATCGAATCGAGAAAAAAATAACTACTAAGAAAAGGGGAGTTAAAGTTAGTAGTAGTGGGGGCTCGCTACGTCTTTACTAAGTATAAAATGTACTAAGGTGTGATGTCAAGCGCGTGAAATATTTGTCACAGTTTATTGACTCCACTTTTATTGTCAAATCTCAGCGATCGTCACAGATTTCGAGTTTCACAAAATGGCCACAGATTGCAATTTTAAAAATGTGTCCTCTTTCAACTTTCTGTCGATTCTTTTCTTCCAGCAATCGATTTCTTGATTATTGTTCACTAGATCATATTTGATTGGTAATTATTAGTATTTCTCGCGATCTCGATAGCAGCTGATTAAACCAAATTCAGTTACATCTTTTTAACTTTCGATCGTTGATACATACACCTTTTTTACACTAAAATGACTCCTCAAACTGTTAACGATCACACTTAGTTATCTATGAATATTCAACCTTATGTGTATATGAATTAAAGTAGATTGATTATTATATTATTTATAAAATCAGATTTAATTTGTTTATTCTTTTAATTTCGCGCCTAAATGCTCCAAGCTGTCACCTGATCTTGATAACGTCATATGTGATAAATAAACAATCTACTGTCAGTCAAAGTCGTAGATCAAACATGATAGTTTAACAACTTAAGTGCGTTTCACGGTTCCCAAAAACATCATTACCTTTTGGTGCGAATATCTTCTAAATTACACGTTGATGCTAAAAATGTTAACACTTTGACAGCCGAATAAAATATTACGCGCATCCACTGGTGCGCCGGCCTTTTTCGTCATTATTGTAAATTCTATAGAATAAGAACTATTATAGTTAAGCATTTGATTCTTTTTGTATATGTTAAAGTAACTAATGTATTTTAATTGTAAAAAATAAAACAAAAAATAATTTTTGTATTCTATATTTAAAAAAATAAACAAAATACCCTTTTTGGGGAATAAAAAAAAACTCCCGAGAAGGATACACTGTATGGAATCATACAGTGTAATCCTTCTGGGTGTGGTATTTTTCGAAGCAGGGATAGTGGCAGAGTGGAATATTGCAATCTGAGCTGCGTTCAGAACCTACGCTCGAGTGCACTCCGAGTGCACTCTGACAGCAACCAACCCGTTCAGAGCCTCGGGGTAAAAAACGCTCTGACAGGCGGTTAGTACACTCTGTGCCCGTTCAGAAGCTTCGAGTGATGCAACCAAACAACCAACTCGAGCGTAGGGTGAAAAACACTCTGACAGATTTTATGTCAATGTCGATGTCAAAAATACGCTAATTATTAATTACTTTATTAAATAACACTATTTCGAACTCTTTTAAGCCTAATACTTGGGAAATATAGTGATTTCTATGTGTTGTAATTATTTTTAAGCAGAAAATGGATATTGACTGTTAAGTTCATAGTAAGGATTAGTAATATTTTGCCCTTTGCTTGATCTTGATCGGCAAGATACAAACTAAAAAAAAAGATAGCAACCGACCCGTTCTGAACATCGGAGCGAGTATGAAAAACACTCTCGGTTGCATTACTCTGACCCTCGGAACGCAACTCTGGGCAGTAAAAACCGGTCGGTGTAAGTTTGTATTTACGTCGTCGCCGCGCGGAATCCATTTCGCGCCAAAAAGTAGTACATGCTCACTCAAACAAATCTCACCGCGCACTGCGCGGGTGATATCCCTTTCCTTTGCCCCTGCTTCATGCTACGTAAATGATTCGCCTATTTGTGTGGGCTAAAGAACGCAGCTACACATCGCAATAAACGCCGATCACGACACAGCGTCGTGTTTTTAATGTAAAATCTATGAAATCGGATCACGGCCTCTTGTCGTGATCGGTGCAACTGAGAATAAAGAGCATCATGGCCACACGTCGTGATCCGTTGTCAAAGTGTTAAAAATGTAGCAAATCCGTGTTTATCTGGAACGCGCTTGTTGTCTCGGGGTTTTTCTCACACCGTGACGTAACGCGTTCCGATTGGCGTTTGCAGTCACGTGATACTGGGCATTATTTTAAACATTAATGACTATTTTTAATTAATTTATTACACATATATGTATACACTTACATAATATGATTTTCAGCATTCTAATATTCACTTCTATGGTATAAACATAACTTTTTATATATTTGCGATATATGTCGACATCGCTATTGTGCATCTAGTTTTTTTTAAATCAGTGTTAAAAGTGCTCTACTAATGATTCAAATTGACCGTTGCGTTCAGTAAGCGCGTCAATCCATACTGTTTGGATCACTCCGCAGTAGCGGCGGTTTTCGTAATGCAAATGTCAAGTGGGACGTGACGCTTACTATAACTTAGGATCTCTCGAATTATTTTTGGTGTCGTCATCTTATTTGACGTAATTAAAATTTATTCTGCCTCCCTTTCATGATCACTCAAAACAGTTTTAAAATCGCAGAGAGAGAGAGAGAGAGAGAGAGAGAGAGAGAGAGAGAGAGAGCGTAACGGCGCTATACGTTTGCATTGTTTTAACCTTGCTCCGAGCTATTTCAGTATGGCCCATGGTTCCGACAAAAAAGCTGTTTGTATTTTATAGATATTCTTGGACTCGACATTAGCGAGGGACGAGGGATTTAAAGAGACAAATGTAGTTTAATCAGCTGCTATCGATATTATCATTACCTATTATCCGATTAATTTTGTCAAATTTTAAAATATAGTTCAATATTTCGTAGAGTTTAATTTTGAGGCTGAGCATGATCTTCTTTTAGGCTGTTTAACACTGCGGCTTTTTGCAGCGACACACTTGCGATGTATATCGCTGTAAAAGTGGCAGTTATGCAAAAATGTTTGACAATATTTATTTTTTACAATCAAGTTAATTTAAATTAAATTATAGAAGAAATTGAAATGTCTATTTCTGATTGTTTTGACTTTATGTAGTTATAGCAATGGACTTTGTATAATATACAAGTTTTGCTAGTTGCGCTTATATTCTGTTGTAGGTTACCGTATCCCGTAATTTCATTTGATTTCGCTAAGCTCAGCTCACTTAATGATTTCTTGTACAAAATTTAAACATTTTTCTCATACAACCTCGTTTAAACACAAACTTAAGCCAATTCATTTTGAAAAATTGAATTAAGTTTGTGTTTTAACGAGATGAGATGAAGAAGCACAGCGGAAAAAAAATACAAAAAATAAAACCTACATCAAAAAAACTAAAATGTCAAAAATAATATAAGACTACACACAACATCACATTTTAATATTGAAGTAATTGCCAAGCGATGATCTTCTACAGTCTTAAATAAAGTAAAAATTTACTAATGTATAGTTTTTTAAAATTATAGATTTAGCACCAACTTTAAAATAAAATTGTGATGTTAAGATGTATTCACTTTAAATTTGGTTTTAATTTTTCTTAGAAGTAGTTAGTATTTTTGAAGTTGGTTTTAATTTTTCGTATAATACTTTTATTTTAATCACTTTAGTGAAACTCACCGAAGCAACATAAAATAATATAGGCATGGGTCAATACGTGATCATAATATTAAAAGAACTATCCCCTTACCCCTTATCCTAAAGGAATCTTCCATCATTAGCTCAGCATAATGAGATGAAGACCACCAAACGCCAATACCTTCTGCTTTAGATAAAATTTAAAAAAATGTGGTATGTGCTTATAAAGTTTGAGTTTCCTTCGATTTACCTGGGATCTCTCAAACTCTTTCGACCACAAAAATGTTGAAAGTCACACAATTGGCGAAGTAATCGCCTTTATCATACACACAACAAAAACATACGCATCGATATGAGAACCTCCTTCCATTTTTAAGTTGGTTAAAAATAATGAAAATGTAAAATTGTTTATGACCGGATTTGTCCGTTCTGTATTGCACATGTCATGATTTTTTATTTATCATTCAAGTTGCCATTCCTTCTCTTATATCGCCTTTAAGAGCATAGGCTGTTTAAAAACTCATTAAGTGCTTTTTTTGGTGTTTCTTTATTGCTTTTATGGAATTTTAGGCATTTTGATGTTTTCAGTTAATTCGGGTTCGCTCTTTATTCTTGTCAATTTGTCAGCATTTATTGGAACATCAACCTAATGGTCAGTTAGAAAGAAGAAAGAAAGAAAGAAAAGATATTTATTGGACAACAACCACAATAAACAATTCATGAAATACAACCATCTTCTTTATTAGGACACAATATTTTAACACAAGGAATTACTTACTTACAAGGAGTTACTTATTTAACAAATGAATGCTTAAAGCTTGTCAGGTCCTCGTCGCTTTAAATATAAGTTTTTTTTCCTATTACATATTGTTATAATATTTCGCCTAGTCATTGTTTGCGCTTTTAATAATTCAAAAATATTTGGTTATTGCAATATGGTAAAATTACGCTTCGCCAAATGGAACTTGTTATAAATACCGCTAGTGTTTTGTCCTTTAGCATTAGTGCTGTAAGCTCGATATGACGTAAGCGATGACGACACGCAACTCACCACGCCGACTAACGCTTATAGCGTTTCGTAACGCGTTTGAGCGCGCTAATAGTACTGATGGTAACGCTTAGCGGTTTTCGGACCGCAGCCCTTGAAATCTGTACGCTTGACAGATGGCAAGCGATACCCATACGAAAATGGTGACAACGACAAGTCGCTGAGACATCGTTACTAGAAAAGGACATGAAGCGGATAGGACATCGCGACTTTTTCTGTAATACTCTGTCTTCAGCTGCGTTAACGTGAGCGTTAACGTCTCTACCGCGGAACGAATTATTGAACGCGTTAAAAATAACGCCTAAACAGTGGCTTTGTCCACGGAGTTTGCAACAAAAGCTTATAAGGTCTAAAACCACTGGTGTGATATTGAGCTTATTAACGCGTAACAACGCAGATGGAGTCCGTGAATAAGCAGCTCGACTAGGATAGGACCTCCTTAGACAAGATCGTCAAAAGAAAAGGAACTATGAACCACCTTGATTGAACTATTAACCAGTGAAGGATGTAAGAACGCGTTCCGTTTGGCGAAGGAAATTTTCAATTCAATACAACACCGTGTCATGTTCAACTTTCTAGTTGTCATGTTGTAGTCTAGTGACACGCTTTCGGTCATGTATTTTGCGCATGATTTAGTCTTCGGTGTAAGTTAGTGTCGTGTTGTGTCACGCTTGCGGGTAGCATAATTGCCGGGTGTTGAATTGTATGTATCTCCTCGGTTAGGCTGCGTTCAGACGACGGTCACTAATTCACTATACGACGCGGCGATTGGAGTTGTATGAATGTACAAAATATGCTCTCGATAAGAGAACTTGTCTCTCTTAGCCAGATTGATCCTTATTAATAGTGCGGTATGTATACCATGATTGATGTCCTGTCTAATATCCTATTCGTACGTGGTCGATTGATCTACGATCAACACGCGCATTTGATATTTTATGTATCGCTTTTAGCGTCATCTTGTCAGTTTAAAGGTGATACTTTGGTGGGTTCCTAGCTAACTAGCGCACCGAACCGATCCTTCTAGATTTCTAGTGAAAAGGCATCACCTCAGGGCCCGTCCACTGGCCGAATTGAGTCACCAGCAGGCCTATTCTGTAACTTCGGTTGCTAACTAGAACTGTCATTTTTGAAAGGAACTTAACATCCATTACTGCTATCATGAACGCTGCCGTAACACATAAGATCACTAAACCAGTACTGGATATAGTGTGTCTTTCAAAAATGACAGTTCTAGTTACCAACCGTAGTTAGCGAATAAGCCTGCTGGATGCTCAAGCCGGGCCGGGAACTACTCTTCAATTCCATTATCTATCTTATTAATATTGTACAGCATTGGGGTGCGGGTCCGTTGGATGATCTCGATGTACAGGGTGCCACACGAGATAAATGCCTTTTTTTTGACCCATTGCTGTTGGCTGCAAATAAACAAATTAATGACCGGAAACCTTGATTAATTCAAGAACTAAGATAAAAGAACTTTGGGTCTCTTTCAGCCTTGCTGGCGAATTGATGCTGGTAGTTTTCTATTAGACAGGCATCATCACCTTAGGTGTGTCCGACTGTCCAAATAGTGTTTTACGATGACATAAGCGACATAAGAGCGTCTCTAGGTAGAGGCTCGGCCGCTAAAGTTCGTCGAGTATTGAAGTGTGGTGACGCAATGCACTGTTTTTGCACTACAAGCAGCGTTGGTTTGTGACGTAACCCTTCCATTCGCTCCGTTTCTCACACCCCCTTACGCGTTACGCACTGCAGGCTTATTGCGGAAAAAGCAACCGGTTGCTAATTAAATACATTGGCAACGCGATCAACAAAGTATCCCTAAGTGGTCTGTGATCAACAACCAAATTATACAATCGGTTGCTGTGTACAAGCGTAGACGTGCATTTTTAGTTCGCCAGTCGCTCGCACGTGGCGCTATCGTAGCGCAATCCAACGTTCCATAATACGAATTTGCGATTTATAAGCAATAATTGTACAATCGCAGCAATTGCGACTGTCTCTAAAGATCGGTAATAATAAGCCTGCCGTGTGGCGTGTCGCAGCGAGTCGCAGTGCTGACTCGACGAATCGTGCGGCATCGGTATTTCATCTAAATAAACTAACGAAAAGATAGTTAATAGCGGAACTCAAGTCTGATGCAAGTGTCCGTCGTTCGAGCGCGGTCTAATCCTGGGTGAACAATTGCTGTAGCGGAACTCGTGTCCGATGCAAGTGTCCGTCGTTCGAGCGCAGTCTAAGCCTGGGTAAACAATTGCTGTAGCGGAGCGGAACTCGTGTCTGATACAAGCGTCCGCCTGGGTAATAAATGAGTGTAGCGCACGATTGGCGTGGGTGGGTCTAAATTGTAATGTCGTGTTGTAGCGGTGCGGCGGCGAGGCGTCGCCGTCGGGCCGCGCGGCGGCGTGGCGCTCGAGCCGCCTGCGGCTGCACAGCGACACAATGGTGCGCTTATAGCCCACACACGCGGACCACTCTCAATCTGTCTTTACATATCAAAAATCAAAAAATTCAAAAAATAATCTTCGTTCAAATAGGACTCGATAGAAAGCTCATTTGATTCGTCGTCCACGGGTGCGGTCCAAACGCGGGTGCGGGTGTGCGCTATTAGCATGCAAACAGTCTGTCCAAAATTGCTCATATATGCGCAATTTGACGTAATCAATTCAAACGTCACCGATTGATGCTGACAGTGCTAACAGATAAGAGGAGTGCACTGACTCCAGGACTGTCATTGTCAATAGTTTTATTTTTATTTTAGTTTGTTGGATTTTTTTTCATCAGATTGTCTACAATAAATAAAGAAGTGATTCATAATATTGAATGTCAACTTGACAGACTTACAAATCAAAACCTCGGTCCGAAATCGATCTGAGTGCTTACGTCCGTGAGCAGTGCAAACGATTTGAACGGGTTGTTTGCATGCATGCTAACGTTTGCACTGTTGTCTGATTATGGACCGCATCCCATATGTGCGCACGCGCACCTCATTGCGAAATCAGTGGCAAATTTATAGACCGAAATAGTTTGTCATTGTTATTTCTGTATCTAGTTTCTGTTTCTAGTCCCGTCGCGATTTGGCAGCGTCTGCCTCTGGACGCGTTATACCGCTCTGTGTCATTATGACAGACATATGTTTTCTGCCATGGCAATCAAATGGTAACGCCTTTTATTAAAAGACGTTAGCTTTTATTTTATTAGGCGTATTGTATGTGTGTATTTCGGCCTGAAAAACTAACATAAAGTCTTAAATTGGATATTACGTTATATTTAGTCCGAGCTTTATCAAAGGTATTGCTCTATGCATCCTCTCGTTTGGTAGCCCCGTCCTAATTCTGATGCACTATTTTTTTTTTAATAATAATAATAATTTTATTGGCCAAACCTAATGATACATAAGTTGCAATACATAGTATCAAAACCTCTTCAAAGCGATTGTAGTTAAAACTTCTGCACCCGAACTAGGAAACCTGTATCTCGGTGTGCAGTGGTTTTTATCTTATTTTGAACTACTATTACAAGGTAGGTACGGTGGACATGATGAATTTATATAAAACTATTGGGAGTGGTCTGCGATGAATTTCGATTTCAAAACAGTTGACTTTACCGAACATTTCACCACTGAACAAATTTGTTTGTTGCTCATATCGAGGATGGTCAACGTCGGTTCCAATATTATATGAAATAGTCACTTTATGTTGTCAACACACGTCGCAAACTTATGCTGGCACATGACTCTCGCTAGGGCTGTGAGACGGTAACTTAGCATTCCATGGATTCATCGTGCGAGTGCCGGGTCCATCACGTTGCAGAGAAAAGAGCCATAAGCAGTGCCTGGGGCTTACGCCCCAGGTGCAGGTTTAAGTAGCTACTTTACAATGCATCAACATTCACCTTCACCACTCCGGCTCCTCTCTCTGGATAACCATATTTAATACGATTCCGTCATCCTCCACTCACCGTCCTTCTTTAGGTTACCAGTCACGTAAACTTATGCCAGCAAATAGCTCTCGCCAGGGCTCGAAACTTCTTTGGGTAACGTCACGCAAACGTATGCTAGCACACGGCTCCCGCCAGGGCTCAAACTTCTTTGGATGGCCGGTCATACCAACTTATGCTACCATATGGCTCACACCAATGCTCTTCTTTCGATGACCGATCACAATATCTTCTTTTATATTGAGGTGAGGTGAGGGTACAGAAAAAATTGATAGGAATAACGCTCTCAGTTTCAGACTTAATGTCACCTATAGGAGATGATCAAACTGTCTTGGCCTCACCTTTGGTGTGCCCATCAGTGCACGTAGTTGGGGCTCGATGATTTTATCATCTTTACACCAATATCTCGGTGTCTTGTCGTTGCCCAGTGTGCTATGTTGACGTATGAAGAATTGTGACATAGTTGCAAGTGGACGGTATGTGATCAAATATCAAAACAAATGAAAATCTTCCTTTTGATTTGACATCATACAAAACTTTGGAATCATTTCTTTCAACTTCGCACAATGACTTAGACCAGTGTAGATAGGTTTTGAAAGGGACTCAAATTATACTAGGATGAATTTTATTGGAATAGGATGGGAATATTACGTAAATGAAAGGTAAATTAAATTACGGGCGATCTGAGTTCGGGAAGTGCCGGGGGGTGCGTTTTTAAGGGTAAAAAACGGGTTTTCTCGATTTCCGGCAAAACTACAAGTCCTATAGAAAAAATATATGGCAGAGTTGTAGGTAATAAAAAGATCTACAACTTTTGTATTTACACTTTTTTTACATAACCTCAAAGTTTATGTGATAAATGCAAATAACCAAGTTTTTGGTTGTTTATTTTTCTTTTATTTTTTTTAAATGAAATTTAGTGAAAACTTACGTTGTTATGTCCCAAACATACTGTATTTTTTTCATTTTTCATTTACTTTAATTTTTTTATCGATAAAGCACCCTTATTTTCAATCGAAAAATCTCACGTCAAAATTTTAGATTTTTTTAAAAAATCGATGCGTTTTGTATTCGTTGAAATCTTTTTGATGGTATATAATAATATACACGGTGTATACACGGTATACATGGTGTACAAATTCACATTACCTACAATTTCGCCATTTAATTTTTTTCCATAGGACTTGTAGTTTTGCCGGAAATCGAGAAAAACCGTTTTTTACCCTAAAAAACGCACCCCCCATTACTTCCCGAACTCAGATCGCCCGTAATTTATTTTTCCTTTCATTTACGTAATATTCCCCTCCTATTCCAATAAAATTCATTCTACTATAATTTGAGTCCCTTTTTTATTATTTTCGAAGGCATCTGCACTGGTCTAACTCTCTTCTATCAATATTAAAAAATTGATCTAAATTTGAGTCTAGATCGTTTGGTTATTTTATCATAAATACTTCTTTATACCTTCCGAGAAATTAAAATGTAATTATATCAACACTATAGATGAAAATTAATGAAATCGTTAAAGCCAGTCATCAGTGTAAAAACAGTCAAAAGCTAAAAAAATCACCTTTTAAAATAAATAACGTCAAACTAACATTGTTTTTTGTAAAGTCTAAGTTAAAATTCGTTGTTGCTTTGAGCGTGTGTGGCCATCTTAAGTGTGCGATGTGTGTACTAACTGCATTATACAGTGTGCATTATACTAACGCATGTGACTATCCTATCTTTCTCTACACAAATCGCTTAATGCATAAAAAAACACTTTTTTGCGAGTGTGAAAATTTCACCCTTTGAGGCAAACAAACTGGAGAAATGCTACTTTTGTTGGTGTCTTGAAAATGTATATTAATAATTGTCTTTTCTTACTTGTCTATTATACCTGTTCTGCATTCAGCGTTTCACTTATACTTATTACATTTGTCTCGTGAAGTACAACGAACAAATAATTTATGTTTACATTTAAGATTTTCTATGTGTTGTGCATTTGTCTGTTTTTGAATGTTTGCGTATAAATTTATAAAAAAAACTTACTAAACATTCGAGACGAAAATATAATGGAATTATTTTTACAGTCACACATTAAATATATAAATATATTGATGCTCGCTAAAACTCGTTTTATATAGTTACAGTCATAGTCTTCAATATAATATTTTTCAATAAGGGCCACATTAAAAATAGTATCAATAAAAAGCATCAACGTCAGTCACGAGCGCGTGCAATGGGTTCTACTCGTATCTTGCCGGCGCCAGACTGTGCTCAATGCTTCAAAGTTTTGGGCACATCCGTGAGACTATTTGTGACATGGGCATTTGACAAAACAATAGCTTTGCACTAATGCGGAAGGTCGTAGCAACAAGTGCTCTTACTAAATAATTAATAAGGTAGATTTTAATAAAGAGAGCGTCGGTGGCGCTGTGGCTTCGGCACTGGACTGTGCTTCGACTAGAATCGGGAGGCCCGCGATCGATCCTGCCATGTACCAATGTGTTTTTCGTTTCACGAATTTCATTTATGTACATTTATCTGACGCTCCTACGGTGAAGGAAAACATCGCGAGGAAACCTGCATTCACCTGCCAAGTAATTCAAAGGTGTATGTGAAGTCAACCGATCCAAACTGGGCCAGCGTGGTTTGACTAATGCCTAACCGCCCTAACTAGTTAGGGTAGACTCGTGCCCCTCGGTGGGGACGTATATGAGTTGTGATGATGAGATTTTAATGCTTTGTTTGACGTCAAAAAGTGTCTGTAAAGGTCAATATTGAATAAAGATTTTTGAGTTTGAATTTGCGCACGTTCATTAATACGCAAAGCTTTAAAGCTATGTCTGGCGTCGGCATTTGCTAGATTAGAGTACGTGATCAAATACGGACCCAAAGTATGGTGTTAAATGGACCAGACTTTAGTGTCATATAACATTGTGAATATAAGGGTCGTTTTGGTGAGATTTAATATGAAACTTATCCTACTTGAATAGGTAAACACGACTTAAAGGAACACAGATACTGAGCTGACCATTCTAAATATTACAGGTGGCCGAGGAACACGGGAAACAGAAGGCAGCGTACTACGCTGGCTGGGCGGCGGGCTTTCATCATAACAGAGGTGAGCTTATAGGATAATATTTTTTCATAAATATAACTGGCACAAAGTTCATGTCAAACGTATTTTCCCGTCCGATTCATGAGACGGCAGGATAATCTTTAGGAGCTGTTTTTCTAAATCGCTCCTATCCTCCTTATGGCGTCTATTAGACGGTCGTTCTGTCGTTAATTATACGTTTTAGTGTGATGGTGATTGATGGAATGTTTATCGCTCTATAAATTGGTGCGAATCACCATCATGGCAACGATGCGAAATTGATAGCGAATCCGTATCGTATAATGGGAGTCTTTAAGTCCGTAAATAAACTTTTGGATCTGTCATTCGCTGTATAATGTTATGACTTGTGGTCATTCAATGCACATTGCACGCTGTCATGCTGTACACGCACAATGCTTTGTACGGTAAATTATGACTCAATTTCATTAGACGCACGCGGAAACCTTTTTTCATTACGTACTGTACGGGAGATATTGTATATCTCATTAATTTTATGGGTTGTTTGTAAAGCTTGAAGCGACTATTTATCGACGGCGATAACTATGTGACAGTTTCATCAGTCGATATATTTGAGGGCTTGCATATGTTATAATAAAACTATGAAAACTTAGTGAACGTCCAATGAATATGAGCCTTTACGGTCACGACACACAGAAAGCTAACCTTAACGTGTAACAGGTTCGTGTCAGTATTTTTTATCTGTGCCAATCAATGCAAGATGGAGTGCGTAGCAAATATGCCGATTATCGAATTGTTGCTTTTACAATTGCCGTTTGCACACGCTGCCAAGGATCCACCTCGGTCCTCCCCCAACGGCACCACAGCCTCGACCAGCTCGACATGTTGCACAGCCGGCAGGACTACACGACCAACTACGGAATGCACCCGATGTCCAACAGCCGCTTCTTCAGGCGCGACTTCTACAACCAGTCGTCCTATATGACCCACCATAGGCCATTTTGAAAGGGGCTTTACTGCAAGAAGTTTCGACTGTCCGACACGCGGATATAGTCGACGGACTTTGTTTTCTGTAGTGTGATATTATAGTGCGTAGTAAGGGTGCTGGTGTTGCGGAGTTTGGATTTTTCAGTTTGTGCGTGTGTGGTTCGCCAGTGTAGCGTGAGTGTAGAAGACGCTTTGTTATCTGCTTAGACACACGCAACAGCTCAAATAACGCAGTTCATAAGGTTTAATACTCATTCGAAATTGCGTGCGAGTTCAGAGTATTTGTGTAATAGATAATGATTGATTACAAAGTAAAAATTAAAAAAAAAATTCGTGATGATTACTGCCAAGTAAATAGGAATGTTGCATTTCTAAATTTAAAAGCAATGTGTATAGTATTGTGTAGGTAATCTGCGTGGCACTTGTTAGGTTATACGAATTAAACTTTATTATGAACGCCTTAAGGTTGAAATTGTTAACTTCGTTATGAACTAGATATATGTATGTAATTTGTATATGTATATATATTACAAAGTAACTTATTCACAACTTTTTAAAAACATACTGTTATTGCGTAATAAGGATAATGGAATAAGGGTAAGGTAAGTATTTAAAATGTTGGCAGTCGGTAGCTTTTAATACTGGCAATACTGATTGTATGGGTAATGAGGATTAAGTTTTATAGGGAAAGTTTTAAATATATAGAATCTATAGTCTAACTCATCTTGAAAGCATGTTGTATATGTACAGAAATGACTTATATTTTTTTTATTTAATAAATAATTTTGGTAGATTTTATAAAGGTCTATCCGCACACATGCCGACACGTGACGATCAGTAACGCATCCATCAGTGTCAGTGAAAAATGATATTTTAGCAAACATTTTGTACGACGTCATCCGTACTCGTCAGTGTCAGTGACGTTCAGTGATCTTCTGTGCTGCGCCGACGCTCGCAGTGATGCGACTCGCATTACTCGGAGATAATATTTTCACTGACGGCATGGACGATTTCAAGCATTTTAAGATTGATGACGAGAAATTTATATAATTGGTTTGATCACATACTGTTTTCTACTACCTTGCACATAGAAAATTCACGGACACCAACTTAATAATTGCCTTGTATTCATACGACTTATATTATCATCTTCATCTAATAATATAGCATTTGCTGATAACTGGGCTCTTGTAAATTGAGGCATTTTTGAAATAACAAACTCAAAGATGCTTGTGCAACTGCATCTGCTAAGGTCACACAGCGCGCGTCGGCACTGAATGCCACTATGAGTGCGTATAGCACGTTACGGTACGATCGGCACGGCACTGATCATCGCGTGTCGGCACTGATGACGTGTGCGGATAGACCTTTATTTATCTTGAGTTTTGTAGTGAAATATAATGTAAAATTTTGCGGTTTCGGTACAAAAAGGTTTCTATAATCTTTTCTATTATACATATGATAATTTCTTTTAACCTGATTAATACTCTGCTTGATTCTTTTTTTAATTACATTCCTGTACATATTTAATACTTTGCTGCCTTTGTGGTACTGATTGTTATACCTTTGAAATGCCACGCTCATTGTAAACTTGTAGGTTGATTATTGCAGTTGCGAAATGTATATTGTAATATACATATAGGTATGTAGTTTTAAAATATGTATAAAGTGATCAACGAACTCCGCAACGTCAGGTTTGATATAAATTACTTTGCTGGTAGCTTCATCGTTATTCTCATAAGCTTCTTCCTAACTATTTAAAGACGTTTTTAAAGACTCTGTGGTAATGAGAACGGTGATTTGTTGTTGTCAGTGTTGTGGACAATTATTGTTGCCATAACAAAAAATATATTTATTGGTTGGTAGATTTTTTATTAATTATATTTGCGAAATTTGTTCCACTTTATGGAGGTTTTTATACTGTACTTAATTTCAACCCCCTATGTTGCCTTTAATTATACCAAAAGCAACCGTATCTATAGGTCCTATCCATATTTACAGGAGTTAAAAAAAATAAGAGAGCAAACATTTGTTTTTTTTTAACTTTATTTTCAATATTTGGCAGTATTCGTTGGGTTTGATTCCCGACTCTGGTCTTGATAAAATAAAAATGTGTGTCCTTTGTGAAAAACATGTTAGCTTTAATATTTAGTTTGACTAGTCTTGTCAACCGAAACTTATCTCAACCGTTTCAGCGGTTTAGGCGGGAATATAAATAAAACAGATGAATATTTTTCCTCATTTATAATGTAAGGAAAGATAACATTGCTGTATGCAATGTTATACTTCCTTACATTATAATTACAATATTTACAATACGATATAGCGAACATATTTTTGTTGCAATATCAACACAATGTTACGTATTATCCTGGTTTTAAATCCAACATTAATTGTTCACAAAATGGTCGTTGATTGGATTGGAATTTCTGTAACTACGAATGTGATTAAAAATACGAACTGTGTTATATTAATTAACAATATTTATTATAGCTGACGTCAAAAACAAGCCGTAACTCGTGATTTGAGCAATGAAATTTTACGAAATTACTAATATTATTATTAATTAGTTAATTTAGTTAAGTTGTTTGGTTTGGTGTTTCTTATTTATTTGCTTAATGTTTTTGAGATATTTGCAATTTAACAACGACACCTACACAGATATACTATAATGGAACAGAAAAAAACAGAGGAAATGCGATATGACAATATTACTATGGGTACCGCTGTCGCCAGTTTCTTGTACAGTCAGCAACACCTCCAGCTTTACATTTGCATTACGAAAACCGTCACTGTTACTAGTGAGCGGTCTCAGAGTTAATATGTATAATACTAGAATACTAGGTTAGTCAAAATGAGTGTATCAAGCGGTGGGGGTCTTAGCGTATTAGTATTGACTAATGTTGTGCACACTAGGGTGTCCCAAAAAAATCAGTCTCTTTTTTTCAACGCATACCCTCTTATTATTTTCGAATGGTGTCAAAACACATGTAAATAAAATTTTATGTACCTAGAACCAAAGCAACCCGTGCAGACTTGAATCGATACATATGCCAGTACTTGCATACTTTGGCGCGTCGCGTGCGGCGGAGTTAATGTATCGAAGGGTTTGTTATTTCTCGTTGGTCAATTAGTAAACACATTATTTTCGTTCAAAGAAGATGTCAGTGGAATTACGCCATTCTAGAAAAAGGATATTCTTAATAGGGGATGTAAAATATTAAATTACCCTCAAAACTGCCCTCTAATGGACAAGTATTAGCAGTTCTGTTCTATTTTATATTCGTGAAGTGAATTTAAGTGTCAATGAAAGCGCGAATCTAACTATACGTAAGTGCGTTATTTATTGGGAAAAGGCGCGAATACCGACTAAAGCTTTAATTGTGTTAAAAACTAGTTGCCTACCTTATATCAAGTTTGGAGAGATTTTCACAAAAATGCAATGAAAACACAATATTTGAGCAGCGTCAACAAGAGTTAGTTACAAAAGATAATTTTTTCGACATTGCACATGTCGATGTGCTTTAATTAATAAAGATAAATGGTGATAGGATCTTCTTGCAGCGCCAAAGAGAGCCTGGCAGACCTGACCCCCTAGACAAATGCCACACGTTAACTTTCGTAGTCGTAGTCGTTCCTCGGAATAAATGTATGAAGATGACATTAGCTGGGGAAAATATAGCGTGAGGTTGTCGTAACCTAATATCATTTCCATACATTTTTTCTGCGGAACGACTGCAGAAAAGTTAGCGTGTGGCATTTGTCTAGAGTCTAGAGCCTCTGGTCATTTAGTTGGAGTGAACAAAAATTTAACGACAAAGAGGAAAAAACGCGTCTTAGAAAAGTCGAGGAACAAAAACGTTGGACCAATTATTATGCATCCCTAACTGCTTCGATATCATCTTATCAAGAAAATTCATCATCTGATTCCGAAGTAATGGATTTACAAGTCAGTTCGCTTAACCCAATCGAGAGCGCACAGTTCGAAACAAATAAAACTTCAATGATGAAAAAATTTATCACTCCAAAGTTAGTACCAGCTTTAGATAGGTGTCAATTAAGTATGAGAACTTCTGTCTTTATTATTGAAGCTACTATTGAGGCACTTGGGCTCAATGCTGACGAATTTTCCATTTGCATGTCCTCCATTCAAAGAATCCGTACGGAAAAACGAAAAGAGCGGGCAGCGCAGCTATAAAAGCTGATTTATGTTAAAGCTAGTAAACTCTATAACCCCTCGCAAGAAGACTTGTGGTTCACTTCACGAGAAAAACATTGATGACTTTGTTTCCATCAAAAGCAAAGCCTTGTTCAATTGTTTGAAAATTAATGACTGTTTTCTCAACGAGTGTCCTACTTCATGGTCTAATAATGCTACTTTTCAACAAGTTAAGAAATAGGTGATGACACTGAGAGCCGTTGATGATAAAGCAGAGAGAGCGGTTAAGTTAATGCAAGATTTCAGTGGAAAAATCACTGTTGAAGTGGAACAAAATCAATTTTTACTAGGTACGTTGCGTACAGGAACATAGACTGGTATACCCGCCTGTAAAAAGAAAACTTTGAAAAGAAAATGTAATAAATAATGTTTTTTTACTAATAAATATTTGATAAATATATGAAAAAGGTAAAATAGTGTTTTATTTACTAAATAAAAATTATGTTCGAAAATGTCTTCTACAGTTGTCATACAAATATTTTGTTAAAAGTTTGACATCAAGTCGGCACGGGTTATCATTATCCGATTGTGGTAATATTTTTTATTTTAGTAATTAGGGTGAAATAGAAAAAATATAAAGGGTATGCATACATAAAATCGAAAAAAAAAAATTCGTCCTTATAGGCTGGGACACCCTAGTGCACACATTTATATATCGGAAAACGATTATTTTTATTTTCAGAATACAAACATAGAATAGTATTATGAAATGAAAAAATGTACAACCCTGAAAGTGGGCGGAGTTTTGGGCAGCACACACGCATTATAATTATTTGGAGGGACACGTGACGAGACCCTCTGGAATGATCGTAATGCCACGGTAATAGTATATACAGTATGTCGACTCGGCCCCTAAATATTATACCTACGGCCGGTCGGCATCGCTTCGTGCGTGGCCCACGTTAGGGCTGCTCGCTTACGCTCCCGCAACGGACCGTGCGGTGCGCTCCGTTTGACTTGAGCCTCACTCAAACCGCAGCGGTCAGCGGTGGCGGTAGCGGTGGCGAGCAGTTGTAACGTAGGTAACCTAAGGACATTATTCAAAAAAGCGCGGCCGGCCGCCACCGCAAGCCCCGCCCCCTCCGCCACCGCATTGTTTTGTAGAGGAGCGCGGGCGCGTTGCGGCCGCGGTGGCGATCAGTTGTAAATATTCACAACTGACCGCGTGAGCGTGAGCAAAATGTCGGAGAAAACGGAACAATTAATAGAAATTATTAAAAATTACCCTGTCTTATACGACACATCGCACGTGGACAACAAGAATAATAGAATAAAAAATAAAATATTTGATAATATAGCTGAAGTTTGTGAGGTGTTTTCGTATGTCACTCAATCATTTTTAAAACGTAATCGAAACATTTGGTACACATTCTAAAGTATTAGTAAAATCTTTCTTCGTCTTGTCTAAGTCTAGGATATAAAGTCCTAATCCTAAACTCTCCTTCTTCCTCACGCTTTAGATTTATATCGTGTACCCAAATACGAGACCTGAAAAAATTTTAATTTTTAAAATTTGATTAAACTTAATAAGTAGAAATCATTTCTAGTTTTAATTTTGAAAAAAATATACTGAAGTTTCAAAATTATTTTATTACATGCTTACCTTTTGTCATCTTCACATAATGCTAATAGAATCAACGCTTCGTCTTCTAAATCCGCGCTAGGATGTCTGAACAAGAGCCTGCCTGGTCGTTGCTCGACCGCGCGATCTGGCCGTCACCGCTGGCCACGCCTTCTCCGCCACCGCGACAGTTTGTACATTGTGTGCCCGCGTGGGCAATTCGCCACCGCCACCGTCCCGCGACCGCTGCTGTTTGATTGAGGCTTTGTGCGTATGCCCTGCGGCGAACTGCATTCGTGACTGCCCTTGTAGCTATGCGATCCGAGTGCGAACCCAGATCGAGGCGCGTAGGCATAGCGCGTGGTTCGACAGTATCTATGAAGTCGGTCTACTGTATACAGGATGGAAACTTTCAGCGGGGCAGTAAGGAGAAGTACCTAATCTGTTGCAGCTACACGAAAATGGTCTTAGGGGACTATCCATAATTTTTTATGGAATTTTGATCCCCATTCACAGATTTTCAAAAAAAATGTACAGTTAGCAAGAAAATAGCCATTTTACATAAAAACATTTTTTGATGCCATCGTTGGAGTACTCAAAAAGTCACAAATTGCAAAAACCTTTTTCCGTACATTTTGTAAAGAATTTGTGTAACTGAAATACAAAAAATAAAATAATCACGTAGAATTTTACACATATCAAAAAGAAGGCGTATTAATTTTCTTTTTATATTAACTAACATAACTTGATGATGTTATTCTTATTTAAAATCTTGCCTTACGATATCAAGTGCTTGAAATGACCGCCATTTTGAGGAATACATAAATTGATTCGTTTCTGTACCGACCTAGTGCCTGCTGACAATTTATTTGGATGAATTCCATACAAAATTGTGGTTAGTGAGTCTTTAAGTTCTCGAACACTATCGTATTGCTTTTTGTAAACCTCGCAGTTTTCAGGTAGCCCCACAAAAAGAAATCTAGAGGCGTCAGATCTGCACTACGCGCTTGCCAAGAAATAGGACCATGTGTTCCTATCCATTGATCACCAAATCGTCAAGATTGTTTTTTATTTAATAATAACGAGTTCGAAATTTGAATTGTTTTTAAACTTATCTTTTTATTCAGTCAACAAAAAGATCTCAACCGTCACTAAAAAAACTTTTGCGTAAAATTTTCATACAAAATGTACGGGAAAAGTTTTTTGCAATTTGTGACTTTTTGAGTACTCCAACGATGGTTGGTCCCATAGAAGTTTTTGATCAGTATTAGAAACAGGATCGATTGCCATCAAAAAATGTTCTTATGTAAAATGGCTATTTTCTTGCTAACTGTACATTTTTTTGAAAATCTGTGAATGGGCATCAAAATTCCTTAAAAAATTATGGATAGTAAACAATAACCTAAAACCATATTCGTGTAGCTGCAACGGATAAGGTACTTCTCCTTACTGCCCCGCTGAAAGTTTCCACCCTGTATACTATTGCCGTGGTAATGCGAACAAACAACAGCTAACGGCTAGGGCTGCCCTAAATCCCTTTAAATCCCTTCACTCCGATAATGTCGATTTTTATTATAAGTGCTAGAACAAAAGTTGTTCACTGTTATGTGTACTTTTTCACCTTTTCGACTTGATACACTTTTTTTGACTAACCCGGTATAAAGTGACGCTGTTAAAAACTAATGCTATATTCGACGGCTGGGTAGCATATCGTCTGAATAGTGGCGCGGACTGCGTATTACAAATCTAAATCTAATCAGTCCGTTTACTTTGTCGAAATAAAAAAAAATACTGACATAAAGCGCATTAGTGTTATGGAGTGTGGGTTCGTCGCGTCACAAAATTGTAGAAAGCTTAAAAACGTATGACGTTAATTTTTTTTGACGCATAAGTCAACGAATCTTTGCGCGAGTTTTTGACTTCGTAAAAAAGAAAAGATACATGTGCAATATTTATTAGTAATCAATCAGACATACTTCAGACGGCATACATTTTTTTGTGTTTTTTGTGTTCCTTTTGTATTTTTTGTGTTATTTTTTTGGAATTAGCTTAAATAACACTAAAATGTACCCACAGGAAACATACGCCGTCATGCGAAGACGTAGAATTTACTTTCATTCGATAAGGTATGGACAAATTCAAGTATGCGGACGTACGCATACTTGTGGCATGTGCGGCACGCCTACACGCTAATTCCACTGTCATTTTGTTCTGTGCATATTTCGTTGGCAATCAAACATTAGGTGGGTGTCTTAGCTTTTGTTAAAAGTTTGAAAGTTAGTAGTCTAGCCCATGACACGGCACAGATTAATAACTTCAATTTGACAGTTGACCTGTGTCAATGTCCCAATTGAATAAGGATTGTGGGTGTATTAGTTTTCCGAATTAGCTCACCACAAACTATATTGTATTGCTATTACTGTAAAATTAATTATTATAACAACTGAGGTACCCCGTCTCTGCACAAAATCCAAATATTGACTTCTAGTGTTTTAGACGATTCATAGAGCGGTCTATAGATCTGTCTGTTGTCTATGTATGTACGCAAATTATCACGTTCATGTACAACTGAATAAATTAAATTATGACTCACTAGATAATTCGCTTGAAATTATCAAAACTGTTATGTTTTATTCTTACTATAACCTTCTTATCCTGAATATTTAAGACTAGCTGTGCCAGCGAACTACGTTTCGCCGTATATTTTTCACGCGTTTTTGCAACATTTGTCATTGATGCTCAGCTCCTATTAGTCGTAGCGTGATGTTATATAGCTTAAAGCCTTCCTCGATAAATGGACTATCCAACACAAAAATTCTTTTTCAATTTGAATCAGTAGTTCCTGAGATTAGCGCGTTCAAGCAAACAAACAAACAAACAAACTCTTCAGCTTTATAATATTAGTATAGATAAGAAGTTTCCCGTGACAGGTCGAAGTGTTCCGTTTCATGCATACTAGTTTCCACGATTAAAAATATTATGTTTTAAATAATGTAACATCTCTTTAGGTTATTTTTATTACAAATGCAATAATTAATTCCACATCAAATAGAAACAAGAGTATCAATAAAATATGTATCAGTTAAATATGATCATACTAATATTATTACGCAATCACGACTAAATCACTGAACCAATTTAGATTAAATTTGGTATAGTCATAGAGGCCCAGAAAAGGTCATAGGATAGCTTTTATTGATTTAGATGAAGTCACCCCTTATGGGGGAGAAAAGGAGGGTGGAATTTTGTATGGGGAATCAATAACCGCTCAACCGATTTACACTGACCTACAAAAGTAAGTACCACACTTTTAAAATTGCAATAACTTTTAAAGTAGACAAAACACATTTTCAAAATAAAAAGTATTAAAAAGACTAATAAATAACTTCCTATAAACCTGACAAAATGAGCTGAAAATGTTTTTTGTTTGAATCCTTTATCTTTTGTAGTTTAGGGAAATTTTTTTTATTTTAAAAGTGTAGTACTTACTTTTGAAGGTCGGTGTAGATGAAATTTGGATAGTATGGAGAAGGATAAAGAATAGTTTTTATCTAACTAAGTCTAACTGTTGTCTAACTAAGTATGTATTTGAATCATGCAACGGATGATTCAAGTACCTACATACACTTTGCACAACTATTTTATTTGTAAAACTAGCTGTGCCCGCGTATTACGTTTCGCAATATATTTTTCCCTGTTTTTACAACATTTTTCATTGATGCTCAGCTCCTATTAGTCGTAGCGTGATGCTAAATAGCCTAAAGCCTTCCTCGATAAATGGACTATCCAACACAAAAATAATTTTTCAATTTGAATCAGTAGTTCCTAAGATGAGCGCGTTCAATCAATCAAACAAACAAACTCTTCAGCTTTATAATATTAGTATAGATTTAAGAAAATACTTTTTCAGAATTATAATTTTAATTAACTGGACTGATATTCTTGTTTATATTTAATGTAGATAAAGGTGCGTCATGATTCAATTTGGTCGATTGTACATAATTATGACGTTACTGACAGCAACGTAGGCGCTATGATTTTGTGTACATGTGAATACAAATGTTACTATATGATACGACGATAAAAATTTACGAATATGACAATTGACAAAGGTTAGTAGCTAGAAAAAAATATATCGAAATGCGTTAATGTTTAATAGCTATTTCAATATTGATCTATCTTAGGCAGGTCTTGTTGTAGTGGTAAGATACTTTACTGAAGACTTATCTATCTATAGATAATACAGAAAGAAAGATCACAATGAGGTTTGTGGCTAAAAAATGATTCGTCTTATTCTCATGTTGTGTAACTGCATTTATGGAAGTTTTATGAAATTCTATAAAGGTTACACAAGTGGTTTCTCGAACATACGTTGTGCTAATGTCAATTCTATCATTTTATCGATGTTTTAATTGTCTCGAAAAAGGATCTAAGAAATGTAATATTTGAAAATAACTGATTCGTGTCCGAGACTTCATTAACATTGGCTCATGCTCAGCTCAATAGAGTTATTTGTTTGTTTCAAAATAATGAGTATATCTGTATATTATGTTTGTGTGGTTTTCGCTTTTTTAGTGTAAAGTATGTATCTATAATATAAGTGTAGATAAAATACTGTCGGCATAATTGTAATGTTACATAAAAATTGTATTTTTAAAATCGAGCGAATTCATAAAGTAAATTAATTTAATAATGTACCTATTAAAGTTAACTAACTCGTTTGTATTATATTATACGTACATATGCGTAGTTTAATATATTTTATTATAATTTATCGAATGTGTTTTGGTGAAAAGTTAAATGTAATGTGACTAGTAATATATAATCAGCTCAATGACAGTGAATGGATAAAGTGCACACGACATTGTGACAATACGCCGGTGGTTAGGTCGTTTTGTAGTTTCGGAGTCTATGAATGTTGTTCTTGTTCTCGTGTTTACCGTGTCGATGGATGGATGTCAAGGTTTATTTCGACGGTAAGATACATCGAGTTAGTAGAGAATTTCATCTAAGATTAAATAAAAATTGCCAGTTTAAAAATAGTAAAGTCTACAGATGTTACCCAATCAGGATATATGGAGATGGGAGTTTACCCATCTCCTTATACAAGGTTATTTTTAATTACCAAAAAAAAATTCTGTGCTTGTTGAGACAAGCAAACTGAACAACTTTCACTATGGGACCAACTTTGAAATCGCAAAAAAATAAGCCGTTCCATACATCTAGGTTCAGTGAATGTTGAACATTTGTATGGAACAGTTGATTTTTTTGCGATTTCAAAGGTGGTTCTATAGCGAAAGTTGTTCAGTTTGCTTGTCTGAACAAGCATACAAATTTTTCTTGGTAATTAAAAAAATAAACTTGTATTCTGATTGGGTAACATTTCTAGACTTTGCTATTTTTAAACTGGCAATTTTTATTTAATCTTCGTACGGAATTACGGATCCGTGCGATTCGTGCGTGATTACATTCACTCGGCGCTCCCGGAGTCTATTAATAACACCGAACTGCGTGCGATCCCGCACATCGGTACAGCACTAGCATCATCTTATTGTGTCGCTAATCTTCAGTTTATCGTACGAATAATAAAAATTAAGATGTAATAATATTTATAACGCATTGTTTATGTAGGTCCTAAGTAATAATAGGTTATAGTCATTATCTGCATCGTCTGAAATAAGTCTTGATACCCACTCGTTACTTTCTATGTTCAACCTACTCCCTTGTCGCTAGCTAGGTTAAATACACTCCCGGACACTTAAATCGAGCCACCTTGCACTCTTGGCTTATAATCGTCCATGACTTTAAAAAAATGTTTAGTCGACCAAAAGGTTTTATGTAATTTTATAGGTGGCATAGTCATAATCAGCACATCAGATTGAACACGAATATGTCAGCTACAAAATTTCATAAAAACTTTGTAGTTTCCAAATATTTTTTTAAAGTTATAGATTTATAATCCAAAAGTGCAAGGTGGCTAGGAGTGTTAGGAGTGTATAATTACGATGTTATTCTGTTTGAATTATTTAGGGGATCATAAATATTATACTTTCACTATAATGTTTAGGTTGAAAGTTCGTTAGGTGTAAATTTTTCTTTTTAATTTCGTTTAAAGTTTCGTTTTAATAGATACTTATTGCCCCTTATATTTAGCTTTTCTTTTTTCTTTCGGACAGTAGCTAGTAGCTCCAATTTCTAACTTTTATTTTTTAAATCATTTATCTTGTTTGCATGTGTTGTTAATTGCCCATCGGTCGCATGTGTTGTTCTAGATATAATCATCAAACGTGAATTGTGCCTAATAAATTTTAACTGATAATATAATTGTAACATCTCGGGAGAATTTGTTGGTGGTATTGACAGAAACTTTTAGTGAGTTTGGTGTGGATTGGTGTTAGGAGTAATTTTGTTGGTATAGTTATTTGCATTGACGCATTATCAAGGTTTGACAAGTGTTTAAATTACACAAAAACTTTAGTGGTTATCAACTTCCGTTTGCGTGCGAAAACTAAGTAGAATTATGCTTAAACATGAATTGTAAATTATTTAGTTACAGGTGGATTATATTTTGATCATGTTTTGACATTATTTTCACATTTCAGTTCGTCACGTGAAGAAGTGTTGCATGCTTAAACTTTTAATATTCGAACATGTGCGATTTTAATTTTCCACAAACAAAGATTATGATAATTTATTGATGTACTGATGTCTAAGACTAAAGTCAAAACTAAATATGTCCTGAGTGAGATGATTGACACCGTTACCACCGAATGTTATTAACCTGCGCGAGTTAAAATATGTTTTATACCATTCCCCCTCTAAAAAGCTTATTTTATTCACTGAAAACAGTGAATAAAAAGCACTTTTAATCACTATTTTGGATTTGGAACAACCCGATATATTCGACCTCCCTCTGAATGCTGTACAACCTACTTGTACAAATAATCGATAATAAATGTCTATTTTCACTTAAACCTTTCTTTTTCCCGTGGTCGTGGTATAAAGTATAGTATTCAACTGTAGAGTTGGATTATTATATGTATAGTATGAGCTAGTTGAGGCGTGAGTAAGGTGGAACATATTTTAACTGTAAGTTCGGATTATATGTTCGGTGGGTATGTTCGGAGGATCGCCGCCGGTGGATTCACGTAAAAAAAATAGTAAAGATGTCGATACGACTTGTCGCTGACACAATTTTCGTATTGCGATCTGTTCCCATCTGTCAAACGAACCGATTTCAAAGTCGTTTTATCGGAGAGGCGTCGAACCGTATTCTGATGTTTAAAAGTTTTAACAGTCAAACAAGATTACAACATGTACTTACATTAAATTTATATTTTAGATTCTCAAATTAAATTATTTGTTTTCTAACCTATTCAGTTAAAATTCTATCGATCGATGTGCATCCGATCAGCAAAATCGTTATCTCGGAGTGTCACCAGACCGTATTTTGGTGTAATATTCTCTACATCTCTTATGTTCGGTAAGTAGGTCCTTATTACCCCCAAATGGGGCTTGTAGGTGACCAATTAGCGCTCTAGGGTAATAATGTAGCTAGAAAAGTCCTAGGGCTGTAAGTAATTTATTGCCATTATGATGGTTAGATGTACGCGAACTTTTTGAAATAGTGAAGTGTTTTTTTTTATTACGTACCGCCCTAGCTACAAGCCAAGCTACATTATTACCCTAGAGCGCTAATTGGTCACCTACAAGCCCCATTTGGGGGGTAATAAGGACCTACTTACCTCACAATCGAGATGTAAAGCAGATTAGTTAGCTCGGGTGTAAGCACCAATTGCACCCTCGAAATATAGGCGCCCTCGCTGCGCTCGTGCGCCTAATTATCTCGGACTGCAATTGATGCCTTACAGCCCTTAGCTACTAATCTACTATTGACGGCCTCAGAAACTTTAATTATTTATTAAAAGTAATGTTTTTACAGCGTGATAGACGATAAAATCTGTTTATCTCTTAGTTTCTCGATTGGCAAATTATTCCACTTCGAACCTATTCAATTGAAGTTCAATCGATCGATATGCATCCGAGTAAGGAAATCGTTCTATCGGAGTGTCGTCGAACCGTATTCTGTTATTGAAACGTTCTATAACAGTCTCAAAAAATGTAACTATATAAAAGGAATAACTTAATTTACAGTATAATATTGTTTTAATAGATTGATGGTAGATGATAAAATCTTTAAGTTTCTCTATTTACAAATTAATCCATTTCGATCCTATTCACATGTAACGCAGTCGATCGATATACGACCGAACCATAAGTGAACGATTTGAGGCAGGATTCCAATCGAACGACTTTTTAACTAACGATATTTGAAGTTAGGTTTTACGTGAATAACTGTCAGATGATCGTGCGAATGTGCGTTCGCAATGTAGGTATAGAATTTTATTATAAGCGTTATTGTGTTAACGACCAAGCAATAGAATAATGGAAAATCAATTTCTTGGTGCAACTACTATTGGTATTGGTGTTATATTTATGCTAGATTATTAAAGATTTAAGTTTAATTAATTAACAGAAATAGAGTTATAGAAGTAGTTACGGTTTTCATTGCATGATTCTTAGTTTTTTATCTATTTTATTATCTTGATTTAGTATATACTATGGTAGATTACGACACCCAACCAACTCTTTTCCAATCTACAAATCTATATACTATAGATACGATATATTTGTAGATTTTGATCTCATTACCAAATAATTTAATTTATTCTCTATCTATCTCTATCGTCGCCATCGATCGACGATCTATCGATTGGTCTGGTAACCCTAAGGAACCCACTGTACGCTAGTCGAACTTGTACTTAGCCGGTTTTTTCTTCTTCATCATCAATCATCATTTCATCTAAGAGACGCCCATTGTTGTACATAGGCCTCTAAATTTTTTTTAATGTTGTCAATTATATATCGGTAAAAATATAGTGAAATTAAATATGTTGACGAATAATTTATCTTTAATTAGTTTTTAATTATTACAAGATGTATTGCTTCGTTTGTCGGTAATATTATAGTCGGTCTTATGATTATAATGATAATGTTGTAACTTAAATGAATTTTAGTGAGGTATTATTAAGTCTAGTCTTTGTAAGCGTATCGTTTAAAGCTATTCTGTTGATAATTATAATTTTAACATGCCATACTGAATAAGAACAATATATTTTGATGAATTCATATAGGATAGCATAACCATAGGACGATCTTGATGCTGGACTGTAGAATGAGGGGTTTTCTGACAGTATATTTAAAATAATGTCATAATATAATGTCATAATAAAGCTGGTACAGATGGCGCTTTACTTACTGACGCAATTGAAAAATTGTGTTCACTTGTAATTAAATATGGACTTCAGTTACTTACTGACGCAAGTGAAAAATTGTGTTCACTTATAATTAAATATGGACTTCAGTTCGTAAATACTACTGGAGCGCGTTCAGTACCTTGAAGTGACGTTTTTCGGTTGTTTCCTAACTCTGAGGTGTTAAACGCGTTGCAGCAGTAATATCTTTTATCTTTCTCTTTCACATGCAATTTTTATTCCTTTTTCTTTCTAGCACACGGTGACATGACGTAATAGATAAAGGTCTCAACATCATCCAATCAGGAATGAGATTTTCAGTAATAAACGTCCGATCGTTTGTAACTTGCTTTGACACTGCTGAACGGGCCGGTTGTTTCACCCGAGCGTCACGCTATAAGGCATTGAACGGGGTTAGAGCGAAAAGTTGTACTTCGCGCGAAGGCTCTGAACGCGCCTCTGTTTACCAACTCAGGATTTTTGACAGGTCGCATTGACACAAGGATGCGAATGCAGCGCCGCCTATGAAGCACTCCCTATGTCTTTGTTCTCAAAATCCCTCGTGAATCTTCCGACACTGTATATTTTAAGTTTGTGTTATTTAATAGGTATACCGGGTATAAGTGACGGTGTCCCATTTCTTTTAACAGTGAGTTCAGAGTTCAGACCATTATCCTAATTTTAAATTCACAGAAAATGTCTCCCGGAAAACTCATAAATTTTCCGAATTTTTTAATATAAAAAAAAAATCTGGTGTAATATATCTGAATTAACGTTTACAAATCATATTCTGTCAAAAAAACACAATGAATACACAAAAAATATACTTCGCAATGTAAATCGTTACACGATTTACATTTCCATCATACTGCGCGCGGAATCAGCTGCTTGGATCATCGAACGTCAACGCACCGGTGTGAGTGGAACAAAAATGATGCCGGCGCGCCATACATTGCATAACATGAATAAAAATTAAAACGCCTTTTTTTCGCTTTAAAAGCTTTTCCGGGTAAAATAAACGTCGGTAAACAAATATTAACATTGCTCTGAACTTATTGTTAAAGAATTGGGACACCGTCACTTATACCCGGTATATAATAACAATATTTTTCAATAATTGCAGAAGCGTAGTTCCGATTATAATACCTTATATTTTCACGACTTTGATTTCATTTTTATGAATAAGGTAGGTATAACAATTTTGTGTGTTCAGAGTTTTTCGAATGTATTTATAGCGATTATAATTATAGGCTTAAAGTACCTATATTCTTTATGATATATTAATTTCTGTTCCCTCTTGTTCTAGATTTTTAACTATTCGTTACTATTACTATTAATGAAGTGGTCTTGAGAAGATTTAGCCTTAGTGAAAGTTTAATTGGTATTATTAAGTTTTATTATAAGTTTCTATATTATTAATAACGTAACGTCGTTGAAAGTAGATAATTTCCCTTGGCTTTACCACTATCGATGTAATAATAATTTAAATAGTATTGAAAATATATTTTGTATGTGAATGTACTTGAGTAGATCGAACGAAAAATGCAAAAAAGAACAAAATATTCTTCCATTTCAGGCCAAATGATAGTACTTAATGTAAAAATAAATATTATTCATGACACGCATTTTTAATTAAGTAGGTACTTAGTACTTTTGTAACACGCGACTGGGAATGGGAAGCTCTTGAAGACCAAGATGGTAAGTTCTTGGCCTTCATCACCCAGCCTCCATGCATAGCATGACCACCGACACACGATATAATAAAGCGATATGTCGATATGAACTGTTAACATCGTTGGACTTTTCAGCTGTCTTGAAATTTTGAGAGTGTCTTGGGTATAGGTGTTATTAATATTTTGAGTATTGGTAATATATTTATGTCGATAAAATTTAGCCATTACCTATATCCAACATATTTTGATAGTTCATATCGACTTATCGTTTTATCATGTCGTGTTTCCGTGTTCATGCTACGGGGGCTAGAGACGATAATGTCGAATATTGATCCAGTATCTGCCCCTCAATCTATACTTACTTTTTATATTAATAGTTTTTTTTATATTATAAAGCTGAAGAGTTTTTTTGATTGTTTGGTTGAATGCGCTCATCTCTGGAACTACTGGTCCGAATTGAAAAAATATTTTTGTATTAGATAGTCCATTTATCGAGGAAGGCTTTAGGATATGTTATATCACGCTACGACCAATAGGAGAGGAGAATCAATGAAAAATTTTGTATAGAAGATATAACTAAGAACGCGTTGCAGTCTTATAAATATATATATATATAGCGAAACAGCTAGTTCCACTAATAAACTACAGCTGAAACGAAGCCGAACTGTTGCTTTCGACCAATCAGAACGCTACATTATCACGTCATCGAACATTCGGAAGTCAGTCTATGCGCTCCGATTGGTCGATCGCTACGGTTCGGTTTCGGTTCGACTGTAACTTATTACTAGAATTCGGGGCCTGGACTTGTTAATAGCTGAGGAACTGTCTATTTTAAATCTGTCAACTGTTGGAAAATAACAATGTTATCTAATGATATTATTATGGCGACAAACTCAGGTAAGATGGTGGTAGCTAGGCAGGCGGGCTTAAAAGCCCTTGCCGCCAACCGAATCGAGCAGGAAGATTTCTGCTTCCGTGGGGAATCGAACCATGGACCTACGGCCTCAACTACGGAAGCGGATAATTACTATTATGGTATTGAAGATAAAATCCTTATTTTTTGCTATTAATTTGATATTTTGTTTGAGTATAAGCTTTTTTCTATTTTTGTCATATTTGAGCAGGTTTTTTTTAAAGAATATTGATTCTTCTTCTTAATGTGAGAAAAGATATTATTTACAGCGTACTTTAGTAGGTAGGTACAGTAAGCTCCCATTCAAGCTTTACATTAACACTACGAAAACCGTCACTATTACGAGCGTCATGAGAACGGCCCAAAGGTCAAACAGTATAGCTTGATAAGGAGTTTTCTGTACTTACTATATTAAATCCAATTTCAGTAATAACAAAAAAAAAAGCAATAATGCATGAGCCTAGTTAACCTAGAATCTAGTACAGACTCCAGTCTCAAAAGATTTCTGTGTACTGTGCCAAAGATTGTATTTTTGTATTTTATTGTTTTGGCAAAAATAAATCCAGTCTTTCGAAATACTTGCCACTTTTTAACGTCAGATCGACAACCTTTGAGAATACGTGTCGTAGAGGCTTTTGTCGGAGACGTATAACTAGCGGGGGCTGTCCGAGTGCTGGCGATCCACACTCGCATCGCCATATCATGCCTCCCGAGTGTATAGTGCGAGTTTCACTCGATTACACGCATCATCGATCGTATAAACGTGAATTTGTATGAGATTGGGGCAGCGCCATCTATGTAGTAGCTACTATGGAACGAGGCAGCCCCATCTAGTAGCTACTAGATGGCGCTGTCCCAATCTCATGTAAATTCGCGCGTACGCATTCGATGCGCGTGATCGTGTGAAACTCGGTAGAACTCGCACTAAGCACTCTGGAGAGTGTCGAACCGGCATTGGATATTTGTAACGCAGAATTTTTAATCGACGTTAACTTGTGACGTAGGTGATTTCTCGTGGGGCTGCCCTATTCCCGAGCCGTGGGATCAGTTCGCGCCCCCAGTAAGCCACCCCGGGACGCCGCGCAACGGCTGCCGATCGCTGAACCTCAACCGGCCCATGCAGAACTACGTTCCGGGCAAGATGAACCCCAGGCCGCCCCGAGGCAGGAACCTACCTTGGCCGGGCTTCGAGGACCGCGTCAAGGGGCAGCGGTTCAGGAACGGGCCGATGCCGTATTGACGCGCGACGTTTGTTCCAGTGACGAAGCGGTGCCACGGCGCAGTGTCGATGTAAATATGTTGCGTGATAGGTTTTGTGCTCGGTATATATGCGTCGGATTGTACAGTCGATCGTGTACCTACCCCGATGAGTTGGTAGTTGTCGATAATGAGTTATCGATCGACCGTGTAGTTCATTTTCGATATACGTTGGCGGAGTGAGAAGAGTCGTCTCGTTTGAAAAATATGAATTTTGCATTTTTTATTATTTGTCGCTTGCGCGGCCTATGCATTAGCCACAAACGAGGCTAAAGGTAGGGGAACCACCGACTTGTATTCAACTCATCTTTTTTTTTATCATATATAAAATTACAATGCTCCTTATTTTATTGTCTGCCAACCGGAAGGTTCAGTTTGTCGGCAGAGTTCCCGTAATCGGAATTTACATACTGGCAAAATATTATTTAGTACTAAACATTAATAATTTCCTTATGAAAACTAAACCTAATAGTATAATCATTATAATAATAATTTTTAAAAACATTTGCTCGTGAAGTGGATATAATCTCACCGGTTTTAGATACAAGACAAGAAGAAGCAGTGACACGCATGTGTTATAACGCAAGTAGTGCGGTTATAGATCTACAGTCCTCATGTTTTAAAGAAACTGTTTTGATAGCTGTCATCTCACTGTCAAAACTGAAGGATAAAGTTATGGGGATGACAGCTGTCACTAAGCGCTTCTAAGAGCGTGGGGATTGTTCTTGAAAACAAGTAAAGTACAAGTATGAAAACCGAGTGTGCCGAATGTGACGTCGAAAATGCGCTTAAAACGTTAAAAGCTACCAATATTTATTCCATTAATAATAGGTATATTTCTAAATGTTGATTGATAACGGTGGAGCGTTAAATGCATTTCTTTTCCCTTCGGCACTCGACGTACACACATTTGCGGCGTCGCTGAATATTAATAAGAATAAGTAGATTTTTCTTTTTTATATATCTCCACGAGTACATAATACCTCGTATGCTTAATTGAGACGATAAGATAATTTATGGAAATAAGAGTAATTTACTAGCCAATGTATATCGAAACGATTGTTCCAGCTCGTGTACTGATCATCAAACTACTAGGGCTACTGACGTGGTGAATGAATCGAAAAAGTGCTCGACCAATCAGAATGTTGCATACTACTACTATACAGTGATTCCCGGCATCCGGATTGGTCGAGCCCTATTTCGATTTTGTGATTGGGCGGTACGCCAAACTATTTTTGATTGTTCTCCTTCAAACTGTACCTACTGAGAACACGACTTAAAAAACCTCACATTTCACTCTCGGCTGACATAGAACGTGATGTCTAGTGTGTGTGTGTGTGTGAGTGTGTGTGAATGTATGTCACGATGCACGTGTGTAAGATGTGTGCCTTCACTTATGAAATATTTTAATTATATAATCACATCTAAAAATCTATTTCTTATATTGCGTGGCCGCATGACTGGTGGTCAAAGGCATCTTAACCATTTCGCTGATTGCTTTGACGGTACTAGGTACTCAAATTGATGGTACTAGGGAGTATATTTCAGTTTTTGTTGGTCGGCAGCATCACATTTGTTTTGACAGAACAATTTATGGTTTTATATTGCACTTTGTTTTTTATTTTAAGGCGCTACTTTTCCGTTTTCGACCAATTTCAATTAACTGTATCGCCACGAATATAAAACATTCAGTTCTGAAATTCATATATGTAATTGTTTTGTTGAACACATTATTATTATCTAAACATTCTTAAAGACAGACATGATTCAATATTTTAAAACAGCTGTGAATCGGAAAATTCGATAATAAATGACATTAAAGTTTTACCGATAGACGTGCATTTTTATTATGTAGTAAATTGCAAAATAAAAATACATTTTTTATGATGTTTCAAAAATCGATTAAAACGTTTAAAAAGGAATGTTTTATGTTCGCTCATAGCGCGTAAGCGACATTAGAAGCTATGCAATTATCAACTTGCAATAAAGCAGTCGCAGTACACGAGTAAATTTCCTGGGAAACCTCGCCTTAAATGTAAACAATTTTAGACGAAAAGGGAAAATAAAAGTGATATAAATCTTTTTAGTGCAATACTGTGCAATTTTCCCTATTTAAATGGAAAGTACAGTTGTATTTTTTTTACATGTACACAAGAATTATATCAATCGCAAGCAAATGAAATGCGAACATAATTGTTGTATTGTATATAAATCGCGTGTATTGCTATCTCGGTCATGATTATGTCCATGCATCATATCATCCGTTGAGTACGAGCATTTTTTTAACGTTTTAAGTTTATATTATTTTAAGTTAATTTTTTTATGAATTGTCTCAATCGTATTTTGTTGCATCAAGTGGGGAGATTTTGTTCTTTTCCTTCTACATACATATTAGTGGATGTGTTTTTTTGTTTTTATCGCAGACGTATACAGGGAAGCAGACTTAACATAATTTTACTCACACATTTGTCATAACATAAGTAATGTATATCGTTTTTAGTTTCACTTCCAAGTGACATTATATATCGCTATTTCGGTTTTTCGTCTATGGCGATACTAACGCACACATAAACATTTCCGAAGCCGTGTCAGACGCCACGTGGACGCCATGTTTAGCTTTGTCAAAATAAGAGATAAATGGCGTCGTGACATTGTGTTATAATAATGTTTTGTTTTATGATTATAAATAAAAATAACTGCTAATCGGACAAGCACAATGGTAAAGTGCTGTGCCCCGAAGTGTTCTAACGCATCATATAATTAAACTCCAGAAATTACAAAAAAAAATATATTGTTTGTGTGTGAGTAATGTTTACATGTGGTAAAGTTGCCACGCTTTTTGAACGATACGTTTAGTCTGCTTCCCTTTATACGTCTGCGGCTTTTATGTACAATGTGTGTATATGTTTAACGAGATATGTATATTTTTCTTATACAATAACGAGTGCACCTTAAATGGTAACGGAGTGGGTCATGATGACTGCGTTTTATCGAACTTGGGTTCAAATATGTTTTGAGTGAAAAATGTGATGTTTTTTTATTAAATAGGTAAAGGCGTTTTGAAGGAAAACGTTGTCAAGAAACTTTTTTTTCTCTTTTTTTTCTTTTTTTTTGCAATATGTAAGTGCTCTGTATTTCTTTTTTTTTAATAAGTATAAGATTTGAAGGAATCTACTGTGTTTTATTTTGGGTTGTGTGTACGTGCATGTCGTTTTATGGAACGATGCATTGGCTTAATTAATTAGTTAGACTTGATTTTTGAAGCCATGTCAATAATAGAGGTATTAAGAGGCAAGAGTTCTTGATAGCCTGGGAAGATGAGAAATAAAACAGATGAATCCTTAAAAGTAAAAGTGTATTTTTCTAAGGTATTTTTTTATACAATTAAGTACTTATGCAAAATAATATTGACTATTTTTTTCATATTATTCTCATATACATATATTTCTTTATTGGGATACTAGATATTTTATCGCTTTAAAATTTGGTGCCAAAGAACATTATTTACTATAGGAGTCGACCAAGGGCCGTCTTCGATTCTGGATTTAAAAGATAATTGTACTGTAGGTATTACAAGGTGGTGACATCGATACAATAAATTTACCACAGCTTATGACTTGCAAAGCCTGCATACCAACATTAAACAAAATCACCTAGCTGCTTATCCACACTTTATACCTTTTTTATCGAGGTGCAATTCTGTCTGTAGCTAGCCGACAGGCATGTGTGGGGCTCTGCAGAGTGCAGAGCGTACCCACTATACCAACTTGGACGTCATTCTTGTCCATACTGGGACTGATACAGGGTCTGGGAATCCCCAATTCTCATTTACAGTCATAGATCCTGTGTCCATGTAAACAGACTGTATCAGGGCGACGTCGCTTGCTTGGGTACCTCCGTCTTACCTATTTCTGTCGCAAGGCAGCAGTGCCTGCATTGCTGCGTTCCTGTTTGAAGGGTGAGATATGGCAGTGAAATTACTGGGTACCGTGACTTTGCATCTGATAACGCAAGTTGGCAACGTGCACCGTGGTTCTTGTGGGGGTTGCGGATTAGCTGCGAATCCCACAAGAGCCACATGTACTATAGTGGCTGTTACCTGAGTTGTATAAAAAAACAAGTTGGCGTGAATACTGAATAGTGTTTATTTTTGTTGTCTCACACGGCCTAATTAATAAAAAATTTACTCCTTGGATTGGATCATCCGTGGATTCGCTTATCCGTGTTTTGTCTTATTTTGACATATGACTGGCGACATGTGCGGAAACAAAACACCGAGTAACTAATCCTCCGAGGTTGATCCAAGGAGTAAAATTTTTATTAATAAGGCTGATAATGCTTACGTCATGGGTATTGCTAACAGATACTCCAACATGGCCGCTATGACTTTGCAGGACAAAGAAACATTTTACAAAGGATGTGTTTATTTTGTTTCCATGTTCGTTTGTCTGATACAATATATATTTTTTTAACAAATAAACAAATATTGGCCATCCTTTAATGTATTGTCGTATGACGTCTTCACCTTGTACTAATGTCATATAAATAGAGTATTTGTGTATATGGAGATTGTGACTGACAAATTTGTAGCAGGACCTTGGAAATCAGGGCCTGTAGCCAAAGTATCACAGTTGTCGTTTCTTTCGTTCATGTTATACGTCCTGTATCGAACGGCTGTGTACTTATGAGAATGATTCGTGACGTCTGTTCATTTCCATACATTTTGATCTTATCTTACTTGGTTATTATTTCTAAATTGCTACTTTATCTAGGCGCCCTGGTTGCGGCAGAATTTTAGAAATTATTACGGTATTTGTGTCTAGATGAAATATAGTCAATGTATTACAATTATTCAACGAATTATGATTGGTCGATGGATTACATCTAAATTAATCACATACATAATTATCAATCACTTACACGACAATAAATTATATCGTCATACTTTTCTCATTTCTCTATAAAAATAAACGCTATACATATTATACATAACCTTGATTCTGCTAATGATAACACAATAATGGCGTGTCAATAACGCTTCAAAACAGTTTGACACAGCAATCGTTACGTAGCATTTGAATTCCTAATCCTAATTGTAACAATATGGCTGCCAATTCAAAATGGCGGAGATCTTTATTGACTTATCATCTCTTTGATCCACGGTAAGAATTTGGCGACGTCAGTGAACACGATGTAGTGCGACGGGTCGCAGCGGTACTCTTGTTGCCTGGCCACGGACAAGGACACCACGCCTCGGAGGTACCAAATGTCGTTCATCTTGAACACCATACCGCCGCCGCTGTCGCCATTGCAGACGGATGTGCCTGGGAATGCAGATATGTTGAATGAGAATGGTATGAGAGGTAGGGTTTTTGCTTTGAACAGAGGCGTAGAGGTCCGCAGATGAATGATTTGTATCTGCGCATGAGTAGGTCGCCAGAAAAAAACGACAGTATTTTGTGCGCGCGATTGCATTTGCAATTGCATTATATTCATGCAATAGATAGAGAAGGGATTTTTTAATATCCAACATATAGGTTATTTAAATTATTGTCATTTAAAAATTGGACACAATAGGTATAGCGATAGGGTATGAAAAATGAAAATCTAATTAGATGAAAAACATATCACTATTTTTGTTTTGTCAAAATAAAAAAAATACAGAGATAAATCGATTGAAGGGTACAGACAACAGCACGTCAGGTTGTACAAAACTGTCCAATTTCTCTAATTGATTTTGAAACTTAAACAGTATAACTTTTAAGTTTAAAGTTGTATAAAAAAATTGTGATAGCCTGATATTTTTGCCGTTGGAAGGCACCGTATAGTTTCAGTTGAGGTGGAAAAACTGCCATGGTTAGTGAAAATGTTTTGGTAAGTGGAAAACCCTGATGTTGTGATGAGAATAATGACCAGGGGTCTCGTGCCCACTCATAACCAAAAATCTCATAACCAATACGTAAAGGTCCCACTCATAACTGCTGATGTGAGAAGACGAAACTCATAACCAACACAACTACACAATTATGTACAGTCGCTTTAATAATTATTAACAACATTATCAAAAAAGGGTGAATAATATTTTAAATGAAAGTAAAAAGCTTCGTATAAAAGAGGTGTAAAGAGGCATCTTGCAGGTCGGCAAGGTGAGAGTGGATATTGCGGTGTGTAATCTCTCTCCCGCATTAAAATTAGACAGCACAAACAATACAGAAGTCAGAATGAACTTTTTTTAACAAAAAATTAAACCGACTTCAAAAACACCAAAAAGTTATGAATAATATAAGAATACAAACAACATCACCGTTTTATATTGAAGTTCGTGCCAAATTTTTACTAGTAGGTACTTAGGTATATTTTTTAAGATTTTCCAGGTGATTATTGCTTGGCACCGACTTTAATATAAAACTGTGATGTTGTTTGTATTCATATATTATTTATGACTTTTTGGTGTTTTTAAAGCCGGTTTTATTTTTTGTAAAAAAAATATTTTCAATCTTTTTAGTTAATTTAAAATACTGTAAACCGCATCAAAATCGATTCAGCCAACCGCGAGATAATCGCGGACAAACATACATACAAACATACAGGTCAAACTGAGAACCTCCTATTTTAACCGATTTTGAAAAAGAATGAGGTTCTATGTTCGACTGTATCTATTTTTTTGAAGTGCGTTAAAAAGGATCTGCTTATTTCATAAATGAAATTTCTTCCAGCAGACCTGCGAAAGGAGAAATTGTAATACTTATATTAGAATTTGCGTGTGAAGGCGATCAAATAGTAAAAAAATATATAAAAATAAAACCATACTGTAATCATAATTAGGACTTGGATAGATAGTAGGTATTCTCTTATGCGGCGCTTGAAAGATTAGATGAGATGTAGCTATCAGGACAAACTAATTATCAATCACTTCTCAATATTGTTATTTTTGTTGAAGAAAGAGAAAGAAACTATTTATGCCTTCCTTGCACTAGGATTTATATAGTGCTTACCCGTGGTACAACGTTGGTACTACTGTTAGTATACTAACAGTATAGTAGTTTATTATATTATATATATAACACTATATAACCCGTAGTACTATAGTACTACGGGTATTTTTTGTTGCCCGATCCCGGATTTGGTGACAATGAGACTAATCGAGAACTATACCCCCTCAAACAAAAAAGAAGAATTTTCCAAATCAGTTTATAAATGACATAGTTATGAGGTAGCAAACGAAAAAAAAGAACATACAATGGAAATGATAAAGTCCCCCTTTTTGTGAAGTCGGTTAAAAAATGAAATTTGCTTTTAAAATAGTTTTATTAAAGCGTTCCTTAATTTCTTCAAAATAATATACAAAATATTAAAATCGATAATTACCCACATGGTGTTCTTTGATTGTCAAAGATAATAAGTAGTACTACAGGCAAAATTATTCACCCGTAGTACTACCGGACACGTGAGTAGTACCACAGGTGGATTACTGGATGTTTTGTGTATTGCGTCTTGAAATGACAGTTACTGTGTTGCCGTTTACTGTAACTAAATATTTATTTTTAGTATGAAATAATATAACAAAAAGTACCTACTTTAAAATTAGTATGCAAGTATATAATAGTAAAGCAAGCGCTATTGGTCTCAAATGTACTTCAAAGTAGTTCAGAGTTTAGGTATTTCCTTTTTTTATGTTCGGTTATGAGTTACTCCTCTAAATTAATTATTTTATAAGTTTAAAATATATTTCATAACCATGGTTATGAGTGGGTCCTCAAGTCGGTTATGAGTCGCCACATTTTATTCCGGTTATGAGTTTCTGGTTATGAGTGGGCGCGAGACCCTTTTATTTAGTTACTAGCTGTGCCCGCGAACTACGTTTCGCCATCAAAATACTTAACACAGTGTTTAGTTTTTTCCTCCATTTTATTCCATAATGATTCAACTTTATTCTGCCTTTCTTGAGCATCGGCCATTTCGAAATTAGGACAATTTTCGTAGGTTCGTAATGCTCTTTTTCTAACAGTCCACAAAATTAAATACATTACATATTACTATAAACACTAAGTATTATTATTGTTTTAGAGACATTATTGATATTAATAAATTCTTCTTCAGTAGAAAGAACTACACAGTTGCAAGAATAATCTTTATCGTATTCATGTTTCGAATTAAAATAAACAATTGTTAATAAATTAGAACTGTATACGAATAAAGTTTAGATTTTATAATGGGTGTTGGTAACACCAACAAAATATATTTTTTGGATATGACAACTTGACCAATTTTGATTGGTCGTACAGTAAGCTCCTTGTCAAGCTATACTGTTTGACCTTTGAACCGTTCTTATGTCGCTCGTAATACTGGCGGTTTTCGTAGAGTTAATGTATAGCATGAATGGGGGGGTTACTGTACAAATACGTTTTCCGTATTCGATATCCGATCACGGAATACAGACACGGAGTTTCGTGAACGTACCGCAGACGTTCGTTTCTTCTCATTCGGGATTTCTACCATTCTACCTAAACGTACGTACAGAACGTGTTCCGTTCGTAATAAAAACGAACGTGTGCGGCAGTCAATGAGTATTTTGTATAGATTTGATGCATTCGGATGCCCGCATTCAGAAAAAGAATGCGAAAAAACGTATTTATGCGGTTAGCCTTAAAATGTATTGAGACTTCCGTTTTTGTAACGTGTACTGTGCGATATAATGTTGCTGGCATAGTTCGGTTAGCAAACTCGCCGTGATGACTAACATCCAACACACAAACTTGGAGTTATCGTTAGTTAGTTCACGATCGTTGCATTATCACGGTCTCGAAGGACACTAAACACAGGTAACATCTAACATCGAACATCCAATAGGCCCCGAAGCGGTTCTCAAACTTTTTTGGTGACAGAACCTTTTTGGAAAGCGAAATACTTGACGGAACCCTAAAATAAAACAATAGTTTTTAAAGGTGTATTCTATATTAATAAGCATAATGAAAGTACGACCAGAGAGAGTGTTTTGATTTTTCTAAATTATTGCGGACCCCTTATATTATATTGTGGAGCCCTAGGGTTCCGCGGAACACCCTTAGAGCATGGCTGCTCTAGGTACCCTTCAGGGCCTACTTTCATTTAATACCCCTATTGCTGGGTTTGAAAAGCAACTGTTATCCGTCTTTTTTGAGCGGCGGCCATGTTGAATTTACGTCAATGTTGCTACGTTCATAGTGCTCTACTGATCAAGGCCTTTCATATGATACCCATATTGCTGGGCTTAGAAACGAAGTTTTATCAGTTTTTTTTGAGCAGCGGCCACATTGAATTTTGTGCTATTTTCCTAGGTTCATAGTGCTCTACTCTTCAAGGCCTTTCATTTGATACCTATATTGCTAGGTTTGGAAACGAACTTTTATCCACCTTTTTAGCGGTGGCCATGACGAATTTCTTTATGTGTTGCTAGGTTCATAGTGCTCTACTCATCAAGGCCTTTCATTTGGTACCCACATTGCTCGGTTTGAAAACGAACATTTATCCTTTTTTTGAACGGCAGCCATGTTGAATTTAGGTAGATTTTCGTAGGTACCTAATGCTCTACTCTTCAAGGCCTTTCATTTGATACCCATATTGCTAGGTTTGGAAACTAACTTTTATCCACCTTTTTTGAGTGGCGGCCATGTTGAATTTATGTAAATGTTGCTAGGTTCATAGTTCTCTACTCATCAAGGCCTTTCATTTGAGTACCATATTGCTGGGTTTGGAAATGAACTATTATCCATTTTTTGAGCGGCGGCCATGTTGAATTTATAGCAATTTTCCTAAGTTCATAATGCTCTACTCTTTTAGGCTTTTCATTTGATACCCATATTGCTAGGTTTGGAAACGAACTTTTATCCTTTTTTTTTGAGCGGCGGCCATGTTGAATTTAGGTCGATTTTGCCAGGTTCCTAATGCTCTACTCTTCAAGGCCTTTCATTTGATACCCATATTGCTAGGTTTGGAAACGAACTTTTATCTATCTTTTTTGAGCGGCGGCCATGTTGAATTTATGTCAATGATGCTAGGTTCATAGTGCTCTACTTATCAAAGCCTTTTATTTGATACCCATATTGCTGGGTTTGAAAACGAACTTTTATCCACCTTTTTTGAGCAGCGGCCATGTTTAATTTAGGGCAATTTTCCTTAGTTCATAATGCTCTACTCTTTTAGGCCTTTAAGTTGATAGCCATATTGCTAGGTTTGGAAACGAACTATTATTCTTCTTTTTAGAGCGGCGGCTATGTTGAATTTATGTCAATGTTGCTAGGTTCATAGTGCTCTACTCATCATTGCCTTTCATTTGATACCCATATTGCTGGGTTTGAAAACGAACTTTTATCCTTTTTTTTTTGAGCGGCGGCCATTTTGAATTTAGGTCGATTTTCCTAGGTACCTAATACTCTACTCTTCAAGGCCTTTCATTTGATACCCATATTGCTAGGTTTGGAAACTAACTTTTATCCACCTTTTTTGAGCGGCGGCCATGTTGAATTTATGTCAATGTTCCTAGGTTCATAATGCTCTACTCATCAATGCCTTTCATTTGATACCCATATTGCTAGGTTTGGAAACCAACTTTTACCCACCTTTTTTGAGCGGCGGCCATGTTGAATTTATGTCAATGTGGCTATGTTCATAGTGCTCTACTCATCAATGCCTTACATTTGATACCCATATTGCTGGGTTTGGAAACGAACTTTTATCCGTTTTATTTGAGCGGCGGCCATGTTGAATTTAGGGCGATTTTCCTATGTTCATAGTGCTCTACTGATCAAGGCCTTTAATTTGATATGCATATCGCTGGGTTTGGAAACGAACTTTATCGGCAGTCATGTCAAATTAAGTCAACGTGGCTAGGTTCAATGTGTTTTACTCTTTAGGTTCTTCGTTCGATATCCATGTTCCTTGGGTGGACCCAAAAAAATGTGATCCGTCATGTTAGACATTAGGATCAAGAGTCCCGTCCCGTCCCTCTACGCGTAACCCAGAACATTGCAGTCAGATATTTTTTTTAATTATCAATATTAATCTATTACTTTTAATAGTTTTAAATGGATGAAAGAGTTTGATTCCTTAGTCCTAATGTAAAAACATATAACACCTTTCAAAATACCTTGGAAAGAGTATCTTCATTTTTCAACATTTCAAATATTTCAAAAATTGTACCGATTTTGTGAAAATTAGTCAAGAATTAAACCAATCTACAAATTGTATGGTCACTCGATAAGTATTATCATAAAAAATGCTTCATACATTGGTTGTATGGCTTGATATTTTTGCCTTACCACCACGGTACGACATAAGAAAAAGACAATTTGGTTGGCGAAATCCAGTTGGGCACAGCCATTAACAGAAAATATTAAATTTTATTTGTACTATGTGAAACATTTCCTGCCTTTATTTTCGAAATCCAATTACTTAAGATCAGGCTGTATGGCGTAGTTCCATTGCCTTTCCTTCGTGGAAGAAAATACTTTCTCTCTGTACTATGTGACAGACTTGTCAAAATAATTTCACGTGCGCCATGTTGTTTTTCTACCTAAAGCCAATTCGAAAATTTTATATGGTATTTTTTCACTAAAAATAAAAAGTGAATTTAAACAAACGAAATTATGCCTAAATGTTCTTCCGGAAAATTCTAAGCCATATCAAATTCTGTCCAGTAGTTTCGGAGATCTTTCCGGACAAACAGACAAACAAACAAACAAACAAACAAACAAACAAACAAACAAACCAACAAACAAACAATTTTTTTTAAAACTATTCTATCGTGTTCTGCTAATTATTTTAAGGCGACCTGTGTATTTTTTTTCTTAATATTTCGCAATTACAGATTTTTGTACCCCTACGATTTTATTATATATAGAGATTAGTGGAATTAGTGTTCATTACAGATATAACTACGATCCCGATAGCAATAGGGATTATACATACAGTGTGTAACAAAAACCATCTGAATGAACCTTTAAAGGAGAGTATGTTTACTTATATAGTGCTAGCTTTCCGCTCGCAGCTTCGCCTGCTTTGTTTTCCCGTGGGAGTTTTATATTTTCCCGTAGGAAAAATACCCTATGTCCTTCCCCTGGCCTCGAACTATCCCTATACCAACTTTCATCAAAATCAGTTCAGTAGTTTCGAAGCCTATTCAATACAATCAAACAAACAAACAATTAAATCTTTCCTCTTCATAATATTAGTATAGACAAACCAAAAAAGAAGTTTTTTTTTATTGCAGAAAGTTGGCCAACAAGCAAACTGCCCACCTGATGGTAAGTGGTAACAGTCACCTATAATACATGTGGGTCTTGTGAGATTCGCAGCAAAACTGCAACCCCCACAAGAATCACAGTGTATGTTGCCAACTTGTGACACAAGATGTAAAGTCACAGTACCCAGTAATTTCACTGCCATATCTTACCCTTCAAACCGGAACACAGCAATGCAAGCACTGCTGCTTTACGGCAGAAATAGGTAAGACGGAGGTACCTAAGCAGACGACCCTGGTACAGAGTCTCCCTCCAGTGAAGTTACAAGTTAAAAAAAAATAATGGCAATATAATGTCCAATATTAGATTGTTTTTAAAATTGATACATTGGAAAAAATGTTTCTAACATCAGTAATCATCCGCAAGCTCACAAAGGGGTGAGCAATTGGTGTTACTTGATTAAATACCAATTTATTTTGTTTTTTTTTTATTGAAGAGTTTTAAAAAATGACATGCATCGTATGACGATTCTGAACATGCCTCTAAAGGGGTTTTTATTACACACTGTATGAAATTGAGTTTGATGGGATGGCGTGTTCTCATTTCATACATATAACCTTAAAGACATCATTATTGTGTGCGTTTACATAAGCAATTCGGTGCAATTAAACTAGATCCAATGATATCATATTATGTACATTTGCCCACGTTTTGAACAGCCTTAGTTCTCAAATTACTAAAGTGAATCATAGATGGCATAAGTTGACATGAAAAACAATGTCTCTTATTGTAATGCTATGGCGCCACTTGCGATGTAACGTGGCGCATATGAATGCAATAATTTTGACGACGACATGTGGCATGTCTGTGGGATTGTTACCACTGGTAGCCACTGTTAAATTATAAGGCGTATTATGATGCAGGCATTAACACTAACCGAAGCATTAAATGAAATGTCGGTTTTTATTTAGGTACCAACAAAGAGGAGCTGTATACCATCTAAATAAGGTTAAGATTTTAAAGTAGGTACATAGTCGTGAAATAAAAACGAATTATCAGCTAAACGTTTAGATATAATAATATCATTGGTTAGGTACACAGACTCGGTGGTTAGGTATGTTGATTAGTTCCTGTTAGGGTGCTTATATTTGGAAATCAACATACTTTTAATGGTTCCAGTTTGATTATTGTAGACCCCTGAAATCGTACACCATTATCACTAAAGTGCAGACATTTGATGGCGATAGATTTGGGTAAGATCGGGTATCTACAGGCGTGCATAAGATTTAACACAAAAAGAAATATCATTTACAAACTGCGTTAGTATTGTAGACCAATTGTTTTATCAGCCTAGCCACATAGGCCTCTTCTAAGAATAGAGGTTAAGGTCGTCTGTCATGATATACCGAACTCCCTTTTTACGAGGTGGAATGGAATGCTGTTGTGCACCTTACCTGCCGATGACTAGCCGACAGGCGTGTGTGGGTAACCCAGAGTGCGGAGCATACCCACCAAACCAACTTCGACGTCCATCTAATCCATTATCGGGGACTGGGAAAACCCAATTGTCCGTCCCACCCCGGGATGTAGGCCTAGCACGGCGCGTGAACTATCGAAGAGAAAGGAACTAACCCTTGTCCCGTCCCGCTTTATTGTTATATGAGGGAGCGAGAAGAAACAAGTTATTTGTTTCATGCCCCGTTTTGTCCACGGTCCGTACTATGCCTGCTGGAGTCACTCTGAGTGCGCACCGACCAAATCCGGGCCGTTCAGAACATGGGAGTAAAAAACGCTCCGATACGCGGTTAGCGCGGAGTGCCCGATTTAAAGCGAAACAATATTTGGTATTGTTTTATATTGTCGACGTAAAATATCCACACATTTCCGTGCCGTGCCCGGGACGTGGGCGGGACGTGTTCCGTCAGTAGCTTGAAAAAATATCAATGCGTACTTTTTATATGAACTCGTTCACACGTCCGGGTCCGGGCCGGCGACGGAGCTTCAGTGCCCGAGCCGAAACCGGACCGATATTACCACTGCACGTCCGACTTTTATTGATAAAAATGAACGAAGAGTTATAAATAGAAGCGATATGCATCTCTGCCGTATTAAACTAAGTCATATGCATATTGATTTCCGTAAATGGTGCTTAAGGGGTACAGATTGAAGTCCGTGGCCCTGACATGACACGGATTACCGGTCGTGCCACTGACTAGGCCCGGTCATGTCCTGGGCACGGCCTTGATGTGTGTGGATAGATCTTTACTCTTATATCTAGTTAATGGCGCAATTTCGAAAAGTGTGCATGTCAAAAATCCGTAAAATATCTTTGAAAAACAAACTGAAGAATCACAAATTGAATATAAGAAAAAAATCATCTCGGGGAGGATTCGAACTAATCTTTTCCACGTCAAATGTGTTTATGATATTATCCTAGGGAGTGGGGTGGCCCAAGTAAGCGAGCTTTCGCATTTCGACCCACTATGGATCCATTGTGCTTCCCCTGGTTTCAAGTCCCTAAAGCCATCACCACCTAAGGTCCAATCTACCATGCCCATGAGCTTGATGATGTCTTTTGGTGGTATGGCCCTATACTTTCCCAGTTTTGGGTAACCAATGCCTACCTACCTAACCTACGAGCCGCAGCGTCGCGTGGTCAGGTCAGTCGCTAATCCTCTATTTGTGACTGCATTTAGCAATGCAAGTGTAACTCACCGTTCCTGTAACCGGCGCAGTACGAGTAGTCCGAGGTATATTTGGCGAAGAACTCGCTGTAGGAGCGGATGCAGGTGACTGTGTCTACCACTGGCATCTCCACCAGGTTCAGCTCCTCGGTGGCCACGCCCGTGTCGTCGAAGCCCCACCCGACCACCTGCGAAGGTCTACGTTTTAGACAATTATAGTTTGCATGAAAGCTTTTATTGACGACTTCGGAGTCGGTGCTATAGTGAAAACTGTTTACTTAGTTTAATGGTTATTGGCCAGTAAGTCCACGGGGAAACATTCCTCGTAGTCCCACTAGTGGGGCAAAGAAGTGGGACAATGAGTAAAACCAGTTATTTTTTGCTTCTCGTAATAGGGAAGCGCTTGGCTTTCAGATTACCTGATTGTAAGTGACGGATAGGCCGCGAGTCAAGAAGAAAGCGAGCGTCTGACCGCAAATTGTAAAAAAAAAATGTAAAAACTGACCGCATTTCTTCCACCACCAGTATCCTAGGAGGTATTGGGCCCGGGAACTATGACAAGTCTACCGCGCTACTCCTGGGCCCAGAAGCCCTATCCCAACCAAGTAGAAAGATATCAGCTCAGTCTTTGCCACCGGATCACGGACGCAGTTAAACCTCTATTTAATTATCATAACTTTTTGTTACACATTAAGTATATATATAGCATAACCTTTAGCATCCATTCATTTATCGATATCGTCACGAACATTCGCATTTATTGAAAGGAAGATTGGTGGCATGACCGCCAAAACCCGATACGATAAAGCGGTTTATTGCGGTGAACTGTCAGAATATGATAAACGCATTGGGGGATCCAGTGGAAGAGGCCGAATTTATTTTGTCTAAAATCAAGGTTATAAAAACTTTATTTTTGTTAACTTGTGATTACTCTAGCTCCGAGGAACCTTTCCTTTCCCCCCCCCCAATAATACCCTGGATCCGCCCCTGTAGAAATGTATTATATATTGACAGTTCACAACGATAACCACGACCACGGGTCATGTTACAGGAGCTGGTGTGGTAGAGGCGTCAATTAATTTCACATACCTACTAATATAAGCTAAATGCAACACCCAAAGGTATATACTATACCTACATAAATGACAAATCATCATCATCACTATGTGTGTGTGTGAACGTGTCTCACCGATCCCCGCTTGCCGATGATGGACTCCAAGGTGGTGTCGCGTTCGGGCCAGAGGCAGGCGGGCTGCACCCACTCGGTGAAGGTGACGCGCTCGCGCAGCTCCAGCACGGCCAGGTCGCGCTGGTACGACGGCACGCTGTACTCCGGGTGCTTGGTGATGCGGCTCACCTGCGTCACGGAGAGGTTGGAGGATAAACTTTATTTATATTTATTTAATATTCAGTACGTTTGTGTGCAATGCGAACTCAGACAAGTCTCACGAGGTAAAAAAAAATTGTTTATAACATAAAGTTCAACGTAGTGGACAACTTGGATGAGTGACCTTTCGTCCTAAACCTAACTTGGTTTAGGACGAAAGGTCACTCATCACGAAATATCGTAAACCGCCTGACGTATAAAGATGAAATTTGACTGGGAGGTAGTAGACGTCCGTTAAGAACGGATTTTGCGACAGGCTCGGATTAAGGAGGTCTAAGGGCTCTCGCAAGTTTGTTTCAAAGTCTTTTAACTGAAAAGTTTTTAACCGACTTAAAAAAAGGAGGAGGTTCTCAATTCGATGCGTATGTTTCTTTTTCTGTATGTTACGCGATTACGCCGCCAATTTTATACCGATTTTTAAAATTATTTTTGTATTCGATAGAGTATACTCTAAGAGTGGTCCCATGGTCACCAAAGTTAGGATCTGATGATGTGATCCCAAAAATCGAGGGAAACCCTTAAATTTTTAGGTCTGTCCAACGTGTTTTGTGTGTATGTTAAGCGATTACTCCGACAATTGTGGACCGGTTTTCAAAATTCTTTTTGTATTCGATAGAGTATACTCCTGGGGTGGTCCCAAGGTGACCAAAGTCAGGATCTGATGATGGGATCCCATGAAAATCGAGGGACACCCTAATTTAATACCAGCTCACCAAAGGTGAGAACATCACACTTCTATAGTGAAGTCGGTGACAAATTTTAAGACTTTCTAGGAGATCATCGTTTGACACCGACTTCAATATAGTAGTGTGATAATATCTGTACCTATTCTTATATTATTTTTAACTTTTCAGTGTTTTTGAAGTCGGTTTTTATTTTTTCCAAAATATATTTTTTGTTACAAACTTGGCAGTGAGGTAGTTAGTAGACGTTCGCTTAGAGCGGATTTTGCGACAGAGCCGGATAAAGAAGGTCTAAGGGCTTTGCAAAGTTTGTATGAATGAACTTAATTTTTGATGCTACATACTTGAAATTTGGTCGGATTGAAGAGGTCTAAGCACTCTCGCGAGTTTCGAGTTTATGAGTAGGAGACATTAGCTATGAAAGAATTTTGTGATAGGGCTGAACTAAGGGCTTTCGCAAGTTTATATGAACTCCTAGGCTTTTTAGGGTTCCGTAGGCAAATGGCAAAAAACGGAACCCTTATAGATTCGTCATGTCTGTCTGTCTGTCTGTCTGTCCGTCCGTATGTCACAGCCACTTTTCTCCGAAACGATAAGAACTACACTTGAAACTTGGTAAGTAGATGTATTTTGTGAACCGCATTAAGATTTTCACACAAAAATATAAAAAAAGCAATAAATTTTGGGGGTTCCCCATACAGAACTGAAACTCAACATTTTTATTTTCATCAAACCCGTGTGGGGTATCTATGGATAGGTCTTCAAAAATCATATTGAGGTTTCTAATAGCATTTTTTTCTAAACTGAATAGTTTGCGCGAGAGACACGTCCAAAGTGGTAAAATGTGTCCCCCTCCCCCCTGTAACTTCTAAAATAAGAGAATAATAAAACTAAAAAAATATATGATGTACATAACCATGCAAACTTCCACCGAAAATTGGTTTGAACGAGATCTAGTAAGTAGTTTTTTTAATACGTCATAAATCCTACGGAACCCTTCATGGGCGAGTCCGACTCGCGCTTGGCCGGTTTTTTTACATACGACATAGAAGCTTTTGGCCTTCGTCGCACTTGACGCGGTGAGTGACGATAAGGCTGAAGGTTCAAGGTGAAGCAAGCTTCACCTAGATCTAAGGAACTGGCTATCTTACCTCTAATTGTCGGAACACAACAATGCCCCGCCCGCCTTATATGAGCTCATCTCTCTGCCCGAAGTATCACATTCAAAATCATGCACGTTTTGTGTACCCAACATCAAGTTCCATTGCAATCTTATAAGTACTAACTAACTAAAGCTATTACTGACCAGGCGTATCTGCACCCCTTCCACGGACAGGCGCAGGTTGTGCTTGCCCAAGAAGACGGTGAGCGTGTTCTTGTTGGTGACGCGGTTGGAGTTCTTCAGGGTGACGCAATGGGCCGCCGTGATGACGTGTTTAGCCGAGACAAGCGTGCCACCGCATATGTATTTGTTGTCCACAAACTGCAAGAGAATTCCATTCAGACACAGATTTAGTCGAGTTGAGGGTCCTCATGTCCTAGGAGATCCACCAGTGGGACTAGTTGGCGGGACCACGAAAACTAAGCGGATTTGAATAAGTATTCATCAAATGTTCGATTATTTAAAATGAGTTATTTCACTTCGGAGATACTACATATTATGAAGTAGAATAGCCTCCTGAACATGATCGCTCAAAACAATATTAAAACCGCCCTGAGAGTGGGATGGCGCTATACACAGCAGAGAGCGGTGTCTCTGTTTCAAACTTTCAATATTGTTCTAACCTTGATAAGTGATTATGATGGTAAAGCCCTTCAAAAATGATTCAGTCCTTTAAAAAACAATTGCAATGCATATATAGAGGGTAGGACGGAGAAGGCAGCAATTTGCACGCCTTCTTCCTCCTGACGGTAACCAGCGGGATCTGCGCCTGGGAAACCCGAATCCTGCATTGCACCGGTTCTCGCCGGTTGTCGATCCCCAGGATGCCCTAGGGGATCGTCAGTTTCCCCATTCCGGGGCGGTAAGAGGGGCTCGCTCAGAGTGAGCAGACGCCGACGAGGTCGTGCAAGTATTCATCCGAGTTCCCGTGACCTTGTCAGGCAGCGACGTGTCCCTCCTCGGCGTGTCCTCTTCATCTGATGATGAGGAGGATGCGGCGGTGATGGACGTGCTCGCGGCAAGGCGTCTGTCAGGGGCGTCTATGAGACGTGACTAATGAATAATAATGATGATGATATCCCAAGGTCCTAAGACATTTCACCCCTACCTCAGTTTGGTAAAGCGCGATCTGCCATGGCCACTCGCCTTCGTAGGTGGGGCTGCCGCCCACCACCAGCGGGTTCGGGTTCTGCTTGAGCACCTTGCCGCATTGTTGCTAAAAAAATCAATTAAGTACCTATATTAAAATAAGTCATTCAAACAATCTTTTTGTATTCCATGCAATTTTTCTTATTACACAACCCATTGGAGATGCCTAAATAGTATTGGTTCGCCATCTTTGCAAGTCCCTCATATTGGGATAAGGATGTTGACATTTATGTCTGTTTCACTTTGTTTTGTAGACGTGTTGTACACCAAGAATCATTTGATACTTGCAACAAGAATCATACGAATCTTCTCTTGCAACAAGAATCATACGGATAAATGGATTCTCTTCCGATTGGGTTGCATAGACACAGCTAGGTATATAGATAGTCTATACGAAAGAAGAACCATAATGGTCAAAAAACTAACGCAATAAGTTACAATAAACGTTATTATAAGTTACTAGCTGTACCCGCGAACTACGTTTTTTTCCCATAATAACTGTCCAAAAAATCTGAAGAGGGCCAACCTTATCACCTAGGGGTATAAAAAATAGCCTACGATTTATACTCAGACCTGGCAAATATACATATAAATCGGTCAAGCCGTTTTGGAGGAATTCGATAAAAAAACACTATGACATGAGATTTTTATGTATTAGATAACGTAACGTTATACCTATAAAATTTTACAACTCCGTTGTGAGTTCTCTCGTGTAAATTAAATCTGTCACAGATAATATAAATACTACAGTAATTTTGTCCAAAGAGGAATATGTTGGTATGTTGGGAAGGTTAAATAATGGTACCCAATATTAAGTCAACCAGGATTTGAAAATTGAGCGTTATAATCACTTGTCAGCAGTTCGAGGGGTTGAATTGAACGATAAGCTCAAAACTAATTATCCCTTTATACAGGTTAACCTACGTTTGTGAGTATACAATCCTTAATTACATAACTCTAACTAAAGTCTCGATACCTGACATCAATTAAATTTTAAGTATGAAAGACAATTTTTGTGTTGCGTCTTTCATACAATTTTTAGGGCTCCTCAACATCAAAGGTAAAACGGAGCCCCTATAGGATCACTGCGTCGTTCGTCTGTCTGTCAAGATCCTTTTTCGCAGGAACGCGTAGTGATATCAAACTTAAATTTATATCGACTATGCGGGTTTACGGTCTGTTTAGGCTGTGATAAAATCAGACTGGAGTTTTAGGATTAGATTCCCTATGGCGACAGAAATCCTGCTTGGTGTAGTTAGTGGTACGGCTTCTGAGCCCGCCTGGCTAGCTACTATAATTTTACCTAAGTTTATCACCATAGCAACAGTATTGTGTTCGAAAATTTGAGGTAAGATAGCGTAGATAAAATTTGAGATAAGATAGCGTGAGGGTAGATAGTTCATCAGTAGGTAATTGAGAATTTCAGGGGAAGTTCGTTCCATTTTCTATAGCCACTTACCATCACGTCAGATGAAGGTCATAAGCATTTCGTTGTGTGTATAAAAAATTAGAAGTAAATGGGACAAGCGTCCTGGAACTGTGGTCCTTCGAGCCGGATATTAACCAAAATAAGAATCTGACTGAATCCTAAGGTTTTGGATTTCGAATTCGAATATATTTTAGGGGTGCAAAGGGTAAGTGAATAATATATAACGGGAAACAAGCCAAACTTACCTACTTCCGGCGCACCCTGCCGCAGCAGTTCTGGCGTTCCCCACCCAAATAATATTGGTCCAACAAGATAGGAGTCGGGCTAAATACAATTTTTGGTGGAGGCTTTGCCCATTAGTGGGCTTTGTTGACAATGATTTGTGATTGTTTGCGTCGGGTTTCGGTTTTTATCATTAAAAGGAAAATTACCTGATTGACGTCAGCAGGGGGCCTCCTCGATGGGGCGAGGATTGTGGGAATGCCGCCGCCGAATCCTGAGGTACCCACGCTGAAACAACAGATAACTTAATTTTATATTCTCAAGGTCGATTTTTCAATACTCAATCGGTCAATAAAATGTTACTTAGCTAACTATATGATAACATTGACGGAAATTTAGATTTATCGTATACAGACATACATAGGTGTAGGTATACCTTTTCGAAGAAGGAGGGGGTGTCCAGATTAAAACTTCAATTTGCCTATTGTACCGAAAAGGAAGGAAAAGTTCATTCAATCTAGTGTCTGTTGGTTTTCTATGGGGGGTGTCCGGATCCCAAGCCCTTACCTACGCCAATGCATAAATAAAATATACACGGTGTTTCAAAATAACCAATAAATAATCAATTCTTAATCGAAAACTCGTTATTTAAATGCGTTTACACGTAATGTCATTCAACCCAAAATTTTCATGTAAATCATAGACATGATGAAATTTTGGGTTGAATGACATTACGTGTAAGGTGGGCAGACAGCTTCTTTGCCAAAAAAACAAGCAAAGATACCTCACCTTTCGTTGGAGTTGTCATCTTCGTCTACTCGCGGTGGCTGGCGGGGCGGCTGAGGTTGGCGGGGTCGCGGCGTCTGGGTAATGTCCGGCACCACCACGACGTCCCCGCTGTTGACAGACATTACTCAAATTCAATGGTTTATTGCATACATCTAAACGCATGCACAGCTTCAACAGCGATAGCTACACGTTCGTGCTGACCAGGGAGGTTTATGTCTAAGAAATAATCTATCGCTTACAATTTGACAGTCGTAGTCCATCCATCACTCCTTCACAAATGGATGTCGGCGCGATCGCGATAGATTTTTTCTTAGACAATAACCCTTAACCACAGAATAGATAATAGTACTACGTACAGAACGGCCACTCACCTCCTCGCACTCATTTCAAATACCTCGTCCTACCCGGCACTTCCCTGTAGACATCACTGACAAGTAAACAAGGGCGCGCGCGATCGCTCGGACGAGTAGACGCGAGCGCCGGGCGATAACAGAGACAGCGCTATGCGGGTGAAAGAGAAGGCAGTCGCTGCACTTCCCGCGTCATTGCGATTGATAACCGCTCACTCAGCCCTACTAGATTCCACGCACACATTTGCGCGTGTATGAACGTCATTTGTTTAAGTAGTAGTAATAGGTAATTGATTTGCGAACGTTGTATGGAGTGTCCGGGGTGTGCCTTAACCGTACTTCACTCTGCCGGGAGAGCCCGTTGTCTAGTCAACGGCGTGGTGCGGTCACGCATTCCCCTCGAAAAAAAGGGGCCTTACCATAATCGCTTCTAGCAAGGTTAATTAATTAGCAAAGTTAAGACTATATTGAAGCAGAGACATCGCTCTTGCTGCGTATAGCGCCATTTCGCTTTCAGCGCGGTTTTAATATTGTTTTGAGCATCATGGTTGGGGGCTGCACAAGACTTCTTGATCGTTACAAACAAATAAATAAACTACTCTGTATAGACTCTGTACCGGGGTCGTCTGCATGGGTACCGCCGTCTTACCTATTTCTGCCGCAAAGCAGCAGTGCTTGCATTGCTGCGTTTCTGTTTGAAGGGTAAGATATATGGCAGTGAAATTACTGGGTACCGTGACTTTACATTTGATGTCTCAACTTGTGACATTAAATGTCATCAACATTGTGGCTCTGCCTCTTGTGAGGGTTGCAGTTTTAGTGACTACTTACCATCAGGTGGCAGTTTGCTTGTTTGCCAACTTATGCAATAAAAAAAAAACACTCACAAATTAAGTGGACCGGCGTCTTGCGCAGGAGGCTGGTAGACCGGCCTCCTTTCAGTGATCGGCTGTTCTGGTTCTTCCACTGGTCTGCTGGGTCTCTGCCCGGTCCTGGGGGGCTCAGGTCGGCCCAGCGCTGGCTGCGGGTTGTCAGCGTTGCAGATCTCCCGCCCGTTCAGCCGGATCAGTTTGAGCTTCGGCGTGGGCGGGTTCAGGGTGTTGTACTGCACGAAGAACCGCACTGACACCGCCGGGCCAGGGTGGATCATCATGTTTGCATTCTCGATCTTAAAGTCTATGTTGTCTGAGGTCGTGACGTCTCCAATCCAGTTCTGAAAGAGTATTAAAATATTCTATTAAATTAATGAAATTATAGACACAGATTGTAATTTGTCACGTGATACATAGAATAAAACTTCTTGTGAGGGTCATATTAATGACTCCAAAAGTATGTCTATTGTGTACTACGAGCATTTCATACTTTAAGAAATAATAAAAAAAACATTTTAGATTAGGACTGAATTAAGAAGCGCACTCTATAAGTAAATACATTATTGTCCATTGCACACAGCGCGACTGGGCACGGCAAAGATATACTAATGGATTTTTTTGTTGAATCACATCATCATATTTCATATATTTTTGTTTCCCAGGCAGCCGTGCCTCCAGGCCCAGCATAATAATGTTGCGTGAACCACGTGGTACAACGCTGTAGCAACCTGCTGGCCAATTATGGATCTTTCATCGTATGACATGGTATAAATTTGAGAAAAAGAAGTCATGAAATGCTGCATTAAGTATTACCTACATACATTAAATAATGAACAAAAATCTGACCGGAAATCGTATTTTTCGTTTTGCACTATGATATCATTTGCAAAACCATGAGATCCGTAATAGGCCCTCTGAACAGTTACTCTTGTTTACTCCAAGTATGTCAGCCTTCCTGTCCAGCACTAGAACTAGAGAGAGTGCAGCTGAAGCACGTTGATGGGACGGGACATTGACAAGCTTTTTTGCCATACCAAGACGCAACCACGCCACACCACGTGGTACTACGTTGTACCACCCTTTAAATAGATACTTACTACTTACTCCGAGTAGGTATATCAGTCTTGGTCCAGCACGATGTTGAGCCAGAGCGAGTGCAGCGTGCTGTTGGTGGAGAGGTTGACAGCTCATAGGAACTGAAGTACGTTGGTGCGTCTGGACATCGGCACGTCTTATTGCCGTACTATGTGGCACCACACTAAACCATGCTGTACCACCGCTGTCAGCTTTCCGGAAAGCTGACAGATTCGAAGTAAGTATATACAGTATGGCACGGTGTGGTTCAGTATGGTACCAAATAGTACAGCGTGGTGCGTCTTGGTATGCAGCGTGCTGTCGGTTGATAGGTTGACAGCTCATAACTAAGCACGTTGGTGCGTCGGGACATCGGCACGTCTTGCTGTCATACCATGACCCACCACGCTGTACCATGTGGTAGCATGCTGTACCACGTGGTACCACGTGGTACCGCGCTGTAATACCGGTTACTTACTCCGAGTATATCAGCCTTCCGGTCCAGCACGATGTTGAGCCAGAGCGAGTGCAGCGTGCTGTCGGTGGAGAGGTTGACGGCTCTTACTCAAGCACGTTGGTGCGTCGGGACATCGGCACGTCTTGCTGTTATACCATGACGCATCACGCTGTACCATGTGGTATTTTGCTGCACCACGTGGTACCACGCTGTACCACGCCATACCACGTGATACCACGCCGTAACAACGGTTACTTACTCCGAGTATATCAGCCTTCCGGTCCAGCACGATGTTGAGCCAGAGCGAGTGCAGCGTGCTGTCGGTGGAGAGGTTGACGGCTCTTAGGCTAGAAACATATTTACGTGTCGTGGCGTGTCGTGACGCGCCAGTAGGATATCGGGTTCATATATTTAATATGGTTAGGAGCATATTTGTATGTCGTGTCGTGTCGTGACGCGTTCTGTCGTGGCGCCGACTGCTGGCCACCGATTGCGCCAGAACGGTGGTGGGGGTTATGACGCGACACGACATAACAGGCAAATGTGTTTCTATACCGGGCGCGTGGCTCGTGACGCGAACATCTAGAGGACTCCTTTTTATTTTATTTGCTGCGTATTTCTGAAAAATGACTGAAGAGCTTATTGAACTTGTACGTCAACGAAAAGTTTTATATGACACAAAGTGTAAAGTAGGTAACTCCTTCAATTAGCGAATGGATTTCCTCAAATTGTGCTTTGTTCATTCTAAAGTACTGATGAAATTTTTCTAAAGTATTGATGAAATTCTTTTTTCTGTCTCCCTCTGTTTATAGGGAGAACCCAGTACCTTCTTTTCTTTTTTTTGTCCTCAAGAATGTCTTCATCAAAATCACTATCCGATCAGAGGAAAACATTATGTACGTTTAAACACTGCGAGGTTCTGTTCAGAAATGAAAGAAATAACGCTAGAGCGCGCCACGACACGTAAATATGTTTCCAACTTTACTCAAGCACGTTGGTGCGTCGGGACATCGTCACGTCTTGCTGTCATACCATGACGCATCACGCTGTACCATGTGGTATTTTGCTGCACCACGTAGTACCACGCCGTATCACGCCATACCACGTGATACCACGCCGTAACAACGGTTATTACTCCGAGTATGTCAGCCTTCCGGTCCAGCACGATGTTAAGCCAGAGCGAGTGCAGCGTGCTGTCGGTGGAGAGGTTGACGGCTCTTACTCAAGCACGTTGGTGCGTCGGGACATCGGCACGTCTTGCTGTCATACCATGGCGCATCACGCTGTATCATGTGGTAAATTGCTGCACCACGTGGTACCACGCCATACCACGTGATACCACGCCGTAACAACGGTTACTTACTCCGAGTGTGTCAGCCTTCCGGTCCAGCACGATGTTCAGCCAGAGCGAGTGCAGCGTGCTGTCGGTGGAGAGGTTGACGGCTCTTACTCAAGCACGTTGGTGCGTCGGGACATCGGCACGTCTTGCTGTCATACCATGACGCATCACGCTGTACCATGTGGTAAATTGCTGCACCACGTGGTACCACGCCATACCACGTGATACCACGCCGTAACAACGGTTACTTACTCCGAGTATGTCAGCCTTCCGGTCCAGCACGATGTTCAGCCAGAGCGAGTGCAGCGTGCTGTCGGTGGAGAGGTTCACGTTGCCGTACCAGCGGCCGGGCTCGGTGCCGGGCGGCTCGTACTGGAACACGTTCGGGCACGGGGACAGCGGCACGTCCTGCTGCCGGCTCGGCACCGCCAGCGCCAGCACCGCCCAACTGAGCAGCTTCAGCTGTCAACATAAGCGATTTGGATACATTCACCTTGGACTTCTGAGCATAGGCGTAGGTATAACTTTTCGATGGGGGGTTTTCCAAATAAAACAGGTGTCCGGACCCCAAGCCATACCTACGCCAATGCTTCTGAGTAATTGTGTTTTGTAGGATCTGTGGTCCAATCTGACAGGCCGCCAAAAATAGGGACTTCGCCAGTTATCAAGATGTCGGTTTGTCCACAAATACTTATTGTAAGTTGATTATTAATTAATAAATAAGTAAATACTTTCTTCTGTCCGGTGTCTGTGATAAAATCTTGCAAGTTAAATTTGACCCACTTCCCGGTCTGCGATTGAGCTGAAATTTTGCATGCATATTTTATGTACGAGTATATCGCGTGACTATGCAATGTTATGATGATATAAAAGCTTTTATTTAAAAAAAAAAAGAATTTTACTTGTTATACGTTATAATATTGACAATTTAAAAGAGGAGACAAAAAATTCTAGACCTTTCGAGTTTCTTGCCTGTTCTTCTCGAGGAGATCCCAATTTCCGAACAGGTTTAGTCGACTTTTCTTCATTTTACTTGTATTTGCATTCATGATTTGCATATAACTTGATAATATATTGTAATAATAATAATAATAAGCCTGCAGCCCTAACCACCGGTAGTTTGGGCATTATCTCGCTGCCGATGGACCTGCTAGATGTAGGTTTTTTTATAATATTTATATTTTTTATATTTATATTGTAAAAAAATGTATATTTAAGAAAGAAGGCAAATAAAGAACATAATAATAATAATAATAATAATTCAGCAATTCATTCATTCATTTCAGCAATAATCACATCGTCATTTTCAAGAAAAACCAAATTATGACCTGCCCTAATTAGAAATATTAAGTCAACATGGAAAATTTTGATTTGACACCTGGTGTCAAAACGTACAACAGAAATTTGAATAACACAATTTTGGATGAAAAAGGAAATGGCAAAGAAGTGTAATAATGATCACAAGAACGAGGACGGCAAGAGCGGAACGAAGCGCACGAACACCATCTGCATCAGTCCCTCCGTCAGCTCCGAGCGTGTTGCTGGAAGCAGGTTCCGAAGCAAACAGCTCGTCGAGCGACGCGAGTGGGCCTAGGACGCCGCCGCCACGACCACCTGCGCGACGAGGACGCCCCCCACTGCCGGCACGCTTAGGACCTATGAGGCAATCTGCCTCACAACAGGCCCCCGCTACCGGTGGTGTAGTGCGACGCATGCGATGGACTACAACAATGAACGAGAACTGCATGCGCGCCTATTACGGGGCTACAGAGGGAGGAACCTGTCTGACTGCGTATCGTGACAGAATGCTGTCTCTGTTTCAGGTCCTTGAGCCGTCCGTCGCCGTGTCCGCCCAACGACTATCGGATCAAGTGCGGGCGATCCATCGGTGTAAGCTGCTGGATCAATCTACACTTGATCGGCTTCACTTAGAGACGCTTCCTGCTACCGCCGTCCCCTCCTCGGCCCAAGGCCCGTCTGCCACGCCCGTTGCTTCGAGTGCAGATACAATGCTGTACTCGGAGGCGACAATAGCGACGCAGGTTGACCCCGAAGCTGATGAAGGGGATAGCGCTGGCATGAATGTAAGTACTCAAGTAAAAGAGCAACTGGAGGCCGCTTTGGAGGACGTGATTCGTGAATATCGATTCGCACCAAACTCTAGGCCGCGAATACCACGTTTGCCGACACATAGACGTAATCTAGCGCTGTTGGGAACACTAAATGCTTTGCTAGCTCCGTACCTACAGACTAGCGAAGATTTGGTTGATACGCATTCTATTCTGTACTGCGGTGCCCTTGCCGCATGCCGTGTTGCCCGAGTAAGGTTCCCGGAAGCTGATCGAGCACCGCGGCCTGCGGTACCAGCATGGCAAGTGAGAATAGAAAAGCGTATCAACTCATTCAGGGTTCTCATTGGCAAGCTTATCTGCTTCAGTCGGGGTAACACCCGACCCCGAGTTATGCGTTTTGTGACACAGGCCTATGCCGAAACCGGAATCCGGCCTAAAGATTACATGGCGAATGTCACGGAACGCATAGACTATCTGAAGCAGAAAGTCTATGCGTGGGCTCACCGTATTCGTCGCTACAGAGTACGTGTGGATAGATACTTTCAGAATCGCCTCTTCCAAAGTGATCAGAAGAAGGTATATCGAAAGTGGGAGGGAACCGACCATCGTGTGGTCGACGGGCGGCTGCCTGATGCCAATGCCATGGTCAGTTTCTGGCGTGACATCTGGTCGCTGCCCGTCGATCATGTAGAGGGTGATTGGATGCGTGTAATCGAACGGGAATGTGAATCTATTGAGCCAATGGGGCCTATTACCATAGACCCCGTAGACGTTAGTTGTGCCATCCGTTCGGCCCAGAACTGGAAATGCCCAGGGCCTGACGGATTGCACAACTTCTGGATAAAGTGGTTTCGTAGTTCGCATCCCCGTTTGGCTACACAGTTTCAAGAAGCCCTAGAGCACGGTTCCATTCCCACTTTTATGACTACCGGTACCACCTTCTTGCTCCACAAGACCGGAAGTACCACGGATCCAAAGAATTATAGACCTATCACATGCTTACCCACCATCTACAAGCTCCTTACGTCCATTCTGACCACAAAAATTAACACACACATTGTGTCAAATAATATTTTGGCCTCTACTCAGAATGGATGTAAGGCTGGGTCCCGTGGTACGAAGGAGCTCCTCCTCATAGACATGACCATTAGCCAACAAGTTCGACGGAGCAGGGGATCCCTTTCTGCTGCATGGATTGACTACAAGAAGGCCTATGATTCGGTGCCGCACTCGTGGCTGGAGAGGATTTTAGAGCTGTATAAAATAAATACAACTCTGAAATCCTTTTTAAGTAACTGTATGCGGCAGTGGACCACAGCTCTTCGTCAACCATGCGGCGGTGACGGTTCCCTTGATCCGCAAAACTTGATTAAAATAGAGAGAGGTATTTTTCAGGGTGACAGTTTGAGTCCCTTGTGGTTTTGCCTAGCATTGAACCCTCTCAGCACTTTGTTGAAGGACTCAAGTCTAGGCTGTCGGCTCCGGAGACAGGGTGAAGTCATTAGTCATCTGCTGTACATGGATGATCTCAAGTTATTTGCACCGAAACAACGAGATCTGATGGAGTTGCTGAAAATCACACAGATTTTCAGCAACGCTATCAGAATGGAGTTCGGTGTAGATAAGTGTGCGGTCTTGCATGTGCAGCGGGGGAAAGTTGTAATATCACCGAATGTACAACTTTCCGATACAATGACACTCAGATCTCTTTCCGATGCCGACTCATACAAATATCTTGGTATGTCACAGTCCTTAGGGATATCGGCGGAGGACGTCAAGAAATCGGTGAAGGCACGCTTCTTTTGTCGCCTAACAAAGGTACTTAACAGTCTCTTGTCTGGCGGCAATAAGGTGCGTGCCTTCAACGGTTGGGTGATGCCTCTATTGATATACTCCTTTGGCATACTGAGATGGACTCAGACTGAGCTGGACGCTCTGGACAGGAGAGTCCGCCAACTACTCACAACACATCGCATGCTCCACCCGCGCTCGTCTGTTATGAGACTGTACATTCCACGGAAATGGGGTGGTCGTGGCTTTCTAAATGCCAAGAACCTCCACAACCGTGAAGTGTGCAGCCTCAGGAATTACTTCCTTAACAACGAATGTGGGATGCATCGTGATGTTGTGGCAGTTGACAAAGGACTTACCCCTCTCTCCATGGCAATCGAGAACTGGCGCAAACCATCGGTGCTCACCGTCGAAGACCGCAAGGAAGTATGGAGGGGCAAGGAGCTACACGGGAGGTTTTATCGGGCCTTGACTGGGCCTGATGTAGACCTAACCGCCTCGGTAAACTGGCTGCGCTTCGGTGACCTTTTCGGGGAAACCGAGGGTTTTGCCTGTGCAATTGCAGACGAAGTAATGATGACGAACAACTATAGAAAATACATCCTGAAGGACGGTACCGTCGACATCTGTCGGGCATGCCGCCGTCCCGGAGAGTCACTCAGGCATATTATCTCTGGTTGTTCTCATCTTGCTAACGGCGAGTATTTGCACAGACACAACCTAGTGGCCAGGATCATCCATCAGCAACTTGCCATTCGATACGGCCTTGTCGAGACTGAGACGCCGTACTATAAGTACGCACCAGTGCCGGTTCTTGAAAATGGTCGTGCGTTGCTCTATTGGGATCGCTCTATCATCACGGACAGGAATATTGCTTGCAATAAGCCTGATATCGTGGTGGTCGACCGGTCCCAACGCCGAGCAATGCTCGTCGATATCACTATCCCTCATGATGAGAATCTCGTGAAAGCTGAGAAGGACAAAGTCAGCAAGTACCTTGACTTGGCTCACGAGGTAACCGCCATGTGGGATGTTGACTCGACGATCATTGTTCCGATAGTAGTTTCTGCGAACGGTTTAATAGCGAAGAGTCTCGACCGACATCTTAAGGGGCTCTCGCTTGACGGGTGGATCAAGGGCCAGATACAGAAGGCGGTGATTCTTGACACGGCACGTATCGTTCGGAGATTCCTCTCCCTGTAGCCCTAACCACCGGTAGCTTGGGCCATGCTCCGCTGCCAGTGGAACCCTAGATTTAAGTTTTTTATAATATTTGTGTTTTTATATCTATATATTGTAAAAAACTTAAATTTAAGATGCTTTTTTGAATAAATGTATAATAATAAATTTATTTGCCAGAATATGGTTAGTAGGTTGTTACAGTTATATTTCCCGACATATTCTATCGAATGTTCGATGTGCAAATGTTAAAATTATTGGTTAAATTATACATTTAATATATGCAGATATTTTGTTTTTCATGAGCATGGATATCTTATTATTTTGATAGAAGCTTACATATAAATGGCTTTTACAGGGTCATAGATTTATATCATTATTTATTAGAGAGAATTGTATTGTAGTAAAAATAAAATAATAGTAATGTCAAGATGATAGTCAATAATTTTAATAGAATTGTCATAATTTGTCATTGAGATATTCATTAATAGTATAATACATTTTACTAATTAAAAGGTTATGCAGTGTTGATTTAAATTTATTATATGTCAATGTTTTTATTTTGTCTGGTATTTTATTATATATATCTTAGTTGAATAGATTTTTAATTAGATTCTTGGTTAATTTGATTTTTATAATTTGTTAAACACCAATACAGGTCTATATTGAACAAAGATTTTAAAGTTTGATTTTTTAGCTATATGATTACCGATTTCTCGATTTTTCTAGAATTGTAGAGAAATCGGTAATCATTCTTCAATCACTTTTTTGCTTGTGTAATCTCCACTGCAGTCGTAGCACGGAGCGTGAAAAACGGGATAAGAGACAAAATAACATGTTTGTTCTTGCTTTCTCATATAACAATGAAACAAGACAGGGCGAGGGCTAGTCACTTTCTCTTCTATAGTCCACGCGGCGTGTTAGCCTGCTGGCGGTCCCTTGACACTATACCAGGATCTGACAATGGGATCCCGGGTTTTCAAATTCAATATAGTTTATTCAAATTGGATTATTACATAATCACTTTTACACGTCAAAGAAGCTACGTCAATGGTTCACAAATCTACGGCGGGAGACCTTGTACTGGGAAGAACCAGTAAGAAAACCAACAAGGGCAATTTTTTCCTCTTGTATTGTTACAGAGTCCTTATTTGGAAGTTAAGGTCAAACTTTTGCTTTGAGGCCACTCAATCAAAGCAAAATTTTGAGCTCAACTTCCATTACAATATTAGATGTGTCAGATCTCTTTCTATTGTTGTTATCAAATACTAAGTAATTTGTTTACATAAATTTTATACACAACAACACGGTTATTTACATTTTAAGGAGTAATATCTTCAAATTAACGCCAGGCATTGGGATTATTCAAATAATTGTTGACTTTATAATATCCTTTATCATTAGAGTCTTTTTATATGCGCTTTAAACTTATCAAAAGGCAAGTCAGTTACACTTTGTCGAACTTTGTTGTAAAAAGTTATACATTTCCCCATAAATGAGCCTCTAGTTTTTTGGAGTCTGTACGTTGGAACGGCAAGTTTATTTTTATATCTTGTGTTTAAATGTTGAATTTGGAAATTGGTTTCAAATGTATTATAATTTTTATACACATAAATCAAATTTTCATAAATGTACTGTCCTGCTAAAGTCAATAATATGTTAATATCTATCTCTAAATAAACATATTAGAGAATCTCTTGCTCGCAAATTATAAATAAGCGCGAAACGTTCATTTTTGAAGTACAAAAATACTTTCTATACTGGCAGCCGATCCCCACAGAAGTATTCCACATGACATGACAGTGTGAAAATAACTAAAGTAAATCAATCTTGCCGTTTCAACTTCAGTAAGTTGTCTTAAAATTTTTTACTGCATATGCTGCAGAACTAAGTCTGCTTGCCAAGGACTCTGTGAAGAATATGTGGAACCTACTGCAATCTCGAATATAGTGTAATACCCAAAAATGTTGTATGTAAAAGTATTCGAGGGAAAACCATCAATTTTATAGGCACATACAAATAGATTTTGAGGGTTAGGAGGTCAGGGTTTAGTTTTTTTACTATTTATGGACACATATTGGCCCTTGGCCCCAGTTTGTTTTTCCGGACACAAAATGAACGAGATCAATTAAAATTAAGAAACTCAATAACAAAGATTGCTAGAGTCGCTCGAGTTATCGGTTGTTTGGTTTTGTTACGATCAATAACATTACCTACTTATTAGATACACGGGTCGAAGATAAACGTCGTTTAATGTTAACGATAGTTTTATACAACTTCTACAATGGAAATCATTTATTAAGTTATCCCGTTCATCGTCTTAGGCTCGGTAATCTTAGGCATGGAGCATTAAGTAATTTGATCCATGACTGTGTAACAAGAAGTCCCCAGGAACTTTATAAACAAATTTCATTTTAAATAAGCTAGTTTGGTTAGTTTCGAAGAAAATTTGTTTATTCTTTCAATATGAAAATATCCTGTGATAATCTCTGGCTTTTGGATGTCTTTTTAACGGACTTTAAGGAGGAATATTTCTTTTTGTGTGTATGTTACGCGATTACTCCGCCAATTGTGGACCGATTTTCAAAATTCTTTTTGTATTCGATAGAATATACTTCTGGGTCGGTCCCATTGTCACCAAAGTTAGGATCTGATGATGGGATTTCATGAAAATCTAGGGACACCCTAAAATTTTATAGGTATGTCCAATCTGTTTCATGTTTTTTTCCGAAGCTGTTCACGTATTTGAGTCTGGTAGTCAGGAACAGAGCTGATGATGGAAGGATCCTTAACTTTTAGGGAGTTAGTGATTAGTTTTTAAATACAATAGGCATGTAATATCAAGGGAATTAAATACCAGGTCCCGGAAGGTTTAATTCACTTAAAAGATTTCAATCACTAAAAAGAAAAAAAATACAAAACATTAAAACTGACTTCAAAAACACTGAAAAGTAAAAAATAATATAAGGTAGGTTAGGTACAGTACAGACAACATCACATTTGTATATTGAAGTCGGTGCCAAACGATAAACACCTAGAAAGTCCAAAATTTGCACCGACTTCATTATAGAAATGTGATGTTACCTGTACCTACCTATTTTTAACTTTTCAGTGTTTTTGAAGTCGGTTTTTTGTTTTTTGTAATTTTTTTGTGAATGTGATGGTATTATACTGACTCTCACAAGGGTTAGTGATACAGCGATTCTAAAAAAATACCAAAGGGACAATAGCACTATTTATAACATTTTAAACAAATCAGAAACGATTCCGTTTCTTTAAAATTAAAAACGTGAGAGATGTTAAATTTTATGATTCTTTTCATAGTGCTTATCCATGGATTTATCAATGACTAGCTGTGCCCGCGAACTACGTTTCGCCATAATAAAATTATCCCGTTTTTGAAACATTTTTCATTAATGTTCAGCTCCTATTATTCGTAGCGTGATGATAGGTATATAGCCTTTCTCGATAAATGGACTATCCAACACAAAAAGGATTTTTCAATTTGAATAAGTACCTAGTTCCTGAGATTAGCGCATTCAACCAACCAAACAAACAAACAAACTTTTCAGCTTAATAATATTAGTATACAGGGTGTAACTGAACACCCCAATAACATTTAAGGGTATGTATCCATCAGAAGTAGAGATTCTGCAGGAAAAATATTAGGGCTAACAAACCTACTTTTTTCCCATACAAACTAAATAAATTATTTTTCGGTATTAAGTGCCGACAGCCCTACGTAAGCGTACGTGGAATACTGGAATACTACGCTAACGTCATACAAACAAAATAAATTATTTTTTGGTATTAAGTGCCGACAGCCCTATGTTAGCGTACAAGGAATACTACGCTCATGTCTGTCACGTGTCATTTTGTGTTTAAAGGATCAGTATTTGCCCAAATCATGTACCGAGGTACAAAATATATGAAATGAAAGATAATAATGTGTTGAAAATGATCCGAGGGCTAAAATCTGTTCAAACGCAATAGATTTTGAAAAAAATACTTAAATAAAGAATGATAAGTGAATGCTAAACTTCGTGTAACGAAACGTGATTAGTTATGGACGTCAAGTTTTGACATTGACAATCAGTCATTATTATGGTCGCTTGATAATATTTTCACTTATAATCTTCTTCCTATTATAGGTATTTAAAGAAGTTGAAGTTCTTCTAATTAAAAATCTGGAGTTTGTTATGTGTGTGTGTGCCAACATCTATTGCAATCGCTCACAAATCACCAATAATTGTGAATTTGATACGTCAATACAATAGACATCCTAATGACTTTTCACTGTTTTTTCTTTTTTTATTGGGTACTTATTGTTTGCCAAAATCAACACCATACCACAGACTATGTGACACTTATTAACAAGATTTATAACGCTTTGGAATATGGACTTGTTTCGAGTAATATTAGTTATAATTAAGTAAAAACTATTTTTTTTTATTATTTTAATAGTTGGAAAACTTTTACTAAACATGTTTGGAGAATACAGTTTTAGTCATAATTTCAAGTGGTACAAATGGTTTAAAGAAATTATTTTTATTATTATATGAGTTTTCAGATTTTTTTACATAGAAAAATGTAATAAAATCCGAGGTACGTGTTTTGGGCATAGTTGTATGGATGAAAAAATGGATCCTTTCTTTTGTTATGGAGAGCTGATTATGGTTGTCATTTGAAAGTTTTTGCTTTCAGTTAAAAATCAAATAACTCTGAAAGTATTGAGGTTCCAGGTCTCAGACAAGCACCGAAGGTCCATTTAGTATCTAACTTATATGCCCCTTAAATGTTATTGGGGTGTTCAGTTACACCCGGTATAGATAAGTCTATGTGGTCATCACTTACGTAAAGTATCAACATGTAAAATTGTTACAGGCTGAGTTTATGGTCACGTCTTGTCGAATTCCCGTTACACGAGTAGGTATTCCACAAGCGATATCGGATAATTTTTACAGTTCCGAACCTAAGGAAAAACGGAACTCTTATACAGGATTACTTTTTATCACCCCGGAAAAGAATATATTATTTGGATATTTTAGAAAATGTATATAAAATTAAGTATATTATTGTTTTATAAATATTTCAATTATTCTACTACCGTGTCCTGAAGTGCCCTTAATTTTTCCGGGTTGAGAAAAAAGTAATTCTATACGCCAGGATAACTGTCATTTTGATAAGCAGGTCCCTGTTACCCACTGGGCACACTGGGCACGTGCCCAGGGCCCCGCGATGGACTGGGGCCCCCTAGTCTCTACTCGATTACCAAGCGATAACCGATAGCTACTCTATTTTAACCGATTTCAAAAAAGGAGGAGGTTCTCAATTCGATGCGTATGTTTTTTTTTTGTGTGTATGTTACGCGATTACGCCGCCAATTGGGGACCGATTTTCAAAATTCTTTTTGAATTCGATAGAGTATACTTCAAGGGTAGTCCCAAGGTCACCAAAGTTAGGATCTGATGATGGGATCCCATGAAAATCGAGGGAAACTCTATCGAAAGTACCTAGATAGTATTTATAAAAGTTGTCTCCCCAAAAGATAATCTCCGGTAGTACCTACTCGTAACTCACCAAAATGAATACCTACGTCAATGAACTATGAATGTAAAACTAGTTTGATATCAAATAAGTCATTAAGATTTTACGTCGCTTAACGATTTGTAGGAAATAATTTACCAGCCCTCCTATTGTGTAAATCAAATCTATTACAATCGTTTTCAATATTGTCAGCCATTGCGCCGTGAATACAAGACTGCGACTATACTGTCAATTTAAAGCGGTGATGATACATGTTTAACTTAGAGCAGTCGTGAGACATCTGAGTTAATAATAGGACTCAACTTCTGAGAACTATGGAAACCTTATATTATCTTCTGTTTTCATTATTTCGTAATACGAGAAGAACGCAGGTAGTTTGACCAAGCTAACGGTTTACCTGATTAAAAATGGCGAATTTTATTGAAAGTGTATACTTACAACCGGATCAGAGGGCCTATTACCGATCTCATGGTTTTGCAAAGGATATCATATTGCAAAACGAAATATACTATTTCCGGCACGTTTTTGATCATTTGTTCATTATTTAATGATGACATTATTGAAATTATGCCATAGTGATGATATCATTGGAGATCGGTAATACGAAATGCAGCATTTCATGACTTCTTTTTCTCAAATTTATACCATGTCATACGATGAAAGATCTATAATTGGCCTGCAGAACCGTTATAATTTAGAATTTTTTCCCCACCTAATGATATAATTACGTCATCGGTTAATTGTAAATTTGAATTTGTATCCAGTACCTACCATAATATTTATTATACCCCTTATATAATATAATATTTATAATACCCCTTGGCCGTCTGGCTTCCTATGCTGAGGAGTATTTTCCCTACCTACTCGTTTTGTCGAGGGACCGGAAAATTAGCTTAATTACATTGCTTATATCATACTTAAATAAATAAAATGTGGCATCAACTTCAATATAAAACAGTGATGCTGTATGTATTCTTATATTATTAATGACTTTTTTGATGTTTTTGAAGCTATAAATCATACAAAAAGCTCTTTAAATACCTAGTCCAATTTTCATAATTTTTGGAAATGTTGTAGATATAATGAAGATCTAGGTTTGTACGTTTCAATTTTGAAGTAAGATTGCCCAGAATATAAATTATTAGCATCTATATATCTATATTAATATCTAAATATCTATATTGTAGTTATCTATGCGTAGCCTTTAAGTCTAACTTAAAGGCTACGCATTTTTATATCTTTGTTACTAGATTATATTGAATCACAAAAAAGCAAAACATAGATTAAGGTATGCTGGATCTAATGAGGCCAAAAGTGTCTAATTTCGTAAAGGTTTAGGGTTAAACCGTTATCGCCCGAAACAATCTATACAAATATCTAAATAAAATTGAAGTGTCTGTTTGTAATGTCAAAATAACAAGTTTTTACTAAATGGGTATGAATGTAAATCGGGTACCAATAACAAAAACACAATTAAAAAATTTTTGTCTGTCTGTCTGTTTGTCCCGCTAATCTCCGGAACAGCTGGACCGATTTTGACGGGACTTTCACTAATAGATAGCTAATTATATAAGGTATAGCATAGGCTACTTTTATTTTGCCAAGAGTTACAATTCCATGCGGACGAAGTCGCGGGCACAGCTAGTACTTCAATAAGAAACGTAGGCACTTGCCTCGTACTTTCAACTAAGCGGTGTGCAACAAATTGCATTTTTGAAAGTGCATACTCGAGCTATGAATTGGCACTTCACAGTCCTCTAGGGAAAATCTGAAAACTGTAAATTATATAACCGTTATATAATTAGGAATATAATATACTTAGATTAGTCCTAACGGAGCCCTTGCTGCGCGAGATTAACTCTCACTTGGCCGGTTTAGCATATCAAATCATAGTTAACTCAGAGATTCTCTGAGTTAACTTATATGTTTTAAGAGTTTCGATTTAGTCCCGTTTATATACAGGCTGTACAAAATATGGGATAGCTGGTGAAATAGCATAAAGTATGACTGGATAACATTATTATAAAAAAAGAGTTTCGTCAAAATTCTGTTCCGTTTCGGAGTTATTAACATACAAAGCTTTATCACTGTCACTTTAATTGAAATTAAACCTATTGAAAGGTGTGGGTCCTCGTACTGCCCGTAGGCAACAACTTGTTCCACTGTTTCTGATGTTTATTCTAGGGGAATAGCAAAATTAATTTTATTTTTATTTAACCATTTTTTTATCAATTAGTAAGCGATGAACTTATATTGCGAATCCGCTGTAGTTTCGATATAGTAGCCCACTAAATCGTGTGCGTATGGATCGAGGAGCCACATCACGAAATCAATCGAAGTTCCCGCCCAGATTTAGCAGCAAATTAGTTAATTATTTTGTAGGCGAGATCCTGAAATTTGTAGCAACACATATCTAGAGTTACATCAATTTGAAAGTGGCTCCTCAATTCAGATGTATGGATTGAGGAGCCACCTAGAACTCGGAAACTATTATATGTACTTTTGTGAAAATTTAGTTTAAAATTTAGTAAAAATTGGTTCCGATACTGCTGAAATTCGGGAAGACACAATACTTTTAGTGTGGCTCCTTAATCCATACACGTAGATAACTTGTCGGCGTGAAATTCCACGAGAGTAATTGAGCGATTATATGTATATTGGAGTGCATGATTATTTAGTAGTAATTTTGCTAGAATGTGTACCTAGTACTTATAGAAATAAAGTTGAAACACTTAATGAAATTGAAAATATAAAGCCATTTATGTGGCTCCTCAATCCTGACGTTTTGCATATAAATGATTGACTGTATCTTCGCGAAATCACAATGGAATGGAGCTTGTGTAACATTTTGTAGAAATTTCTACTAAATAGCTATTGGGGAACCTAAAGAAAAAACATTTTCGATAGTTAAGGGTGACCATACAATTAATGATATCAGGATACGCATGCAATACACACACACCTTTGGTTATAACAAGTAGGTATATAATCAAAGATACGCACACGCTAAATCAGCTGTCTCATTCTTTTGTACACACTGTATAATTCAAGTACCTACCTACCAGATTTGCTATGGTTTCGTCATATCAGTAGGTGCAGGAAGTTACCTATACAAATAGAATTGTATTGTTTTTCCGACCACTAGATTCTGATGCAAGTTCCTACTACCATAATGCGAAAGTAACTTTGTCTGTCTGTCTGCTATCTCTTAACCAATGTCGATGAAATATAGATAGACATAGCTTTAATTATGACCTGACGACTTTTTTTTCCGAATGATAATGAGTTCCCTAGGGAATGCCATATAACCCAACTCGCGATAGAACTCTTTATCTAGTTAAAGTGGCGGGCATCAGTTATATAATTATCAGTTATATATATATTAGTTGTAAATTGTAATAAATTGCTTATCTATACTATTATTATAAAGAGGAAAGATTTGTATGTAACGAATAAACTCAAAAACTACTGGACCGATTTCAAAAATTCTGTCACCATTAGAATGCTACATTATCCCTGATTAACATAGGCTACAAAATTATTTTTCCTACGGGAAAATGTAAAATTGCCACGTAAAAACAAAAACAACGCGGACGAAGCTGCGTAAAGTAAAGCTTGTTAATTAAGTATACTTAGAAGTCACATTTAAATGAGCAGTGTTTAGAGATGATTCAGATTCTGCTTAGTAAAATATTGTAGCTTTAGTAATAGATTTGTTTGTTTCTTTGTAATTAATCAATTTGAAACTGCTGATTCAATTTTTTTACATTTTATGTTTGTCGAACTATTCTATATGTTTAATCTCGAAATAGCCCAATGGAAATATTAGTAAGACACTCTTATTGGATTTTAACAGTACTTTCGAGAATCGAGGAAATCAGTTTTTAATTAAAACGATGCTAAACGTTTTATATACGTTTTCCTGTTGTTCTGCACTCAATCCGGTATTAAAATAATTATAATAGCTACCTTCAATGTCGCGCAACCGGTCGAACATCTTACCGACACCGTATTCCGCTAAAACGCCGATGTTTCGACAAAATAACACATAAAAAAAAAAAGAAACACTTTTCACACAGACGTAATATCTTACCATTTTCAATTTACTGACACCGATTAATAAATAGATTATGTGTTTTTCCACGCGCGTACACGCGCGATATCCGCGCACAATTGTACTATTATGACAACATGTATATAATTTTTTTATAAGAACAAGATAATGTCAAGTTTATTGATGCGGTGACCGGTTCAAGTTTGCGTGGGAAAGAGATGGGTGTATTATGCGTGCGCGCATGCAAACAACTGAGAAAATTAATAGCGCAGTAGCTTGCATGTCGTGGAAATTGTATGTGGTCAAGTCAGTAGCCATTAAGTTGCGGTAATAGCCCTTATAACGTTGTCATAAGGTTATTAATTAATGTGCAAGATTGCTGTCCCTTTAATTAGGCATGCTTAGCCAAAGTCGATGTTGAAGTTGGATTTGTCTAACAAATGGATATCTAATTTTTCGTTATCAAACGTGGAACGTAGCCTTTGGCTTTCATCTCACTTGATGATAAGTGAGGATAAGTGAAAGTAAAATCAAGTTTCACTCTGAAATTCTCAACATATCAGGAATGTGTGAGTCTATCTGGCTGGCCCCAACGAGATTTATCAACAGGTGATAGCTTTTCATAAAGTCCTTATTTCGTACCTAACACATTTTGTACAGATACACACACACAGATACAGATATCACAGATACAGATAGACTCAGAATTGGCTATGTATTACAGATAGACTCAGAATCTTACTACTAATTAATTGTCGGAACACCTTAATTATTAACATTCTAATTATCGTCAAAAACTGAGGTAAGACGGTAGTAGCTAGTCATGAGCTACTCAGAAACCCAACCCGTTGGCTTAGAAACCATGTCACCAACCAAATCAATCAGAACAACTCCTGGGACTATGGGGAATTTGAACCCCAGACCTCCAGATCCATATCGGGTGATCTCAACCACTAGACCACGGAGGCGGTTTTACTTCCTTACATATCTATATAAATAAAAATCAATGTATTACTATGTTTGTTTGTCCTTTATGCGTTCCGAAACCATTCATCAGATTGTAATGAAACTTTGGTAGGGTGTTATGGGGACACCCGTGAGGGTTCCTAGCAAAAAAAGGCATTTACGTGGCATTGCAACGCATGCCGGATACAGCTAGTAATATTATAAAACAAAGTCCCCCGCCGCGTCTGCCTGTCTGTCTGTTCGCGATAAACTCAAAAACTACTGCACCGATTTTCAAGCGGTTTTCACCACTCGATAGCGTGATTCTCGAGAATGGTTTTAGTATATAATTTGTTAAGTTTTTGTATTTATTTCTGTGTAAATTAACGATATTTGTTGAAGATGTCGGGAAAAAATAAATTAAAGCGAAACGTAGTTCGCGGGCACACACAACTAGATCTTGATAAAATATAACCGGCCAAGGGCGTGACGGGTCATGCGCAATGTAGGGTTCCGTAGGTACTATTACTATTATTAAGACTCATGTGGCTAATACATATAAACTTATATTAAATTAGTACTTTTTAGTACTAAAAGTATCTAAGCTAAACCACAGACAGACAGATAGACAGGCAGACGGACATGGCGAAACTACAAGGGTTCCTTGTTGACCACGGAACAATAAAAATACAACTACTATAAGTACTATATATAGTACTTAGGTCTGGCAATACCATCGGTCAGTGTCCACTCCACTCACATCAGAAGGCAATGGGAATGAAGCAGGTCAAAGGAAATTATAGTCCGTCCATATTGTCCCAAAATCTAATTCAATTAGCCAGTAAGTAAGACCTGTCTCGCATCAATCGCTTCAGAAGAGTCTGTGGTCTTTACTCTCTAAGTTCCTAATCAAGTGTGGAGAGTCAACTTTTTTTTCCGTTTACTTGTATTTACATACCTACATCTTAATTGGGATGATTACTGAATTCTAATTTTCACGTCTCGTCATAAAATATTAAAATACCGTAAAAAGGTGTAATCATGTGAGATTAGAATTAAAACCGGTTTAAAGATACATTCATTAGATACAAACATTTTAAGCTGTTAATTTGGAAGCGATTGCACAAAGAGATCCGATATCAACCGTGACGTCATTGTTGAGTACGGCCATATAAACTCCATGTAAATTGCCGTTTTGCTAGAAAGAGTAGAAATCTTCAATACCTTATATCTTGGTTGTTTTTGTAGTTATTCGAAAACCGATTCTTTCTTTCTGTTTTTTATATGAATAAGCTTCTATTAAAGAAATATTTTTTTCATTCATCTAGCCTATTATGATTGGGGTGTATGTATGTATATACAAGATTTAAATAATATCCTATAGCTTATCTTAGTTTGTTATATTTTTTAATCAATTTGTTGGTTAATTAGATTCTTGTATTTTGTTAGTCTATATGTATAAAATTCTCGTGTCACAGTGTTTGTAACCTAACTCCTCCGAAACGGCTTGGCCAATTTTTATGTTTTTTTTTTGTATAGGTATTCTTTTTTTTTTATAGTGGGCCTAGCAAATGACTCCATTCCACCTGATGGTAAGTGGAAGTGGGGTCCAAATGCGAAGATAGCTAGTGCATTCGGGAGGAGTCTAATATATAAAATTCTCGTGTGTTTGTAACAGTTTGTAACCGAACTCCTCCGAAACGGCTTGACCAATTTTTATGATTTTTTGTGTATGTCTGAGATGTTTGTTCGGTAGGTCTGAGAATAGGTCGTAAGCTATTTTTTATGCCTCTAGGTGATTATAATGGCGAAACGTAGTTCGCGGGCACAGCTACGGGCACAGCTAGTATTTAATAAATATTTTGGAGGTTGATTTTGAGATTGAAGGATTGATTTGGAAGTTGTACAACACACAAGCGCGCATGCTTTTGTGACGTCGATGACGGCACGCGGAATTGAACGGCGATTTTTATACTCTAAAGTTTGGTTACGGACTTAGAGAGTACTAGTTATCTGTTATAGCCTCAGGGTTTCAGCGAAATTCGTCAAATCTGAACATTTGCCAATAAATGATCGCTTCGTGCAGTGCAGTTAAGGCGCATAGTAAGGTCAAACATAAAAAATCACTGCAGAAAAAACCGGTTCTCTTCATAAATATTGAATAAAAAAATCTTAAAAAAAGATATGTTATTATTCAACGCATTCTTTAGAGGATGGTCTTTTTAATTTTTTGATAAATTAATTAAAACTTGGTTAAAATGTGACCCAAACATGCCTCGATTTTAAAACTATAAACCTAATCGCGTCGTAAATATTAGGTTAAATCGTATACTTTCGATTTCAATAAATAAAGTGAACAATATTCTAGGGGATGGTCTTTTTAGATTTTTCTTATTCGCCTTAATTAATGTTTTATTGAAATAATTCATCTTACGCGTAAAGGTTTGCTTAAATATTCCCCTCAGCCTCACTCACTCACTCCTATGTATTCAGTGCGGGACGATCAACGCAAGGTCATTGGGACCACTATGCGCCTTAAGGATGCTCGCAGATAGTTCATCGCTCAATAGTTGATTTTAATTACTTTAATTCATTTTCAGATTTTTCGTTTTACAAACGGTTTGGTTACTTTCTAAACATATGTACATTCCAATCATAATCTAGACGTCTGTTTAGTAGAAAAAAATACTCTGCACCTGTTAGAAAATTGGTGAGGTCTTTTGGACTGGAGGCGAGAAATTCCTGTGCCCCAATTTTTATCTCCTCTTCTAAATCGCCATTTAAATAATGGTTTCTCATAGTATAATTATTTTCTCAATTATTGTACTTGTGGTAAGCAAGCAGGCATATGTATACCATTTAGTTCCAGGCGTTATTATCTACAACAGTGCAGTGCTTTTTTGAAAGTAAGTATTTACTGGTCGCGCGATCCAAAACGACAAGGTGAAATATCAGTGGTATAGGAAATGTCAAGTTTGGTGATTCACTGAACCCGTGGAACCGGTCAGTACAATTTTGTTCCGTTTGACGAATTCGCAACATTTAAATCCCTATCATGGGTATTACATCAGTGAAGCTGAGGGGAAATAGCTAGTATTAAAATAAACTTCAAATAAACATTTTTAATAAATTTATTCAGGAGGGGTGTTGCTCCAGAGCGAGACTCGCGCTGAGATGTCTCCGCGGTTACTTCTATCTACCCTGTTTTTGAATGAATGAATAAATTATATACTTTATTATACAAGAACAACTTAAAAAACAACAATAATAAAAACATAAACACAAAAGGTATTCTTACTGCTAAATAGCAGTTTCTGATAGGCTACCTTGGGGCTAAGTTAAATGAGAAAGTATAAATGTAATGGAGCGGGAAATGCATTGCATAATATACATATACTTACAGTTAATATAAACTAACTTGCTGTGCCCGTGAACTATGTTTCGCCATAATAACTGTCAAAAAAACCTGGAATGGGTCACCCTTCACCTAGGGGTATAAAAATAGCCTACGACCCAGTCTCAGACCTACCAAAAGAGCCCGAACTAAGGTAAATCATAAGATTTACCAACTCCTATTGACTATTGGTAAAAGTCCGAACTGTTGTAAGGTATTGTCCATTGTCCATTTCGGACTTTCACCATCATGTACTCGGTAAATCTTAGTAATCACACATAGGATAAAGCTGAAAACTGTACTCGTAGGTTAGGTTAGATATTGTGTGCAGGCGGTTGGGGAGGAGAAGGCGAGCGTTCCTAGACGCGCGCCACCAACTACCCTAGCAAGCATGGGGACTGAAACGGCCCGGCCGGCTGACTACCGATCGGGAGACACTTTTCACCCCTAGCTTGGCCGCCTGGGGGGTCGAATTCGGAGATACTTGTCGACCCCCCCGTAGAGGTAAGTCCTGGCGCTTGTTCCAGGCAACCCTCCAGGGGGCACAATCGGGGAATGGCTAACGCCGATTCCGATTCTGTCTCTACGGAGGTAGAAGTATCTGGAGGGTTTTTAGCCGGTATGGGGTCTTCTACTCGAGTCCGGCATATCCTTGGGGTGTCCTTGTCAGTCGGCCCCTTGTCGAATACCGTAAGAAGTATCTTCCCTCCTAAAAAAAAGGTTAGATATTGTGACCACACATACAGAGACTGACTGATGAAACTGCATCTTTCATACTCCGCTCGCAAAAATCAATAATTAACATTGATTTGGTAGTACCAAACTTTTGGTAGTAAATCAATGATAATTATGTAAAATCCACTTCGCCATTTTTTCTCGCCCGGGTCAGAATAGTGAATTGTGAATATTGTGACCAGTTGACCACATACAGCATGAAACTGTGAAGTAATTCCCAAAACTAACATTTACCAACCGTCCTTGGTAAAACCTAACATGTACCAATCTCTATTGGTAAAAAAAATTCAGAAAAATTGTAAATTCTTTAGAAATTCGGATATTTACCAACTCATGTTGGTAAATCCTCAATTTTCTAGTTATACGATTTCGCGATTAACCGAACTAACAATCCCGATTAAATATATCTTTTTTTCAAAAATACAACTAAGGGTCAATACGCGCCTATTGTATTTAAAAAACCAACCTATAACTTCTAAGTCAAGGAGGCGTCCATAGTCAGCTCGACTGAAGACTAACAGATGGAAATACATAAATAGTTTCAGAAAAAACATGAAACATGTTGGACCTACCTGTAAAGTTTAAGGTTTTCTCTCGATTTTCCTGGGATCCCATAACCAGATTCTGACTTTGATGACATTGGGATCAATCAGGTAGTATACCATCTTAAACAGAAAGAATAAATAATTTTTCAAATCAGTTAATAAATAACGGGGTAACAAACATAAAAAAAACATACACTCGAATTGTGAACCTCCTTTTTGTGACGTCGTCGGTCGGTTAGAAATATGTACCTAATTATAGTAACATACTTGCAAATATTATTCTAAGCTTGCAGGAAAGCCTAGTGACGTGTCTAAATAGGCAAATCTAATATTCCAGATCTACTCCAATTTAACGATTAGACCTTTTTGTGTAGACTGTGTACGTGTCTTTTGCTGCTCAGAACCTGTTAGAACCTCACTCAGAACAATGAATTGTTCTGAGCTTTGCTGTGTTGTAAAATGATTGACGTCACAGTCTTGCTGCCGCAGCAATGGCTGTCGAAACGAACGCGATCGATAGGTTGAGTTGCATCATAAGCCCAGTTCAAATGATTTTGTTTCCCGAAATTCCCGCAGCCGTCTGCGCTCCGCCTGCGGCTGACGCACGGTTCACGGATCAGCTAACGGACATTAACGGGCAGATGCTATCGACAGTATTCGACAGCCGCGGGCTGGACACACGTACACCTATAGTTGTTTGTTGCCCAATCGAAATGTCCGCCATTTTGTGTTTATGCGGCAGTTTTTATTAGTGCTCAAAAGTTGGGAATTATCAGCAATAGTCACCAAGGTGGTAATTTTAAGCCCCAAGTGTTATTGACGCTGTAATAAGCATATTGTGAAAATCATAGTATAATTTTTATGCTCACATTCAGAGTCGATCGCAGTTGCTCGAGCCCATCGCTAGGCGCGCCTTCACGGGTTTCCTCAGGCAAGAGTTGACAATCAGTGTTTTGTCCCACATCGCTGACCTCGCATCCTCTTGCATCGCTGTGTTACACATACATCATAGGGTTGTAAAATCAAAAGTGTGATATAGTTTTAGTATGACGATACCTATATGAGAATGTGTACAGGTGTACTCATGTAAATTGTGTTTTGTATGTGAGTTAAATGTGATGTTTACAAACGTTATTTCTAATCTATCTATCTACTGTATTTGAGGATTTAATCTATATGGGGCGCTAAGCTGAGTAGACCGCTCATTTGGCTATGCTGAGTAGTGTTGCCCAAAATCGGTCTTGATTTTACAGTCTTGCAAGACCGAGTCCTTAGACCAACACCAAAACTGACCCATGTAATATTTGAGCAAGACTCTTGCTCAAGTCTTGCATGGATCAGCCTTGGTCTTGGTCCTTGGTCTCGGTCTTGCAGCAAGAATCTCGCAAAACTGCAGGACCGAGACAAATTTTGGGTAACATTAATGCTGAGGGCTCCAATCCACCAGTGGCTATTCGATTGGCCAGTTAAACCTCTCCCTGGAACCTCTCCGCTCTCATTGAGGGCACATTCGGGTCAGAAAGGCCCAGGTCCCCCTGAGACAGCTCCAGCAGTAACAAACGAGATGTAACTTCGCTTTACGAGGAGTTATTACTATTATTATTGTTCTAATGACACGAAAGCAATAGCGAGTGATCCCTATGAGTTATAGGCGGTAGCCCTCTAGGTCTTTATAGGTACTTTTTTAAGTTTTCGTAGTCTATGGTTTCTGCACGGTACAGCAGAATCTCCACAGTTCCATAGTCGCGATAGATTAGACACTTAGCAAAATTACATAGGCACCTAGATAATTTATTTAAAAAAATCTTCGCAAGAACCAAACAACTTTGTAAATAATAGAACACTGTAAAAAGCTCCGAGATCAGCTTATTTCCTTCGCTATTTAGTGTGATAAATACATCAAGTTCCGACCAAGCATGACCGGTGAGAATTTTCACGCAAAAAGAATATGAACCTTAAAAGCAAACGAATTAGAACTCAAAAAGAAACAAAGTGAGTATTGGTTTAAGTCGTTACCAGAGCTGCCAGGGAAAAGCGCCTTATATCAAAAGGCAATAGGGTTGGTTTTAGCTGAACGTCGTTTTGTGTGCGGTTGCTAATCGGTCTGATCAGGCGCTTTCCATCCGTCTTAGAACGTCGATGGAGATTAGTGGCGTATTACTTGTGTTGGGTTGGCAATTGTGATATCGATAATATGTTTTAAATAAAAACAAACTTAATGCCATTACTTGTCATGAATGCTGGGCTGGGCACGAACCTTTCCTTAAATGAGTTGGAATTGGCCTGTTGCATCATCTTGACCAGACTATTCTGTCTTTCTACGGATTTATCTCCATATCTTTGTTTTAAAACTAGATTTCAATGATTTTCTATTTCGCTATGGCATAGAGAAAACTGCCAGAATAATTGATTTCTTTTCTTAGAAACTATAAAATACGATTGCATAGTCTTTTTTGCGAGGGGAATGCGTTTACGCACCGTCCAAATCTAAGCCCCCCCGGGTTTGTGGGACTCCGCAACAGAGCGACTACCCACTAAACCCCTCGATATGCCATCTTTGGCGCCTGGCTCAGCCACGCCCAAAGGACGCGCCACTGTCAACTGCACTGGTCGTGGGTACCCGTCTGTACGCAACCATAACCTCGTCGGCGGCACCTGCCCACCAATGACGGGCCCTTCACGCCCTCTCCAAGATAGAGATGGAGAGGAGTTCCCGGGGCATACTCCGCAGGCAAATTTTAACTGTGGTTTTCTTCCACGCAGCCCGACGCTCATTGCGCCAGGTCCCCGGCCCCGCTCAATGCGGGGAACGGGCTTGCCTGACGGCAGGCCCCACTGGATCCACCGCCGCGCACACGAGCCGAAGCAGTAGCACTCGGCCATCCCACGCCCCCCTCATGGGGGCCGCACAAGTGTGCCGAAGCCACACGATGATCCGATCAGCCTCAGTCCTTGGAACAACGACACGCCAAGGCTCAAAGAGCTTGCACCGACTCGGAACAACGACACGCCGAAGCTCAACAAGAACCCGCACGCCCGCACCAACCCGACTAAAGGGGCAACGGCACAAGGCGCAACGCGCTATGACCAGCGAGGTCCCCGGTCCCCGGGCGACACACAACCTCATCTTAAAAAAGAAGGAGAGGTGACGCCCCACGTGGCCACATGAAGTGGCCCGCCGGGTTAAACCCGGCCACACCACGCCCCCCTCCACGGGGGCAGCTGTCAGACTCTTAGCCCGGTGCAGAAATTCTGCCGGGCTGCCCATTATTATGCATAAAGACTGTATGTACCTTATGTTTGAGTTAATGTTGGACTGTCACAATTCTTACAGCAGGCATATTCCTTTACAAAAGTCCTAAAAAGTTTGACCGAACTTTTGGGTCCACGGTTGGGCGGTTACATCCACTGCATATTAATAAACGAATGTCAAACGGGCCTCAAAGAAAGCAACAAGCCCGCGCCCAACTTTCGAGAATTGGGCAAAACAAACTGGGCTCTGGGTAATTTGTTTCCAAATTTCAGGGTTGTCTATAATAATAATCTTGTAACTATAAAAATTTTATATCGATTTAATGCAACGTTTATATGTGCTATGGACGAGGAGAGGAAATACGAAAGATTTCGAGGTCAGCGTCGCAACTTTCGCATTTGCACAGTGTCATTAAAATACTTATTACTTTTAGCTACCTTTTAATACTTTTTGTTTAAAGGAATATCCAGCATATAAGTGCTTGATATTCGTCATCATTATCCTACTCCTAAGCCACTCTTCATGTTTTTTTTCTTCCATTCATCTCTATTATAATAATATGCCATCACAGTATAAATGACTCTTATTCCTCTTCGTCACATACCATATGCTAGACATTCCTTCAATCGAAAAGTATAGGACAGATTTTAATGATACTGGGTATGTAGACAACAGGAGAGGAGAGAAGATTAATATAATTAACTGTAGAATTTCCCGCAGGATCGGAAGGCCAGAAGAACTGATACACTGAGCTGGTGCAGCGTAATGCAGCAGTTGACTTTAAAATTGTGGCTATAATAAGTTTGATTAATATATTAGGAATAGGAAATAGTTTTAAAGATCTTACACCTATCGCCCTTTGCCGATTGATATTAATTAGCTTTTATCTCTGTCAACTTTGTTACATACCTCAATCAATTGAGAAGAATATTACGAGGATAAATAATCAATATAATTTTTATTTTGGTAAAGATAAATATTACTTTGTTGTAAATATAAATGACGATAGCCATCCTTACCAGCCCCCGTTCAAACGTAACGACGGCTGGAGTTTTCAGAGATTTTTCTAAACTTTCCCTTTGAATCCGAATTAATTTTTGCGGCGTCACGTCTGGCGTGTGTGTGAGGTGCGCAGTGTATTCGCAGATTGTCAGCTTGCGGCCGGCTCAGAAAGTTTTGGGTCGTCCGGTTAAAAAAGGATTCCCAGGCCTGAGTGATGCAACTTGTTTAACATCATTATTTGGGTAGAATCAAAAAACCTTTCGCATGTACGTGCAGGGTACACACTATGAGTAGGGTTGCCATCTCCGAACACTGAGAAGTATGACAGACCGTCAGTTTTGCCGGACATTTGGGTAAAAAGGCTGGACAGACAGACATCACAGTATAAATGACTCTTATTCCTCTTCGTCACATACCATATGCTAGACATTCCTTCAATCGAAAAGTATAGGACAGATTTTAATAATACTGGGTATGTAGACAACAGGAGAGGAGAGAAGATTAATATAATTAACTGTAGAAATTCCCGCAGGATCGGAAGGCCAGAAGAACTGATACACTGAGCTGGTGCAGCGTAATGCAGCAGTTGACTTTAAAATTGTGGCTATAATAAGTTTTATTAATATATTAGGAATAGGAAATAGTTTTAAAGATCTTACACCTATCGCCCTTTGCCGATTGATATTAATTAGCTTTTATCTCTGTCAACTTTGTTACATACCTCAATCAATTGAAAAGAATATTACGAGGATAAATAATCAATATAATTTTTATTTTGGTAAAGATAAATATTACTTTGTTGTAAATATAAATGACGATAGCCATCCTTACCAGCCCCCGTTCAAACGTAACGACGGCTGGAGTTTTCAGAGATTTTTCTAAACTTTCCCTTTGAATCCGAATTAATTTTTGCGGCGTCACGTCTGGCGTGTGTGTGAGGTGCGCAGTGTATTCGCAGATTGTCAGCTTGCGGCCGGCTCAGAAAGTTTTGGGTCGTCCGGTTAAAAAAGGATTCCCAGGCCTGAGTGATGCAACTTGTTTAACATCATTATTTGGGTAGAATCAAAAAACCTTTCGCATGTACGTGCAGGGTACACACTATGAGTAGGGTTGCCATCTCCGAACACCGAGAAGTATGACAGACCGTCAGTTTTGCCGGACATTTGGGTAAAAAGGCTGGACAGACCAGCCAGCTTAGACGAACATTATTTTGGGTAAGCCGGACGCTCTTAGTAATGTAATTTTTCTTCTTAATCTTAATTTAATACTAACTATAGTATTTTTTATGTAAATCGAGTTTTCTTTTCATAATTTAACATAAAACCCGACTTTTTGGAACCGAGAAATGAGACACTGTGCTGTTAAAAATGGCAGTCATTTCCTCTTATTTGGGCTACAACACGTAACGCGGATACGCATCTAAAAAGTCTTACCATGTCCGGCTTTATCCGGACACCTGACAACCCTAACTACGAGAGATTCAATACTTGTCTCACTTGTCTGCGAACATAGTAATCTAATCTCCGAGTGTTTCTGTGTTCAAGCGGCAGTGCTTGCACTACTATGTTCCGGTTTAAAGAGTAAGACGGAAAGTGAAATCACTAGTTGGCAATGTGCATTCCCGTCCTTCTGACTGTTGTAGATTTGCAAATATTATAGGAACCACATGTACTAATAGGCGGCTGAAAGTACTACCATTACCTAGGCATCCTGCTTGTTTGTTAAATTAGTTATATAAAGTACCACTTTCTTTTTTTGTGACACAAAAATAATCTAACCAGCGTGTAAGACTTTATTTCTTTTCGATTTGTGTCGCATGATACCTAATTTAGAACTATGTGCTTGTGCATAGCTGCATCACGTGAGGCTAAGGTGTTTGCATAGTCTGGCGAATACCAATTTTTCGTTCTTGATCATAAGATAGTGTTACAGACTCCCCGAGTGGTTTCGTAGAATGATCTTTGACTAAAATAAAGAATTTTAAACTTACTTATATCAAGACCAGAGCGAGTTCTAGACATTGATTTAGGCTTTGTAGATATTGTAAATAAGTTAGGGAACAATCATTAGGGTCATTAAAGATGAATCAAAAGAAATAACAAACCGACGTTTTGAAAATACGGCAAATCCTAATTTCCTAAAATTATTACAGGAAGCGAACGAAAAATTTTCTATCGATACAAAGTGAACGCTCATCACTAACCGAGATAACAGTCTCGCTCGAGCAGTTTCTAGCTCACAGAGGGGTAATTTTGCACCGGAACATCTTAGATACAGTCCATTATCAGAAATCTGTGACTGTTGACGGGGTGGCAGTAATACCATGTTTACGTTGTAGGCTTCACATTATGTTACGGCTGACAAGTAGTGATGTCGGTAATGAAGACTCCGATTTTAGATGTAGTCTTACAAAGCATCAAACTATTTACAGTAATTAATGCTACGGCTACTAAATTTTGGTGCTTCATATTGTACATACAAAACCAAACGGACTACTGTAGGTACTGACTGAAGTTACAGGGATATTTCCTTTAAAGCCCAATAAAATTTTAGTACCTATGTACGTTTCTTTCACTAGCTGTGCCCGCGAACTATGTTTCGCCCATGGACCTACAAAATTTTTTCAGGTCCGTGGTTTCGCCATAATAAATTGTTTCCCGTTTTTGCAACATTTTTCATTGATGCTTAGCTCCTATTAGTCGTAGCGTGATGTTATATAGCCTAAAGCCTTCCTCGATAAATGAACTTTACTCAAAAATGCATGTAATGTGGTCATTATTTTGACAACCTTGTTTGAGCAAAGTCGACCTTGCCGTTCTGTTTCAAGGAGCGGCCAGCAAAGTTTTGCTTCTAGTTAATTAATATATTTTTTATTTAAATTACTTGCTGGTTTTATTTAGATTAGGTACTTGCATTTTTGAGTAAAGCACTATACCAGCCTTGGCCCACAATGACTGCTTCGCTGGTCACGCTATGATTGCCTCTAGCTAGCCTAGCTACGCTCTAGGCCTTCCAACTTGGCCATCATTGCAGCCCTTGCTGTCCTCACTATAAAGGCCTCGACTAACGGTCTCGGCCTTAATCTCAGCTCGTCCATCAAGTGCTGCACGCTGTGTCGGCCTGGAGCTGCGCTGTCGGCCATCATCAGCGCGACCAGCAAAGTAGTCATTATAGACCGCGGCAGTAATGTACTAATCCAACACAAAACACAAAACTATCCAACAATAATAGCGTTCAACCAACCAAACAAACAAACTCTTCAGCTTTATAATATTAGTATAGATTAAAATGTAGGTTCACCATGAAGGCAACAGTTGTTGTTATAATAACAAACCTAATTCTGCTACCCTAATACATTTGTATAAAACAATTTTTAACCGACTTCTAAAAAAGGAGGAGGTTTCTCAATTCGACCGTATATATGCTTTGTTCGCGGATAACTTCGTCGTTATTGAAACGATTTTAACGATTCTTTTAGTATTCGATAGAGGATACTCCAAGGGTGGTCCAATGTTCACCAAAGTTAGGATCTGATAATTGGATCCCATAAAAATCGTTGGAAACCCTTAAAGTTTTTGGTGTGTCCAACGTGTTTTGTGTGTATGTTACGTGATTACTCCGCCAAGTGTGGACCGATTTTCAAAATTCCTTTTGTATTTGATAGAATACTCCTGGGGTGGTTCTAAGATCACTAAAGTCAGGATCTGATGATGGGATCTTATGAAAATCGAGGGTTCCTTTCACTAAAGAGTTAAAAATAAAAATATTTTACAAAAATTAAAAATTTTAAGACTTTCTAGGGGTGCATCGTTTGGCACCGACTTCAATATAGAAGTGTGATGTTGTCTGTACCTATTCTTATATTATTTTAAGCTTTTCAGTGTTTTTGAAGTCGGTTTTTATTGTTTGTAAAATATATTTTTTCAACACACTTGCTCGTAAAGTGGGTCTTATTACCTTGCATTTAGACCCGTTATTCAGTATATTAAACACGAGTGCTTTTCACTTTACATAATCGCACAAGTGCAGTAATCTTAACACGACAAATTCTAATTTGTTCAAGATTGCAAAGTAAATGTATGTCCAGTACGCATTCTTAAATTTGTCGCTTAATACACTTTTTTTTAACACGACTTTATGCGGCTGCTAATTGGAAACAAATGAACAGCCTGCTACTGGTTACTTAAATATTAAATTAACAACGACATTTAAAAAAACAATATAATTAATAACTATAACCACAGATTACTTAATAGTTACGCTATAACTAAAATTAATTACCTTTTAAAAATTCACACAAACTTGTTTTTTAAAAACTAAAATATTCGGTTTATTTAGTTTTGAATTTTGGCTGTTTGGCCCTTTTTTGTTGACTGTATGAAGAGTTTAGCCATGCCCGGGCAGTGCGCGAAAAAAAAGGCGCGCTGCATTTTCCCGCTATTGATTTGCCTTTTTGTTGTAATTGATAATTGATTATCTACAAATATGTCGAGTTCAAGTGAAGAAGAATCCATATTATTCACTCCGCCGGAAATAATTATGGAGGCGCAAAGCGCGAATAATAGTTTGTTGCCGCTAAAGTCAAAGGATAAATACTTGGCGGCATACGATACTCTCATGCAGTGTAAGATTGATAAAAAAGTGCAGTCATTTTCAGAAAAATATTAATACCACAAGATCTTTTATTTTCCTCACAAGTGTGTTGAAAAACGTCGTATGATACACGCGCGCATTGGTCATTACGTACTCTGTGTATGGTTCACACCACACAGCTTGTAGATGATAGAAATAAAAGAGTATATACAACTGATTGATATATTGTATAAACTGATAGATTAATTAACTGCTAAAATGCTATGATAAAATGCTGATGATAAATGAGTACACGCCTAACGCCGCGCGAGGTATTAGGTGAACTAAGTAAAATTCTTATGAATCAAATTATGCTGAAATGCACTTTGTACGTTGAAACCGTACATGCTCCCGCCCAAGGAGATGAATAATGAGATGAACGACATGATTTACAAGGTGATAATACAAATTGCTAAAATTAGAAATGTTAATACAGATGATTCCCGACAAAATTAATCTTCGCTTATATCAAAACTACATTTTGTTAAAATAGGAGAGGTCGCCTTACTAACTTTCGCGTTTAGGTCCATGAGAGAATTTGACCTTTTCGCACTAGCACTAACACTTTGCTCTTGTTTACACTCACTCTTATTTCCGACACTCACTCGTTGTTTTTCAACACTGCACTGTTCACTAGACACAACACTAACACTAACTTGAGTGGGGGCCCCGGCCACGGCGGCCTGTAGGCCCGCCGGAGCTGGCTGGTGCTGGAGGAGGGCGCTCGCCCGGCGGCGGCGGCACTCCCGCCACGCCAGGGCGAGCGCGCCCGCCGCGCAGGCTGCTGCTACCACGTAGATCACGACATACTGATGGATGTCGTGTGTAGACATCGACTCTTCGCTGTCGTCTAAGCTGTCTTCTGCTGCTTTTATGTTCTTTATTTTGCTACTGATTTCTCGCAAGGAACTATTGTATTCATTCATATCATCATCTAACTGACTGATTGGAATTGATAAATTGATGATATGGTTGATGGGTGCGATCTTAGGTGCGAAAACTCTCGGCTCGATATTAATTACATTTTCTCTGTCCTTGTGTGAATTAATTATGAAGTGCTCACTTTTGACTATACAATTTGATGCCATTGCAATAACACTCACTCCGGTTAACGACGCGCCGGTAACCCGATCGTCGCATATAAATCTAAGCGCACACTGATTGCAGCAACTAAATAAATATGTGTTCGATTGTAATAATGCACTCCAGTGTGATAAGCAATTCCTAGTGGAAATTGCGCATTTATCTTCATTAATATTTCGGGTGCAGAAATTCTCATCGGACTGTCTTTGATATATTGGCTTTTGAAGCTTACAAAAATAAACAGATGTATCGAACTCGGAACATTTTTGATAAAACTCGGTCTCTTCAATTGCTATAAAAGTATCTTTCCTTATATTCATAGCTATATACTGTGATATTGGATTTATATTTACCATTGTCTTGCCGACTTGATGACGAATCGGTATTAAATTATAAATAGCATAGTTATCCCTATTAATTAATGGCAATCTAATTTCAAAAATAAAATAATTTTGGGTCATCCTTGCTTTGACCTTAAGAACTTTATAAAGTTTTGGGAGGTCCATCATCATGTCATCAATAGGAAGTGATAAGTCTTTCGGCAGTTGGCCTGAAATAATATTTAGCTCGGAGCTGAATTGTGCTGGGGTCAATAAATGAGTATTGAAATGATTAGCGCTCGTAATAGTATTCAGTAACATGTCTTGAATGCCTTTAAGACTTTGCAAAATGTTGTTCGCCGTTATAGTAGAAATAATAAACTCATTGCTGATCTCGATCATTTGTATATCATTTTTAAGGTTGTTTGCAATTCGCTCAAGGTTGTTGAGATGTTGATTAAACATTTTATGCTGTTTAGCTACGGAATCTTCCATCCTTTTTAGTAAGTTATTCTCTGCCTCTATGACTGTTGTCTGATTTTTTAGTAGATGTACCAAATGACCTTGATTTTTTCGAAGTGACTCGATATCCTTCTGATATTGCTCAGCAAACCGCGCATCTAAAACACCGAATAGCGAGTTCGCGATGTATCCGACCCCATCGATAAGGCCACGGCGCACGCGACTGCTTGGCGGCGGCGGCGGCACCGAAGTAACCGAAAACTGCTGAGTTAACAAAATGCGATCATAGAACTCTAATTCAGAAAATCCATGACGTAATTGTAATATTATTATGTTGCACTGGGCTTTTTCTTTCGTTTGTGCACATATTTCTTCTAAATGTTTGAGGTGAATAGAAAGTAATTTTGATCCTTGCCAATATGGTTCCATATTATAATAGGTAACAATTTTCCAATCATTTTGAACTAATTTCATATTAGCTATCTCATCAAAATAAAGACCTTTGCTATCTTCTATTTTTGTTATATTGTACGCGCTTTGTACTGTCGATGTAAAAAATAACGTAAGGGTCATAATTATTGATAAAACGTTAAGTTTCATGCCTTTTCCTGATGTTTTTCTTTTTGGCGGGGTGTTTTCGATGAGTGTCGTGTGGTGATTTTCGTCTCGTTTCTCTTCTTTGTTTTTTGTATGGACCGGTAAAACTGATAATTTAAGAACGGGTCGTTTTAAGATTCCGTTTTTAGTTTTCACGCTGACAATCCGCACGTGACCGTCGCTGCCGGGATGGATTTCCACTACTTTGCCTAAGGCCCATTTTCCCGCTGGCAGGTTCGCATCGTGAATGATGACAATATCATTTATGCTAATATTTGGCTGTGATTGCTGCCATTTACTGCGTTTTGATAACTGCACAAGGTACTCCGTGCGCCACCTACGCCAAATGTCTCCAAATATTTTTTGAGTTAGTTGCCACCTTGTTCTTTCGTCTCTTTCTGTTTCGATTACAGAGAGGTTGGGGCCTGATGCTAGAAAATGTGATGGCGTTAGATAATTGATATCACCCGGATCTTCGGTAAGCGCACATAGTGGCCGGGAGTTGAGACATGCTTCGAGTTGCGACAGTAAAGTGTGAAATTCTTCGTATGTGAGTTTCTGTTCTCCTAGAACTCCCCGGAGATGATGTTTGAGACTCTTTACTGCCGCTTCCCAAAGCCCTCCAGCGCTCGGCCACGATGGGGCATTAAAATGCCAGGTTATTTGCATTTCGCTGATTTCCGTATAAAATTCATTACTTAATATTGATTGCAAATTGATATACTCGCTTGATAGAACCCGGGAAGCTTTTGTGAAATTGGTCCCGTTGTCACTATAAATGTGACGTGGAGAGCCCCTCTTAGCTGCCATTCTGCGCAATGCTGCTAGGAACGATGATGATGTAAGATCCGAAACTAACTCCAGATGCACTGCCTTCGTCACCATGCATACGAAAACAGTCACGTAACCCTTAGAGGTCTTAATGCCTTGTCCCTTGCTTGATTTCACATCAACATGGCCTGTTAGGTCCACGCCTGTATGATAAAAGGGTCGTGTCGGAGTTGTTCTTGAATCAGGTAGATCACCCATCAACTGATGCTGTTTTATAGGGCTGTGCCTTCTACACAGAATACACTGCCGGATACGACTTTTAACTGTTCTATTTCCTGACAAAATCCAATATTTTTGACGGAGCCATGAATGAGTGAGTCGGGCACCGCCGTGAAATGTTTGTTTGTGCGCGTGATCTATTAACAATGAAGTTACAATATGATTATGTGGCATTATTCTAGGATGCTTCATTTCGAACTCAATATTAGCTGACCGTAATCGCCCGCCGACTCTCAAAATACCATTTTTATCTAAAAATGGGTTTAAGCACAATAGCTTGCTTTTTGATGTCACTGACCCACAATTACGTAAATTCTGAATGTCTTCTGAGAATTCACATTGTTGGACGTATTTAATTATTTTTGTTTGTGCTAATTCGAGTTCATATGCTGTTAAAAATGTTTGTGTCGGACGGTCACGTGTCACGGCTCGCATTACCCAGGCGAGCACGCGTGATAGTCGGGTAAAATTGCTGTATTTGCTTATTAATAATGAGATAATATTTTCATTTCTTCTATGATCAATTTGCGTGATGTTTGTATGGATTTTCTTTATTTCTAAATTTGTGGTTGGAATTATATATTTTGAATTATGTTGATTGTCAAATGATTTTAAGCAAGGGGGTCCATTCCACCATAATGAATAGTTCTTTAATTGATCTATTGTCATTCCACGACTAGCACAGTCGGCTGGGTTTTCCTGAGACTTTATGTACCGCCAACTTGAGGGCTTCATTACTTCCGTGATCTTTTTCACTCTGTTGGCTACAAACGGTTTCCATTTGCTTGGTTCTCCGTGGAGCCAGCCCAGCACGGCTGTGGAGTCGCACCAACCATACATTTCTATTTTATGTTGAAATAGGCCTTCCTTTACTTTACTCATTAATTTAGCTAATAGTTCAGCTCCGCACAGTTCTTTTCTCGGGAGTGAGACTTCTCCAAACTTTTCACTTGAATGTTTATTTACAGGAACCAACTTTGTTTTTGCGACTAACAAAACGATCGACGCTGGTGCCTTTGAATGTATTTGCACCCTCGCGTAAATAACACAAGCGTAGGCCTTTATGGAGGCATCACAAAACCCGTGTAATTGAATGATGTCTTCTTGATTACATTGCAGCCATCTAGGTACTTTAATTTGGTTGATTTTTTCTATGTCGGATCTTAATTTTACCCACTCTATATGAATATGTCTCGGTATGACGTCATCCCATTTTAAATCTAAGAGCCAAATATTTTGAAAAAGTAATTTTAATTGAACTACAGCCGGAGACAACCAACCAAGGGGGTCAAAAATTTTGGAGATTTCACCGAGTAATTCTCTTTTAGTTAATTTGTCATGGGTGGGTTCCGACATCTTACATTTGAAAGTAAAATTGTCTTCTTTTGGGATCCAAGTAAGACCTAATGTCTTTGTCGACTCCTGATGTTTAAAATCGAAATTTTCTTGATGATCTTTACAACTGCTGATATTTGCTAACACTGCAGGTTCATTTGATGACCACTTACGTAGGTTGAATCCTCCTAATTTTAAAAGGGTGCTGATATTAGTCTGTAATTGTTTTGTTGACTCAATGCTGTAATTTCCGGTTAAAAGATCATCCATATAAAATTCTTCTTTTACGGCCTTTGCTGCTTCCGGGAATCGATGACCTTCGTCCATTGCTAATTTTTTCAAAGTTTGCATGGCCAAAAACGGTGCAGCTTTGGTACCATAAGTGACCGTCGCCAATTGATATTCACGTAAGGGTTTATTTTGACCTTTCCGCCATATGATTTTCTGATATCTTTGATCGGCTTCGTGAATAAGAATTTGCCTGAACATTTTCTCAATGTCGGCGATGATCGCATATTTATATTGTCTCCAACGTATTACAAGAAGCATTAAATCTTGTTGTAAGTTTGGACCCCTATACATAAGATCATTTAAGGCGAGGAATTTCCACGTGCAAGCCCATATGTTCCGCACTTCACACCGTTCATTTGTACATGACGTTAGCGCGGACGCGGCCACTGAACAGGCGCCAACATCATGTGCCGCACAGTAAAAATATAACAGTACAACAAGGACGTTTTATATCGTATGCAATACACTTTTTGCTAGGTTACAAATAAGTATTGATTTATAAACTGAGGTAAGTACCTACAGTAATACAACCAATAAAGATACAGCTTTATGACTTCATTGCTATTTTTTATTGTATCTTTACTTGTATGTAAATATGGGCACTTTTTAATTGTTACATTACATAGTATTTTTATTTGACAAACAACCACGTGATTTTTTTAATAACTTAAAAAATAACAAAGTTTAAAAAGCTTTTATTTGCTAGTGACGTCATTGTACTCGTCCACCATTACAATACCGATACAAACATATATTTTATAAGAAAGAGACGTAAAGCAATTATCAATAATTAGACTTTTTCAAGATTCATCATAATTAGACCGTTTCTTCACAATTTCAAAGGTTTTAAATGTTTCTATGATGTGTTATTAATAAAATGTAAATTCAAATTTTATGCATATTTCTTTTGTGCAGTATAGAATGCATCACTAGAATACAAGAAATGCTCGATTAGCTAGAAGTAGTATTTAAAACAAAAGCTAAGAATATGACTGACGCGGCGGCATATATAAAGCACTGTTAAATTTTTTTGTTTGACTTCGACGGCTATTCGGTTTGATTTAGAAATAGTAGATTGTTACACCGAGCGCTAAGTGACTTATTAATGCCCGCGGATGTTTGGTGCACGAGCACTTGCTCGAGGGCACTAATAACCCGAGGGCATTAATAGCTCACTTACGAGGTGTGTAATCTGCTTTTCCTTCAACTTATTAAAAAATAATAAAAAACTGAAGTTGACTGTAGAAAAACTTATTTATTTATGACAAAAAAAATGCAAATTGTTCTTATTAAGAAACCAAACCTTATCTTGACGGTGGTGACGGAAGTGGAAAATCCACAAAAAAAAAATTCACTGTCATGTACACCACAAAACCCTTATTTCTTGCCGTCAACATGAATGTGCACCAAAAAACACCACTTTCACTGCACAATATTTAATCGAATACAATTTTTAATTTATTAAAATAAAAGCTAATCTTCGCCATTAAAGCCAATTGCCTCTCTTTTTTAAATAAAATTGACTTTGTAGGGTCCTATCTAACTTGTTTTGCGCATGTGTATTTTTTGTGACATGTTATACAACCACTCAAATCTCTTTGGAAAAATGCCTACATTTTGTATGAATTGAATGAATATGAATTGTAATTTCTTTTTCAATTAGAAAAACAAACAACAGGGCAATTATGTTGAACGGGTCATTAATGAAATTTCATACAATACTACTGCCGTTTTCCAGGGTAGTAATGTATTACTTAGTGTTGCCTTTTCCGATGATTAGAGTAAAATTAATGAGTAGTTTGAAGAAAAATATTTTAATAGATATATGTAGGTATTTTAATACAGTATCAGAATCCCAAGAAAATCGAGAGAATAGGCACGTCCAACGTCTTTCCTGTTTTTTTTCTGAAGCTATTCAGGTATTTGCGTCTGAAAGACATCATCTCAAGGATTCTTCCACTATGCTGAGCTTACGATGGATCCTTAACTTTAAGGAGTTAGGGAGTTAGTCTTTAGATATAAAAGGTACGTATTGACTCTCAGTTAGGTATATTCTTTCAAGTTGACTTAGAGAGCTATTTTTTTTTAAATGTAATGTTGTGTGTTTTATTTTATTGCTACTAAGTTGGCAAACAAGCAAACTGCCCACCTGATAGTAAGTGGTAACAGTCACCTATAATACATGTGGTTCCTGTGCGATTCGCAGTAAAACTGCAAGCCCCACAAGAACCACAGTGTACGTTGCCAACTTGTGACATCAGATGTAAAGTCACGGTACCCAGTAATTTCAGTGCCATATCTTACCCTTCACACCGGAACACAGCAATGCAAGCACTGCTGATTTGCGGCAGAAATAGGTAAGACGGAGGTATTTTTATCCTTGCCTTAGCAAGCATCAAAAACGATAGTATTTTTGTTTTTAATTATATCCCAATTTTTGTGACAGGTATCTCTGGCAGGTATGTCATCCATCATATTATTAGATGAATTCGAAACAAGCTCAAACCTGTTTTTGATGTGCTACCATCATCAACGCTGGCCAAGTGCGGGTTGGTCGACTTCACACACAACCTAAGAATTTCTTTACACGTGTGTGCAGCAGTCGGCGCGCCGGCGCGCTACTTAGTGGTAGGTATTTATAACGCTGCATTGCGTGAGTGACAGGGGCGTGCATGTACTAAACAAGATTATCAAGAAGAAAGCCACAAATCGCTATGAATATCAGGCAACCGTATTAGTCTCTAAGCAAACTGGTTTTAAAATATTAATTAATATTCTACCACCTTAGGCCTGTAAGAAAACTCGGGAAGTACTACACAGCTAGCGTTCTTTACCATGATGACTTTACATTTGACGACATGGTTAGCGCACAGAGTTCGAGTGATCGCTGTCTACGCAACTGGTCGCGGGTTCGATTCTCAAATATTTTTAACCGACTTCAAAAAAGGAGGAGGTTATCAATTCGGTTGTATTTTTTATGTTTGTTACCTCATAACTCCGTCATTTTTAAACCGATGTCCAAAATTATTTTTGTATTCGATAGCGTATAGAGCAAGGGTGGTCTCATGGTCACCAAAGTCAGGATCTGATGATGGGATCCAATAATATAAGAATAGGTACAGACAACATCACACTTCTATATTGAAGTCGGTGTCAAGTTTTAACACTTTCTAGGAGATTATCGTTTGGCGCCGACTTCAATACAGAAGTGTGATGTTGTCTGTACCTATTCTTATATTATTTTTAAGTTTTCAGTGTTTTTGAAGTCAGTTTTTATTTTTGTAAAATATTTTTTTGTAGTTACGGGACAAATATTATGTATGGAATACAGAAATATGTTCCGGTCTGGGCGTATGTGCATGTGATATGTAATATATTCTATGTTTGTAACTTTGATGACACGGTTAGCGCAGAGGTCGAATGATCGCCTACTGCGCAACGGGTCGCGGGTTCGATTCCCGTACGGGACAAATATTTTGTATGGCCTACAGAATTTTTTTCCGGGCTGGGCGTATGTACATGTGATATTCTATGTTCGTAACTGCACCCACAACACAGGAGAAAATCTTAGTGTGGGGCGACGTTTTCAAAAAGAAAAAAACTGCACCTACGACACAGTTGAAAATCCTAGTGTGGGCCGACGTATTTATATAAAAACACTTTCATTACTGAGTGACTGACAGATTACGCACAGCCGTAATTAAAAGGCACAAAAAGCGGAAATTTGACATGTATGTTGGAAATTCGCCATCTAAGGGGGTAAAACTAAAAAATAATAGTTTGTATGGAACCTCTATGACATTTATGCGGGCGAAGCAGCGGGCAAAAGCAAATATTTTATAAAGTTTCACAAAATTCCGCTGATCAGATATTTTCTTTTAATACAATGAAGTGATCTTTACATAAATCGAACGGAAATTTATGTTAATTATTTTTTACTTTTTTATAATCAACTCACGCTTGACCATAAAAGTTACGAAATTTAAAAGATTCCTAAAATACTGTTTTACTGTTCATAATCATATATAATACATAGGCTTGAATAAAACTCTATTATTTAGCTACATGTATAATGTGCTGTTGATTCTACCTTCTAAAGCTTTGATGCAAGGCGTTGTGAATAAAGGGGGTAACATTAAGTATTTAAAGGAATTCAGCAATAAAGTTTTATAGGAAACATTATTTTGAACCTATAAATCGTTGCATATTTACTTGAAGAAATTATCATACTGGTTTATTAACACTGCACTGTGCTATATGGCCGCGGCAGTAAAATATAAATATTTGGGAAATAAATATTTACCACTTTTCTTTCAGCATTTTTTGTATGCATTTGATTTAACATTTCGTCTTCGACTTCTTTTATTAGCGATTTTTACACATAAAATAACTTATAGAAAAAAAGAACGAAAAACATATTTTTTCACACATAAAATAATTTAGGAACAAGGATTAAAATAGTTTTCTCCTTTATAATACCTAATCCATTATTTACACTATTCACCATATTACTACACTAATCTATAATAATAATGAAAGTTAACAAAATAAACGCAAACTGCAAAATTAAAATTCGATCGTAAAGAAACACGTAATATATTTTTTTGCGCCCGCGACACGAAGCGACGTGACCATACCCTGAGACGACTTGGCGAGTACTGTCTTATATGGAGCGCGATTGCAACCAAGCGAAATTATAGAATTTTCGTCATTTTCCTAAATATTTTATATGACATCAAAAAATCTGTCTTCACAGTTCACTAGATAATAACGAACTACATGTTTTGGTATAACTTTTATACTGTTTTATGTATATTTCTATTTCAAATCGTGGTTTTAGTTTTTGATTTAGACTTATGTTTGTATTTTTTTTCTATCGAGTGAAATGGAGTAAATCGTGTTTCTGCTTTCACAGTTCACTAGATTATATCTTCAAGTTTAAGGTGTGTGAATTTCAGAATTGTGGGTTCTAATATTATCCAGATCTAGACGTTCTAAGATCGGCAAATTTGGGAAATCCTCGCCCTAAACTTAGGCCGGTTGATGTCGGTTGTGACGCGTTAAATACGACACGCAATGACGTCGTAGTCGATTCGGCGCGCTGTACTCCATGATGCGGCATGTAGTAACTAGGTATCTGATTACTCAATGCCAATCGCATATGACCTAAATTTAAATATTCTGCCATAAATGAATTGTAATCAACTGCTATTTTTTCTTGTTTATGAAGTTTTCTTTCGACTTGAAAAAATTCTGCTAGGGCCTTTGATTTTGATAATCCTAATTTAGATTCTATATCTGAATGTAACGGGAGACGCACTTCATACCGACCATCTGTCTTCCGGGTTGTAGTTGAATCATAAAATTCGAGGCATCTTTGATCTTCTTCAGACATATCATTGTTTTCATGAATATCTTCAAGTGACCAGAAGCGTTGTATATCGTCAACATTTAGCATCAAGACGTTACACTGATAAGACTTCACGTTACCGCAGAGTATCCAACCTAACCTAGTCTGCTGTGCTATCGGAGTTGAGTTGCCGGGATTAATGATACCGTCCATCATGATTGATGCGTAAACATCAGCTCCTAATAATAAGTCGATTGAACGACTTTGATAAAACTCTGGGTCTGCTAATTGTATATTTTGAATATAGGGCCATGAAGGTTTGCTAAATGATTGATTTGGTAAATTATTTACCGCTTGCTTCATGATAAAAACATCGACTTTCATTGAAAACTGTTCGTAAATTGATTTTATGTTGATATTAATTACACCTTTGCAATTATTTTCGGTAGACCCTACTCCTACGATTATGCCCTTGCATCGCTTCCTCCGCAAGCCCAAAAGCTGAGCTGCATTCTCAGTAATGATCGACGTCTGTGACCCTTGGTCGATGAGGGCACGCATGATGTGTTCAGTTCCATCTTGGGCTTCAACCTTGACCCGTGCTGTTGCTAGTAAAACCTCTTGAGTGTCGTCCTGTAAGATGCTCATACTATTTTTTGGAATGACTTTGCTAGATGCGCTTGGCATTACGTCATTTGATTTTACCGTAAATGCCTCGTGTAAAAGAGTGTTGTGGTCGCCTTTACAAAGCCGACAACGTTTGGTTGAAAAGCACACCTTACCTTTGTGATCATAGAGACAGTTTTTGCAAAATAATAATTTATTTATTGTTTCCCGCTTCATGTCGGGTTGAAATTCGATAAAGGTGTTGCAATTGAATATGGCGTGTTCTTTGTCACAAACTGGGCATTTTTGTAATGAAGGTCGATTAATTTTGCAAGTTGAATTATAACTTTTAGTAAATTGATTTCCTGATGGATTAAAAAAATGATATTTTTTGATATTTGATGTTGATGGTATTGGTCGATGCTGCGTTTGATGATGTTGATTAATTTTGGAGTTATCAGGTTTTCTTTTTGATGATTCCAAGGCCGTGAATTTTCCCTCCAAAAATTCCAAGAACTCTTGAAGCGAAGGTAACCCTCTCGGGTTTTTTAGCGATTCTATATAATCGTTATGAGTGTCGGAATCTAATTTTTGCGAAATGAGATAAACAATCAAGGGGTCCCAGGTAGTAGTGTCTACACCCAGGTTTTTTACGGCATTTAGACACTCATTAATCCTATCATGAATACGCTTAATGCTTGATGCTGATTGTACTTGCATATTCGGTATATTCGTCAAGATATTCATGTGTGAGTTGAAAATTAATTTTGTGTTGTTATACCTTTGATTAAGGATCTCCCACGCAACTTGATAATTATCAGATGTTATATGTAAATGTTGAATTAATTTTTCAGGCTCGTTGCGGAGTTTACTTTTGAGGTATTGCATTTTTTGTGCGCTGGGTATGGACCTGTTGTTATGAATGATCTCAGTGAATAGGTCCTTGAAGGATACCCAGCTATGATAATTTCCGCTGAAAATTGGTACATCTACTTGAGGAGTTGATCTCTCTCTGTGGCACTCTGCCCACATTTTTGTATTGATTTGCTTTTTTATCTCGATATACTTTAGCTCGTATTTACCGAATGCTTCTTCATATTCCAAATCTTCTTCGTACATTTCACTGTCGATTTCCCAGTGTAATGTATCGATAGTTGACCAACGCGATGTAATTGATTTTAATACGTCATCGAATTCCCACTTCTCCTTAAGAGATTCAAGGTCGATGTTGTTTAATGTTCTGGCGAATGCTTTAAAATTACTTCTTTGCTTTCTCAACATCTCCTCCAGCCTACTACTCGTTCCTCTTGATTTTGAAGGGTCCATTTCCGATCGTTGAGAATCTGATACATGATGTTGCTGATTGGTTCCCGATGTTTGCGCTATGGTACCGGGAGTTAACAACGGAGTAGCTGGCCTTAAAAGTGATTTTTCTTTGGGTTCGCTTGGCAAATATTTTTGAATAAACGAGCGTGCGTCGTTGTAATAATCTAAAGTTCTGTTATAACAGTTGCTTGTAAAATACTCGTGACTATTATCGTTATATTCACATAATTTAATATGGTTACATTGGAATTCTTGCCAATAGGATTCCAAAGTGCTTAATCGCTTTTTTACAACAGCCGGAGTTTTACGCTCCGCACCATCTTTCTTAAAATTAACAAAAAGTTGCTCAATCGCACCCATAAGCTGATTTTGGTTTGCCAGAAGATCTTCCATAATGATTTGTAAAATATGTAGGTACTGACTCACCGAAGTTGCTGGTTACTCACGTCACGCGCAAGGTCCAATCCACGTCACAATCAAAATTTCACACGCGAAAAGGTCCTGCTCATGCGGAAGCTCGAAGGACCATAAAGATGTATGGTTCACACCACACAGCTTGTAGATGATAGAAATAAAAGAGTATATACAACTGATTGATATATTGTATAAACTGATAGATTAATTAACTGCTAAAATGCTATGATAAAATGCTGATGATAAATGAATCAAATTATGCTGAAATGCACTTTGTACGTTGAAACCGTACACTCTGCTTTCTTGTCGCGCTCGCCTGCGGCTCGCGCACAGTATCGCCTCGTACGCGATGACCGACAGCGCGCTCGTATCATAATGTACTATTATGGTATCATATAATTTTTTTCTCAAAATAGCATTTTTATTACAAGGTATTATTTACTGGTGACACCTGTCCCGGTATCTTGCAAGTCTTTGACCCACTTCCCGGTTTCCGATTGAGCTGAAATTTTGCATGCATATTATCATCGCGTGATAATGCAATATTATCATGATATGGATCTGATCTAATACTGGAGCTGGAAGGTGCCCATAGGAACTCCGAAATAAAATGACACAACCCCATCGAGTTTGAGCTCGTTTGATTCGTATTGACGAGTAATAAAAGCTTGTATTTATTTTTTTTAATAATTTAACTTGTTTTACATTTTTATTGAGGTTTCACAGTGTACATCATTATCGGGTCTGGATAAAAATGTATGATGAAATATAAGAATTAAACCAGAGGCTAAAGTAAGTAGGTCTATTATCAAACAAATGAGAAAATACGTTTCACTAATCCAGTCAATTGGACTGTTAAAGTGAACTATTGGGTATACATACTCGTACATATAGGGATTTCTCATTAGAAAATTCAAAAATCAAAGCGATCTTCAAGACCATCTTCTGAACGTCAAAATACAAAAATAATGTTTTGTAGTAGGTGAAAAACTTGGGTAAATATATAGAAGTTACCCAGGGCTCAGTAGCTTTTGTAAAATTTTACAAAAGCTTCGATTAAAATGTACATGAAACGTGGAACTATTTATTTCTGAATGCAATTTTTATGTGGTTTCCTTCGACCTGACCTGTCATAAGTGGTTTATGATGCCATAAAGCCGTGGCGGAATTTTTACCGCGGACCCTCTGGCGATGAGGAAATTCCACGGCATTGTCCAAGAAATTCTTTAACTCCATATTAAATCGCTCGCGTTTAAGTTTGACGAGTAGACAGTTTTGTTATGAATGAAATAGGCGAGAAAATTATTTATTATTCTGTCCTATTTATTGATAGTTAACTGTCTTATTAATTAAATACCTTTGAAATAGGGTCTGCACATGATGTCAGAGTGATTTCCAGCCATAAGGGTGGTAAGCGTGTGAAATCAAAAGTGCTTCATGTTCCGCAGTAGTTAGAATTCGACAAGGCTCGGTTAATTCCTTAAGAGGATTGTGAAGCTGTAAATTTTCATACAAAAAGCGATAACGCTTTTCTCCCTCTAAACATAGTCCAATTTTCATAATTTTTGGAAATCTTGTAGATATAATGAAAAACTAGGTTTGTACGTTTTGATTTTGAAGAAATATTGCTCAGAATATAAGTTATTAGCATCTAAATATCTATATTTTCGACTTAAAAACTACCTTGAGCATTTTTGTCTTTTTTTGACTAAATTATACTGAATTACAAAAAAAGCAAAACGTACAAACATAGATTAAGGTATACTGAATCTAATGACACCAAAAGCGTCTAATTTCATAAAGGTTTAGGGGGGTAAAACAGTTATCGCCCGAAACAATATTTCAAACAGGAATTGTAGGCAATTTCGACCATTTCTTGCAACTCTCTCTATCGCACGATACGGGTCGGGGGCAGGGGTACAATGTAGTGATAGTGATGTGACATAATGTTATCGTAGTTATTGTCGCTTAGAAAGTAATATCGATATATCGATCAATAGTGAAAGTTATTACTCAAGTCGGAACTATTAATCTTCACAAATACCTTATACATAAAAAAGTAAATATCTTTTTGAATACGTTTATTGATTTTAGTGTTTTATTTTAAAGATTTTATTTCAATACAAATTTCCTTATTTAAGGGTTAGCAGCCTGTAGCCTGTTAACTTTATTGTAAATTCCCAAAACCAAAAAAGGAAAAAAATGTAAGTATGTAAGTAGTTGTTTGTTATAATAAATATGTGCCATAAAGAAACCAACTCAAAATAAATTCGTATTTTGTTTCTTGTGATAGGTATTTGTTATGCAATGTATGAAGTTGGAGCAGCTAAAAACGTGTAATATACTATGCAAGTAGCGTTATTTTTAATATAATTTTATTTGAATTTTATTCCTCTAAAGCTGGGCTCTAAGGTTTTACTCGCGTTATGGAATCTACGATTGTATAAAAAATACAAACGACAAAGTATCTAAATAATATACGAGTATGTAGGGTAGGCAGGGTAGGCTTATATGGGAAGAAGGTACCCTTCGTACGGTTTTGAAATTTTTTTTTCATTCTAACTATAAAATTTAAAGCAGCTGATTACATATACTAATAGGTATTTTTAACCGACTTCAAAAAAGGAGTTTCTCAATTCGATGCGTATGTTTTTTTTGTGTATGTTACGCGATTACGCCGCCAATTGCAGACCGATTTTCAAAATTATTTTTTTATTCTCAAAATTATACTCCAATGGTGGTCCCACGGTTACCAAAGTTAGGATCTGATGATGGGATCCCATAAAAATGGAGGGAAATCCTTAAACTTTTAGGTGCGTCCTACGTGTTTTTTTTTTAATAAAAACGTCGCCCCTCACTAGGATTTTCTCCTGTGTCGTGGGTGACACAGGAGAAAATAGTAATAGTAGTAGTTACAAACATAGAATATCACATGCACATACGCCCAGACCAGAACAAATTTCTGTAGGCCATACAAAACTTCTGTCCCGTGCGGGAATCGAACCCGCAACCTGCTGCGCAGTAGGCGATCGCTCGACCTCTGCGCTAACCGTGTCAACCGTTTTGTATGTTACGCGATTACTCCGCCAATTGTGGACCGATTTTCAAAATTCTTTTTGTATTCGGTAGAGTATAATCCTAGGGTGGTCCCTAGGTCACCAAAGTCAGGTTCTGATGATGGGATCTTATGAAAATCGAGGGATACCCTAATTTAATTAGGGTTTCTTTCACTAAAAAGTTAAACAAAAAAAAATATTTTACAAAAAATAAAACTGACTTTAAAAACACTGAAAAGTTAAAAATAGTGTAAGAATAGGTACAGACAACATTACATTTCTATATTGAAGTCGGTGCCAAACGATGATCTCCTAGAAAGTCTTAAAATTTGGCACCGTCTTCAATAATGATGTGTGATGTTGTCTGTACCTATTCTTATATTATTTCTCACTTTTCAGTGTTTTTGTAGTCCGGACGAACCCGACGAATCGAACCCCGCCGGACAGACCTCCCGATCAACATCCGGTGGCCTCAACCACTAGACCACGGAGGTGGTAAAATTAGAATTCTAAGACTATTAGTAACTACCCAAGATTAGTGTATAAAAATGAGAGTTATTTTTAGTTTGATGCATAATTATTACTTTATATTTTTTAAATCCCTGCTCCTATTTAGTTTGTATGTAAAAGTATTAATTTATGTATCTAAAATAATAGATTTTTTATTTATTTTTAAGTTAACAAGAGGTCTGTTCTTGTTTAAACAATTGTAAATGTCATTTTATGTTTAGTGTTTATTTTTTTCATAAAAGGATCCATTATTGATTCACATCTCAAATGAAAATCATTTTAATCCATATAACACACATCTTACAAAAAGTCATTTTCTTTAGACAGGTAAATGTACGATAGATAAGTACTTTCATAACAAATAACAGCTCAGTCCTAGAAAGTAGGACTTGGTAGGGATACCAAGTAAGTGCCTACACTATAAATTTCAAAGGAATACTGAAATAATTTACGAAACTTATCTACTAAAATATTATAAAGAAAGAAGATTTGTATTTTTGTTTGTAATGAATTAACTCAAAAACTAGCTCACTGGGAAGTCTCGGCGTAATTATTGTTAAAATGATTTTTAGAAATAAAGCTATTTTTATTTATTATATTTTTTATTTTTAAAAACTACTAGGCTGATTTAAAAAAAAATTTTGACTAATAGAATGCTACATTATCACTGAGTAATATAAGGTTATAAAATAATTTTTCATACGGGAAAACAAAATTCCCTCACGAAAAACGAAAATAACGAAGGCAAAGTTGCGAGCGGAAAGGCAGTCAGGAATACCTAAGCAACGCAAAACATTACAAACGGTAAAATAATGATCTCGAGTTCTCGCGCCGAGCCGCCGAGGAGTCGCGCGCTGCTGTCGTTGTGTGCGTGAGAATTTGCGTGTGTTGTATTTGTGGTGTAAACGCCAGACAGGAGGCCGAGCGGTGTGAAACAGATAGCATTTTAGAAAATACCTACTCGCGCCGCGCACGATTACTTCACAATCCTCTTAATGCTGTTCCACAATATTTATATTGTAGTTCATAGAGAACGTCCTTTGTTATGCAGACGGCAGCATCGGATTGTTTTCTAGATTACCGTGCTGAAGAGACGGGAAAGGGAAAATTAGATACTTTAGTCTAAATGTGCGTTTAAAACAAATGAACAGAGCTAGGGGCAAGAACAAGAGCATCCTTTCCTGATCTTTTAGTGTAAAGGAAAGCTCGTTTTGAGCGTTTACACCAAAAGATCAACGAGCAAGAATGAGAACTAGAATTCTTGCACAATAGATGTTTAGATTAGCCGAATAGCTAGAAAACAAGAACGCTTTGAAGTGACCGCACCGAGAACCGACCGAGCGCATCCGAACATGCAAGAGCGCTCTTAGCAACTGTTCGCACGCTCTAGGGCTGTTTATATCAAGCGCGCGAGCATTCCTGGAACATTCCATAGAATCTTTAAGAACGCCGATAGAACAACGAAAAAATGCTCTGCATCTGTTTACATTAAAAGAATTTACTAGAGTGGGGGAAGAATGAGCATTCGAATTCCAGTCCGATGACGTATTAATTCCTCATTAGGGTCGCTTTGATGATACTTAAAGAAGTTGTTCAGATTGTCAAGTTGAACAACTTTCACTATCACTACGTAATTGCGAAAAAAAATCAGCTATTTCATGATTTTGTTATAGTATATCTTATAATACGTCTATAGTACTCGTACGTCATAATAATATAATGCGGCGCGTACGGCGCGTGCGGATATGTGCGTAAGAGTACATATAAATAAACATAAAATAAACTAAATAAAGTTCGAAATCACTTCCTATCCATAAATCCTTAGCTAAATCAGTCCTTCATCGTCTATATTTAGCTACTTCTGCACCCATCCCCGATTTGAATTTCCTTTATGTATTTCCCGGTCCAAGGTTGCCTGGAAGAGATTGCTTATTAGCAATAAGGCCGCCTGTGTTTTACATCTGTGTTGTTTTTGAAAATTTCCTGTTTCTATATCTTTGTGTGCAATAAAACGTTTATTATTATTAAAGAGCATATTATTATAGGGTGTGACTACGGATCGGTTGTGCAATTAGATATAGATACTCGTAATAGACTATTATCTAAGACAGACATAGCCAATTGCAGACGTCTCGAACTGTCAATGGGCGCTATTAGTGGCGTCTCCGGAAGCCTATTACATTCATTTATCAGGATTACTGGTACAAAATGCGCCTGATTTATTTCAACGTTACAATATTAATATAAATTCCATTAATCCGGGCTTTGCCGTGTGACGCGGTACGGAAATCGCTCTGGGGAATGCCTCCCGACACTCCGAAACTTGTTTGAAAAAGGGGGAAAAGAAAAAAAATTTCTGCAAGTGTAGTCCGATTTTCTTTTTTTTTTATGTTGGATGTTGTTTGTCATAGAAACTAAAAAAAAACACATGCACATACGCCCAGACCGGACCAAATTTCTGTAGGCCATACAAAATATCTGTCCCGTACGGGAATCGAACCCGCGACCCGTTGCGCAGTAGGCGATTACTCGACCTCTGCGCTAACTGTGTCGTCAATCGTCATCGTCGTCTTTAGTACAAGATGCGATTCCATTTTGAGGTTTGCGTTAGAACAGCGAAATTAGTTATACCTATGTCTAATGAATGTGCGAAGACGTGTATTGGTGCTAGAGCTAATGTCAAATTCATTTCCGTTAAGTCTACAACGAAATCTTGAGGGTCGTTTTTTTTATACAAACGTAGTCCCCTGATTCCCTCCTGGATGATGGCAACTTTTTCTTTCAAGAAAATCTATAGCTACTATGAGTATGTTCCTATGTTTCCCTATTTTTTCTTACGATAATTAATAAAACAGATGTAAACCTACAAAAACCTAAAAGATAGGCCAGATTTTCCGCTATACTAAAATACAAAGGACATTGCTCTGTGTCCATACATTGTTCGCCCCAATACCAACAGCAGTGAAAAAATGCTTTTCGTATAATAAGTCATTACTAAATACTGTACGTCCACATCAATTACTACGGACAAGCTTCGAAATCGAATTATATATCAAAATGAATAAGATTTTGAGGTTAGTTGAAATAACACTTTATTTCGTTACAGCAATACCTACATTATAGTCCATACCTATACAATAATAAAAATAAAAATTATTGGAATCAATCAAAGTGCTTTATTATAGCCACGTAGTAAAAACAAGGAATCTCGAAATTATAAAGCAAGTCAAAACAACGAACTAGCAAGCGACAGCGCGGTATGAGTAGTCAATTGACGTGTGTTAACGTTGTAAATTGTGAAAGAAGTTATGAAAACATAATTTATACAAATAAATAATTGTCCATATCTACATAAAATCGACTCAATTCTATTCAATCGAGCAAAGGTAACAACAACCATTCGTGTATTTTACTTAGTTTGGTTTTGTTTCTGAAAGTACTTTTAAATATTTTTGATTTGTCCGTCGAAAACATATATTTGTTATGAGTGTTATAAAATATGCATATAATTATGACGTTAATCAAATCTTTGTTGGTCATGGGGTGATTTTCGACATTGTCCTTTGACGAGATTATATGAAAAAAAGCAAAGCACAGAAACAGGAGGATACAGGGGACAACAAAACGTCTATTTTGTTTGTGTACTTCTTCGGTCCAAGCTGCAGTTACCTCCATCGCGCTGGTTGATCAGTCAGGCACAGTGTGACATCAATACATTTTACAACCACCCATTGTTGAACTCTCCCGCCCTTCAACACCGTTTTTGTTTCAAGTTCAACACTAAGGGCGAGTGAAACCTCTCAAGGGTTATTAGTTTATTTATTTATTTATTTTTGGCACAGTAACAAAATACAAATTAGTGACTATTAACAAAATGTGAAACGAGTAAAATAACTTTAAATTTGTACCTCGATGACAACTGCGCACAACATGCACTTTTTATATTATTACTAATAGTGTGGCAATCATGCCGGAATCCTTTCTTATATACTATAGATAGATAGAAATATTAAATTCCAACTCTAAATTACAGCTTTAAATTACAACTTCAAATGTGCCAGTTCTCCCAGGTTTTCTTTGATAGCCCTGACAAATGCTTTGGGGCTCTGGTGAAATATGTCGAGCTCTCTACACAGTTCATTATAAAGCCTACAACACCGTATTGAAGGGTTGTTACGTGACACATTACTTTTTGCTAGAGGTGTGTAAAGGTGTGCCTAACTAGTATGTAGAAAACAACAATTGTTTGCTACTACAAACAAATGTTGTTTTCTACATACTAGTTAGGCATACATAATCTTCAGCATTGCGAGGGATTTGAAAACACTGTACATTTTCGAATTATTTGCCTTCGTACAGAACATACATATCAGGTTTACTAGCTGTGCCCGCTAACTACGTTTCGCCATAATATTTGGAGGGCCATCCTTATCACCTAGGGGTATAAAAAATAAAGTAGACACAAAAAAATTCATAGAAATCGGTCTTACCGTTTTGAAAGAGTTCGATAACGCTGTGACACGAGATTTTTATATATTACGAGTAGACTAACCATGCCCGCGAATTATGTTTCGCCTTAAAAGTTCAAAGAAAAAACTGTAAATCTACTTTCCCGCGGGAACTATTTACTTTTCCGGGATAATAAGTAGCCTATATGTTAATCCCTGTCGTAATTCGTCTACCTACAAAATTTCATCCTAATCCATTCGGTAGTTTGTTTTTGGTAGGTAGAGTAACAAACATTACACCCATCCATACTCACAAACTTTCGCGTTTAAAATATTAGTAAGGATTAATAGTTCATTTGAATTTGAGAAATTAGTTCCGTTGAATTTTTATAGTTTTTTTTCTTACATGGAACAGGGGGACATGGGATTTCGGGTGGAGTGTGAAATATATTCTCCTGTAACGCGCCTCCTGTAGCGCCGAATGAACAATCGGCCGGCTAATGAGTAATGGCTTAAAACAGTTAAAGGAAGCGTTTCACCTACATTGGTACCCCGTAGCCTGAAGTAGCCATATAAATCACAATAGGGGACGATAAAGATTTGTGTTAGGGCCGCACGCGTGCCCCGCCCCTGACGGACGTGCCCTTTGTCTGCGGCTCTCAGAACGACTCTAATACCACCACGACTTAGCTTTTCAGACGAGTTGACCTAAAAGTGCCTACTGCCGGTGTAAGGTTGGTTCAAATTCTGAAATATTTGTTTTGCTTCAATAAAGCTCAACACTGGTAGTTTCCTTTATTTATTGGATGGGGATTTCTAAGCTTCCTGTGGGAATTTTGAAAATCCTTCTTTAGAGGGCGCCTACATTAGCCATCGAAAGCCTGTACTGAATTTCATGTTTCTAACTCTAGTAGGTTTGGCTCTTTTTTATGGTAAGTGGTATAACAGCCACCTATAATACATGTGGCTCCTGTGTTATTCGCAGCAAAACTGCAACCCCCACAAGAACCACGGTGTACGTTGCCAACTGGTGACATCAGATGTAAAGTCACGGTACCCAGTAAAATGTAAGCACTGCTGCTTTGCTGCAGAAATAGGTAAAACGGAGGTACCTAAGCAGGCGACCCTGTTACCGGCTCTACATTAATACCTCAGTTAGTCACTCACTAAAGCCTTTTATCAAACAGATAGACCTCAAATTCAAAATTAAATAGTTTTATTCAATATAAAACTCAAATTCTAATTTATAAATCTTTATTCTATATAGACCCTTAGTCGACCGAGAAGTCGCAACGCGGCATGGAGGCGTGCGCCGCGCCGGGCTGGCTCACGGCAGCAATCGTGTTATGTGTAGAGCCTTTATAGACACTTATTGTCCTCATACAAAATTAACAAAACTTGACCCTAAATACATGTGTGAATTTCTCGCAAAGGCTCTCTTGCGAGAACAACAGGCAAGAAACTCGGAAAGTCCATTTTATTGTCACCACTTTTAAATTGCCATCATTACAATAGTAGTTTTTCCACACACATAATAATATTTTGATTTTATAAGGCTACCAATTTGGGGATGAGAGATGCTCGCCTCAGATGAGCAGACCGACGAGGTCGTGGTAGGGTTTCCATTTACCTCGTGTGGTAGCGACGCTTCCCTTCAACGTGCCTTCGCTATACACGGATATTTTTTTTATTACCCTGGAAAATTTAAGGGACGCTTCACGACATGGTATTAGAATGATTTAAATATGAATAAAAAAATAACTCTCCTACTAAACTTGACAAAATTTACACGCTTCAGTTACGAATCCTTAAGAAAATTGTACCCAATCACATCAAGAAAAAAATCAATAATGATTATAATAAATTATTTGAATATTGTAACATCTTACCCATCCATGAAAAATTAAAACTTACCTTATTAAATGAAGAATACTTCAACAAAAATATAAAAATTATTAAGCAATTTAATCCTAATAGTATGAGAACTCGTAGCACTACAAATACAGTGTTAGTATTGCCAACCTATACAAATTTGTATGGAAAACGTAAATTAAACTACATTGTTCCCTATCTCATTAACCAGTTGCCAATTTCATTAAGGGACCAACTCACGGTTTTGAACTTAAAATATAAATTAAAACATTATTTCCTACAAACCCTACGAACTAATTAATAAAAGGGACATAATAATAATGAAACACTTATAATAATAATCATATATGCAGCCATTATCCATAAATAAAAACTCCATGCTATGGGTGGGAACAACTAGGCAGGGCGCAAATAGCACCGTTGGTGCTGCATTGCAGGCAAGCCTTATGCTTGTTTACCTTTATGACATCAAATAAATATAAATTTATAATAGTATGCGTGTGTTTCATACTAAACTTACACATTTAAAGTAGTTAATTGAGCATTTATCTGTGTAGGTAATTGTTTTAATTAATTGTACGTAATCAATTCATCTAATAGGTATGTAACAATATTTATAAGTAATATAATTAATTAATTTAATTTTTATTTATAATTATATATGATTTTATGTACAAAGAAGTATTGAATAAAACCAACGTTAAATAAGATCAAACTAGGGTCACACTGTGTGGGATGCGATGTCAGACAACCTCCTTGTGGTGCACCCTCGTCAGACTATCAGCAGATTCTCTGCCGCGGGCTGATAGTCTGACGAGAGGACCCCCATGGAGGGGAGGCCGGGTTCAACCTGGCGAGCCACTTCGTGTGGTCACCCGCTTTATGCGGGGAAGGGCGAAGTTCTTGTGTTAAGAAGAGGTGTGGCTTTCGCTGGAAGTCGATTTCGGCTGGCGGAGGTGAGGCGATTCTTATTGATTCAGGGGTCAGCGGGAATAAGGCCTGGCTGTTGTCCCCTTCCCCCTGTCTTGTGACGGACGGAGGAGCTGCTGGGGGGGTTTTTAGTGGGTAGGCCCGGGCCGTGTACAGTCTGGGGAGTCCCACATATCCTCGTGGTTTGGCTCGACCACGAGGAATGCTTAAATGCATTTACCCCCTCCCAAAAAAAAAGGGTCACACTGTATAACACACGTTGGTTCTGTGATAGCGTATGAGACAAACATATTCATTGCCTTCGCGCATCGATTTTTTTTGTTACTTTACTTTATATAAAAAATAGTACCTGTACGCATTTACTTAATGTTACAGTAATATAGTAGAATAGTTTTCGTTATTAGCATTCATTTGTAATAAATAGTTCCATATTGTTTGAGTTTTTATGACACAGAGTGGATGTCACAACTCTGTGGAGTGGCTGTATAATGTATGGATGTATGGATAAAAGGTATGATGTCTCTGTATTTATGGGTTTATATTCATATAATAGCTGTAAAATATTAATGTTCATAAGTTAAGAGTAGTATGGCGTATCAACCATAATTTCTAGTAATATTATATATATTTTTTTCGATTCATGTAAAATTTTTCCCAATTGACGACTCTGGTGCACGGTAAAACTTGCAAAAGTTTATGTTTGCACCTTTGTTAACCACCATAAGCTTAAACATGTTATTGTAATAAATAAATAAATAATAATAAAAACTTAATTTTATATAATTTTTCTAAAAAATCCAATAAATGCTGCTTTATTTGAGAGCAGCATTTTTAGAATTATATTTTTATTATTTTTTAAATGTTTTATTTCATTTTTTTATATAATAATGGATGTGTCCTGAAGCGACCCTAAAATTTTCCAGGGTGATAAAAAAATAACCGTGTCTAAGGTGTTACTGAAGGCACTGAGGTTGTGGAGTCTCACACGCCTTTGCCCCTATAAGGGGTCTGGCCGGCATTCCCCTCGTAAATCAAGTCAGATAGAGTACGGGATCGTAGTATGTCGTACCTATTGTGAGAAAAATCCAAGAATATATCTCATTTATACCCAGAAATAAAAGAGTTAAGTGCACCAAATATAATGTAATAGAAAAAAAAACTGAACATAGTTACGCCGTTCGGCACATGAACTAAATGGCGATGTTCACTCGCACTCCGCCTCGTGGAGCAAGATGGCGCGCCGCACGTACCGGTAGTGGTAGAAACTGAACACCACCATGAACGAGAAGAAGTAAACAACTGCGAAAGACAGACGATAAGTGGGTTAGTACAATAATGAAATTAAGGCGAGGTTTCCCAGGAAATCTACTCCGTGCACGGCGACTGCTTTATTGTAAGGAGTTGATTATAGCTGTTTTGCAACTTAGTCTGCGTTCCCTGGGGAACTCATTAAAATTCAGGATAAAAAGTAGCCTAAGTCCTTTCATGGGACTCTAATTATCTCTATACCAAGTTTCATCTAAATCGCTTCAGCGGTTTAAGCGTGAAGAGGTAACAGAGGGGGAGGGACACACAGACACACTTTCGCTTTTATAATATTAGTATGGATAATCAATTGCATAGCTTCTAATGTCGCTTACGCGCTGTTTTTGCTAGTTACATTTTTATCAAGTTGTCACAACTTGGTTCATAAAATAAATTTATCATCACCTTCGGATAATTAAAAATTAATGTAGAGAATCTCTACATTTTTCCTTAAAATTGTTTGAGAAATGCTCTTTGTTTAAGGTGCTAGGTACTCTCCGTTTTCAGGCAATTTCGATTTAGGCACTGTACCACCTCAAATATAAAACAAACAGTTCTAAAATTCATATTTCATATTGTTGAACATATTATCTAAACATTCTTAAAGATAGATACACTAATAATAATAATTCACACGACAGAAAAAAAATCAAAAGATCACTCTGTTCATTTTTGTGAATCAAAAAATACATCAAATAAATAACATAAAAATCATTAGACGTGTATTTTGATTGTCAAAAAAATTGAAAAAGTACATTTTTTATTTTGTAAGTACCCCAGTTTTCCAAAAATCGATTAAAACGTGTAAAAATTAACGTTTCAGTTCAGTCTTCGCGCGTAAGCGACATTTGAAGCAATGCAATTATCTATATATATAAACGGAGGTGATTGTTAATAAGCTATAGCTGAACCGAAGCCGAACCGTAGCGATCGATCAATTGTGTGCCAATTCCAGAAGCCGAACCGTTGCTCTCGACCAATCCGAACGCTACATTACGAGTATCACGTCATCGAACATTCGGAAGTCAATCTATGCGCTGCGATTGGTCGATCGCAATGGTTTAGTTTCGTTTCGGCTATCACTTCTTAGTAGGTCTCTAAAATGAAATTAATTCTGAGTCTAGAATTTGTTCATCCTTACCTGCGCCTAAGAACGTGAAGAGGCCACTGACACAAGCCAGATTAGCCATGCGGTGTTGCTCATCTTTGATTTTAGCCGCTGAAAGACAGAGACAACCAAATGTACTAAACCTTTTTTATATTTACACCCACTGATGTACCACAACAAATGGACATCGCGTCCGCAGTCAAAATTGTGCAAAAAGAAAAAGAGATACAAAATGCCAAAAGGGCAACATTAGCGATAAGTTGTTTAAAGCAAAATTAAGCACATTGTTTATATTTTTAGATATTTATATATGACAGGGGCTCCCAAACTTTTCCAAGTCGTGGCACATTTAGAAAATTGGAATTTTCGTGAGAAAATTCAAATTTTCTATGTGTCTAATTTTTTTCAATGCAAGTATACGTGCACCGTAGTAAATTTTTTCAATGTATACGTGAAAAGTTCGTTCAACTACTGTATTGAAAATATTAATATGCCAATTCTATTTAGGTTTATTATAACGACATTAAATAGGTAGTGAGTGTTTTTATTCATAATTCGCTTGATAGTTTTGTGTTTAGGACTTACTTTAGTTTAACTAGAATCGGCCAAATTTTTATTAAAAATTTCGTGAAATTATCTAAATAAAACTTTAAAAAATTTCTACACACCTAACTTTTTAAAAGTGTCTCATTTTCAAGAAGATTAGTGTATGCATGCCGTTTTTGTGTGTCCATACCGTCCTTGAAACGCCCACAAGATCGGCCAATCTTCACGATGGCTAGGGACATTATTCCCATCCACACCATAACCGCCACCAGGAGATATACCTAGGAGATTAAAACTGAATTAACGCTACATCCGACTGTGTGTGTTGTGTGTATTCCAAATTTAATAGTACGTTACATGTGTACATTACGATATAAGTGCGTTATGGTGGTTATAACTCACGAGGCGAAATTTCAGCTCAAGCGGTAAGGCGAGGGCGTAATACGACTGCGTGTAACCAATATACGCACGTATATGGTACGACTTTTTTCAACACACTTGTGAGGAAAAATATTATCTTATTTAATCAAAAACCGATTTTTTTGATTTAATCATTGTTAATTTGTAGACAAAACTAAATAATGTTATGAAAATTAATGTTTATTTACAATATTTTAAGAAATAGAGTTTATTTATTAACCAAAATATTTACCTACTGTTTTTGAGGCAACTCTTTGCTGATTTAATTTAATTTTACACTATAGATTTTTTTTTAACACTTTTTCGATAAATAATGTATCCAAATTCTTACGATTAATCTATGTAAGTAGTTCGTTGATGTCTTTTATACTACCTCTAGCTTTTTTAAAACCTAACATTATAACGCAAATAGTGCGGTTTAATAGGTATATAATAGCACTATTATTTGCGTTAAGCACACGCGTGTTTTATGAGCTGCTTTATGTATCTAAAACCGATGAAATTAGATTCACTTTAAGAGCAAGTGTATTGAAAATTTCATAAATACATTTTAGGCTTTATTATGCTTAAATAATTTCATAGTCTTTGTCAAAATTTATATTATATTGCTATATGTAATTTATCGAATTAAATGATATTATTCAGAGATGTTGCACTAACAAATAATAAAAAAAGTGGCACTCGGGGACTGCCGCGGTAAAGCTATTGCATAGCATTTTTTATCAACTTATGCAATTATAATTATTTATTTATTTTATATATGCAGTATTTCTTTTGATATTAATTCAAGTTTTTTCTTTGCTATTAATTCAAGTTAGGTACACTTTTTGAGCGTGGTGACCGATAAGAAAACAATTTTTTTTAAAAAAAAACGTCGCCCCACACTAAGATTTTCTCCTGTGTCGTGGGTGCAGTTACAAACATAGAATATCACATGCACATACGCCCAGACCGGAACAAATTTCTGTAGGCCATACAATACATTTGTCCCGTACGGCAATCGAACCCGCGACCCGTTGCGCAGTAGGTGATCACTCGACCTCTGCGCTAAACGTGTCGTCATATCATATTGAATAAATGAGAAGTTAATATTGTTCAAAATATTTTTATTATCTTACAATACATGTAGGTTATTCAGGAATTTTTATCATTGAAACTATAGGTTTATGGTAACTGAAATAAGAAACATGAATTTGAGACTTGATATCCTCAAAATATCTAACCACTCGTGGACAAACACCGTGCCCAAGTCTGCCGAACTGAAACGACGTTAAGCCGGGTCCGCTGCGCCATGTTTTGCTAACATGTTTTGCTAAATGTTTTGTTAACATGTTTTGTTAAAAAATTGGCGCTGCGGACCCGGCTTTAGACGATGCACGGCTTTCAACGCCGCACCGCTCGCTGTGCCGGTCGGAGTGGGGGGTGTTAGGTTTTTTCGTTACGGAATTTTTTGATTTGGTCGCCGCGCTCAAAGCCCGTGATAAAAGCTATGCAATAGCTTAAAAAACAAATAATAAAAAATAGCAAATGATAAAAAATAACAAACGATAATATAATGAAAAAAAGAGAAATCAAGTAGGTTTGTGCACTTGCTAAGAATGTTTATGGAGCCTTTCTACAAATTTTAATATTGCCATAATATTTTACATACTGAACAAAAAGGATTTCGCAAAGGCGTCAGTATTGATGTAGCAATCTATGATTTGGTCAAAAGAGCGGTTCTTTGTTTAGATAAAAGAACGCCATCTTGTGCAATATACATGGATATGACAAAGGCTTTCGACTGTGTAAATCATAAGATACTGCTGAATAAATTATATCGTTATGGTATACGTGGAAGTGCGTTGAACCTTATAGAATCCTATCTAACAAATAGAGAGCAATACACCGAGCTTAATCAAATTTGTACATTACGTAATAAAGAAAAAAAATATATTTCAAAACTTAGGACAGTTGAACGCGGTGTTCCGCAGGGGAGTGTCATGGCACCACTGCTATTTAATCTTTATATTAACGACATTATACAAATAACTCATCAACCCATGGTACTATTTGCCGACGATAGCACAATTTTTATAGAAGGTAATGATATTGATATTTATGAAAATAATATTAACCATGCCGTAAGTAACATAATTGAATGGCTCAAACTTAACGACCTACAAGTGAACTTGGAAAAAACGAAATACATGCAATTTACCCAAAGAATAGCAGCATCTGACTTAAACATTAACTATAAAAATAACACAATCAATAAAACAAATGTTCAAAAGTTTCTAGGGTTACAGATAGATGATAATATGTCTTGGGAGTCCCACTCAATTGACGTCTGCAAAAAGCTATACAAATTTTCTTATGCTCTCTATAAACTGACAAAAATATCAGATACAAAAACAGCTCTCACGGCGTACCATGGATTTGTTGCCTCAACGTTACGATACGGTGTTATATTCTGGGGTAACTCAAGCTATCGAGAAATATTGTTAAGGGCTCAAAAACGCTGTATTAGAGCTATTTGTGGACTAGGACCGATGGAGAGTTGTAAGTCATCTTTTAAAACCCTAAAAATATTGACACTACCATGCCTATACATTTTAGAGAGTTGCATGTTTGTGAAAAAAAACCCTAATTTATTTAATATGGAAACACGCACACACAACTTGAACCTTCGTCCTAGAAACATGAAGATTTCTATTAATGAATATAAGACCGCTCTAATGAAAAAAAGTATAATAAATATGGCTCCAATATTGTTTAATAAATTACCAGAAACTATTAAATATTCTACCTTACACAAATTTAAATACAACCTAACTAAAATATTAAAAGACAAATGCTACTACAGTATAAACGAATACCTTAACGATATAAATTTCTTGGAATAATTAAATATTAGGATTAAATTATGACGTGATATGTGACATTTAATAATTAGCGGAAAATTGATACCTATTGTTATTTTTATGTATGAGGATTATTTTTATTGTGTGCTATTATTGTTAGGTCTATTATATTGTTGTTATGTAATTTTTGACATTCTTTATTATTTGACATTTTATTATATTCAATAACTAAATTTTTGTGCATGTTAACAACAACAATGTATACATATAAAATTTGCGCGTCGAAATATTCGACAGAATGTGCTGGAAAATCTATATACTTATCAACTTGTGTACACCATATTCTGCAAATAATAAATGAAATTATGAAATTATGAAATTATGAAATTATGCCTGTGAACAAACTTTGCAAAATTCAATGTTGTTTTCCCTTTGGGGACTGGTTCATTCCTTATAGTCTGAGAGCTAGTTTTTAAGACACGGTTGGTGGATAGGTGGCTGCAAAGTTTTGTTCCACTGGTACTGCGGCTGACCAGCGGCCGTACCGCCTAACTCAAAGCGATCACGCACTATCGTTATCGTGACATTAGAACAATAGTTTTTGAACTACATTTGAACTATTGTTCCAATGTTACGAAAGCGATAGCGAGTGATCGCTATGAGTTAGGCGGTAGCTCTCCAGATCCCTTACAACGATCGCTTACACAGTTATCAGAGGATATAATAAGGGACTTTTTCTATACAAACGTAGACCTCGAGGTCACGTGGATCCCCTACTAGGGGATCAGGCTAGCTAGGGGATCCTGGTGGACTTACTCTTCTTGGCAATCGAGAACCTATTCTTCCAAAAAAACTAAGGCCACTAAAAAGCTAAATTTTCTGTCAGATTCAAATATCCATAAAAAAAATCGACAAGATTCTATGAAAAAAGCAACATAAAGAACCACAGCAAAGTATTAAAAAAGGATTTGTTTAGTTTTAGACGAGGACAGAGGATTGCGGAACGTATATTTTGTGTTCTTTTCATAGGCATCTACGGTCCGAGTTGCAGTTGTCTCCATCACACTCTGTTCGGTTGTTCGGGCGCAGCGCGACAGCTATACATTTTACAAATACCCTTTTTTAAATTCTCTCACACTTGAGGTCAGAACCCACAGAGGTGGGAAGCGTGACGGTAACGGAGCGGATTTTTTTGTAATGTTCGTGTTGCTACGGACCACATGCACTAGACAAATGCCACACGCAAAAAAAATGCATGGAAATGACATTAGCTTATACGACAACCTCACGCTATTTTTACCGCAGCTAATGTCATCTCCATATTTTTTTCTGAGGAACGACTGCGGAAAAGTTAGCGTGTGGTATGTCTAGGGAGGCTGGTCACACAGAAATCGCCCGCGGAAGCGATGCGGCGCAAGTTCCGCTACCGTCCCGCTTCCGTCCCTCTCCCGCCTTTAGAGAGCGAGACGGCGAAACTCTGCAATAGCGATGTTTCTGTTTCAATATTGTGTAAGCCTTGTTTTAAGCGATAACAGTACCTAAAGCCACTGGCTACGGAGCGATGCGGGGCAGTCGTTAACTCCAACTTCGCGAGCTTGCGGTCACCCAGGATGGGGAACACAACTCTACTGCAGAATATTTAAGCAACATGCACTCGACTTGAAAAGCTACAGTAAAAAGTGTGTATGACTTAAAAACTAGCTGACTTATTAATATGGTTGGCACGACTAAGTAGAGTAAGTACATAATTTTAGGGTAAGTAATCTTGGATCTAGTGTCCCGCACTAATCTGTTGAGTGTGAACGAGAGCGCGTGAGGAAAGTTTAAAAGAAAATATTCGCACATAAGCCGATATGTTTGAATGAAAGCGAATATGAAAAATTTATCCCACCAAAAACATTTGGTATATGGGAAATGGGAGTCAAGTTTAATATAATGATAATAATATGGTGAAGTTGTCGACTTCAACAAAAGAATTGATCTAAATGGTTGTATTAAGTTCTGTAGACAGTCCTGAAATGAAACTCATTTGTAAGAATCATATACACAAAGCAAATAACGAATGATCTAGTGAACCCGATCATTAAATTTGACCTGGCTAGTTTTTTTACCAGTAAATTAAATATTAGGAAGAATAGAACTCTCACAATAAAAACACAACAATTTGAGCACGGTAATAATTACCGTGACTTGAGAGTAACATAAAGAAGAGTTGATTAGCCAAATATGAGTGGTATGTTATGTATGAAAAGGCTTAGAAATCATTGTACAAATATCTCTAGTCTGTAATAATTATGAATGTAGGTACTTGTGTTGATAAACAATAAACTTATGTGAATAACAAGCCAAGTTAAATATTGAGTTTCAATAACACCTTTGGGCATGCGTCACGAAGGAGTCTGCGTTTGTACTACAACGAGGACGTCTGCGTTGAATGCGCCCGCGCCGCAGAGTACGTTGCTCGCAGGACATTCATGTATTAAGCCGGGTCCGCAGCGCCAATTTTTAAACAAAACATGTTAACAAAACATGTTAGCAAAACATGTTAAGAAAAACAGCCAGTCCGCTGCGCCAATTTTCTAACAAAACATGTTAACAAAACATGGCGCCTGTTTTTAAAATGTTTTTGTCATTATTTATCAAGAACTAAAAATTTATGATAGGTTCGGTATAATCTATTAATGTAACATCCCACAGCACCGGTCCCTCTCTTATTAGTTGTATTAAAAACGAAATATTGTCTTTATTTCACTCAAAAATAAACCAAAGAGCCTTCAAGCGATACGTGTATCTCTAGTGAGCGCTAACAAAAAATGCTTAGCTTCCCCTCCCGCAGGCGAACGCGGGGGATGTTATCCATTCGTCGCGGAAAACATGTTATCGTATTTTTCTAACAAAACTGTTAAACCACGCCCCTAATCGGTTAACTAAACAATGTTTTCGTGTTTACAAACATGAAAACATGGCGCAGCGGACCCGGCTTTACAAAATCTTCCCTGCCACGTTGCGTCACCTGGAGCGCGTTCAGAGCCTTGGAGTGTAGTTGTTTTTTAACTAACTCACTATGAGGTGTTGAACGCGTCGCAACAATATCTTTTATACCATTCCCCTTCTAAACAGCTAATTTAAATTCATTGCAAACAGTGAATAAAAAGCACTTTTAATCACTATTTTGACTAACTAATTAACTCACTATGAGGTGTTGAACGCGTCGCAACAATATCGTTTATACCATTCCCCTTCTAAACAGCTAATTTAAATTCACTGCAAACAGTGAATAAAAAGCACTTTTAATCACTATTTTGGTGTTTGAAATAAGAACACACCGATATATTCTACCTTCATCTCAATACTGTACTTGCACAAAAAATATTCGATATTAAATGTCTATTTTCGCTTAAATCTTTCTTTTTCTCGTAGTCATGGTATAAATAAAGTATAGTATGCAACTCTTGAATAGAACGGATTTATATATATCGTGGGCCACGAATGACTCGCGTCGCTCAGGATTCTAACACTTGAATCACTCGTTACGCTCATGATTCAATCATCATGAATCACTCCCTACGGTCGTGATTCAGTCGTTAGAATCCTTCACTTGCTCGTGATTCATCTATGGCTCTCGCTTTAAATCCGCCCTTTGTTCACTAGTTGCATAATATACTATTATCCCAGTCATTCATATAATTTTTTCATTTCTCTCTTTCTGGCAGATGACGCAATAGATAGAGGCCCCAATGTCATCCAATCCTAAAAGAGTATTTCAGTTATAAGCGTCAGAGCGTTTTACAACCATCAAATTCATGTGATATTCTATGCTTGTAACTGTACCCATGACACAGGAGAAAATACTAGTATGGGGCGACGTTTTTTTTTTAAAAAAAAAAACCGACTTCAAAAACACTGAAAAGTAAAAAATAATATAAGAATAGGTACAGACAACATCACACTTTTATATTGAAGTCGGTGCCAAACGATGATCTTCTAGAAAGTTTTAAAATTTGTCACCGACTTCAATATAGAAGTGTGATGTTGTCTGTACCTATTCTTATATTATTTTTTAATTTTCAGTGTTTTTGAAGTCGGTTTTTATTTTTTGTAAAATATTTTTTATTTTTAACTTTTTAGTGAATGAAATCTTTTTAGTGAAAGAAACCCTAATTTAATAATAATATAATTAATATGGTATTAAATTAGCGTTTCCCTCGATTTTCATGGGATCTCATCATCAGATCCTGAATTTGGTGACCTTGCGACCACCCCGGGAGTATACTCTATTGAATACAAAAATAGTTTTGAAAATCGGTCCACAATTGGCGGAGTAATCGCGTAACATACACACAAAACACGTTGGACACACCTTAAAATTTAAGGGTTTTCCTCGATTTTCATGGGATCCCATCATCAAATCCTAACTTTGGTGACCACGGGACCACCCTTGGAGTATACTCTATCAAATACAAAAATAATTTTGAAACTCGGTCCACAATTGGCGGCGTAATCGCGTAACATACACACAAAAAAAGCATACGCATCGAATTGAGAACCTCCTCCTTTTTTGAAGTCGGATAAAACAATCGATTTGTTCGGCTGTAAGTCGCTCTAACAAGGTCTTGAACGGGTCGGTTTTTTCACCTGTGCGTCACGCTCTAAGGTATCGAACGGGGTTACAGCGATGTTGTACTTCGCGCGAAGGCTCTGAACGCGCCTCTGCGTTCCAGCTTAAGGCGAGGTTTTCCTGGAAATCTACGCGTGCACGGCGATTCCTTTATTGCGAGATATATAGTTGATAATCGTATAGCTTCTAATGTCGCTTACGCGCCCGTGGCGGAACGAAAACGTTACTTTTTACATGTTTTATTCGATTTTTGGAAAACTGGAGTACAAAATAAAAAATGTATTTTTGCAATTTTCTAGACAATAAAAATGCACATCTATTGGTAACACTTTAACGCCATTTATTATTTTATTTTCTGATTCACAGCTGTTTTAAAATATTGAACAGAGTAATTTTTGGTTTTTTTTTCTATCGAGTTTCTGTCTTTAAGAATGTTTAGATAAAATGTTCATCAATATCATATATGAATTTGAGAACTGCATGTTTTATATTCGTGGCGGTTCAGTTAATCGAAATTGTATAAAACGGGAAAGTAGCGCCTTAATGCTGTGATACTCACGACCATAGCGCGGCAGTTCTCCGTCAGGGCCACAATGATGAGCAGCACCCCGGCGCCGGTCACGCTGCTCAGCACAGCCCCGGTCGCGATGCTTGTGACTGTTTAAACATTTAAGCTGCAAATACTTATGTTTTGCAAAGAAATAATAATTTTTTTATAATATTTTGGATTGATTTTGTTTATTAATAATGTTTAACGTCTACATTAAAGTCTGCAGACAAGCAGGCGGCCCATAATGGCTCAAAGTGGTTACAGTCGCTTAAAGTATCTACAGGTGTATCCTGCAAGAGTTGCAAATATCGAAATAAAACCAAATAAAACATCCTACAAACCGTAATAATTTACAGGAATTAAAATTATTCACCTATCTAACATGTTAAAATCTCCATAGAAGTGTTTGACAATTAAATCTCAGTAATATTATGAAATACCCTTCTTCCATCCTTACATTGAGACTTTGCAGTTTCGTGCAACTCGTCGTATTGCCTTCCGTGCGTGAGGATCAGAGTGAGCAGGACGGAGCCGGCTAGCACTTGGCAGAAGGCGATGAGGAGCACCCCCGGGAACAGGTTGCAGATGCCGCAGCAGCTCTCGAAGTGGCAGCCGGGCTTGTGGACGGCGAAGTGCAGCGGGACGGGCGTGCTGTGACCGCTGCTTCCGCGCTTGTCGCTGGATTTCGTAATTTCTTCCGTCGTGCTTTTGGGCATTGTTTTGAGTTTATTGAACAGCTCATTTACCGCAAGGAGAATGTTTTTGTTTTGACAAGTTTTGTGTCAATGTCAGTAAGACTTAATGACAAGCATATGACAAGTTAAGCTCAATCGGTCCTTATTACAAACTTTTTTAAAGCCTGGTTTTATCTGTGGGTTTTTTTGTTGATATATGTTTTGTCTCTTTCTATCTATCTTATATTGTCTTATATCGTATGTCTTATATACAATTTAGACGTTGGCATGGATTTAAGGATTTATTAATCGGAATCGGATAGCCGCGAGCGGAATGCGTCATTATTGCTTTCCCGTGGGAATTTTATATTTTGCTGTAGGAAAAATAAATTTGAAGCCTATTAGATATAAGACTGTTATTTCTATTTAGGAGCTCGGATAATAAATTTCATAGAAATTGGATTCAGATTTTAAATATTTTCCATAGAAACCTTCAACCCCTATTTTGCACCCTAAGGGGGTGAATTCCAATAAACCATGAAATACGTGTTCAATGAAATGTTTTAGGAGTATGAATCTCAAGTTTTATCAAAATTGTTGCTAATTTAAAGATTTTTTCATACAAACTTGCAACCCCTATTTCATCTCTTTAGGGTTAATTTTTTTTTAAATCCAATCTTAGTGTGCGTCCAAATTTTGAATTTATACAACTGTCAAAAATTTCACGTTTCTACCATTAGCGGTTACGGCTGTGCGCGCGTCTATAGAAGGGAACTTCTCCTTATACAGGGTGTCCCAAAAAATAGTGTCAAGCGTAAGTCCAGAGTTAGAGCATCTCTTGGAGTGCCCGAATCACCCCCATGTATGTTCCGCGATTATTCGTAGTTTTCGAGTAATAATTTATTTTCAGACTTTGAAAATTTTGATCCAAAGAACTTAAAAATTTTAAATAAAAAAAAGTAGAACATATTTTCATATTTTCTTTTTGCCACTGAATCATCTTTAGTGCTTCTTTTATGTCTAAAATAATCAGCTTCGTAACTTTAGTGGAAATTTAGAAAACAGTAGTGTAAAGTCAAAATTTGAATGTTAGTGAATAATTACTTAAAAATTCATCTTTAAATTAAAAATCTAAACAGGCAAATTCATGGTTTCTAAGTATGTGTAAAAACTTCTCTAGACTCTCTGCTTTCATAATCATTTAAAAAAAGAAGTACTTAATATGGCTACTTTGGCTTAAATCGGCCATCAAAGACAGCGAGGTGAAAATTTCATAAAATTTACCAAATTCCTATCAGATGATAAAAAAAATAACTGGTCTTTTTATAATTTCTAAGGTTCAGATTAATTACAATTTAGCAAAAATTTACTACATGAAACCCATATTTAAATATTTTTCTCGCGGATCACATCGGTTGTAGTGTTGGATGTAACGCAGTACTTACCTGCTAAAAAATTGCCCGAGTGAGAGGATATGAAAGAGACCGCATTATTGCTATCTCTCTCACTCTCATTGGCGAAATGGATAACTGTAACTGAGGAATGCTATTCTTTGTGACAAGGGGATGAGGCGGGGGGTGTAGTTAGGGTTGCCACCTTTTTTTTGTCCATATAAAGTACATTGGCTTTCAAAAGGTTGAAAAAAAAGTACATTGTGGGAACATAAAGTACTTTTTTTTCGACTTTATTATCATGCTTTAAATATATGTTTCGTTACTTCTAGCAACTTTATTGCACTTTATGTTTAAAAACAAATTTTTTAAAGCATGACAATGTTGACATTTGCGGCTAAATTGCGTTCAGGAATGATCTTTTGGTTTTTTTTGGCTTTGGTTCACAAGAAGGTCAAAGATGCACCGAAAACGGGAAACTCCTGTCCTCATCCATAAAATCTTCCAGTTCTAGATATGAAAGAGAAACTGTTAGTTTGGGCTAATTATATACAGGAATTATTTCACGATTCAAGACCAGAAGAGTTTGAAGTTGGTGTGGGAAACTTATAACTCATAGAAGAAGACTGTGTAGACCTACTCGTAAACCTCTTTAATAAAATATATACGACCAGTATTATACCAGAACAACGGCTTATCAACTTTTATCACCATCCCGAATAAAGTGGATCTAAAACTTGTAGTGATTACCGAACAATAAGCTTGATGAGTCATCTTAAAGATCTTCCTTAAAATAGTACATGGTAGAATATACCGAATATGTGAAGATCTTGGCGACACACAGTTTGGCTTTAGAAATAGATTCCTGCTTCTGGCTAGAGAAATAGATTGCATTAGGAACGCCCTCTTTTGTACTCGCGTGACATGAAGCGTGACTTACATATTTGCTTCATCGATTACGGGAAAGCTTTTGATAAAGTTGAACATATGAAATTGATCGAAGTTTTGAAATCAATCCCACGTCTTATTACGGTGTAGAACCATGGACTTTCACACAAAATATGATGAAAAGGTTGGAGGCGTTTGAGATGTGGATATACCGCCGTATCTTGAAAATCTCATGGCGTGACCGAATCCCCACCGTGTAGGTACTAAGTAGGCTCAAGAAGAAGATGGAGTTTATGAATACCATCAAGCGAATGAGAAATGATAAATATAAACTACTCCAACTCATCATTCAGGGGAAAGTTGCTGAAAGAGAAGTGCTGACAGGAGGCGGCACTTGTGGTTGAAGAACCTGCGGGAATGGTTTTTCTGCAGTACTACCTCATTATTCAGAGCAGCAGCTTATAAAATTAAAATTGCCCTGATGTTGTCTAACCTCCAATAGACGAAAAACTATAAGAAGAATGAGCTTTTGGCGACCTCTACATAATCTGTCGTTCCGTATTACGCAAACATTCTTACAATAAACTATTTTTTTTATATTTAATGTTTAATGAATCCCAGAGAAATCAAATCGCGCAAAATAAAGTATTTTCGCGTACTTTATCTTTGGCATAAAGTATAGAGTACATTTACCCGAAATAAGGTAAAATACTTTATAATAAAGTACGGGTGGCAACCCTAGGTGTAGTCCGAGCGCCTATTGTGTTCTGGCGCCAGTCGTTTGCCTGCTTTTGTTTGCGCCTTACGTACGATACGCTCATTTGTGATTATTTGACGAACTTTGATTTCTTTACGGACCTTGAGTGCGATTACGATTTGGTTTTGTGTGAATACGGGATTTTGACAAATTTGGCATTCTTAACGGACTTTTCAAGCTCTTCATTTTGTGATGTCTTTTTCATCGCAAGAATATGCTCTTATGCATTACTTTTATGGATATGCAAGAGGAAATGCTTCTGAAGCAGCCAGGTTGTTCCGGCAGCAAGTACAAAATGGAGGTGGACCTCAGCCTGAAACTTGGCCTGATCATCGCATGATTTTAAGAGTACATAACTTTTACATGGAAGGACGCCTACCAGGTAGAAGATCGGGGCGCCCATCTGAAATGAGTGACCCAGATACTGTCCAATCAGTGGTCGAAGAAGTGGTGAGAGATCCATCAGTTAGTGTAAGAACAATAGAACGTCGAATCGGAATTCCGAAATCACAAGCACATCGAATACTTAATCAAGAGCGTTTTCACCCATATCACATCCAGAAATTTCGGCAGCTCAAGCCCGCAGACTACCCGAGAAGGGTGGCATTTTGTCAGGAAATGTTACGGAGACAAGCTGAAAACGAAAATTTCTTTAAAAATATTCTATGGACTGATGAATCACATTTTAAGCGACGTGGGGTGTTTAATGCGCATAACTACCATTCGTGGAGTATTGAAAATCCACACCTCACAAGGGAATCTAATTTCCAAGAACAATTTAGTATCAATTTGTGGTCAGGCATCCTAAACGGACAGCTGATTGGTCCGTTCGACCTACCAGACCTACTGAATAGCGAGGCCTACTTGCAATTTCTACGACGTGATCCCGGCGTCTTATTAGAAGATGTAGACCTATTAACGCGGAGAAATATGATTTTTCAAAACGACGGCGCTCCATGCCATTTTGCTAGAAATGTTAGACAACATTTGTCTGAAACATTTCCAGGCAGATGGATCGGTCGTGGAGGGCCCATTGCGTGGCCGCCACGGTCCCCCGACTTGAACCCCATAGATTTTTTCGTCTGGGGATACTACAAGGAATTAGTATACGCCAAGGACATTACAAACGTCACAGTGTTAAGAACAAAATTAAGACAAGCGGAAGAAACAATAAAAAACAACAGAATTGCATTTATAAATTTAAAAGAAAACTTTTTTAGACGATGTAGAATATGTATTGAGCACGAAGGTCGTCATTTTGAAAACTTTCTTTAAGCGATCGAATAAAATACTTTGAAAATAATGTTTTGTTTCATTTATTAAGTTATAATAAACCTTCAAAGGTTATTAAAGATGGCAGCAGAAACAGTTATTTTTGACCTTCAAATAATAAATTTTTAGCTTTTCTACAATCATTTTTGGTTTATTAATAAATAATTGGAATTTAAAAAAAAAATATTCAGAAGTCGAGTTTTATGAAATTTTCACCTTGCTGTCTTTGATGGCCGATTTAAGCCAAAGTAGCCCTATTAAGTACTTTTTTTTAAAATTATTATGAAAGCAGAGAGTCTAGAGAAGTTTTTACACATACTTAGAAACCATGAATTCGCCTGTTTAGATTTTTAATTTAAAGATGAATTTTTAAGTAATTATTCACTAACATTCAAATTTTGACTTTACACTACTGTTTTCTAAATTTCCACTAAAGTTACGAAGCTGATTATTTTAGACATAAAAGAAGCACTAAAGATGATTCAGTGGCAAAAAGAAAAACATTAAAATATGTTCAACTTTTTTTTATTAAAAATTTTTAAGTTCTTTAGATCGAAATTTTCAAAGTCAGAAAAAAAATTATTACTCGAAAACTACGAATAATCGCGGAACATACATGGGGGTGATTCGGGTACTCCAAGAGGTGCTCTAACTCTGGACTTTCGCTTGACACAATTTTTTGGGACACCCTGTATATATGTAGTCCATATTGACGTACCTAGGTGTGTGCATGGACTTATCAATTGATAAGTCCTATAAATCCATAGGTGTGTGTTAAAAAAAGACAAAATATAGATTAACTAAATCAGGCTTAAAAATAGTTATTAATCCAAGGAACATGCATGCATTCGGAACATCCTCCCCTTTTTTCTAATTGAGAGGAACCAAAACCCCTGCTGCGGTAGTAACATCATCGACTCTGACTACTCCATCCTTCCTCGGAAACAGAGTCGAAATTTTGCCTCTAGGCCACACTTCTCTCGGCAAATTATTATTTGCAATGAGGACCATTGGGTGCGGCGCGTATCACGTACGGCGTGTACAATTTAGACAAAAGTAACGTGCATTGACCTTTATATGACTATATGTTAGTTAACACGGGTATAGATTTCGGCTTGATAGGATATTGACCAAATATGGTGTACTCGTATATACAGAGTGTCCGTGGAAGTAGTAATCAAACTTTAAGAGCGTGATCTATGAACGATTTTATAGATGGAGATACCGCAAATTAAGAGCGTGACTCCCCCCCTCGCCAAGTTACACGAACATGAATATTTTTTTCTTAATTACACGAACATGAATATTGTTTTTTGACCTTTCCTTCAAAAACAAGCGACTGAGTGTGCACTTTGATACGGCTATGCAACAATTTGGTATCATTTAATAGTCAACAACATTAACTAATAATAGTAATTCTTTATTATACAAAAACATATTAAAATGCAGATAAAACATTTATGCATAATATTAGTGCACTGCAGAAATAAATTGCAATAATATTAGTAGAATGATATTAGTTTTATTATGAGAAGTAGCAAACTTAGGTACATATATATGCCTTATACATCTTGAAAGAGTGAGGGTCATGTACGCCGGCAGGGGGGGTGCAAGAAGGTGCACTTGCACCTTGTCAGGAACGAAAATACATAGAAAGTTACATATTTTTTACCCGACTATACCAGCGGGAGGGTAATGTTTTTCCAGTATGTATGTAAGATCATTTCTATAGCACGCGCTACAGTCCAAAGGGCTTGACGGATTTAGTGTATAGAAAGCACCAAAAACGCAAAAGAAAGATGTATGTATCTGCCTTCTGCCCTTGCATCTCCCTGAAGATAATCCTGGCGGCGCCCATTGACAGGGTTGATTTAATTAAGGAAACATTATACTCTTTTTATTTTTTTTTCAGTTATTTCGAATATCATAAAAACAAGGTGGTTAAGTGGTTGAATAAAGAGACCCCTTCGCGGCGGGCGCCTAGTCGGATAGTTAGATGTGATTGTGGAATGAGGGATTTCCAAATAACATATAATGGAGTATTTAAGGTATTTCCATATACGTCAATAATTTCCATTGATAAATTGAAATCGTCCATAGATCACGCTCTTAAAGTTTGATTACTACTCCCCAGACACACTGTATATCGCCTAATGTATACTAAAAATAGTGTAGAGCGAATTACATGGCGATTGCCCAAATTGTTAACATGATCAGTTTTTAATGGGCTCCGTAATTATCTCCGTCATCACTTGACTCGTCTGGCACTAGTAGCTATTATATACCTGCAACTGGAATCTGCTTAAACAAAATGAGATTATACTTTATTTTCGGAGTTATAGTTGTGAATGTGCTCGATGCACGAGAAATCATTTGTGGTGCAGTTAAAAAGGTACGAAATATGTGTGTGCCGTCGATGGCTAGACAATAGATACTTTCCTCACTGAGTGCGGGGTATATCCCTAAACCACCTCGACGTCCATCTTGTCCCAGGGTTGCCAGGTGACCCAAATAAATTAAGAGGCCGTTTTACAAAAGCATTCATTACTTTTATACTAGACTCCATATCCATTCTACTTCTTTCATTCATCCACACAATCATAACACTGAAAATCCTGTCTACCCCTGATAGACAGGACGCAGCATTATTTTTGAAAAAACTTCAAAATCGTCGACGTTTATATTCTTAATCAAAAATAGAGATAGACAGAGACGTGCAGTGTTTTTTTACCGGGATATTGAGGGCATATTCGTAACAATTACTATATTAGTAGAATGATATTGGTATAACTATAAATAGAAGAAGCAAACTTATCATGCCTATTACGCATTTTGAAAAATTTTGGGTTGATTTAATTAATGTGTGCAACAAGGTTTTCAAATTTTGTCACATTGACGCTGACACTGTGCTAAAAACACTTCGTATGATTAGTACGAAAAAAAACTGAAGATCTTTGGGGTATTTCGACCCACATAATCAAATCGGTTATAATAGAACTTGCCCCGTAACTCGCGTTGATATTCAATAAATGTATTGATGAAGGTGTCTTCCCCGACCTCATGAAGAATAGCAAGTTAATACCATTATTTAAATCTGGGAATAAAAACGATCCTTCAAATTACAGACCAATTTCGATTCTACCAGCACTTAGTAAAATATTCGAAAAAATTGTATCTCAGCAGTTAATAGATCATTTCACATGTAATAACATTTTCCATATGAACCAATTTGGTTTTACCAAAGGTCGTTCCACGACAGATGCTGGAGTTGCACTTCTCAAACACATTTTTGCCGCTTGGGAGTGTAAACAAGATGTGATTGGTATATTTTGTGACCTGTCGAAGGCTTTCGACTGCGTTAGTCACCACTCTTTTAAATAAACTCAAACATTATGGTGTCACCGAAAAAGCAATTAGCCTTATGGAGTCTTATTTGTCCAATAGGGTCCAGAAAGTTGTTATTAGCAAAACTGAGTCTGTTGGTGCATCTATAACTATGGGTGTACCTCAGGGATCGATATTGGGACCTTTGCTTTTTTTAATTTACATGAATGATCTCCCACATTTCACTAACAATCTGTGCGATACAGTACTATTTGCAGATGATACTTCTTTAATATTTAAGGTTGACAGAGGTAATGAAAATACTGACGTTGTAAATAGTACTCTTTCTAATGTATTGCATTGGTTCACAATTAATAACTTATCATTAAATTCAAATAAAACTAAATGTATAAAATTTTCATTGCCAAATGTAAGGAAAGTGGATACTATTGTGGAAATGAATAATCAAATTATTGAATTCATTGATTGTACCAAATTTTTGGGCATTACATTAGATTCACGTTTGCAGTGGGATCCACATATTGAGTCCTTGGCAAACAGACTTAGTTCTGCGGCATATGCAGTTAAAAAAATAAGACAACTTACTAATCTTGAAACGGCAAGATTGATTTACTTTAGTTATTTTCACAGTGTTATGTCGTATGGACTACTACTGTGGAGATCGGCTGCTAGTATAGAAAGTATTTTTGTACTTCAAAAAAGAGCAGTTCGCGCTATTTATAATTTACGAACAAGGGATTCTCTAAGAGATTTATTTAGAGAAATTAATATATTGACCTTAGCAGGACAATACATTTATGAAAATTTGATTTATGTCTATAAGAATTATACATTTGAAACCAATTTCCACGTTCACCAGTTAAACATAAGAAATAAAAATAAACTTGCCGTTCCAACGTACAGACTCCAAAAAACTAGAGGCTCATTTATGGGGAAATGTATAACGTTTTACAACAAAGTTCCACATAGTGTAACTGACTTGCCTTTTCATAAGTTTAAAGCGCATGTAAAAAAGACTCTAATGAGTAAAGGATATTATAAAGTCAACGATTATTTAAATGATGCCAATGCCTGGTGTTAATATGAAGTTATTATTCGTTATAATGTCAATAATCGTGTTGTTGTGTAGCTATTGATGTTAACAAATGTTGTTGGCAGAAAAGAACTGACACTGATTTTGAATTAGACTAAGTTATCAAATGTTTGGTAACAACATAATTTATTGTATTATGATTAATGTATACGTCTATAACTTATTTTTTGACATTTTAAGTGTATGTAAGCATACCGATTGTATTTTTTTTAAACTTTCAATGACTATGTAACAAAACCAAAATTGTAAATGGCGATTTAAAAGAGGAGATAAAAAATTTGACCTTGAAAAAGGAGGAGGTTCTATTTTCGGCTGTATCTATTTTTTTATGTATGTACATCGATTACTCCGCAATTTGTGGACCGTTTTAGACTGAGTGAATGAGTATACTCCTGAAGTGGTCCTATTGTCACCATGTCATGTTCTGATGAGAGGACCCTTAAATTTTATAGGCACGTCCAACATGTTTCATGTTTCTTCTTAAGATATTCAGGTATTTGTGTTTGGTAGTCGTCGTGTCATGTTACTGGGCTGATGTTGGAAGGTTTTAAGATAACTTAATACATTGCACAAAAATCAATTTTCAAGTTTTTATTGCACTGTCGTTACATTGATAAGTCTATGTTTCATTTATAAACGACGACGGAAGACAACGCTACGCTCGCGCGCTGTGCGCGTAGAGTTACAAACATTCTAGAGGTATATTAAATGAATATTTATTTGTATGAAAGTAAAATCTAACGAATTATCAAAATTCGTAGAACAAACATTGTAGTTAACGATCTAATACTGTGAGGCTGCCGGTACCTCAAAATTTACCCTGTATAGCACTATTTACAATTTTACTAACAACTACTTCTCATTTTTTATACCTTACAGATAAGACAAGTTTCGGATGGGGTTCGGAATAATATATTTATTGGTGGTTGGTCTTGCACCTAGATCGCTGCGCGTGTCGTCTCATTGTGATCTTTGACCTCGTCATCCGTTGCCGTAATGGAAAAGGCAATGAGGCGTCTAATGGCGTCGTCTTTCTTCAGTTGACGATAGAAATAAGTGCAGGACACCGTGTGCCTAGTTATTAACACTTCGGTTCGGATACAACAAATTTGAATAGAATTGGTTTAGTGGTTCAGTCCTACGTATAGTATAGGCAGGCACTTAGTAAGGCTTTATATTTGCACTGCGAAAACAGCCCCTATTACGAACGGCATAAGAGTGGTCCAAAGGTCAAACAGTATAGCTTGACGCGCCGCTTACTATACCTACAAGGTTCTGAAAATCAATTACAGAGCAAGGGAAAATTATTGTATTCTGCTTTTAAGGGACCATACAGAACTACCTTGGTGAAGGTTCGGGAGTGCGACAAAACGACCCTGCCCCGGCCCGAGCTCGCCCCCGGCAAAGTCGAAACATTCTACATAGAAATCTACAATGCGTCGAATACAAAGAGTTTCCTGAGAGGCAACTTAACTTTGATCTACCAGCACAGTGGGGTTTCGGTAATAATCTTTTTGGAGGCAGTTTTGTCTTGTTTTTTTTTTTGACTGAATTTTCTATTCTTTAATACTTTTTTTTCATACAACAAGGATGGTCTTGGCCTTTGTCTCACTTGATTGTAAGTGACTATAAGACTAACGTTTGAAGAGACCTTCACCTGGATTCAACAACTGAGCAATTGGCTTTATTACCTCTAACTGTCGGGACAACAATGCTACTTACATTCTTATTATGATGACAAAAAAATTGTTTCTTTTATTTATAAACTACTTTTAACCAAATAAAACTAACTAACTTTTATTCTATCTTAAAGTCAGTCAGAAAATGTTATTTTATAAATAAGCCTACCTACAGAAGATTATGTCCTCTACCACTATTATTATAAAGAGGAAAGATTTGTATGTATGTATGTAATGGCTAAACTCAAAAACTACTGGACCGATTTCAAAAATTCTTTCACCATTAGAATGTTGCATTATCCCTGTTTAACATAGGTTACAAAATTATTTTTCCTACGGGAAAATATAAAATTCCCACGGGAAAACCAAAACAGCGCGGGCGAAGCTGCGTTATGTAAAGCTAGTTCAGTGTTATTATTCTGTGTTCAATAATGAATTGTTTTGTCATCACGCTGTAGTTCCACTGCCAGAGCTACATATGGCGGAGTGGGAAATGGAAGCGCTATTTGTCACTACCCCAGATCGACTGCAAGAACCCGCTCATTGCGTTCCTGGCGAAGGTTCTGAACATCAGCTACGACCCGGGGAAGTGTACATTCGCGAAGGTATTCTCCTTTCGACGGTAAACGGTTTCTTAATCCATTTGTTTGATTTGCTGTGTCTCTTATATTGTTATGTCCTGTTTATGTATGTTACGTGTGCAATAAAGTGTTCAATCAATCAATCCCAAACTATTTTATTCAATCAATATTTAACAGTTTTATCGGCTTACGCTAAACACTATCGACTTAAGCTAACGGCGTGGGATTGAATGTCGCTGTTGTCAGTTCAGAGGGGATCAAGCATCTATTGCTCTTCCGTGCTTCTGAGAGGATATCATGCGGCCTGTTTTCTATACAAACATAGTCCCCCGTTTACTACCTAGATAATGGTATTTTTTCAAAAAAGTCTAGGCCACATTAGCATGTTCCTATGTTTTCCCTTTTTATTAAGGAAATTATTCAAAGAGATTTAAACCTTCAAAAACCTAAAAAATGACCATATCTTCCGCAAAATTTAAACAAATTTAATGAGATTATATGAAGAAATCAAAACATAGAAACACAGCCAGTCTTTCTTTAATTTTCATGCAAAATGTAATTAAATCGGTCTAGTTTTAGAGGAGAAAACAGGGGACTACGAAACGTCTATTTTGTGTACTTTTCATAGGTTTTTCAGTTCACCTTGGAGGCCTGCTTGCACGGTTAGCCCTGTGCACGCCGCTGTAAGGCTTCTCCATCTGGGGGATTGTCCTGGTGTTATCGGACAATCCCTCCCTTGGCGATAGCTCGACCACTATGGTCAAGCTAGCCCGGGGGCGTGGGTAGTGGCATCGCATTGTGGAAGTTACCACGCACGCCCATAAGGCCGGGGAGAAAACCTGGTGGCTTAGAGGGTAGGCCCGGAATTCTGTCGGGAGAGCCAAACCAACGGAATAGTCCTTGCATAGACGAGTGATGGAACAGAGAGCGTAGCTCTGCTTTTGGCCACCGTGATCGAATTAGGTAGATATTTATGCCTTCTAGCTAAACTTTTGTCCTTTCACAATGCTATATGTGCGATGCTGTAGAAGCAGAACTGGCTGTAAGCAAAATGCACCACAGATTATAGAAAGATACAGTCAGCAACACTTCAATATTGCCATTTCCACTAGTACCAAAAGTATTTATTACGATTAACATTAATACCGGTGTCAAGGTCACCATCTAAAATTTGGCGTGTTGCTGTGTGTACATCAGTAGTACCCAACAGCACACCACCTTTCGTAACCTTCGCGCGTGGCCTCTAACATATCCCCTAAAGACCTTCCTCGGCATTTGTATGAACGAATACCTCTTTCAGCCGAGTACTTTTTCATTGGTGTTGCGCTGAGTGAGATTAGGAAAATAAGAGGAAAGTCATATACTACTTGATTTTCCCTCGCTCACCTCACAGCTACATTATTGCAAGGCATCCAACGACAATTGAGAAAGAAAAATTTATTGTTATTTCAGGGCAAGTATACTTTCCCAATGCTGGACATGAACCGAGTGGAGCACATGTGGACCCAGGAGAGAGAGTATGGCCGAGTGCTCTGGAAGTCGGAGGCTATGACCAAATACAACACCTTATTCTGCGTGCTAGTAGAGACTTTGGTGAAACCGCTGTAGAGGAAATGCGTCAAGCATCAAGAGAGACAAGATGGCGGTTAATTATTTAGTCCCAGTTAGATTAAAAAACGTAAATGTCTTTCACCATTGATAATGTATTTGGTAATATCATAGATAAGAAAACCTTTGTATGGGTACTATCTTTATAATAATACTCTGTGGTAATATAGTGCTATAATATGAATACCAATAATAACAGTATTTTAAATAAAAGCTACATTATGCATTCTGTATAATAATGTGGATTTAAACGTTTAAAATAAAGGAGGTCGCCAAAATCTGCCCAATCGATGTACCGAGGGTACGCTATATGTAATTAAATTCTCTATAACACGCTGAATATATTTATATGTGCACGATACATTAACACTTAAGAAATTAACGAAAAATAAAATATTTCGTAAACACTACAGGTTTTGCAGAAGTCGAAACAAAACGCAATTGAGCACTTTTGTTTATTGTTTACGTAGTTTTATCTAAGTAAATAAATAAAGGAAACAATATATCTTTCGGAATCCTTGAATTTTTCTCTACATGTTGGTACACAATACACATGTACCTCAAGGTACATACATGGGTAAAAATGTACGTACTATTGGCGACCTCCTTTTAAGAATTTTTCTTGTTTAACTATATTGTGTCTACTCGCCACTTGGTTGCGTTAGTGTTAAATGTAAAAATTGTGATCTTTTAAGGTGAAATCCTGTAATACACTCAGGGGCAAATTTAGAGGAACGATAAAAATTCACTCCTCGTTTTGATAACGCTGTGTATTTCAGCATACGAAACCATTTTTAGTTTTACCAGCTTTCTAGCCATCGGATTCGCTACAAAAAAAAACATTCGACGCGGAAACCAGTTGTACGATTGTGATAAAAAAGACCACCAATAAAAGTTGCCGTTCTTCTCCAGGTCACAAATAGGGGAATTTTGTCATTATCCGTTATGGCTTTGGTCATGAATCCTGGATAACAATCAAACAAATGCATTAAAGGTCAATCACACATCGATATGATGTAAAAGTAGCTTGCATCTATGTAAAAAGTGTAGTGTTCCTCTAAATTTGCCGCTGAGTGTATATGGCATCTTTACTCAACTCTCGAGGTACTGGCTAGTTCCTAGTTCGTGGTTGGGTGGCTAGTGGTGGGACAAGTTAATTTAAGTAAATTCCACTTTTGTAATTCTAGCATATGAGACGAGACAATAAAGTTATTATTATTATTATTATCTTAGTTAAGACACCAGCCACGGCAATGAATTCATCGTTTTGCTTTGTACAAAACCTTTCTCTGTATTCAAGGAAATAAAAACTTTATTTAACTATTAACGAAAATTTTTCATCAAAACAATAAAGAGATTTAAGTCTTCCCAAAGGCCCCGCAACATGTACCTTGCATCCGTCTAAATTAAGTCTTGCCAAGTAAATAGAAGAAATCATGGAGTCGATTAATGAGAGGTCGACTAATGACATACAAAAACCACAAAATAATCTCATTGTTATTCCTGCTATAGAACCTTTATTTCAATTGTACCTAAAAAGGCAACGTATTTACTAAATAAAAAAGCAAAGGCAATCAAACCATACAATAACCACAGATGTCCCAACGGGCATTACATTAAACAGCTTGATTAGCACACAGGTCTCCTGACACAGTTTTCGGTAACACGCTAGGAATGTTACATGTTTTGTTTTGATTTAGGCCTGCTCTTGCTCGCTACGTGCTCGAAGTCCCAATGGGCGCCGTGATTGATTTCTTAGCCGTCTCGGAGGGAAGCTCTAGATAAATAATGGCGACTTCACGTCTTTTTAAGATCGTTGAAAACTTTATTATAATACACATTTCTTCTTTTTCTCCATACTTACTGATTTATAATAGATGTAAAATTCTGCTTGTTACATTTTCATGAATATAGTAGAATGTAACTAGTTTAAGCTCAAGTCGGTAGGAACTGGCTATAGTCAGGTTCACGGACGAAAATTACCATTAAGTATTGATTTTTGGAATACTAATGGCCAATTTTACTAACCTTGTTAAGCATGGATTTATTTTATTAAGTCCATGTTGTTAAGACAATTCTAAAAAGAATGCTACTGTCACTTCTTGTCCTTAATGAAAAGAATGTGACAGCATGCCACTTAAGATCGTCCTAAGCTAAGACAAGGTTAGTGCTATTGGTCATTACTCATTAATCATTTGCACCTATTTTTCTTTTTTTTTACACAATCAAAACTTACGGCAGTAGGTGTATTGATTTGAAATAACGCAAGACGTCATATTATGTTGGTAAATTTTCCACACACATCTCATTAGTTATTCGTGTTTTCGACAAAGCAAAAAATACTTGTCTAATATTTCTTTATTATCTAATGGCGATTTATTCCTTATAAATAGATTTCGATTTGCATTCTCACTCCGCACCCCTATTTGTAAATTTAATTTTGTATTAAATTTATTTCTGAAGTTTTCTCGAAAGTTTACCATATGTTCGTGATCTAACTTTGGATAAGAATATCCAAGTTATTATAAAATAATCTCGATCGCTTATTGACAATTCAGCTTTTGACAAAAATAAATTATGTTTTTTATACAGTATTTAATATATACCGTGTTTGGTCAATAACCTATCAAGCTGAAACCTATCCATGTTAACATAGTTAGGTATATAAAAACTATGGCGTCATAAAAAAATCGAAATTGGAACATTAATTTTCAAAACCCTTATACAAATAGTTGGGTCTGTGAAATAAAATGCATGGGGAATCAGAAAATAAATTTTACAATTTCGAATTTTCAGTGGCGTCATATCTTTTGTATTACTATGTTAACATGGGTATTTTTCAGCTTAATGGGGTATTGACCAAACACCTTGTTAGTTACTGTTTTTAATCCGTCACATACGACTTTAAAGTTCACTTTACTTAATCTACGCAAATGTTGCCTTCTGTAAATTAGGCCGCATCTTGCTTATAAAGACGCTTCTCATTTAATATCAACTTTATTTTTATAAGCAATAAACATAGTTTCCAATAATTCTATTGTTTTGTTTTGTACCTAGGTAGTACAAATTAATTACCTAGGATAAAACAACAACATACACAGAAAGTATCACAAATAGTGAGCACTATTTGTGATACATTCCCTGTAATTTTGGTCATTGTGAACCAATTTTTTGGTGACCGAGTTACATAAATTGCAGAAGTCTCTATACCTTGCACGCACCACTTGCACTCTGGGATCTGCTTCGCTTGAATCTGCATGTTTTAACACTATTTTATTCCTTCCTTCCTTCCACACTCAACAGTTGAAACATCAAAACTGATTCTTTCTCCTTAACGTCCTAACAACGCACATAAACGAAGAGCGAGTTCCGGAAGAGGCCGTAATAAACGTTACACTCCGCCCATAGCAGTTTATTCGAAAGGCACCCTTTGTCACCCGCATCATTGCACCCGGCTACAACGAATAGGCAAATGGCAGAGGGGCCTTAGAATGCATGCTTCAAAGTTGCCGTCTGTTACTTACACCGATACGCGCAAATATTGTTGTCTACAGCCAGAGAAATCAGTTTTGCTGTTCTGTGTGGTGATATTATAACTCGTCGATTGATCGTCGATCGTAATCAAATTAGATGATTTGACGAAGAAAATTTAATTTTATTCATCGACTATTGCTGGAATCATTTGACGAATAATTTATGCCAAAACGGCATGGACGAAGGCGTCATAAAATGTAACGTACTAAAAGATCAGTTTCAGTCAAACATAATCATTAAATCGGTGCGATAACCAATTGTGCCGATGGGTTGTAAAATCCTCCCTCTGTTTTACATTTTTGAGGAATCCCTTCCTCAAAAAGTTGTAAATGAAAGTTAACTAGTATTAATTAATAGTATTCTTTGACATTTCATAGGGTCCAATCAATTTGTAAACCTAATTTTATTAAGGAAGCTTGCAATACAGAGGTATAGTATACAGATAACACACTACGCTAATCCTTACACTGGTATTGTAAAGACATCACCAGACTCTGTACCAGAGTCATCTGCATGGGTACCTCTGTCTCACCTATTTAGCTGCCGTCAAGCAGCAGTGCTTTTCTTTATTCCAATCGGTGGCAGATGAGCCAGTGGCTCTGAACCTGATGGTGAGTGGTAAACAACGCTTATAGACATCTGCGATGCCAGGGGCATAGCTCAGTGACTGCCTACCTGGAGAGAAGTGCTCTATTTAAACCTCGTTTGAAGTTGGACATATCGTAGCGCCCAGGAAACACCGCAGCTGGCAGTTTATTCCTGAGCCTGTACGCACTTGGACGAAATTGGTTCCATGTGATAAGAATGAATTCTACTACGGTGGCACTATTGCAAATAGCATTGCTTTGTTCCAGTTTGTTCCAGTTGTTCAGATGGGCGGCGGTGAAATTATCGGGCACTGTAAATAGGCTTGCTTTAATAGAAGCTCATTAATATGATAAACAGAAAGATAAAATCGGTTTTCGAATAACTATATAAACAACTAAGATATAAGGTATTAATGATTTTTCTCCATCTCTTTCTAGCAAAACGGCTTGAAATGCTTATATCTAATGTATTTCTAAGGCGATTTTAATTCTAATTTCAACATGGTTGCATCTTTTTCAACGGTATTTTAATATTTTATGACGAGACGTGAAAATTTGAATTCAGTCATCATCCCAATCGGCGTCCGTGTAGGGCGTCTGTAGGCTACTGCAGCGACTCATCACTAAGTCTGCTTGTTTGTCAACTTAGGTGTATGAAAAAATCATGTACGGTCCGCTATTTTTAAAATATTTGTTTTGCACAACGATTGCTGTGAAACTTTTCAGCGCACCTAGTTCGTGAGTCGGTGTGATAGGCGGTAGGAAAGAGGTTCGACATTGTATTCTTGCCTGAGACGCGGACTTCAGAACATTGTTGGAAATGTTGACAAAATGTTAAAATGTTTGTTTTTAGCGTCCTTATATATAACGTCTAGAAATTTTAGTTGCGGCATTTGTTTACTTAGCTTTGAAATGTAGACATTGGAACCCTTATAGGATCATTTCGTTGTCTGTGTCTCAGTCTGTTCGTCTGTCCATCTGTCTGTGAAGACCCTTTTTCTTAGAAACGCGTAGAGATATTAAATTGAAATTTATATCAGCTGTGAAAAATTCAAGTCAACACGATCAAAAGGTAGGTACCATTTATGTGGCATATTTCCGGTTTGCGATTTCACAAGGAAATCAAAACCTTATGGTACTTCCCGTTGATCTACAATCATGACATTTGGCAAGAAGCTTACATCACATGTCGAGAAACAAATCTGAAAACCGTAAATATGTAGTTAGATAGAACCCTCGGTGCGCGAGTTTATCTCACACTTGACCAGTTTTTTGTGTGTAAAGCCTCTCCCACATATGCGTTTTATCCGCTTATTTATAAAATTCTTATCTTTACAAGGAATTAACTATTGAAAATAGCATGCCATCTCTTTCTTGCAAAACAAATTTTTGTATGTGTATTAATAAGGCGGACGTGTACGATGACGTCACATTAAAATTATTTAAAAAACATCTTCACTGAGTTGTCGGTGGTGCTGTGGACTCGGCACTAGCCCTCTAATAGGGAGGTCCACGGCTAGATATTGCAATGTACCAATGTGTTTTTGTTTTTCGAATTTCATATGTACACTTTTCCGACGCTCTTACGGCGAAGGAAAACATCGTGAGGCAACCTGCGAAGAAATTCAAAGGTGTAGGGACATAATATGAGCTGACATAATATGACATATATAAGTCGACCAATACACACTGGGTCAGCGTGGTTGGCCTAAACACACTGATACGAGGACCCCCCGAACTCGTATAGGACCCCCCGAGAAAAAAAAGGCTCGAGCCCCTCGGTAGGGACATAATATGAGCTGGGATGATGAGTTATTTGTTTAGTAGAAAACCTTTTCCTAATTCAATAAAATGAAAGTGTGTATATTGATCGTCATGACAAATGCTTGAACTATAATATCACCATTAAATGAAACTTGTTTAATTTCGTATGTACCAACACATTCGCTAATTTAATTGAAATTGAAAATCGACTGTCGCCACCATTAAGGGCGTAACAGTCTACTAGGAAATTATATGTAGATTTCCATCAATCGTGCCGAATGAATCGAGCCTCGACAAATGAATTATCGAAGCGTCCAGGGTCTCCAACAAAGAACTATAATTTCCGCCACCTTGGACAGTAGCTCATCAACTTCGGAAATACTTTTCGCATCAAAAACACCGACCGACGTCGTGCCGTGCCTGAATTATGTGGCTGTCACGCCAAAGCCGCGTCCTGTTATTGTTGGGACTTTTATTAATAGCCGCTGCATGGGAAACGTTATTTTCCCCCATACAATTCCATGCTACCGGTGTCCATTTGTCAAGTGGGCTTGGACTCTTGTTGTATCCACGCTTTTTGACGACTGTCTTGGCGGTGGTCCGTGCAATGAAAGGCATAGCTTTTGAATATGACGAGGTAAAGCGCTTAGCCGATTAATTGGTCAATGCTGTATGAAAAAAAATTGTTTTTTTCTAATTAGAAACATAAAATCATAAACAATAAAGATAAACAAGAACATTGTACACAAGCAGACCAGGAGACCTATTTTTGAATTACGTATGCGATTTAGAAATCACCGCTGACTAAATAGTCAGCGATGACTTTGAAGTCACGAATTCCTAAACATCCTATTTTTGAAAGTCGAACGCAGAGCTGCCAACATAGATAAAGTACACACATACGTAAGGGTTCGGTTCCACGCAGAATGTAGCCGTTTTCGGTATATACCGGTTATTATACGACTAAAAATTCATTGCAACTAGGCCAAAATATAAGAAAATACTGGTCTAAGTTTGTTTGTGACACAAATTTAAAAGATTTTAAACTTATACATGGTTATTTTTTTATCGCCCTGGAAAATGTTAGGGACGCTTCAGGACACATCCAATAATAAATTAAAAAAAAATGAAATAAAAAATATATATAAAAAAACTAAAAAATCTCTAAAAATGCTGCTCTCAACTAGTGCAGCTTTTTTGTATTTTTAATAAAATTAAAAAAAAATTAAGTGAGTTATTTTTTTTATTTATATTAAAATCATTCTAATACCATGTCGTGAAGCATCCCTTAAATTTTCCAGGGTGATAAAAAATAACCGTGTATATTTACTTATTTGACAAATTTTAAAAATTTTAAATCCAACTCAAAATCAACACATCAACTTCAAACTTGTCAATATGTTCTCTAAACAAAACACAGATAACGTTTCCACAGTTATGTATGACTTGTTTACGAGTGGGTGAGGGCACTCGTAATGAAATCACATCCGTGACTAAGGTAGTCACATAAGTGATATTCAAAAATAAGAATTATTGAAAATCGGTGATTATTAGTCACATCGGTGATTTCGAAGTCGCATACGTAATTCAAAAATAGGTCTCCTGGAGTTTCCTTAATTAACAAGCAAACATTGATAATTAACAAACAAATAGTAATCAAGACAGCGCAATCTTATATTTTGAAACAATATGTTGCATTAAATATTTAAAGCTAGATTAAAATTTTTATTGATACCAAACAATTTATCTGCCAGTATTTTTTTTTAAACTGTTTAAACTTTCATTAAATACATAAAGAAGAATGGCACACCCAGGGTCGCATAAAATATCAAGTAAAAGTCGATGAAACTCTATGATATTAGACAATTATAGTTGTTCATTTCCTATAAATATTGTTTTTTTTGTAAAACGGGAATAATGAGAAAATCTAAAAAAAAAATTAAACTAGTATCAAAACTCAACCACACATGCAATAACGAAAAATAAGTTGACACCTTAAATAATTAAATAAATATAATATTTAAAAGATTTATAAGATTTATCTATACGTTTACGTGTGCGTTTACGTTTTATGTGATACTTAACAAGTGATAAATAAACGGAATTCGATATTAATGAGTATTAAAAACAAAGATTTATTTTAATAACTTATTGTCAATAAGTCTTAATAATATAATTTATTGAAACAAATATCAAGAATATGCCTATTACTTCGGTCGGTGTGATAACATCTTTATGCTGTTTGCCCATGAACTGCAATCCATTACAACAATCATACATCATGTGGTTAGGGTACCTACCCACCCTATGTTTTGTTGTCAATTGTCATCTGTACATACCGTTTTATATGATTTCGGCTATGTAGGTAATTAAATATAATTACCTATTTTTCAAATCAATTCTAGTATTAAATCATGTATTATCTGTACGTACTCGTAAGTTCACTGGTATTTGTAGGTTATATTGCAGCATAACACGAAAACCCCATTTTTAAAAAATATGATGCAGTTACCTTTTTTTTTAATTGGACTTAGACCTTTTAAGGGTATTTTCATTAAGATACATAACTCCTAAGTGCGACACTGAAAATACACGGGGTTCTGCCATTCTTCTTTCACTCAAGTTTATATTATAATAGTGAGTACAGCGCCTTATAAATTATATACAGAATTTTTTGTATAATTCGTTTTACAAAAATCTATATGAATTGTGTTTTCCAACGTGAGGAGATACGCCCTACCTTAAGATATTTTTTTAGCAGGTAAAAGGAGTCAATTATGGTATTAATTAATTATTTTATATAAAAATAATTAATAACATAATTGACTCCTCTTGCCTGCATGATGACAGAATAACTTTGTGTCATCATCACAACAGCTCATATATATTCCCACTGAGGGGCTCCAGCCTACCCTAAATTAGGGTGTGGGCTTAGGCCTTATTCAACCACGCATGGCCCAGTGCGGATTGGTCGACTTCACAATTTATATACCTACATACACCTTTGAATCTCTTTGCAGATGTATTCAGGTTGCATCACGATGTTTTCTTTCAACGTAGGAGCGTCAGACAAAATGTCCATATGAAATTCGAAAACGTAAAACATAGTGGTACATGGCGGTCACGAACCACGCACCTCCCGATTGCACGTGCCGAGTCCACAGCGCATCATAGTTACACTTACGAGTGTGTGTTGGTTGAACTATTGACGGGAGATTTCGGTGTGAGGGTATGTGAGGCTTAGACTTATAGCAGAGAGGGTATCGTAGTGGGATATATGAGGATTAAGGGGATATTAAGGGGAACTAAGATTATATTATGTTCATTCATTGTAATTTGGAGACAACACACACGCACTATGTATATTATTTAAAAACAAAATTTAATTAATGCTTTATGTAATATAATGCCAGACAAAAAGAATTGTGATTAATAAATTCATAATAATACGAGTATTTTAACATCCTATGAGCATAAATTCAGACTCAAATAATCATTTAAAAATATATATATATAACATTTACTAAATACTTTTTTTGGTATGGCAAGATTGTGGAAGTCAGTATGTTTATTTTCAAGAGCTTGTTTGTTTCGAACGCTAAGTCACGATTCTTCACCAAGCAAGTAGTAGTAGGTAAGTACATAATAAGCTACTAGGTACCAGTCAGTAGTACACTCTCGAACCCATTTACCTTTAAGTACCTACCTGCCTGAATAAAAGCTATTTTATACGTTCGTTCTGTTCATATTTGCTGCTGAGCTGACAGAATGCACTCGGCTCAGCTCAAAGTAAAAAGCAAAAAGTCGAGTGGGAGTACGCCAGCCATTTTCCAGCTGCTTTTACAAAGAGTCATACTTATTGCTGGATGCGTTCGTATTTTAAAAAACATACCAGGAGACGGATTTTGGAATCATTAGAAGTGAATCCTAAATTTAAATCATGTGCGAAAGTATTTTCTACTGTACCCAATCGTAAAGATTTTTGAATCACTCCAATTCAATATTCTCAACTAATTCTATATTAAATTCCGTTTCACACAGAAAAATAAAAGGCGTATTGGCGCGTGCGCTCAGCAAACGATTGTTAAGGTAAAGCAACTTTGGCTGTGTGGTCAGTCCTGTGATGGGTGACGAAAACTTGCGTTTGCGCAGTCACTTGTGCACTATATTTTCTTCCGCACTGATGGCTAGTCTCTGTTGAGTTTGGCCGCCGTGCCCGATATATAAGAGGACCTCTATCTTACTAATTAGTGGTGCTTGCATCGCTGATTGATTTGATTTGATTTGATTTGATTTATTGACAAATACTTTGGTCCTATATGGTAACCAGGGTCTGATGCTGGAGCTGGAAGGTGGCCATAGGAACTCTGCAATAAAATAACACAATCTCATCGAGTTTGGGCTCGTTTGATTCGTATTGACGAGTAATTTGATCCTATATGGTAACTAGGGTCAGATGCTGGAGCTGGAAGGTGGCCATAGGAACTCTGCAATAAATTGACAGAACCCTATTGAGTTTGGGCTCGTTTAACTCGTATTGACGAGTACTTTAATCCTTTATAGTAACCAGGGTCTGATGCTGGAGTCGGAAGGTGGCCATAGGAACTCTGCAATAAAACGACACAGCCTCATCGAGTTTGGGCTCGTTTGGTTCGTCTTGATGAGTACTTTGGTCCTAGATAATATCCGTATGCCACCCCATCAACTTGTTTTGTACAACTTTCCTCAATATGTGTATCAAATTAAAGAGCCTAAATTGTTAAACACATTATATTACTTGTTGAATGTAACAGATGACATACGGCTCGCTATGGACAAAAGGATGTTTACTGTTGCTGTTTTACTTGATTTCAGTAGTGCTTTTAACTCTGTGGACTACGACATCCTTATAGCTACCCTTCGCTCAATTAACTTATCTGCCTCGGTGATTGATTGGTTCTCTAATTACCTTCGCGGCCGCCGGCAGTGCATAAGCTGTAATAACACAACATCAAATTGGTGCCATATCACTGCAGGCGTACCGCAAGGCGGCGTATTGTCTCCTTTACTTTTTCTATTTTTATTAATCGACTCACTAATGTTATTTCATCTCCCTACCATCTGTATGCAGATGATCTGCAAATTTATAAGCACGCTGACATTGATGACATTGACAATACAATTCGATTAGTTAATCAAGATCTTGTAGCTATTAAACTCTGGGCAGACTCATATGGATTACTTGTTAATCCCAAAAAATCACAGGCAATGATCATTGGCAGTAATCAAATGTGTGGCAAACTTAACCACAGGGAGTTACCTCAAATTGTATTTGATGGTACTGCTATACCTTTTACTGACAAGAGCAAAAATTTAGGATTAACTTTTGACTGTACCTTATCATGGAATGCTCATGTCAATGAGGTAAGTCGCCGTATACATTACTCTTACCACTCTCTCAAGCGGCTTCAATATTTCCTGCCATTCAGTACTAAAGTTATGCTTGCTCAATCTCTTCTACTCCCCATTCTCGACTACGCCGATGTATGTTATTTGGATGTAACTGAGCATCTCCTGAATAAGCTTGAACGTTTGCAGAATTTAGCTATTCGTTTTATTTTTAGTTTACGCAAATATGATCATGTGTCTGAATGTCGCAAACAACTCAAGTGGTTACCTATTCGTCACCGAAGAAATATGCATATCCTCTGCCTTGTCTTTAAAGTCCTACATTGTCCTCAATTTCCTAAATATTTAAGGTCCCGTTTCCATTTTCTTCCTCCAAATCCCCGTCCTAAGCGATCCTGCGTTACCAGCAACGTATTAAGTGTTCCCGAATTTAATTCGAAGTTCTTCGGTAAGTCTTTTACCGTACAGGCTGCCAAGCTGTGGAATGGATTGCCTGCCTCAGTGCGTGAGAGACCCTCAATACAATCGTTTAAGCGTCACCTTAAAGAGCACTTTCTCTCGAATCAGTCACTGGAATAATATATTATATATATTGTATATATATATATAAATATGTATATGTGTGTATATATGATAATATAATATATATCATTTTTATATATATAGTTTAAAATCAGATTATTTTCTTTTTTCGGTTCTGTTTTTGTACAACTTTTTTCCCGCTAACACAACATCTTACACTATCACTTGGGTTGGCTGGAAGAGATCTCTATTAGAGATAAGTCCGCCCTTGTATATACTTTAAGTTTTAAATGTATATTTTTTGACATGTGTGTACACACACAATAAAGGATTATATATATATTAAGAAAAACAATCAAATCCAAGATGGCCGCTGTCACAAAATAACAGATTATTTTTTGTACAACCCCCGCAATTTGTGTATCAAATTGAAATGCTTGACTTGTAAAATACAGTACACTATGAAAAAACCTAAGATTGCAGCCATCAGAAAAAGAAAACTATAAAATAAATTAATAGTAAAAAAGACTTTTCAAAACAAGTTTTTATTTTAATGCCCTAAAAAGAGGAAAATAAACTTTAATTTATTACATGATACATTTTTTATGATAATATATAAGCTTTCGCGAGAACGTAGATAAACAATAATGCATTGATCTTAATATTAGTAATTCCAAGAACAAATATTTCTTTTTATAAAATAGGTGGGTAGGGCGAATGTAGAAGCAGTGCGAGTGAAGGGCAGGGTTTTAGTGGGTAGGTACTCTGTCGAGAGAGCCCTACAGACGCTGGCCGTCTAGCCAACATGCCATCGCCTCAAATATATACTTTTTTCGTCCATCTATCGCATGTCGCATTACAGCCAGCCGCGGAGCAGGGTAGGCGGAGAGGGTTGGCCTTGGCTGCTTTGCCGAGCGCCTTCTACGTGCTCGGCAAAGCAGCCAAGGCCAATATGGCCTTAATAAATTTGGAGTTAAATGCCTACTATCCGAAAAAAGTTTCACTTGCATCGTGGTTTCATAATACCACACAATAATTTTTAATACGCATTTTAACGTTAACGTTCTTTGTAACGCTTATTTGTAACATTCAGGTTTTCAGTCCGGCTAGCCCCTGTCTCCACAACGTCCCATAAGGAGCTTCGTTCAAAAACTATATTTGACATTGTATTAAGAAATCGTGGTGTTTAGGAAGGTAAGTGGTGAGAAAACGGAACGTGATTTGAGAAAATGGCGGACGTTGATTGATTGGCCGATGTCGAGCTGCGTCATGCCTCAGTCTGGATTGCGGTGGTTAGACACAGTTCTAGATTTTTGCAAATGATTAACAAACTTAACTTTTTCGGGTCGATCTAACGCTCAAACGAAAGTAAGGAGACAGAGGTCTATCAATTTTAGTTTGTAGATACGATGTGTTTATTTCCTTGAAATTTGATAAAATAAAGTAACCGCACCTTATGCCGCTAATTATAGTATTGGTATTATTATAGTATTGCATGCATTAATATAGTATTGTTATAATAACTATATCACACTATTAATATTTACAATTACTTTTCTCTTTTTTTAACCCTCCTATAGATAATTTTTCACCGGAGGTAGACTCTGTACCAGGGTCGTGTGCATGGGTACCTCCGTCTTACCTATTTCTGCCGCAAAGCAGCAGTGCTTGCATTGCTGTGTTCCGGTTTGAAGGGTAAGATATGGCATTGAAATTACTGGGTATCGTGACTTTACATCTTAAGTCACAAGTTGGCAACGTACACTGTGGTTCTTGTGGGGGTTGCAGTTTTGCAGCGAATCTCACAGGAACCACATGTATTATAAGGTGACTGTTACCACTTACCTTAATGCTTGTTTGCCAACTTAATTGCAATAAAAAAAACTAGTTCCGGATTTGGTGGACTATAATGAATGTTTATTGTAACAATTTTGAGTATTTGCTTTAATACAATTTCATGATTGTTTCCTTTCCATTTGACGTAAATGTAATTTGATAATTCCTCAATAGAGGTGATTGCTTCATGGCTAATGTAGATCAAATTCAGACCTCATTGCTTCGAAAATTTTAGGTATTTACTATAATTTTGTGGAAAAAGCTAATGAATGTAAGAGCAACTGTAGAAAATTTGGGGGTCTGGAGCAAAGTGAGCTTTAATACTATATGGAATTATGTTTTAGAATTTAAAGTTGTATATATTAGATTCTAAATAGCTAGGTTTTATGTATTCGGCCATAGCTTGGGAGGCCTTACGATACAATCGAGTCAAGAAACGAAAAAAGGCAGTTTTTAAAGTTCTTGAAAACCTATTTGAATACGTTACCTACTATTGACACATACATATTCTGTTCTAAGAGGAAGTGCACCCTTAACTTGAGCGGTCCTTCTAGTGTATCTTAATCCATGTAAGTTTTTCTGTTGCAGTAGGTACATTCTCGTAAATAAAAACGATATTAGCTTGTCACTGTTTGACCACACGAATATTGGTCGTTCGCTTTGATGCTTTGTTCAGAGAGTTCCGTGTTACATACAACAACAGTATAACAGACATGCAGTAGTAATAACGCTTTAATTATATGTAGGTATATTCTATGAGTTGTATCTTAAAGAGAGTTCATTCCTTTTTTCAGCGTGCATCAGTCAGTTGCCGAATTTTTATTTGGTAGTAGCCTGCCTGGCTAGCTACCACCGCCTTATCTAAGTTTGTCGCTATATTAGCAATATCATCGTCGATAACATTGTTGTTTTGACAATTAGAGATAAGATAGTTCGTTCCTCAGTTATTACAGGTGAGATTCTTTGTTCGCATAAGGACAGATTCTCAAAAGGACAGATTCTCATATGGACAGATTCTCAAAAAGTCAGAAATGGTACAGTTGCACACACCCTCACATAATATACTTTATATATTATAGATAGGTATATCCTGTGGGTATCCGATTATATTGCAATTATTGAGTTTTAATTCTGGTCATTTGAGAAAGATAAAGAGCGTCGGTGGCGCAGTGGACTCGGCACTTGTCTTCCAATCGGGGGGTCGGGGTTCGAGACCCGCCATGTACCAATGTGTTTTCGTTTCGAATTTCATATGTACATTTGTCTGACGCTCCTACGGTGAAGGAAAACATCGTGAGGCAACCTGCATACATCTGCGAAGAAATTCAATTATGTATGTGAAGTCGACCAATCCGCAATGGGCCAGCGTGGTTGACTAAGGCCTAATCACCCTAATATAGGGTAGGCTCGAGCCCCTCGGTGGGGACGTATATGGGCTGTGATGATGATGATGAGAAAGATAATGATTTAGTCGTCATTCGCTTCATATTATCATGAAATAATTTCTAATGCTTATCTGCATATTTATTTATTTATTCTTCAAGATGTTAACAAAAATATCACAGTACATAATGACACCCTGTTAGGGTATTGCAATTTTGTGTGCATCATGTTATTAACTTAATAATTAAAAATTTCATTAAAATTACGTATTACCTCACAGTTACATTAATATTTTATAATTTCATTTACAATTTATTGTATTTAATGTCACGGCTTGTTAGTAATCAATATATTATAGAGAATAGAAAATTAATACAATGTCAAACAAAATTAAATAGGCAAAAAATTTCAAATTAATATCTCCTATACAATAAATTAAAAATATATAAGTAACAATAGGTAATATTTAAATTCATTATGTCACTACAGAAGTCAACGAACTATTAACAAACAAAATGTCAATAACAATTAAATATTTAAAATTTATCTGAATTTTCAAGAGTAATAATAAAATAAAACAAAACTAGATTCGAATTAATGTAGCATATTGTCTCATTATTAATGTAGCATATTGTCATATTATTTTATTTTTACTTACATATCTGCAATTTTATTAATACACAAATGGATAAAGATGGACCTCGTTCTGGGATTATATTATTAAAGGTACGTCTCAACTCATTTTTAAATTCTTTTACTTCCAAAATAAGTAAAGATCACTTTTAGGAAAAAGATCACTCTTATTTTATTTTATCGCAATTTTTAAAAAAGAAGCAAATGGTTCCGATATAAAAATAGTTCACGGTAGCTATTATTGTGCTGGCAAAAAAAGAAGAAGTGATATTTTAACACGTTGAACGCCAAAAGAAAAAATGCATCCTTCCGTTAAGGCCGCGTCGGTCAGTGCTGGTCGACAACTAGACTTTCCGTTTGAGCCATGTCGGTCAGTGCTGACCGCGGCTTACGAGTGTTTGCGATCAATTCTTACGGGCCGTAGGGCAGTGCTATCAAACTAAATCCCATATTCGTTGACCCGCGTGGCCCTCCAGTTACTACAAATCAAGTTGGTTTTTGAAAAACGCAAAGGACTTAGAAAAAAAACTACAATTACCAAAGAGTAAAAATTCTCATTGAATAAATCAATCAAAATAATTTGCGCACTTACGTTCTATGTAAATTAAAATACTAAAAAATCAGTATTTTGAAATTTTCAAGTAAAGTGTATCCCAACTACTCGTAAAGTACATATATTTATAACCGACTTCGAAAAAAGGAGGTTACTCAATTCGACCGTATATGAGTATATGCTTTTTTATGTTTGTTCGCGAATAACTTCGTCGTTTATGAACAGATTTTGATGATTCTTTTCGTATTCGACAGAGGATACTCCAAGGGTGGTCCCATGGTCACCAAAGTTAGGATCTGATAATGGAATCCCAAAAAATCGAGGAAAACCATTAAATTTTTACGTGTCTCCAACGTGTTTTGTGTATATGTTACGTGATTACTCCGCCAATTGTTGACCGATTTTCAAAATTCTTTTTGTATTCGATAAGAGTATACTCCTGGGATGGTCTCAAGGTCACCAAAGTCAGGATCTGATGATGGGATCCCACGAAAAGCGAGGGTAACCCTAATTTAATACCTTCGGTGAGCTGGTATTATATTAGGGTATCTTTCACTAAAAAGACTTCATTCACTAAAAAGTGAATGAAGGCCAGTGTACGGCCAAATGTCATCATCATCATCATCATTTCAGCCAAGAGACGCCCACTGCTGGACATAGGCCTCCCCAGGGATCTCCAAACCGATCGGTCCTGCGCCTCCCACATCCAGCGGCTTCCCGCGACCTTCACCAGATCGTCGGTCCACCTTGTGGGGGGCCTACCAACGCTGCGTCTCCCGGTACGCGGCCGCCACTCAAGGACCTTTCCGCCCCAACGGCCGTCAGTCCTGCGAGCTATGTCTCCTGCCCACTGCCACTTATGGTTTGCAACTCTTTGGGCTATGTCGGCGACTCTAGTTCTTCTATGGATCTCTTCATTTCTGATGCGATCGCGTAGAGAAATCTCCATTGCCCTTTGAGTGACATTGAGCCTTCTGATAAGACCCATTGTAAATGGCCACGTCTCAGTTCCGTACGTCATCACTGGCATCACGCACGAATTGGAGACTTTCGTCTTAAGACACTGCGGTAGATTGGCCGAGAATATGCTGCGTAGCTTCCCGAACCTTACCCAGCCGAGTTGGATTCGTCGATTTACCTCTTTCTGGAAGTTGGACTTACCGAGCTGGACTATTTGTCCCAGGTAAACATATTCGTCAACAACTTCCAGTGTAGAGCCGCCAACCTTCACAGGAGTGGGTACTACATGGGAATTCACCATATTTTTGGTCTTGTCCATGTTCATTTTGAGACCCACTTGTTGGGAAACTCTACAGAGGTCTTCGAGCATTGTGCCTAGATCTTCCACGGTGTCAGCCATGACCACGATATCATCGGCAAAACGAAGATGAGTCATGTACTCGCCGTTTATGTTGATGCCGAGTTCTCTCCAGTCCAAAGCTTAAATACATCCTATAACGTCACCATGTCTCACACCTCGCTGAAGTCGTATTGGTTTAAAGTTTTGTCGAGAAAATCGATTTCAATGTTGTCGATCTGAGTTAAAATATCTTCAGTAAACTCAAAACCATTCGTCCATACTGATAATAAATTTAAATACTATAAACAAATAAATACGCTAAAATAAGACGGTGAACTCAAGAAACGAACGGGCGTCAACTGCGTGAGCGCGGCGCGGGTGTGAGATGTAAAGCCCGGGAGCTGCGGGAGGGGACCCGACACCGCGACCCGCGTGGCCCACCGTAACGGAAAATCGAATTTTTGTCTCCAGGCGCCACGTCGGTCAGTGCTGTCCGACATTAATATCTCCATAAGTATTGACTTAAATTGACTTTTGTTAAGAAAAACATATATTTGGACATTGAATATAAGTATCTGATCAAAAAAATATTTCGACAAAATTTGAATGGAACTGTTATTTTTGCTCGGCCTAAAGGGAAAATTCGCTGTCGGTCAGCACTGACCGCGTTGGCAGAGAACGTGTTAACTGATAGTCACACAGAACACATTATATCTGACTGTTTAGAAAGAATATTATCGCTCATAGAGTGCTTTCAACGCCTCGCAGTATTGAGGTGTACGAAACAAGATATTTCAGTGTATTGTATTAAATACATAATGCTACATAATGCTACTAGGGATGTATAAACGAAAATTTCATTATTATTTAAAAGATAATAATGAAATTCCCATTTATTAAGAAAAAATAATAATAATGACATTTCCATTTATTCCCTGTAGCATATGTATTTTTAACATAATACATTGATTAATATTATATTGCCTAGGTACTTCTTACTGAAATTCTAAGCAAAACTTTTATTTTTCAATAAAAGTAAAATATTGTCTATGTGCTCTATTAAAAACTTTGTTTGGTATGTTTGAACGCGCTTCCGAACATGTTCTCGTAAAAATTTGTACTTATTAAAATATAAAAAAAAAATTTTTTCCTTTTCAACTTACATGTACTTTTGTCTTTTTGAGAATCTGTCCATATAAGAATCCGCCTTTTGAGAATCTGTCTTTTTGAGAATCTGTCCTTATGCGAATAAAGGCCAGTTGCTCTGTTATTACTGGCAAAATAGCCAGTAAATAAACAATTACAGGTAAGATAGTCAGTTGCTCAGTTATTACAGGCATAATAGCCAGTTGCTCAGTTATGGGGAGAGAAGCTCACTTCCATCTGCTTCCTTATCGTCACTTACCATCAAGGAAATCATACCATCTACAATCAAGCTTCTCTGTTGTGGTAAAAAACCTCGGCTGACTTAAACTGAATCCCTATTATCTGTGCTCAGCATTCTATTTAAGAATATTTCGCTACGCTCTGGATTTAAAATAGCGTATTCGCCGTAAAATTATTATTTTGCTCCCTCGTGATACAATCTTATTTATTTAATGTGAAATATGCCACAACAGCTAAAACTTTTTCGTAAATTGTTATTGTTATGCTTTGATTAAGAATGTTGTACTTTCATTATGTCTGCCTGTCTGTTTGTCTGTAGCTGGCTAAAGTTACTTTAAGCGGTTACTTTACGAGGAGAGTTTTACTTCTATACAAATAAATAAAATTGAAGTGTCTGTTTGTAATGTCAAAATTACAAGTTTTTACTCAATGGGTATGAATATATATCGGGTACTAATAACAAAAACACAATTTAATAAATTTTCATCTGTCTGTCTGTTTGTTCCCGCTAATCTCCGGAACGGCTAGACCGATTTTGACGGGACTTTCACTAATAGATAGCTAATTATATAAGGTATAACATAGGCTATTTATCAAGATCGGTCCAGCCGTTACTATTCCACGCGGACGAAGTCGCGGGCACAGCTAGTTTATTAATAAAACAAACTCATTGCATTTATATTTCGTAAGATTTATTTTGCCAAATTATTCAAGGAGAACTTCTGTTCAATGTAAAGCTGTATCGTGTGTACGTCTTGATTTAATTTATAATTTACTGTGTTACTTCCACCATCAATAATTGTCCAACGTTTACCAATTAAACAATTCTTAGCATAACCAGCACTACTACGTTCATTCTCGGAAATTTGATATATTCAAATTAATAATTATTTAGAGGAGATTAACATTTCTGTTAAGGGATGTGAATAGAACTCGGCAAGGTATTCTGGAATTGAAGGTCTTGTGAATGAACACGTAGCCAAACGGCAGATTTTCGTCAAACTCAGCGCTTTCTTCAGTTCCTTCGACATTGCCCAGTGACACTTGCACGCTTTTGTCATGTCTCAACTTTGTTTCTTGACGAGTCTGGAAATAAAATAAGGTTTCTCAAACTTTTATTTCCATCTAATAGATAGTAAATATGAGTTAGTCCTCCAGGATCCCCTAGCCCGATCTCCTAGGGGATCCACGTGGACTCGTTAGTTCATCAGTATCCCCCTTATATGGCGGTTGTAACTCAACGGATTTAAAAAAAACATCTTCAATCTTAAATCAATGTAGTGTTGCTATTAACTGTACTCTAGTTGTTCATAAACTAAGGACAATGCGTTCATCTATTTATTACATATGTAATTTTTAGAAAGAAAATAATTTATTTATTTATAAAATATTTAATGCTTATTTATAAAAGCGTGTACAAATTCATGCCATATGGTATTTCCTACCAGTAAACCATTGGGTTAACGGAGAAATAGTGGCGGTGCTTTCCGTAATAAAGTAACTGAATAAAATTCGTTAGATAGGTAAGAATATAAATATTTATTTCTATAAGATAAACTTATAAAAAAAAAAATAAAGTTTGAAAATGATGTTGGCATTGTCAATTGTCAAATTCGTTCGGTAAATTATAGGCCTTTCTGATTCTCGGGCGCGTGGGTAGTGGAGTCGCAGTGTGGACTTTACCTAGCGCGCTCATAAGGGCAGGGAGAGCACCTAGGCTTTAGTGGTTAGGCCTGGCACTCTACCGAAGAGCCCTACACACGCTCGCCGTCTAGCCAACGGCGGGTAAGGTGCGGTCACGCATTTCCCTCCGAGAAAAAAAGGCCTTTTTGATTCTAAACGTGAGCTGAGAGTGCACCTGCGTTTGCGCAAACTTGTTCCTGTGGCAGACTATTAACTCCATGACCCTACGAAAGCGAAGTTATCGTCAGTAGGAAAAAAATTGTTGTTAGATAGAAAAGCTTGTCTATTTAACCTAATATATAGAGTATTTCGCAAGAGTTTACAAGGTTTCAAGAGTTTTAGTGTACGCAGTTATAAGTGTTAATTAATAACCTATGCAGCTCCGTATGCGTATGGTAAGTGTCTGTTGTAATTGGTCACTGACCAAAGGTTACTCGGGAGAACTCTTTTTTCTGGTTACCTATCGACTGACTAAGTGTTAGCTTACCGGAATGATTGGACTCAAAGGGGTCCCATGATCAGTGGGTGTTGATTGCCCACCGTCTAACTGCTCTGTATAAGTCTGAGATTCTATCTGAAAGTGATCAATGCTATCGACTTCAGCAGTAGATTGGGTCTCCTCAGATGATATGTCTGCAAAATAAAAAAAAAACTATGTCAGTGTATATTATCAAGTTAAAGGTAATAGTTAATTTTGTGTTTTGTATTATTGCGCAAAATTCGTGATCGCATAAATAGTGAATTAATTTTTTAAGTATTTCTTGAATTATTATAAAGATAAAAATCGGAATAAACGCAAAGAAAGACGTCTAAAGAAAACAATAAGATGGAATCCATCCTAATTGTTAAGGAGTAGCTATATAGCAAATCTTCCCACAAAAAATGTCGGTAGTTTGTACCAACTACGCAGGCTAATGGTGCACCGCCCGCCCTCCCTCAATCGCATGCGACAAAGGAATATCGCTAGTTAGTACCACACCAAAAGCCTTAGACTGGCGTTGTCTCTATCTACTCCGGGGGTTCCCAACCTTTTACCCTATGCGCCTCACCCAACATTATGCTAAAATACTACGCCCCCTAGGGGCCGAAATGGGAGTCAAGAAAATTAAGCAAACGATGAAAATATTGGCGTGTCTAGTTTTATTCGAAAGATGGTTTCAACGTGTCGCTGACTTCACATAGGTGGCACCGTCGTCCGCGTCGCGCGAGTTTATATGAACAGTTTTAATAAATATTCTTTCACTGCGCCCCCCCTTTTTTCACTCTACGCCCCCCAAGTGGGGCGCGCCTCACTGGTTGGGAAACCCTGATCTACTCTTATTAACGCAAGTAAAAGAGCATCAGGATTAAACCTAAGTTAGACAATTTTTTTGCCAGCTAGATTCCAGTTAGATTATTTCTGGCCCAGCTGTGCCTAAACGACAAATCAAATCGAAAACAAGATCTTTTAACAACGTTGTCTGTCGGGACAACTTGTAAATAGATAAAAATCACAGTATAATTATAAGCTTTTAACTCACCGGACGAATCGGAAGTTTGGCGTAACTTTTTACGAAATATCATGTCAGTGTCCAGTTGGCCTACATCTGAAAATAAAACACAGTAATGTGTAATGTGTATGCATCATGACTAATATTTCATTTTCAGGATTAAAAAAAACCGACTAACAAAAACACTGAAAAGTTAAAAATAATATAAGAATAGGTACAGACAAGATCACACTTCTATACTTCTGTACCTATTCTTATATTATTTTTAACTTTTCAGTGTTTTTGAAGTCGGTTTTTATTTTTTGTAAAATATTTTTTATTTTTAACTTTTTAGCAAATGAAATCTTTTTAGTGAAAGAAACCCTAATATAATACCAGCTGGTTTTAAATCAGGGTTTCCCTCGATTTTCATGGGATCCGAGGAGTATATTCTATCGAATACAAAAAGAATTTTGAAAATCGGTCAACAATTGGCTGAGTAATAGCGTAACATATACACAAAACACGTTGGACACACGTAAAAATTTAATGATTTTTCTTGATATTTATGGCATCCCATTATCAGATCCTAACCATGGAACCACCCTTGAAGTAATCTCTATCGAATACAAAAATAATCATCAAAATCGGTTCATAAACGACGAAGTTATCCGCGAACAAACATAAAAAAAGCATATATACGGTCGAATTGAGTAACCTCCTTTTTTCGAAGTCGGTTAAAAAGGGTAATTACACGGTAATTAGCTGTACAATGTCTTGAACACTTTGTAGCACTATTAATTCATCGTTCACTATTAAGTCTCCATACATTTTTGGGATAATTTTGAAAGTGTCGGCCAACAAAAATAAGCTTTTCATTTCCACGAACAACTTAATTTTAAACGTTTTTTATTACTATAGCTTAGTTCTAAGTTCATTCATATTTTTTCATTCATCACAGCTTATGTACTGGTTAGACACTAGAAGCTCGCGGCCTTAATTTACTTGATGGTAAAGTGACGATATGACCGAATCTCGAAGCAAGCCTTACCTGGATCTCTCTTCACCTCACATTCACAAAGTCAAATTATTTATTCGGTAGACAATAGTTATAACTTATAGGTTCAATAACAGTTTATGCCGCTCTAAAGGCTATGTCCTAGTAACTAATAATTAACTGACTCAGGAAATGTTGCAGAATCTGCAACGCTGATCTTCCCTAAAACCGATTTTTTTCGTTCTAATATATTCTGTTTCAACTAAATTTAGTGTGAAAATAATGGTAACTCTTAAGGTTGAGAAAAATTGTGTCCTCTTATGAAAATATTGTCTGCTTATGGACAATGTCGCTGTTCAACAACCGTACAAGAATACCGCATGTTCTTATTTTCAATTATTCGCAACACATCAATACTGTTAAACATATTGTTATTATGGCGACAAATAGGTATAAGGTCTTCCACTCAACCCTTTATAGCCCTTCAATTCCGCACGCGACTTATATGAACGAATTTAGGATCTTATACGTAATAAATTTTCATTTCGTGCAAAGCAACAGGTGTGTATTTCAAAATAATTATGTTCAATTAATTAACGGGTTGCCTACCTGTAAGATTTACAACGAGAGAATTCAACACATTCGGGGATTATATCACACATAATATTAAAGGTATATATTTGATATATTGTTATTTTCTTATGTACAATGTTTCTGATCATTGAATGGTTCAGATAACTAAAAAGTTGGATAAGAAAATAGATGTTATATCTTTGCTTCCTTTTTCCATAGTCAAAATTAAAATTTTTCAACCCTCAAATAATACTCTTGTAGCCTCGCCTTCTGGAAAATCAAAGGTGATATTTGAGAGCTAGGAAAAATCCTGTAGGAGCTTGGTCGGCAAAAACTCGTTGAGTTGCAGAAAATATCCGTACGGAGAAGAAGAGATTTAAATAAAACTTATGATGACAAGGCATTGATTTGAAATGTCGCATGACGTCATGCTTTAGTATAGTCGACAACAACTGAAGCTTTACACTTGCATGGGATACTACTGCCGCTATTACGAGTGACGCAAGAGCGGTCCAAATTCAAAGTTCAAACTGTAAACTGTGACTTGTTGTAATCTGTACATTTTTCTGCACTGTTCTTGTGACGGTCGAGCCCAAAGCTCTTTATCTAAGTTGATTTTTTTACAAAGCAAAAAATACTTAAATTCTTTTAAATAAACTGACGGTTACTATTTACACTAATCCAACCATAGGCAATAATTATAACAATTAATCGCATTTATTATACATACCGTTGTATAATCGTTTCAGCTTCCTCCTGTAGAGACGTAAGGCTCCGTGAATCATTGTAGAGGATGTCCTGAGCGACATACGCCTTCTCGGGTCTTCTTCGTTGCACGCGATCCAAGACACCAAGTTTTCACTAGAAGCAATAATAATACCAGTTTTCTGATTCAGAGTTTCAGACAGACAAACGACAGACTGTTAAAACGGTTAACAGAAATGACATTAAAAAATATCGGTACTTATTTCTGCCGCAAAGTAGCACTGCTTGTATGCTGTGTTCCAGTTCGAAGGGTAAGATATGTCACTGAAATTACTGGGTACCGTGACTTTACGTCTTAAGTCACAAGTTGGCAACGTACACTGTGGCCCTTGTGGGGGTTGCAGTTTTGCTGCGAATCTCACAGGAGCCACATGTATGGTGTATACGTGACTGTTACCACTTACCATCAGGTGGGCAGTTTGCTTGTTTGCCAACTTAGTAGCAATAAAGAAGTAGTAGCAATAAAGAAAATCATTTTTTTTCCGCGGATGTCGAAAAAGTCGACTAGGGAGCATTGGCGTATCTAGAGTGTTTTTCCAGGGGGAGCCTGGCCCATGATTTTGTTTGAAGTTGTCAGTATGTTGGCGTCCATCATTGAATTTTGAATCGGTAGCCTAACCTGGCCTATCCTGGGGTGGGCACTAGACCAGTCTGGGGTGGGCTCAGCACACGCGGCCCCCCCCTATAAATACGCCTATGCTAGGGAGTTAACCCAATCACATGTCTGTGGTGGCGCGTGGACGGAGTGTCGTCGGTGGTGCTGTGGACTGTATGGGCACGGTAATAGTATATACAGTAGAATGACTTCATAGAAACGATTGAAACACGCGCTACGCCTACGCGCCTCGATCTAGGATGGCACTTGGATCGCATAGCTACAAGGGCTGTCACGAATGCAGTTCGCCGCAGGGCATACGCTCGAGTCAAACGGAGCTCACGGTCGGTAAGCGAGCAGCCCTATCGCGGGCCACGCACCAAGCGATGCCGATGCCAAGCGGCCGTAGGTATAAAATTTCAAAGAGGGGCCGAGTCCACTTACTGTATTATACTATTACCGTGGTATGGGTAGGCTCGAGCCTCTCGGTGGGAACCTATATGAGCTGTGATGAGGGGGAATTGAGTCATTTGCTGTCAATTGGCCTTCCCAATCCCGAACGTACCTCCACCGCGGGTGTAGCGGTTCCGGAGGATTTTGTAGCCTGGTATGGGGACACCATGGAACGGCCGCTGGTGAACCCAAGTCCTACAGCATACCGAAGTGGACAGCCAACTTAGCCCCATGGCATCGTAACAGATTCCCCCGCCTCAAAAAAGGTCCATTATGAAAAAGGGAGTTCCTTTGTGTTTGTTCAGACACTTATGCATTCGTATACCCCGTGCAGCAGTTCACTCTTTTTTACATACGACAGGGAAACTTTTGGCCGTCATCTCACCTGATGGTAAGTGACGATAAGGCTGATGTTGGAAGCGAGCATCACCTGGAAACTTCAACAACTGAGGAACTGGCTATCTTACCTCCAATTGTCGAAACACAATAATGCTATATATAAGCATTGTTATTATGACGACAAACTTAGGTAAGACGGTGGTAGCTAGCCAGGGGGGCTCAGAAGCCCTACCACCGACCATCCGAGCAGAAACTTCTGCCCCCATGAGAAATCGAATCCCTGACCTCTCAACCAACACCCAGTGGTCTCAACCGCTAGACCACGGAGGCGGTTAAGAGTCTGTATTGAGATTGATCGCCATGAACGAATATCGGGTAAAAGGGGGGGTGTCTTTTTTGTCTTTGGAAACAATTTGACTACTTATTTTAACTCTTGAACATATTACACCGTATTCAATTTTTAAAAAAGGAATTTAATTAAGATTTCTGTTATTATGCTACGGCGTCACTTGCATTGTAATACGCGTAAAAGAAGTTACGATGTTGGAGCCGAACATTAGAGAGCCGATACACTAACTTATTTTGAAATGTTCTACAGCGTTCTACATTTGAAATTTAAAAAAATGGTAGTTTAGGTTATTCTGCTTTGCCTCAAAAACTCAAAATAAGGTTTGTGCAAACACTTTTGAGTTTATGTGTTAAATTTTAATAACTTACCAAATATTTGGTATGTTGGAATCTTCATCCGAACTCTCATCGATATTGTTTGCGATCTTCCACACTTTACTCAAGCACTGACTACCCATAAAGCTTTTGTCGTAAAACATTTTCAATGCGTTCAATAATATATTGAAAATATTATAGAAAAGGTATTTGCTTTAATTTAATAGACACTAACATTTTCCTTACTTCGCATCTACCGCCAAAACTGACGTATAAGTTTTGAATGCATTTTCCCATTTTGGGAAGACAAACGATATTTTGGTCATACAGCCAAACCAAAAGTCTATTTCTTTGATAATATTATGTACTTAGTTTTATGTAGTTATACAAAAGTTCTTTATGTTACTTAAATATTATTCTAAAATCTTCACATAATTTTCGATTTTTTTTCTTTTTCTTATAAGTACTGATGTTTTCTCAAATAAAGAACCCGCTAATTATAAAGTACGTAGTAGTTACAAGTATAAATTATACAGTCAAAAACATTTGCCTGAAACAAAAACGGAATCTGATTAGGGAAATCAAAGAGTGGAAGTTTACGTTTCCCTATTTTATTATAAGTAGTACGCCGATAATAAGTTTAGGAATATGCTGACGACGGATGTGGAATGATTAAGTAGGCAAGTATTTGGAATGTCTGAGATTATTTCGAATACATAATATTGAATACGGGCGATGGGCCTATTCGATTAGTCAATAAATAAGCTAACAGTAGGCCCCGCGTCTTATCGGTAAAAGCCATTCACCTTAACGTGCCAGTTGTACAGATAATATATTTTTAAGCTGAAGTTTGTTGCCCTCTCGTTACGTGGTTCATAATAATAATATTTAAATGCGCGCGTGTCGTTGGCATACATAATTATTTTATATATTCTATGTCGGTATCAGCGAAGATAATATTATTTTCCAATTTTGATATACTGAAAACGTAAATTCATGTATGTATGCAATTTTTTTGGATTTTTCAGTAAACATTAAATAGGTCCCTACATTTTCAGTTTCAGTTGCATCTGCTAAGCGAAAGAAAAACAAATTTTTTCGTAGGTACATCACGTTTCACGTCCAATGCCTAATAAGAAAACTTTTAAAAATAAAAATAATTTTTTTTTACAAAAAATAGAACCAACTTCAAAAACACTGAAAACTTAAAAATAATCTTCTTCTATATTGAAGTCGGCGCCAAACGATGATCTCCTAGAAAGTGTTAAAATTTGTCACCGACTTTAATATAGAAGAAGATTATTTTTTAGTTTTCAGTGTTTTTGAAGTCGGTTCTATTTTTTGTAAAAAAAAATTATTTTTAACTTTTTAGTGAATGAAATCTTTTTAGTCAAAGAAACCCTAATTTAGTTTTAAACCCTAAATTAGTGTTTTCCTCGATTTTCTATGGGATTCTATCATCCGATCCTGACTTTGGTGACCATGGGACCACCCTTGCAGTATACTCTATCAAATACAAAAAGAATTTTGGAAATCGGTTTAAAAATGACGGAGTTATGAGGTAACAAACATAAAAAAAAATACAACCGAATTGATAACCTCCTCCTTTTTTGAAGTCGGTTAACAATTAAGATATTTGGTATGAAAGTAAACGCCTGACCTGTAAGGGTCATTAGTTAAAATAGTATACTGAATATGAGAACATATTTTAATATTGCTTATTAGAAATCTTAATTTAATCAAAATATCATTGACCTGACACATTAAATACTTCTAATAAAATAATCATGCAACGAAGATGCATTTTTAAATAAAATTCCAATAATTTCCCAATTCCAAAGAATTTTTGGTGTTCTGCCATTCATTAATCTAAAAACTATTACGATTTTTGACATGAACGTAGATGATGTGTGGGCGTCGTCAGCTGAAATTTATTTTAATTTCAGAAAACTTTTTTTAAAGTGATTTTTGATGTTTCTACATTAATTTCATACTCGCGGCCGCAGGTAGAAAGTTAGTGAAATAAAAAACCAGAAAGTTAGTGTGCGTTTTTAATAATCTTATTAAATTATTAAATTAAATTAAATTAATTAATTAATTAATTTAATAAGTAACGTTGTCAGGTATTTTTGCCACCTTTTACTTTGGTCCTCGCTAAATTAAATTCTTGCGAATGAGTGTTCGCAAGAATTTCAAAACAAAACAGTGTCTATTATTAACATCGTAGAAAAATGTATACCCAGCGACTGCCATAAAGTCTATATCATAGAAAAATACTATCCTGGCATGCGCTAACAGGCATACAGTAGATTTTGCATCAGTTTAAATTTGCATACTTCGCCTAACTCAAAGTGTGCTTACGCTTCTTCAGTCTGCAAAGTTTGGACAGTGCAAATTTGTTCAGCTTGGTTACAGTTTGGCGAAAAAAAAGTTTGAACTAAAAAGTGGTGACAGTTGGAACTAAAAAGCGATTCCCGTGGTAAATCTAAATTCACAGCCAGAAGTTTATTACTTACACTAATTGTCACTTAATTTTCCAATTGTTATTTGAAAATTGCTGGATTGGTCTATGGCAGCGGTTCGGTCTCAGGTATAGATCGTGGCTTTTTTAATAATTTTGTTTTTTTTTTAATCTTTTTTATAGCTTTATGTTTATTTAATTAATTTGTTTTTTATTATTAGTTTTTTATTCCTTTTTGTTTTTTTAATTCGTTTTTTTATTTATAATTTTCTTTCAGAAGAAAAAGATCGCGATTTTAATACCCAAAATCGAATAATTTCCCGAAAATTTTCAGTTAAATGCCTACGATCTGAAAAAATGTTTCACTTGCATCGTGGTTTCATAAAACTACACTGATTTTTTACATACGTGGAAAGCAAGCACCTAGCACCGTGTTAAGAGTGGCTTCAACCCAGAATAATTACGCGTTTTCAAAAGGTGATAATAGATAATATCATAAAAATCATGAAAAAGTACAAAAAAAGTTGGTACAGTCGTGCACAACACGCACAAAAGGGTTTTACAGGGTTTATTAACTCTCCCTTATAATTCAAATGCTCATGACACTGTACAATACAAATAAAGGACTTGAGTAGGTTCTATCAAATATCCTGTAGCAGGTTCCAATGTCATTTCACTAATTCGGGGCGCCTTGTTTGTCACCGCATAAAAAGCTACGGAATAATTTTTTTTTTTTTTTTTTTTTTTTTTTTTTATTTTACCTATCCAGTTTCATGGTTGCGTCCAAAAGGTAAATCGTTCAGCGTTATGCCAAACATTCGTCTGGCGCTGGTTTTCAACGACCACCTTTAATTCTGACCTCCAGCTGCCAGCAGTCATATTCAGTTAAAAAAATATATAACAGAACTATACTACCTACTTAAATACAACACATAATATTTAACAATTTCATAAAACACATGAATTGGATAAATTAAATACATTAAACACCTAAATAAAAACAATAAAAACCACCAAACTACGTGCGCGCGAAGTGCGGGGTACCTAGTAAGGATTTCCCAGTTAAAAGTTTATCTTTTTTACGAATTAAAAAAAAAACTAAATATAAGACATATTTTGCTGAATGTTTCCTAGTTCCTGTTGTTTGTTAATTAAATAAGCTTTTAGCTTATTCCTAAAAGAGTTCAACGATGCAGCTTGCCTAATGGGTGGAGGAATATTGTTCCATATTTTCGAAGCAGCATAACGGAAGGTACCCTTATAACAAGCGGATGCATGCGACTGAATGGCCAACTGCAACGAGCACTGCCTTCGCTCACTTCGTCTATTGTTACCAACCCAGTTTAGTTTGTTGTAAAGGTAAGAGGGTTCCTTCAATGCAATAACTCCAAAAAGCAAACATGATAAATGTAGCTTGCGTCTGGATTTCATTTTAAGAATACCCTTTTCATTAAGAAACGGCGTAACGTGACATCTGGGAGGAATGTCATAGCAGAAACGAGCACAGGCATTCTGCACTCTTTGAATAAGTCGATCAGTTCTTGCCATTAGTCGCGGGCCAAACACAGTGTCTGTATAGACTAGCTTAGAAAGTACTAAACACTCAAATCAAACTTAAACAGCCCCGAACACATTATTAACAGACCACAAAAACAGCTTTTACTCGTATGTAAATCATCCCTTTGCCTTACAATGGTATAAGCAAAAAAAATGTTACCATCCCAGTTTAAATGTTGAATGTAATGAGCTAAATACGTCCACTGCTGAGTGCTGCCGTGGCTCTCTTCTAAAAGAGGAGACTGGACTATCATCCGCCACTTCTGGCTGGTTGGAGTGCCAGAGCCTCGTCCTTTGGTTGGTAGAGTGAATAAGGAGCAAAGTGGATTTGGCTTGAGTCTATAGGATGTTATTAAGAACACATAAAATTTTACTTATTTGAAGAACAGTAATGTAGTCGGTATTTACGTAACATGTGGGAGGATGATATAAAAAGAATAGCAGGTATTACATGGAGAAGAAAGACGCAAGATCGCACTTTGTGGCAAGCTTTAGAGGAGGCCTATGCTGGCAAGCAATACAATCTTCGCGAAACTGGTGTGAAATTATAAAACATTATATTTAATAGAAAAAAAATTATAAAATTGTTAAATAAAGGCTATTGTTATTATTATGTAGTATTGGATAGCTTTGGTGATGTACAGTCAACAGCACATCAGGATACCACAATATGACACTTTTTTTGGGGTTCCGCATCTCAAAAGAAAATAACGGAACCCTTAGGCTTATACTATAAGGGTGTAATTAATACTTTTTATAGGATCACTTTGTTGTCCGTATGTCCGTGTGTATACGATAGGAAAGCTTCTCTTGAGCTTCGCCTCACCTGGTTGACCATTAGCCGAAGAAGGAAGCAAACTTTACTCAGATTCCTCTACAATAGAGAAACTAGGGTGGTGATTTTGTAGCCGAAGAAATGTGGAATAAATTATAGACCATTCAGACGACGACATTACAAAATGATAAACATATTGAAAATCAGATTAAATCAATCAGAATTATTATCAAATCTCTATACGATGGCCGATTGCCGAAGAGTTACAAAAGCACCCACCTGATATCTTAGCTCAAATTATCGGAGCACAACATAGCGCGAACTCTGCAGAAGAAATAAAAGTTTTTCAAGGTTAAGTTACCGTGACAAAACGGTGAAAGAGGACCCCTAGCTTTTATTGTATTATAATAACACTCATGCAGTATTTTGAGGAGGGACAGGAATGCCTAAAAGCTACGTGCGTCAGCATTTTACCTCTGTCCCGTCTGAGTCGAGCGGAATGGAAAATTCGGTCGACACCAACTCAGAGCTCTCCCGTATCGCGCGGAGGGCGCACGTCCTGGAACGCCGGACGATTTCCGAACGCACCCGTCGCGTCGACCGACGTTCGAAATTCGAAAACGTTTTTGTGCCAGTGCTTTCCGTTGCAGCGAAAAATTGTAAGTTTAAGACGTTTTCTTTTTTTGTGTTGAGCAAAGGTGCATGTTTACATTACATACGAGGCGTTGATTTGTTTTAGATCGTTTAAAAACATTTTATTTTTAACTAATATTGTTTAGGCTGTTCTATTAATTAATCAGTGTGAATTGTAGCATAAAAATATTGACCCTTGATATTGATATTGTATCTTATTAATTAAAACTTCAATGATTTTAATGCGAAGTCATTAGAAGAAATATTAAGTATAAGGAATATTTTCAAATAATAGAAAACATATAAATATTAGTATTTATTCAAGAAACGATAAAACACTTAAAGCGTCACATAATCGTTTATTAAACTGTTTAAAACTACAAGTTTATCTACAATGTAGTACCTACCTGTATACTTAGCCCCCTTTGCTTGGAGGCTTTACTATCGGATATCTTGCTGCACATTTCGTTATCTTTGTGCGAAATGGTGAATCGTTCAATTCTTACTTCCTTCTATTCCTTATTTCATTCAATTTATGAATTACACATAAAATGTAGGTTTAGTACCTACATTTTATGTGTAATTGGCCTTCTAAAATAATTTTTTATCTTACAATTTATATTAAGGTTTCTCTCAAAAAAGGTATTGCGGTCTGTTTATCCGGTCTTCGATATTTCCGAAGTCTATATGGACAGCTGCCTCTCTACTGTTTAACATCAGAACATCTGCTATATCGAACATCCTAACACTGATTATGTCTGTGCAGTGTGCATCCTAGACACAAAGGAGTCTTAATAGTAAAATTTTAGTAAATAAGTAAATATTTCTTTTAAGTAATTCTTTGTGATTTATATTTTGGTTTCTTATAAAATAAACCTTTTTTGTATAAAATTTGTATAAAAATTAAGTATACAATTTAAAAGTCAGTCGGCAATTTCGGCGTCATTAAGGAGCTAGCATTTAAACATGTATACAGTGTTCGCATACAATACTATCTAGTCTTGTTTAATACGACTATTACTACCTAGCTACTACCTTGTCTAATTAATAAGTTTATTTTTATAAACATAATATTGTACAGTAAGTATACACTATCTTTGGTCAATACCCTATCAAGGCGAAACCTACCCATGCTAATAATAAAAAGTTATGCCGTCATTGAAAAATCGAAATTGTAAAATTAATTTGGAAATCCCCAATACGAGTAGTTGGGTCTTTGAAATAAAATGTATGGGGAATTAGAACATTTATTTTACAATTTCGAATTTTCAATGACGGCATATCTTTAAATGACTATGTTAACATGGGTAGGTTTCGGCTTGATAGGGTATTGACCAAACATCTCGTATAATTGATTTAAGGTAGAAATGTATCGACAAATATTTCTAACCTACAGCTACTTAACCAAGATAAATATTTTTAATATAGTTTGAAAGCCTTGTATAATCTAAACTTAATAGAATGTATGAGCGAGATTACGAGTACTTGCATGATTAAGATATTACTTAATTCAATGAATTTGTAATAAGATTCTCCTGGTTTGTGGATTAATTGGCCTAATATCAGAAGAAGATCAAAAAATATTTTTAATGATTTCGAGGATAAGAATTTTGATTGCGTCGTTGTATGGTTGGTCACAAGACTGGTAGTCATGAGGTGCCGGGTTCGATCCCCGGTTCTGTCAAATGTCGAGTTTTTCTTATTAGGAAATTCTTGGTGACAGTTCAGAGACTAGAATTAGAGTCCGGTAGAGTCTCAAGTCCTCAGTCCTATGCAAGTTTTCGTACGTACAAATTCTATTATGATATGAGTATGTCATCGAATTAAAAAAAAGAAATGTTTACAACATATTTTATTGGATATGTAGAAACGATGGATGAAGGACAACCAACCAATGAGATTTATAATGTAAATGGGCAAGTTAGTACAGGTCGCCCCAGGCAAACTTATTTGGACCAAGCAGGAGACATCCCGAAAAATGTATTATTGTTAGCGACGAGGGGACAGTATGTACTTTTTTCGAAGTTTTTTTCGATAAAACGAGTTTTGCTGTGTTTACTGCTGTACATATTTTTGTGATTAAAAACTTTCAGTTGCTTAGATTTGACATTTATTAATGTGCTGGTTAAGCACGTGCTTAAATGTTAAGCACGTGATTAAGATTGTATTGTACTATTATATAATTAGGTAGATACTAGCTGTGCCGCGAACTACGTTTCGCTTTGAAAGACTACAACGCGTTCTTAGTTATATTTTTCCCGCTTTAACAACCTTTTTGATTTTTCTCTCCTATTGGTCGTAGCGTGATATTACATAGCCTAAAGCCCTTTCTCGATAAATGGACTATCCAACACAAAAATAATTTTTCAATTTGAATCAGTAGTTCCTGAGATTAGCGCGTTCAACCAACCAAACAAACAAACAATCAAACAAACTGTATAGTATGTATGTATGTAGATATACATCTATAATATACAGGGTGTAACTGAACACCCCAATAACATTTAAGGGTATGTATCCATCAGAAGTAGAGATTCTGTAGGAAAAATATTAGAGCTAACAAACCTACTTTTTTTCCCATACAAAGTAAATAAATAATTTTTTGATATTAAGTGCCGACAGCCCTACGTAAGCGTACGAGGAATACTACGCTCACGTCATACAAACTAAATAAATTACTTTTTAGTTTTAAGTGCCGAAAGCCCTACGTAAGTGTACGAGTTTAAATTTATTTTGTGTTAAGAGCTGATTATGGTTGTCACTTGAAAGTTTTTGCTTTCAGTTTAAAATCAAATAACTCTGAAAGTATCGGGGTTCTAGGTCTCAGACAAGCACCGAAGGTCCATTTAGTATCTAACTTATATGCCCCTTAAATGTTATTGGGGTCTTCAGTTACACCCGGTATAAAGCATACATACATATTTATATATTTTACGTAAGTATACGTACATATTGACTCTTTTCTCTGCAACGCGATGGACTCGGCACCCGCACGGTGAATCCATGGAATGCTAATTTAAATTATCGTCTCTCGTAAGTGAGAAAAAATAATATTCCTGGAGTACCTACTCCTGTAAATGAATAACTTTTTTACAACCGTTCAATCAATCATATAATTCATAATAATAAAAACAACAAATAGAAATGAGGCCGCCAAAATATTTTCTTCGTTAAATTGCTTTGTAATCTCTCCCTCGGGTCACTTAATGGAACGATTCGACACGAATTATTCAAGTCGGCGTTTTTAGATTGCAAATTAATATTTTGCTTATTATCCTTAGGGGATTTGCACATCTGTTTACTTTACAGCGCTTATATATTAATTTAACAATATTAATGGAAGAAATTCTCTAGCAGTTTTTCAAAATCGCAAAGTGAGGATCATGCCGAAGAGGCAATCGTGATCTTGTTTGAAAAAAATTATGATGTAATTTCAGTGACACTTTTCTGAATCTAACTTTAATAATGCTTTTTAACAGACTTCAAAAAAGGGGGATGCGTATATTTTTTTTTGGTGTGTATGTTACGCGATTACGCCGCCAATTGTGGACCGATTTTCAAAATTAATTTTGTATTCGATAGAGTATACTCCAAGGGTGGTCCCATGGTTACCAAAGTTAGGATCTGATGATGAGATCCCATGAAAATCGAGGAAAACCCTTTAATTTTAAGTTGTGTACAACGTGTTTTGTGTGTAGGTATGTTACGCGATTACTCCGCCAATTGTGGACCGATTTTCAAAATTATTTTTGTATTCGATAGAGTATACTCCTGGGATGGTCCCAAGGTCACCAAAGTTAGGATCTGATGATGAGATCTCATGAAAATCGAGGAAATTAATTTTAAGGTGTGTCCAACGTGTTTTGTGTGTAGGTATGTTACGCGATTACTCCGCCAATTGTGGATCGATTTTCAAAATTCTTTTTGTATTCGATAGAGTATACTCCTGGGATGGTCCCAAAGTCACCAAAGTCAGGATCTGATCATGGGATCTAATAATTTAATAATTAATTAATACCAGCTCACCGAAGTTGAGCTGGTATTAAGTTAGGGTTTCTTTCACTAAAAAGATTTCATTCACTAAAAAGATAAAAATAAAAAATATTTTACAAAAAATAAAAACCGACATCAAAAACACTGAAAAGTGAAAAATAATATACGAATTGGTACAGACAATATCGCACTTCTATATTGAAGTCGGAGACAAATTTTAACACTTTCTAGGAGATCATCGTTTGGCACCGACTTAACTTTTCAGTGTTTTTGAAGTCGGTTTTTATTTTTTGTAAAATATATATTTTTTAAATTATAAAAGGAAAATCTTCAATCATCCATTTCCCTTGATGAGATGGTGACGGTAGCTAATAAGGTTAAGGTTGGAAGTCTTATTTTTGAACCGCAACATAAAAATTGTATCCAAAAATCTAGCACAAAAAGGCACTAACCGCAATTTCTATTTTAAGTATGGAGTAACAAGAATTACGGTACGATCCTTTGATGGTTGATCTGATGGATGATTGCAATATGGGTCTTGTTGTAAACTTGAAGGCACTACATATTTACAGGGGGGCATGACATGACAAAATATCTATGTCCTTTATACCGTCTTCGTACGTGTTGAACTGCCTGGCTATCTAGGTTTGTCGCCATAATAACAATGTTAATTATATTGTTGTATTCCAATAATTAGAGGTAAGATAGCCAGTAACTTATTAGTTCAGGATTCCAGGTGGAATGCAGCTTACCTGTTGACTGTAAAAACAGTGGATTGTGTGTAACATGAGCGTAAAACGAGGGTTTTGTGGTCGTGATTTACACTCTGCTTTTCACTTCGATTGCAAGGAATTAAAACAAGAATTAAGAATATTCATTTTTCGCAGTTCTTTTCATTTAAGTCTCTGGCGAAATCATTACTTGATCGGAACAACTCGTAGACATTGTTTGATTACGAATACTTTTCCAACCGCAACACAGCTTTGGCTAGTTTTGACGAATACCTACTTTCCCGCCTCACAATTTCTTATTATTTTAATTTTCAACTTGTGACATTGGATTATGGTCAGACCCTTAATGCCGAGTTATTCATATTTGCGTTATATGTTTTTTACGTAAATGTACGCCCGTATAATTAACCAATACATTATGTTCTAATTAAGATATAAACAAAATTCTTTAACAACTTATCTATAAAATGAAGGTGTATGTGACCTAATTGCCTTAGTCTTAAAAGAAATAAATACTTTATGCACAAGAGCGTAAGAAACCCATTAATGCAGCTTCAAAGATCAACTTTACGAGCATGAGAAGTGAAAAACATGGTATAGCGTAACTTGCGAACAGTATACGTCACTTTATTTTTTTTTTTTTTTTATGAATGCTGGATACGCGTTTGGCCTCCATCTCACCTGATGGAAAGTGATGATGAGGCCGAAGATGGGACACGCCTAGCCAGAAGGTGCCTATTCACTCTCATCTTGAATAACTCCAAGTTATATTGCTCAGGGAACAAATCCGCGGGCAAAGAGTTCCACTCCCTTGCCGTTCGCCATATGAATGAGGAAGCGCATCGCTTCGTGCGTTTAATTGGAATATCAATGACAAAAGGGTGGAACCCCAGCCGCCGTCTGGTTCCCCTGAGATGGAAAGGAGAAGCCGGAATTATTTCATGTAATTCCAAAGCACACTCTCCGTGATATATCCTATAAAATACCGATAAACATGCCACCTTACGACGATGTTCGAGGCTCTGAAGCTTGGCCCCCGTTAATTTGGTGTCACCAATGAGGGTCTTAGCACGCTTATCAATAGAATCAAGGGCCGCTAGTTGATATTTGGCAGACCCATCCCACAAGTGGCAGCAGTACTCCATACAAGATCGAACTTGTGCTTGATATAGTTGGAGCAACTGTTCCGGTGTGAAGTACCGCCTGACCTTGGAGAGAATGCCGAGCTTCATAGCCGCAATTTTGGCAACGGTTTCTATGTAACTACCAAAGTTGAGATTGTTAGTTACTTGCATACCAAGTAGGTGGAGATGATCAGTTACCGGTATGGATATACCACGGAAAGTCGGAGTCAGATAGAAAGGACTCCGTTTAGTGGAGAACAAACACGCCTGCGTTTTGCTAGTATTAAACTGGACCAAATTAGCGTCACCCCATTCAGAGACCGCCCGGAGTGTAGAATTCAAACGGTCCATCATCGACTCCCGACAAGACCGGATCTCCTCTTTATTGGCCTTTGCATTGGAGACATATCTATCAACGACTGTGGTGTCATCGGCATACCCGAAGGTTCCAGGCACCAACAAGTCGTTGACGTGCAGAAGAAAGAGTGTTGCCGAAAGTACGGAACCTTGAGGAACTCCAGCATCAATAGTCAGTTGTTCGGAGCAGCAGCCATCTAATACTACTTGCATGGAACGTTCACTCAAAAAGTTCGAGATCCAATTGCAGAGGTTCTGGGGTAGACCATACGATGGAAGCTTGCCTAACAGGCTAGAATGCCAGACCCTGTCAAAAGCTTTGGATATGTCTAAAGAGACTGCGAGAGCCTCGCCGTGCCCATCAATAGCTTCTCCCCATATATGTGTGGCATACACGAGAAGATCTCCCGTTGACCGGCCCTTTCGAAAACCGTACTGACGGTCGCTGAGGAGGTCATTATCTTCAAGGTATGCGAGGAGACGGTTGTTTAGAACACGCTCCATACATTTACACAGCATGGACGTGATTGAGATAGGTCGATAGTTAACTGGATCGGCTCTACTACCCTTCTTAGGTACTGGTTGTACATTTGCTAGCTTCCAAGACTTGGGAACCACTCCAGTCGCAAGTGAGAGTCTGTACAGGCGGGTCAATACGGGAGCCAACTCGGGCGCACAGTTGCGCAGCACAATAGCCGGTATGCCATCAGGTCCGCTGGCTTTATTCACGTCTAGATTTCTTAGAACCTTAAGTACCTCTTTTTGGTGAATGTGAACTGCTGACATGGAGCAGTCAGCTTGAGGTAGAGTTGGAGGAGGTTTTCCTGCAGAGTCCAAACGTGAATTCTCAGCAAAAAGAGAGGCAAAAAGATTTGCTTTCTCTTCTGCCGTATGGGCCAGTGAGCCGTCAGGTTTCAACAACGGTGGTAAGTTCAGTCGACAGAAGTTAGCTTCGGTTGCTTTGGCCAGGGACCAGAAAGCTTTGCTGCCCGTTGGGTATGAGGCCAGCTTTGATCCAATGCGGCCGATATGAGCAAACCTTGCCCGGCATAACTGCTTCTTGCATGCCTTAGCAACTTTATTATAGGCTTTCTTCAGGTCATGGGTATTTGGAGCTTTGCATCGTCGGGCTTCAGCCCAAGCCTGGTATGCCGCCCGCTTCTGGACTTCGGCGTGGCGGCACTCATTATTGAACCAGGGACGTGCTTCGGTGCCATTTGGGACGTCAGAGTAAGGAATGAAATATTCCATACCCAGACGAACAATCTCCACGATAGCATCGGCGCAGCTCGAAGAATCCCCAGAAGAAAAGCAAGTACGCCAAGGATACGATGCATAAAACTGGCGCATTCCGTCCCAATCCGCTAGCTTGTATCTCCACACCCGTCTCTTACCTCGAAGGCCATGATCGGGTGGAGAGTATACTGACACAGCTTTCACCAGACAGTGGTCGGAAGTACCTAGAGGGGCTTCAACCGTCACGGTATAACGGTCTGGATCAGAAGTCAGCAATAAGTCGAGACAGTTGGCCGTGTGTGAATCAACGTCGGGAACCCTAGTAGCGCAGTTGACAAGTTGGGTAAGATTAAGTACTATCGCGAGATTATACGCCTCCCTCCCTGCAAGATCGGTTTTTTGGTGTGGGAATAGCCATTCCTTGTGGTGGGCATTGAAATCACCGAGAAAGGCCAACTGCGCTGACGGATACCTACCCTGAGCTTCAATAGCCGTATCATGCAGATATTGGAACAAGTTGGTAGTTTCTTGATCTCCACTGTGCGAACGGTAGACACAGGAATATATGATCTGTGCATTACCAGTATCAACCAAAAGCCATAGAACGGAAAAACGAGGAGCTTCAAGGTGCTTGAGACGCCTGGCACAGATGTCGTCGCGGATGTACACACAGACACCGGCACGAGAAAGAAACCTATGCTCAAGCGTGTACCCAGGATAATAGAGGTACGCCGCGTTACTCGGACATTTAATCTGCGTTTCGGTAAGGAACAGCAGATGCGGCTTAACGGTTTCTAGTTGGTGGTGGACCGGGTTGAGATTTGAGTGCAATCCACGTATGTTGGTGAAAAGCACTTTTAATGGGAGGACGTGCAACCGCTGTTTAACGTTTTTCCTTTTCGTACTTTTCATATTTTAAATTTTGAAAGTGGAGTGAACAGGCACTAGGATGGAAGTTGGACGAGGCTCCTCACTGTGTCGAACCCAACTAGGTACTCAGACTGCCACACAAAATAGTCACTCGACTCGGAGACTGCGGGGACGCCCGAACCCCCCCGGGAGTGGCCACCTGGTCCTTATTGCAACCATCTACATTTATAAAACTTGGGCGCGTCCTAAAAATAAGTGGTATCCATTTCGAAGATTGTTTTATGGGCTTCCCTGAAAGATGTCGAGCCGAGTGCGACTCAAAGGTTGGATCGGTCGGACGACGAGCTCGTTAGCTTCGCCGATCAACTGTGAATTTTGATTCCATTTATTCTAATAACCGAAGTCTGGCAGTGCCTGACGTCTTGGATCTTATTAACTTGTGTTTATATTCTAACTGCTCGCGAGAGTTTTATGAATTACTGTTTGAGCTACATTTATAAAATTTTGGATTCTAGACAAGCTGAGGGCATAAGAATAACTAATTATTATTAGTTATTCTTATGCTCAGGGGCTTTCATAAATGTGTCAAATTTCATGTATGTCGGTTTAATAGATTTTGAGTTGTGAAGGGGTCAAAAGTAGCTGGAAATGGTTCGTGTAATATTACACGGCTGCTACGTCGTCAGTAGCAGGTAGGCACTTGAAATATTCACAAAATACTTTATTGTATATTTACTTTAATAATAAATATGAAATTTGTGTACCTACTAGTGTTTACCTAGTCAATGGTACGGAACCATTCGTGCGCGAGTCCGACTCGCACTTGGCCGGTTTTTATTTTTCCGAAGCTTCCGAACCGATGCGGGTATTTGCGTCTGGTAGTCATCAAGCGGGCTGATGATGAAAGGATCTTTAATGTTTATGGGTTAAAGGTTAGTTTTTAAATACAATAGGCACATATTGACCCTTTGTCGTATTCTTTACTTACGTAATACTCTTACGTGAAGCTCACCGAAACAACTTTACATCGGCGAGCTGGTGTTAAATTCACTCAAAAGATAAAATAAATATTTTTTTGCAAAAAATAAAAACCGACTTCAAAAACACTTAATTGTGAATATAAGAATACAGACAATATCACATTTCTATATTGAAGTCGATGCCAAACGAAGATCTCCGAGCAAATCTTAAAATTTTGCACCGATTTCAATTCTTTCAAATGTTTTTCAAATCGGTTTTTATTTATTGTAATTTTATTTCGTTTCCGCAATTTTATTCCGGTCTGTGTGTGTGTGTGCATGTAATATTCTATGTTTGTAACTGCACCCACGACACAGGAGAAAAATTCTAATGTGGGTCGACTTTTAAAAAAAATGGAATCCATTCTATGTTTGGCCAATTTTGTAATGTTACAGAAAAGAATTAATCTTTTTATCTAGAATATATTGTCCTCTTACAGTAAGGCCGCATTTCCATTTGCAAGAAAACTTCCGCGAGAAAATAAGTCCGACAGTCTGTCCGACAGCAACTCGCAAATGTAAACTACGTAGCAAGTACTCTCGCGACAGCTTGCCAGACAGTTCCTGCGAGATGTCGCGCAAGCAATTAATAGCACATCTAAACGTGTTTGTATTAACCCGCGACAGTTCTTGTGGCTTATCGAATCCTAGCATGGACTTGTCGATCGACATATCGCACCTCCGCTCAAATAGTGTATTAACTCAAAATTTTTGAGAAACGGTTTTTTTACAGCTTTCGAACCACAATTGTTCAAACTTTCAAATTCAAATTCAAATTCTTTATTGCCTGTCATAGTTTACATGGTGTTAAAAAGGAAATAACAGTTCAGTATGACACCCTGCTAGGGCATTGCAATATTGTGTGCATGCGACATGCATTGAATTTAATAAACAATTTTATAAGATAACAATAGTATTCAATGTCACGACTTATTAGCTATTGGTTAATACTTGAAATATAAAGAATTAAAATAATATAATGTCAAATAAAATTAATACATAAAATTCAAATAAAATTCTTAACATAATAAAAAAAATAATATTCAGGTTTATGATGTCATAATACAATTCATTGCAGATAAAATGTCAAAGAAAAAATTGATACTTATTAATTTTAACAATAAATTATGTCAGTTGCCAATAATAATAAATTGGTATTCGTTTTATCGTGATGTTCCATCGTGTTGTCATTAAAGAATTCATTTAGGCTATAGTAACATTTATCAATTAGAAACTGTTTTAATTTTTTTGTAAATTGGGTGGGTGTAGCTAAGTTCTTAATATAATTTGGAATATGGTTATATATTTTGATTGTTATGAGATGGGGGCTTGATGTAACTAATTTCATATCTGAGAATGGTACTTTAAGTTTATTTAAATTGCTGTTATTTCTTCTATTATTTGGTAAGGATGTATAGAGATTAGGGTGTTTTTTAATGAATTTACATGATTCCAGAATATAAATAGACACTAGAGTCATTATATTATGTTTTCTAAAGTGAGGTCTACAAGATTCTAATTGATCAATGTTGACAAGTATTCGTACACATTTCTTCTGCATAACAAATAATTTATCTATATCCGACGAGTTTCCCCATAGTACAATACCATATGATAGTATTGAGTATGCATATGCATAGTAGGCTGTAAGTGCAGTTTTAAAATCAGTGGTCCGTTTTAATTGGTACAGAGCATATATAAAAGATGATAATTTTTTTAGTAATTTTTGTATGTGTTGCTTCCAATCCAAATGTGTGTCCAATTGAACCCCCAATAAAGTAGCTGTTCTCACGGTTTCTAATTCTGTGTTGTTGTAACTATACGATATCTCCAAATGAGCCTTTTGGTAGGGTTTAAATTGTATAATTTTGGTCTTTTCAGGTTAAGTTGTAGGTTGTGAGATTCTAGCCAATTAGAGATTTTGTTGAATGTATTGTTAAGTTTAGGTTTTAAATCAAAAATTGAAGAGCATGGGATCAAGATAGAAATGTCGTCAGCAAAAAGTATACTTTGATCGTCTAATATCTTCGGGAGGTCGTTTATATAAATGAGAAATAATATGCTACTCAAGACACTACCTTGGGGGATTGAGCCGTACACTGGTATTCTATTTGATCTGGTATGGGTTATTTTACCCGTTTCTAGATCTGTGTATTTAATTTCTACGTGTTGAAATCTGTGTTCAAGGTAAGATTTAAACCAACTATGTGCTACTCCCCTTATCCCTGTCTGGAATAGTTTATTCAGTAGGGTAGCAAAACAAACTCTATCATACGCTTTGCTCAAATCTAGTAAGAGTCCCACTGCAATTTTCTTGCTGTTAATTGCTTGTAAAATGCCTGTCAGATATTTGTAGATGGCTAAAGAAGTAGAGTGGTTTTTTCTAAAACCACATTGATTTTCATCTAATATTTTAAATTTTTCGTAGAAGGTAAACAAGCGTTTGATCATGGCAGATTCAAATATTTTCGATGACGTTGTCAACATAGCTATCGGTCTGTAATTATTAATATTGGAAGTATCGCCTTTTTTATGAACCGGTTTGATTAATGATATTTTTAAGGCGTCTGGAAAAACACCCTCGGAAAACGATTGGTTTATTAACTGAGTATATGGAGTCGTTAAAATGTCGGAACATTGTTTTATCAGCAAAGGAGGAATTTCATCGATGCCAAAGGAGGTTTTATTTTTAAGGTTTTTTATTATATTGCTGACTTCTTTATAATCAACAGGCAATAGAAAGAAAGAATTTTCTATCATCGTACTTTCATGCGTCAGATTGGAGCTATGGTTGTTTACACGTGCATTCCCAACCGACGCGAAGAAAGAATTAAACATATTGGAAACTATGTTGGGGTCGTGTATTATGTGATTGTGTGAGCTTTTTAACTGTATATTTTTAGTTTTGTATGTTGACTTGTTAGTCTCTTTGTTGATTATTTGCCATATACATTTAATTTTATTTTGAGATTTTTCAAATTTTCGTTTGTTACATATTTTTTTACAATTGTTTACCGCTTTTTTTAATATCTTGCAATATTGTTTATAATGGTTTTTAAAATTTAAGCTTGTAGTGTTAGAGACTATTAATTTTAGAAATCTTTTGTGACGGCAAGAAGTTTTTAGGCCTTTAGTTAAGTATGTTTTTTGAGGTTTTATTTTGATCTTTATAGTAGTTCTTGGTATACATTTAGTAAGTATTTTTTGTAGAGTATTATTAAATATCTCATAATTTTCATTAACATTGTTCGTTGGACTAATTACTTCTCTCCAGTCAATCTTTGAAATTTCGTGTTTAAAGCTATTTATATTTGAGTCGTTGAATTTTCGTTTACAGATAGTGAATTGTTTTAAGTTGGGTAGATTTTTACAAGGCATTGTAAATAAAATTCCGCGATGGTCGGAAAAGCCATACTCTTGAACTGTTACTTTGATATTCTTAGATTCGAAATTTGTAAATAACAAGTCCAAACACGTGGAGCTAGTGGGGGTAATCCTAGTGGGTTCGTTAATTTTTTGATGGAAGTTATACGTAAGCATTAAATTAGAGAGTCTATTTTTGTCGTTATTAATCTTAAGAAAGTCAACATTAAAATCACCGCCCAGGACAATGTTTCTAGGCGCGTATTTTTTTGCAAGGAGTTTCAAAACTGACTCTAGTTGCGAATAAAAAGCCTCTATTTCCCTTTTACTATTGGGCCAGTAGATGTTTACAATTAATAAATTTAGAGTGGGGACTTCAATTGCACATAATTCGAGGATCATTTCAACTGATAAAGACGTAATATCCGGACGCCCGTAATATTCTAGTGAATTTTTAATGAATATACATACACCTCCGCCATCGTGTTGGTCCCTACAAAATGATGAACATAAGGTGAAACCTTCTATTAATAATAAATCTCTCTTATATTCATTTAACCATGTCTCAGACTTTAATCTGTAATAGTGTCATATCAGTAGTTTTAACCTATTAAGATAGATGTCGGCAATGCCATTGTATTATCTAGCGAGTCCGTGATTGGCCGACGCACAAACAGTGTCGTGTGACAGCTTGCGCCAAGTGATTGTGTATTCAGTGCAAAAAATTGTGTACTTTGTCGACTCATGCCACTATTTTGGAACAAGTAAAGTAAGCATTTCTGTTTATGTTTAAGAAATAGTGTGTTTTGTAGAGTTATGACACTATATTCGAACAAGGTAAGTGCAAATTCTAGTTTATTTACAAATTCGAAGTAATATATCGAAAGATTTTGAACGTAGATTATGTATTGAGTTGAATAAAGACATCACAATGTAATGCTTTTATTCAAATGTTTGCTTATAAGTGACCTGTTTGAGCACTAAGTCTATAATGATTCAAGACATGACTTTATTGGGGCGCTTTTTGTCATGAGTTTTTTTCGCAAAATTCGAAATCCGGAGAAAGATTTTTTGTCAGATTTTTTCTTATATTTCCAATTCACCGGTAGAATGTAATAATGAGGTCAAGAAACGAAATATTACAGAAACTGTGCATGAAATCTCAGTCGAACAGCCTGAATCTGCTTACTGAATCCAAGGAAACTACTGAAGACATGTCAATGGGTACATTGCTATTTTTGGAGTAGCTTGTGTTTGTACAATAAATGTTAAGTTACATGCTCTAAAGTTTTTAAACCTGGGCATACCGTGCAGGCAAATGGATATGTAACTTTATATTTTTTTAGGATTATGCTGAACTACTCTCTACCAGGGGTTTCACCCGAGTGGAAATCAGTTATAGTTGTAAATTGTTTATTCCGCGGGAACTACTTATTTTATCACGATAAAAAGTAGCCGTAATCTCCGTCTCTAGGACAATTTCAACTATGTACCAAATTTCATCCAAATTGGTTCATCTTCTAAAGAGGTGATTGAGCAAACATCCAAACTTTCGCATTTTTCATATTAGTAGGATAACAAAGCAAATTTTTACTGTTACGGAAAGACAGAAAATTACTACAGTAAAGAAAATCGGGCTAGTACCTCGGGGCATGATTGCTTGTCTGATTTTGCCACTTGCAATGATTTGGCAGAATGTCATAATAATGTCATAAAACTAAATAATGCTGAAAACGTTTCAACTTTGCGAGAGTCATCGACAGAGTGTAAGAATACAGGTGACTCAGTCAAGGATCTCAATTATAGTATTCGTCGTAAAAATCCAAGAATAGAATTATTCCAACTAATAATCGCTCATCATCGTCGTCTTCGATTTGCTCGACATCATCCTCTTCCAGTTCTTCGTCTTCATCCTCAGATAACGATATACCAACTTATACCAATAAATTGACAATCCAAGAAAATAAGAAGACTGATTCAATGACTATGTAAAAAAACAATCACATTCCTAGCTTTTATTCTATTTTTTAAAATAACTTATAGACTTACTTCTATTTTGGACTTAGTCTGTATTCTAATGTTGCATTATTGTGTCATCAAAGTTCTTTTAATTTTCTTTTATACTACTATTTAGTAAATAAGAAATTGTCGTCTATTTTCGAAAATGTTATTTTTCTTTATTTTTTATCGTCGATTATGTATGTAACGCATTATTAGTCATTGATTCGGTAACGCATCATTGGCTTCTGAATTATTTCTTAGAGGTTTTTTTTTAATTTTTATTATAAATAATTCCTATTTTTGTTAGTAAGGCCTTGTTGGCTGTTGTTTGTGATTTTTCATTTCAAGTTTTAATGATTTCGAGCGTGCCATAAGTAGAATAAAAAATTTAATTATAAAGATTATGATTAAATGGATGCGCAAATTCAAACAACAAAGATTTAGAAGACTATTTAAAAAAATGAGATTACAGTAGTTTATTGAAAAAGTGATTTTTCAGATTTATTGGAAGTATTATTATTGTCTACTAGATAATCAGTGAAAACTATCATGTTATTTGAAGCTAATTAATGGCTATTGTTTCTTAAGTCTTGATTTATACACATTAAGTTATTTTTTTCATGAAAACTATCATGTTATTTGAAGCTAGTTAATGGCTATTGTTTCTTAAGTCTTGATTTATACACATTAAGTTAATTTTTTCATGAAAACTGAAAGATTTTTTTTCAAATGTCTCTTAATAAAAACAAAATTTTTCAAAACTTGCATTTTCTTGAACCTTATACTGTCATAACTCAGAATCCTAGATTTTATTTTTCATTATTTTAAGATACTGAGTATACAATTTTGTAGGACTTGGAAAGCTTTAAAACATCCTACAAGGGTTCTTAGCAATTCGGATTGGTTTTAAAGTTATTAACCAAATAGTGAAAAAAATTGACAAGTCTAACTTCTTTTGTCTGTTTCTCAACAATGTGATTTTATGACTTAATACACTATTTGAGCGGAGGTGCGATATATCGATCGACAAAAGCATCTGTCCTTTTCACTCCTTAGGAATATCTGTCAAATTTATCGATTTTTGTCGAGTATGTCGATCTTATCTGTCAAATTTTGTTTATCGAGAGTTCCATGCTCGCAGGGCAGTTTCGTATATCTTGCACTCGTAGCTGTTTGTTGTAGAAAAATGAGTCAACGACAGACTCGTGAGTGGTCGCGGGAAGAAGTGATAAAATTAATAGGATTTTATCAGTGCAACCCTTGTTTATGGGACAACCGACATGTCGAATATAAAAACAGAATTAAAAAAGCTCTGTACCTACTTAATAATATTGCACAAGAGTTTTCTACAACCGAGAATGAAGTTTCCCGAAAACTACATAACTTAAGAAGTCAATGGCAGAATGAATTAAAAAAGTCAAAGATCAAGAAGAGTGGAAGTGGCCAAAATGATGTTTATAAATCCAGCTGGAGTTATTTCGATGCTCTCAAGTTTTTAGACGTGGGACGTTTTTAGAAATATACTGTCGAACCCAAGTAGATCCTTTTCTTTCTATAACTTTTCCTGCAATAAGAATATTGTTATTGCAGCTGCCAGACGTGCGCGTCTTCTCGGCACGTACAGTATAAACTACATTGCTTGTTATAGTTATCGCGACATCCATTAGTTCTCGCGTGTAAACACCTCTGCGATAAGTAGCGACAGTAAGATTCGCAAGTCTCTCGCAAGATAGTAATTGCAAAAATAAATTGCTGGAATTAATATGATTCTTAAACGATATTGCAAGAAACTCACGCAAGACTGCCGCGAGTTTACTTGCAGGTGGAAACGCGGCCTAACGCATTTAAAACTCAAGAATCCACACTCCGTGCCTATATGATATTTAAACGATATTGCAAGAAACTCACGCAAGACTGCCGCGAGTTTACTTGCAGGTGGAAACGCGGCCTAACGCATTTAAAACTCAAGAATCCACACTCCGTGCCTTCTAAGTATTCTAAAATTGGTAAGTCGAAAATATAAATGCGTCAATTCTTTTAAAATTCGGCGTCTAAGGTGTCGTTTGCCGTCAACCTAATCCCCAATTAGAATAAAGGACAAAGAGCGTGAACAAAACGACCGATTACCTTTGTTGGGTAAATTAACAAGGATTTTTTCGTCGCCAAACTGCTTTGAGACATGAAAGGTTCCCCTTGAACGGGAGACAACAGGCACTCGCCACGACATCCAAACAAAGGGATACGGTGAACAGGCTTGGTTTCGCTTTTAGTTAATACACTGCTCTTTTTAACAGTAAATAGTATTATTTCATTAAAGGATTAACATATTATTTCATTTGTGAATATCTGTAGATTTAGGTCATGCGTGATTAATAAATGCCTTGCATTTATTCTCGTAAACAAGATCTGTGCAATACTTTGGAACATTCCAATATAATCCTACTTGTTATAATAATATGTATAATCAATTAAGCACTTACCTACTGAAGATACCTTAGATAGAAGTAAACAGTTTTTGTAAGTGTTTTGATCAATATTAAAATGTGACATTGTACGTACTGCACTTATATTATTTTTTACTTTTGGTGTTTTTGAAGTCGGTTTTTATTTTTTGTACAATATTTTTATTTTAATCTATTAAGTGACTTTAATAGATCCGTATTTGAATTTGACGCTAGGCAAATATCAGAATAACTTAAAATAAAAGTCCTTTATATAATTTTGAAAAAAAATTCAGAACTTCTAACAACCTGATTGTTAGGGAGTTATAATTTCCACTAATACTATCCCCTTACTTCTTACCTACAAGAAACCTTTCATTCTCAATCCACTAACATGAGATGATATTATTGTCTTTCTTTAAGATTTTTTTGGAGAAGAAGTTTTTTTTAAGAAGTTTTTACCGGCTAGCCCCAGTCTCCACAACGCCGCATAAGGAACCTCCTTCCAAAATCTAATTAACCAAGAATATAAATAATTAAAATATTTGGATCTTGTAAATAATTATTTAAACATTGTATGCTCATTCACTCCAACCATAGTTAAGACGTATGCAAACACTAGTAAAATGAAGAAAAAAAAAACACTTGACTCTACGCCTGTACCACTATTTACAGTACCTACTGACTTACGTTTACTGGTGTGATTTCTTTGCCACGATGACTTGACAGTTTGTGCTTGTTTTGATTGTCTGTCATCGATTCATCGTTGGTCGTTCGGTTTTTGAATATAAAGGAGTTAATGCAACTGCTTAGTCAGCCCGGCTAACTTGTCAAGTTATGCATAATATTTCGTTGAGAGATTATATTGTGTTCAGGCATTTGTTTATTTAAAATGTGTGGGCTCTCGTAGAATTTAAAGATATGGACTTATATTATAGGTTTTCTGGAAATGAATTTATTTTATATTTATTTTAAAACAAGACGTTCTTAATTCAACTGTATATTTTTTTATGTTTGTTACCTCAGAACTCCGTCATTTTTTTTGTGAATTCTGCTCTATCCCCTAGCTAATATCGATTTCAGGGATCTTTTATGAGGGGTTTTATTTTTTCTTTCTTTTTCTTTTATTATCTAGGTTTTATCTGTATTTCTTTACTCTTTTCCAATTTAAGTATCATTTTACGTTTGCTGTGTTCTATATAATATCTTGTTTTGATTTGTTTTTACATATACTTACTTTATGCTTTTATTCATCTATATTTCTTTCTTACACGTTCGTTCGATCGTCCGTCCCGTCATTTATTAATCAATTGGGATTTTTTTGTAACTTATCCACACGGACCTGAAAAATTTTTGTAGGTCCATCCTTATCCATTGGTCCCATTATCATTAAGACCCTCAGTCTGGTGATGGGATTCAAGGAAAATCGAGGGAAACCGTGCGAGTGCTGAAGTTATTAAGGTATAGAATATCTCTGGTAGTCATCATCTCAAGAATTCCTCCATCATGCTGCACTTACGACGGAAAGATTCTTTACGAGTTAGAGGTTAGTTTTTGAAATGTATTAGAAATGTATTAACTCTCATAGTTACATTCTTTCAATTTCGTAAACAAGTTTTTATTTTTTAACGGACTTCAAAAAATGAGGAGGTTCTCAATTCGATGCGTATGTTTTTTTTTTGTGTATGTTACGCGATTAAGCCGCCAATTGTGGACCGATTTTCAAAATTCTTTTTATATTTGATAGAGTATACTCCTGGGGTGGTCCCAAGGTCACCAAAGTCAGGATCTGATGATGAAAATCGAGGAAAACCTTTAAATTTTTTGTGTGTATGTTACGCGATTACTTCTCTAATTGTGGACCGATTTTCAATAGTACATTGTTACCCCAGGGGTGAAAGTAACTTATTTAGTCCCGAGACGTTGTTTGGCGCCCGAGCGTAGCGAGGGCACCAATAGTTCGAGGGACTAAATAAGTCTTTAACCCGAGGTTAACACTGTGCTTTTCATTACGATACACAATGTTATACAAATATAATTAACAGTTAATACAAATCTCTGCTATACGGAAGTATTAACAAAACTCTACAAATGGAAAAAACAAATGAAGATCGCATTACCGCTTTCCCGCTTATTTTGTTTTTTTTTTCTGTGGCTGGCCAGCTATTCAGCCATTATTTTTCAATTTCATCATTTAAAAAAATGTTAATATTTTGCCAAAATCTGTGTTATTTTAAAGAAATAGTTGAAAGTAAAATAAAATAAAGTGATTTAGAAATTATATTCTTTAAATACTTAACATTATGTTATTTCAATTTAACACCGCGCTGTAATTGAGTGGCTGTATGGGAAAATAGAACTAGTTTCTTTTTTAAAATTTTACAGCAGCTGTCAGTTGAAAGTAATTCTCCCTAGGGCTGAAAAGTATTAATTTCAACCCGCTCCTCAGGCAACTTCAGACCTACTTTCAGAGTATGAGTAATGAATTTTTTTTTTTGTATTCGATAGAGTATACTCCAAAGGCGGTCCCAAGGTTGCCAAAGTCAGCATCTGATGATGGGATCCCATGAAAATCGAGTCGAAAAAAGATATCATTCACTAAAAAGTTAAAAATAAAAAATATTTTACAAAAAATAAAAACCGACTTCAAAAACACTGAAAAGTTAAAAATAATAGAATAGGTACAGACAACATCACACTTCTATATTGAAGTCGGTGACAAATTTTAAGACTTTCTAGGAGATCATCGTTTGGCACCGACTTCAATATAGAAGTGTGATGTTGTCTGTACTTATTCTTATATTATTTTTAACTTTTCATTGTTTTTGAAGTCGGATTTTATTTTTGTAAGATATTTTACTATATAGGATCAAAATACTCATCAATACGAATCAAACGAGCCTAAGCGTGATGTGGTTGTGTCGTTTTATTATGATGTTCATATGGTCACCTTCCAGCTCCAGCATCAGATCAGCTTAATGTCATCATAATAATTATTGCATTGTCACGCGATATACATATGCATGCAAAATTTCAGTTCAATCGGAAACCAGGAAGTGGGTCAAATTTAACTTGCAAGATTTCATTACAGACACCGGGACAGATGAAAGTAAATAAAAGCTTGTTAAATGTGATATATTGTGCATTGTCATATTATTCTTGCCTTTTTTTTTGGTGCTTTGTTATTTTTATTTTTTTAGAAAAGTTTATTAGTAATTAATCTATACTATACTAATATTATAAAGCTGAAGAGTTTTTTAATTATTTCTTTGTTTGGTTGAACGCGCTAGTCTCAAGAATTACTGTAATTTTAATTCTTTTTGTGTTGGATAGCCTATTTATCGAGAAAGGCTCATAACATCACGCTACGACTAATAGGAGCTGAGTAAAATGGAGGAAAAAAATATGGCGAAACGTAGTTCGCGGGCACAGCTAGTCTTTGATATTTTACTTTAATATGCCTCCAAGTGGATGCAAAAATGGTTGGAGAATGAAATGATATGGCTTGTTTCGGATGCGGTGATTTAGTGCTTTCTTTATCAATGAGAAAGGAAGTGGCTTCACTAGGCCGGGGTCAACGCTCATATGATTTATTAGGAACGCGCTGATAAGCAAAATGTAACAAGATGCGAGCAACAGTGAACCCTGTATCTAAGGGGCAAGGATCACTGCCCTCACTGGCTATTACAAAAGGTTTGCTAACGTGATCATGAATATTTACCTTTCTCTTAATTGCTGAATCACTTAAAGTAGCCACTTATTTTCGGTCAGTAAGTCGCTTAATTTTAGAAATTTAGTTTAACTTTTTTAGCTGTGTTTTGTGATTATCTACGGTATCGAATTAATTGACTTTCTATTGATTGTTAAAATTTTCCCCTATTCTAGTGTCGGATCATGAACTGTTGATATTAAAACATTAAACAAAACTTACAAACACCTAAATTGGAATTGTTCTATTTGTTATTTTCAACTTTCATTATACAAATTTGAACTGAGCAGATTTGCTGTGAAATGAAAACATCCGACAGCTCACTAAAAGTACCTACGCTAATCCTTGTTTGTTTTGGGGAAAATACTAAAAATAATGCTGGAACATTTGTATAATTTGTAAGATTCTACTTTTAGACTCTGCAATTAAAACAAATGGGACTTAGCGCTATGTGACAGCAGAAAAAATATGAACCAAATTTTAATGTCATATTGCTGGAAAAAACGCAACTAAATATCTTAACAAATAAAGCATAATTATGATCATAAAATAAGATAAAAACTGATCAAAATCTACTACACCTCTACTTAATTAAAGAATTCTATCGCAAAGCATATCCCATCACAAGAGCTTTGTCTACAATCCGCCAAATCTCCAGGAATAATATCCACAATATTTCCAATAACCCATACAAAAAACACAATATCGCCGATGTTAAATATTACTCATTTCGCGTAACATGCCGCGGTCCTGTACGTTTCACGACTCTATAAGGTATCTTAAATGAATCTGTGTTTACTTTGCCAGGGAATATTTTTTTTTTCTTGGAAATTCATTCGGCCAATATTTGTTCGGCTCCGCCAAGAAAGGGGAAATATCGCAAGCGAGCATGAAGTACGAAAGGGGCGTAACTCAGGGACACAGGTGATCCTAAAAGAGGCATTTCGTTTCTGAATCCGAAATCGGTGGTTTTTGGGGAAACTGAGAAATAAGCGTATAGAGTATTCTCTTCCTAATAATTATATTTGTATTGGAAGAATCCTTTCCATTTTAGGGTTCTTTAAGACGAAATACAATAATAAATCTTCGTTTTCTTCTTTTTTTGAAATAACTAGGTACCGTGACTTTACATCTGATGCCACAAGTTGGCAACGTACAGTGAGCTCCTTATCAAGCTATACTGTTTGACCTTTGTACCGTTCTTATGTCGCTCGTAATAGTGGCTGTTTTCCTAGTGTAAATGTATAGCTTGATTGGGAGCTTACTGTACACTGTGGTTCTTGTGGGGGTTGCAGTTTTGCTGCGAATCTCACAGAAGCCACATGTGTTATACTATACATAGGTGACTGTTACCACTTACCATCAGGTGGGCAGTTTGCTTGTTTGCCAACTTAGTTGCAACAAAAAAGCACCCTAACATATATAGGGTAGGCTCTAACCTCTCGGTGGGGATATACTTATATGTGCTGTGGTAATTATAATGATTCGGATTGAACCCCAGATCCCATATCACAACCAGGTCGTCTCACTCTCAGCCTCCAGTACAGGTTGTTAAGCCATTATTTGGTTTGGTCATCTGACAATTATGGCATGGGTAAACTTAACCCTACAGTGCATGATTTTTTTTTCGGCTTCCAAAAAAATATATCACCTAGAAAATATGATACTATTTCTCGGATAAATATTTAAAAAAATCGCAACTCAATAGAAACATAGTTATGTAAGTTTTTCCATATGGCCCACATCTGGCACATTATGCAATATAATGTAAATCTGTATTATGTTTTAGAAACAGGTATAAATGATATAAACTCATAATAATCAAACTTTATTAATGAAAATAATATGTATTATAATAAATAATTTAGTATTTGGTTATAGAACCTTACAATCAAAGTATTTGTACTTATAAAAATTGGAAGTTATAGTGAAAATTTGGAACTTTTAGAAAAATTATGAACTTTTTGTGAAAAATAGAAACGTATAGGAAAAAAAACAACAGTTACGGAAACTATTTTGTGGAATGACAGAAAACAGTTCTTGTCCTTGTTGAGACAGAGCGCCTGGTTACATTTCTAGCAAATTACAGAAGATTTCCCCTTACAAGCAGGTCATTTACATCGCTTCCTAACGTTAGACCAAAAAGGAAAATGTTCAATTCCATCGATCCTGACATCTTTAGGTGGTACGTTGAGTTTTGGCTTTCTCTTCATTCTTTCTTCAAGCATGTCAGATACGAATGATGAGGGTCTTCCTCTCTTCTTTATCATTGATGGACCACACAAACACAATGCTTTAGTCACCTCTAGTCGAAATTCTCGTAACTTCATCATTTTTGTGTTTTGTCTTTGCGTCTCTACTCTTTTATATAGAAGCCAGCTATTTATCAGCATCACATCTAGCAAATGATAGAATATTCTCATGTACCAATTATTGAGCCTTCGCACTTCAACCCACCATGGATCTTTTGTGCTACCCTTTGCCGTAAAGCTTAGTCCGTAATGCCATCGCCACCAACAGTCCAGTCTATCGTGCTCATGAGCTCGACGATGTCCTTCGGTGGTATATTCCTGTAATCCTCCAGTTTTGGGTATCCAATTCCCGTCAGCCTTAGTCTCCTGCAAGCTAAGGCTTCACAGTGGCACAGCAGGTGCTCCATGTTCTCTTTTTCCTCCTTGCAGGCCCAACAGGTTTTGGAACTGGCGTGTCCAATCCTGGTTAGCATGATCCTCTAGTGCCGAATTGTCCGCTTAGAGCACCCAACAGTAGGCGAATCTGGGATCTGCTTGAGCTCAGTGTAAATTTGAGCCAATTGTCTATACCCATGAAGAGCTGGGCGTGGTTCATTCCTTTTTGATTGGCCCATTCTCGTGATGTTACTCAGCTGGATCTAGCATTTGCTTGCCTGGAAGTACTAGGTTGTGGTGAAACGATGGCTATGTTAGAAGTAGTGCTTGTTGGCTGTGTCACACTACTGCTTGACCTTGGACTAGGTATGGTCATGTTTTCATCGAAGAAGTCATCCTGTAGTACATCTGCACTTCGTTTATCACCAAATCCTGGATTCTGAACAAGTCATCATCGCTGTCCTCATCAAACAGTTCCAGGTCATCTTCACTAATGGAAGGAATTTCAAGGAAGTGTTGAATTTCATCACAATTCAAATTTTTCCTTCGGCTCATCTACAAGCAATACATCTTATTACGAGGACACTCATTGCACAATGTACCACATCTGTCACATACAGAAATGTTGTATTTTTATATACTGTTTATTTATGAAACTACAAAATTACAAGTAAAGTAACAAATAGAAACATAAACTTACCTCTACTAATTATTTCGTATCCAAACCATTCAAATTTATCAGGTTTTTGATTTTTTTAATCGCCGCTTTTTTACCACTTTCGAAATACCGCTTATTTTGAACAAAATGTAATCAAATATTCATTCAGAGACATCTAACTAAAATTTTTGATATTAAATTTGAATAACCAATCCTTCATAGTTAGTTTACTTTTTACTAGATGACGCCACTTAATTCGAGTATTGAAATATAGAGGTCTTTTTGGTATGTGCCACATGTGTGCCACTATGCGCTGTAGGGTTAAACGCACAAGCGGATCCAAATCCAATTGCGCTCGGACGTAATTACTATCAAGCCATGCAAATAGCGACACGCTGAAATATTCAGTGCCGGCCGACCAAAATTGATCTCCACCGGTTCGAATGAACCATTTAAATCAAATAAGCACTTGTCCGCTTGGAATCGTAATATTTTACGATAATAGGATTTACTCCGGTAATTCATTTGGTCGGTTGGATATTCAATTGTGTATTTATTATAACGAACGTAAACCATGTGCGAGTATGTATCAAAATAATCCTTTACGCAGACTACTGTGTTTTTCGTAAATTCCCGTAAAATATTTTCAGATTTTTAAAGGCATTCTTTTGAACTGAAGGATGCTTTTCAAAGAGAAGCTCGTGAAATAGATTCTGTGGCTATAGAAGAACTACACGGAAAAAACGTAAGGGTTAAAAATAAATAAAATACTGTTGAAAATAACCCAGCATGTTTGTCAATATAACGCCTGCAAAGTTTGTAGCTAAAATCAAATATGTCAACTTTGTTATCATTACTTGATAAGTATTAATCGTTACAATTTGTTAATAACACTTCTTTATTGATAACATAGTAGCATTCATTAGTAACAACAAAGTAAAATCGACTGCATTTAGCCAATTTTACTAGGTAACTACAACTAATTTTACTAGGTTACTACCGGTTAACTCGGTAACTGCTGCAAAGTTACTCGGTTTTCTCAAACAACTTATTAGGCTACTACAACCAGTTCACTCGGTAACAGTTGCAAAGTTACTCGGTTTTCTCAAACAATTTATTGGGTTGCTACAACCGATTCACTCGGTAACGGCTGCATAGTTACTCGGTTTTCTCAGCCAATTTATTGAGTTACTACTAACGGTTCACTAGGTAACTGCTGCAAAATTACTCGGTTTTCTCAAACAATTTATTGGATTGCTACAACCAGTTCACTCGGTAACTGCTGCAAAGCTACTCGGTTTTCTCAGCCAATTTGCTTGTATCCCACTAAAAAAATAAGATGAGTCATTGAAGTCAAAATGCTCGTTCACGACAGCTTTAATTTCTTCATCATCCCCAAATTTTCTTCCCCGAAGGTCTTTTTCAAATTTTTCAAGAGAAAAAAGTCGCTGGGAGTTAGGCCTGGACTGTAGGATGGGTGATTCACTTTATCAAAGCCAGTTTCTCGAAGGGCTTGCCTCGCAATTCGCGCCGTATGGACTGGCGCATTGTCTTGCAAAAACAGAATTTCTTTGCTAATTTTCCCTCTTCTTTTTTCCACAATAAGATTGCGTACTTTTTTTATAAGTGCTGCATAATACGCGGCGTTCATTGTAGTTTTTTTTTGGTAAATAGTCAATGAGGAAAATTCCTTCCGAATCCCAAAAAATAGTAGCCGTGAGTTTCGAAGTCGACTTTTCGACCTTAAACTTCTTTGGCGGCTTCTCTCCCTTGTTTAGATTCTGGATCATATTGTCGAATCCACGTTTCATCCACGGTGACAATACGGTTACAAATTTCGTCCAAATTGTCATTACACAAGTCGATAAACTCCATAGAAGTTTCAACTCGACGCTGTTTATCGAGCGGCGTGAGCATTTTTGGAACCCAACGTGCTCTAATTTTATTCATATGCAAAGGATTACTGATGCCCAACTCTTCTGCTATCTGCCACATTTTTATTCGACGGTCCTCCAGTACAATTTTTTTCACTTTGGCGATGTTTTCGTCTGTGACGGCGGTGCGGTGCGGTGCGGGGGGGGGGGGGGTTTCTTTCAACTTGTCCAACGTTTGACTGTGGCAGGACGATGGTCCAGATTCTGGATAAACTGCAGACTTTTCTTCAAAAATCTCCTTTGCCGTTTTCCCCTTTTTTACGAGGAATTTTATGACGGCACTAAGTTCCAATTTCGTGTAATGTAGCGATGACTCGGATATGTTGATGTTTACAGATCTTCTTTCACAAAACACTAGTGAGTAGCGAGTGAGTTTCTGGTTATGAGTGGGTGCGAGATCGATTTACCGTGGTTGTGTTGTTGTTTTAGCTGAGCAGAGCGGTTATTCCTCTTTTTGATTTCTCTAAAGGTTATTCCCAATTAGGTAACTCGGTTGATACATAGTTTAGCAATAATGTAGTTTGCTATAACTAACCGATTATATTTACTCATTTAAAAGGAAATAAGTAACGTGACTCGAATTAATGAATTCATCTTATATATCAATAGATCAGTTGATGTCTTAAAATCAACCAAAAATTACTCGATTAAAATTAATAAACAATTAGGTTGGAATCAAATAAGTTCTACTCATCTATTATTAAATAAAAATGTTTGTAAAAATCAACCAATTGAAATAACTTGTTTAAAAACAACAGCATACTTATTAAGTGTTGACCAAATCACTTAACAGTTTTGGATCATGTTTGAAAGTGTTAAAATTTACCAATTAAGGTATTTGTTAATAATTAATGTTTTATTTGTTATTAGACAAGAATATTTAGCAATACACACAGGTCTGCTTTATACCAAGTTCACTTAGATATTTTTAGTTAAGTCTTAGTTAAAATTTACCGATGTGACTGTAACCGAGCCAAAAAGGTAACTCTGCTAAAATAATATTTTTTCAGTGTAGTTGAGTCAGAATATGTTGTTTTAAAATTGTTATTTTAGTTACGTATGTTGTTGAAACCACTTTTTAAAATTGTTATTTATCTACGTAAGTTGTGGTCTATAGTTGAGACCACTCGGTCCAGGGTTCGATTTCCCATGGGGTTTTTTTACTTGGTTGGGTTAGTGGTAGGGTTACTCACCCGCATGGCTAGCTAGCTAGCTACCACCTTATTACCTGAGTTTGTCGCCATATTAATAATATTATTAACATTATTGATAGCCAGTGCCTCGGTTCTTGAACAGTCCAGGTGAAGCTCGGTTTCGTTGGTTTCATCTTCGATTTTATCATCAATTACCATAAGGTGAGATGAAAGCCAAGAGATTCCCTATTGTATATAAATGAAATTAAATATCTATACTACCATTACAAAGAGGTAAGATTTGATTGTTTGTTTGTTTGTATTGAATAGGCTTCGAAACTACTGAACGGATTTTGATGAAAGTTCGTTTAGGGATAGTTCAAGACTAGGGGAAGAACATAGGGTAATTTTCCCACGGGAAAAGTTAGTTATAATGCAAACAAAGTTGCATACGGTCAGCTATATGTCCAGCTCTATATATTATAGATAGATAGATAATAATCGCTGTAGTCCGTGATTTCGTCCGCGTGGAATTAGTAATTTGGGTAGCTTATTTTTTATCCAATCTGCTTATATCCTTCCCCACGATTCAAACTTTCTTCATACAACATTTCATCTAAATAGGTTCAGCACTTATTGATTCCCCATACAAACAGGCGCACAGACAGGCGCACTTTCTCATTTATAATATTAAGTATGGATAGAAGTTCTATCTACAATCATAGAAACCCAGATAAAAAGGTTTACTATGCGAAATTCTGTAGGCTTACGCTGCACAATTTATCGAGTCATTTTTATCGGCATCGGCACCCATAAAACGCAGAGTAAAGTAAATAAGCCCGGCTGAACTCTCATCCGGCTACCGGTTGCTGGTTACCGGCTCCGCGAACCGGTATTTTTTACTCAATTTAACTTTTAGTAGTGCCGACGGCAAACAGGGTAGCCAGGCTTACAGTAAATTAATTGCAGCTACCGACAGACGGGAAATTCAGCTCGACGCAGTACTGAGATGGCAGGAATTGATGACATTTTATTTAAATATCGAGTTATTAATGCTGGTTTTTGCTATATCAAGATTGCTTGCTACTTGGATCAAAGTAGGAGGTAGGTACATATACAACGTAGGAGCATTTATAAACTTTGTTTTAAATCATTTTATGGACATGTAATTCCTATTACCTACAGGAATGTCAAGTTGGTTTAACGCTATTGTAGGTACTCATCTATCCGTTCGTCTGTCTGTCTTGTCTGTTCCATCAAGATCTCGGACCCTAAGCCACCTTGACTCTAGGCCCTAAAGATTGGGCATTCACTAGATGATAAGGGAAGAAGTCTAGGTTTGCCCATTACAAAAATAGTTCGGACTCTAGGGTTATATAGTGTTCGAAATTAATGCTAACTTTAACTAATTTCATTAGCACGCTAATTTTCACATCTTCACATGCTACATGCTGTTGCTATGCTATTTGCTCAAACGGATTCTGGTGAACTGTCGGATCAGCCCGTATCAAATTCACTCGCATTCGAACGAAAAATAGCATTAGCAGGCAGCAGTTAGCGCCGCGACGACACGATTGAGCGTGGTCATGAATTTCTTATGAAAGCAGCAAGACATACAGCAGCAGACAGCAGCATGGAAATGATTACGCGACATCGATGTTATTAGCAATCATTAATTTTAGCAACTGCAGTTAATTAATTATTGCTAATGGACCTTTAGCAATTAATAATTATCGCGAATGTTATTTATTCCATCACTACCACCTAGGACCAAAACACTAATTTTCTTATGCAAATTCAATAGAAAGTTTGTAGCCAATTGTTGAACTGAGCTTTTGATGCCGACCCTAAGTCCTAGGGCCATGCAACTAGTCTTTGACTCCAATTTCGCCCAAACTGGAGGAAGACTCTGTACCAGGGTCGTCTGCTTAGGTACCTCCGTCTTACCTATTTCTGCCACAAAGCGGCAGTGCTTGCATTGCTGTGTTCCGGTTTGAAGGGTAAGATATGGCTGTGAAATTACTGGGTACTGTGACTTTACATCTCATGTCACAAGTTGGTAACGTACACTGTGGTTCTTGTGGGGGTTGCATTTTTGCTGCGAATCTCACAAGAGTCGCATGTACTCGTATTATATAGGTGACTGTTACCACTTACCATAAGGTGGGCAGTTTGCTTGTTTGTCAACTTTCTGCAATAAAAAAATAAATGGTTAGTAGTAGGTACCTCATTGAACTCGATTCTTGATGCTAAATAGAGAAACATTTATTCGCGCCCCATGAACACGGTGCTACAATTAGTTTCCATCATCTCGCAGAGTTGTTTTTGCGACAAACTCCCTAATTTGGCACTAATGACATTAACAGGAAGTGGGAGTGGTGACATACAGTCATATCCTTAGTTCAATCAAACATATTTTCCCCCAAACGTATCCATAAAGGACCAACATTATTTTTAATTTAAAACATACCGACATAATTAGTTTCGTGTTGGACTTTCAAGATTCTTTATTGCGTTATATGTGTTGAGTTGCATGTAAGTAACGTGACTTAATAATCACTTCAGTGTCAAAGTTACTTTATCTAAGTTCAATAAACTCCGGAGTGAGTCACACTAGCAAAAGTGTGGGTTTCTAAGATAAAGTTACTATAATTAACACAAGACGTCTTGATTTATCGGTTTCATGTTAAATTAGGTCTTGATGATTTAATTTTAGGTCTTGATGATAGTTGCAATCGGGGAATGGCTAACGCCGATCCCGATTGTGTCTCCACGGAGGTAGAAGTATCTGAAGGGTTTTTTGCCGAGTATGGGGTCTTCTACCCGAGTCCGGCATATCCTTGTCCTCGTCAGTCGGCCCCTTGTCGAATCCGTAAGGATCTAAAAAAAAGGGGTCTTGATGATAGTTCTTTTGGTGATTTTGGCCTTCCTTATCCGGGACGGGCCATCCGTATGGGGCGGAGAGGTTGGGCTTAGCTCTTTACCAGACGCAGAAAACCATATAGGTACGTGAAACACCAACTCTTGGTTCTCAGTTGTTTTTTGCGGCTAAGTTGAAATAATCACATCAAATGCCAACTACGTACAATTCCATAAATGTAAAACACCACCTTATAAACTTTCGCGTAAAGGTAGTGTTTAGCGAGTATTAACTGCCTCCGTGGTCTGGTAGTGAAACAAGTGAACATCGAAATAATGAGCTTCACTCAATATTTCGATGTTCACTTGTTTCATTACAACATTCATTCATTTTGAACATTCGTTCAAAAAACGAATGAACATTGGAAAAACAAGTGAACATCGAAATAACTAACAGGTGAAGGTCCAAAAAACAAACGAACATCGAAAAAACAAGCAATCATCAAAATAAGAAATGTGAAGGTCCAAAAAACAAATGAACATCGGAAAAATAAGTGAACATCGAAATAATAAAAGTGAAGGTCCAAAAAACAAATAAACACCAGAAACACAAGTGAAACATCGAAAAAACAAGTGAACATCGAAATAATAAAAGTGAAGGTCCAAAAAACAAATAAACATCAGAAACGCAAGTGAAACATCGAAAAAACAAGTGAACATCGAAATAATAAAAGTTCAAAAATGCGTCGAAAGGCAGTCGCTTATGAAAAAGTTGGTGTTATGCGTAGTTGGTATTTCACGTAAGTGGTTTTTTGCATCTAAAGGGGTTTAGCCGGGTATGGTATGGAGACACCAGCTGAATTGCCACTGGTGGACCACAGTCCTTCGGAATGCTCAACAAGTATTCCACTTTGCCCATTCGCATCGTAATATTTTTTTAAAAATAAAATATCGCCCTTCACTAAGATTTTCTTCTGTGTCGTGGGCGCAGTTTCAAACATAGAATATCACATGCACATGCGCCCAGACCGGAACAAATTTCTGTAGGTCATACAAAATACCCGCGACGCGCGCAGTAGGCGATCACTCGACCTCTGCGCTAACTGTGTCGTCAATCATGCATTAAAAAACCTGCCAAGTGCAAGGATGACTCGCGCACCAGGGGTCCGTACAAACGTATTTGTAGACTAGGGGGACATAGAGTGGGAGAATGTAGCTCCGAGCTTTCTCTCGGGGGTAGGATGGCCCAAAATCGGCCTTGGTTTTGCAGTCTTGTGTGACTCTTGCTACAAGACCGAGTCCTAGACCAACACTATAATTTTTAAATTTGACTATCATTGGCGTATCTGAGTTTTTTTCCAGGGGGGGCCTGGCCCATGATTTTGTGTGAGGTTATCAGCATTTTGGCGTCCATTATTGAGTTTTGAATCGGTAGCCTAACATCCTGGAGTGGGCACGGCCTACCCGGCCCCCATCTATATACGCCTGTGATCAATAGTTCTCGAGATTAGCGCGTTCAACCAAACAAAGAAACAAACTCTTCAGCTTTAAATATTAGTAAGTAATTAAGTATACATAAATGTATTCCATTCGCAAAAACCCGACTCCGGTGGAATCTACGCCGTAATCATTAAAATACCCCCGCGAAACTAGAAGCATGATAATCTCCCCTGAAAATGTAAACGAGACCAAACAAGCTATGAAAAAAAAATTTGCACTTACATGGCCACGGCAAAGGCTCTGTCTGAAAATCGGCGCTATTGCGGCGCTACTGCCAATAGCACTAGCTGAGACAGGGACCTTTTTGGCCTCGCACAGCCTTCTTTAAATTTTTTTGCTCCCTAATATATATTTTGTATATTATTGTAATGTTATATATTGTTGTTGTGTACGACCAAATAAATATTTTCTTTCTTTCTAGTACATTAATATGTGCCTAACTTCGTAAATACGCGAGCCATAACTAAGCCCAATTGCTAAGTCAGCTAAATTGATTATGTATATACAATGGATCGTACACTGAGACCGAGGGAAATGCAGGACGTATAGGGAATCACTAACAAGCGGAATAAAGTCCTTTCTCTTCCCCGTGCCTGTGATTAATTCTAACAGGATTGGCATAACGATGTTGATCGAGTACATAAAAGACTCCCGTGTTGAATGGAGTTGTCTAATTTCAATAATTTTATTTAAGAACATGCAACTATTTATTTGAAATTAACATCGTCTAGATTTTGCTCTTAAATTTGACACATATTAAACCCTTGCGTTGCATATATTCAAATTCAAATTCAAAAATCTTTATTCAACATAGGCCTTTACAGACACTTATTGACGTCAAAACAAAGCAAAACAATCTAATTTAATGAAATCATATTAACCTTGTATGTGCATACATCCTGAATATACTCAAGATGTCTGCAAATACAAGTAGGAATGAAAAAAAAAGTTGACTCTACACCTGTTCGGAAATTGGGAGAGCCTTCTCGAGAAGAACAGGCAAGAAACTCGAAAGGTCAAAATTTTTTATCTCCTCTTTTAAATCGCCATTTACAATTTAGATTTTGTTACAGGGTCGTCAATTGGAAGTTGACCTCAAAGCAAAAGTTTGAGCTCAACTTCCATTACAAGAAGAGATGTGTTAATTCACATTGTATAAGCTATTTCTGAGAGAAGTGCGTGAACTTATAAATTGCTGTCACTGAATGTTTCTTTGAAACAAAACGCAGTACATTGTTAAATATTAGAAATGAGAGTTCAAACCCAAGCTTTTTTGTCCGTCATGTAATCAGACACTTTATAATATGCTTTTTTAATAAGTACATCTTTGATTGCAACTTTAAATTTGTTTAAGCTGAGTTCTTGTATACAACTTGGGATTTTATTGTAGAAACGTATACATAGGCCTCTGAAAGAATTATTGATTTTTTGGAGCCTGGTATTTGGTAAAGCTAACATATTCCTTTGTCTAGTATTAACTGAATGAATATCACTATTTTTACAAAACAAATTAATATTTTTACGAACATACATTAGATTCTCATAAATATATTGCGACGCTACTGTCATAATACCAATTTCTTTAAACTTTTCTCGCAAAGAATCTCTCATTTTAAGGTTATAGATAGCTCGAATAGCCCTTTTCTGGAGCACAAAAACGATCTGAATGTCGGCAGCATTTCCCCACAACAAAATGCCATATGACATCAAACTATGAAAGTAAGAAAAATATACAAGTCTTGCTGTATCAACATCAGTCAACTGACGTATTTTCCATACAGCGTGAGCTGCAGAACTAAGTCTCTTTGACAATTTATCTATATGTGGGCCCCATTGCAGCTTAGAATCAAGTGTGATCCCAAGAAATACTGTGGTGTCCACAAGGTCAACACCTATATCCTTTATTTTTACAGTGGTGTGAACCTCTTTTACATTGGGTAAAACAAATTTTATACATTTTGTTTTCTCTTCATTAAGTGACAGGTTGTTTACATTAAACCAATGAACAATTCTTGAGATACAATTATTTACATCGTCATTCATTTGCAATCCTCTTTTAATTTTAAATAAAAGTGAAGTATCATCTGCAAATAACACTATCTCATGCCTGTCCTGTACAAAATCAGGGAGGTCATTGACATATATAAGAAATAGAAAAGGACCAAGAATCGAACCCTGCGGAACTCCCATTTTAACTGCGGAACCTTGAGACCTTTTTCCATTGACGTCTACTTTTTGAATCCTTCCACTTAGATAAGAGAGTAGAAGATCCAGTGCAGTATCACGAAATCCATAGTGGTGTAATTTTCTGATCAAGGTTTCGTGATAAACGCAATCAAATGCCTTAGACAAATCACAAAAAATGCCTAACGCATCGTGTGAGTCTTCCCAGGCTTCAAATATATGTTGTATTAACTCAACACCAGCATCGGTTGTTGAGCGACCCCTCCTAAAACCAAATTGTTTAGAGTGTAGAAGATTGTTCCTATTAAAATAAATTTGCATTTGCTCCAACATTATTTTTTCAAAAATTTTGCTAAAGGTAGGTAGCACAGAGATAGGTCTAAAATTACTGGGGTCTGATGTGCTACCACATTTATGGTATAGGTTTCGTGTACATGAAATTGAAAGAGCATGTTTAATTTTATGTGTCCGTCGACCAATTTTATTAGGGTCCACATACATTAGTTCGCCTGTTGCTTTCCACTTTACGATACCTTTACGAGGCGACGATAAAACACTAATAGCTTTACGTCGCAGGTACATCACACTTAAACTGAGATTTAAGATGACTGATTAAATCGTGAAGGTTGGAGTAAAAGTTGAACTGGCCTGTTGAAGATGTATTTATTGATTAGGTCAACGAATTTTGTGTAATAAAGTAAACACTTATCTGAATTCACTCTCTTCTCATTTAACGTCCAACAATAGTACATTGTTAAACCAGGGGTGAAAGTAACTTATTTAGAGGGCACCAATAGTTCGAGGGACTAAATAAGTCTTTAACCCGAGGTAAACACTGTGCTTTTCATTACGAATACAAGGAAAGTAAAAATAAAACAATGAATCAGCTAATAAAAAACGTGTAAATTTTATTTTACATAAATCAACAACTTCTGCTTTAGCTCGCTTTCTCTTATAAAATCAGGCGTTAACTCCATACCTGAATCAGATGAACTCATTGTGTTAATAGTTAACACAATGTTATACAAATATAATACAAATCTCTGCTATACGGAAGTATCAACAAAATCTACAAATGGAAAAAACAAATGAATATCGCATTGCCGCTTTCCGGCTTATTTTGTTTTTTTTTCTGTGACCGGCCAGCTATTCAGTCATTTTTTTTCATAATTTAAAACACGGTAAATATTTTCCCAAATCTATGGTATTTTAAAGAAATAATTGAAAATAAATTATAATAACGCCATTTAAAAAAATATATTCATTAAATACTTAACGTTATGTTATTTCAATTTTACACAGCTCTGTAATTGAGTGGCTGTATAGAAAGTCGGAACATGGTTCAATAAAAATGTGAAAGAAGAACTAGTTTCTTATTTAAAATTTGACAGCAGCTGTCAGTTGAAAGTGATTCTCCCTAGGGTTGAAAAGTATTACTTTCAACCCGCTCCTCAGGCAACTTCAGACCAACTTTCAGAGTATGAGTAATGAAAAATTCTTTTTAAGGTCTGTTGCATGAAACTGATATGTAAGATTAATAATTGAAATGGTAAAAAATGGGGTGGAGTGGCTTATTGAGGTTATAATCATTATTAGGTCAACGAATATTGTATTATGAAGTGAACACGTCGTAATCATTATTAGGTCAACGAATATTGTATTATGAAGTGAACACTCATTTAATTTACTAAATCTCTTCTCTCATCAATTAATTCCAACAAAATTCTTCTTTAAGTCTTTAAAAAATCCTCGTAATATCAAAACATCATTGTATAAAAAAAAACCGTAAACTATTATTAAGGTATGGCACAGTCGTGCACAAAGTTCGTTCAAAAATTGTTCAATACATCCATACTAATATTATAAATGGGAAAGTGTGTGTGTGTGTTTGTTTGTCCGTCTTTCACGGCAAAACGGAGCGACGGATTGAAATGATTTTTTAAGTGGAAATAGTTGAATGGATGGAGAGTGGCATAGACTACTTTTTGTCTCTTTTTAACCCCCCACTTCCCTAAAATGGGGGGTGGAAGTTTGTATGGAGCATTCCGCAATTTTCAAGGTAGAAAGCTAAAAATTGGTATGCGAACTAACAAAAAAATCGTGCATCTTTTTTTTTTAAATCTGCCCCCAACCCCTTAAAAGAGGGGGTGAAATTTTATATGGGACTTTTTGCAGTTTTCAAGGTAGGAAGCTAAAAATCGGTACACAGACTCTTTGTTACCAACGAAAAATACCTGCCTTATTTTTTTTTTGAAATCTTCGGTGTTACCCCGAATTTAACGCGAGCGAAGCCGCGGGCAAAAGCTAGTATTCAATAAATTAACATAATTACCAAAAGAATAAACATATTTCCTGTTAAAAGGATTGTCAGACCGATAAACACGAATTATCTAAAATTCTTCATCAACGCTAATCACTATAGAAAGCAAGGAGAAGATAATAAAGCCGTCCCCAGCATACAAATCGATAATCGCTAATCTATCATTCCATTCTCATCCGTCGGCTTAGCAGCAAGTCCCTAAACAACCACCCGAGCAGGTAAACGTCTAAGAAATATAAGCCCGAATTCATTTAGCCGGCTAGTTGATTATTCCCGACCAATTTGCATGTAAGCCCGACCATGTCGACAAGTTTTACTTGGACAGAATTTTGATTAATAAATTAAGTCAGTCAGGAGTTTGTTGTCGTAATATCGGCTGGCGTGTAATTTGATACGACTCTGATTTAGGTGTACCAGAATATAATTAAGTGTGATGCCTCGAACGTCTGAGAGACAGTTTTGGCTGAGTTTTTCGGCGTGATCGATGGCGTCATTAAAATTAATTGTCTAGTCTATCTGCTCTCATTAAAATTAACAATCAATGGGTTCGCGAACTTGATATGCTTGGATGATTTCGGATCGGGTGCAGGCAGCGGAAGGTGCTTTGTTTGAAGGTAAATAATTATTTTTTAACGTATTCGCGAGCTTTTTACAAGCAACGTTTTTATATTGTATACCAACTGTTGCCCGCGACTGCGTCTACATGGAATACAGCTATATCACGAGTTCGGCAATGTCACGCGTTTCTTAGGGAGCTCATTAAAATTCCAAATTAGGGGAGGTGGAGTTTAAATGCGAAGAAAGCCAGTATCCCTTGTCGAGCTGCAAGGTAATACAGTTTATTTTGTAATATGTCGTATATTTTTTTTAAATTTCGATTCAGTTTCCTAATGTTAGGTGGTAATTTATTGAAAATTTTTATTGCCATACAATAACAATTGTTGGTATACCTGTAATCTCTGGTGCGGTCCATATAATTTGTCACCTATTTTGCCTCTACGTTCTACACATTTATGTATTTGGAATAGGTGAATATTTATGAACAAATATACACATCTCATAAATCAATAGGCACGGAAGTGGTAGTATGTTCAGTGCCTTGACTAAAGGTTTGTAATCGATCAAAAGATGTGATCGTTGATGTCGTATATTTTCGCAAATTTGCGGTAAGTATATGGAAATCAAAACCAATAGGGTACTTTTGGTAAGAAACAATAGAACATGTTAAAGAAAATATCTGAAACCGTACATTTGTACATATTTAGGAACTGATATACTTAGATACAAACAAATTACAAGTCATCTTCAATAAGTCCCTAATGTCGATCCTCCGCATTTTCTGGCCTAAGACTATACGAAATGAAGACCCGTGGAACCTCTGCCAGCAATTATCTATCGGCGAAGAAATCGAGCTGCGGAAATGGAGATGGATGGCCACACACTTCGAAGAGGGACGACAAGCAACGCCAACATTGCTTTCGAGTGGCAACCATCGAACAGTCGGCGAGCCCGCGGACGTCCCGTACAGACGTGACGCCGGAGCGTGGATTGCGAGCTACGAGCAGTGGGACTAAGCTGGAGTGAGGCCAAGAAAGCCGCAGCGGACAGAAAGGCGTGGCGGGACCTTGTGTTGCCCTATGCAACTCAGCAGGCGTAGCACGGGCTGCCAAGACGGGACTTGAGTCACGCATTATCTCACAATTTCAGTGACATAATATCTATGTCTTATAGAGTAGCACGGCGGCGCGTATTGAGGCTGCGGTCCGATAACAGCGCTCACAGTGCTAACGATTATAATCGAATTGTTCAAATTAAAGAGAACACTGAAAATGCTATCAGCATGCTTACGATTTCGGTCCGGAAGAACAGGTACATTCATTTTGAATCGAAAACACAATTATCGAAAGTCAGACTGACAGTTCGCATAAAGTGATTTCACTCCAGAGCATTAGCGCCGTAAGTTCTATATGACGTTAACGATGACGTCATGTGGCTCTTCATGCCGGCTAACATTAGCGCGCTCACAACATTTCGGGACGCGTTTGAGCGCGCTAATAGTGACTTATTGATTTTCGGAACGCAGCCTCAGTATGACTGACATGATAAAATTTCTTGACGCTCCTCAAGGGATACGTGTAACTGAGTCTTATCACAAATCTCTTGGCAGCCCATGCTACCCCTCTGGGGTGTCTTAGGAACAGCAATATACTTAGATAAGTTTTAACCGCCTCCGTGGTCTAGTGGTTTACTCCACCGAGTGTAGGTCGGGAGGTCCGGGGTTCGATTCCCATGGGGGCAGACGATTATCTGCTAGGTTGGTTGGTGGTCTTGCCTAACTTTGTCGCCATAATAACAGTGTAAGGTGAGGTAAGATTAGCGAGTTCCTCAGTAGTTGATGAGTCCAGGTGAAGCTCGCTTCCTTCGGCTTTATTATCACTTTACATCAGGTGAGATGACACTTGGCCGGTTTTTTAAGAGAAGGATGACGTACTGGGGGACTGAGCTAGGGGCTTCTAGTGGAATACCCCTGCTAGTAGAGTTCTATTTTGGATTGTACGACATAAAAAAGTGGTGTCAAATTTCTCGTGTGATCCTAAAAAGGAGAAGAAAAGTTGCAGGGAGCAAAGTAAGATATTCTTGATTTTGATGATATTTTTATTTATTTAAAAGAAGTGTCTTTAAATGTCAAATATAATTTCTTGAAACTACCGACACAGAAAACCGACAAAGAATACAACGAATCGTCATCGTGTAAGCTTAATTCACTATGACATGTTGTAAGTAAGGCAACAGCTTAATAGGGCCAATCAATCAACTATGTAACTTTGCGTTTCAATCGAACATCGTATCATTCGAAATCTAGCCGTGTCGAGGAACGCTAAAGTTGACTGTCGCATGCAGCAACTTTATCGGAAACTGCCCTTTGAAAGAGAAATTCGCAACTGTTAAGCAATTAGCGACTCGGAGGTCGTAATTAAAGATCAACCACAGCATATAGTTTCTGATGGGATGCTATTTGTAATGGACCATCCGTTTTTGTATTGGCGTTTGTAATATGAATCATCACAGCTCCTACGTCACTACTAAGGGGCTCGAGCCTACACGATGTTAGGGTGTTTAGGCCTTAGTCAACCACGGTGGCCCAGTGCGGATTGGTCGACTTCACATACACCGTTGAATTTCTTCGCAGATGTATAAAGCTTGCCTCACGATGTTTTCCAACACTGTAGGAGCATCGGCAAATGAACATATGAAATTCGGAAAACAAAAAACACATTGGTACATGGCTGGATCGAACCCCGGACTTCCCGATTGGAGGGCCTGTGCTCAACGCCACCGATGATTTATTTATTTATTTATATATTGCATTACAAGTGTGAGATGAAGTTACACATTGTACCTTGTTAAGGCGTTGCAATTAAATATGAATAGAGAAGGGCAGACATTTAGTTTTACTAACTAGGAATTATTTAATTACATTATTATGAAGACGTGATATTGTAAAGTGCCTAATTACATGGAAAATAAACAAATTGAATAAATTTTAATAAATTAAACAAGCGTCAATAAATAATATTAATATGAATGAATTAAACGAAATGTCAATAGATTAATTGGAATGCCAAAGAATAAAATGAAATGTCAATGTATTAAAATCAAATTAAATTAAATTGTATTAAGCGCCTAATTAGGTAAATGGAAGTAAACAGATTGAGTAAAATTTTTATGAAGTAGATTGGATGTCAGTAAATAAAAATTAATATTGTACCCAAATGAATAATTAAATGTCAATCAAATTATAGGATGTCAGTTGATTAAATGGAATGTCAATAAATTAAATAAAATGTCAATAAATGAAATGAAATGTCTATAAAATAAATGAAATGTCAATAAATTAAATGAAATGTCAATAAATTATATGTAATGTCCATGTGTCAATATCGAATTAAAATTAAAATGAATTGTCAATAAATTAAATGAAATGTCAATAAATTATATGTAATGTCAATTTGTCAATAACGGATTAAAATTACATTAATTTCAAATAAATAAACTAAATTAAATCAATTTGAAATAAGTATTTTGTATATAAGTCAACATGAATTATTAATTAAAATTAAGGCTTATTAAATTTATCACTAAGATATTCTTCTATAGTGTAATAATTTTTTCCAAGGAGTAATTGCTTTACCATTTTTAAAAACTTTGGCTTACTTTTTTCGTTTTTTATATGTTCGGGTAATTTATTGTATATATTTTTATAGACATACAATACGTGCCTGATCTTTGTAGGGCTAGTTTACATAATATTTGCCTTAGATTATTTTTGTAGCGCTGAATATTATGGTGGGGGATATCGCTCTCCTTGACATATAAATGTGAGTATGTTCGTACAAACTTGCACATTTCCAGAATATACATACATGGGAGGGAAAGTATGGCCAATTCCGAAAAATGCGGCTTACAGCTGTCAGTTTGTTGGATGTTCGTAAGGATCCTGATACATTTTTTTTGGAGAATAAACAGGTCGTGCATATCTGTGCTATTTCCCCATAAGATCACGCCATAGTTGAGCCATGTGAGAGCAATATTTAAATTTGTAGATTTTTTGAGTTCTCTTAACGCATATGTAAATTGAGAGAGTTTTGTTTTATTTTTTTGGATATGAAATTTCCAATTTAAGTTTGAGTCAATTACTATGCCTAGCAATGTAAATGATGGTACACATTCTAATGCAATGTCATTATATGAAAAGTTAATGTCCAGTTTAGATTTTTGGTAAGGTCTAAATTGCATTATTTTAGTTTTAGAAAAGTTGATCTCCAAATTATGCTCATTCATCCAATTGACTATCTTTTTAATAACATTAAATATTTTGTCGTGTATGCCTATGCTATTCTCCACTGAAAACAATAATGAAAAATCATCTGCAAACATTACGCATGTCTCATCTACTATTTTGGGAAGGTCGTTAACATACAACAAAAAAAGTATACAGCCAAGAACACTTCCTTGCGGGATGGAACCACTCATTACCCGTTCTTCAGATATGACTGAGGTGACAAGCTGAGACACCTCGTCAACGCTCTCAATTTGCACACATTGCTTACGGTTGTTTAAAAAGGACCTAAACCATTCATATGCATAGCCTCGAACTCCTATTCCGTATAATTTATTTAAAAGAATATCGAATCTTACTCGTTCATATGCTTTTGTCATATCGAACAAAATACCGATCGCATATTTTTTATCATTTAATAGTTTTAAAACTTGATTTATGTATTGAAATGCTGCATATACTGTGGACCTTCCTTTTCTGAATCCATTTTGGGAGTCATCAAATATTTTATACTTTTCGCAGAACGAATACAAACGCGCGAACATTGCTTTTTCAAATATCTTTGAAATGGTAGGTAAAAGCGCAATTGGTCGATAATTACTTGGGTCTGTCTTGGATTTGTTTTTATGAATTGGTTTTATTACTGCAGTTTTTAACTGATCTGGAAATATTCCCTCCAAAAAGGATTGATTTATTAGAATAGTTAGGGGAATTGACAATTCTTCAGCGCATTTCTTAATGAGTGTAGAAGGTAGCTCATCTATACCAAAACTAGACTTATTTTTAAGGCGTCGTATTATCAATAAGACCTCGCGTGTATCGACTGGCCGCAGGTAAAGGGAATTTTCAGTGGGGTTAAGCACGGGCTGCCCCATAGAGTAAGGTAAACACTGGGAATGCCCTCGCGGCCGCCACGTGCCATCTGCCTGTCCCTGAGTAGTATCGCCGACCGATGCATATTGCTCATTAAATGTATTTGCCACTAACTTAGGATCCGACGTTAGGATATTATTGATACGCAATGCTATGTTTTTCTTTGTTTTAAGGTTAGATTTTTTTGTTTGCTCCTTTATTATTTGCCACATACACTTTATTTTATTGTTAGATTTATTCATTTTATTTATAGAATTTAATTTTTTTGCTTTTAATATTACATTTTTTAGTATTTTACTGTATTGTTTGTAATGATTGTTTAAAATTATGTTTTTTGAATATGTAGCGTGGATTTTTAAAAGTCGCTTATGTTTACACGATTTCTTTATACCATTGGAAAGCCACGATTTCTTTCCTCGTGTTGTGTTAACCCTGATACGTTTTTTTGGAATGCTCTGCTCTAATATATTTAATAAAATATTGTTAAAAAGACTGTAATTTTTATTAACATCGTTTGTGTCTAAAATTATATTTTGCCAATTTACTTGCTGTAGATAATTTTTAAATTTATTTATAATGGCCTTTTATGTCCTTTTCTGCCAATTCTTACTACTTCCTCAATAAAGCCATGTATATTAATGCCAGTAATATCGTGAAGTATGTATGTAACTTGATCGCTTATATCTTGTTCAGTCTCCCATTGATTTTCAGCTAACCCATATAAAACAAACTTCTTGTTGACTTCTTTATATGATAATTCGCCTTGAGTTTGTGGTGTTTGATTTGTTTGTCGTGATTGTAAATTGTTTATTTTTTTATGTAATAGGTTATTTTCAGATTTTATCAATTCAATTTGCGTGTTTAAATTGCTTATCTTCGATTTTAAGTTTTGCTGTTCAGTCGTCAGTGTTTTTATACTTTGTGCAAATGTGTTTGTGATATTTTGTGTAATTTTTTGTGCAATTTCGTTCAATAGCGTAGTTTTTAAGTCATTTATCAATTTTTTTAATTTATCATCTAATAATTCTTCCATCTGGCTATAAGTTACGCAAGTGGTTTTTCTTAGTATTTTATGGTCCTTTTCTTCTACTACGGTATTTCCCAAGATGCTTTCATCTTCAGATATAAGTGAACAAGATTCGTGTGCATTCAATTGGGGTTTCTTTCTCATAGTCACATTATTTTTCTCGTTATTAGGCGATAATACCAGATTCTGAGCAGCCACTGTGTGGTTATTACGTACGGGAGTGTTAGTGTTGTCAGTTTTAGGCATCTTAGATCGACAGACCTGGCATTTCCAAGATGCCTTATGTTCTTTACCCATAGTGTTATTATGATGATGATGTCAACGCGATCACAATATATGACCATTTATGTTACATATTTTTGAATGTGTTGCGATTACACAACGGAATCAAAATCTGTAGGGGACTTCCCACTGACCTAGAAACATGAAATTTGTCAAGAAGCACGGTCCTATAGCATTCAAATTCAAATTCAATGTCGTTTATTCAAATTGGATTATCACATAATCACTTTTGAACGTCAAAGAAGCTACGCCATTGGTTCACAAGTCTACGGCGGAAGACCACTAAATTAATGAAAATCTGAAAACCGTAAATATGTACATAGTTATATACTTAGCTATGTTTGTACAAAAACCCTCGCTACGTGACTCCATCTCGTACTTGGCTGGTTTTTATGTTATTGCAACGCCACAGTTTTGAAACCACCATAAAACCTTAAGCTTGTGGGATGGTGTAGGCTTGATCAGCTTTAAGTTTGTGCAGCTTACTTGATTTCGTATTGTCTCTTGTAAGAACCTTGTAAGAAGTTAGGCCTTGTTCAAACGCACCACGTTTTAACTGCACTCCGATTGCCGGATAGCATTATGCAGTTAGTCAGTTTACTTTCTGCACAGTACTGTCACATTCCTAATGTGTTCTTACTACTTGCCTGCGTAGTAGGCAGCAGTAGATGCCTACTGTGCTACTAGTTTTGATCTTGGCGTTTTTAACCCAATAAAGTTGCGTTCACATGAAGCGAGCGTCGGCCCAATAGCTGACTCGGTAGGTGTTGGGGAGGTCAGTGGACAGCGGTCACAACCTTAATTTTACGGACTCAATAGCTGTCGGACAGTATCTACTATTACTGTCGGACAGTATCTAGCTACTCGGCGCGTGGATACCGGGTTTAATTTTAATGAAATGTATTGAGCATATAACATCATTAATTGTTTTGCCATAAGTTTATGTGACACTTATATTTTAATACACCAAAATACTTAAGTTTTAATTGTTCCCGTTGAATGCTATTTGTGAATTGTCGCACAATATCCAGAGTTCCGCGTTCAGCCCAGTCGGAGTTCAGCGCAGTAATTACTGAGCAATTAGGCCAACTTTATTACGGTGGCGCCCGTTCTGTTCCTTTTGATTGTTGCAAGGGCTTCTTTGTAATGGTAGCAAGATTCATCATGCTCTGTTGTACGGAAACACAGTTTTCCACTCCACCTCACAGAATGTGGCAGCCGATACGTGTGGGCTATCCCCCAATGAGCTTCGATCTGCTGTTGTGGTGACACAATTGGGACATGGGTGGATACCGCGCGATTCGTATGATGGCTAATTTTGACATAATGTCTGTCGTGTAGATTATTAAAAAATATAGGCAGCCAATTTTGATTTTTTAACTGGTTTTATTTACTTTGCCCTGTTTGTTAGTAGTTGAAAGTTTTACCCTTTCCTTTTGACATGTTGATCTAATATTTTGTACATACCTTTAGTTCTGATGACAATACAATTTAATATAATCAGTATCATTGTAAATCCAAGATGGCCGCCAAGACATGTTCGTTGTTTGAAATAACATGTATTAAGGAAAACTTAAGCATGATTATATGTTTAAATAAAACTCACAAACTAAATTAACACTTTTAGCATGTTAAATTAATTTAAACATATTATATATATAAACAATTTAATGTCTATATTAGTTTCGGTTTCGGCCGAAACTGAGATCGGAAACGAAGGCTCGGTTTCAGTTTCGGCTGAAAATCCTGTTTCGGTCGGACACTAGACACTATCTGCCATAGTCTCATCTGACACACGGCGTTGTCAAGCAACAGCAAAGTCCGCTGGACTACTGCGCGTACAGGCACGTTCCGATGGAGCGGTGCGAAACCATTGTAAAGTGCTTGGTACACACCAAGCAGTTTAGCACGGACTTGGTGAAGAAAAATGGAATTACTTTCATCGGCTATAACTATTGGATAATTTATATTGTAAATATGCCAAGACCGCTCGAAGGATATGTTACAAAATGCTAGACGTATTAAAATCGTCTGCAACTTATAAAGGTGTCTTTTTGGTCTAATAGACTACAGTTACTTGAGATAACGACGCCGAGCAATAAATGTAGAACTCTTCCAAGCTGAAATGACGCCTCTACTTTATTAGTTAATTTGGCTGGGTGAGTGCAAATATTAATAACTACACTTCATCTGTGTGAAAGCGATGACTATTCCGTGAACAATAGATCTGTATGGTCGACTAGTCGCGTGATAAATCCGATTACACTCTCTGACTCTCTCTCTTGTCCGCTCCGCTCTGTCGCGCGCGTTCAGACAATTACGATTAGTTGAACAGCAAATCCGTTTAAATAAGGGCAACTGAATACCCAATTGCAACGAAAGTTCTACGTATAATGCGTCCACATTTTAAATTTGCTTGAATTATGCACTTAACCTGAAATATGCCTTATTACCGCACGGTTGTGCGACTTGTGGGACTACTCCTTACTAATGTGACGTTAATGTATACATATACAGTAGGTTGATTTCACAGAAACTGAGAAACTAGGAACAAAATAAAATAGATGTAAATCATATACCTATTGTAAGTGGGACCCACTATCGCAGATAAATGCAAAGACAAACGCCAAGGATTTTTAGAAATTAAAATTTTTAGTTTAATTTTTAGAAGTTCAAGGACAGGCCGAGTCAATATACTGTATATACTATAACCTGTTTATGTATGTAAGCGGTTCATAGCTCGTAGTGCACGTATTTAGTACATAACGCACCGCGTCGAAAAACACTGAACGCCTGACGAATAATTCAAAAATAGAACCTCAGGTCTCCGTGTTTAAACGTCCATCGGATAACCGTTTAACTTCAGATAAGCCACATGGCTTTTGCCACCCATGTCGAATATAAACATGTCATCCAAATAAAGTATAGCTAGTAACGTTATTTGCAGAGGTATAGTTAAATTTTATTAAGGTATGTAGTTTTAAAAGTTAACCGACTCACTTCAAGCCGCTTCACACTGACTTACGCAGCGATATAGTCGCAACGCAAACACGGCTCACGATGAATCCAAATCTTACGTAGATCTGAATTCAAATTTATATTCATGTTCCCTGCGTCATACAGTCTAATTCGAAATCTAAATTCACCCCGGCTGCATTGCATCTTGATCGGTCCAATATTCAATGTCGTGATGTTATTCAACGAGCGAGATGTTTTTCATTGATTATTAAAGCACTCTGTTGACGGTCGAATTTGTATGTCAAATACACAGTGGCTTTACTTTATCATGTTTGTCAAGTTTGTGTGTTTTGAATCAATAAGCAACCTTATTCATTCACCTATCGCCAGGCAAGTGTTCCTGACGAGCGCCGTTGCAAAGTTATTAAAACACTAGCTGTGCCCGCGAATTTCGTTTCGCCATATATTTTTTTCCGTTTTTGCAACATTTTTCATTGATGCTCAGCTCCTCTTAGTCGTAGCATGATGTTATATTATATAGCCTATAGCCTGTCTCGATAAATGCACTATCCAACACAAATATAATTTTTTATTTATATTAGTAGTTCCTGAGATTAGCGTGTTCAACCCAACAAACAAACAAACTCTTCAGCTTTATAATAATAGTAAGTATAAAACCAGCTTTCTTAGTATGATCGCCTAAAATAGTATAAAAAAATCTCAGTCAGAGAAACAAGGCATTATACGATGCAATAGCGGTGTCTGTGTCATAATATTATTATTAAATAATGAACGTGTCCTGAGGCGCCCCTTGAATTGACCGGAGTGATGGAGGGTAGATTTACGTCATTTCAATAAATATGTATAACCTTAACGTATTTAGTGATAAATTATTATTGTTAACAATCGATGGAAATTTCGTAATACAATCAAATTGTGTACCAAGTTTTCGAATCAAACAAGTAATTCTCAATTCAAAGGAGTCGTTCAAGGTAAATATGCACCCATTGTAAACCGTGGATAACGGTGTTGGCGATACAATAAGTACCTATATGAGTGTAATAATTTAGTGGTGTAATACAAATTGTATCACTGTTTGTTATCCCTAATAAAACAATATATATTTTAACCTTAACGTATTTAGTGATAAATTATTATTGTTATAAATCGATGGAAATTTCGTAATACAATCAAATTGTGTACCAAGTTTTCGAATCAAACAAGTAATTCTCAATTCAAAGGAGTCGTTCAAGGTAAATATGCACCCATTGTAAACCGTGGATAACGGTGTTGGCGATACAATAAGTACCTATATGAGTGTAATAATTTAGTGGTGTAATACAAATTGTATCACTGTTTGTTATCCCTAATAAAAAAATATATATTTTAACCTTAACGTATTTAGTGATAAATTATTATTGTTATAAATCGATGGAAATTTCGTAATACAATCAAATTGTGTACCAAGTTTTCGAATCAAACAAGTAATTCTCAATTCAAAGGAGTCGTTCGATCGCAAACTTACTCGGCGTACTCGTATATTCGAATAATCGATTGCATCCTTGATTGAATGCCTCGCTGTCATTCGAAACTTCCAAGCCGTATTTACCTCGCGACGGTGCAAATACGGGGCTTTGTACAAATTAATTCTACAATTGAATTGTCTGTCGGAAGTTACTTCGGTGTTGTCGATGAGCTGGTTTCCGGTGAACGTAAGTTGAAATACACAGGGTGGAATTTGAATACTAAGAAGCTACGTTTAAGTAATGATAGCATTTTACATTCCTACAGTTTCACACACAAGTTACACTTAACTTTTCAGAGTCTGAATAAATACTTCCCGTAGTACAAAAATCGGTCAAGTGCGAGTCCGACGTCCGGGGTCAGTAGTTATCTAAGTATTTAAGTTCGTTACTATGTAGAAATTTACGATTTTCAGATTTTTTCCATAACATGACCTTGTGCTATAACACCGTGCTTCTGGCAAATTTCATGATTGTATAGGTAGACAGGAAGCGCCCAGTTTTGATTCCCTTGTGTAAAAGAGATCGTAGACCCGAGTTTTTGATAAAAAATTTAATTTATATAAAAATTTCGCGTCCCCGAGGAAAAGGGTTTTGACATACAGACTGACGGACAGACGGATAGACGGAGAACGAAGTGATCCTGTATAAGTTCCATTTTTTTCCTTTTGAGGTACGGAATGCTAAAAAAATCATTGTATGGTTTTATGAAACCACGATACAAGTGATACCTTTTTTCGGATAGTAGAACTGGAAATTTTCGGAAAATTATTGGATTTATGGGTATTAAATGGCGTACCTATGCGATAGATGAACGAAAAAATTTGTGGCTATGTAAAAAAAGTATCACTTTAAAAAATATTGTTACAAACGGATTAATTAGATTATCATTTAATCCTATCATCCTACCATCATATTTTACGTAAAAATATACATATTCCATTTAATTTCCAACTGCGCGGTGCTCTCTAAATAACTTTGCATCGGCAAACACGAATCAGCCGATTCACTGCTGCTCGGCACAATCGATACCCACTCAACTAATATCGAGAGGTAATCGAATGAGCAAAGTTCCGAATTTGGAACATTCGAGTGAATGGAATGGAGTCGGTGGCTCATTTCAAATCAATTATTAGGTTGGTATGCACCGTGGAGCCAGTGGACGGGTATAGATCGCAGTGAGCGGATATTTGCGGGTATAATGGCTTGCTTTTTTTCACGCTTTTATCACAGATTACTTCACCTGTAATGAAATTTTGCAAGTTAAATTTGACCCACTTCCCGATCTCCGATTGAGCTGAAATTTTGCATGCATATGTATATCGCGTGACAATGTAATATTATGATGATATAAAAGCTTGTATTTAAAAAAGTTTTTTTTAAATAATTTTACTTGTTTAGCTTGACAAGGATGTATCATACCTTATTATAAAGCTTGCCGCGGGCAGTTGTGATGACTTCTTAACTGCCCGCGGCAAGCTTGACTGACGATTACGAAATTTCTTTATCTCGGTTTGAAGATATTTTCAAAGTTCGAAAATTACTCAGAATATACGGTGAAATTACTCAGTATATATTGTTACAGTAAAGGAAAACCTGCACACACCTGTGAAGAAAGAATTTCTTTATAAGTTGTGTGTGAAGTCGATCAACCCGCACCCGTCCGTTTTTGCGAAGCGATTCACGTATTTGCGTCTGGTAGTCATGAACCGAGCTGATGATGGAAGGATCCTTAACTTTTGGACCTGACCTGACCTGACATTGTACCTGGAAATAATATCAGCTCACCGATGGTGAGCTGGCATTAAATTCACTATCAAGATTTCATTCACTAAACAACCGACTTTAAAAACACCTAAAAGTTAAAAATAAGATAAGAATAGGTACCAGACAACATAACACTTATATACTGAAGTCGGTGCCAAATTTTAAGACTTTCTAGGAGGTTATCGTTTGGCACCGACTTCATATAGAAGTGTGATGTTGTCTGTACCTACCTATTCTTATATTATTTTTAGCATTTCAGTGTTTGTGAAGTCGGTTTTTTTTTTAAATATTTTTTTACAACAAAGTTTCACTAGGTGTCACTTGCTTGTTCCGTGCCGGACGTGCCACTGTTCACCCGTGTCCACCCCAGTACGGAGCGCCGCAAATTTTGCAATAGCAAATTTCGGAATTTCACTTTTAACTTTGGTTCTGTTTGTTTTTTCTTTTTCGTTGTTTTATAGTTAAATAGTTTATTTTTTTCTATAGTTCTTTGTTTTGGTTGTAGATTTTTAAACTTGTATTTTCTATTTTTAATTGTGAATTAAGCCTTTTGGCCCCTAAAAACCAAAATAGCAATTTCTTGTTTTTCTTGAATAACTTTTTTCCATTTTTGTTTTTTGTTTTTCTGTTTCTGCAGAAAAATTGTAGATTTTTTTCTCTTTTGTGTAGTATAGGTGGCATCTTGTCTGATTTTTTGTTAATATTTTATTTTTTAGTTTTTCACTTTTGTATTTTGCGTGAGTGCGTCGTTTTTGTTTTTTCTGTTTATCTCGAGATCTGCGAGTTGTAGGCCTTTTGGGTCTTTTGCAACTTTGTAGGTCTCCCTTAGACGCAACTTTTGACACCACTTGCGGCGTCCTGGTTGCTCTGCAAGTGGGTCAAATTTTGAGTCGGGGAATTTTTGTGCCGAAAATTGGGCTTCCCTACATCACCTCAGTGTTGTAGGTGGCACATTTTTGGGTCCAAGAATTTGTGCTTTGAGTAGATTTTTCATTGTTTTTATTTCCTTGTAAGCATTTTTTAGGTAGTTGTAAGGTATTTCATAGGTTTATGTGAATGTAAATATTGTATTTCTTATTGTGTTTTTTAGGATTTTAACTTCGACGATTTCGTCGTTTGTGCTGTCACCCATATACCTCTGGTTAGGGGGAAGTCGTCGAGGTAGAAATTTGTAGGTTAAGTTTCTGATCTTTTCTTTCGTTTTTTCCTTGTTGTTTGTTGCGGAAATAGTTTTGAGACTGTTTTCGCCTACAAACTCGTTGCTGGGCTGAGCCCAAAATTGGAGTATGTCCGAGACGGACATGTTATCCGAAACGGACACTGCTACTGAGGGGGGACCCATTAGGGACCCGGTAAAACGTGTGTTCCCGGTGGAATCCGGGAGGAAGAAGGGGAACGCGGGGGTGGTATCCCCCGTATTATCAATGAAGAGTGTCGATGGGAGTGCCTCCCACCAAAATGTCGACAGCACGCCTGTAACTCGCCCTGCATATAGGGAAATAGAGCGCCTGAAGCAGGTTGTTGCGAGGAAGCGGTCGAACCTAGGCCGCTTCTTTCAGGATCCGTTAGTCACGGACCTGGACGCAACAACCGAGGCGGAGGAGGTAACCGCGCCTTATGCCCCGAAGGTTCCCCGAACCCGTAGAGGTAGGGGAGGTTTATCACACGGCGTAGGGCTCTCCCAGGCCAGACGGGAGCTCCAGCAGCCGGAGTTCGATACCGGCTCCGAGTCAGAGTGCGAAACGGAGCTGGAGAAGGTAGCAGCCCCCTTCAAAAAGGGGAAGGGCAAGGGAAAGCGCTCCCCTGAGCCCACTGCTGATATTTTGTGCGGCAAAGCGGAAGAGAGCGCAAAGACGCTCGTAGAGATGACACGCAAGTCCCGGAATCTAAAAGGGTCGGCCATGAAAGAAATTAAGGACGCTCCCGACTCGCTCGTCGAAATCGTTCGGACACTGGCGTTCAGAAATACCTCGGAGGAGGTACGTCGGCTCCAAGCTGACAACAAGCGCCTCCGGAGTCAAGTGGATGGTCTAATGGGCGAAATGAAGGCCCTTCGTCGGGCCTTCTCAGAGCGGGGAACCGAACGCCCTAGGGGCCGTAGAGCGGTGGCCGCTACTACGGTTATGGAAAACGTCTTTGCGGATGCTATTGCCTCCGACGACGAAATGGAGGTAGAGCTTCCGGAAGTGGTACTGCCGGAAACTCAGCCGACTGAGGCCGCAGCCGCCGCACCTGCTGTAGGAATCTCCAGGGGGGAGTTCCTAGAGAGCATGGAGTTCCTGCAGCGAGAGCTCCTGGCTCAAGTGGGTTTAATGGTTTCAGCCCGCCTTGAAGGCCTGGAGGTGGATGGGCGGCTTATGCCGGCTCAGGTTCGGAGGCCACCTCTGGCAACAGACCGCGCAAGTCAGCCGCAGTCACAGCCTCTGCAGCAGCGACCAGTGACAGCCGCAACGGGCAATACTACTCTTGCCGCGCCGGCTAATATGCCAAAAGCGGCAAGAGTGGTCAAGAGGAGGACTGCGCTCCCAACACCTGCAGCGGTCCCCTCCTCGTCAGAGGTCACGGCACCGGCCGAGGGCTCTTGGTCCGTGGTCGTGCGACGCGGCCGCAAGAAACCAGTCACAGACGGGACATTGCCCAAGAAGGCCGGAGCCTCCGGGGCAACTGCGACGCAGGGAGCGCCGAAGCTGCCTAAGGCGCCACGCTCCCTAGCGGTGGTGGTGGCCCTCAAACCAGAGGCGGTGGCAAAGGGCCTCACTTATGGTGAGGCAATTGCTAAGGCTAAAGCTTCCGTCAGCCATGGCGCCCTCGGAATCGGACCCGCCAAATTTCGGACGGGGATAACTGGGGCTCGAATTATCGAGCTTCCGAAGGAGACATCCCCGTCCCAAGCTGATTCGCTGGCGGAGAAGCTGGGTGAGGCCCTAGGGGACGCGGCGAAGGTTACGCGTCCCGTCAAAACGGCGGACATCCGGGTCATCGGCCTCGACGACTCGGTGTCCGCCGAAGAGCTAGGCCAGGTCTTGGCACAGGCCGGTGGCTGCCCGGCCCACCACATAAAGGTGGGCCGCGTGCATACGGGGGTGCGGGGTGTTGGGGCGGCCTTCGCCTCTGTGCCGGTGGAGGCGGCAAAACGTCTGGCCGAGGCCGGGCGTATCGAAGTTGGATGGAGTTCTGCCTCCATCCAACTGCTGGAGCAGAAGCCAATGCGCTGCTTCAGATGCATGGGCATGGGCCACCCCATTCAACGGTGCCCTTCCGCCAAGGATCGCAGCGGGCTGTGTTTCCGCTGCGGGTCTGAGGGCCACAAGGCGGTGGACTGCATGGCGGCGTTGAACTGCGCTGTCTGTGCAGACGCCAAGAGGCCGGCTTACCACCGTATGGGGGGGATTAATTGTAACCCCCCCTCAGGTTAGAGGCCGTTTGGCCCCAGCTAAGGTGACCGTGGCCCCACGGAGCCTGGCACCACCTTTACCATCGTCAGCACCGGCCGCCACCGTGGCCCAGGAGGAGCCCATGGAAACCACCAATGCCTAGTGGTCCCATAAAGCTCCTCCAGGCGAATATTAACCACTGCGCCGCGGCACAGGACCTCTTGTGTCAGACCGCGGCGGAGTGGGGAGTGGATTTGGCGATTGTATCGGAGCCGTATTACGCTCCGCCGCAATCGCCCAACTGGTTGGTGGCGGTGGATGGCTCCGCCGCCTTAATGCGGGTGGCGCGTGGCACAGCCCCCTCTCTCATTTTAAGAGAGAGGGGTACTGGTTACGTGGCCGCCATGTGGGGGGGAATGTTGGTCGTGTATACCTACTTCTCCCCCAATCGCAGCCGGGCGGACTTCGCCGTCTTCCTGGCTGCATTAGAAGGGGTCGTCCGGAGGACGGCCCCGGTACCGGTGCTGATCGCGGGGGACCTCAACGCGTGGTCTACAGCGTGGGGGTCCTCAAGAACCAGTCCGAGGGGTGGAGATTTGGAGTCCTGAGTTTTGTCCCTGGGGCTCCAGATCTTAAATAGGGGCTCCACCCCTACCTGCGTCCGGGTGCAAGGTACGTCCATAGTGGACGTGACCTTTGCTACGCCCTCACTCGCCCGTCGAATTAACGATTGGCTTGTAGAGGAAGAAGTGGAGACCCTGTCGGACCATTTATATGTCCGATATGAGGTCTCCACGGCATCCCAAGGAGCCCTGAGCCACAGGGGCTCCGCTGTGAGCGCCTTTCCAAGGTGGGCGCTCACCAAGCTCCGCTCGGATGTGGCGGAGGAGGCGGCGATGGTGCGGGCGTGGGCAGAAGTGCCGCCCCACCTCGCCGGGGATGTTGACGGCATGGCGGAGCTCTTTGCAGACGATATGAAGGTCGTCTGCCAAGTCGCCATGCCAAGGGCGCAGGCCTGCCCCGAAAGGAGGCAGGTATACTGGTGGACGCAGGAGATAGCTGATCTACGTACCACGAGTATGAGGGCCAGGCGCGCCTACGTGCGCTGTCGTAGGCGCGCCAGAACTACACCCGACGAGGAAGCTGAGCTTCGTCGGGTGTATGCGACAGCCAAGAAAGCCCTGCGGAATGAAATCTGCAGGGCCAAGGAGGAGTCCAGGGAGCGGTTCATCCAGCTCCTGGACGATGATCCGTGGGGGCGTCCCTACCGGATGGTAAGGGGGAAGTTTAAGGCTTCCGCTCCCCCCACCTCTGCTATGGACAGGGGGCTGCTGGACCGGGTGCTGGGAACTCTGTTCCCTGACCCTGGCCCGTTCCAGCCCCCTAGAATGGTCCCCCCGGACAGTCCTCCGGAAGAAGTGGCTGTCGCCATCCCTCCCGTGTCGAAAGTGGAATTCGACACGGTGAGGGATAGGTTCCGGCGCAAAAAGAAGGCGCCGGGACCGGACGGTGTCCCAAGCAGGGTTCTGGCCCTAGCCCTGGGACATCTTAAGGAGCGGTTCCGGGCGGTGCTAGACTTGAGCATCGCCTCGGGCCGCTTCCCCAGTCGATGGAAGGTGGGCAGGCTCTGCCTATTGAGAAAGGAGAGCCGCCCTGCGGATTCCCCGACTGGGTACCGGCCGGTGGTGCTGCTCGACGAGGCTGGGAAGTTCCTTGAAAAAATTCTGGCTTCCCGCATCGTCGAGCACCTGGAGGACCGGGGGCCGGACTTGGCGAATAACCAGTTCGGCTTCCGCACCGGCCGGTCTACGTTGGACGCGGTGGCTCTCCTCAAGAGGTGGACTGAGGAGGCCACAGCACGTGGGGAGGCTGTTGTTGCGGTGTCTCTCGATATCCGCAACGCTTTCAACAGCCTGCCCCATGAGTGTCTAAAGGAGGCACTCCACTTCCACCGGGTGCCTCAGTACCTCTGCGCTCTCGTGGAGGATTACCTGCAAGGCAGGTCCATCCTCTACGAGGGGCCAGATGGGCGCGTCCATACGTGGACAATGGCGGCAGGTGTGCCCCAAGGTTCCGTACTAGGTCCTCTGTTATGGAACCTGGGGTACAACTGGGTCCTGCGAGGCGATCTTCTGCCACGAACGAAGGTCGTCTGCTTCGCCGACGACACGCTCGTCGCGGCGAGAGCGAAAACGGGGGAGGAGGCGGCCCACCTTGCGTCGGTCGGCACCTCACTAGTCGTCCGACGCATCCGCCTCCTGGGCCTGGACGTGGCCCTCGACAAAACGAGGGCCATGAGTTTCCACGCCCCCCGTCGCAGGAACCCACCGGGGCTCCGAGTACGAGTGGAGGGGGTCCGTATACCCGTCGAGGCGCATCTCAAGTACCTCGGCTTGGTTCTGGACCCCCGATGGAGTTTCGAGGAGCACTTCAAGCTCCTCACTCCACGGTTGTGTGCTGCCAGAGCCGCACTCGGACGGGTCCTCCCTAACGTGGGAGGGCCAGGATCGGCATGCCGTCGACTGTATCACGGGGTGATACGGTCGATGGCACTCTACGGAGCCCCGGTATGGGCGGAGTGCCTCTCCCCCCGAACGGTGGCCCTCTTGCGACGTCCGCAGAGGGTCATAGCAACCCGGGCCGTGCGAGCTTATCGCACGGTCAGCCACGGCGCGGCCTGCGTTCTTGCGGGCCAAACGCCGTGGGATGTCGATGCACGCGTCCATGCGGAGGTGTATCGACATCGGGTTGCTGTAAGAGAACGGGGGGGACGATCCGCTCCTGAGGAAGTGGAGCGGGTTCGTACCCAGGCGCAGAGGGAGGCTCTGCGTCGATGGGGCGAGGCACTCGCCTTCCCAGCTGCCGGCCACCGGACTATAGAAGCAATACGTCCGGTGTTGGAGGAGTGGGTAGGGCGCCGGCAGGGCGGTCTCTCATTCCGTATGGTGCAGGTACTGACCGGACATGGTTGTTTTGGTCACTACCTACACCGGGTCGCGCGTCGGGAGGAAACGCCGCAGTGTCATCACTGCGACGCTCCCGACGACACTACCGAGCACACCCTGTTGGTGTGCCCGGCCTGGCGACGCCAGCGCAGTGAACTCAACGCTGCGCTGGGAGGCGGAGACCTCTCGCTGCCGAGCATGGTCGTGGCCATGCTCCGCGGCAAGGCGGAATGGGGGGCTGTGGCCTCCTTTTGCGAAGACGTCATCTTGCAGAAGGAGGCCGCGGAGAGGGAGCGGGAGAATGATCCTCAAGCCGCTCCCATCCGCCGTAGACGGACAGGCAGGCGAAGGCGGGCATTCGCTCAAGCGATGCCCGTCTAATGACCCTGCCGTGGAGGCCTGCGTGCACGGTTGGCCCCGTGCATGCCGCCGTAAGGCCCTCCGTCTGGGGATTGCCCTGGTGTTCTCGGGCAATCCCCCCTTGGCGATAGCCCGACCATCTTGGTCGGGCTTGCCCGGGCGCGCTGTTAGTGGTAGTCGCAGTGTGGACCTTACCATGCGCGCCCATAAGGGCAGGGAGAACACCGGGGGTTTTAGTGGGTCGGCCTGGCATTCTGCCGGGCCAGCCCCACACACGCCCGCCGTCTAGCCAACGGCGGGTACGGTGCGGTTGCGCATTTCCCCCCGAAAAAAAAAAAAGGTGTCACTTGCTTTTTGTGTCTAGATTTTTCATGTTTAAAGCGCATGTTAAAAAGATTCTAATTAGTAAACGATTATTTGAATAATGCCAGTCCTTGGTGCTAATTCGTAAACATCACTCGTCGAAATGTAAAATTTTATTGTGTAAAGCTATGTAAACATATTATAAAATATTATTGTGTATGGTAACGACAGAAGTTATCGTAAATTCGTTTCGTAAAACACTTCTGATAAGTTTCTTGGGTCCATTTTTCTTTTCACCTAAAAGATATCCTGAACGGATGGTGGGTAAAAAATTTTGACGATTCAATGGAGCTTTCTATCCAGTAATATTTGAATAAATAATATTTTGATTTTGATTTTTTTTCTTAGGAGAAACTAGGAGTGGGCGATACAAATCGTATACAGATACAATATCTATGTACCGGCACAATATCTAATATCTATATATCGCTCGGCGAACAAACTATATATTGGATATCGCACGACTTCACCGACCGGCCATAACCAAGTAATAAACAATACGCATATACCCAAAAAATCTATGATACTCGGAAATCTGACTAAAAACATAGATACGACTGAGCCACAGTTTAACAATATATACATGAGCGAGCGAGAAATATTGTTATGTTGGCAGAACGAATGAGCGTATCGTTTTAGTTTGAACGTTATTAGCAACAAAATAAGGTTTAATCTAAAGTTAATTATTTGCAAAAAAATATGGTATTACTTTGATTCAAGTGTTCTGAAACTATTTATTTATTACCTATAATCTTTCAATGAATGTCAAATTAGTTTTAGACCTTATGTTTTGCAACGTAAATTCTCAGTGTCGACGGTCGAATTTCATAGATATCATTTAAAATTTATTCACAAAACCGAAATATTTAAAAATATGTGTACGATGTGACATTGTGTGGTATATCTAGGTTTCAGAGTACCGTAGATTCCGACCAATATATAGATATTGAAATATATAGTTTCAATATCTGATATTCAAAACCGATATATAGATACGATACAATACAGCGAAAATCCGATATTACCCATGCCTAGGAGAAACCGATGCTTAACAGTGAGACACAGTATAGTAGAATGTATGTACAAATCCACGAAGAAATGAAAGCTATCACTACCAGGAAGTGAGGGTACGCAAAGATGTGATCGCACAATTACTATTTAATTGCCATTAGCTACGATGCGGATGAAAGCCTGAAACTTTTACTCGACAGTTAGCCGACTAACTAACGCCTCCAAGTGATTTAAACTAGGTCTCAGTTGGAGTGTCTAGTGTTTTATTAACTACTCGCTTTCCTTCGAGCTCCCTTAAGACTTAATAAGGCTATATTGTAGTTGTTAAACTGTCTCTCTGTTCTCAGCTCTTAACTGATACGGACTTCAGACGTAAGGAAGGCTGAAAAACGCGTTTAATTAATTTAACAGCGTTTTTACAAAATTTGGGTCTCATTTTCAGATCAAATACATCTATGACATTAATTAATTATTTGCTGAATCATAAAAATTGACGTTCAAAAATTAATTAACAATAATATTTATTTTACTAATTTGAGATTGTCAGTGGATGTTAAAATAAAAAGATGATATTAAAATTTATTCACTATTTAGCTTAATCCTAATACTCGTATAATACATATTGTTATACACGAGGCGTGCCGACTATAAACGCTCTAGTGAACTTTTTCATGAAACAGACTGCTCTGTCATCATGACATTTAAATCATTAGCGGTGTCTTTGTTTCAATATCGTTTAAATCTTGCTAATTTGAGATTGTCAGTGGATGTTAAAATAAAAAGATGAGATTAAAATTTATTCACTATTTAGCTTAATCCTAATACTCGTATAATACATATTGTTATACACGAGGCGTGCCGACTACACGCTCTAGTGAACTTTTTCATGAAACAGACTGCTCTGATGCTGCTCTGTCATCATGACATTTAAATCATTAGCGGTGTCTTTGTTTCAATAACTGATTAGAGTAGGGGTGCAGGTCACGAGTGAGGCTTATAGACTAGTGACCCTATTCGTTTCGTTCGAACGTCATAAATCAGTTGATTGGTGTAGTTCATAGTGAAACTGCTAAACATCTATTAAGTGTTAAAGACCAAAGTGAGAGATTCGTTAGTACTAAGTCGTCTACACGGGTACCTATCTCATTAAGTACCACTAGGTCGTGTTGTCATTATGCTAGAATTAAATTTTATGTATGTACGGAAAACATGGACATCGGGTCTCTAAGGCCCTGGCCGATCTTTGCAAGTTCAATACTCACGTGTTTTAAAGTCGGCAACAAAACTAATTCTATCTAAACTCGTTTTGCGACAAAAGGTACTGAGAGGCTCAGTGCGAGAGGGAGCGGGCAAGTGACTAATATGAAAGATTTGTAGATAAGACGGGGCCTATGAGACGTCCAGAGTTAAAGGTTAATGCAAATCTTCAACAAAAAAAGATCGGATATCAAGGCGGGATTATTAACTGGTATTGTGACTTGAATGACATGTAAGAGTACCTACTAAAGCATCTACATCACGAGGAGGCCTATTATGGATCTTTCATCGTATGACATGGTATAAATTTTGAGATAAGGAAGTCATGAAATGCTTCTTTTGGTATTACCGATCTCCAATGATGTCATCACTATGGCATAATTTCAATGATGTCATCATGATATACGACAACGACACGGTTTGTAACTGCACCCACGACACAGGAGAAAATCCTAGTGTGGGCGACGTAAAAAAAAATAATAATGACCGAAAATCTTATGACATGTTTTGCACTATGATTTCATCATGATATCACTTGAAAACCACAAGATCGGTAATTGGCCATTATGTGGGTGGTACTTTATAGGTTTTGTTGTATGTAAAAAAAGCTTGATCTCTAGTTAGCACTTTCGGTAACAATATGCACATTATTGATGATTCTATAAATAATCTGAAGATTCAGCTTGTTATTGGCTAATGGATCGTAATAGAGCACGTCCCCTGAACATGGCGAAACTTGAGTTATTGTCTTTCAACTCAAAGATTTAAGCGTGCTTCGTTGCGTTGCTTGTAACTTGTTAGATGATTGGCGTGAGTGTTAGAAGCACGCGATTCTGATATTCGGTGTAAATAATAATAATAATGTTGCACATTAAACATTAGTAGAAATTATGGCCGAAAAGATTCAAAATAATATGGATGGATTGTAAATGGCGATTTAAAGGTTTTTATTTTTTTATTAAGTGTTGTTTATGTTAATACTTTGTTTGTAGTAACAACAAAATGTGACTGTTTTTTTTTTAAATTAAATAAAAAGGTTCCAAACGCGATTTGAAGACTTGTCTGAGTTTCTTGCTTGTTCTGCTCTTGAAGGACCTCCCAATTTCCGAACAGGTATAGAGTTAACTTCCTACAGACACCTTGATTACGTTTGGGATATACAAGATAGAAGGTTTTTGACGTCAATAAGTTGACTCTTAAAGGTAAAATATTGAATAAAAATAAAAATGCATGCGAATGATGAGAAACACCTTGAGCTGTATGACAAAACTAGCGATCGTCGGGATTTAAATTTACGAGTCACAAATAATCTAGCTTCTTATTTTACGAGGCGCCATAAAGCAGGGCATTGTCTAGTCGCTTTTACAATAATAAGATTCATATACATATTCAAAACTTACGTGTTAAGTAATTGAAAAAATCAGGTTACTGCAGAGTAACTGATTATCTCAATGATTATTATACGTACCTTATTCATAAATTTGAAATATGTATCTGATGTAACTTGTCTAAAAACTGCTCTTTTCTTTAGGCTTCTGGCTCGCTCTTTTCGGGGAAGTCGAGCAAGCGAGTGGGAAAATCATTTTTTTTTATGAGCTTTGCCCGCGAACCACGCTTCGCTATAATAGTTGTCCAAAAAATCTGGAGAGGACCACCCTTATCACTTAGAGGTATAAAAATACACAAAAAAGTTCATACATTTCTCCGTTTCGGAGTTCGATTACAAACACTGTGACACGAGATTTTATTTATTAGATCAGTTTTATGTTTTCAAGTATATGCCTTCATATCCATTATCCACGAAACATATAATTTATTTACCTACAGCCGTTCGCTATTAACTTACAGTTCAAGTTAACAGCAAAACTTGGTAATGTTTAGATTAATAATTCAGGAGGCTCCCGCGAACATCTCGCGCGAACTTTCGATCTTGTATCCGATTTGCCGAGCACCCATTATTATTGGGTGAAGTTTGTTTATAATTTAACCACCTGTGATCTTGGCGAGACTCATTTCAATCCATACGAACGAACGTGTTAATAAAATAGACACCCCAAGTTATTATGAAAATTTTACGCGTATTATTTACGAAGATATATATTTTTTATTTTGTTGCATATTTTGCAAATTTAAAACTATGGTCGCTCGCCCCCGAGTACGATGTTGCCCTTATAACTAACGCGCACTGGTGACAAACAGACACCGTGACAAAATCACCAGTGCGTCACCTTATCAAGTCTGTGCATATATATGGAGATGCACGCACGCTACGACGTGACAATTAGGTGACAATTCTCGAGGTTCATAAAACATAGTGTAGAACTTTCCACTTAGTAGCCTGTCACTCGTTTCTGGCTTGGCTGGGTAGCGTTTTACAACAAGCTTCCACAAAGTGTCACCAACTTACCAGTTCAAAAATTTATAGTTCACGTCAAAAGGACTCTCATGAAAGTGAGTGATCATTTAAGTGATCACACGATATGGAATTAGCTACACAAATTTGTCATATTATGTCACGTTTGGTAACAACATAATTTATTTTATATGCTTAGTGTATAAGTTAATAACATTTTTTTGACATTCTAAGTGTATGTAAGCATACCGATTGTATTTTCTAACTTGCAATGACTATGCAACAAAATCAAAATTGTAAATGGCGATTTTAAAGAGGAGATAAAAAATAGACATTTTCGAGTTTCCTGCCTGTTCTTCTCGAGAAAGCTCTTCCAATTTCTCCGAACAAGTGCAGAGTGAGCTTTTGTTTCCTACTTGTATTTGCAGACATCTTGATTGTATTCAGGATGTATGCACATACAAGGTTAATGTTTCCTTTAAATTAGATTTTTTCACTTTGTTATAAGTGCCTGTAAAGGCCTATGTTGAATAATAGTTATTTGTTATACCTACACGAGTGCAAAGTTGCTTTTTAACCATGTGCTCAACTTTGATGACCGAGCAAGCGAAGGATTCTAAAAAATTAGAATCCTTAGCGTTAGCGAGGGAATCAAAAGAGCCACAAGGTGAAAAATCTTTACACTCGAGTGCAACACGTAACTTTTCACCCCCCTCAGCGAGGAAATGAAACAAAGCAAATTAAAAACAAAAGTAGGTACACCAAGGAGGTTCAGAGTCTGAGTTTTTAACAAATTTAAAAAAAAGTTGTATGATAAATTCGGCACCATGGAGATGGAAATAAATAGGTTTAATGATGTTTTGAAATCACATACGAATGGGGGGGATGAAAAGATTTTTTCATCCCCCCATCTCGGAAAGAGTATTTTTGCTATTCGTTATCTGACCGCCAAAGCCGTTTTTATCCGCTTGAGGTTAAAGTAAATTTGAATTTAGAATATCGCTTGCACTAGGTATGTGATTTCAAAACATAATTAAACCTATTTATTTCCATCTCCATGGTGCCGAATTTATCATTCAACTTTTTAGAATTTATTATAAACTCAGACTCTGAACTTTCTCGGTGTACTTTTGTTTTTAATTTGCTTTGCGCGCACCATTTTGTTTTGACGTCGTATTGTTATAAATAAGAAACATGAAAACAAGTAAAAAAACGTATTATTTGTTATACATAATATAAATATTTTTCTGTAATATTTACCTATCATAATGTTGAAGTAAATATGTACCTAAACTGAAATAAAAGTATCGTGTGATTGTAAATGTTTTATTTTGCATTTAGTCATTTCCTCGCTGAGGGGGGATGAAAAGTTACGTGTTGCACTCGAGTGCAAAGATTTTCACCTTGTGCTCTTTTAATTCCTTCGCTTGCTCGGTCATCAAAGTTGAGCACGCGGTTAAAAAGCAACTTTGCACTCATGTATTACAAATAACTATTGTCACCGTGACCAAAGTCACCAATGCGCGATAGCACTTAGATGAGATGAGTAATTATGTAGCCGCTAGTCGTCGTGCCATGCGCGCTCCGAGACGATAAGTGATAAACAGGATAGAGTTAAGAAAATTTAAAGGCGGCGTAGTTAATTTTGTTTTAAAAATCTGACCAATTTTTTTATTTGGAGTCGATTCTACTCCCGACTCTGAACAATTTCAGGCTTTGCGTTTCCATTCACATTTTTTTATAACATACCAAATTGGGCTTGTTAATAGCTACAAGTCTACTTTGGTAGATATGGTCGCTGACGCGTGACCATAGAGTTTAAAATTTGCAACATATAGGTGTAAACAAAAAAAAACAGGATATATTTTCGTAAATAATGGGAGAATTTTTTTTCTATAATTCACTAGCTTTTGCTCGCAGCTTCGCTCGCGTTATTTTTGTTTTCCCGTGGGAATTTTATATTTTGCTGTAGGAAAAATAATTTTATAACCTATGTTCATCAGGGATAACGTAGGATTCTCAATGTGAAAGATTTTTTCAAATCAGTCCAGTAGTTTCGGAGCCTGTTCAATACAAATAAACAAACAATCAAATCTTTCCTCTTTATAATATTAGTAAGTAAGTATAGTATAGTAAGATATAAAATCAAATTCAGTCGAAAGTGAATTTTTCTCATTTTTAACGAAAACGCAGTCACAAACTTAAACTAGTAAAATTATTCATACGATTCCATGAATTCGTACATATTACTGTGATTATTTTCGCAATACTACCTACTTGTGCCACGTGAACAATGTACGAGTATATAGCGCTAAGTTCAACGCCTCCGACTCACATCAGAACCACTTTTTGTTATCAGCCCGTTACTCGAGCTTAATTGACGTCAATAATGTTTCCCTCATTAGGTAGGTCGTTGTACGTTATACGGAATGCTCGGGAATCGTTTTCCCGTGGTTTGTTTATCCATCCTGTGCCAAACACATGAGAAGCATGGTTGGATGCTTGGCTCAGGTTTTCATTATTTTTTTTCATTATTATTTGCCGGTTGATATCCTTATAACACTTGCATAATTTCGTTTAAGAAGCATTTAGCTGCTTCAGGGCGTTTTCAATATTGTTCATGGTTAAAATACTGGAAAATTTGTAAAAATCTAACCAGTCTATACATATAGGTCCTAGAAACTATCCTTTATTACGAAAAAAGGAGCCGTCACGGGGGGCCTGGCAGGTGTGAAACATCAAAATCACTTTGTGCAGATAATCTGCACACACACATACTCGTGCCGACGCATGCCGTGGTGACGCGTCGCCACGCCAACAGTTAGTCTCATTCATCCGCCGCTAAAGATGTTTCACATCAAAAATCTTATCACTGTCGTTATTTAATTTTATGGAGATATTAAGACTTATATTACAGAGTAACCAAGTCATTATTCAATTTATGTTTGGCTAGTGTGCTTTCTGTTCCTTTTTCAGTCTACAGTAATTTTTGTGTAGTTGAATTCTACATCATTTCTACTCATTGGAGCCTTAAACAACAATATTTTTCGATAGATTGTGAACTGTGTGACTAAATGGAGTTAAAAAGCATAAAACTATAATAAAATCCAACAAAATATAAAACCCGATTGGAATACAACAAAGGGTCATTAATTCATGTCCAATTGCACGCGGTCGGGAACAAATTAATTGGCCTTAAAGAGGAATAATATCAAGATTGTTTACATTTACCCTGTTCTTATCTGGAATAAACTATGTACATAATGACAACACCACAGATAATATACAGCCAATACTTAAGCATAGACTAATCAGTGCCTATATCGGCATTGCGTAGTCTATACGGTTATTTCGTCATTGCCACCGTAGCCTCTTTAGCTCAGTGGTAGAGCACTGGTCTCGTAAACCAGGGGTCGTGAGTTCAAACCTCACAGGAGGCATGGTCGCACAAAGTTGCGGTTTTTACTTTTTTGTTATTTTTTACCCTCATTTTTACTACTATTATGAAGATTACGATGAAATTATACTTTTTAGAACATTTTCAAATTATATATGTTTGAATAGTTTTTGCGTTTTGTTTGTTTAAAAATTATAAGATACCTACGTATTGTTTTTATAACATAAGATTAGGGTTTTTTAAGCATTTGGGATAACAAAAAACATAGATTACTTTTTACTTTTTATATTTTAATTTTTATCGGTTTAAATATAAATAATTTCAAATATTGAATACAATGTTTATACTTATTGATAATTTTCAAAATATTTCTATTGATAGCTTATAGTATTGAAATATGTTAACAAATATAATATTTTTAATTAAAAAATATTAAATAAAAATATATTTTTTACAATAATATTTTGACAATGCAATATTATGATGACATGGAGCTGATCTCATGCTGGAGCTGGAAGGTGGTCATTAAAACTCTGCAATAAAACGACACAACCCCATCGAGTTTGGGCTCGTTTGATTCGTATTGACGAGTACTAAAAACTTGTATTTAAAGAAGGTTTTTTAAATATTTTTTTATTTTATTATTACTTGTTTATTTTACCTGTCCCGGTGTCTGTAATGAAATCTTGTAAGTTAAATTTGACCCGCTTCCCGGTTTCCGATTGAGCTGAATATTTGCATGCATAATGTACATCGCGTCGCGTGACAATGCAATATTGTGATGACATGGACCTGATCTAATGCTGGAGCTGGAAGGTAGCCATAGGAACTCCGCAATAAACCATACAGCCCCATCGAGTTTGATTCGCATTGACGAGTAGGTACTTTGATTATATGTAGGTATATGATAACCAGGGTCTGATGCTGGAGCTGGAAGGTACAATAAAACGACCCAAACCCATAGTTTTTGGACTCGTTTGACTCGTATTGACAAGTACAAAAAAGCTTGTATAAAAAAGATTTTTTAATAATTTATTTCCTTTCGAGGTACAGAACCATAAAAAATAATGTTAGCATTTTAAATATCACATAAAATATGAGGTGTACAGCAATATAATGATATGTTATTAGGATGTATTATGGTTTGGTTATTATATGATACTGATTATTTTAATGTTGATGATAAGCTAACTCCGCGGCTCGATCCTGCAATGTACCAATGTGTTTTTCGTTTTTCGAATCTCATTATATACTTATATTTATCCGACGCTCTACCGGTGAAGAAAACATCGTGAGGCAACCTGCATGCATACATCTGCGAATAAATTCAAAGGTGTATGTGAAGTCGACCAATCCTCACTGGGCCTTAGGGTGTGCCTTAGTCAACGACGTCAACGTGGTTGACTAAGGCACACCCTATCTTAGGGTAGGCTCGAGCCCCTCGGGGGGGACGTACCTATATGTGCTGTGATTATGATGATAAGTTAACTGTTTCGAAAACATGGGTGTAGATGAAGATATTATTTAAAGATTTTATATAATATTTAGGATATAGTTTCGTTTTAGATAAGATTTTAGAAAAATATTTTTATATGCTATTTTATGTATTAAAGTCATGCTAAAGTTAGGTCATATTGGTAACTCCAGAGCCATTTTATATACTGAAATAAAAAAATGTGTAGAAATAAACAAACGGAGAGGGTTTGTTCCCTCGAATGATCATACATAAAACAGCTTTTATTACAATTAATTGAAGTGAAGCACGTTTTAAACTGTTTTATTTTCATGCAATTCACACAGACGCTATCGGAAAATCTATAAGCTATGAGTAATTCAAAGCACACAGCTTTCTGACATGCGACAAATAAATAAATGCTGTTTACAATAAGCCGAAATAATTCGGGCAGAGGGGAACGAAATAAACAGACAGACCTGTCAAAATACGGAAACCGTAAACCTCTGTCTTGGGAAATTGTTGTTGGTCCTTCCTTATAAAGCACCAATTACTGTGTCTAATTAAAATCATGATTGAGAGGCAGACGGTTCATTTTATAATTGTTTAGATTATTTTAGTTTAATATATCTAGTGATGTATATGTTTTTATGTTTATAATGTAACTTCAGACTTTAGTAATGTTTATGTTAACTTGATCTTTTAAGCAGATTATTCAATAATTGAAGGAATAATTAACAAAATTGTAATGAAAATAGTAGGTTTAGGTCGAGAATTTAACATGTTTGTCTTTTTATATCATTATTGCAAAAAAAGGAAAAATAAGACTAAGCAAATGTAATTTTTACCTATGTTACAATTTCAGAGACACTTATACTAATGTTTTTTTTTTGTTTCAGAACAAGCGGTCACGGGCTGCAGCCGTTTAAATTTGGAACCGGAACTCAACTCTATTTACAAGGACTAAAAATCTCTAGCATTTTTTCACTCTACGTTCAAATCGTAGTCGAGCATTTTATTTTTTGATTTTTGAACACAACCTCCTGTGTTTTTAATTAATAGCCTTGGTCACTTGGTAATCGGACATAACACAGACGGTGCTTTTTTAATTCCATTGCTCTGGACATTCGGGTATTGAGCTAAATAAGTTTTTTGAATTTTCGGCTCGTTCGGTTCCGAGCAGCAAAATGCTGCGTTATTGGTTGTGTTTCGCGAGTGCGGTGTGTTTGGCCGGTCATTGCGGCGCTAATTACTGCAGGGACACAAATCTTTGTTGTCCTGGTCGCGACAGTTCGTGCGTGGTGCAGAAGGCGCATCAGAACGCCATTATCGAAGACTTAACGGACAAGCCATGCTACTGTGACCACGCGTGTTTGAAGCTTGGAGACTGCTGCCCTGATTTCAGGGAAACGTGTGGAGGTACGTTAATTCTATTTATTTTATTAGTTAGCATTGTTAACGGATTCGTCAAAGACAAACTTATAGTAGGAGATTTTTACATAATATTATCTATTGACAGAGAAGAACATTTTCCGTCCCGGATCATTCTCTTCCTAAGGACAAGATGGAAGGCTGGGTTGATTTAGTGGGTATGCTTCGCATAAAACGGGAGACCTATTTTGTCATCGATAACTAGCACATCAATATCTACAAATAGATTCGCGATACCCGCATTATGTAGGTACAACAGTTAGGGCTGTACGTAATCCGTCCGAGTTACCCGGATTTACCCTAGTTAAGAAAGCATTATGGGAATATTCGGACAGTTTCATTAGTCCGGGTTTAAAATTTTTAAGTCCTGGGTGGGTGACGCGCTGAATTTACTTTTCTTTTCTTCAAAATTTAATTTGATAATAATTTGTGTTTCATTTTAAAAACTAAAAGTAAAAACCAAAATACATTTTTAATACTAACTGAAAATTTGAAGTTAGAAAACCTGTTGATATGTTCAGGCTTTGAGCTCCGAAATCCGGGGTGATAAGGGTCTTCTTCGCTTCTTGTCTTGTTTGCCAGATTTTAGACATAGTAAATCTAGCTGCTAACAGTTATGTCACTATAACTACTTTTAATGTTTAAAAATCTAAAAGAAAGAATCTAATCCACGTTATTCCTACCTACTTTGGTTTTAATCAAGGCTGTCTTAGCATTTGTAGATTAATTTTTCAAATTATTCCAATTGGAATGTCCAATTCCAATCAAAAGATAATCTTCTTTAAAGTACGAGTATAAAAGGAAAGCGTGACTGACTGATCTATCAACGCATACCTCAAACCATGGATGGATTGGACTACGATTTGTCAAACAGATGATTTAGGCGTCCGCTTAGAACAGATTTTTGAAAATGAAATCCCTAAAGGGGTAAAATAGAAGAAGATAAAAGTTTGTATGGAACTTTATTACTTTCGAAGCTAGCAGCTCATTTTTTTACTTAAGCTAATAAATGAGTAAACGTGTATTTTGGTTTTCGAAAATTTTTCATTTGGAGGTGTAAAATAAGAGTTGAAAGTTTTTTGTTTAAGTATCACACTAAAACTGTTTGACGTATTTTAATGGAAATTTCTTTGAAAGCTTCTGCATTATAGTTTGAATCGTTTTTACTGCGGGAAAATAAATTTTCTTCGAAAAATAAAATAAATTAGATGGCGATGGCATCGATATGTAAGTTGGTAGACAAATTGATTCGCGACGAATCGATGAGGTAGCGAATTGTTTTTTCGTAACTTCCATCATCATCACAGCTCATATACGTCCCCACCGAGGGGCTCGAGCCTACCCTATGTTAGGGTGATTAGGCCTTAGTCAACCACGCTGGCCCAGTGCGGATTGGTCGACTTCACATACACCATTGAATTTCTACGCAGATGTATGCAGGTTTCCTCACGATGTTTTCCTTCACCGTAGGGGCGTCAGACAGTTGTAATATGAAATTCGCAAACGAAAAACACATTGGTACAAGGCGGTCTCGAACCCGGACCTCCCGATTGGAAGGCAAGTGCCGAGTCCACAGCGCCACCGACGCTCATCTAATCTAACTTCCATATAATAGTCAAAACAACTCAATTTTCATTAAACTGAAATCAAAATAGTAATTTTAATCATTTATTTTACCATTTCTTTTCCATTTCTCAGTTTTAAGTACTTAGATAACCAATATGTTGTTATCTTACAGAAAGAACAATTCGCCACAGCGCGGCAGCGATCGCTAATACGTTGGCTAGGAATTTGTTTTCGTTATCTCAGAGACGATGACGAATTTAGTTATCGTTACGCTATGAAACGATTGTCACTTGTCTAAGCCCCCTAGCTACTTTATAGGCTAAATATAAAGTGATCCCTAAGCGTGTTGAGGATTCATAGTCGTAGTTTTTATGTACCTAATTGAGGAATTGACTATCCTATGTTCGCTTTTATTCTAGTTTCTAATTTCCTCAATATATCTAATCTGCGGTTTACCTCTAATATGTGATCCCTAATGGCAGTAAAGCTTTAGATAAATAAAACAAATTAATTACAAGTAAGTGTTTAATTCGGTCGCGTTGGAGCGTCGCGTCGGTGGCGTTGTGGACTCGGCACTTGTCTTCCAATCGGGAGTACCAATGTGTTTTTCGTTTTCGAATTTCATATGTACATTTGTCCGACTCTCCTACGGTGAAGGAAAAAATCGTGAGGCAACCTGCATACATCTGCGAAGAAATTCAAAGGTGTATTGGAAGTCGACCAATCCGCACTGGGCCAGCGTAGTTGACTAAGGCCTAAGCACCCTAACTTAGGATAGCCCCGAGCCCCTCGGTGAGGACGTATATTATGAGCTGTTATGATGAAGTGCTTAATTCAAAATTACCATGACAAAGATGTGTATTATGAAAAAAGTCGCAGGTGGAGCGCTAGTTTAATAACTGACACGTTATGAAGTCGTTCTTCGAAGGTCTACCTAAACAATTACCCTAAAAACGGAAACATAAAAATACTGGCAAACTTAATATAATTTTCGCAGAAGTATCACACTAATTGGTGAGGCTTCGGACGAATCTTGCCTTCGGGCATGACACAATTGCGCCTCGCAGCTCGAGATAAGCGTGATCTTCATTTATGAAAACTCTTAATCCACTAGCACAGAAGATAAAATAGTCCAGTTATCGTAATTCACCTTATCCGGCGGCGTACTGGCAAACTGCGTTCTACAGACGCGGGCGCGTATTTGAATATCGAAAGTTAATATATCTAAAGTTAAAATGTCGACGTTCAAAATATCGAAAATTAAAATATCGAATGACCTAAATACCTACTCATTATATCGACGTCTGGAATCGCTAAAACTCAAATACCGATCTGTTAAAATATCGAAAATTCAAAACATCAAATATCGAATAATCGTTACGTGTAAATAATGTTCGCGAATACACATAAAGTCGTTTCTGGCGCTTCGCCGGCCGCTGCCGCGGCACGCTCGCTTCGCTCGCTCGGCTCGCGCGCTTGGTTCATGTTCGAAACTACGCTCGTCGCTTAGCTCCTCGCTACCTATTTTTGACCCGCCTACAGTTTTCGATATTTTGTCTGTCGATATTCAGATTTTCGACATTTAAGCATTCGATAAATATACCATTCGATAATGTGTACTTTCGACATTTTGAATTTCGACCTTATGATCGTTCGATATTGTGATTTTCGATATTTTAACCGCCGATATTTTAAGTGTCGATATTTCAATTTTCGATATTCAAATACGTGCCCACAGACGCCCATAGTCTATACTGCATCACGTTGTGCTCATTGAAAGCAAAGTATAAGTGCAGACAGATGAATGTTTGCTAACATTTCTTCAGCAAATCATGCATGACTGTGCACCCTCAAGGCCTGCGCAGACGAGGGACTTTTGTCCGCAGAGGGCAAAAGTCCCTTAAAATAGAACTCTTACAACTGTATAGAATAACGTACATAAGGGAAAAAAGTACTACAATATAATTTATGCTCATGAGGGCAAAAGTCCCTTAAAATAGAACTCTTACAACTGTATAGAATAACGTACATAAGGGAAAAAAGTGCTACAATATAATTTATGCTCTCCCTTATTTTTGTCTAGTTCGGTCTGCCTATGTCCTCGATTGTTCGGGGGACCTTTCGTATGCGGTACTTTTATCTCTCGTGTGCGTTATTCAATACAGTTGTAAGGGATCTATTTTGAGGGACTTTTGTCGTCTGCGGACAAAAGTTTCTCGTCTGCGCAGGTCTTTAGTGTAAGTTGTTTACGAGATTATCAGAAATAAGTATAATTAAATAAAAAAAAATTGAAGTTGAATATTTATCATTTAATTATTTTTTAAGAAGATGTAATTAGACGTCTTTTAGGTTTTTATTTCATTATTGTTTGATTTATCTGTAATAGAATACAGTTTGTGTGCGATTTCATGGCACTCCTGGTCCTGTCTGTAATACAGTTTGGCAATACGCTACCCGGTGGCCGGTGGCTTTGATGAAACTTCAGTAGGCGGACCCTCAAAATAGCCACAATATTCGTAAGCTTAACAATTTGGAGTGTAAATTCATTGGAGTTAGCCGTGATGTTAGAAATCGTCGATTCAAAGAAATTTTCTGATTCAGACAAACCCTTGGAAGAGAAAGTTCGCAAATCTTTATGAATTTGTGTGAAATTCATCAATTTCGTTTATTTATAGGCATATTTGCTATTTGTGATATAAATAGGTGGTTTCAAATAAAAATTAAAATCTTGTAAAGGTTAAAGAAGGTTTAAGTACTTAGATATCCGAGAAATAATTACCTATAAGTACTTAGATATCCGAGAAATTATCCAAAACAATTCAGAGTAGTATTTTCATACATCAAAATGATAGGTATACCTACTGACAAAATAAATGACAGAAAATACGAGACCACCCAACCATCAAAGAAAAACAAAACATTTAAAAGTCGAAAATAATTTTATTTAAGAATACCACAACATCACATTTTTATTTTCAAGTCGGTGTCAAATTTTAAGACTTTTTAGAATATCATCACTTGGCACCGAATTCAATATAACTTTTTGACTTTTAACGTCTAAGCGTTTTTGAAGTCAGTTTTTATTTTCTTAGTATTTTCTTATTTTATCTTTTTAGTGAATTTTACCAACTCGACGGAGTAACTTCAGGGGAGTTTCACTCCGCAGTTTAGGTACGTTTGGCCGGCGGACCGAGCGGGCGGTATGTGGGAAAAGCTTGCCGATCGGCTCGCACGCTGGCCGCGTCGCACGTAATAATTGAGGTCATTTTTGGAACGATAACTGCATATCGGTGAGTGAGAACGCGTAACGGCATAAGAACACTCGTGTCATGCAATAAATTTCAATTTCCGTGCAGTCAGATGAAGGTCGTAAGAGTAGGTAAATTTTCATACCTAAACTTGGCTTTTCTTCGAGAGTGATCCTTCTGTAATTTAGTAGGTACTATTATTTATTCTGTGGTAACTTGAAATAATCTCATATTGTATTTAAAAAACTAGTGTCTAACACCTAAAGGTTAAGGATCCTTCCATCATCATTCGGTTCACGACTACCAGACGCAAATACCTGCATAGCTTCGGACAAAAAATTACACACATTGCAGGTACAGAAAGCTCCCATTCAAGCTTTACACTTACACTACAAAAACCGCCACTATTACGAGCGACATAAGAACGGTCCCAATGTCAAACAGTATAGCTTGACAAGGATCTTACTGTACCTATGAAATTTAAGGGATTTCCTCGATTTTCCTGGGATCCCATCATCAGATCCTGATTTTGGTGACAATGAGACTATTTCAGGAGTATACTCTATCGACTACAAAAAGAATTTTGAAGATCAGCCACAATTGGCGGAGCAATCGCGAAAACACAAAAAAAAACATACGCATCGAATTGAGAAACACCTCCTCTTTTGAAGCCAAAAACACCTGGCTACCTCAACGTGCTCACAAATAAAAAATGTACCATTGTTTCATTCAATTGCGTGGCTTAAGTGTCACCTATTTCGCGGAAAATAAATGTAAAGCATTACATTGAAACCCTAATGTGAGCAAAATACCGACCGCTCCGACTTTTAATTATCTAATTCCATTTTTCATTTGCTCCTCGTGGGCGGAAATATTGACGCTGTAGGGTAAGGGCGGTGTCATGGCCACGACACCCAGCTTAAATTAACTTTAGAGCTAATGAAAAAAAGCCCAAGAACATCTGTTTCCAGAAAATATGCGGATTTAATACTCCTGTTTGTAGTGATGTTCCTGTTTTGTGTCGATAATAATTTCTAACAATGCTTCTTTAATAAATCCATAATTCATTTATTCGCTCATAATACATGAGTATAAACACAGATTTTAGTATTATAAAGGACAGCCATGTTTCGCCTTTTCCTTCTAGGCTAGTAAAAAAAAGAGTAATTTGTTACTTTGAAAATAACATAATATAAAAGTAAAAGTACTAGCAATGCTTCTGAATCTAATTATTTATTTTTTGTTTCCATAGATAGACGAGTTTCTAATGTACAAAGGTGATAACTTTACAGTATAAATAAAACTCGTCTATGGACCACTTAGGGAGGGAACTGCAAAGAGTAGAAAAGAGCTGAATTTTTATAAAAGTTACATTTTTAAGTCTTTTTAAATCTTGTTTTAAATAATATTTATCAAGTCACAAGTATCATGACATAATTATAACAGAATTTTTAAATCTAGTTTACATTGAATTTCATTGTGTAAAGTTTTGTTTGAATGCCACGTAACTATGTTGGAATCTGCGTCATATTGCATGCATCGTAATATCATACGAGCTTAACAGTCCTATATCACAAAATGACGTCGCGCGGTACTGAACAAACTGGTATCGCCGGCGGCGGCGGCGCGGCAAAATATATTGTATTATTTTATTAATGTTGGTAAAATTATTTTATTAATTAAAAATCATGATTAAAAATTATCGATTTAAAAACATTCAAATAATATAACAGTTTAAGCAAACGTTAAAAAACATTTTGGCATAAAAATTTCTTTCAAAAATGGAGAACTTGGTACTCTATTGACTTGTTTCGCGCCTTTTCGTTAGAAAATTTGATAAGATTCAGAATTACTTTCTTTAGTTAGGAGCCATATAACGAAAATGTATTTTATTATTATTGAAGTGAAGGATATTGTATCACATAAAATAAAATAAATTTAATTTAAAAATAATACTGAAAATATACAGTGGCCGTTATTTTGTTTTGTGTAGATAACCAATATTTTGTTGTCTTATAGAAAGAACAATTAGACGCAGCGATCGTTACAATCCTGTTGCGTTGGCTAGGATTTAGTTTTTGCTATCTCTGAGACGATGATGAATTCAGATATCGTTTCGCTATATACATATTACCACTTATCTAGGCCCTCTGGATAGATAAAGATAGCCTGTTTCTCAGTTTTAAACGTATTATAGAGAAACTAGTCGTGTCGTGGAGACACGACTACTATTGGTGATGTTCGCTATCAGCTACGAAATAGTACAACATGTTTATACGATGCAGACACGTTACATTGAATTCGATAAACATATCGATAATAATAGACACCGCCGAGCAACACTAATTTGCGTCGGCAACGAGAGCATTCATCCCCGCTAATGCCCTTAGAGCCTTAAATATTCGTTTGGATACGCAGATTAATATTTTTATATAAAATATTCCCTCTGTAACCTGCGAAGCGTGTATAGAGTTTATTTATCTGCGTGTACAAAAATTACTGTCCGTCGTATCACGAAACAAGCTAAGGTAGCCATACACGCTATAGCGTGTATGGCTATAGCGTGTATGGCTATAGCGTATGGCTATGGCACACCTGTCAGGTATACCCTATAGGGTATATCTGACAGGTGTGCCTGTACAGTTCAACTGTACAGGTAAACCGGAGCTTGTGTGTTGCACAACTGTGCAGGCATCCACACCTGTTCAGGCAACCGAAAAAATATGAATTTTGATATTTTTTCCCCGTTGGCATACCTGTGCAGTTTAACTGTACAAGCAAAACTGAGCATGTGTGGCGGTGTTGCCCTTTGGTATACCTGTGCAGTTTACCCGCAGAGGCAAACTGAGCGTGTGTGGCGGTGTTGCCCGTTGGTATACCTGTGCAGTTTACCCGCAGAGGCAAAACTGAGCGTATGTGGCGATCGGGACTAAATAAATAATAAACCGATTAGCGTTACAGCGTCGAGATCTGCTGCCGGGGCCATGGCTTCAATTGAGAGTTTGTACAGGTTTACCGCTACGTGTATGTTTTCTACTCAGCTCAAGCTTATCTGGCGGGCGTAACTGTGCAGGCAAACCTATCAGGTACACCCTATCGTGTATGGCTACCTTTATCCATCTATTCTTATTAACACATGTGAAAGGGCATCAGGTTTAAACTAAGATCAAGTTCAGACCACATTTAGTAATAAGTCCGCATTAGATTTTATGTGCGATGTAGGGTTATTTTGAAGTTAATTCGCAAAGTTTACGTATGTAGTTCATAGAAATATGTTTATAATTCTTAAAAAAAAAATTGTTTCACTAGAATATGCCACAGTGTTAGTTAGTAGTCATGGTTACCCTATTTGCGTTTGCGTTGCGTCGCAGTTTTGTAAGACATTTTTCTGCTCGGTTTGGTTGGCGGTAGGCCTTCCGAACTCACCTGGCTAGCTACCACCATCTTACATAACTTTGTCGCCATAATAACAGTGTTAATAGCATTGTTGTGTTGCGACAATTAGAGGTAAGATAGCGAGTTCTTCAGCTTTTGAGGAGTCCAGGTGAAGCCCGCTTTCATCTTCAGCCATATCGTCGCTTACCATCAGGTGAGATGAAGGCTAAGAGCTTCCCTGTCGTATGTAAAAAAAGTATGTGAAATGTTTTGTAACAGAGCCGAGAGATTACTAAAATTTTCACGTCACTATATCGCGTTTTCCACGAAATCGTTAAGATTCGCACGGAACAAATTCTCCGCCGTTTTAATTAATTCCGTGTGTTCCGTGTATTTAGCTGATGCGATTTCCATCAAAATGTATCAAATTTCCAATCGTTGAGGAGTCGGGGTCCGTTGTGGCACAAAATCAAAAAAAGTTTCACTTGCATCATGGTTTCATAAAACCACACTATGATTTTTAATATAAGTTAATTTTAATGGTCTGAATACCTAGACGCGGGCTTCTTAATGGGTCGTTTTACACCCTGTATACATGGATACAAAGACATATTATATATTACAGTGCTGCCACTGGGAAAGGCAAACTTTAGGCTGTTCACTTTAGAGAATAGCATAGCAGTACTAGACTGTCACTGTTATTAAGCAGTGATGTGTGTGTGTACAGTAGACGGCAAGTGAAGTTTTACATTTGCGCTACGATTGCTATTACGAGCTACATACATAGATGTATGATGCATTTCACACGGATTTTGAGCGAACCAATCTCATCATCACAGCAGCTCATATACCTCCCCACCGTAGGCACGAGCCTACCCTAACTAGTTAGGGCGAAAGGCCTTAGTCAAATCACGCTGGGATTGGTTGACTTCAGATACACCTTTGAATTACTTCGCAGGTGAATGCAGGTTTCCTCACCGTGTTTTCCTTCACCTTAGGAGCGTCAGATAAATGTACTATCGAGGACACTGGCACCTTACCAGTCCTACGTCGAAAGTCGCTTGCACACTGCACGATGACAATCGCGTCAGACCACGCCCCGCTCCATTCATTCACCAATAGTAAAGCGTAAAGCAGACTGACACCAAGAGCGGTTTCAATGAAACCAGATGTCTGTTTATGATTGGTCGTGTGGGCTTGTCATGTCTGTCTATGATTGGCCGTAGTAAATCGTAATAAAAATACGTAAACAATCAGGGATTGGTATGGGTCGTGTGGGCGTGTCCGATGCGATCCGCTTTCAAACGAATATTTCTACAAAGTGGTAAGGCACGAGAGACCTCGATAGTACATATGAAATTCGTGAAACGAAAAACACATTAGTACATGGCAGGATCGATCGCGGGCCTGCTGATTCTACTCGGGGCACAGACCAGTGCCGAGGCCACAGCGCCACCGACGCTCAATGTGACCAATCTCAATGTGACTTGAATTACTCAAGATCCTTCCAGTATATAGGTACGAATCCAATTTGATTCTAATCTTTGAAATCTTAAATGAAATGAGAAATAATGGTCTGCGCGATCAATCCATGTGAAACGAAGTAGCAGGAAGGGCGGATGAAAATCATTTCATATGATTTTTCAAATGCTATTATTAAAATATTTCGTGTCTAGAAAAAAATGGATCACGTTACCATTCTCTTAATTTCTCATTTTTTTTAAATTTTTCTCTCCTTCACCTTCAATTTTTATTATCACCTTCTCAATTATTTGACAAATACATGGAAAATGAACAGTAGAACACATTTTACATTTTAACAAGCATTTATTTAATTTCTCTAAAAAGAGGAAAATAAACCTGTTTATTACATGAGACAATTCTTTATCTAATGTAAAAGCTTGTCGCGAGATTTGCCTATGTAGATAAACAATAGTACAAAACCTACTTATGAATACCTATAATAAATATAATATGATTTTATAAAATATGTAAACCTCGCGATCTGCCATCACGGATTAATTTTTTTTTCATGATGTACTGTATTCCATAAGTCAAGTTCTTTCATTTGATTGGTACCCATATTGGGTAGCGTTATACAAAAATATCCACCATTTTGTGGCGACGCCCATCTTGTATTAATTTGTTTTCGTAGTGTACTGTATTTTATAAGTCAAGCCCCTTCATTTGATCTCCTTTTTGTTCTCCTTTTTGTTCTTCCTTCTTTGTCCTTCCCTCCATTTTGTTGCAGTAAGTAGCCATTTTGGATTTACAACAATACTAATTATGCATGATTGCATCGTCATCAGAACTAAAGGTGTATCCCAAATTTTAGTTCAATCGGACACTGGCAATTGGGTCTTTAACTTGTAAAATTTGACCCGAACATACATACCTACATACAAAAATTGCAAGTGAAATAAAAGCTTGTAAACATTCAGTGGCTTTTTATTATATTAAAGACTAGCTTTCCGCTCGCGACTTCGCCCGCGTTGTTTTTGTTTTCCCGTGGGAATTTTTTTCCCGTAGGAAAATTAGGTACCCTATACCAACTTTCATCAAAATCGGTTCAGTAGTTTCGAAGCCTATTCAATACAAACAAACAAACAATCAAATCTTTCCTCTTTATTATATTAGTATAAATAGAAAATGCAAAAAGACTTCCAGACAATAGAAGCATAAACAAATTTCCTTTCTGCCGGCGTGTCCATTAAACAGTATAAAATTAAACTAATTAACTAAACTAACAGACCTTTATCTCCTTCAAGCCGACAAATATAATTAAGTGAGCTTGATTAATATTAAATAAAGTTAATTGGTTTATGCCGAGCGAGCCCGGGGCAGCCTATTAGGTTTGCTGTCGGCGACTTCAAAAGGACAATGTCGAAAATCGCCCCATGACCAACAAAGATTTGATTTACGTCATAATTATTTACACATTTTATAACACTGATAACAAATACATGTATTCGACGGACAAATCAAAAATGTATAAAAATACTTTCAGAAACAAAACCAAATGAAGTAAAATAAACGAATGGTTTTTATTACGTTTGCTTGACTGAATAGAATTGAGTCGATTTTATGTAGGTATGGACAATTATTTATTTGTATGAATTATGTTTTTCGTAATTTGTTTCACAATTTACAACGAAAATTAAATTAAAACATAATACGTCAATTGACTACTCACGCGCTGTTCTTTGATGATTGCAATAATTATTATTTTATTAATTATATAGGTATGGACTATGTGTATTGCTCTAACGAAATAAAATGTTACTTCAACTAACCTCAAAATCTGATTCATTTTGATATGAAATTTGATTACGAAGCTTGTCCGTAGTAATTGATGCGGACGTACAGTATTTACTAATGTCTAATTATACGAAAAGCATTTTCTCACTTCTGTTGGTATTGGGGCAAACAATGTATGGACGCAGAGCAATGTCCTATATGGACAAGTACGAACTACGAACGTAGAATGAAGCTAATGGAGAACAAGATACTCGCATCTTATTTATGAAGAAACAACAATAACCATGTTTTTTGACAGATAAATTATTTCATTTCATTTAATCTCACTCGAAGGTAAGTGATGATAAGGCTGATGATTGAAGACAAAATTAAATAATATATTTTTTAAATACGACCTTTTAGAAAGCTCTCTTGAATATAATCTTTGAGTAATGGGTGCACGAAACTTATTCGCTTTAACAGAAGTACGACATTTACGATAAAGTACGTCGTTACCATACACAATAATATTTGTTTTTATTACTCATAAGTATTCGGAAAGTAGGCCTGAAGTTGCCCGAGGAGAGGGTTGAAAGTAATACTTTTCAGCGCTAGGGAGAACCGTTTATTGCAGTCAGCAGTCAAATTAAAAAATACGAGTTTTATTTTCACATTTATATTGAACTATGTTCCAACTTTTGTTAAATTGAAATAACATAAAATTAAGTATTAATTGAAGGATATTTTTTATATGACTTAATTATAATTTACTTTCAACTATTTCTTTAAAATAACATAGATTTCGCCAAATATTTACCATATTTTTTCAATGACGAAAATGAAATATAATGACTAAATAGCTGGCCGGCCACACAAAAAAATACAAAATAGACAAATAAAAAAAAAACAAAATAGGCAGAAAAAGCAGAAAAAGCGGCAATCGTTTGTTTTTTCGAGTTTTGTTTATTTACACTTCCGTATAGCAGAGATTTGTATTAACACAATGAGTTCATCTGATTAAGATATGAATTTAACGCCTGATTTATAAGAGAAGAGGCTAAACCAGAAGTTGTTGATTTATGTAAAATAAAATTTACTAATTTTTTGTTTTGTTTACCTCGGGTTAAAGACTTATTTAGTCCCTCGAACTATTTACCCTGTCTCGGGACTATATAAATTACTTTCACCCCTAGGGTAACAATGTACTATTTCAACACACTTGCTCGTAAAGTGGGTCTTATTACCTTGCATTTAGACCCGTTATTCATTATATTAAACACGAGTGCTTTTTTTTTTTTTTTATTCTTTTTCGTACAACATGTTGAGGATGTACGGAAGGCGGACTTAATGCCAATGGCATTCTCTACCAGTCAACCGGCATGGTGTGAGAGAATGTGTAGACGGTGTACGAATTAAACTTACTAACACAAATAAAATAGGTATACATAATAATAATTCTACATAAAGATTTCCTTTATATATAATTAAGATATACATACATACATAAATAACAACATACATATAGATTTAATATTATATAGATATAATAAAAATAATACTATAAATATATATTAATACTGATATTCTATCGAACTAAACAACAGATTCTGGGAGAAAATGTCTGCGTATCAAGTGTTTAAAAGATGCCTTGCTACGAGCTAATCTAAGTTTTGGGGGCAAGCCATTCCACACACGTATAGCAGAGAGTGTGAAAGAGTCGGAGACAAACCCGGATCGATGGGCTGGAATTTCGAGAGTAAGAATGGCATCGGAACGTAGGTTACGCGTATGGGCACTACCGAGAGCTTGAAATTTACTCTTTAAATAATTAGGAGTATTAGGATCGAAAAGAATGCTGAAGAGCAGGGAAACTACTCTTTGGTTCCTACGCAGTCGGATAGGTAACCATTTGAGTTTATTTCGAAATGAGGAAACGTGGTCATATTTTCGAAGGCCAAAAATGAAACGGATACAGTTGTTAAGCATTCGATCCAATTTGTCGAGAAGGTCTTGGTTCGCGTTGGTGCAACACACATCAGCATAATCAATTATAGGGAGAACTAGGGATTGGATAAGGAGTATTTTAGTGCAAGGGGGAAGAAAATTCTTCAGTTTATACAATGAGCGCAGAGAGTATCTTACTTTATTACACACGCTGTTGATTTGAGCATTCCACGACAGGGAACTATCCAAGAGCAATCCCAAGTTTTTAACGACAGGCTCGAATTGAATTACTGTGCCATTGTATATAACTGGATCAAGTGAGGTGATGTCAATATTCGCAAGTTGTCGCGGGCTACCGACAATGATGGCCTGGCACTTATTTGGGTTAACGGCGATTCCATACTTCGAAGACCAATCAAAGATTCCAGCCAAGTTCTTATTAATAGTTGAAATGGCGTTACCAACTTCCGACGCAGTAGTGCTATAGTAAAGTTGTAAGTCGTCAGCATACAGATGGTAGGAGCAACTGAAGAATTTAGTGAGAGAATTGATAAAGAGAGAAAAAAGAAGAGGTGAAAGAATTCCGCCTTGAGGTACGCCAGCAGTGAGCTTTTCACTTTACATAATCGCACAAGTGCGGTAATCTTAACACGACAAATTCTAGTTTGTTCAAGATTGCAAAGTAAATGTATGTCCAGTACGCATTCTTAAATTAGTCGCTTAATACTTTTTTTTTAACACGACTTTATGCGGCTGCCAATTGGAAACAAATGAACAGCCTACTAATTAAATTAACAACGACATTTAAACACAAACATTTAAAAACAATAATTAATAACTATAACTAAAATAAATTATGAAAAATTCACACAAACTTGTTTTTCAAAAACTAAAATATTCGGTTTATTTAGTTTTGAATTTTGGCTGTTTGGCCCTTTTTTGTTGGCTGTATGAAGAGTTTAGCCATGCCCGGGCAGCGCGCGAAAAAAAAGGCGCGCGGCATTTTCCCGCTATTGAATTTTTTTGCCTTTTTGTTGTAATTTATAATTGATTATCTACAAATAGGTATGTCGAGTCCAAGTGAAGAAGAATCCATATTATTAACTCCGCCGTAAATAATTCGCGAGTAATAGTTTGTTCCCGCCAAAGTCAAAGGATAAATTCTTGGCGGCATACGATACTTTCATGCAGTGGAAGATTGATAAAAAGCGCAGTCATTTTCAGAAAAATATTAATACCACAACGTCTTTTATTTTCCTCACAAGTGTGTTGAAAAACGTCGTATGATACACGCGCGCATTGGTCATTACCTTAGAATAATAATAAGCGTTATTATTCTAAGGTCATTACGTACTCTGCTTTCATGCCGCGCTCGCCTGCGGCTAGCGCACAATATCGCCTCGTACGCATTAACCGACATAGCGCGCTCGTATCATAATGTACTATTTCATACCACCTGCTCGGCAATGTTCAATTAGATCCCCCTTAACTTCAACGTAAAGCAAGACATTATATCCCAAGGGATATAATTTTGTTTGAAACTCCCAAGGGATTAAAGTGTTTTAAATATGGAACATAAAATTCGTATGAAAATTAAGCGTAGATGCTAGCTTAGGAAGGCAAACGTTCTACGCCCATACAGCAGTAGCGTGCATCCACTAGAGACAAAGACATTCTACCTGTGTAAATAATGTTTTTATAAAATCTAAATACATAATTTCTTTACCAAAATTCTAAAATATTTATCTACATAATACTGCAAGCTAAAATAAAAATTTTAATTTCACTTTATTTTTTATTGATAAAATACTTTTTATGCAAAAAGCGCCATCTTTTGACGGCCACCATTAACTATCGATAAAAAAGAATAAAAAGCAGAGTAAAGCAAGAACACTAACGCTGCCGGCGGATAAACAGCATTTGGAAAAATTACGCGGCATATTTAAAAATAAATAATGTTTCTACAAATTGTTCCATAATTTGCACCAACAGTATTCCGTTGTATTGTTTTCATAGCCAAAACTTTGCCGCCAACGCCATTACGTATTTCAAAATTGTAATATCTTGTTGCTTACGTTAATAAAGTGCTTAGTGGAATGTGTTTTGTGGCATCAATAATACAGTCGTTTTATAAGTTTATTCAGTGTTTTATTGATAAGTAAAGTTAAAAAACGTAAGTAAATGTCCAGATGCTTCAGCTTTTTTTTTATTTGGGGTCAATAGGTTGTCGACTATTTGAGATTTATTTCGACAGTTGTGTGTAGTTATTAATTGCTGTTTCAAAAGAAAATATACAACAAAGTTGAAAAATAAAAGAAATTTATCTAGTACCATTTTATTGTTAACAAATTAACATTCGCCCTGCGTGCTACTAAAGGTCATTGACCGGGTCCAGCAGCAATATTAGTATTATTATTAGCAGCGTATTGCAAATCGATGGGTAGACTAAGTTCGTACTTGTTATATTATTATTAAATATGTTTGAAGTTTTTGTAATGTTTTAAGCTTTATTTAAGATAAAATTATTGCGTGACGTGTTCGTGCTTGAGAAAAATAAATCTTTTTTTTTTCATGGTTTTCATGATAATATCATAATTTTAACCGTAGTTATAGTGATAATGATAATGTGACAGTGTTTATGATGAAAACTACCAAATAAGTAATTGGTTATAGAGCCCTGAGTTTTTATTGTCTCGCAGATGGTATGAAAAGTAGAGTATTCACCTCTGGAGTGCAGTGTCTTCGTCTTAGGCGACTTAAACCCCTCGCTTCACTTAGGACTCTACATAACTCCCTCGCTTCGCTCAGGAGTTAAATTTTAACTCTAGAGTCCCTCGTTACGCTCGGGGTTCAATATGGCGCCCGTGACGTTAGAAACTGCTTTAATCCCTTGGTGCATAATCTACTATAATATTTCACCTGTTCGTTTCTCTGGCTAAAATTCTTTGAAATTAATTTTGTTTCTAAAGATTAAACATTTGCCAATTCCTACGCGTAGGACACATAATATGGCCTCCAGCAGGCCTATTCTCTAACTTCGGTTGCTAACTAGAACTATAATTTTTGAAAGGAACTTAATATGAATTACTGCTATCATGAACGCCGCCGTAACACATAAGATCACTAAACCAGTAATGGATATAGAGTGTCTTTTAAAAATGACAGTTCTAGTTACCAACCGTAGTTAGCGAATAGGCCTACAGGAAGCATTGGCTTAACTCAGCCTGTATACATTTATTTACCCGTTACATAATAGTTCATTGTCTGCAATTTACATACACAGTTTAAGGGCCAAATCGTTGCCATAAAATTTAAAAAAATACGAAAACGTCTCTACACTGTATGAAGCTTTTATTTTCTATCGTACAATATTTATTTATCTTGTCACTACGGCCTCACTGTCATGATCGCGCATTCATTGGGGCTATTACCGAAGATTTTAAGTAAATCCCTCCCGAAAGTCCCACTCGCCGCCTAAAAGCGTCATCATATTGAAGGAGGCGTAAAATGAAATTTATTCCGTTATAAGGGAACGTCGCGGGATAAAACGGGATAGGCTGGAATAGTTGTTGACAGACGCAGGCTTCAAAGGGCTTAAAAATAAACAAAAACGAGTTGCGGGGTAAGTTCTTTCTTTGGCTGTATAAAGATAGTTTCTTTTGACACGCGTTCGCTTGTGAATGGGTCTAGGAAAACGGAGGGGTGAAAATTGTTTTAGTTATTTTATTAAGTAAGCTTCTGACTGCGGCCTGGTTTATGTTGACTTTATAATTAAACTTCCAATCACAATGCAATTTTTTAAACAAGAGTCAATTTTTGACTTGTTCGTCAACTGGCGAGTATAAAACTCGCAACTGCGCGCGAGTCAACACCTTCCGATTTTGCCAATTCTTTTGTCTTCAACTCGCGTGCACATATAAAGTACAGCCAATAAAATGAAACAAAAAATTTTCTATAAAATTTAAACAGTCTATGTATAAAATCACATAGTTACCGTGTTCGAATAAGCTTAGTCGGTGCAAATAGGTATGTGTGTCAAAAATAATAATAATTTTCTCATGTCGCACGACACATTGATGTATAATAGGTTTATTTAGAGCTTTAATTAGGTGAATTTATATGTATTTATCAGAATAATATGAGTATATTGGGATATATGTAATTATATATGTATTCACTGTTTACGTACTGTGCATTTCTAGTTATATTTATCCATTATGAAGTAACCAGAACACAAGAATTTTCCTTTTTTGGAAACAAAATGCGAACATGGCCTTCTAAGTTTCCTGGGAGATTAATTGGTTAAAGTTGGTTATGTGTTATCCCCACTTTTACTTGTCATGTTGCCTATCGTATAACAAGCGTATAACCAAGCTGAGGCCTTTACTACAGATTAAAAATATATATAGACAATAACACATTTTAGTCGTGTCTTCGTTTTTTGGATGAATCCTGAAATTTATTTAGTGACTAGCTGTGCCCGCGACTTCGTCCGCGTGGAATACTCGTAGTAACTTTTGGCAGCATTTTGATTTTTGTAGGCAATTTGTTTTTAAGATCTTGATGAAAAGTAGCCTATGTTATTATTATACCTTATATAACTAGCTATCTCTTAGTGAAAGTCCTGTCAAAATTGGTCCAGCCCTTCCGGAGATAAGCGGGAACAAACAGACAGACAAAAAAAAATTAAATTGTGTTTTTGTTATTGGTACCCGATATACATTCATACCCATTTAGTAAAAACTTGTTATTTTAACATTACAAACAGACACTTCAATTTTATTTATTTGTATAGATGTATAGATTCGCTCACGACTGACGTGAATATCGATGAAACTACACAAATATACGGTGAACGACCCATGGTACAACTGTTATGTCCAACTGCTTGTACAATGGGGAAGTAAATATACCGATTGTACAATCAGTTGTAGGTACCAAGAAGAAGTACGTTTACCCCTGATCCAAATATACATACATACGCTTAGGCGAAAATCAACAAAATGATCGTAAACATTTGCATCAAAAACATGCCAATTCACTGAGCAGTAACGCAATTTCCCAGAGAAGTCCAATGCGAGACTCCTTTAGATTGCATTCATTTTAAAGTAGCCAACGGAACGCGGAGCTTCGAGTTGCGTCGATATTCGATACAGTTCGCGAAGTTGCAGAGCTCATCAGGGCGATTCTTCGCCGATATTTTATTGGAAATCTGAGGAAATGCAGTTCTCTTTTTTCGAGTGCTAGTCAATGTTTTGCTTTTATACAGGAGCGAGAGTTGCTAGGTAACTAATTTTAGTGGCGCACAGAAAAATGAAGGGTCGATGGCGCTGTGGCCTCGGCACTGGACTGTGCCCCAAGTAAAATCGGGAGGCCCGCGATCGATCCTGCCATGTACCAATATGTTTTTCGTTTCACGAATATGTACCTACATTTATCTGATGCTCATATGGTGAAGGAAAACATCGTGAGGAAACCTGCATACACCTGCGAAGTAATTCAAAGGTGTATGTGAAGTCCACCAATCCGCACTGGGCCAGCGTGGTTTGACTAAGGCCTAATCGCCCTAACATAGCTACGAGTAGTTAAGGTAGGCTCGTGCCTCTCGATGGGGACGTATATGAGCGGTGATGATGATGATGATAATGACGACAGAAAAATCGTTTTGTTTCATATTATGGAGGATATTCATAACTGTGCATATTTTATGTTAAACTTTGTATTTTCTTTAAAAATGCTTAATAAATTGAAAAATTTATAAATTGTTTCGGGCGGGGTTTGAACAAGGCGTCAACACGGTATGTTGTAGACTCGGGTTCAAACCTCGTTAGAGAACTTTTTCTATTTTTTTATTTTTAGTAACAGAAAATGGAGCAAAAGTGGGAATAAAGAGCGCTGTTGTCCTTAATTTGTGTTTTTTCTTCAGCGGGCAACACAATAAATTGTGCACATATTTATACTTACTTACTAATATTATAAAGAGGAAAGATTTGATTGTTTGTTTGTTTGTATGAATTGGCTTCGAAACTACTAAACCGATTTTAATGAAAGTTGGTATAGGGTTAGTTCGAGACCAGGCAAAGGACATAGGGTAATTTTCCTACGGGAAAAATCTGACGGGAAAAGTTTTCCTACCATATTTTCAAACAAGATTTTCAAATTTGCATTTTGTAATGTTTTTTTTTTGGTCAAAAGGGTATTTTTGTCGTACAAATTTATGAAGTATGAACAGGAAAAATAGTAAGTATAATGATGAATATAATGAGGGTAATTTTTTTGCTGACTTAACCACAGGTAGAAATAATCGTGCTACCAATGGTACAGTAAGCTCCTTGTCAAGCTATACTGTTTGATCTTTGGACTGTTCTTATGTCGCTCGTAATAGTGGCGGCTTTCGTAGTGTAAATGTAAAGCTTGAATGGGAGCTTACTTTACAAGGGAAATAGGGGGAACATTCTCTGCAGAAAAGTCAGTGTTTGCATTACGGAAACCCGAATTCATTTCGCAAGTCAGCAGTGACCATTCAGCAGCCGTGACCCAAACCTAGGCAAGAAAACCTCGCAAACTTTACAGCAACTTGCTAAATTGACGAAAGATCCAAAAAGTCTGCGCTCAACTTTGTAGCCCTTTTTGAAGTTAAGCAAGTTGATAAACACGACGCTGCCTGCTCTGATTGACTGTCTTGATAATTGCCTAAGTTTTGGTGAGCAGGCATAAAGATTGTTATGATGTGAATGGTTAAATAGAAATCAATCAATATTAACTGTTCTAAATTTAATATTAAGTTTTGCACGTTTTAGTTTATTATAAGCTGGCCGGGCCATGCGTAGGACTGGATTAGTATAATTATACTTAGTGCGTTGGAGCTTCCTAATGAAGTCAAATTCACATTCATTAATAAAGATACGTTTTCATACGAAACAATAGGTAGTACATAATATTATTATATAACTAGCTGTGCTCGCGAAAAACGTTTTGCCATAAAATCTGAAGAGGGCCATCCTTATCACCCACAGATAGCCTACGAGCTATTCTCAGACCTACCAAATATACTTACTTACACAAAAAAAAACATAAAAATCGCTCAGGCCTTCAAAAAATCAATTCTTTATTACCTCATATTTTTTAAACGGCCAGATTTCTTATTCCAGCCCAAGTTTTCTTAGGCAAGTGATGTTAAAAAACCATCATAGTGGCTATGAGTGCTATTATTTAGAAGTGAAATGTTTTTTTAGACTACTGCAATATGGGTATCAAATTAAAGGATGTCTCAGAAGGATTTTAGAAAGGTATATCATGATCGTTTTATATAAAGAAAAACAATAAAAATGACAAAAAAAAATACTTAAATAAAATTAAGAAACTAAAACGCGCCTGCATAAAAAGAATTAGTCAACTGAAAAATAAATTTAAAAAAATAAACTAACTGCATCAAAAAACAAGTCAACTGAAAAGATGGAAACAAGATCAAATATTAATGGCAAACTAAAAACATACTGATGTTAGTTTCTAGAACTTTTGTTCAACAGAATAACAAGCAGTCGGACTTGGAGGCATATAATTTAATAATAAGTCAAATCAAACATACTAGGGGAGGTCCAAAAGTTCATGGAATGAAAGGGTTTTATAAAATTAAGCAATTAATCTATTTTTCCTCTTCCAAAATAATCACCCTTAAGCTGAATACATTTATTAGATCTATGAATTATGTTATTTTAAACCATCGTAAAAATATTTTTTATTAACTTTTGCCTCAAAATGAGGCCTCCTTTACCTCATTGTCGTCGGAAAATTTCCTTCCTCTTACGTATTTTTTTAAAATTGGGGAACAAATTAAAATCATTTCGGGCCAGATCTGGACTGTAGGGAGGATGGACTAGTGTTTCGAAGCCATGCGTGTGCAGAGCAGCCATTGCAACTCTGCTCTTGTGAACTGGCGCGTTGTCTTGCAAGAGCAACACACCCTTAGTTAATTTTCCTCGAGGTTTTTTTTCATGGCCTCCTTTAGGTATTTTTTCTAGTATCGCTGCGTAGTATTCTCTGGTTATGGTCCTTCCCTTTTCTTTGTAATCAATCAATATTATCCCTTCACAATTCCAAAAAAAAGTCGACAACTTTCCAGTCGACTCCGACACTTTGGCGGTGGTGTCCCCTTTGTATGCCATTGCATGGACTCTTGTTTGAACTCAGGCTCAAAGAGATGAACCCATGTTTCATCTCCCGTAACAATCCGCTCCAAAATCTGTGCAGGTTCGTCTCCACACAACTCCAAAAATTGTTTTGACGCAATCGACGCGCTGCTGTTTCTGAAGTACCTACCCATCTTGCACTGACTTTTGTCATACCCAGGTGGTTTTTTTTATTGCAATTAAGTTAGCAAACAAGCAAACTGCCCACCTTATGGTAAGTGGTAACAGTCACCTATAATACATGTGGTTCCTGTGAAATTCGCAGCAAAACTGTACCACAGTATACGTTGCCAACTTGTGACTTAAGATGTAAAGTCATGGTACCTAGTAATTTAAATGCTATATCTTACCCTTCAACCCGGAACACAGCAATGCAAACACTGCTACTTTGCGGCAGAAATAGGTAAGACGGAGTTACCCATGCACATGCCCTGGTACAGAGTCTCCCACCGGTAAATCCGGTCATGTAGGATTCGCAAAATGGTGGTATCTGATACCCCAACTAATCCAGATAACTGTTTTTTCTTCAAACGTGTGTCCTCCAGTGGAATTTTTTCCACTTTTTCGACGATGTGGTGGCTTCAACTGGCCTTCCTGAGCTGGGGTCGTCTTCGACAGTCGATCTCGAACATGTTTAAAAAGACCATGCCACGTGTAAATCATTGATTTACAAGTGTCTGAGCGTTCTTTCCTTGCTTGGTAAGGACTTTTATCACAGCACGGTGTTCAATTTTCTCCATAGTTTCAGTTTTCTTCCGGATTGACTTGTTTAACAGGCGAGTGTTCGTAAACGAATGACGCAATAAGGCTGAAACTCAATTTGTATATCTACTGATGATGAGTCCTTAATTAGTATGACACTAAGCGAGCGCCCCTATCCCCGCTCCATCACCTCCACTCCACGAACTTTTGGACCTCCCCTCGTACAAGATACGCGCGAAAAACGTAACCATTTCGTATTCTCTATATATATGTACTAATTCGGTTGAATGCAACCACTGCTGACACCTACACCATGGCAGGGACACTAATTTTGAATTTCGATTAAAATTGTATAATATGTTGCGCGTCATCAGTGATGACTCATCATCGCTAATCTCCTTTTTTTTTTTTTTTTTTTTGGGAGGGGGGAAAATGCATTTACGCATTCCTCGTGGTCGAGCCAAACCACGAGGATATGTGGGACTCCCCAGACCGTACCCGGCCCGGGACTACCCACTAAAAACCCCCCCAGCAGCTCCTCCGTCCGTCACAAGACAGAGGGAAGGGGACAACAGCCAGGCCTTATTCCCGCTGACCCCCTGCCCTGCCTGCTTTGTGGAGCGGCGCAGAAGTGCGCCGCTCTACACCCCGCAACTGGTTTTTTACTGTGGTTTTCTTCCACGCGGCCCGACGCTTAGTGCGCCGGGCCCCCGGCCCGCTCAGTGCGGGTAACGGGTTGCCCGACGGCAGATCCCACTGGATCCACCGCCGCGCGGGTGAGCCGAAGCTCGGGGAAATCCCCAACGGGCGCGAAGCGCCATGGCGAGAAACTCGCCTCGTCCCTACTACCACCAGAGGTAGCCGCCGGGATCGGCTTCCAGCGAGAGCCACACCTCTTCTTATCATAAGAAGAGGGGACTTCGCCCTTCCCCGCATGAAGCGGGTGGCCACACGAAGTGGTCCGCCGGGTTGAACCCGGCCATCCCACGCCCCATATGGGGGTCCTCTCGTCAGACTATTAGCCCGCGGCAGAGAATCTGCCGGGTTGCCCAGGGTGCACCACAAGGAGGTTGTCTGACATCGCACCCCATCATCGCTAATCTCCTACTTAGTCTGTACTTAAGTCTGTCTAACTAATGTCAGAGGTAAGAAGCAGACGACTTTTGATGAGAGTCTTGCTCTGGTAATTAGACAATTATTACACGTTTTGTGGTAAGACCATTCATTTCACATGACTTTTCATCAGAGTCTTTCTCTGGTAATTGTTACATGTTTTGCGGTAAGTAATTCATTTCACATTTTGTCCGTGTTAAAAAGAAATCAAAGCAAATTGATTATTTGCTATATCGTATGTCGGCGTTCAATCAAACTATTCACAATTGAACGTACAAATATTAGTAAAAAATGTAACCGACAAAATCTCGTAAGCGCCTAGGGTTGCCATCCTGGGGACTAGGGTTGCCATCTCCTCAAATACAAAAGCTGGACTCGTCATTGTAAAAAGCCGGGCATTTGGCCCCCTAGGCCGGTCATAATCTTTTTCACAGTCAATTGACAGTCACCGTTGACAGAGTAATGTAGAAGACGCGCGCGCGATGGAAGCACGCTACACGTTCAAATGGTCGACCAACTGAACTGAAGATGGTAGGTCGAGCGGCACCACCCGCGCCACGGTCTAACAGCATGGTCGCCTCACCGCCTTGCTTAGCAGACGTAGCGCGATTATACGTCTATCGCGTTGGATCGTAGACCAAAAAGTCTACCAAAAGCCGCACAATTACATGTTAATATTTGGCCGGATGCGACCGCAAAAATCCGGACAGATGGCAACCCTACTGGGAACTCATAAAAATCATAAGATAGGACGCATTCGGCGGCGCGCGATATGAACGAAACGGCGAAATAAATGAAACGCATTCCTCGGAATGGGCCGAAACACTTCGCAGAGATGGCCCGATAAGAAGGAAATATACGCGGAATAACGCCGCGTTTCCGACTGAACAGATTCATTTTCGGCAAGCATAAGTGGCGTTGCTGGGGATTATGCCAATTCATTTTGTAGTGTGATCCAAACTTTCCATTTAGCCGTCCGTCTGTTGGTTCCATTAGGCCTCCGTCCGTCACTACGCGTTTAGGTTCAAGATAAGTCTACTAGTCTTGTATAGTACACGAACGATGTACGAATAGTTAACGTTACCCGGCACTGCACTAAAAGAAACGTTACTAAGCGTGAACACGTACTATTTGTCCATCGTATACTACACCGCCAGGTTGATGAGGTACGAGTAAGCGAGGTAACGCGCTGCAGTGTGTTCAACGCTGGTAGATAGGTTAAATGATCTAAGCTGGATGACGTATGACATGCCATCTAGAAACAAAAAGTTTAGCAGAACCTACAAAAATTTCACCGTATTTAGTAAGGAGCCGGTACTTAGAATATTTTCGACTGTCTTTGTAAGGAATTTTAACCCTGCATAACTTCAACGAATAAGCTGTACTAGTATCTTACTCGTACTGTACGATAACGGTCCGAACTCGAACCCAATAATGCCCAATAATGTACGAATAAGGACAAGACTGTACCAGTCTTGTCCTTATTCGTACATTATTGGGTTCGAGTTCGAACCGTTATTTATATAGTACGAGTAAGATAGTAATACAGCTCGTTCCGCGCAATCTGAGTATTTAAAAGTACCGGGGCTGCCGCGCTCTTGGACTTGGTGTATGGCAACGTTTCGCGCGCTTTCTCGTGTGCGCTTGATTTATTACCATCAGCAACAACCCTATCGCTCGCGCTCGTGCGACGTGAGGCTGCAGAATTAGTAATAATAACATATATAAATAACATACCCTAACGCGTGGCGTTAAGGTGTGATTCAGCGTTAATCCTCAAAGTTTAGGTATTTTAAACGTCGGCTTCTTTCAAGATCTCCTAACGCGTGGCGTGAAGGTGTGATTCAGCGTGAATGCTCAAAGTTTAGATATTTTAAATGTCGGCCTCTTTCAATTCGAATCAATTCCGAACAATCAACATTGGGATTGTGATATTTCGTACGCTTAATCTGCCGCGCATTGGCGCCAAACTGGACCCTATTGTGCTGATTTGAGTGAATCAAACTCAGTGCTATATAGTTTTCTCAAAATTCGGACCCGATTTGGTGCCAGTGTTGCTACTCAAGCGTACCAAGAAATCACAATCCCAATGTCAATCCATCGGAATTGGTTCGAGAGTAAGCCTACTGATCCCAAAATTATACTAGAGGGAGACTCTGTACCGGAGTCGTCTGCATGGGTACCTCTGTCTTAACTATTTCTGCCGCAAAGCAGCAGTGCTTGCATTTGTCATGTTCCGGATGCTAGGGTAAGATAATGTGACAATGAAATTACTGGGTACTGTGACTTTTTATCTTAGGTCACAAGTTGGCAACGCATTCTATGGTGCCTGTAGGGGTTGCATGGTTCCGATTCTTACAGGAATCACATAATAATATACTACTATAATAATCATAATTATAATCATAAATTTATTGATAATATGAAATATTTGGTCACATAGTGGTCACATAACGTGTGAAAAGGTTCTATAGCTAAATGAATTAATAATTAAAATATACATATACAATTATGTCAAAATACAATACATTTAAATTCATGTCAACACACGATAAATAATGATTATAAATTCATATCACCGGATAAGAATTAATGTACACTATAGAAATTTTGCTCGATTAGCCAGTCTTTTAACCTTTTTTTAAAGGAGTCGAACGTGATGCTTTCTATTACACGCTCTGGGAGTCTATTAGACACTGAAGGTCCCATCGCATGAGTCAACTTTTTTGATTTGCTTAATGTGTGACTTACGGGTGCTAATCTGTCCGATTGTCTTAAATTACGTCCATGTATAATTTTATGTGAAGTGGCTTTTATTTAAGTATACATAAACTGCAACTTGATAAATAATTATAGATGGCAAATATCACTATCTTTAATGATTGAAAATGAGACCTAGCAGATATACCTGGCGCCTCTTGCGACTGTAGTCACGTACCATCACATCAGGTGGACAGTTTGCAAGCTTTTTTGTATAAAACAAGATAAATTATTAAAAATAATACTTTTTTAAATACAATCTTTCAGTACTCGTCAATACGCATCAAACGAGCCCAAACTCAATGGGGTTGTGTCATTCTCTTGCGGAGTTCCTATGACCACCTTCCAGCTCCAGCATTAGATCAGCTTCATGTCATCATAATATTACATTGTCACGCGATATACATATGCATGCAAAATTTCGGCTCAATCGGAAACCGAGAAGTGGGTCAAATTTAACTTGCAAGATTTCATTACAGACACCGGGACAGGTGAAAGTAAATAAAAGCATGTAACAAGTTAAATTATAAAAAAAAAAAATACAACTTTTATAATATTGCATTGTCACGCGATATACATATGCATGCAAAATTTCAGCTCAATCGGAAACCGGGAAATGGGTCAAATTAAACTTGCAAGATTTCATTACAGACACCGGACAGGAAAATAAAAGCTTATAAAAAGTGATATACATACTTTGTCACTGACACCGCGTACTAAGATAATTGTGTTTTAATCATTAAAGCTGGTCGCCCTTTCGAATTATTAAAGTTAATTGGAGTCTGCATCCCCGGTGCTGTTCCCCTTTGGCCCAGGTACAGGGTACGGGACGCCTGGAATTATTTAGCAGTTTAATTTCCATGGGTCGTGCGGGGATTGAAAAAATGAGTTTCTAATTCAGTAGGGATGTTGTTTTGATTGTCTGTGGGTATTTAGACCCCTTTGTTGATTGATATATATTATAACTAGCTAACCCTGCAATGCGTTGCTGTGGCTCAGTAGAAAAAGAAAATGATTTGTTCAAAATGAAATACACTGGCAAAATGAAATACAATGTAAGGAAGCTCCTTATCTTGGCCTCATTATCGATAGCCGACTTAACTGGGGACCGCATATTGATGCATTCTGTGAGAAACTCCGAATCATTCTAAGTTTTATATAATTAAATATAAATTACTATATAAAGTATTAATTAATCTATATAACGCCTTGGCAGACTCATTAATATCATACGGACTTTCCAGCTACGGCAGAACCTTCAAAACATATCTAGATAAAATATATAATCTACAATTGAGAATATTAAAACAAATCGTACCAATAAAAATAAAAAATAAATTCAAGGAAAACTATAGTAAACTATTTAGTTTCTGCAAAATCTTACCTATACACACTAAAGTAAAATATTCAATAGTCTTGGAAAATATAATCTCTTCTCTATATATAATAAAATCGTAGGGGTACAAAAATCTGTAATTGCGAAATATTAAGAAAAAAAATACACAGGTCGCCTTAAAATCATTAGCAGAACACGATAGAATAGTTTTAAAAAAAATTGTTTGTTTGTTGGTTTGTTTGTTTGTTTGTTTGTTTGTTTGTCTGTTTGTCCGGAAAGATCTCCGAAACTACTGGACAGAATTTGATATGGCTTACACCACAATGCTTAGAATTTTCCGGAAGAACATTTAGGCATAATTTCGTTTGTTTAAATTCACTTTTTATTTTTAGTGAAAAAATACCATATAAAATTTTCGAATTGGCTTTAGGTAGAAAAACAACATGGCGCACGTGAAATTATTTTGACAAGTCTGTCACATAGTACAGAGAGAAGGTATTTTCTTCCACGAAGGAAAGGCAATGGAACTACGCCATACAGCCTGATCTTAAGTAATTGGATTTCGAAAATTAAAAGGCAGGAATGAAGTGTTTCACATAGTACAAATAAAATTTAATATTTTCTGTTAATGGCTGTGCCCAACTGGATTTCGCCAACCAAATTGTCTTTTTCTTATGTCGTACCGTGGTGGTAAGGCAAAAAGATCAAGCCATACAAGCAATGTATAAAGCATTTTTTATGATAATACTTATCGAGTGACCATAAAATTTGTAGATTGGTTTAATTCTTGACTAATTTTCACCAAATCGGTACAATTTTTGAAATATTTGAAATGTAGAAAAATGAAGATACTCTTTTCAAGGTATTTTGAAAGGTGTTATATGTTTTTACATTAGGACTAAGGAATCAAACTCTTTCATCCATTTAAAACTATTAAAAGTAATAGATTAATATTGATAATTAAAAAAAATATCTGACTGCAATGTTCTGGGTTACGCGTAGAGGGACGGGACGGGACTCTTGATCATAATGTCTAAAATGACGGATCACATTTTTTTGGATCCACTCATGGAACATGGATATCGAACGAAGAACCTAAAGAGTAGAACACATTGAACCTAGCCACGTTGACTAAATTTGACATGACTGCCGATAAAGTTCGTTTCCAAACACAGCAATATGCATATCAAATGAAAGGCCTTGATGAGTAGAGCACTATGAACATAGGAAAATCGCCCTAAATTCAACATGGCCGCCGCTCAAATAAAACGGATAAAAGTTCGTTTCCAAACCCAGCAATATGGGTATCAAATGAAAGGCATTGATGAGTAGAGCACTATGAACCTAGCAACATTGACATAAATTCAACATAGCCGCCGCTCAAAAAAGGTGGATAAAAGTTAGTTTCCAAACCTAGCAATATGGGTATCAAATGAAAGGCATTGATGAGTAGAGCACTATGAACCTAGCAACATTAACATAAATTCAACATGGCCGCCGCTCAAAAAAGGTGGAATAAAGTTAGTTTCCAAACCTAGCAATATGGGTATCAAATGAAAGGACTTGAAGAGTAGAGCACTATGAACCTAGCAACATTGACATAAATTTAACATGGCCGCCGCTCAAAAAAGGTGGATAAAAGTTAGTTTCCAAGCCTAGCAATATGGGTATCAAATGAAAGGCCTTGAAGAGTAGAGTATTAGGTACCTAGGAAAATCGACCTAAATTCAACATGGCCGCCGCTCGAAAAAAAAGGATAAAAGTTCGTTTTCAAATCCAGCAATATGGGTATCAAATGAAAGGCCCTTATGAGTAGAGCACTATGAACCTAGCAACATTGACATAAATTCAACATAGCCGCCGCTCTAAAAAGAAGAATAATAGTTCGTTTCCAAACCTAGCAATATGGGTATCAACTGAAAGGCCTAAAAGAGTAGAGCATTAAGAACTAAGGAAAATTGCCCTAAATTAAAGATGGCCGCCGTTAAAAAAATGGATAAAAGTTCGTTTTCTAACCCAGCAATATGGGTATCAAATAAAAGGCTTTGATAAGTAGAGCACTATGAAACTAGCAACATTGACATAAATTCAACATGGCCGCCGCTCAAAAAAGATAGATAAAAGTTCGTTTCCAAACCTAGCAATATGGGTATCAAATGAAAGGCCTTGAAGAGTAGAGCATTAGGAACCTAGCAAAATCGACCTAAATTCAACATGGCTGCCGCTCAAAAAAAAGGAGAAAAGTTCGTTTCCAAACCTAGCAATATGGGTATCAAATGAAAAGCCTAAAAGAGTAGAGCATTATGAACTTAAGAAAATTGTTATAAATTTAACATGGCCGTCGCTCAAAAAATTGATAATAGTTCGTTTCCAAACCCTCACCTTATGGGTGACTATCACCTCACTATGAACCTAGCAACACATAAATAAATTCAACATGGCCGCAGCTCAATAAAGGTGGATAAAAGTTTGTTTTCTAATCTAGCAATATAGGTATCAAATGAAAGGTCTTCAAGAGTAGAGCACTATGGACCTAGTAATATTGACGTAAATTCGACATGGCCACCGCTAAAAAAAGGTGGATAAAAGTTCGTTTCCAAACTTAGCAATATAGGTATCAAATGAAAGGCCTTGAAGAGTTGAGCATTAGGAACCTAGCAAAATCGACTAGATTGAAGAGTAGAGCACTATGAACCTAGGAAAATAGCACAAAATTCAATATGGCCACTGCTCAAAAAAAAACTGATAAAAGTTCGTTTCTAAGCCCAGCAATATGGGTATCAAATGAAAGGCCTTGATCAGTAGAGCACTATGAACGTAGCAACGTTGACGTAGATTCAACATGGCCGCCGCTCAAAAAAGACGGATAACAGTTGCTTTTCAAACCCAGCAATAGGGGTATTAAATGAAAGTAGGCCCTGAAGGGTACCTAGAGCAGCCATGCTCTAAGTGTGTTCCGCGGAACCCTAGGACTCCCCGCTACACAATAAGGGTTCCGCAATAATTTAGAAAAATCAAAACACCCTCTCTGGTCGAACTTTTATTATGCTTATTAATAAAGAATATACTTTTAAAAACTATTGTTTTATTTTAGGGTTCCGTCAAGTATTTCGCTTTGCAAAAAACCACGCTCTGCTACCAAGTTGGAAAAGCCGTGAATTAAACAATATGTCTCGGGATGAAGTTCTATATTGTATAGAAGTAGAACACAACGAATGTTCAGCAATTTCAAAAAACATAGTGACAAGCTAAAGCTACCATAGAGTTTATACCAAACTCTCCAACAGTTCCGTCACCAAAAAAGTTTGAGAACCGCTTCGGGGCCTATTGGATGTTCGAAGTTAGATGTTACCTGTGTTTAGTGTCCTTCAAGACCGTGATAATGCAAGGATCGTGAACTAACGATAACTCCAAGTTTGTGTATTGGATGTTAGTCATCACGGCGAGTTTGCTAACCGAACTATGCCAGCAACACTATATTGCACAGTACACGTTACAAAAACGGAAGTCTCAATACATTTTAAGGCTAACCGTATAAATTCTTTTTCTGAATGCGGGCATCCGAATGCATCAAATCTATACAAAATACTCATTGACTGCCGCACACGTTCGTTTTTATTACGAACGGAACACGTTCTGTACGTACGTTTAGGTAGAATGGTAGAAATCCCGAATGAGAAGAAACGAACATCTGCGCTACGTTCAAGAAACTCCGTGTCTGTATTCCGTGATCGGATATCGAATACGGAAAACGTATTTGTACAGTAACCCCCCATTCATGCTATACATTAACTCTACGAAAACCGCCAGTATTACGAGCGACATAGGTTCAAAGGTCAAACAGTATAGCTTGACAAGGAGCTTACTGTACGACCAGTCAAAATTGGCCAAGTTGTCATATCCAAAAAATACTTATATTTTGTTGGTGTTACCAACACCCTTTATAAAATCTAAACTTTATTCGTATACAGTTCTAATTTATTAACAATTGTTTATTTTAATTCGAAACATGAATACGATAAAGATTAATCTTGCAACTGTGTAGTTCTTTTTACTGAAGAAGAATTTATTAATATCAATAATGTCTCTAAAACAAAAATTATACTTAGTGTTTATAGTAATATGTAATGTATTTAATTTTGTGGACTGTTAGAAAAAGAGCATTACGAACCTACGAAAATTGTCCTAATTTCGAAAAGGCCGATGCTCAAGAAAGGCAGAATAAAGTTGAATCATTATGGAATAAAATGGAGGAAAAAACTAAACACTGTGTTAAGTATTTTGATGGCGAAACGTAGTTCGCGGGCACAGCTAGTGAACAATAAAATGATTACACCTATAAAATTAAAAACCCAAATCAGAAAAATAACACAAAAGAAAGTAATGACAATCGGAAGTAACAATCTATACGGAAAAAGAACAATAGCTTATATCTTTCCCCGTCTGTACAATGACCTATACTTAAAGATGCAAAAATAATTTTAAACGTTTAAAACCATTTGGTTTTAAACCGTTTTTTTTGTTTAAAACGTTTTAAACCACATTTAGCGGTTTAATATTGGTTTAAAAGGTTATTCTATTAGAATTCACATTAACTTCCCACATAATGATGTTAGATTACACCTATTTCTTTATTTAAGATATATTGAGATCAAAAAAAAAAAAAGAAAAATTAAAAGTTGTTTTATAATCAACTTTTATTACATGTATACAGGTTACATAACATCAACTACTTAACACCATTAATAACATTATTCATACTTAGATCTGTTTTGGTAATTTTTGGTATCAATTTAAATTGATTTTTCAATAGTCAGATAATTTTTATCTGCGGAATAAATATGACAGTTTGACAGCTTTTATAGAGAAAATCTGTCAAACCGCCATTTTCTTCTACAGAAGGTTATCTGACGATTGAAATATCGGCCCTTAATCAAATAAACTAGTAATCAACTCAGATAGTTAAGAGTAGGCTTTTCTAGATATTATGGTAATAAAATTTTTTTTTACAAAAAATAGAACCGATTGCAAAAACACTGAAAACTTAAAAATAATCTTCTTCTATATTGAAGTCGGCGCCAAACGATGATCTCCTAGAAAGTGTTAAAATTTGTCACCGAATTCAATATAGAAGAAGTTTATTTTTAAGTTTTCAGTTTTTTTGAAGTCGGTTCTACTTTTTGTAAAAAAAATTATTTTTAACTTTTTAGTGAATTAAATCTTTTTAGTGAAAGAAAACCCGAATTTAAATTAGTGTTTTCCTCGATTTTCTATGGGATTCCATCATCCGATCCTGACTTTGGTGACCATGGGATCACCCTTGCAGTATACTCTATCAAATACAAAAATAATTTTGGAAATCGGTTTAAAAATGACGGAGTTATGAGGTAACAAACATAAAAAAAAAAAAAATACAACCGAATTGATAACCTCCTCCTTTTTTGAAGTCGGTTAAAAAGAGGATCACATTCCTCCATAAATTCCGTATTATTATCTCATTCTTCACTTTTATAATCTTTCTCCGGTCGGCATAGTGACTATTTACAAGAAAACACAGTGAAATCGCCCGCCCTCAGCCAAAATAATAGTTGCAACCACAAGTCGTGAAGCGAGAAAAACATTACACTTCAACTAAAAAAATGCGACGTTGCTCGAGCTATTGGCGCCCTCGCTGCACTCGGTCGCCAAACCCTGTCTCGGGACTAAATAAGTTACTTTCACCCCTAGGGTAACAATGTACTATTAAATGTGCAATAGCTGTGTCCGAAATAAACAAAAATTAAAATGTATAGTATTAATATAATTACAATATCAAGTTAGTTTTCAGTGTGTCTAATCCTAAAAATGTAGTAAAAGTGATGTGATTAAATTTTATTTAATAAAAATGGTAAATTATTTCAATTAACCTCTTTATCTTGCCTTTTAAAGTAACATTTTATTAATGTACTGACCACGTGGTCGTGGTTTTAAACCGTTTTAAACAAATTTAAAACGGGTTTTAAACCACGGATTTTGGTTTAAAACGGTTTATTTACAACTATACCTATACCACTCACAGTAAAGGAAACAATTAGTAATAAAAACAAAAAATATATGCTAACTAAATATTTTTTCGACTTTATTCAAACTTAAAATATCGAGTGGGTACATTAATTCCGTAAGCTAATTCATGCATAATAATGATCATTCTGTACTCGCGCAAACCCCACTAAACGCTTGGAAACCAGAGGGCCAATTACCGATCTCGTGGTTTTGCAAATGATATCATATGATATCATAGTGCAAAAACGAAAAATACGATTTCCGGTCAGATTTTTGATCATTTGTTCATTATTTAATTATGACTTCATTGAAATTATGCCATCGTGATGATATCATTGCAGATCGGTAATACGAAATGCAGCATTTCATGACTTCTTTTTTTCAAATTTATACCATGCCATACGATGAAAGATCCATAATTGGCCTTCTGTTTTGCCACGGCGAAGACTAACTAGCCTACTATGTTTCGACAAATTATATCATGAATTATGTGTATTGTAATGTAACGCAGGCAAGTTTGTTTGTGAATGAAATTTCTAGACTGGCCATGACAAGTGTCGAGATAAACCCGATAGGGTTTAACGATGCTTTTACGTTTTAAGACTAACATTAACTTACTATTGTATATTAATAAATAATAAAAAAAAACTATAACTTCCGAGAAACCTGACGAAACGAGCTGAAAATGTTATTTTTGTATGAATGCTTTATCTTTTGTAGTTTAGGGAAAAATTTAATTTTAAAAGTGTAGTACTTACTTTTGAAGGTCAGTGTAAATGCACTGAACAATGTTATATTAAAATCCTAGTGCACTTTCTCAATCTTATTTTCCTCACCGCCCACTTTGACAATATTTTTTTAGGAGCCTGTAATGCTTTTCCTTGCTAAATTGTAGTAATATAGGGAAATCTTAAAGTTGAAGGAAAAAAAAACAAACTTATTCCTTTAGTCCGATACAAAATGAAAAGCTTTATTCTGGTAGGTACATGGTTGTAATTCACTTATGCATAATGTTACTGAAGTTAACAAAATCCCTCAATGCAAAGCACTTAACTAAATTTTTATTTAATACAAGCCAAGGGCAGGATGGTTCAGGTTTGTTTGATCAATCTCGGCAGGTAAAAATCAGGTTCAAATTGGGTACAAAACTACAAAATGAGGGGCAATAAAGTACACGAACAAATAGTTATAGGTTTCCTTTTTTTTAAAAGAAATTAGTAGCCTTCCCCGGAGCGGTTGTTAGTGGGTCATACCTTCAATGCTAAGTTTCTGCGATCACGGGTCAGAGATATAATATTCCAATTTCTTAACTTATTCTCTGTTTCTAATATTATTTGTGTAATTCCACAGAATTCCTCCTTGATATTAGGTTATTAGGTAGGTTAGTTGCAGCGGAGCCCTACGGCCTCCGGGAACTGCCCTGGAGATTCATAGCACAGTGTTATGTTAAAAATATAATTAAATATGCCTATGATCTTGAGGTCAGTGGGTCTAACACTGAGTTCTGAAGGAATCCCAGTCAATACATTTGAACTTCATGTAATAAACATAGCAAATGAATTCTAAAACATAATTTTTAATAAATTGACAAATTGTCTTATTGGTTAGTTAATAAAAAGGACATATGGAGGGGAGAGCACCTATTTTGTGTATAATTATTGCTATTAATAAAAAGAAAACAGCTTAATTTGTGAGTTCTTTGCCAAAGAAGGATGTGAAACTTAATATTGTGAAAATTTAGAATTTAACATGAAATTCGCAAGTGTTACTCAATATATGCCTTAATCCCACTAAGATGCCGTTTACTATCAAGGTTTTTTAATGAAATAGGGGATGAAAAAGGCGAATTTTGGAAATGTAATATGTTTGATTTAATAATCAATTTACCCACAAATAAAAATAAAATTAACAAAATCTGTTTTAAATCATGAAATATAATAAGTTAATTAGATACCTTAGTGTGGGCGGAGTATTATCTATTGATATAATTTATTTATTCAACTAATTCACCGAATCGCGCGCCGGCGATTATAAATATGATTGAGCTTTTACTCTTCAAGCTGAAAACAAAAATAACTCACTTTGTTAAATTCAGGGTGGCTTTTCGAATTAAATTCACACGGAAAACGAGAGAAATACCTACGAAATAAATATATAAAAACTTTATGATCTTCAAATCAATAACAAATTACTTCGATCGATGTCTCACAGACTAGTCATAACCTAGACGATAGACTAAACCAACGCTCCACTTGCGCGCAGATTTGCGTTTATGTGGAAGCGACGGAGCCGAGGTCCGTTTGCTGAATGTTAAGCGCCGTATTGGCGACGGAACCTCTCCTAAAACCAAATTCATTTCATAACACTCGTAAGACTCTTAACTTGCTTCAAGATGTGTCAAGTCAACATACGGATCTTTCGAAATTCTACAATACCTATGCAATAAGTATTTCCAGCTAAAGTTATGTTTAGTTGAAAAACAAAACGTAATGAAAAATTAACCTTAAACAAATTGTGAATGCTTTCCAAATTCTATTCGACGAAACTATAATTATATGATCTATAAGTTTAAGTGTATTTTATTAAAATATGTCTATAGAAATGATCAAAACAAACGGTCCAAATGTCAAATTCCGAATTTTGAGAAAATCAACCCACCTAAATGGAAGCACGGGATTTTGGGCGAAAAAAAACTATCTTTGGAAATAAGGCCAGGATAAACGCGAGATTTATTTTGTTTATGCAAAAAGTGAATAATGACCAAAGATAATTGCAAATGTCACTGACGTGACGTGAAACGACGTCGACGTTGACACTTGACATTGATATTGTGAAATTAATTGACAAAGTTATTGTAATTATGATTTTAGTTGTGAAATTTGTGTTAAAACTACAGTGAAACCAAAGTGTTTTTGCAAAATTAGTGTTTTATGAAATTTTAAGAAAAAACAGTGTTACAGTATCCCCCCAACCACGATAGAATTCACGTAGGGAATTCGTCTGACGCCTCGTCAGCCTCAAAACCTCCTAACCAACCAAACAAAATTATCATAATTAGAATCAATTAGGTACTTAAAAACTATTCATTCGTGATAAACTCTGTACCCAATTACGCCTAACGTTATTTTTTTTTTATAAGTTTATTTATTTGCATAAGATAAAAATAAAGCTTTAAATATAAACGTGTGTAAATAAAGAATATTTAACATGCATGTACCTTAAATCTACGTAAATCCATTAATATGGTATGTTAAAGATTGTAATAAAAAAAACCACATTCACCAATAAGGTGACAAAATCTAGCGCGAAACTACTGCTGCTAGCACCTACATGGTTGTAAAAAAAATATTCACCAATAAGGTGGCAAAATCTAGCGAAACCTCTTCTGCTAGCACCTATATGGCTGTGATAAATAGGCAAAAAGCATTATATCCTATGCCCATCAAATATAAGAAAGTAATAAAAAAAAAACTGTAGTGCCAGGACTGACGCCGAGATGGCGTTGTTAAATAAGTATATCTTGACACTAGCAGTGTATAGCAAGTAATGTCAACAACCACCGGTAGATGCCGTTATTACAGACATTTTGACTCTAATCGTCAAATAATAAGTAGAAAAAAACAATAAAAAGGAAATAAAAAAAAAATGAGTTGCATGGTGTCGTTGCCCCTGATCGTCGATATTGATTTTCCTACGTTTCCAGCTAGATGTAACTTCCTCCATTATAAGAATATAGCAAAGGCTTATTTCTAGAGTTGCAAACCGCTCCTGTGAGGAATTCAAAATTAATTTTGTTGATTAGAGTAGAATACATATAAAAATAATGAACAAGACACGTTTATATTTGTGATCTTGTGCTAAATGCATCTATCTAACCACATAACAGTTATAATAAGTACATACTTGTTCCTTAATTCTGGTATCAGATACTAAAGAAGTAATATCCATTTTATATAATGGTAGTAATAATATATTTATAATGGTATGAACTAAGACACGTATAATATTTGTGTTTTAGATCTTTATGTACTTATGTAATGGTAATATCAATTTTGAAGATGTTAGGTAAATGGAAACTTAAGTATCAAGGCAAATCAATAAAAAAACGACAGGGACAGACATGCAAAAACGCCGCCAGATGTTATATGGCGCGTTATCCTACACTCGGGTTCTACGAGACGCCAGGAAGAATGGCGGGGTGGGTATTCTGTGACCGCCGCACCCGCGGTGCCTAAATAGTTTAAATGCTTATAAAAATATGGCTATTTTCATAAGAGTATAAAAATGAAAATTAAGTAGGTATTATGTTACTAGGTATGTAATTTAGTCACTCGAAGTATCTAAATTTTTAAAATCTTTTATGTGCCACTTTCCTATGTATTTTCCGTTCTCGTCTTCGAGCTCATAGACGAGGCGAGAAAGCTTACGTATAATTTTACAACGTTCATATTTAGGGGCAAGTTTAGCAGTAAAATATTTATTAGCAGAACTCTGCTTGTACGTCCGCTTCCACACAAAATCACCAACATTAAAAGAGATATCTCTGCGTTTGTTGTTATAGTATTTTATATTCCTTTCATGGGCCTTACGCAATGACTCTCGGACTTTGATGAAAATGTCACCGAGGTGGCCAATATTAGACGCATGAGTATCGCGTGGTACCACAACCAACTCTTGGAGATCTTCGAAGCCACGGTAAATACTACCATCTGTGACAGCTTCCCTACCGTGTACTAGCATGAAAGGAGTATAAGAAGTAGACTCATTTACTGAGGTGTTCATGGCAAATTGTATTTTATGTATGTTAATATCCCACGTTCTATGATCGTTCTCAACAAACGAGGAAACTGCAGTGATTATTGTGCGGTTATAACGTTCCACCGTATTAACTTGTGGACAATATACTGGACCCAAATGTACTTGCGGAATATTGTATTTTTCATATAATGCCTGAACCTCATGACTTATAAATTGCGAGCCATTATCAGACATCACCGTCTGTGGTATTCCGTGAACCAGAAATACATGGTCTTCTAACCTTTGCGCTATAACTTTGCCCGTTGCACGCCGTATAGGAAATAATAAACAATATTTTGTAAAACAACACACAACTACTAGTAAAAAGGTGTTTTGCTGTCGAGACATCGGCAGTGGACCAACTAGATCAATGCTGATGCACTGGAATGGTCGACAGCAGACCTTGGGTTCCCCCATAAAGCCAGCTGGCGCTAGTGAGCTATGTTTATATGAGTTGCAAGTGGCACAATTTTTAATAAATTCCTCGGTATCTTTATGCATACCGGGCCAAAAATACCGTAATTTTAATCTTTTATAAGTTTTTGCAATGCCTAAGTGCGCAGCAATTGGTTCAGAATGGTTACTTTTCATAATATCCTCCCTAAGCTCCTTTGGTACAACCTCTTTCCACTGGTAGTCACCACAGAGTTTGTTAGTGCTTTTTGTAAATCTAAAAAGCCTACCATCAACAATTTGAAAATTGGGACACGCGCGCGGCCTATCCGTGCAACGTTTTAATATATTGTTATACCAAGCATCGCTGGAAGTAAATGCGTCTACGGCTGCCACTGGTACAGAACGTGATAGTGCATCCGGTACGACGTTTTGAGATCCACTACGATGCTCAATAATGAAATTATAAGGCGATAGCCTACACCCCCAACGCGCTAGTCGTCCTGTCGGATTCTTAAGGTTTAAAAACCACTTTAGACTAGCATGGTCGGTAATAATTTTAAATTGTCGACCACCTTCAAGGTAAGGGCGGAAGTGTTCAACGACATGTACCACGGCCAATGCCTCTCGCTCTGTAGCGGAATAGTTACGTTCAGCGGGTGTTAGTGAACGGCTACAGTACGCAACAGGATGTTCTTGTCCATCTACAACCTGGGTTAAGGTACCTCCTAACCCGAAATCAGAAGCGTCACAGTGGACAGCAAAATCTTTCGAGAAGTCAGGACATACCAGAACCGGGGAAGTAGACAGTGCGAGTTTTAGGTCGTTGAACGCCTCGTCTGCCTCGGTCGTCCATTTGAAAGGGGGCGCGCTCTTACGGGTAGAAGTAAGAGCATTAAGGGGACCAGCTCTATGACTAAAATTTTTTATGAAACGCCTATAATAAGATGCAGTTCCCAAGAAACGTTTGACGTCTTTCCTGCAGGTGGGAATAGGAAAGTCTACTATAGCCTTAATTTTGTCAGGATCCGTGCGCAGACCATATTCGTCAACCACATGACCCAAGAATTTCAGCTGTCTCCTGAAGAACTGGCATTTACCCATGTTGACAGTAAGGTTGGCTAGTTTAAGTCTCTCCTTTACCCTACGTAGGAGCTGGAGGTGATCCTGGAAGGCCGTTGGGCCTTCAGGAGTAAGTAAAATTAAATCATCAACATATACGAACACCTTATTGTCAAACTCGGGCCCAAAGAGGCGGTCCATCAACCGCTGCTGCGTAGCTGGAGCTGCAGTAAGTCCAAAGCACATGACCTTAAAGTGAAACAAGCCTCTGCAGGGAATAGTAAAAGCAGTTTTCTCTCTGGACTCAATAGAGTCCAAAGGAACTTGGTAATATGAAGACTTAAGGTCAATAGAAGATAAGTACTTAGCGTTTTTGAGCTGGTCCAGAATATGGCTAATATAAGGCATAGGGTAAGCGTCATGCTTTGATATGGCGTTAAGTTTTCGGCTGTCCAAGCAGAAACGTGATGACCCATCTGATTTAACCGCTAAAGTAACGGGGTTGTTCCATGCACTTCCGCTAGGCTCCACAACATCATCCTTCAGCATTTGGTCTAGGTGTTTATTTAATTCTGCCAGTTTAGCGGGTGAGACTACATAATACCGTTGTTTAATAGGTGGGTGGTCACCGGTATCAATTTTATGACTCACTAAGTGTGTCCTACCTAGGCCTTTCTTTTCTGCGGAAATGTCATCAAATTGCTTTATGACGTCATTGACCAGCCTACGCTCAAGCTTAGATAAAGTTTCAAAATCATGTAAAGCACGGCTGCCTGACATAACTGTGTACACCTGATTATTATTTTTATATAAATGTCCGCTATCTTCTAACAATGATAAAATATCTGGCGCAATATTAAATTCCTTCCAGAAATTTAAGCCAAATAACAACTCTGTAGCAACTCCAGGGACGACGTAAAATTTAATAACACGAGTTTTATTCTCTATCGATACTGGTAAAAATAAATACCCAGTTACTCGTGAAGTAGAACCATTTGCAGTTTTTATAAAGTCTAAGTCCTCAGACTTATGTAAAGTAGCGAAATCTTTAAAATATTTGTATGCTTGCCCTCCCACAATGGAGATCTGTGATCCTGAATCCAGTAATCCTCTGAATTCCAAGCCAAAAATATTAATCTTCAGATAAGCTCTGGTATCATTATAGGTGGCGGTAGTAGTAGCGTGAACCGATGTAACCTTACCTTTATGCGTATGTATGTTACTAGCTTTATTTACATTATTATAGAATTCATTGTATTTCTGCCTTGATTGTTCAGAATTACAATGTTTATTATAAAAATATACTGTCTTATGCCATCGGTTCACTGCTTGGCGTTTTTTGGAATCTCTGCGGTTGAAGGTTTTGAAGAAGTGCACTTTGGACAATTATTTGCATTGAACCCCTTTTCTCCACAACGATAACAAATAAGTACCCAAGGCGCCTTGCAATACCTCAAGCTGTGGCCATTTTTACGACAGCGGACACAAAAAAGATTATTTTGTGTATTATTCACTGGCTGAATTGAAGAGACTTTTGGTGGAGCCTTGCTACTACTATTACCACTAGTATTTTTGTAACACAAATCGGGAGCCAGAGAAGAAGTGGTGACCCTAGGAGGTTCACTGAAATGCACCGATCGCTCCTTTGCACCTTCTAATAACCTACATTTTTTCTTTAAATCAGTCCAAGATTCCACTGGGGCTAGAGCAAGCTGAGTAGTATAAAAAGGTCTTATATTAAACATGATAATGTTCAATTTATCATCATCAGAGATTGGTTTTGATAATCGAGAAAAATAACTTTGCATAATGCTGAGATAATTCACAATGCTTTCATCGGGGCCCTGAGTACGACTTCTAATTTCCTGCATCAAGCGATGGTCATAATCAGATGGAAGATATTCCTCGAGAAGCAAGGTCTTCAGCTCAGACCAATTGTGAACGTCCGACTTTACTCCTCGATACCAGCACAGCGCTTCATCAGTAAAAAGTTCAGCCGCAGAACAGAAAAGCTTTGAATCTGAAAGGCCACGAGACAAGCATAATTCCTCGAGGCGTTGTAAGAAAGCTTTAATGCATGTCTTGCCATTGAAGCGTAAATTTAGTTTATGCACGGAGCAATCATTAGCTGTGTTGTGTGTAGTTGCAGTGGAGTGCTCAATAGGTTGTTCAGGTGCCAAGCTACTTTTAAAATTATGACAAATATTATCTATTTTAACAAGAATGCTATCTAATCTATTATTCAGAGAAGTAATTAAAGAAGTAAGATTATTATCATCATACTCCGATAAAGACAAGCGACCAATTCTGTGGAATAAGTGGTGTGCAAGAGTTTGAATTCTATTTAACACCTTAAGTGATGACGGTTTACTTGAAGTACTTGTGATAAGTTTCTCAAGATCATCTAATTTCTTTTGAATTACTTTTAATTCAATATTGACATCAAGATCACAAGTCAGTATTTCATCAGAAGGCAGATCTTTATTGAGAGTACGGATCTGTGCTCTCAGAGCCATCACCGTGTCAGCTGGTTTCGAACCCCTGATTTTCACCTCATATTCTAGTTCATCTTTGTTAAGTAAATTAAAACTAATTGGTCTTTGTTCCATTTTTGTAAAAATATACTACGCTCTATTCTATATGATAAGTTAATTTTACAATATTATTTATGTTATATACTCAAACTATGAACAAAAAATCTTAAAATATATTCACCTTTGCAACTGTAACTAAAATTTGTTTTTTATTTATACCTATCTGAACCAAACCTGCATAGAATTCTTATTTATCTTATAACTAGTGAGACCGGCAGACGTTCTCCTGTCCGATTCCAGCGCCACCTACTGGGTCCAGTTGTACTTTTAAACCTTCCCTGGACCTATTCAAATACACATAACATTTCGTAAGAATCGGTCGAGCCGTTTTTGAGTTTTCGCTTAACTAACACACAACGTTAAAAAAAAGAAAATTATTAAAGATACATACCGAGATGGATCAACACTATCTGAGCATTTGACCAGAATAATGGGCCATATAATACCACAAAACCTGCTGTATATTCGGGCGCCAAATTGTAATGCTTTTCCTTGCTAAATTGTAGTAATATAGGGAAATCTTAAAGTTGAAGGAAAAAAAAACAAACTTATTCCTTTAGTCCGATACAAAATGAAAAGCTTTATTCTGGTAGGTACATGGTTGTAATTCACTTATGCATAATGTTACTGAAGTTAACAAAATCCCTCAATGCAAAGCACTTAACTAAATTTTTATTTAATACAAGCCAAGGGCAGGATGGTTCAGGTTTGTTTGATCAATCTCGGCAGGTAAAAATCAGGTTCAAATTGGGTACAAAACTACAAAATGAGGGGCAATAAAGTACACGAACAAATAGTTATAGGTTTCCTTTTTTTTTAAAGAAATTAGTAGCCTTCCCCGGAGCGGTTGTTAGTGGGTCATACCTTCAATGCTAAGTTTCTGCGATCACGGGTCAGAGATATAATATTCCAATTTCTTAACTTATTCTCTGTTTCTAATATTATTTGTGTAATTCCACAGAATTCCTCCTTGATATTAGGTTATTAGGTAGGTTAGTTGCAGCGGAGCCCTACGGCCTCCGGGAACTGCCCTGGAGATTCATAGCACAGTGTTATGTTAAAAATATAATTAAATATGCCTATGATCTTGAGGTCAGTGGGTCTAACACTGAGTTCTGAAGGAATCCCAGTCAATACATTTGAACTTCATGTAATAAACATAGCAAATGAATTCTAAAACATAATTTTTAATAAATTGACAAATTGTCTTATTGGTTAGTTAATAAAAAGGACATATGGAGGGGAGAGCACCTATTTTGTGTATAATTATTGCTATTAATAAAAAGAAAACAGCTTAATTTGTGAGTTCTTTGCCAAAGAAGGATGTGAAACTTAATATTGTGAAAATTTAGAATTTAACATGAAATTCGCAAGTGTTACTCAATATATGCCTTAATCCCACTAAGATGCCGTTTACTATCAAGGTTTTTTTAATGAAATAGGGGATGAAAAAGGCGAATTTTGGAAATGTAATATGTTTGATTTAATAATCAATTTACCCACAAATAAAAATAAAATTAACAAAATCTGTTTTAAATCATGAAATATAATAAGTTAATTAGATACCTTAGTGTGGGCGGAGTATTATCTATTGATATAATTTATTTATTCAACTAATTCACCGAATCGCGCGCCGGCGATTATAAATATGATTGAGCTTTTACTCTTCAAGCTGAAAACAAAAATAACTCACTTTGTTAAATTCAGGGTGGCTTTTCGAATTAAATTCACACGGAAAACGAGAGAAATACCTACGAAATAAATATATAAAAACTTTATGATCTTCAAATCAATAACAAATTACTTCGATCGATGTCTCACAGACTAGTCATAACCTAGACGATAGACTAAACCAACGCTCCACTTGCGCGCAGATTTGCGTTTATGTGGAAGCGACGGAGCCGAGGTCCGTTTGCTGAATGTTAAGCGCCGTATTGGCGACGGAACCTCTCCTAAAACCAAATTCATTTCATAACACTCGTAAGACTCTTAACTTGCTTCAAGATGTGTCAAGTCAACATACGGATCTTTCGAAATTCTACAATACCTATGCAATAAGTATTTCCAGCTAAAGTTATGTTTAGTTGAAAAACAAAACGTAATGAAAAATTAACCTTAAACAAATTGTGAATGCTTTCCAAATTCTATTCGACGAAACTATAATTATATGATCTATAAGTTTAAGTGTATTTTATTAAAATATGTCTATAGAAATGATCAAAACAAACGGTCCAAATGTCAAATTCCGAATTTTGAGAAAATCAACCCACCTAAATGGAAGCACGGGATTTTGGGCGAAAAAAAACTATCTTTGGAAATAAGGCCAGGATAAACGCGAGATTTATTTTGTTTATGCAAAAAGTGAATAATGACCAAAGATAATTGCAAATGTCACTGACGTGACGTGAAACGACGTCGACGTTGACACTTGACATTGATATTGTGAAATTAATTGACAAAGTTATTGTAATTATGATTTTAGTTGTGAAATTTGTGTTAAAACTACAGTGAAACCAAAGTGTTTTTGCAAAATTAGTGTTTTATGAAATTTTAAGAAAAAACAGTGTTACAGTATCCCCCCAACCACGATAGAATTCACGTAGGGAATTCGTCTGACGCCTCGTCAGCCTCAAAACCTCCTAACCAACCAAACAAAATTATCATAATTAGAATCAATTAGGTACTTAAAAACTATTCATTCGTGATAAACTCTGTACCCAATTACGCCTAACGTTATTTTTTTTTTATAAGTTTATTTATTTGCATAAGATAAAAATAAAGCTTTAAATATAAACGTGTGTAAATAAAGAATATTTAACATGCATGTACCTTAAATCTACGTAAATCCATTAATATGGTATGTTAAAGATTGTAATAAAAAAAACCACATTCACCAATAAGGTGACAAAATCTAGCGCGAAACTACTGCTGCTAGCACCTACATGGTTGTAAAAAAAATATTCACCAATAAGGTGGCAAAATCTAGCGAAACCTCTTCTGCTAGCACCTATATGGCTGTGATAAATAGGCAAAAAGCATTATATCCTATGCCCATCAAATATAAGAAAGTAATAAAAAAAAAACTGTAGTGCCAGGACTGACGCCGAGATGGCGTTGTTAAATAAGTATATCTTGACACTAGCAGTGTATAGCAAGTAATGTCAACAACCACCGGTAGATGCCGTTATTACAGACATTTTGACTCTAATCGTCAAATAATAAGTAGAAAAAAACAATAAAAAGGAAATAAAAAAAAAATGAGTTGCATGGTGTCGTTGCCCCTGATCGTCGATATTGATTTTCCTACGTTTCCAGCTAGATGTAACTTCCTCCATTATAAGAATATAGCAAAGGCTTATTTCTAGAGTTGCAAACCGCTCCTGTGAGGAATTCAAAATTAATTTTGTTGATTAGAGTAGAATACATATAAAAATAATGAACAAGACACGTTTATATTTGTGATCTTGTGCTAAATGCATCTATCTAACCACATAACAGTTATAATAAGTACATACTTGTTCCTTAATTCTGGTATCAGATACTAAAGAAGTAATATCCATTTTATATAATGGTAGTAATAATATATTTATAATGGTATGAACTAAGACACGTATAATATTTGTGTTTTAGATCTTTATGTACTTATGTAATGGTAATATCAATTTTGAAGATGTTAGGTAAATGGAAACTTAAGTATCAAGGCAAATCAATAAAAAAACGACAGGGACAGACATGCAAAAACGCCGCCAGATGTTATATGGCGCGTTATCCTACACTCGGGTTCTACGAGACGCCAGGAAGAATGGCGGGGTGGGTATTCTGTGACCGCCGCACCCGCGGTGCCTAAATAGTTTAAATGCTTATAAAAATATGGCTATTTTCATAAGAGTATAAAAATGAAAATTAAGTAGGTATTATGTTACTAGGTATGTAATTTAGTCACTCGAAGTATCTAAATTTTTAAAATCTTTTATGTGCCACTTTCCTATGTATTTTCCGTTCTCGTCTTCGAGCTCATAGACGAGGCGAGAAAGCTTACGTATAATTTTACAACGTTCATATTTAGGGGCAAGTTTAGCAGTAAAATATTTATTAGCAGAACTCTGCTTGTACGTCCGCTTCCACACAAAATCACCAACATTAAAAGAGATATCTCTGCGTTTGTTGTTATAGTATTTTATATTCCTTTCATGGGCCTTACGCAATGACTCTCGGACTTTGATGAAAATGTCACCGAGGTGGCCAATATTAGACGCATGAGTATCGCGTGGTACCACAACCAACTCTTGGAGATCTTCGAAGCCACGGTAAATACTACCATCTGTGACAGCTTCCCTACCGTGTACTAGCATGAAAGGAGTATAAGAAGTAGACTCATTTACTGAGGTGTTCATGGCAAATTGTATTTTATGTATGTTAATATCCCACGTTCTATGATCGTTCTCAACAAACGAGGAAACTGCAGTGATTATTGTGCGGTTATAACGTTCCACCGTATTAACTTGTGGACAATATACTGGACCCAAATGTACTTGCGGAATATTGTATTTTTCATATAATGCCTGAACCTCATGACTTATAAATTGCGAGCCATTATCAGACATCACCGTCTGTGGTATTCCGTGAACCAGAAATACATGGTCTTCTAACCTTTGCGCTATAACTTTGCCCGTTGCACGCCGTATAGGAAATAATAAACAATATTTTGTAAAACAACACACAACTACTAGTAAAAAGGTGTTTTGCTGTCGAGACATCGGCAGTGGACCAACTAGATCAATGCTGATGCACTGGAATGGTCGACAGCAGACCTTGGGTTCCCCCATAAAGCCAGCTGGCGCTAGTGAGCTATGTTTATATGAGTTGCAAGTGGCACAATTTTTAATAAATTCCTCGGTATCTTTATGCATACCGGGCCAAAAATACCGTAATTTTAATCTTTTATAAGTTTTTGCAATGCCTAAGTGCGCAGCAATTGGTTCAGAATGGTTACTTTTCATAATATCCTCCCTAAGCTCCTTTGGTACAACCTCTTTCCACTGGTAGTCACCACAGAGTTTGTTAGTGCTTTTTGTAAATCTAAAAAGCCTACCATCAACAATTTGAAAATTGGGACACGCGCGCGGCCTATCCGTGCAACGTTTTAATATATTGTTATACCAAGCATCGCTGGAAGTAAATGCGTCTACGGCTGCCACTGGTACAGAACGTGATAGTGCATCCGGTACGACGTTTTGAGATCCACTACGATGCTCAATAATGAAATTATAAGGCGATAGCCTACACCCCCAACGCGCTAGTCGTCCTGTCGGATTCTTAAGGTTTAAAAACCACTTTAGACTAGCATGGTCGGTAATAATTTTAAATTGTCGACCACCTTCAAGGTAAGGGCGGAAGTGTTCAACGACATGTACCACGGCCAATGCCTCTCGCTCTGTAGCGGAATAGTTACGTTCAGCGGGTGTTAGTGAACGGCTACAGTACGCAACAGGATGTTCTTGTCCATCTACAACCTGGGTTAAGGTACCTCCTAACCCGAAATCAGAAGCGTCACAGTGGACAGCAAAATCTTTCGAGAAGTCAGGACATACCAGAACCGGGGAAGTAGACAGTGCGAGTTTTAGGTCGTTGAACGCCTCGTCTGCCTCGGTCGTCCATTTGAAAGGGGGCGCGCTCTTACGGGTAGAAGTAAGAGCATTAAGGGGACCAGCTCTATGACTAAAATTTTTTATGAAACGCCTATAATAAGATGCAGTTCCCAAGAAACGTTTGACGTCTTTCCTGCAGGTGGGAATAGGAAAGTCTACTATAGCCTTAATTTTGTCAGGATCCGTGCGCAGACCATATTCGTCAACCACATGACCCAAGAATTTCAGCTGTCTCCTGAAGAACTGGCATTTACCCATGTTGACAGTAAGGTTGGCTAGTTTAAGTCTCTCCTTTACCCTACGTAGGAGCTGGAGGTGATCCTGGAAGGCCGTTGGGCCTTCAGGAGTAAGTAAAATTAAATCATCAACATATACGAACACCTTATTGTCAAACTCGGGCCCAAAGAGGCGGTCCATCAACCGCTGCTGCGTAGCTGGAGCTGCAGTAAGTCCAAAGCACATGACCTTAAAGTGAAACAAGCCTCTGCAGGGAATAGTAAAAGCAGTTTTCTCTCTGGACTCAATAGAGTCCAAAGGAACTTGGTAATATGAAGACTTAAGGTCAATAGAAGATAAGTACTTAGCGTTTTTGAGCTGGTCCAGAATATGGCTAATATAAGGCATAGGGTAAGCGTCATGCTTTGATATGGCGTTAAGTTTTCGGCTGTCCAAGCAGAAACGTGATGACCCATCTGATTTAACCGCTAAAGTAACGGGGTTGTTCCATGCACTTCCGCTAGGCTCCACAACATCATCCTTCAGCATTTGGTCTAGGTGTTTATTTAATTCTGCCAGTTTAGCGGGTGAGACTACATAATACCGTTGTTTAATAGGTGGGTGGTCACCGGTATCAATTTTATGACTCACTAAGTGTGTCCTACCTAGGCCTTTCTTTTCTGCGGAAATGTCATCAAATTGCTTTATGACGTCATTGACCAGCCTACGCTCAAGCTTAGATAAAGTTTCAAAATCATGTAAAGCACGGCTGCCTGACATAACTGTGTACACCTGATTATTATTTTTATATAAATGTCCGCTATCTTCTAACAATGATAAAATATCTGGCGCAATATTAAATTCCTTCCAGAAATTTAAGCCAAATAACAACTCTGTAGCAACTCCAGGGACGACGTAAAATTTAATAACACGAGTTTTATTCTCTATCGATACTGGTAAAAATAAATACCCAGTTACTCGTGAAGTAGAACCATTTGCAGTTTTTATAAAGTCTAAGTCCTCAGACTTATGTAAAGTAGCGAAATCTTTAAAATATTTGTATGCTTGCCCTCCCACAATGGAGATCTGTGATCCTGAATCCAGTAATCCTCTGAATTCCAAGCCAAAAATATTAATCTTCAGATAAGCTCTGGTATCATTATAGGTGGCGGTAGTAGTAGCGTGAACCGATGTAACCTTACCTTTATGCGTATGTATGTTACTAGCTTTATTTACATTATTATAGAATTCATTGTATTTCTGCCTTGATTGTTCAGAATTACAATGTTTATTATAAAAATATACTGTCTTATGCCATCGGTTCACTGCTTGGCGTTTTTTGGAATCTCTGCGGTTGAAGGTTTTGAAGAAGTGCACTTTGGACAATTATTTGCATTGAACCCCTTTTCTCCACAACGATAACAAATAAGTACCCAAGGCGCCTTGCAATACCTCAAGCTGTGGCCATTTTTACGACAGCGGACACAAAAAAGATTATTTTGTGTATTATTCACTGGCTGAATTGAAGAGACTTTTGGTGGAGCCTTGCTACTACTATTACCACTAGTATTTTTGTAACACAAATCGGGAGCCAGAGAAGAAGTGGTGACCCTAGGAGGTTCACTGAAATGCACCGATCGCTCCTTTGCACCTTCTAATAACCTACATTTTTTCTTTAAATCAGTCCAAGATTCCACTGGGGCTAGAGCAAGCTGAGTAGTATAAAAAGGTCTTATATTAAACATGATAATGTTCAATTTATCATCATCAGAGATTGGTTTTGATAATCGAGAAAAATAACTTTGCATAATGCTGAGATAATTCACAATGCTTTCATCGGGGCCCTGAGTACGACTTCTAATTTCCTGCATCAAGCGATGGTCATAATCAGATGGAAGATATTCCTCGAGAAGCAAGGTCTTCAGCTCAGACCAATTGTGAACGTCCGACTTTACTCCTCGATACCAGCACAGCGCTTCATCAGTAAAAAGTTCAGCCGCAGAACAGAAAAGCTTTGAATCTGAAAGGCCACGAGACAAGCATAATTCCTCGAGGCGTTGTAAGAAAGCTTTAATGCATGTCTTGCCATTGAAGCGTAAATTTAGTTTATGCACGGAGCAATCATTAGCTGTGTTGTGTGTAGTTGCAGTGGAGTGCTCAATAGGTTGTTCAGGTGCCAAGCTACTTTTAAAATTATGACAAATATTATCTATTTTAACAAGAATGCTATCTAATCTATTATTCAGAGAAGTAATTAAAGAAGTAAGATTATTATCATCATACTCCGATAAAGACAAGCGACCAATTCTGTGGAATAAGTGGTGTGCAAGAGTTTGAATTCTATTTAACACCTTAAGTGATGACGGTTTACTTGAAGTACTTGTGATAAGTTTCTCAAGATCATCTAATTTCTTTTGAATTACTTTTAATTCAATATTGACATCAAGATCACAAGTCAGTATTTCATCAGAAGGCAGATCTTTATTGAGAGTACGGATCTGTGCTCTCAGAGCCATCACCGTGTCAGCTGGTTTCGAACCCCTGATTTTCACCTCATATTCTAGTTCATCTTTGTTAAGTAAATTAAAACTAATTGGTCTTTGTTCCATTTTTGTAAAAATATACTACGCTCTATTCTATATGATAAGTTAATTTTACAATATTATTTATGTTATATACTCAAACTATGAACAAAAAATCTTAAAATATATTCACCTTTGCAACTGTAACTAAAATTTGTTTTTTATTTATACCTATCTGAACCAAACCTGCATAGAATTCTTATTTATCTTATAACTAGTGAGACCGGCAGACGTTCTCCTGTCCGATTCCAGCGCCACCTACTGGGTCCAGTTGTACTTTTAAACCTTCCCTGGACCTATTCAAATACACATAACATTTCGTAAGAATCGGTCGAGCCGTTTTTGAGTTTTCGCTTAACTAACACACAACGTTAAAAAAAAGAAAATTATTAAAGATACATACCGAGATGGATCAACACTATCTGAGCATTTGACCAGAATAATGGGCCATATAATACCACAAAACCTGCTGTATATTCGGGCGCCAAATTGTAATGCTTTTCCTTGCTAAATTGTAGTAATATAGGGAAATCTTAAAGTTGAAGGAAAAAAAAACAAACTTATTCCTTTAGTCCGATACAAAATGAAAAGCTTTATTCTGGTAGGTACATGGTTGTAATTCACTTATGCATAATGTTACTGAAGTTAACAAAATCCCTCAATGCAAAGCACTTAACTAAATTTTTATTTAATACAAGCCAAGGGCAGGATGGTTCAGGTTTGTTTGATCAATCTCGGCAGGTAAAAATCAGGTTCAAATTGGGTACAAAACTACAAAATGAGGGGCAATAAAGTACACGAACAAATAGTTATAGGTTTCCTTTTTTTTAAAAGAAATTAGTAGCCTTCCCCGGAGCGGTTGTTAGTGGGTCATACCTTCAATGCTAAGTTTCTGCGATCACGGGTCAGAGATATAATATTCCAATTTCTTAACTTATTCTCTGTTTCTAATATTATTTGTGTAATTCCACAGAATTCCTCCTTGATATTAGGTTATTAGGTAGGTTAGTTGCAGCGGAGCCCTACGGCCTCCGGGAACTGCCCTGGAGATTCATAGCACAGTGTTATGTTAAAAATATAATTAAATATGCCTATGATCTTGAGGTCAGTGGGTCTAACACTGAGTTCTGAAGGAATCCCAGTCAATACATTTGAACTTCATGTAATAAACATAGCAAATGAATTCTAAAACATAATTTTTAATAAATTGACAAATTGTCTTATTGGTTAGTTAATAAAAAGGACATATGGAGGGGAGAGCACCTATTTTGTGTATAATTATTGCTATTAATAAAAAGAAAACAGCTTAATTTGTGAGTTCTTTGCCAAAGAAGGATGTGAAACTTAATATTGTGAAAATTTAGAATTTAACATGAAATTCGCAAGTGTTACTCAATATATGCCTTAATCCCACTAAGATGCCGTTTACTATCAAGGTTTTTTTAATGAAATAGGGGATGAAAAAGGCGAATTTTGGAAATGTAATATGTTTGATTTAATAATCAATTTACCCACAAATAAAAATAAAATTAACAAAATCTGTTTTAAATCATGAAATATAATAAGTTAATTAGATACCTTAGTGTGGGCGGAGTATTATCTATTGATATAATTTATTTATTCAACTAATTCACCGAATCGCGCGCCGGCGATTATAAATATGATTGAGCTTTTACTCTTCAAGCTGAAAACAAAAATAACTCACTTTGTTAAATTCAGGGTGGCTTTTCGAATTAAATTCACACGGAAAACGAGAGAAATACCTACGAAATAAATATATAAAAACTTTATGATCTTCAAATCAATAACAAATTACTTCGATCGATGTCTCACAGACTAGTCATAACCTAGACGATAGACTAAACCAACGCTCCACTTGCGCGCAGATTTGCGTTTATGTGGAAGCGACGGAGCCGAGGTCCGTTTGCTGAATGTTAAGCGCCGTATTGGCGACGGAACCTCTCCTAAAACCAAATTCATTTCATAACACTCGTAAGACTCTTAACTTGCTTCAAGATGTGTCAAGTCAACATACGGATCTTTCGAAATTCTACAATACCTATGCAATAAGTATTTCCAGCTAAAGTTATGTTTAGTTGAAAAACAAAACGTAATGAAAAATTAACCTTAAACAAATTGTGAATGCTTTCCAAATTCTATTCGACGAAACTATAATTATATGATCTATAAGTTTAAGTGTATTTTATTAAAATATGTCTATAGAAATGATCAAAACAAACGGTCCAAATGTCAAATTCCGAATTTTGAGAAAATCAACCCACCTAAATGGAAGCACGGGATTTTGGGCGAAAAAAAACTATCTTTGGAAATAAGGCCAGGATAAACGCGAGATTTATTTTGTTTATGCAAAAAGTGAATAATGACCAAAGATAATTGCAAATGTCACTGACGTGACGTGAAACGACGTCGACGTTGACACTTGACATTGATATTGTGAAATTAATTGACAAAGTTATTGTAATTATGATTTTAGTTGTGAAATTTGTGTTAAAACTACAGTGAAACCAAAGTGTTTTTGCAAAATTAGTGTTTTATGAAATTTTAAGAAAAAACAGTGTTACAAGCCCTCCATATTAATTTCACTTATCATCTCTCGCAAAGATTTTAAAATGTATATGTTAATCCTAGTTTTTTAATCTCGGTTATAGACTTTTTTTAAAACTTGTGTGTAAATAGCTTTTTAGTCATGACGATTTGAATCACATCGCGTGTCCGGGGAAGTAGTAATTAAACTTTAAGAGCGTAATCTATGGACGAATTTATCGATGACAATTATGCCCCAAATGCTCTATTATCTGTAATTTGGAAAATCTCTCAATCTACAAACTTATCCGGAGCAGAGGGGTCCCTTTGTTCGGAACAACAACAACATCGGAATTAATCGTAGAGTGATAATTTTAGCATCGTTTTATGTAACAGTTTTATTAATTGTTATAGAATCCAAACAAAACATCTGTGTTTACGATATCTTAAAATAACAAAACATTTGAAAAAATGTGATGTTTTCTTGAAATAAATCAATCCTTACTCTCTCTAATGTATGGCGCATGTATACGTTTGCTACTTTTACTAATAGTTCATCTTGTTAGCTATAGAACTATTAACAAAGTGTTGCTTATCCGTATCAAGGTGAAGACTAAGTTGCTACTTGTCAAACTAAGAAAAAAGAATTAAAGTTCTTGCAATTCGGCGAGGAGGTAGCCAGAGCCTAGATTTGCGGTATCTCCGTCGATAAATTCGTTAATAGATCTTTAAAGTCTCATACTACTTACTTAAGCTCTTTGTTTTTGAAAAGTACTTCCGCGGACACTCTGTATAGCCTACGCGGTTACTTTATAACACCCCGGATAAATTAAGGGACGCTTCGGGACACGGTAGTCGCCAGTTGTCATGCCCCGGTTTGTAGTGTTATGTCCCGGTGTTCCCGTCAATAATTAATGTGTCCCGGTTTGGTAAGAAGATATATTTTGCACGAGTCGTAAGCGAGTGCGCAAGCGAATGGAAAAGGCAGAAACTCGGATAAATATGAATGGTCAAAGAAAAGTGACACTGAGAACGCAAACATTGATCACGAGAGATAATTGTAAGAAAATAGGCATGTTGATTTTTTGTTTGATTTTATTTAATTTCAATGATGATCTTACCAAAAATTAAACTTAAAAGTTCGGAACGAAAGTACAAGTCTGATTTTATTAATTATTTACTTAATTAAAGTTGTTTTATAATATTTATCAAGCTTTTGGATTGTTCATGGTTTACTTACCTATTTTACTCCAAATGTCCCGGTTGATGGTCTCGGCGGATGATACTGTACTGATTTAGTGCAGTATATTTTATTTTTTAAACGAGATAAAGAGATTACACATCGTTGTGTTTTTAAATATAAATTCGGTTATTTTCAATTCCTGTTGACACTGCGGCTCGGGCGCGTTCCACAAGGGCAGGGAGAACACCGGGGGGTTTTAGTGGGTCGGTCTGTTGAACTCTGCCGGGAGAGCCCCGCACACACGCTCGCCGTCTAGCCAACGGCGGGTACGGTGCGGTTGCGCATTTCCCCCCGAAAAAAAGGCTCGGACGCGTTGAACGAGTCACATTTTGATAGAGGTAAATAAGCACTTTAAATGTCACACCATTTTCAGCCTTTCTTTGGGGCATTTCGGCCGGTCAATCATTTATTAAGGGTTGCCGTCCGCCCAGGAAAAGCGTATCGAGGGCGCGAAGCGGAGCGTACCTTTTTAAATACGCACTCTGAAAATATTTGCATTGCTAATTCGGCCAGGTCCTTCTTGACGGCCGCGTGCAACGCGACGTCTGAAAGATTTGAATATTAATTTTTTTCCCTCGAATGAATTCTTAATTTGCTCTTACGTGTTTTAGAATTACATTACAGTAACAGGCGGAGTGATTATGAAAAATCGTTATCTATAGCCCATCACTGTGGTTCTTGTAGGGGTTGCAAATTTGTTGCGAATCTCACAAGAACCACATATACTAAGTGACTATTACCACTTATTATGGCGGTGGGCAGTACGCTCGTTTGCCAACTTAGTTGTATGTATAAAAAAAAGGTAGTAAAAATATCGGATACGTTTCTTTTGCGCTTTGTCAAAGTAACAAAAAACTGTTAAGAATAAAGTTATGGAGAAGCATGGGGTTCGTTACGTCACGAGTAGAAAATTTTGCTACGTATGTCACGATGTCATGTCAGACCATGCGCATGGGCGTCGGTGGCGCTGCGGACTCGGCACTGGCCTTCTAATGGGGTTGTCCGATGTTCAATGTGTTTTTCGTTTTTTGAATTTCATATTTTGAATAATTCTGTCCGACGCTTCTACGGCGAAGGAAGACATCTTGAGGCAACCTGCATACATTTGCGAAGATGTTTAAAGGTGTGTGTGTAGTCGACTAATCCGTACTGGGCCAGCGTGGTTGACTAAGGCCTAAAACCCTAATTTAGGGAAGGCTTGAGCCTCTTAGGAGAACGTATATGAGATGTGATGATGATGAAGTCATACTACATTTCAAATCAATATTATTCTTACATTAAAAAACGAAACTTTAAATAAAAAAAGATGGACATGTATCCATTAATGTATCCTTGCAGGTTCTGGATTACTTAAAAAGGAAAAATAATTATACATTTTTTTTGTAGTCTGCCAGATGGAAATTTAAAAAAAAGTGCGCTTCCCGTTTTAATAATTTTTCCATACTTCCGTGTTGCTCTACGAGATTGCTCAATTAGTTAAGAGGTTAAACAGTAGGACATAATTTGCACTATCGAATATTATTGCTCTGAAGCTCAACAATTTTTTTCTCAACTTAGTTGATTAATAAGTCATCCTGTTACAGTCTATGTAGTTAAGCAGTGGGGAAGAAGGGAATTTTTTATACATGAAATATCATGATGGAGTTTAGATCATAAAGGTCTTAATTAATAATTTATTAATTGATTAATGTGTATGATTATCAAACGAAATTGATTCTTGTATTATGCATTCATTTCTAAGTTAAAAAGCTTAAAAATAATTTAAAAATGTCTAGTCGTAAGGCGATGTATACGAAAGGATGGTAAGACCAAAATAGGTGAACCTCGAAATGATAAGACTAATTTAGTGAACTGATGATTTATATCAAACATTACAAGACCTATCTCCGCCCGCTGAATTCTCGTCCGCGTCCAAAATTTGCAGTTTCAAAATAATTATCAGGCTTCTCTAAATATCCACCAGATCGCGGTGTCATCATAAATCATCCTTTTCACGCGCATTTCACTGTAATTCATTACAGTTTCAATGGGAAGGAATAGATGGTTCATGTGCCAAAATATGTATCTATAGGCGCTATCTCGTTTCCTTTACTTGGAGACTCTGAATCTTGAATCAATCAAATTCTATTAATGGTATTGTTTGATGAATGTATAGCTCTTTTGTAAACAAACTGGCTTTCTTTTTCCACGTGAGAACTTTATATTTTTCGGCAGTACAAATCCTTAAGACGAAGCATTGAAAATAGTTCCATTGTTTTAGACGTAATTATAGAACTAACTTCAACCCCTATTTCACTCCTTTGAGAGTGAAATCCTTAACAAAGCTAAAATCTGTGTTTACTCTTTCTATTTATTAGCCCAAATAAATATGTTCACGCTTTTAGCTCCTATAAAACTAAATTCCATACAAACTTTAAACCTTTTTTTATCCCAAAAGGGGTTGAATTTCTAAAAACTCTTTCTAAGTGAATATTAGCATTATAAAGGGAACCTGCTGGCCAAATTTCATAAGGTAGCTTTAATAGTTTAGGGTCGGCGCTGATGGTTCAGTCAGTCAGTCAGTCAGGGTGTATAATGCAATTAACATTATAATAATAATTATTCTCCTTTTCTGTGTAAATTTTGATGAGTGACTGACTGAGATGTCAACATAGAGCCCAAACTACAGCAGCTAGAAGCATTAAATTCAGCACATGGGTACGTTGGCAGGTGCTGATTTGTAGCAAACTTATTCATACACATGCAGCTATGCTAATTTGTAGCAAATTACAGTTGCTAATAGCTCTTTTAAAAAAACGAGTACTGACTATGTCTTTCGCACATTTCCAGTATTGACAGAGTTAGATGGGTCATTGTTAGGGGCGGCGCCAACCCTTTGTTTTTGTATTGAAATTGTAAAGGCCTTAGTCTTTCTTGGTCCAATCTTTCCTTCTATGGAACGCTCTCCCTCTGGATGTCAGAAAGTCTTCTAGCAAACTAAAAATAGGTTGCGGTCACTTTTACAGGAATTTTTTTTATCTGTGTCTGAGGCTTACGACTGCTTTCAGTAAAGCTTAGTAAGTAATGTTGCTCAAATCTTGGTTTTGGTACGCCTACCCCTGAATTCTCTGCATTGCCCAAAGGTTGACTGGCAGATAATGCCACAGGCCAGTCCGTCTTTGTACACAATCGTACATAATGAATAAATAAATAAATGAAGGCCCGTTCTTATTGAATAAAATGGACTTAATATTGATTACGAGGACTAAAAGCAATGCAGTAAAATTTTGCGCTACTCGTTTGTTCAAAAAACGGACTATAGACTAAGATAGCATTTTTTTCAAGAGAAACATGCTTACATGCTATTACCATACTATTATTTAATGTGTTTATCTATACCTTTACCCTCACGAATGCATTGTTAGGTTAACCAAACAAGCATTATATCTCCTCTGTTTACACTACAATTGTCAATGCCGGCATATTGAATATCGTGTCAAGTGTTTGCTTACTATTGCTATATTGAACTGAACAATGTCGTGTATGTGGCATTAAGGATACTTAGGGCTCAGACATGGCAATATCACGGTCGAGTAACTTCGAATCTTCTTCGACTTACGCAGTCACGAGTCTCTAATTTTTAGGATTGCTTTATTCTTAATCAATTTCCTTAAGGTAAGGAGTGCCACTGACTGCCTGCCTCAAGTTTTTGATTTTAAGGTGGTACAGTCAGCGTCAACATGATCTAAGCGTTCAAACCTTCCAAAAGTAGGTATCTAGAGATTTGACAAAAATCAACCTTATCTCAAGACGTAGAGATGCATTTTCATTTGTTGTTTGAGAACAAATGACAACAAAAGATAGTACACCTTAAAGTATTTGTGTTAAGAGTGATTTTTGCCAAATCTTTAGATACTTTTGTTTTGTTTGAATGCTTAGATCATTTTGACGCTGACTGTACGTCAAATAAATCAAAGGGGCGTCGGTGGCGCTATGGTCTCGGCACTGGCCTTCTAATTGGGAGGTCCGCGACTCGATCTTGTAATGTACAGCCGGCTTCAAAAGTAGATAACCATTTTAGCAGATTTAGTACCATGTCACACCAACTATTCCTTTTATTTAGTATGGTTACACCTATATTGCATTGTTAATAGTTGGTGTGACATGGTACTAAAATGATTATCTACTTTTGAAGCCGAACTGTCCCAATGTGTTTTTAGTTTTTTGAATGTCCTAAGTACATTTATTTTATCCGACGCTCTTGCGTCGGATAAAATAATATACATCGGAGAAGAAATTCAAAGGTAAATGTGAAGTCGATCAATTCGCACTGGACCAGCATGTTTGACTAAGGCCTAAACACCCTAACTCAGGGTAGGCTCGAGCCCCTTGGTACGTGTAGGAGCTGTGATGATGAATCAAAATTGGGCAAATTTAAAAAATCAAGGGACATATTTTACCGCTATGCTAGGTTTTCATGATATTTAGTTTATTATAATTTTCGAAATTTCTGTACTTATAACAATGGCAAGACTGTGGCTTTGAAATGTAAAAATCTTTTTGTTCGGAGTTTTTTAATGAAAGAAAGAATTTATTGATTATGCTCAAATGTACAATTTAGTTGATGCCTGACTCCTGAACATGTGCGTGTGGTGTGAGAGCTCTTTTTTTAAAAGTTATAATATTTTTACGAAATCAAGGAAGAATTTAGGAAATAATTGTGAAAACAACATGGTGAAGATAAAAAAATTGTGAAATCAATAGGGAGAAAGTTCTGGTCGATTAACTGGAACACTCACTCTGCCAACCAGAGAAAATACGTAACTCCGGTCTCAAAATATATTAGATATAAATGTTCAACATTTTTATGTGGAATAATTGTGTTGAATTTGTGAAATCTATTCACAAATATTCAAAAGATTTTAACGGTTTATAAGGATTTGGCAAAGGTTTATTTGGAACACTCAGTTCTCTTATGGTGCAGACGGAGTGTTCCTAAACTTATCAACTTTGGCTAAATAAATCGTTAATATTCTTACTCTGTTTTACGAGTATAACGCAGAGTCAATTTGTGAAACAAAAACCTTAACGTAAAACATAATAGTTAGAGAATAAATGAAAAAAAAACTTTCTTTTCAACATCCCGTGCGAGAGCTCCGTATTTTAGATTTTATTTACATAACCTGAACTTAAATACAAACGGAGGCCACATCAGAAATTGTGAAAATGTTGTCACTAAAGTTTTGACACGTTTTTTATTTCTGAGATTGTTTAATTTAAACAATAATCAACATTATTACATTTCTATGTGAGAAATTTGTTTAGGGTGACCATGCATACATCAAATAAAATATTGTTGTTTGTACTTTTTAATTTTTTTATATTATTTATGCCTAAGGTGGTACATGCTCGCCTAAAAGATGCTTTTTTATTTACATATGTTCAGATTATACTGATCCGGGAAAACAGATTCAAATTCAATATTCTTTATTCAATTGGGATTTTACAATCACTTTTGAACGTCAAAGAAGCTACGCCATTGGTTCACAAGTCTACGGCGGGAGACATTGTACTAGAAAGAACCAGCAACCGCTTTTTTTTTCTCCCTGTATTGTTACATAGTCGTCAATTGGAAGCTGAATTCAAAGTAAAAGATTGAGTTCAACTTCCATTACAAGATTAGATGTGTCAGTGTACATTATACATTTAAATATCTATAAATTAAGTCTACAATTAAGACCAAGCATTGACATCATTCAGATAATCATTGACTTTATAATATCCTTTACTCATTAGTCTTTTTTACATGCGCTTTAAACTTATGAAAAGGTAAATTAGTAACACTGTCTGTGGAACTTTGTTGTAAAAAAATATACATTTCCCCATAAATGAGCCTCTAGTTTTTTTTGAGCTTGTACGTTGAAACGGCAAGTTTATTTTTATTTCTTGTATTTAAGTTATGAAACTTAAAATTGGTATCAAATGTGTTATAATTTTTAAGACCTGTCAAGAGCGAAGCGGTGGGTCCACGAGTAAAGTTAAAATTACTCGTGGGCCCACCAGTGGGTCATCGCAGTGGGGCCACGAGTCCGGTGGGCATAAATCAAATTTTCATAAATATACTGTCCTGCTAAAGTCAAAAATGTGTCCGACAAAAAAATGGTCACCCTATGCATTTCTCGCTTAGAAATGTAATAAAGTTGATTATTGTTAAAATTAAACAAGCTCTGAAATAAAAAATGAGTCAAAATTTTAGTGACAACATTTTCACAATTTCTGATGTGGCCTCCGTTTGTATTTAAGTTCGGGTTATGTAAATAATATCTAAAATACGGAGCTCTCGCACGGGATGTTGTAAAGAAAGTATATTTTTAATTTTATCTCTAACTATTATGTTTTACGTCAAGGTTTTTGTTTCACAAATTGACTCTGCGTTATACTCTTAAAACAGAGTAAGAATATTAACGATTTATTTAGCCAAAGTTAGTAAGTTTTGGAACACTCCGTCTGCACCATAAGAGAATTGAGTGTTCCAAATAAACCTTTGCCAAATCCTAATAAACCGTTAAAATCTTTTGAATATTTGTGAATAGGTTTCACAAATTCAACACAATTATTCCACATAAAAATGTTGAACATTTATATCTAATATATTTTGAGACCGGAGTTACGTATTTTCTCTGGTTGACAGAGTGAGTGTTCCAATTAATCGACCAGAACTTTCTCCCTATTGATTTCACAATTTTTTTATCTTCACCATGTTGTTTTCACAATTATTTCCTAAATTCTTCCTTGATTTCGTAAAAATATTATAACTTTTAAAAAAAGAGCTCTCACACCACACGCACATCTCCTGAACTAGTGTGAACTGTAGTTCGTTGAAAACTACGGTTTTAGCTAATAAAATTAGTGTTATTCGGCTTTGAAATGTTGGCAATTCAAACAATATAACAACAATGAAATTGCTCTTTGTGCACCTTAATCTCATATTTTAGTACCTGATATATAGGCCTATAGGTACATAGTTTGAGGGCTATATATTTATGTAGCCCCTTTGGAAATAAATTTGATGACAATAATGCTCAAAAAATAAGAGTTTTTATTGATATTGTTTGAAATATTTACCGGAAGGTAATCATCATAATTATTCTTAAGGGAATTACATAATTTAATTTGTTTTCCCGGTCTCTCAAGCAATCGACGGTGGGGTAATCAGAACACTCCACAGAAGAGGAGTCCAGCCCCCCTAGCACGTCCACCAAAACACGATATGATAAAGTGATTTATCACGGTGAACTGTCAAAATACTAAAGGGTTTCGTCGTATTTTGATAGTTTACCGCGATAAATCGCTTTATCATATCGTGTTTTGGTGGACGTGCTACGGGGGCTGAGTGAGACAGTTCTGTTGAAGGTCAAGACGACAAAGAACATGGCGTTATTGGGCAACATCGCCCGTTGTAGACTCGCAATCGAATCAAAGATGAACCTATAAAAAAGTGTCTTATTAAATGGAGAAATACACTTTTTATATGAGTAACTGTTCCAATCACTCTGACTGGCAGTTCTAACATATTATTACAAAATTGACATATTATTGCGAAATGCTTTTATAAAAGAGGAGACCTTCCGAGTTTCTTGCCATTTTTTTTTCATTTTATTGTATTTGCATACATCTTAATAATGGTTGGGGTGTACGTAATTGCCCCCTTGTATGTATAGAGGTACATACATACCTACTAGGATTAAATGGTAATTTTTAAATTTATTACATAATTAGAATCATGGTTAATATTTTCGTGTTTTTTTGTGACGTCAAGCCTGCAAAGGTCTATATGGAATAAAGATTTTCGAGTTTGAGTATGTTGTTAGGTTTATGGTATAAAAACATCGACAGATTCTCTCAACAACACCAGAATCAACCCCCCTGGCTGGATGCGAGCCCGAAATGTCTCGTCAGAGCGTTGGCGTCAAGCCTTGGAGCGTTGTGATTAATTTGTGAACTGTTAATTAATTTCCGCTTACGCTGTGTTTCACGATTCCCATTTACTTTGTATCTCGCGTATTGTTGTTGGATACACAGATGTGGCGCCGCATTCCTCTGTTGGAGCAGCGCCTGTAATGCAGGACGGAATGGGATGTAAATGAAAGCGAAAGGGGCTATTTCGTAACTCAATTTATAACGGCAAGTGATTAACGTGCTGGATCATATTGAAATTGAGCTTGGTGGCGTATTGGCGCTCAGTAAACAATTGATAAAGTTAAGCAACGTTGGCTGTGGTCATTCCTATGATGGGTGACTAAAATACGAAACATCTCAAGCTCCTCCGCGCTTCGGAAGACACGTTAAACAGTGGGTCCTGCGCCCGATGTCGCCCCGGTCGTGTCGGCTAACCGTCCCATCGGACTAGGCGAGTGAAGGAATAGAGAGTGCACTTGCGTCTGCGCAGTCACTCGTGCACTATAATGTCTCCTGCGCAGATGGCTAGTCTCTGTTGAGATTGGCTGCCGTGACCAAATATCGGTAAGGAGGACATTATTATTATCATAGGTATTAAAATATCGTGCCAAGGCAGGAGAGACGCAATATCAGAGACATGACCGATCTACTATTTTACCGGAGAGAGACTCTGTACCAGGGTCGCTTGCTTGGGCACCTCCGTTATACCCATTTCTGCTGTAAAGCAGCAGTGCTTGCATTGCTGTGTTCCGGGTTTGAAGGTTAAGGGTATGACAGTGAAATTACTGGGCACCGTGAATTTACATCTTATTTCAGAAAAGGATTGCGTAATTTAAGGCCCCGGTGAAACATTATTTAGGCGCATAACACATTGCACCGGACACCGCTCCGGTGTGCGGTGCTGCGGTTTTTAATTTTGACTGGAGAATCTTAATTTGTATACAAAAACCGCAGGGTATAACACACTCGCACCGCATCACCGTGCGGTTGTGCGGCGCGCGCGACGGCACCGCACTCCCGGACGGTGATGCGGTGCGGTCCGCGGGGTATGCCACACTGTGCCGCAGTATCGTACGGATTTTTGCGTAGAAAGGACGTGCATACGCTTAATAGATCTTAAGGCGCATAACACATTGCACCGGACACCGCTGCGGTGTACGGAGGGACGAAAACCGCATGCGGCTGCGTCAGCACGGAACCGTGCCACCGTACGGTTTGCTCCGTATCACCGTCCGGAGCTGCGGTGCACGACGCCCCGCATCGCCGCATTATCTATGTCGAGATCTATTACGCGTATGCACGTCCTTTCTACGCAAAAATCCGTACGATACTGCGGCACAGTGTAGCATACCCCGCGGACCGCACCGCATCACCATCCGGGAGTGCGGTGCCGTCGCGCGCGCCGCACAACCGCACGGTGATGCGGTGCGAGTGTGTTATACCCTGCGGTTTTTGTATGCAAATTAAGATTCTCCAGTCAAAATTAAAAACCGCAGCACCGCACACCGGAGCGGTGTCCGGTGCAATGTGTTATGCGCCTAACATAGATAATGCGGTGATGCGGGGCGTCGTCGTTCCCCGCAGCTCCGGACGGTGATACGGAGCAAACCGTACGGTGGCACGGTTCCGTGCCGCCGCAGCCTTATGCGGTTTTCATCCCTCCGTACACCGCAGCGGTGTCCGGTGCAATGTGTTATGCGCCAAGCTTTAAATACGAACAATTTTCAATTTGGCGGACTTAGCGACAATCATCACTCTACCAGTCAACCATTGGGCCGAGCAGAGAAATAGGTTGCGGCATTCATTAACCTTTTTTAAGAAATAGCCAAATAAAACCACAAGCAATACACACATTGTACTAATGCTAGTATAAAAAATAAATACTTACAGTATGTGATGACGATGATGAATAAAATGTATAAGAGATCTTGTAAAGAAAACAAAAAAAAAACATTAATTTGTCAATTAAACTCGAACTTTCGAAGAGGTGTTTGGAAGGGTAGTCCATATTCTTTTTTTTTTTTTTTTTTTTTTTTTTATCGAGGGGAATGCATTTGCGCACTTCCGTGCCCCTTGGGTAAGGGCAAGGGTGTGTGGGACTACACGGCACGAGGCCGCGACTACCCACTAAACCCCTCGGGAACACCTCTCCGGCTATAAGAGAAGCGACTACGTGCATGCGCAGGGCGCTGGCACGCGTAAGTCGCTTGGCCTGGCCCGTAATAAATACGGGCCTCCCCTCTCCACCAGAGGCATGGGACCAGCTAGTGTCCCCTAGCTGCTTCCATAGTCGTAGGGGTCGAGTGCAATGCAGGCGACACAGTACCCAACCATGTCGCCCGCCGACCCCCACTAGGACGGCGGAACTAGGGCATTGTAAGCCCTCCGTCGCCGGCCTACCCTCCGACGTCTCATCGCACTAGCGAGGGGATCGAGCTCACGCTCTCGCTCGTGACGCTCCTTCGCTTCCATCACTTCTTTGCAGAAGTGGGAAGCGGCATCCCAGGCTGCCCGCTCGGTGAGCATAGCTCTAACCAGGTCAGGCAGCGTGAGGTCTTCTCCTCCAATAACAGACAAAAGATCACCGCGCTGAACTGTCCACGCAGGGCAATATGCCAATGTGTGCAGCGCGGTGTCTTCGTCCGCCCCGCAGTGATGGCAACGGGTGTCTTCCTCCCTCCTAGCGACTCTGTGCAGGTATCTGCCGAAGCAGCCATGCCCCGACAGCACCTGCACGAGGTGAAAGCTTAAAGTGTCATGTTGCCTAGACACCCATTCGCGAAGGACTAGATGTAGGGCATCGTTTGTCCAGCGGCCATACTCGGCCTGCTGGAGCCTCAGAGGCCAGGAGAAGCTCAAAATTCGGTTTCGGGCATCCTCCCGCCAACTTTGTACTTCAATAGGCATAGGCCTTTCGCCTCTAAGGCGGGCCTCGCTCCTTCTCTCATACACCTCTGTGAGAATCTGCGCCTCTATGTCCCACGGAGGCATACATGCCATAGCACAGGCCGTCTCGGTTGAGATGGTCCGGTATCCTCGGATGGCTCTTATCGCTACAATACGCTGCGGGCGGCGCAGTCGAGCGACATTGCGCGAACTTAGGGCGTCCGACCACACCGGAGCACCGTAAAGAGCCATAGACGCCACGACTCCGGCGTATAGGCGACGACATACAGCATCCGGACCTCCAACGTTTGGCAATAATCTGCCAAGCGCCGATGCTGTTGAAACGAGTTTGGGGGTGAGACGTGAAAAGTGCTCACTGAAATCCCACTTCCGGTCCAGTATTAGGCCCAGGTACTTGAGGTGGGCTGTGAGAGACACTCGAGTCCTATTAATAATTAAATATGCTCCCGGTGGAGGACGGTTACGAGGACCATGGAAAGCAAGGGCTTCCGTCTTGTCCAGTGCCACCGAGAGACCCAGGCTCTCAATCCGAGTCACAACTTGGGCGACTCCAGCCGTAGCCAGGAGGGACGCCTCCCTATAACTTTTCCCACGGGCTGTAACCAGTGTGTCATCAGCGTAACACACAACGCTTAACCCGCGGAGCAAGTTTCCTCGCAGAACGTAGTTGTACCCGATGTTCCACAAGAGGGGACCAAGCACTGACTCCTGTGGAACACCGAGCTCCATAGGTTTTCTAACAACCTGCCCATTACTATCCGTGTAAATGACGCTCCGTTCTCTAAAATAGTCTGCAATGACGCGCTGCAGATACAGGGGAACCCCATGAAATTTAAGTGCCTCTAGGACACATTGTGGGGGAGAGTGTTGAAAGCATTCGCAATATCTAGTGAAACTGCTATCAAAACGCCTCCTCTGGTGATGACCTCATTGGAGAGGGATTTTACTGAACACAGCGCGTCAATTGTAGACCTCCCTTCTCTAAAGCCAAATTGGTTCTCTGCCAAGTCCGGCCCAACGGAGCGTAGATGATCATTTACGCGAACAGCGATGATGCGCTCAAAGATTTTTGCTGTTTCGTTTAAAACAACTATGGGCCGGTAGCCTGACGGAGAGTCCGCCGGCTTGCCTTCCTTTTTTAGCAGAACAAGTCGTCCCGTTTTCCAATCCATTGGAAATCTACCCGAGGATAGGCAGTTGTTCATGAGTTCCCTGAATCGCGACTTTAGTGTGTGTAAAGCTGCTATTAGCGCACGACCAGGGACTCCGTCTGGTCCAGGGGCAGTTTTTTTCAACCTCAGGCGATCCAAAGCTGCTTCGTACTCTCTATCCGTGGTGGAAGGTACAGAGGGTAGGTCTGACACCTCCCGAGAAGGGAACATTCGGGGAGGCACAAACTCCGAAGAGCGCCGCGGAAAGAGAGTATTTATTACTTGGTCGAGAAATTCAGGCTGAAGAGACTCCGTCAACGGGGGGGCAAATGTCCGAAGCTTATTTCGGACCATACGATATGGTCATCCCCACACGTCTCAGCCCCTCTAGCAGCTCCGTCCAGGCTCTATTTTTCGCCTCTTTGATAGCAATTTGTAGAGCCCTTTTAGATGTTTTGTAGGACTCTAGCAAATTGCTCTCAGTCTCAGCATCTCTAGTGCGTCTTTTACGGTAGCGAGCGTGTAGTCGCTTGGCTCTAGTGGAAGCCTTCCGCATGTCTGATAACTCACCCGACCACCAGTATAAGTACTTTTGGGGAGGTCGACGTCTCACACGGGGCATGGCGGCATCACAAATCTTAGTGAGCGCATCTCGTAACCAGCCGGCGTCAGCATCAACATTCCCAAACGCCAAAGAATCCGCAAACCACGCCTGCACAAGTGCAGACTCTTCTGCAAGATCTTTGTTCATTCGGGAAATAGCCCATCGAGGAAAGAACGAATCTATACGTCCCATTTGATTTGTCAATACAGTGGTACGTGTGGAGACACTGAACTGAATGTACAGATGATCAGACAGCGTCTCCACATCTTCCAGAACCCTCCAGTCCGTGATTCTACATTCGACAGTAGGCGATGCGAACGATAGATCCACGATAGACCCACCCTGTTGTCGAACACAAGTATTTGTAGAGCCGCGGTTCAATAGAGAGAGGCCGGATATAACAGCCCACTCATCGACTAACTCACCTCTCTGATTAGTAGATGGAGATCCCCACGATTCCGATTTTGCGTTAAAAGTGGTGGAGTTCCGCTGGATTGCGGCCCCCAGCTCGTCGATGAAGCCCTCGTATTCGGAAAATGGTCGATTTGGGGAGAAGTAAACTCCAATTAGAGTCATCTCTCCCAAACTTACGACGACAAAACCGTGACCCCTTTCGACGCAGCGAAGGGGAAGCGGGTAAAGTTGCGGCGACGAGACAACGGCGACAGTGTCATCTAAGTCCGAGGTCCAATTAGATCGAGATGGAACCGAATACGGTTCTGAAATAACTCCAACATCAATGGACCACTGCGCCATAGACTGCAGGAAGAGGTCTTGAGCTGCGGCGCAATGGTTTAGATTTCCCTGAAGGTAATGTTTTGGAATCCTGTCAGTCATTACGTCTGCATAGGTTCCTGCTCGCCCCTTTCAGGGCGATCCTTTTGGGAAACAGCTTGAATCGTAGATAAAGCTTTCCCTCTGCGCTTGGGTGGATTACAATTTTTTCCACCCATAACATGATTAGCCGCCTTTTTAGTGCCCGAGCAAATAGCGCAGTTTGGGACAGCATTACAACTGGAAGCCCTGTGGCCGTCTTTCCCACAGCGGAAGCAGAGTCCACTATGGTCGGCAGCAGCAGGGCACATAGCTCTGGTATGTCCGAGCTCAAAACACTTGAAGCATCGCATTGGTCTCGGTTCAAGTGTTTTAATACTAGCCGAGGACCAACCGATAAGCAATCTGCCAGAATTTACCTCTTTGGCTGCAGAGATCGGGCACTTAACCCATACGATTCCTAGAGAGTAGGGACTCTGGCGAATTTCACCCACCCTAACCATCTCCGGAGAGCAACCGCCTTTTTTAGAAATTGCGTCCCTCACGTCCTCCTTAGTGACGGAGTCATCCAGGCCAGAGATGCGTAGGTCGACGCATTTGAACGGCCTGGAGACATTGACAGACTCCGGGAGGATATTTTTTAATTTGGTGGCGAGTTGATCAGCCTTTTCAGATGGGGTCTCCTTGGGGAGCTCAATCAATCGAGCTCCGGTAGCCGTTCCCCTAAAACGAAGGTCATCAACACCAATTTCATCCCACTTAATACGTTCCCTAGCCAGCTGGATGACACTAGAGTATGTTACGTCCTCTTGAGCATCGGGTTTTATTGTCAGAACCACCGCAGGATTGCGAGGTGCCTTCAAAGCCCTCTTTATTTTCGCCTTGGCCTTCTTCTTCTCTTTTGCCTTGGTATTTGCAACTGTAGGAGCAGCTGTCTCAGCCTCCCGGGTCTGAGCTTGCTCCTTATTTTTCTGTTTTCTGGCTTTGCGTCCCAAAACCTCAATCCAGTTTCCAGGACAATCTTTGGCAGCCTGAGGCTCGCTCTGGGGCACAGGTGTTGGAGCGGTGACACTCTTATCTCTCGCCTTGTCTTTCCCTTTGCCTTTATTATCGTCAGTAGTGCCTCCCTTTGATATCGAGGAGATAGAGGCCGGTGTGTTCTTTCCTTTTTTCCCTTTCGATAATATACTATCCTTCTTTTTCTTGCCCACCGCAAGAGTAGGGCGGAGCGTGGGAGCAGGTAGTAGCCTGTTCTAGATGCCATCAAACCTGGCATTGACCAGTTTACCAATCTGCAACATAGCCTCTCTAAGCCACTCATCTTTCTCTGTTGGAGAGGTGAATTGAGGGCGTCCGGTAGAAGGAACCACAGCTGGGGACCCGTTCCGCAAAGTATTAGTCTCCACATCAGAAGTCAGAGGAGCAGAATCCCGAGGCGTGTCCCTCTCAACTACTGGAGAAGGTCGCCGAGGTTGAGACGATTTCTCTGTACGAAGGGATTCCATCTCACTTGTCAAGCTCGTTACCTTCTTGCTAAGTTCCGCAAGTTCGCGTTTTAACACCACGTTTTCGGCTCTCAAGGCACGTGTTTCCTCGGAGATAGTCTTCTGCGCGACCTCACTGAAGCAATCCCGAATTGATTGTGCCGCCTTCTTAAGAGCTTTTTGATACGTCCCGCTAAGGTGAGAGGACTTGCGAGCCACGTCCAAAATTACTTGGCAGTCGGTGTTCACTACCTCTTCCAGATCAATTGCAGTTTTTTCTGCTGGACCGGTAGGGGGAGTATATCCTGCCATAGCTCGGGTTTCAAAGTATTTAGCCCGGGTCTCGTATGCCTTTTTCTCCATTAGCGCAACCTCGTGATCTAGGCGGGCTTGCTCCTCCAGCTTCTTAGCCGCCGCGTAATCCCGCTTGGCCTGCGCTAGACCCACATACTCACCAGTCGTAGGGGGACGCCCACGACCACGTTTGTTGCCAGCAGTCTGCGATGGCACGGCTGTAACCGACCTTACAGCACCAGAATCCGAGTTCGATGCTTTTTTTCTTTTCGCCTTCTTCCGGCGCTGTACAGAAGCACCGTTAGTACCGTCGGTTAATTCTCCGGTCGTCATCTTCGAGGAATCAGTACAAGACACCATCGACTGCACTGAGCTACCTGACGAATCGGAGTCGACCATTCTTCTTTTGTGACCCTTTTCGGGTACATCCGTTAGATCGATAAGATCGATCCTGGAACCACTATTGGACGAAAGTGCATCCGCCACTTCCGTCCTCTTATCAACTACCTTAGGACTAGTTCTACCACTAACCTTAGATTTATCCTTAGAGCTAGACTTTAAACTACTTTCTACAATATTTACACTCCCACTCGCCTCGGTTACATTGTCAACCACCGGCCCGGACACCGGTGGAGGCCCGCTCCTAACGGGTTCGCATTGAGAACATTCAGTCGTATCAGTCGCATCGAGAAGAGTGGATTTCGGGTCGCACGGCACCAGATACGCCCGGCTGCCCGCAGCCGCCTTGCGCGGTCCTACGGGGGGGACTGGAACCCCCTGGTGTGTTTGTTTTTGATGCCCGGAATCCATTGGTCGCTTTGCAGGGTAAGCTCCCTAGGGTGGCCGTTTGGGACTGGATTCCCTCCAGCCACTCATCTCATCGACACGGACCATACCTTGAGATTAGGGTAATTTTTTATTGTGGTTTTCTTCCACGCAGTCCGACGCTCAGTACGCCGGACCCCCGGTTCCGCTCAGTGCGGGTAACGAGTTGCCCGACGGCGAACCCCATTGGATCCACCGCCGCGCCGATGAGCCGAAGCTCAAAGGGTGTCGTGCACGACACTCTCCACAAATGGCGTAACACGCCAATGGCGAACAAACGCACCCACACTTCCACTTGAAGTGGCTTCCAGAATAAATCCGGACCGTAAGCGGGTCACTGGGTGACAGTGATATCCCCTTCTTAGAACAAGAAGGGGAAACTTCACCACATACCGCGTGAAGCGGTTGGCCGCACGAAGAGGCCCACCGAGTTGCACTCGGTCATCCCACGCCCCCCTCCACAGGGGCAACTCGTCAGACTATTAGCCCGCGGCAGAGACTCTGCCGGGTTGCCCAGGGTGCACCACGAGGAGGTTGTCTGACATCGCACCCCGTAGTCCATATTCCTGGACAGGCATTCCACAACCTATAACCCTCGTGTACTGTGTGTATACATTAAGACGACTCATTAATTAATAACAATCAATTTGAGCAACATTATTTCTACCTCATTTGTTGTTTAGAAGTACCAAAATGGCGGATTTTAGCAAGGTTCTAATTTTAATCGGGATGATTTTAGTCGCCGCTTAATAATAGTCAGTTTAGGATGTTAACGCGTAAAAATCTCACGTCTGAAATAGCGTTTGAACGGCTAACTCTGTCAGAACACCAAGATAGAACTGTGACAAGGAATCCCCGGCCGGAGTTTGTCACTGGCTGATTTGATGGTAGGGTAGATTAGCCTGTTTTCGACCAATTAGTGGAGTTGCCAACTTTGGGAATAAAAATATGTGTGTTCTGACATGTATTTTGTATCAAAATAAATTGTGGTAACTCTTCATATAGTCTATTTTTAATAATTATATATTTTATAATAGTCAAATTAACAGTTTTTTATTATTAAATCCAAGCGTTAAATTGCCGATTTTACCAGTTTTCGACCAAAAGTTCTAGTTTTCGTCCATCTGTTGACCAGTTTTCGACCAATTCATTAAGAAAGATTTTTATGAATAAAAGTATGATAGAATATATATATTTTTTTAAATTAAAATACTAAAATAATCAGCTTTTAATATTTATTAAAGCTGTGTCTATTTGAACCCGGGTCCTAAACATCATCATCGACCTACACTCGTCCACTGCTGGACATAGGTCTCCCCTAATGCACGCCACCGCTCCCGATCTTGGGTTACTCTCATCCAGCCCACTCCAGCCAGCCTACGTATATTGTCATCCCATCTTGTCGCAGGGCGTCCCACACTACGTTTTCCGAGTCGCGGTCTCCACTCAAGCACCTTACGACTCCAACGGCCGTCAATTAGGCCAGCCCATTGCCACTTCAGTTTACTAATTCGGTGGGCTATGTCGGTGACTTTGGTTCTCTGACGGATCACATCATTTCTGATACGGTCTTTTAGAGATACTCCGAGCATAGCCCTTTCCATAGCACGCTTAGCGACTTTAAATTGGTGGACTAGTCGAGCCGTGAGTGTCCGCGTCTCGGCACCGTATGTCATGACTGGGAGGACGCACTGGTCGAAGACTTTCGACTAAAGACACTGAGAAATGGGTGACGAGAAGACATGTCGAAGCTTACGAAATGCTGCCCAGCCCAGCCGAATTCTTCTGTTGGCTTCCCTCTCGAAGTTGTTTCTGCCTAGTTGAAGAGTTTGCCCTAGGTACACATATTCCTGTACAACTTCGAGAGATACTCCATTTACTACGACCTGTCCCAGATCAACGAGCTCGTTGAACATGACCTTGGTTTTATCCAAGTTTATTCGGAGACCGATGCGTTCGGAAGACTCAACCAGGCTGTTCACCATCTCTTGTAAGTCTTGCAGGGTTTCAGCCATAATGACGATATCGTCCGCGAATCGTAAGTGTGAGATGCACTCGCCATTTATATTAATGCCACGTCCTGTCCAGTTGAGCGTTCCGAATACATCCTGCAGCGCAGCGGAGAAGAGTTTCGGTGATATTACATCCCCGGCCTCACACCACGTCACAGGAGGAAAGGCTCAGTTTGGCCATTCTGGACAACGACGGACATATAAGCAGCGTCATACAAACATCTCAGCACTTCGATATATCGCCAATCAACCTGGCACCTCTGCAAAGACTCTAGAACAGACCAGGTCTAGACGGAGTCAAAAGCTTTCTCATAGTTCACAAACGCCATGCACAGGAGTTGGTTATACTCATTGGTCTTCTGTATAACCTGCCTTACTTTGTGAATGTGGTCTATGGTGCTATAACTCCGTCGGAACCCGGCCTGCTCCGGAGGTTGAGCTTCGTCAAGTCTTCGTGTAAGACGATTCGAGACGACTCTTGAAAACAACTTATAGACATGGCTCAGGAGTGAAACTGGTCGATAGTTCTTCAACAAAGTCTTGTCGCCCTACTTGAAGAACAATACGACTAAACTCCATGTGCCATGCCTTAGGAGTTCTCCCGGAGAAAAGAATAAAGTAATCGGGATGATTTTAGTCGCCGCTAAAATTAATCAGTTTAGGAAGTTAACGCGTAAAAATCTCACGTCTGAAATTGCGTTTGGACGGCTAAACCTAAGTTGAATTGATCGTCTAAAATAAGAAACTTCAGATTCAAATTAGTAATGTCAGTTGAATTTGACAGTTAACAACACCTAAATAAAATTAAGAAATTTAGCGGCCGCTTAAGAATTGAGTCCATTGTTTGCCACGCTTTTTGAACGATATGTTTTGTCTGCTTCCCTTTATACGTCTGTGGTTCGCCCGGCCTTGCTATCTCCATAGGCATAGACGAAGAATAATATAGACAGCCAATTGTCATACAACTATAAGAAAGGTCCTATTCCCACCTTATATCTAGATGGCGCTGACCTATAAGGTTGCTAACTTAAATTTTGTTGATAATTTATACTGAATCATGCCTGAAAATTAATAAAAAGTTGTTTCAATAATAGTAAATTTCAAATAATTCTACAATATTCCGCCAGAACAATTTTAATCTTTATCGATAAAATTAATCCTATTATACGGTTTATGCACGGTACGTCGGTACCTAAACTTTTAGGTGCTGAGTTGCAAGCACAGTCTTCATAGAGATACTACGTTGCAGGGCTTCCAGTCTTTTTTTGGAATGCGTTCGGATTTATGTGCCGATCGGTTATTTTTAGAAGCGACCTACTTTTATTATTTTTGTCTTAATTATAAGTTGATGATATCTTTAAAAGACATTTCATTTTTGTTGTTAATGAAATTATGAGTTAAAAAAATTTAAGTGGCACTCGGGGACTGCCGCGGTAAAGCTATTGCATAGCATTTTTATCAACTTATTTTGGAATGCGTTTGGAATGCGTTCGGATTTATGTGCCGATCGGTTATTTTTAGAAGCGACCTACTTTTATTATTTTTGTCTTAATTATAAGTTGATGATATCTTTAAAAGACATTTCATTTTTGTTGTTAATGAAATTATGAGTTAAAAAATTTAAAGTGGTACTCGGGGACTGCCGCGGTAAAGCTATTGCATAGCATTTTTTATCAACTTATGCAATTATAATTATTTACTCAAAAATGCATGTAATGTGGTCATTATTTTGACAACCTTGTTTGAGCAAAGTCGACCTTGCCGTTAAATTTTCATAATTGTCTAGTTAATTAATATATTTTTATTTAAATTACTCGCTAGTTTTATTTAGATTAGGTACTTGCATTTTTGAGTAAAGCACTATACAAGCCTTGGCCCACAATTACTGCTTCGCTGGTCACGCTATGATTGCCTCGAGCTAGCCTAGCTACGCTCTAGGCCTTCCAGCTTGGCCATCATTGCAGCCCTTGTTGTCCTCACTGTAAAGGCCTCGACCTATGGTCTCGGCCTTTATCTCAACTGGTCATCAAGTGCTGCACGCTGACCGCGCTGTCGGCCTGGAGCTACGCTACGCTGCGCTGTCGGCCTTCATCAGCGCGACAAGTAGTCATTATAGACCGCGGCGGTACCGTAAAACCTTACAAGATTGCCCGTCTGATCTGAATTTGCCCAGCATGGCGCGTGTTATAAATATTAAAAAATCTGGTAACATTTTAAGTTGTGTTTTGTTATTTAATCTGTAGAATAAAATAGATTTTATTACTAGCAACACTAACTACGTGGCTTTTGTTGATGTTGGTACAGTTAGCTGTCAGGTTTTGACGAAGTTAGTGGTGTAATTTGCGGGCCAAAATTCACGTAAAAATCTTTCGCCAGAACTCTATTTACAATTACAGCAGGTAAGTAAGATTTTAACCGCTATTTGTTTGTATCAAATTAACAAGAAAGATTGCATTCCCTACGCTAAATGTCGTATAGATTAGATAGTCTGATGGTGGGCAATGTTAAATGAGTTTTTTTAAAACAGTTTTCACGACTTTGCCCACCGAAGAAATACCGATAGGGCTGTCATCTCCATGTTAATAACACCTAAATTATTTTATCGTAGATATGAATTTGCCAAAAAAAATTGAATGTAAAATTTTTTATTTTTTTGTTTTTTCGTTCGATTTTTGTCTTCGTCGCTTTATACGTTTCTGTGTTTACAGTTTGTGTAGTTTCGTTTTGTTTACATTATCCGTTTATTCCCCTGGCACCACCATTTGTAGCACCAGTGGTAGTGGCTTATGATGAGATTGTTATTATATTATGTAATTTGTGATTATTAGTAACACACAAATGGTGGTACCACCGGGAATAAACTGATAATTTGTCTGAGATTGACTATATTTATTTCAGAATGAATAATACAAACACAAAAAATATGAAGAAAAAAAGAAGAGTATTAGGATCAAGATCATATAGAAACTATTCAAAAGATATGTTAGAATTAGCTGTTGAAATGGTTAAAAATAACAGAATGTCAAGTCGGGAGGCAGAAAACAGTTTCGGGATCCCTCGGCGGACTATATTAAATAAAACAAAAGAAATACATATGAAACCGGTTGGCGGGCAAATGAAACTCGGCAACGAAGAAGAAGAAAAACTGGCAAATGTTTTGATAGCTTCAGCTGATTACGGCAGTCCCATGACGAAAATGGATGTCAAAATATTAGTTTACAAATATGCTGAAAAAAATTCGCGGGAAGATTTATTCAATGGCAAACTACCAAGCGATACGTGGATAGAAGGATTTTTGAACCGACATCGATCGAAATTGACCATCAGAACGACTCAAAATATTAAAAAAGTAAGGGCCGAAAAAGGATTAGAAGAAATGGAATCTTTCTATTACAACTTAGCCGAAACACTCAAAGATATACCAGCGACTAACATACTGAACTACGACGAAACTAATTTGTCCGATAATCCTGGCAATTCAAAGTGTGTTTTTAGAAGAGGAGTTAAATATCCTGAAAGGGTTTTAAATAGTACAAAGAGTTGCGTTTCCATCATGTTCACAGCATGCGCAGCTGGAACATGTCTTCCATTATACGTAGTTTATAAATCTACAAATTTATATTCGGAGTGGCTTGAAGGAGGCCCAGCTGGAACAAGGTACAATTGTTCCAAATCGGGTTGGTTCGATACTGCTTCATTCGAAGATTATATTAAAACCATTGTAGTTGAGTGGGCACAACAAATTCCCGGGCCAAAAGTAGTCATTGGTGATAATTTGTCTTCCCATATAAACGTTGAAGTTGTGGATTTGTGTCTAAAACACAACATAAGACTGGTATTTTTACCACCAAACTCCACACATCTAACACAGCCGCTAGACGTTGCGTACTTTGGCCCACTAAAAAGAGAATGGAGAAAGATACTGTTAGATTATAAATTGAAGAATCCAAGACAAGCCAACTTGAATAAAAAACATTTTCCTAAACTTTTAGTACAATTGCTTGAAAACATGAAGTATAAAGAAAGCAATAACATTATAAGTGGCTTCAGGGCCACAGGCATATGGCCCGTAAATCCACAAAATGTTTTTAAGAGAATCCCTGAGTATTTTGATGATACAGAATATGGAATAGATAAGACTTTGTTAGATTATCTCAAAGAAACAAGATCTCCGAAGCCAATGCATGTAAAGAGAAGCAAGAAATTGCACACAGAACCTGGAAAATCCGTATGTGTTGACGATATCCTGACAAAAACAAGTATCCCACAAAGAACACATAAAAAGAAAGCTGTAAGAAATATCCCTAGGGAAGAAACAATATATAAAAATCAAGAAGAACAAGTGGTTTCGTCTGACGCAGAAAATCAGATATTAGATGAAATAACAGGTGAACTGATAAAAAGGAGGGCGCCTATTTCGATAAAAAAAGATATTCCGTCAAGCTCAGTTAAACTCATTAGTGAAAATTTGGAATTAGTGCCACAATTTTTACCAGTCATTTATAATCCCAGTAGACTTGATATAATTTGCAAAAAAATTATAAATAATATGCATTTCTATTCTCCAGCTGCTTCAATATCCGATGTCTGCGTATTAAATAAACATTTAAATATTGGCAGTGACCAGAATAAGGCTTTTGTAGCCAATGACGAAAACGATTTACCAAAATGTTTAAGACCAAAGTCGAATAGTTCATATAAACCTAAAGTGATAATAAAGTCCGATGTTAAAGTATCCTCTACAGAAATGGAAAAGATAAAAAAAAATATTAAAATAGGCACTGAAGTGACCGGGAAATCGGCCTTACAGGTTAAAATTACGCCAAAGATATTGAAAGAGAAAACCTCTAGTGCATCACATGAAAAAAATAAAATAAAACGAAAAAATGTGACCACAGGAAGAAAAAAAACGACTGCGAAACAGAAGACATTAAAATCTCAATATTCAGAAACAAGCTCTGAATCGAATAGTGCAAGTTTTGCAGACACAGATGATTCTGAATATGACACATTTGACGAATATGTATCGACTTGCTTACAAGAAATAGATGATAAAGAAAACTGGGAGCCAGAAAACTTCACTATACCATTTGGTGTAAGTGATATAAACTATTTTACTTCTGATGTAGATTTAAAAGAAGGGGACTGGGTTGTTGTGAAATTTGCCATGAAGAAAAGCTTAAAGCACTTCGTTGGACGAATTTTATGCATAAAAGACAACATACCTGTTGTAAAATTTGTAAGAAAAGTGAAAAATTCGAAAGCTATTAAAATGGTCTTCACGTACCCGAATGTAGAAGACATATGTGAGATAAATCGTGATGATATAGAAATAGTATTACCTGTACCAAATATTTTGAAACGAGGCCAAATAATTTTTAATATTACCTTTAATTCTTCTTACAACATACAATAATTAAAAGCCATATATCATTAATTAATTTCCTGCAATTATTAATTTATCATAAATGTGTAAACAATAAACAGGTAAAAATATACCTAACATTTTTACCTGTTTATGATTTCTGTTATTTACTGTGATTGTAAAATCCCAATTTTATAAACAATATTGAATTTGTTTTTTACTAGATATATCATTTCTAGAATGATACAAGAAGTTCTAGAAAAGAGTCATTAATGTGAATTATCAGTTATTAGTTTTATTTTATCATATCAGCTGTGGCAACTGCAAATTTAAATAAAGATAAGTATATTTTTTTTATGTTATTCGGATGAGGTTAACGAAAATATGTTCTACGAGTATTACATTTATGCTAAGTGTTTCTTACATTAAAGATTATATTCTTTTAAAATTTACCTTCATACTATTCTATTTTCTATAATATATTCGTCTATTTATGTCTGCGTACGCCTAGTCTAATGTTCCTATAAGATTGTATTATTAAGTTTATTCTCAGAAAGGCTTTTCTTGCCTGCCTATATATAAATCTACAAAAAATTATGTTCCTATTAGATAAGTAAAGAATTGTTAGACAATTGTTAATTTTTAAATATTATATCGCTGTGTTTATTTGATTTTAAGTACCATTACATATGGATTTCATATTATAAGATTAATGTTAAAGATGATTGCGTGATTTCAGAGAACCTGTTCAGTTCGTATTGATTAACAATAAAAAGTGACAACCCTAGCTCATTGATTTATTTGTATGAAAAGTTGCAGAATATTTGTAGCGACTTTGCCCACTCGTTATTGACACGTAAAAACAACGTTATAAAGTTTAATTTTATGGTTGTATTAAAGATTAGTTATTCTTCTAAAATAGACCCTAAATATTATGAACATAGCGTAAATAATATCGAAGTTATGACAGTTTCTGTAAAATGGGCAAACTTGTAAAAAGTACTAAATATTTGGCCCACTGTCTAGATCGAAGTATTTATCCCAAAAATATCAAACTTTTCTACATTAGTAAGCATTCTACATGAAGACCAGTGGATTTATTATTCGTGTAACACTAAAGCAGATTAAATCAAATATTTTTTTTTTAAATATATCAAATTGAATTAGAAAAAGCAAGCGAATTGGGCAAAGTCGTAAGGTTTTACGGTAATATACTATTATTTATTTTATTTGAAATGCAGTATTTTTTTTCTTTGATTGTTTACACTCGTAATGCCATAACGGCCGTGTTGTGGTGGTTTGCCCGCTTGTCAATAGATGGCGCTTTTCACGCACGTCACTAGATGGCGCTTTTCACCGGCTACATCGCGGTGTGATTGTCACAAAGCCGGTATAAATAGGCTGGAATAGGCTGGTCTAGCGGTGGGCGATTGTGAACGATTCGTATAATCGAATTACTTTTACTTTGAAATACTAATGTTAAATGTTAATAATATATTTTCAAAATATATTAGTAGTAACTAATTTATTTTCATAATCGAATATTACTAATCTGTACTACTATACTAATCCTCCTCTGTCTATCATAAACGCTGCTGTAAGACATAAGATCACTTAACTAGTAATGGATATAATGTAGGCCTGCCGGTCGGAGTAGGAGGTATGAGGTTTTTTTCGTTACGGTCTATACGTTATTTCTTGATACGGTCGCCGCGCTCAAAGCCCGCGATAAAAGCTATGCAATAGCTTAAAAAAAGGAGCGTGTGTGCTTTGTTGCTTTTAAAAATATCGACAATACAATACAAATTTTAGATTTAATACAGCTCGCTCCATCTATTGGTCGTGGTTATAACTAATTTTAGAAATGTTAGACATTGACTATTATCTATTCTGTGACATTGACAATCCTTTCTTTATATCATCCTTGCCATAGGGTAAATGGATGTAGATGCCATCTAGTGATGCTTATAGAAAACTTATAACTTAATGGAAGCATAACATAGATGGCGATGTCAATGTTCTACAACTCGGTTACGTTATAGTCGTGACATCGATATATATAGGAGTAAAATTGGTCGACAAGGTACTTCCAACTATGTGGAATACAAGCAAGATTCCAACGATGAAGAAAAATCTGATACAATTCATAATCATCTGAATGAATCTTGATGTTCCGGTCCCATTGCACTTGGGCTTAACCTATTTCGAGGGCAATCGAAAAATAAACAGCTGTCCTCCGGGACTGTCGTTGTAACAGTTTCTTTTTAGGGTTCCGTAACCAAAAGGCAAACGGAACCCTTATAGATTCGTCATGTCTGTCTGTCAGTTCTTATGTCACGGCCACTTTTCTCCGAAACTATAAGAACTACACTGTTGAAACTTGGTAAGTAAGATGTATTCTGTAAACCGCATTTTAGCAAAAATAGAAAAAAGCAATAAATTTTGGGGGATCCCTATACCTACATAGAACTGAAACTCAAATTTTTTTTTCATCAAACCCATACGTGTGGGGTATCTATGAATAGGTCTTCAAAAATCATATTGAGGTTTCTAATATAATTTTTTTTCTAAACTGAATAGTTTAGTAAAATGTGTGTATTCCCCTGTAACTTCTAAAATAAGAGAATGATAAAACAAAAAAAAAATATGATGTACATTACCATGCAAACTTCCACCGAAAATTGGTTTGAACGAGATCTAGTAAGTAGTTTTTTTAATACGTCATAAATCCTACGGAACCCTTCATGGGCGAGTCCGACTCGCGCTGGGCCGGTTTTTTCGTCTCTCTGCCTCCCAGTAGAGTTGGCGATTCTTTCAGAAAGAGCGGTTATTGGATCGATTCACGAAATAATCGAAGTCGTCTCAATAGCACGTTAAGATAAGACACACACACACACGAACTACAAAAAGTCAGTCAAAATAATCCCAGCCGACCCGATTATTGGTAAAAAATGGAACGTTCGTAAATGCATAGGTAAAAATGTATACGTTACCGCACAAAAAATCGACCATCATCGATTGTCGGACGTGTGCGCTCGCACTAAACGTGGTAGTGTGTTAGCGCGAACGCACACGGCCGACTTTTTGTAGGCCGACTTTTTCACCGACTTTTTTCCACCGATTTTGTCACCGACTCAACGCACACGGCACGGCAGTCATTTTGTCGGTGGCAATTGAGATCCGTGCACATCTAGGGTTGATCATGGAGTTACAGAGGAATCAACCAGATGGGCACAGCCAATAACAGAAAAGATTCTTTTTTTTTGCACTATGTAACAGACTTGTCAAAATAATTTCACGTGCGCCATGTTAATTTTCTACATAAGCATTGTTCGAAATTTTTATATGGTATTTTTTCACTAAAAATAAAAAGTGAATTTAAACAAATGAAATTATGCCTAAATGTTCTTTCGGAAAATTCTAAGCATTGTGGTGTACGCCATATCAAATTCTGTCCAGTAGTTTCGGAGATCTTATCGGACAAACAAACAAACAAACTAACATTTTTTAAAACTATTCTATCGTGTTCTGCTGATGATTTTAAGGCGACCTGTGTATTTTTTTTCTTAATATTTCGCAATTACAGATTTTTGTACCCCTACGATCTTATTATAATATATAGAGATTAAAATTAATAACAGTTTCGTACAATTTAATGTAACAAACATCAAACGTTTAAACTTAATCCTTGATAAATAAACAAAACTTTTGCCAAGGAATTTTAAAAGAGCGACATCGATATTGACGGGTTATTCACCAGCTCGACATGAGAGCTTGGACACACTGTGCCTAGTTGGTGAAACTCAAAATTAGTATCACTTATTATTTCGTCATCTGGACACGCCTAAATTATGACGCGTGTCCAGATAGTGAAACTTAAATTAAATCACTTTTGTGTTTTCGCCAACTGGACACACGTCCGTGTTTTACCACGAAACCATGACAAAGTACAGTCAGATTAATATTTAGGTAGTATTTATTTATTTGATTATAGACGAGCAGCTTATAGCTGATGTGTCTATTTCAGGCACTGTTGAAATTTCTTTAATTGTCACTTCACATTTCACTGAATGTTTATTTATGCACTAATTATAAATGTTTAAGAGTCACATTATTTGTGCGTAGCCAATTATCCAGTCTATTTTTAAAAGAATTTATAGATGTGGCAGAGCGTCGGTGGCGCTGTGGACTCGGCACTTGCCTTCCAATCGGGAGGTCGGGGTTTGAGACCCGCCATGTACCAATGTGTTTTTCGTTTCGAATTTCATATGTACATTTGTCTGACGCTCCTACGGTGAAGGAAAACATCGTGAGGCAACCTGCATACATCTGCGAAGAAATTCAATGGTATATGTAAAGTCGACCAATCCGCACTGGGCCAGCGTGGTTGAGCGGGACTCACCGATTTATTTTACGGCCGACTTTTTGTAGTTCGTGTGCGTTGCAACGTACAACTCCATATGTTTCATTTTCCACCGTCAAAAAGTCGGTCACCGATAATCGGCCGTGTGCGTTCGCGCTAAAGCTAAGTTGAATTGACCATCTAAAATGAGAAACGTCAGATTCAAATTAGCAATGTCAGTTATATTTGACAGTTACCGTAGAATAGGACAATGGTTTATCGGCACCTAAATAAAAAATTTGGCAATTTAGCAGCCACTTCAGAATTGAGTCCACTGTGACCATACACAACATTCAAGGTATGCAAGAAAAAATTAGGCTTCTTTATTATTATTATAAAAATGGTTATGGGAAAACAAAGTATGCCTAATTATTTATTCTGTATACCTAATTATTTATACGTTATGCAATTTTAAAATATACCTTTTCAATTTATGCGACCGAATATGGACCCTAATTTGCCAACATTGATGTATAAAAAAAAGAAATTTACTTTTAGGTATGCGGATAATGTTGGCGTCCCGTCTAAAAAAAGCTTTACGTGTACCTACGCTACAGCAAATGTCACCGGCTTAAACAGCCGGGATTATCATAATACCGGCGGTGGGTTGTAACGTTGAAATGATACTCGCGCGCGTTATGTCAACTGGCTTGCTATTGTTGAACCGCTCGACTTTTTAAGAGGAAACACCAAGGTCGAGAGAATTCAAGAATAGGTATTTGTAAAATGTATTGCTGTCGCGCTGTGTGTCCACTGAACTGAACTGAGCGCGATAGCGACAACTGCAGCTGGGACCGAAAATACCTGTGAAAAGTACACAAAATATACGTTACGTAGTCCCCTGTTTTCTCCGCGAAAAATTGACCGATTTAATAACTTTTTGCATTTAAAATTAAAGCAAGGCTTTTTCTGCGTTTCTTTGTTTTGCTTTTTGCATATAATGTTCTTCAATTTGTTTGCTGGACGTTTGAATACAGCAGAAAATGTCGTACATTTTTTAAGTTTTTGAAGGTTTAAAATCTCTTTTAATAATTAACTTAATACTAAAAGGAAAACATAGGAACATGCTTATAGTGACCATTGATTTTATTGGAAAAAAATAGAGCAACTAGTGCCATTATCCAGGAAGGCAACATGACTAGGTTTGTATGGAAAAACGGCCTGTACGATTTCCTCTTAACCCACTAAGTACTTGTGAGGTCAATTTCACTTGTAATCTTTGGTAAGCGTCTTACGCACCGGAATTTTCTGCCAAAGTATTTTTTACAATTATTTAAATAAAATACCAATTTATATTATATAGGTTCCTTGACTTTAAACAAAAGTATTTACCTATTTCACAAATCACATCTTGCTCATTTAAATTTATAAAAAATTTAAAACGATTTAACCATAAACATAATTATAATTACCAATTTAAAGATAACTTTTAAAATTTGCATGTGCCACGCGAGTGTACGAGACACGCGCCGAGTATTTACTTTCTGTTCGTAATCAAAGTCAAAATCGTAAGTAAAACGTCCTAGACCGGTCCACATAGATCAGTTAGGTAAGTCCGATTTGATTGATAAGTTCATGATCCTTAGGACCGGTCCACATAGATCAGTGAAGTCACAGTTCCGATTTGATTGGTAAGTCCATGGTTCCGGGACAGTACCTATCGCCATCGTGATAATAATTATTTCATGCATTCTTCAGGAACGTAAGTATACCTGTCAGTCTCCGTGATGACTGATGACACAGGGCTCTTCATAGAGATTGTATCTAGTATAAATAACAATGGATTGCCAAATATGTTGCTGCTAAGCACAAAACTCGAGAACGGGTGGACCGATTCGGTTAATATTTTTTTCATATTTTCTTTAAGGCACGAGGACGGTTCTTGTAGAGAAAAAACATAAGAATTGCGTGGAAATTAGTAAAAATGACACTTGTAAATAACTTTTGACGTAAATAACTTCCGTTTTTATTTATCTTTTATCTGTATTCTCATTCTTATATTCCAATAATTCCAATAAACAATCCATTATTCTGACATTCGAAAGCATATTTATAATAATACATTTATATTTATTGAGATCATCATCACAGCTCATATACGTCCCCACCGAGGGATTCGAGCCTACCCTATGGTGTGAGTCTATCTGGCTGGCCCCAACGAGATTTATCAACAGGTGATTAGGCCTTAGTCAACCACGCTGGCCCAGTGCGGATTGGTCGACTTCACATACACCATTGAATTTCTTCGCAGATGTATGCAGGTTGCCTCACGATGAATTGAATTTTGAATTTTTGAATTTTGAATTTTGTACATGGTGGGTCTCGAACCCCGACCTCCCGATTGGAAGGCAAGTGCCGAGTCCACAGCGCCACCGACGCTCCTTATCGCTCCTTATTGAGATCAGTTTTTGATTATTAAAATTATATTATATTTATTTGGCATTGGATCTGAATATATTTCCTTGTTACTTTCTTAATGGTAAGTTGAAAAAAAAAGCTAGTGTAAGAATTATTATCACGGTGGCGGAACTGTGCCGGAACTGTGACTTCAATCATCTTTTTTTTATTTTTATTGCAGAAAGTTGGCAAACAAGCAAACTGCCCACCTGATGGTAAGTGGTAACAGTCACCTATAATACATGTGGCTCCTGTGAGATTCGCAGCAAAACTGCAACCCCCACAAGAACCACAGTATACGTTGCCAACTTGTGACACCGGATGTAAAGTCACAGTACCCAGTAATTTCACTGCCACATCTTACCCTTCAAACCGGAACACAGCAATGCAAGCACTGCTGCTTTGCGGCAGAAATAGGTAAGACGGAGGTACCTAAGCAGACGACCCTGGTACAGAGTCATCTGTTGGAATGTGCCTTTAATCTCTCATCATAATATGACAACGTTGAAAAAGCGGAGAAAGCCAGTTTACTGCAATAGTGGTGTATTGTTGCCGGCACTAGGTGCCGGCAAGATTTTGATGTCAATTTTTGATTTTGCGAGTGTACCCTAGTGTGCAACAAAAATTGTTACTGCTTTTCATTTAATTTTCATTCTGACAAATAATATTTGAGTATTATTATTATTCATAGTGTTCCCCATTCGAGCCAATATGAGTCATAATATACCCCATTCTTGCCAAATTACGTGCCGCCAACTATACACGGTTATTTTTTATCACCCTGGAAAATTTTAGGGACGCTTCGGGACACATCCATTATTATATAAAAAATAAAAAAAATGAAATAAAAAATTTAAAAAAATATAAAAAAAACTAAAAATGCTGCTCTCAACTAGTGCAGCATTTTTTGTATTTTTAAAAAAATTAATATAAAATTAAGTAAGTGAGTTATTTTTTTTATTTACATTTAAATCATTCTAATACCATGTCGTGAAGCGTCCCTAAAATTTTCCAGGGTGATAAAAAAATAACCGTGTATATGTTTACATATTCAACTTTGCTCCAAGCGATCGTGATAGATAAGGTCAATGTCACACTTTTTAATACAGGCATGTGAGGGTGTAAATTAAGGTGAGGTTTCCCAGGAAATCTACTCATGCACTGCGACTGCTTTATTGCAATAGTTAATAGTTGCACAGCTTATTATGTCGCTTATGTGCTGTACCCGAACTAAAACGTTACTTTATACACGTTTTAATGGATTTTCGGAAATCTGGGGTACAAAATAAAAAAAATATTTTTGCAATTTTCTAGACAATATAAATGCTCGTCTATTGGTAAAACTTTTATGTCATTTATTATCGAAATTTGTGTGTATCAGACACAGCTGAATTAAAATATTGAAAAGAGTGATCTCCGGTTTGGTTCTATCGAGTGAAATATTATTAATCATATTTTTGTCTTCAAGAACGTTTAGATCAAGTGTTCAACAGTATCATGAAGAACTGTATGTTTTTTATTTGTGGTGATACAGTAAATCGAAATTGGGAAAGTATCGCAAAGTATAGCCACGCGCCAAAAGATTGCCGATGACTCCCGCAGCCGCAAACTTTTTGCGCGCGGTTCGTAGCTGCTACGCTTTTCCGTAGCGCATTCGTAGCGTTCCAGCTGAAGACACTCGATGACTCGACCGTTTCACGTTCCATACCGTGGACGCTAACCGCGAAACCCTCAGTTGCAAATAATATCTAGAGGGATTTCGGCGACACTGTAATTTGGCGGCTTTGGCAATAAAGGTGGTACGGCCGGAATACTCGCTGCATTTTTCGGAGGTTTCAGTTCACTGTGTGACGTATTCGTTTTGTTTGAAGCTCACTGCAAAGTAAACTATTTAAATGTAATACAAAATAGTGTACAGATACACTCTGTGATCGAGATTGTCTGGTTATATATGTATATGTTATATATAGATTAATGAGGAAATGTTAAACTTGAAACTCCCAAAAGATTTTTATGTTTTGTTTGACGTCAATAAGTGCCTGTAAAGGTCTATGTTGAATAAAGATTTTTGAGTTTGAGTTATAAATTAAAGAACTTCACTAATGCAATGCACCACTATCAACATTATGCACATATTAAGCTTACACAATCTTCTGAATTGGTAAGATATTGTGGCATGGTGCCGGCACCCTCCTAAGTACCGAAAGTGATTTAGTGACGTATCAGATTCTATAACATGATCAATCATGAAGATGAACATGATATCGTTAAGTGCATTAGACGAAGCGAGTATTCAGTAATTTGTGGCATTAGTCAATCATGTGATGAATTGACTATAAATCCATGATGATGTGTGAATATTATTTTATTATATCAAATGAGCACCGTAGTAGGAAGAGCCCTCCGCTAACATGATTTTAGGAGGTGCCTTTTTACAAGCTTTTGTTTACTTTCACCTGTCCCGTGTCTGTAATGAAATCTTGCAAGCTAAATTTGACCCACTCCCCGGTCTCCGATTGAGTTGAAATTTTGCATGCATATGTATATCGCGTGACAATGCAATATTATGATGATATAAAAGCTTGCATTTAATTTTTTTTTTCTTAATAATTTTACTTATTTCAACAAATCTCTTCCAGCCTACCCTAGAGTAAGTGTAGTGTACAAACTCTATAATGAGTATTTCACAATTTTGTTGAATTATATTTTGGTGATTACACACAACGACTTATGTTGATTAAATAAAGCTTGGACTGAAAATCGCTCACTAAACCAAAGCATCCGACAACGTTTGCTGTGTGCTGTGAACCAAATGCTGGTATCAATATTCAGTGTGGTTCCCGACGAGCGGCCGTGCCTGTTAATTGATAGATTGACAGAACGAACATTGAATATCGACAAACATATTCATTCGTGTCACTCGTGAACGCTATGACAAACTGGGCTACCGGGTGAAAATATCTAATCGAATGCCCTATACAACAAAGACCTTCCGACTCCGAGTTGCATGCATGTTCTTTTTTCTGGGAAAAGAGATTTTGTTCCACATGCCAGTGCCAGTGTTGCCAGTGCCAGTGTTGCCAGTGCCAGTGTTGCCAGTGCCAGTGTTGCCAGTGCCAGTGTTGCCAGTGCCAGTGTTGCCAGTGCCCCAAGCACGACCCACTATAGTTACGGTTATCGTAATGATATTATTTGTATGAAAACTATAGCAGCGCCGCTACGGTCGTTTAAGGAACTAAATGGTATCGTAATATTCTCGTTAACTATACCATTACGGTATAGTTAACGAGAACTAAAGTATGAGAATCGTCAGCACGAACTCACTTTTGACATGTCGTATCGTTTTATTTGACAGGTAGCTATTGTAATCTATCTCTCACCGAGTATTTTGCCGTGAGAGAACAATCGTTACGTGACGGGCTCACGATAGTCTTACGATAGTGTTTCTAGCTGTCCATTTAATATATCATAGTAAGTAAATACGATTACTATACTATAATGAGAGTGGTTCGTGCTAGGGGTACTGATCTTTTGGTAGTGGTAGTCGCATTGTGGACCCTACCATGCGCGCTCACAAGGGCAGGGAGAACACCGGGGGAAAAAATGGGGGTACTGATCTTCTCGAGAATTCCGAAGAGTTGATAGAGTCAACATTTTTCTATTATTATTGTTGTTTAACTTCAGTAGGATCTAGGTTCAGTGGATGTTGAAAATGTTAATGAAACATTTGCTTTTTTTTCGCAAATTCAGATTGGTCCCATAGTAAAAGTTGTTGAGTTTGATCGTCCGAACAAGATACAAAAGGAGAATGCTACTTTAGTATAAAAAAAACCAAGCCCGACAGAAACGAAATATGTGTTAGACTTTTAGTACCAGTATTATTAATTAAAAAAGAACATACAATCAAATTGATAACCTCCTTTTTGTGAAGTCGGTTAAAGGTCTATCCACACACATCCGGGCCGTGCCCGGGACGTGACCGGGCCGTGTCCGTGGTAAGACCAGAGATCCGTGCCACGTCAGGGCCACTGACTACAATCTGTACTCCTTAAGCACCATTTACGGAAAACAATATGCATTATGACTATTTAAAACGGCAGAGATGCATATCCCTTCTATTAACAACTCTTCATTTATTTTTTTTAATAAAACTCAGACGTGCACTGGTAGTTTCGGTGGACGGGTGCACGTCACGGTGTGGGCCCGGGCACGGAAGCTCCGTCGCCGGCCCGGACACGGACGTGTGTGAACGAGTTCATATAAAAAGTACGCCATGATATTTTTTCAAGCCACTGATGTAACACGGCCCGGCCACGTCCCGGGCACGGCCCGGAAATGTGTGGATTGAGCTTAAAAATACTGTATGTAAGGCATATTGTATATAAAAATACTGTATGTAAGGCACATATTTCTCATAATTACTCCTGCTTACTCGGTACTGAAATGTAGTAAGATCGACTCTAGTCAAACACCGCCCCTATTGTTATTTGTGTGAGCGAGACAGAAACGGGCGAACTTACGGGAGTGAGTGAAAGAAGGGTTATTTGTAAACATGTTGCCACTTTACCAGCATTGACACAAACAATTCACACACACAGAGCGAGAAAACACACACACAGACTAGTGTATTTTTTATTGTAATATAATGCGACTTTTATTAAAAGAAGGTTCTTTTTCGTTGACATAAAAATATCGTGGCATAGAAAAATAGCAATTTAACACATTTAGCCAGCAGTTCCATATCGCATTCCTTACAATATTAAAGGGTATAATTTAAATGGTTACCAGAAATATTTTTAGGACCCTAAGCCGAAGTACCAAATAAAATAAATAGCCTCAAAAAAATTTAAATGACTTTATAAAAAGGGTCCTAAAATATATGATATTTTGGTCCAAAATAAATAAACACACAAACGAATAATTGCACGTTTTGTACAAATATTCTTTTTGCTTCCCAAAATGGATATATGGTCACCAAATAATGTCTTACAGAAAGATTAATATTACTACCAAAAACCTTACTTCATATTTGTTTGACTGTCATTCAACATTAATAAATTAAACCCAGATTACTTTAATGTAAAACTAAAATTATAATTGCTTCCCTTTATTCCTTTAGTACAAATTAATGTTATACGTACCTACGAACATACCTAATAAAGCATATTTTCATTCGGAGTGGCTATTCCGACCCGGGTCCCTATCGAAGTCGATTACTTTGCGGACCCGATAGAAACGTAATCAAAAAATAACTTATATGTAATATGTTAGATATTGTGACCACACACAGCGAAGCGAACGAAGCGAACGGAGCATGAAACTGAAAAGAAACTGCATTTAAATATAATATTTGACTTCTCATATTTTAATCAATTTCATATAACTATAAACAAGTGACATATTTTTAGGAACCACAATATAATATTTGGTATTAAAGAGAAATTCGATAAACCGTCAGTTTTTTTAGCTCAGAAAAAAAAACCAAATTAATACTCGTAACATAAAATATTTGTAACATCTATTTAGTAACAATGTATAATATTTGGTCTAAAATGAATTTTATAGGCATTCATATATTTTTATGACATTCAATAAAAAGAATAATTGGATCTATTTTAGAATATTTTAGGAAACAATTTATTTTTATCCGTTTGGTAAGCGTTTCGAATTTTATTGGTAGTAAAATAGGTACATTTTTGGTTGGCGTTTAGACACAAGCCAATATTTAAGCACTCACACATCTTCCTAAATATAAAAATGAATCGCTGTGTGTTAGTCTCGCTAAAACTCAAAAACGGCTCGACCGATTCTTGCAAAATTGTCTGTGTGTGTTTGAATAGGTTCAGGGAAGGTTTAAACGTGGCGCTAGAATCGGGCAGGAGAACGTCTGCCAGGTCCACTAGTTTTTACTAAAAATCATAGATTGATTTAATTGCTGTCGGGCTAGGTTTTTAACGTCGGATATTGCATTACCAAAAATGTGAGATCTTTAATTTCACTCCTTCATATCAGGGTTGGTCTATCTATACGTTAGGTACATCTTTGACTTTAAATCGATGTGGCAGCGGTTCGTTCCTGGTGTAGAGCGATATACTTTACATAAATTAGTTTTATTTATTGCCTTCGGTTTATTTTATTAATTTGCTATTTTTATTACTTTTTTGTTCTTTAATTAATTTGTTTTTTATTTATAATTTTCTTTTCACAAGAAAAAGATTTAAGCTAAGATTGAAAACGCGATTTTAATACCCTACTATTGTCCAAAGCTAAACTTCGAAGCTCTACTCCACAACAAACTTCAGTTTCAAACTTCGTAGAGCATGAATATTGTTGATGATACATTAGGGATGATATTCCGCGTCCTATCCTTTCTATTTCCATAAATATAAATAACTGTCGAACCTGCCTCACTAACTTTCGTCAAATTTCGTCCCACAATAATGGGGATATGTGCTGAAAGTTTATCGGTGTGACTCACGACAATGTGTGACAAAAAAAGTATTCTTTATCGCGTACCTTTATAGCTGCGTTCCCTTTAACGTTATTTCTAAAAGTTATGACTTTATGGGACTTTATGGTAATGGAGCGTTGGTGGCGCTGTGGCCTCGGCACTGGACTGTGCTTCGAGTAGAATCGGAGGCCCGCGATCGATCCTGCCATGTATCAATGTATTTTTCGTTTCACAAATTTCGTATGTGCATTTATCTGACGCTTCTACGGTGAAGGTAAACATCGTGAGGAAACCTGCATACACCTGCGAAGTAATTCAAAGGTGTATGTGAAGTCAACCAATCCGCACTGGGCTAGCGTGGTTTGACTAAGGCCTAATCGCCCTAACTAGTTAGGGTTGGCTTGTGGCCCTCGGTGGGGACGTATATGAGCTGTGATGATGATGATGGTAATGATAACTGTCCACTTTCGTTTAAATAAATATACTTAGGTTGTTTTGTTAAGTTTGATGCTATCTTTACTCACTTCACTTGCTTGTTGATTAGAATAAAAGGTAAGCGATGAAACTTCCCTATACAGGCATTAATTCCTTACTGAAAGTCTGGAGTCTACTGGAGTGAAATAAAGTTTGACACAGGTCACTTCCACTTTTTTCGGTTTTATGAAAATACTTTATTATCATCCCGATCTAACTCGTCTGCGTTGTAGGAAACATGTTAGTTGTTTATTCTTGTGACGTTTCGAAAAACTAAACTAAAATCTTGCGAAGAACGCAAGAAAGTCAACTGCACCATAAAGTGATTCATGAGAAAGGGAAATTGAAAACCCAAGAGCTGCTCATAAAAATGCAAGGAAATAGTTTCTGGGCAACGGAAATGGTTGTCTCGGTTACAGATTCAGATTAAATAGGATTGTTGGTGAAATGCAAGTGTGAAATGTAAAAAGGCTTCGTGAAAGCAGAATTTGTCAAATACGTTATATAAAGCTTAAAAGGAAATCATACGGATCGTTTTTTCATACAAACTTAGTCCCCTGTTTCCTTCCAGGATAATGACAGTAGTTACTCTATTTAAAAAATCTACGGTCACTATTAGCATGGTCCTATGTTTTCCGTTTTATTAAGTTAATTATTAAAATTATTTTAGCTATCAAAAGCAAAAAAGGCCAGATTTTTCGCTATATTTCATCCAGCGAAATTCGACGAGATTATATGCAAAAAGCAAAACAGAGAAACACAGCCAAATCCCTTCTTTATTTTTTTATGCAAGAAGCAAATAAAGCAGTTTACTTTTGGACGAGAAAACAGGGGACTACGAAACGTCGATTGTATCTTGTGTACTTTCATAGGTATCTTCTGTCCGAGGTGCAGTTGTTTCTATCGCGCTACGCTCGGTGGCTGGGTTGTTCGGGCACAGCGTACAGCAACACATTACCGTTATTTATACAAGCACCTATTTTGGAATTCTCTCGCCCTTAGTGTCGCCTCTTATGGGCAATTTGACTAACCGTGTCTTAGCTTATTTATTTATTAAGTACAGCCACATGATACATATTGTAAAATTAATAATAATAACTTATATAACACAGTCTGATAACGTAACACAATAACGGCGTACATAGCTGTCACAGAAGATTTTAAGTAAACTCAAGATTATTTATAACGGTTAAGCCGATTAACTTTTAAATTGACTATGTAATTTACTTTTAAAAGTTTTTATACTATTACAAAGAGCTTCTAGATCTAAATCTTTCCCCACCAGATTGTTATATTCATTGTAAATTCGTGCCAACGGTGACAATCGACCAAGATTAGTATTGGCAAAAGGAGTTACAAATATATTTGGGTGTCCTTGGATATCTGTACCGACAGACAACGAAAAACTCTCCCGCAAATGACTATATACCCGTCGGCCTTATTAACATTTTTTTTTGATTACTTCGTGTTTTTTTTTGTTGTTTCTACACATGTCGGCTGTCATAATAATGTTAAAATAAAACAAAACACGGAGTAACTAATCCGAGGATGATCCAAGGAGTAAATTTTTTATTAATAAAGCCGAAAGTATCCATTAAGAAGCTGGATACTCTTGGGTTGCATGCTGTTATATTCTTTTCATTAAATACAAAAAGTGACAATATACGACGTAGGACTTTCCTAAGCTAAGATACGGTTGGTAAAATTGGCCGTTAAGCTATATATTTCCATACCACATTTTATTAACATTGGACAGACTTTTGCGTTTATAATATCAGTGGGATCGGCTTCCTCAATCTGTTAACCGAGTAAATTAACAGTTGAAAAACCCGTTCTGAAATTAATAACTCACTAAATTAAGCCGAAATTCGATTCAAGCCGCGCGCCGCTCGCCCGCAGCACGAACCCGAACAATTTGGGCCTGTGTACACTGCGAACGAAATTTTAACAAAACACCAGTTACCTACTTCTGCCGATGACATGCTCCCAATCCTCGTGTTTACGGTGAACTTGGGAACTTTGTAAACGGCGCAGTTTGCGAGTTGCCTGTATATACAGAGTGATGTTAATGATACACTCGGGCAGCTGTTTCGTGAAATAAATGAGAATTTTATTTGGTGGAATTCATTAAATGGTATTCCCGTGGTAGAACAAGTGATTTCTTATGAGTCGGTCTATTAGGTGCTAATTAAAAGAGAAGTAGTTTTTTCACTTTCCAATGGTATAGTCGACCAAAAAATTGGTTCACCACCTTTAGGTTTAAATTCAATTTTGCGTCATATAACAATACATTTGATTTTTCTTTGCAATAACTCACTGACAGACTAGGGTTACCTTAACGATGTTTTACTTACACGCGAAGTGTATGGTTATAAGTGGTAAATCACTTTCTTGTTAGACTATACCTATATCATCTTATTTACATGACAAATAGACTTTTGGTCTTCATCATACCTGATGGTAAGTGACGATAAGCCCAAAGAAGATGGAAGTAACCTTCACTGTTAGTCGCAGATAGCCTTACAGCTTCACCTTGCATTAGGTATTTATAAGAAGGCGAGACTTTTGGTGGTTCTCACCTAGCGAATCGGTCCTGGTGAATTCCTAGTGAGTCCTGTCCGAATAAAGTCATCGAAACGAAATATAAGCACGCCCCTAATGGCTTGGACGCTTAAGTTTCTCGTGTAGTGGGGGATGACAAGAAGCGACTACCAGTATACCTTGTATATAGTGAACCCTTATCCACCGGCGTCCCCTAACCCTCACCAGATCGGAAATCTATCAATTAAACAGATTTTCCATTGTTCCAGTGATCGACTGCGTGGTGTCGAGCTGGGGGCCGTGGTCGGAATGCGACACCACGTGCGGGTCGGGTAGCATGATGAGAACCAGGAAGGTGATGCGGTCGCCGGTCCGCGGCGGTCGCCACTGCCCCTCCCTGGTGCAAAGACGCGCCTGCCAGGAGCATCACGGCTGCTCGGCTGACAGTGACGTTCCTTTGAAAGGTTAGTTTTATGAATGTTAAAGGACAATGCCAGAAGTTCTATAGAAGTTTGCCCCACACGATAAAATTTATTTACATGAATGCAATAAACGACATTTGATAGCTGTAATATTGATAATTAAAACATAAAAGTTATAAATTCTCTAGATGTTGCGGTTTTTTCATAATATACTAAAACGAGTACAATTATCTTACGTTTCTCGAACTGCATTTGTGCAGAAAATTGTAATTGCCATAAATTAATAGTTAGGCGCTTTCATAATTCTAATAAATAAGTAGTGCCTAGGTACTTATTTGTCCGTTTTACGATAATTAAAGTAGGTAATATATTAATCTTATAGCCCAAAATTGTTGAGTTAAAGTAATCGACATTGTCGATAAATCATTAAACCTATTACAATAGATTACCTGTTCCCACATATCTGGTTCCGATCTTGTGGGATATCAGAGATATAATGTATTACACTTCATTTCTAATGGTAAAATAATAATTATTATAATCGGTTAAGCAGTTTCTGAGTTTATTCATTACAAACAAACTTACCAAACGTTCCTCTTCATATAATGTAGGTAAATGTAAATAATTGCAATACGATTAACAAAATATCTATCGTTACTAACGAATAGGTAAAACATACTACATATACTCCCTAATGTAAAGCAAAACCGTCTTTGTTTCGTTCATTTTGTCATCAGTTCACCACACCACAAGAGTCATAGTCATAAGAAACAGTAAATGTCAAACAATATCAATCCAGAATTGGCGTTTAGTTTCACATAGGTACTACTTAATTATGCGTTTGCACATAAAAAATAAAGGTACTAGAATTGTTAAAAACTTATTTATAAACATTAACAATTTACAACCAATATGCGCATAAGATCTATAATGATAAAAAAGAGAACGACATTTTTCGAAAACTTGATTGATATTTTATTCTGTTTGTACGTCGTACAACAAAACGCATTTGTCATTTCTTCTTTCTTCTCCCAACGGAAATAGTACTCGTAGGTACATATTATTTTAATATTTATTTAATATCCGCAAGTTTTAAAAAGTAACAATGAAATCAGTACGAGATAAAAAATCATATAGATTTTTTCATATATTTCATATTACTGTAAATGGTGGGTCAGAATCTGGCATTGTCATTTGGCTTGGATTTTTTCGCTAAATGGGTGGCTAATAAGCTTACTGGTCATTTGGCATTCACCACCTCAACCAAGACGAAAGTCTTCACTTCGTAGTAACTGAGACGTGGCGGCTTACCATGGGTCTCATGAGAAGGCTCATGAAGATCACTCAATGGACAATGGAGAGATCTTGAGTATGCTCGGAGTATTTATTAACGATCGCATCAGAAATGATGAAATCCGTATGAGAACAAGACTCACCGACATAGCCGAAAGAATTGGAAACCTGAAGTGGCAGTGGACAGGATACACCTTTCGCAAAACTGACGGCCGTCGTTGGGGCGGAAAGGTCCTCAAGTGGCGGCCGCGTACCGGGAAATGTAGCGTTGGTAGGCCCACCACAAGCTGGAATGACGATCAGTTTGGAGATCCCTAGGGAAGGCCTATGTATAACAGTGGTCATCTTTTCAAATGATAACCAATTCAACGTAAAATGTCCCCCAACGCTGTCCAAGTGGCCAATTCAATTCTTGAACTGAATTCTAATTCTTAAACTGAATTCCAATTCTTCCTTCCTTTCGGCGGACAACGTCTCCTTTTCAATTTGTGCACTTCCTATAATGTAAACTTTCCCTAAATGACAGCATTTCACAATGTCTTGTTCACGAAAAGTGCACTTCCATTGTCGTATACTCTCTAAAAATGACTTATTCCCAAAATGTACAACCTCCCGGAATCTAAACCGTAGGAATGGAACAATGAGGAATTGACCTATTCATCACGCTGCCCAAGCAAGATGATGATGGATTTAGATTTCGGATTTTCATTTTTTGCCCGAGGAGTAATTGCGGTACTCTCTTGGTTGGCTTTTACCATATCCACGGGAAGAAAGGAAGCGATAGCACATGCATTCTTAATCTATCACCGCACGCACAACCTAGCAATGTAAATGACACAAATTTTATATGACTAGGTATGTTAACATGGATAGGTTTCGACTTGATAGGGTATTGACTAAACCCCTTGTTTATTCTTGTATCATTTTTCTTTACATTGGAAGCTCAAAGATTATTAAGGCTTTAGGATATATCTTTAGCTGGCCGGGCTGTATAAAAATTTTCCGGTAAATTACGTTTCTCAAATACCGGGTCGCCCTGATGTCGTGTATCGGCGGGCTATGGTAAAAAAACAAATAAAAGAAGTAACAACTAAAAGAAATTTATATATATTCATAAAATTGGCAGCTGAAGGGGGTACGACCGTATTAAACTTAAAACTGAACTATATACAAAACAAATGAACATATTTAGCCTAGCCAGGGAGAGAGACCGGTGAGTAGACCCAAGTAGGTAGACTGGCAGCAGGTGGCTCCGGCTACAGGCCACCAGTGGTAACTAACCCCCGAAAATGCAGAAAAAATAGTCTCTCCGCATCATAATCTTCCACTTCTTAATTTTGATTACTATAATTCAAGAACCAATTACTATTAATTTTTTTCATACATTATTTTACTTTATTGAATAATTATAAGAAAAATTTGATTATTCAAATAATCAAGGTTGCATTTAACCAGTTATTCGCCATACCCTTTTTTCAGATCGTAGGCATTTTACTGAAAATTTTCGGAAAATTGTTATTTTTCGCGTTTTTAATTTTAACTTAAATCTTTTTCATCTGAAAAGAAAATTATAAATAATAAAAACTAATTAATAAAATAAGCAAAAAGGAATAAAATCATAATAATAAAAAAAATATGAAAAAGTCGAAGATCGCATAGACGAACCCTTACCTATTATAAGAAAAAACTGAAGTTAAAAATCTCATGTTTTTGTGTAATGTGATATGCTATAGATAGACGAACACATTTGAGGTGATGTGAAAAAAGTTTCACTTGGAAAAGTAGTCGAAATTTTCAACACATTTTACGCCACTGTACCACTGAATTTGGTACAATAAAACTAAAATGTTACATTACTGTTTATTTAAACAAAAAATCTAATGAGCTTGGAAATATGGTCGCCAAATTACCACCAACTCGAGAGAAGAGCGTTCGGCAAAGCGAAAGGAAAACGCTGAATAGTGATCAAAGTAATCTTCAAAGATGAGACAGAATTTTTCCCAATATCTAACAATCTTTCTTGCTGGATAAGAGACTTAAGGCAAATATCCACAGCCAAGGCGTGGCGATAGATATAGAGTTTATCAGTTAATCAGATGTACTGTAAGATGACTGTAATCATTTACTATCAGATGGGCTGTCTGCTAGTTTACCAACTTTGTTTATAAAAAAAAAACATATTTCCTCACACGAGAATAGTTATTATCGCACAGTTGAAGTCCTGATGTCAACGTTAACAGAATATTTATTATTTTTATATTAATAATTATACAGTGCTTAATTCTCCGAAACCTTCATGCTAAGATTTTAAAACATGAACAATGGCCTTTGTACAAAAATCTGCGTGTCTGTGGATAAAGTGGTGCCCAATGATGTTGTTAAACATTTCAAAGACTTCCCTAAAAGCCCTTGTTAGCGTGCATGATACGTGGGGCGCACTAAAAGTTTCCGGAATCAATAATAAAAAAATACTATTAATGGTAAATAATAAAATTATTGTTTCGAAAAATATTCTCCCTTTGCGTCAATGCAGTTTTTCATACGATTAAACCAATTTTGAAAACATTTGTGCCACACCTCCGTGGTGACGTCAGCTATGTTTTTGATACTCTTCGACAGCCTCTCCTGGTGATGAAAATCGTTGATCGCGTTATTGGTTCTTGATTTTTGGGAACAAACCAAAGTCATACGGTGCCAGGTCAGGACTGTATGCAGGATGACTCATCATAAGTTGTGCGATTTTCGCCTTCAAATACTCATTTGTCTGTCTGGCCGTGTGGGAACTCGCATTGTCGTGGTGCACGATGATACGGCGGCGTTTAGCGTTATTTTCACGGAGTTTGTCAATCATTTCCGGTAAACAAATGGTCGGGTACCAGTCACTATTCCCGGTAGAACGATTTTCTAAAGTAATAGTAGCCACGTGTCCAGTTTTACTAAAAAAATAAGCAATCATCCGCTTCGAGGCACTTTTCACGCATGCCACTTTGGTTGGTTTCGGCTCATCTCGAAAGACCCATACGCTCGAATGCTGCTTTGTTTTGGGATCCTAGCTATAAATCCATGTTTTGTCACCTGTTACTATGTCCCACACCAAATTTGAAGCCCCTTCGTTGTATGTGGCAAACATAGCATTGGCACCAAGTGATGCGGTTCGTTTTTTGAGCATCAGTCAAATTGTGTGAGATCCATCGAGAACACTGCTTTCTTACACCCAAAGACCCAAATGTTTGTGTAGGATTGACTGTATTTGACTCATGTCTATGTCCAAAAATGTCCGGATCTCATGGTAGGTCACATGCCTGTCTGTTTCGATCATACGGCGCACAGTATCAATGTTTTTGTTGTTTACGGCGGTGCACGGGCGAACTTCACGAATTTCGTCATGAAGATTGACACGACCGCGCTTGAACTCTGCAAACCAGCTATAAATAGTCGTCTTACATGATGCTTCTTCGCCAAAAGCAGATTGAAGCCGAACGAGGCTCTGCTGAGCTGTCAAATTACACTGTTAAAATCGTAAAAAATCATGCAACGAAAATTTTCCCTAGTTAAATCCATTTTATTGCAATCACGCAATTTTTAAAAGGATGCCACAGTGAGGAAACAATTGACGTCAGTCAGATGAAGCAAATTGTATTCTACGGCTAAAGAGTTCTATTTTCAAATGTAGCAATAACTGTTTCAAAATATTGTTTATGTAAGTGGCTAATTCTGAAAATGTTTAGTGTGACCTATGTATCACCTCACCACCGCAGACCTAATTTGTGACAATAATGTACAGATCGCAGTGGCCGCTGGGGGGCAAATTGCTTTTAGCCCTGTAAAGAGAAGTTTCAAGGTAGATTACTGGACCAAGTACTTTTTTTTAAAAAACGTTGCCCCACATTTGGATTTTCTCATGTGTCGTGGGTACAGTTACAAACATAGAATATCACATGCACATTCGCCCAGACCGGAACAAATTTCTGTAGGCCATACAAAATATTTGTCCCGTACGGGAATCGAACCCGCGACCCGATGCGCAGTAGGCGATCACTCGATCTCTGCGCTAACTGCGTCGTCGAATTTTATTTCATCTTAAATATTCTTAACGTTGTCTGAGGTTAAATAGGCGGCAGATCTGTTCGACCTGTACACGTGTAAATTTTTCATTGCTCGCTTATTGTAGTATCTCCTCGCTTCGTCAACGGAATAGCACCTCAACCCACTACGAGACTTATCTTGAATCTAGAAAATCCAAAATGTTCTGAACTCTCAACGCTAACTTAACGATAGAGCGGAAGGGTCCAAAAAGTATACGTTCCGAATACTTGAGACTTGCCGCAGAAAAGCCAAAGGTTTTTTGGGGATTAACCAGCTTAAGGATAATAAAACGTTTCGATCCGATTGGATACCTTCTGGATGCGATCATTTCAATTGAGAATTGCGATGAATTGAACATTTTGCAGTTTGATAAAGGAATGGGTTAATAATTTCAAAAGTTTCTTAATGCATTTGCTAAACTTTTGCTTAAGCCATAATTCACAGTGAGATAAGGGTAACTAAGTTAATCTAATGTAAAAGTCTCGTGTCACAGTGTTTGTTTTCTTAAGAATTTTTTGTGTGTATTTGGTAGGTCTGAGAATAAGTCGTAGGCTATTTTTTATACCCTTAGAGCGGTTTCGCACTACGTCCGATCCGAATCCGTGAAAATATTGGTCTAGCACTACTCCAATCTCCGATACAAAATTTAAGCAATTCAGGAGCGATCTTTTGGAATACGTGATTTTACGCGGAGCCACAGCAGAGTGTTCACGTCGTTGATCATGAGTCCTTTCAATCGACGTCAACTTCAAAACACGACAACGACAAAAGAATTCTGGGTGCACCCTCTCCGCTCGTACGCAGCTCGGCTTCAACTCGGACAATATTCAAATAATACTATGGCTACTTCGGTCCGTCAAAAACTCCGGAATGGGGATTCTAGAATTACGGAAAGAAATCGGATGACGGAAATCGTATCTAGTGCGTAAATTACCATAGAAATAGTTCTACGGCTACTACGTACGATTTTTTTTTGGACAATTATTATGGCGAGACGTTGTTCGCGGGCACAGCTAGTATTAAAATAATATCTGTAGGACCAAAAGCTAAAAGGCGACGCTAAAAGCAGTTTTCTCTGGAAATTTGCTTATAAATCTGCATTTTTGATCAATGGATTTAAAAGAATCACCGGCGTCACTTTCCTACGGTATTGTTTCATGTCATGTTCAAATTTAAAATTCTTTATTGACTCGTTTCAATCAAGGATTAAACCTAATCATTATTATACAGTCAGTATAAGTATAATTCATTAGTGCCCTCCACAAACCATTCCTCGAACTAGGAACTAGCCTGTGCACAAAAGGTTCAATCCAGATGTCTTCTTTTCGATATACATATTGCATAGATATAGGATTTTCTAAGAAATTGATATTAGTATCTTTATAGCAACTTTTATGGAAAATTTTAGACTAACTGTCACCTTTCGGCCATATATTCCGATCCCTTTGCATCTTTTGTACTTTGATTTATACCACTTCCCTATTCGTTTATTCATCACTGTCGCCACTGCAAGTCCAATGCAATTTGCCCGTAGGTTTTGCTTCAGTGAGATAGTAAAGGGACCTATTCTTCTGCGAGCCAGAGAATCGCATTCACTATAGGTGTATCGCACTATAGGTGTATCGCCTTTTTGCAATCCCTGCCTGTGGACTATCTTTAAAACTAATACTATTATTTTAGTTAATGTTGTTATTTATGCAATAACCACGGTAAAAACTGAGTTAAATGTTAATGGCCAATGGCACTAACCTTGTCTTAGCTAAGACAATCCTAAGAAGAATGCTGTCACTTTTTGTCTTCAATGAAAAGAATGTGACAGCATGCCACTTAAGATCGTCCTAAGCTAAGACAAGGTTAGTGCAATTGGCCTTAAGAGGATTAAATAAAATTTTCACACTTGATGCGGAAAATTTGGATTATCGTACGGTGGGTGGTGGCAACTGACTGAATTAGGGAGCAAGTCAGTCACACGTCACTGTGGTGGATGAACATAATAGATTGTCCCTTATCACCACTCCCTGAGGGCTTATGCGGGTGACGTGTTGACCCGTGATATTGGTTTCTGGATAAGTATCGACAATAGATCAGGACACCGCATTGAAGGACGATCATTGTATGGACCAAAACGGCTTTGGATTTATCCATAAATTATCAAGGACGCTTTGTATTGCAGACCAACTGTTTATTCAAAGTGAATTATGTTCTGATAGTTTTATTATATTAATGTGTTTATGGAGCGTCGGTGGCGCTATGGACTCGGCACTGGCCTTCTAAACGCGAGGTCCGGGGCTCGATTCTGCCATGTACCAATGTGTTTTTCGTTTTTCGAATTACATACGTTCATTTGTCCAAAGCTCCTAAGGTGAAGGAAAACATCGTGAGGCAACCTGCATACATATGCGAAGTCGAGCAATCCGTACTGGGCCAGCGTGGTTGACTAAGGCCTAAATAACCTAACTTAGCGTAGGCTCGAGTCTCTCGGTGGGGACGTATTAGCTGTGATGATGATGATGAATGTGTTTATCAGTCTATGTTTGTTTTAATCTTGTGAGGGTTACGGTTTATTGGATAATATTAAAATTTGTTGAAGTATATATTCATGTGTGGTATCATTCAATAGATCTTGAAGATTATTTTATCAGATTGGAAGACCAACAGGCTCCGTACTGACTCCGGCTTCCCGGCAACCAGGACGTGAAAAAGCACTTATACCACCTCGCTGCTTGGGGAGTGAAACAAAACCATACCTACATCAACCTGTCTGTCCAACTTAGTGGTTTATGTCAATTGCTCCTCGTCTGAGAGGAGACCAGTGCCCGCCCAGTAATGTGACGTTTTTTGTTTGATGTGGCGATGATGTGATAGCAGCTGGACTGGAGAAGCCTATTCACCTCTTCTTGTAACCGATACTAATTGTTTCGTATTCTTTGCAGCGGAAACAGCCATGATACTGCCTGGCGAGCTGTCCGTGAGCCGTCACTCCAACGAGACTGTGGACATCCGGAAAAATCTGCGCCTCAGGAATCCCGATGACCCCGAATCTAATTCGCATAGAGAGTAAGTTTTGTGAATCTTTCGAGTTTTGTGAGGATTCGAAAAATGTTTGAATTCGGATTTTTTCTCGAGCGGTAGTTTTAGATCAGCCAATCAGGACACAACATCTTGTTTTAGTCTATAATATTCTTCTTTTATATAAATAAAAAAGGATCGCCAAATTTGTTGCTAAGCGCAAAACTCGAGAACGGATGGCAATTTCTTTTTATAATTAATGGTGTCAGGCGTTTTTTAGGGTTCCGTAGCCAAATCGCAAAAAACGGAACCCTTATGGATTCGTCATGTCTGTCTGTCTGTCCGTCCGTATGTCACAACCACTTTTATCCGAAACTATAAGAACTATACTGTTGAAACTTTGTAAGTAGATGTATTTTCAAAATTCAAATTCAAATTCAAAAATCTTTATTCAACTTAGGCCTTTACAGGCACTTATTGACGTCAAAACAAAGCAAAACATTCTAATTTAAAGGAAACATATTTAACCTTGTATGTACATACATCCTGAATATACCTACTCAAGATGTCTGCAAATACAAGTAGCAATGAAAAAAAAAAGTTGAATCTACACCTGTTCGGAAATTGGGAGAGCCTTCTCGAGAAGAACAGGCAAGAAACTCGAAAGGTCAAATTTTTTATCTCCTCTTTTAAATCGCCATTTACAATTTTGGTTTTGTTACATAGTCATTGAATGTAAAAAAAAAATACAATCGGTATGATTAAAATGTCAAAAAAATACAATCGGTATGCTTAAAATGTCAAAAAAATAAGTTATAGACTTATACACTAATCATAATACAATAAATTATGTTGTTACCAAATATCGCACGCTTAGAATCAAACCGTCACTATACAAAAAATCACAAAATAGAGTTATAAGCGCCATCTGTGGATATTCACAAAAACAAGTATTATGCAAAAACTCTCATATCGATAGCCCCACTAAACTGGTAGATGTCACTAGTGACGTTATGTGTTTTGGTGGGGGCGACTGTAGACTTTGAAAGCAACGTTGTCTTCTTTTCATTAATGTCAGTGAAGGCGTGATTTGCACAAACAATCAGTGTTGAATACTGTCATTTTTTGCTTAATAACAGTTTTTATAGAAATTATAAGGTAAGTCAGATAATTATATACATGAATAATGTATTTAAGTAAAAAGTAACAGTTTGTCTAACATTTTCGTTTGTTATAGGGACCATCATTTGCACGAATAACGTTTCTAAAGATAAAATGTCAGTTTTTCGGTTATTTTTTATTGTACTGTTGTGTCTAATTGTGTATTTAAACCAAAAATGTCAGTTTCTGCAATATTTTTTAACGCTATTAGGACCATCATTTGCTTGAATAAAGTTTCTAATGATAAAGTGTCAACTTTCCGGTTATTTTTAATTGTATTTTTATAAAGAATTCTGTATTTAAACCAAAAGTGACAAGTTTTCCAACACGATCTCAGTACAATAAAAAGTAAATATAAAACCTATAGTGTTATTTAAAGTGTATTGTCGACATTTTGACATTTTAATGCTTTTTGTTTGAATGAATCTCCGTTCCCACCACTATTTTATGATGTCTATTTGGCGATACACTCGATTTTTATAACCGTGCGTTTGCACTGACGAAACATTTACATAAAAACATGTTTTTTAAACATGTTTCTGTCAATGTTAATGAATGCGTTTTCATTGTCAACACCCCAACAAGTTGCAAAACATGTATTAAGACTTTAACATCAGAAAGTGCGAACGCAATCGTTGACAAATCCATAAAAAACATTGACAGACAACAAGTTTAGAGGTGTACCTAACGTAATCTGCAACAAATCTTAGGATTTGTTCCGAATCCAACACGATTTTCGGCAGTGCGAACGCAAAAGCATACACAACAAGTTTTGAGATTTGTATGATACAACAAGCTGTAAAACATTACATATTTTATGTTTCTCAGTGCAAACGCAGGGTAATACTACCTCAGTAAATGAAAGAAGTATTATTCTAAATCAACGTGTTTGAACACAATATTTGAATTCGCTATTAATTATCGCTACCCGCACCCCGCATGGAGCCTGAACACCAGCCCAGCATACCGCGAATATTTCCAGATATTTTTTGTAATAATATTGACAATTTTGGTAATTGTTACAGTCGTTAATCATGCCACCTCCAAATGCGAGAACTCGAAAATTAAAAGGCATAATTCAACAAATGGCTCAAGAAAATGTTGCAAAACCATCTGAGGTAGTTCGCAGATCTTCTAGTTCATCCTGCAGCAGCCATCATTCTGGTCGAGATTACTCACCTGCTTCCGATGATGACCAAGAATATAAGCCTAGTCCTCATGAAGATTCTTCATTTTCTGAATCTGACAACGCCACCAATAAAATACAAAGACATACAAAAAAAGTTAATGTTTATGAATTCCCATTAAAGTCATCCCTTCGTCACTAAAGATATCAAGATCTTTAAAATCATCAAAATCGTCTAGTTTATCGCGGTCGTCGAGTTCATCAGGATCATCCAGTTCCTCTACGTCTTCTTCTAGCACGGACTCCGATTCCGAAAGATCTAATTCGGGATTAAATTCTGTTACACCGTCGAAGCGGAAATGCACCACACTCGAACCACATCCTAAATCTAAAACAATTATGAACAAATCTAATGAAGCTTTATCGGCATTACAACAATTAGCTTTTGACTACACAAATGACACTTCATCGGAAGATAATGATATTGAAACTCAAACTGAACCTACTTGTGGAGACCAAAATGGAGCAGCTGATAATGACCTAAGTTTTGGCAATGAGCAAATTAATTCTGTATACTCGTCACTTTTACCAAGGAATGAAAAAGCCCACCAGAACAGAAAAAGTCCACTTTCTTTAAAAAGTCTTGCACTTGAAAGATATAAAAGCATATTGCAAGAAGTTAACCAGGAAAATTCTGATAATCAAACACGAAAAAGGAAGCGCGGTAATAAAAAAACTTTGGCAAAGACACTACGAATTATGGGTTTGCAGTATACATCATCGTCAACCAATCATAGAATAGTTCCCAAAAGGAAAATGGGTATTGCTTGTGGTGGTCGTTGCCGATTAAAGTGTTCACAGCATATATCTGAAGGTAATCGAGAGACAATTTTTCAGAATTATTGGCAAATGGGTTCGTTATCGAAACAAAGATATTTTATCTCGAACCATATGACCGAAGTAAAGCCTAAGTACCAATACAAAAAAGAAAATAACAATAGAAAATCTAAACATGCATTTTATCTTACAATAAATAATCAGAAAAGAAGAGTATGCAAAATATTTTTTAAAAGTACTTTAGGTATAAACGACCGTCCAATTCGAACTGTTATTAAAAAATTGAATTCGTCTGGTATTGTGGAACCAGAATTGCGTGGTAAGCATGAAAATCATGGCACCAAAGTTGCTGCAGAGCTAATAGCAGAAGTGCGGAGACATATTAACAGTATACCAAGAATTGAAAGCCACTATCTTCGTCAACAAACAAGCAGAGAATACATAGAGGGAGGGAAATCATTAACAGATCTATACAGAGACTACAAGAAAGATTGTCAAAAATGTGGTTTGGCATATGTTAAAATAAATATGTATCGGAAGGTTTTTAAGGAAGATTTTAATATAAGTTTTTTTACACCAAAAAAAGATAGGTGTGAAGATTGTGTTGCTTTTGAAAATGCCGAGCCGGAAGAAAAAGAAAAAATGGAAGAGAAATATAGAATACACATACAAGAAAAAGATCTAAGTCGTCAAGAAAAATCACGAGACAAAGAATCAATTAATGATAATAACATTGTTGCATGTTATGATTTACAAGCAATGTTACAAGTTCCTAGAGGAGACGTCTCCTCATTTTATTATAAAAGCAGATTAAATTGCTTGAATTTTACTATTTGTGAGTTAAAATCCAATTCCACAGAATGTTATTTCTGGAATGAAGTCGAAGGTCAGAAGGGTGCAAATGAAATTGGCTCTTGTGTTTTAAAATATTTAGAAAAAAAATCGACGTCATCCTCTGAAAAACTTAACATAATTTTTTATTCGGACAACTGTTGTGGGTAACAAAAAAACCAGTTTGTATTCTCAATGTACATCTATGCAGTTAAAAACTTGTTACATATTAATTCCATCACCCACAAATTCTTGGTCAAAGGTCATACTCAAAATGAGGGTGACTCTGTTCACTCTACAATAGAGCGACAAATTAAAAGAATGTTAAGATCAGGACCCATTTACGTTCCGGATCAGTATATAAATGCTATAAGAGAGGCAAAGAAAAAGGGGAAAAAATACAATGTAGTAGAAATGTCTCATAACGAATTTTATGATGTGAAAAATCTTCAAGAATATAGATTAAATAAAGATACAGAAGGAAGAACGGTTAAAGTAGGAGATGTGAGAATTCTAAAGATTGAAAAGGCAGAGTCAATGGACAATGTGAGGGTTTTATATAAAACTTCTTACATGGAAGATAATTACAGGGAAATAAAATTAATCAAGATTCGTCGAGCACAGCCTCAATTAGTACCGTTGTATTCCTCAAAGCTACCATTAGCAGATAGGAAAAAAGCAGATCTTAAGGACCTTATAGAAAAAAAAGTGATACTGCCTTACTATGTTTCTTCTTTTTATAATCAGATTATTTAATTATTATAAGTGGCTATTATATTGATTAAGCATCAAAAACAAATAATGAGAAGGTTGTGATTATTATCGTTAATTAAGAAATTACTTTTATAGTTCTTTATTTTTGTTATCTGATTTGGTTGTTTATTTTTAATTTTAATAATTATCTAATGAAAAGACTGATTCATACGACTGCTTAATTAGTACTTTAGACAGGTTACGTAAAGTACCTTAAAAATGTTTATTATTATATTGATCTCATTATTCATATATTTACTTAACTTTAATTGAGTAAAACTCTATTAAATAGGTTTTATTAATTACATATTTGCGTTTTATTTATTTAGCCTCTAAAAATATATGGAAATAGTGACACTTTACTCTTATGTGATATTAAAATATCTGCATGCAGTTATTTGAAAAGTGACACTTCATGAATTTAACTAGAAAAGTGACACTATTTTCAACGAAAAATAAAAATAATTTAGTGATATATTATTATTATATTACTATAGTTAGTTTATTTGAAAGCTGTGTCAAGGAGAAATAGTGTTGAGTACAAAAGATAGCGATTTCGTATGATTTAATGTATTTTGGCAACATTTTTTTTATTATGAACTTTAATTGCTCGTACTGAAAAATTGCGTTTTTTGGTTAGTGACGGTTTGATTCTAAGCGTGCGATATGATAACTTGGTCTAATTCAAAATCAGTGTCAGTTCTTTTCCTGACAACAATATTTGTTGACATCAGTAGCTATACACAACACCACGATTATTGACATTATAACGAATAATAACTTCATATTAACTCCAGGTATTGGCATCATTTAAATAATCATTAACTTTATAATATCCTTTACTCATTAGAGTCTTTTTTACATGTGCTTTAAACTTATGAAAAGGCAAGTCGGTTACACTATGTGGAATTTTGTTGTAAAAAGTTATACATTTCCCCATAAATGAGCCTCTAGTTTTTTGGAGTCTGTACGTTGGAACGGCAAGTTTATTTTTATTTCTTGTGTTTAACCGGTGAACGTGGAAATTGGTTTCAAATGTATTATAATTCTTATAGACATAAATCAAATTTTCATAAATGTATTGTCCTGCTAAGGTCAATATATTAATTTCTCTAAATAAATCTCTTAGAGAATCCCTTGTTCGTAAATTATAAATAGCGCGAACTGCTCTTTTTTGAAGTACGAAAATACTGTCTATACTAGCAGCCGATCCCCACAGTAGTAGTCCATACGACATAACACTGTGAAAATAACTAAAGTAAATCAATCTTGCCGTTTCAACATTAGTAAGTTGTCTTATTTTTTTAACTGCATATGCCGCAGAACTAAGTCTGTTTGCCAAGGACTCAATATGTGGGTCCCACTGCAAACGTGAATCTAATTTAATGCCCAAAAATTTGGTACAATCAATGAATTCAATAATTTGATTATTCATTTCCACACTTTCCTTACATTTGGCAATGAAAATTTTATACATTTAGTTTTATTTGAGTTTAATGATAAGTTATTAATTGTGAACCAATGCAATACTTTAGAAAGAGTACTATTTACAACGTCAGTATTTTCATTTCCTCTGTCAACCTTAAATATAAAAGAAGTATCATCTGCAAATAGTACTTTATCGCACAGATTGTTAGTGAAGTGTGGGAGATCATTAATGTAAATTAAAAAAAGCAAAGGTCCCAATATCGATCCCTGAGGCACACCCATAGTTATACATGCACCAACAGACTCAGTTTTGTTAATAACAACTTTCTGGACCCTATTAAACAAATAAGACTCCATAAGGCTAATTGCTTTTTCGGTGACACCATAATGTTTGAGTTTATTTAAAAGAGTCTGGTGACTAACGCAGTCGAAAGCCTTCGACAGGTCACAAAATATACCAATCACATCTTGTTTACACTCCCAAGCGGCAAAAATGTGTTTGAGAAGTGCAACTCCAGCATCTGTCGTGGAACGACCTTTGGTAAAACCAAATTGGTTCATATGAAAAATGTTATTACATGTGAAATGATCTATTAACTGCTGAGATACAATTTTTTCGAATATTTTACTAAGTGCTGGTAAAATAGAAATTGGTCTGTAATTTAAAGGATCATTTTTATTCCCAGATTTAAATAATGGTATTAGCTTGCTATTCTTCATGAGGTCGGGGAAGACACCTTCATCAATACATTTATTGAATATCAACGCGAGTTGCGGGGCAAGTTCCACTATAACCGATTTCATTATGTGGGTCGAAATACCCCAAAGATCTTCAGTTTTTTTCGTACTAATTGTGCGAAATGTTTTAATCACAGTGTCAACGTCAATGTGACAAAATTTGAAAATCTTGTTGCACCTCTCTACACTTTGCCCTAGGAGAGCTACAGCTTCATCGGGACACGAGTTGAGACTACTTGTAGTTTCTATGGGTATGCGAGAGAAGAAGTTTTCGAACGCATTGGCAACTGCCTTGTCTGATTTGATTGTTTCATTATTGATTTCTAATGAGAATGAATGTTCAGTACTTTTAAGTTTACCTGTTTCCTGATTAATGATTTTGTGTGGGGTATCTATGGATAGGTCTTCAAAAATGATATTGAGGTTTCTAATATCATTTTTTTAAACTGAATAGTTTGCGTGAGAGACACTTCCAAAGTGGTAAAATGTGTCCCCCCTGTAACTTCTAAAATAAGAGAATGACAAAGCTAAAAAAATATATGATTACCATGCAAACTTCCACTGAAAATTGGTTTGAACGACATCTAGTAAGTAGTTTTTTTAATGCGTCATAAATCGTAAACCGCAATTTACCTTTTATTCAATCAACTCAAATATAAAAATAAAAAAAAACATTTAATTTCATAAACATAAATCTTATGCATAAACCGTGAACCGTTATTTTCTAATAATAAATCTGTAATATAGGTGCCTATACTTGCTGCTACGGAACCCTTCATGTGCAAGTCCGACTCGCACTTGGCCGGTTTTTTTCGGAGGTCCATTACTAATTGTTAAGGAGTAGGTATATAGCAAAACTTCCGACAAAAAATTTTTATATTTTCCTTCAGGCGAAAGGAAAGTTCTTATGAAGGGAGAAACATAAAAATTGCGTGGAAAATAGTAATGAAGATCTGAATCTGCTTTAAAATTGAGTTGCAAGATTCCACCTGAATAAACATAGGTACATTGCAAGTTAAATAAAAGCTTGTAAAAACAACCTTTTCTTTCCCATACAAATAATCACAGAGTAGGTAAATAACTTTTGACAGGAGGAAGACTGCCCGGACAACTGGTAGGGTTCAAATAAATGCAGCTCTGTCTTTTCTTATACTAACATTCACACTAATACTAAAACTAATACGTTAATACACACTAGGAGCTCTGTCTATTCTCCTAAATGCAAACGGGGTCAGAAAATGTCTGGAGCGAAATAGAGCAGCGTCCAGACGCCCTATTTTCGAATCATTTATTTGGCATCGACCGTCGTCTATTCTCGATTTCAATTAAATAAACAGAAAATTGTTTAATTCAGACACAAAACCCATATTTTATGATACAAGAATTTGAAATAAAATAACTAATACATGAAGCATAATAAACATTTTTACATTTATTTCCTACTAGCTGTGCCCGCGAACCACGCTTCGCCATAAAAGACTTCAACGCGTTCTTTCTATCTTCTATATTTTTCCCCGTTTCAGCAACATTTTTCATCGATTATCCTTTTTTTTTTTTTTTTTTCTCGGGGAAAATGCGTAACCGCACCGTACCCGCCGTTGGCTAGACAGCGAGCGTGTGTGGAGCTCTCCCCTCTCCTAGCAGTGCCAGGCCGACCCACTAAAACCCCCGGTGTTCTCCCAGCCCTTATGGGCGTGCTAGGTAAGGTCCACACTGCGACTCCACTACCCACGCGCCCGGGCAGTTCATCGATTATCCTATCCTTTTGGTCCAAATGATATTAGATAGCCTATAGTCTTTCTCGGTAAATGGACTATCCAACACAAAAATAATTTTTCAATTCGGACCAGTAATTCCGGAGATTAGCGCGTTCAACCAAACAAACAAACAATCAAACAAACTTTTCAGCTTTATAATATAAGTAAGTAAGTATAGAAGTCTAGATAAGGGTTGCAGTGCAATTTATTCAACCAATGTTTAAACATCTTATTTTCAAGTATATCTTCAGACACCGTCCTCATGAGCGAGTTGTCCAAACTTTGTAGTCTGTTGCAAAAGATGCAAGCCTTTGGCGCAGGATGGCAAAAAAAAAATATGGACCCCAGCGTCGGCTAACAATCGTGATGCGCTGCACCATCGTAGTAGACGAAACCATTTTTCTAAATGAATCATTGTACTGATAGATAGATAGATAGATCGTTTATTTAGACGCAAAAACACACACATAGCACACAATATAAAAATCAACAATAATTAAGAACAATAACAAAAATTGAGTAGAATGTACGTACATGTGTGCTGCAGTGCCTAAAAGGGTCAAGGCTCAGTGGGGATATTTGCCCTAAAAGGACAAAAGACTGATTTTCAGCCATCACCATAAGGAGAGAGACGAGGGCTAGGCATGAAATTGTAACCGTATACTACACTCCAAGGATCTTAAAATCCAAAGATATTACGACGAAAATTAATATTACTTTGATTTTTGTCGAAAACAAAACGAAAATCACTAGAAATCGACGCTGATGAAAAAATAGAGCCCCAGTTTCGATTGCCGGTTGTATAAGACCCGTCTGTGTTGCAGGTACTGCGTCCAGTTCGAGGTGACTAAGGTCTCCAAGGCGTGCCACGCAGATTCCGACTACAAGTCTCTGAGAGAAGGTACGTTTTCCAACAGCATTATGTCATTAAAATAAAATCGGCAAGCTATCTCTTATATAAGACTAGCTGACCGTAAGCGTCTTTGTTTGCATTATAACTAACTTTTCCCGTAGGAAAACTTTTCCCGTCAGATTTTTCCCGTAGGAAAATTACGCTATGTCCTTCTCCTGGTCTCGAACTATCCCTATACCAACTTTCATCAAAATCGGTTCAGTAGTTTCGAAGCCTATTCAATACAAACAAACAAACAATCAAATCTTTCCTCTGTATAATATTAGTATAGAGTGGTATAGAGCGCTCAGTCTCTAAATATCATATTATCAAAATATCATAATCGCAAAACATTATATTCTCAAAACATCATATTAGCAAAAAATGATACTCGCAAAACATCATATTCTCAAAATATCATATTCGCAGTATACTTATTATCAAAGACATTATAAGAGATAGACCGACAATACGCGCGGCCTCTAAGAAACCCCCTTCAACCACAACAGCGGTCAGGCGGCCGCTACTCATACTGTATTTGTACTGCATTCGACTGTCGAGCGCGCGTCAAGTTATAAAAATACTTAAACATGCCCAAATAACTTCGTTTTGTAGTGTAAAAAACGAACAGTAATAAAAACTAAATCACATTGTAACATTATTTATTACCGATGAGTCTTAATTATGCTTATTTATTTAGCTATTATCATATCAAAATTGGTTGAAGGGGACTTCATACATTTCGTTTGCATTGTTGGTCTACTCTTATAATGTCTTTGCTTATTATAATCTTAAAATATCTTAAAATGTACAGTCATCTACACTATTTTATTAATCGACTCTTTTGTAGCTAGTGGCAACAGATTGCTGTAAAAATTAAAACTTCAAACGACAACAGACCTACAATACACATCACATGATCAAAACTTTGTAGATAATATTCCACCTTGATAATGCTATTTCGCACCATTCCCACTGATGACCTGTGCCCGCGAACTACGTTTCGGCATAATAATTTTTTTGAACATATTTCATTGATGCTCAGCTCCTATTAGTCGTAGCGTGATGTTATTCCTAAGATAAATGGACTATCCAACACAAAAATATTTTTTCAATTTGAATCAGTAGTTCCTGAGATTAGCGCGTTCAAACAAACAAACAATCAAACAAACTTCAGCTTTATAATATTAGTATAGATCTTCTCGGTATACTGCATGTGTATACTGATGAGTTACTGCTAAAACTCATTAAAACGATATCTCCGTTGCTGTCAACACTTCATGTAATAGGCTTCCAATTAGGTCAGTGGTGGCGTTGAAACAGCCAATAACATTTTCCACAGACACAGAGCTTTCACCTCATGACCAGTGATCGGAGTAGGTAGACACGGTAATAGTATATACAGTATGTCGACTCGGCCACAGAACACAGAAAGAGGTTAGAAGGGCTATGTGGGCGGGGCACGCGTAGCCACAACTATGACTAAATGCTCATACTTGTGGCCCCGCAACGCGAACGCGTTGTTTAATCACTGACGGACAACTACAGTGAGTGTATCGTGAAGCGCGGCGCTATAAATATAAAAAAATGCCTTCTTGTGCTATAATTACTTGTAAAACAAGAAGTCAGGTGTCAAGTGTAGCTAAAGAAGGAATTTCTTTTCATCGGTAAGTAGTAAATTAATCATAATGACCATATTCCATAGATCATAATGTCAAAATCCACCAAAACTGATCATAACGATAAGTTACATAATATTTTTCTAAAAAATATACATTACCGGCAATGTACGCCCGCGATTCTTGCCATATTACTTAGAGCGCGTAATGTAGTACACTGCTTTCGGTAGTGACGCATTTGGCTTAATGAGCATTAACGCAGTAGTCGCAGTACAAGGGATAGTGCCGTGCTAATCAAAAAACGCACGCATTACATTTTATCGATAAATGTATATTTTAAAATATTTGTATAAAGTAAAAATAACATATTATTTGTCACTTAAAATGCCATAATAATAATTATTACTTATCGATAATACAGAATGTTTGGCGAAGCTAACACCTACCCTTTCTAACATCCTATTCATATAAGTACGGCGATGTAATCAAAGATTAAAATTGTAAAATTAATTTCAATTTTCACGATACAATTAGTTCGATTAGTAAAAAAATATGGGCAAATTCTAAACTAATTTTACAACTTAGAATTTTTAATATCACCATAATATTTATATGACTATTTTAGGATAGGTAGGTGGCCATGCAAGACATGAAGATTTGAGTACTTTAAAAAACACAAATTTACAGGTAAATATTTACTTTACAAATATTTACTTCTCCATCCAACTAAAATATCCTAACAACTAAACTACCGCACGTCCGTTTGTCAGATTATCCATTCTAGTTTATGCTTTCAGACCGGTGCATTATAGTATTATAGTTTTTCTTTTATTTTACGTCTAACCTACAACATTTTTGAGCTAAAAAGCTTTAATTTTGTTACATAGAAACAAAATATTACTTGAATATTATTAATTATAAACGTATAATGAAAGTAATAATTATTTTTTGGTTTTCTAAATATTTCAAATGGTTAAATTGCTGGCAATATTTAATATCGATAGCTATTAATCGATGTCAATCACTAAAATAATGTTATTTGTACACGCGGCTTTGGACGTCAGTGAATTTCTATGAATGAGGAGCCCAGTGAGCGCTGTGATTGGTTCAGCCCGATTTCGCGCGACTTTGCATGGGCGGTGCAAGGAAAAGAAGTGGGAGCAAAACTGGCGACAGCGGTTCCCGTACAAACGGTGCATGATTGCCTTTCTAACCTCTTTCTGTGTTCTGTGGACTCGGCCCCTATTTGAAATTTTATACCTAGGGCCGCACGGCATCGCTTGGTGCGTGGCCCACGATAGGGCTGCTCCCTTACCGACCGTGCACTCCGTTTGACTCGTGCGTATGCCCTGCGGGGGACTGCATTCGTGACAGCCCTTGTAGCTATGCGATCCGAGTGCGATCCCAGATCGAGGCGCGTGGGCATAGCGCGTGTTTCGACCGTTTCTATGAAGTCGGTCTACTGTATATACTATTACCGTGCTAGAGCTATTTTTCGTACTTGCGATACGTTGCATTAATATGGACATTACTAAAAACCCGGAAACGCGTCGCTGTATGTTTGGCAACGTCGTGTGCTCACTACTAATAGATAGCACAAGCCTTCTTTTATCCTTGTTATTAAATGTCAATACAATTTATTTAAATCTCAACATAGTCAGTTAAAATCCCGGGAGTGTCCATATTAACATCAATGCTTACGGTCACTGAGTGCTCATGACATTGTTAAAAATTCTAACATTAGCAGCATGGTAACATTAAGTTGCTTAACAAAAAAAACTTTCAAGGGTCCTCGAGATAGAAATTAATGTCAAACTCTTAACCAATCGGCATAAATGTCTTCTGTCGTTTAGGGTCGAGCCTCACTGGTGCCCTACATAGTGTCTAATTCAAACTGTAGTGGAGTTCTTGTAGTCCTTAAGGCGATCTTTCTTTGAATGGAATCCATAATCGAATCTTACGGAAGAAAAACAAAACTCGTCATTTCAATATAATGAGTAATTATCAATTCTTGCGCCCATTCTACTTATCAGCTAAAAGATGTCCTGAATTGGTAGGCAAAAAAATTGGACGTTTCAAAAGAGCTTTCCAACAAGTTACATTTGAATATTTTGATTTTGATTGATAAACTTCGTCTCGACTTTTCAGTAGTTTTCTTAGGCTCGTATCAATAAACGCGTCTCAAATTTGAGATCGATCAAAGTTGAGTAGATGCAGTTTGATGTTTAATGTATGTCAAAACCAGTATCTTAAGATTGATCTCATCTCATACTTGAGATGCAATTTACGAAATTTACAAAAAATATAAAAATAAAATAGATACAAAAATAAAGACTCCTGGCTTCGGCTTCAAAAGACTGCATAGACTCTATACCTATAGTTTATATAGAGTTGAGTAGCAAAAAGAAGGTAATATGGCTAAAAATAATTAATTTCTTCCTCCTCCGAAGAACATGGCGTGCAACACCGTCACTTCAAAAAAGGCATATTGTGCCATAAATTTTATATGAGACGAAGGTTTTTCAACATTTTTCCGGCGTCCGTAATGTATTTCTGATGTCATGGTTTATTTACTTATAGTGAACACAATGTTGTTAAAGTTTTCAGTGCGAGGTGGCTAGAGTGTGGGGACTGCCGATTCGATCGAGATTATTTTCACAACAAGATATAAATAATCTTTGAAAAAATTATTTAAATAATTTTTTCAAAGATTATTTATATCTTTATCTCTCACAGAACATTATAAAATAGAAAGTTATTAATTGAATCCAATACACCCCCCAAGAGCATCGGTGGCGCTGTGGCCTAGGCACTGGACTCCCGAGTAGAATCGGGAGGCCCGCGATCTATCCTGCCATGTACCAATGTGTTTTTCGTTTCACGAATTTCATAGGTACATTTATCTGACGCTCCTACGGTGAAGGAAAACATCGTGAGGAAACCTGCATACACCTGCGTAGTAATTCAAAGGTGTATGTGAAGTCGACCAATCCGCACTGGGCCAGCGTGGTTTGACTAAGGCTTAATCGCCCTAACTAATTAGGGTAGGCTCGTGCCCCTCGGTGGGGACGTATATGAGCTATGATGTATGTATACACGGTTATTTTTTTATCACCCTGGAAAATTTAAGGGACGCTTCACAACATGGTATTAGAATGATTTAAATATAAATAAAAAAAATAACCCCCCTCCTTAATTTTATATTAATTTTTAAAAAAATACAAAAAATGCTGCACTAGTTGAAAGCAGCATTTTTAGAGATTTTTTTATTTTTTTTATATTTTTTTTTATTTTTTTATTTCATTTTTTTTATTTTTTATAAAATATTGGATGTGTCCTGAAGCGTCCCTAAAATTTTCCAGGGTGATAAAAAAATAACCGTGTATAATACACATTCTGTCGTTAATTGATGTGCAGATATTTCATATAAATTCATTATTTGAAAATAATGAAGTCGAATAAGTAATATTTATTATCAATTGATAAATCAATGCAAACTTACAGATCTGAAAATCAAATATACGAGTATGTTTCTTAATATTTTTATCTAGTCACGACAAGGATCATGAAACGTGATGCAAACATTTTGCCTCGGTACATTTATTTTCGAAAGTATCTGTTAAAAATAAGGTAAAAAAATACGTTAATGTATATTTTATACTTACTTGTGATAATAAACACCATAGTCTTGAAGATTTGAGTTACTGGATCGCCTTTTGCAAGAGGAAACTGCGCAATTAACCATTTTTACGAGCACTTACTTGCGATACGAAACGACACCAAATGACAGCGGCCGCGCGTCAACTAGTTTTATATAACATGTATGTATGTATGTATAGTCATATGGCCAACGCACTTTGGCAGAGGGGTTCGCCCAGCCTTGCCATCTCCTGAGGGTGAATGCTCTAAATTACGTAAAGACCACACCAGCAGGCGTAGCACGGGCTGCCAAGACGGGACTTGAGTCACGCATTATCTCACAATTTCAGTGACATAATATCTATGTCTTAAAGAGTAGCACGGCAGCGCGTATTGAGGCTGCGGTCCGATAATAGCGCTCACAGTGCTAACGATTATAATCGCCTTGTCCAAATTAAGGAGAACACTGAAAATGCTATCGGCATGCTTACGATTTCGGTCCAGAAGAGCAGGTACATTCATTTTGAACCGAAAACACAATTATCGAATGTCAAACTAACAGTTCGCAGAAAGTAATTTCACTCCAGAGCATTAGCGCCGTAAGTTCTATATGACGTTAACGATGACGTCATGTGGCTCTTCATGCCAGCTAACATTAGCGCGCTCACATTTAGGGACGCGTTTGAGCGCGCTGATAGTGACTCTTATTGATTTTCGGAACGCAGCCTTAGTGTGACTGACATGATAAAATTTCTTGACGCTCCTCAAGGAATACGTGTCACTGAGTCTTATCACAAATTTCTTGGCAGCCCGTGCTACGCCTGCTGGTGGTATATATCGCCTTAAAAGTTCGTATTGTTGTAGGCAACACCGTCTGCGTCCTGTGCGAGACGGCGGCTCTGCGCAGGGACCTGAACTGGCGGTGCGACGGCCACGGCGTGCCCGGCCACACGACCCGGTTCTTCGCGATGGTGGCGCCCCTGTGCCGCGGGAAGTGGGTGCGCGCGGACTCCTCACCCGACAAGCGCAGCGACTGCTGCATGAAGCCCAACTTCATCTTCATCTAGACTGCCTTGAGTTCGGTTTTTGAGTGCTCGCATACGACCGATTTTTTATCGTATCGCTTCGAAGTAGTGCTTAAATTTTATTTATTTCACAACACAGATTATAGCCAAAACATTAATACAATAAGCAGTATCTTACAATATATAAGCCATAATCCAATAACGGGTGCACACAACTCGAATGTTTTACATAACTATCTATGTGTTACAGCAGTATGTCAAGTGAACAGTATCCTAATTCTAACAATATTTAATTACCCACAATTACATTATAAGTTGGGATGTTTGAACAATACATCTCTCAGACAGCTTTGGAATTTTACGCGGCTATAGCTGAAGATGTCTATATCCATATTGTTATCTTTAGCTCTCATGAAAACTTCGTTGTATAAACGGCACATGCATACAATTGGATTATAGAACGATGTATTTTCTTTTCTATCAGACCGCTCGAGAGACGAAAACACAGCTAGGTTATTCACAAAGCCAGAACCAATCTGCTGTTAAAGAATCGCTGAATTGTACAAAGTGTTGTCGGAGTGTGTAGTTTTATAAAATACTGTATGATATGTCCAAGACTTCAAACTCAAAGTTCAGGTTATTTACAGTGATAGTTATCGGATACGATTTCTGATATATTTACAAAGAGTTATGAATGAAAAGTTAAACAAAATTATTATACCTACCTAGCCTATTTTCAGCATGTATATTGCAATTGAAGTTTTAAAATCATGAATGAAATCGAGATTACTTAGTTCCTTACAGCAAGTCGCTGGCTATATCCGGCTCGAAGGACAAAAATATTAAGAACTGGGACGGAAAGAAACTTAAAGTAAAATAAAATACATAAACCTACCCTAACCTAACTTAGGGTAGGCTCGAGCCTCTCGGTGAGGATGTATATGAGCGCATGATATGTATATAATAAGAAAAAACACATAAGAGAATTAGTTACAAAAACAGTAACATTCAACAAGACAGCGACAAAATGCAGATTGTAATTAAGCTTACAACAACATAGCAATGAAACAAACCAAAAACTGACTGTTTTAGAGTAAATCAATTTCAAACTATTTACAGGAATTTGTCTAGTATTCCGTTCCAAAATGAACATATTGTTGTATGAAAAAATCGGTTGTATGCGAGCATATAAATAAAAAAATAGACCATAGACCTATATTACTAAGATTCTGAAAAACGAAATTTACCGTGTTATTCAAAAGAATATTAAAAGCCTAATCAACCTATTTTTTGTTAATGCTGCGGCCTCACCTGCGGTAATGTTAACGCCTCCGTTATAATACGCCTTATTGAACGCGTTAAAAATAAATATACAGTGGTTACATCTGCGGTGCTTGTTAAAAAAGTTATTCACATCTAACGCTTAGCAATGCCACGGTCCAATTAAAACGTTAAGCTGTTGGCCGCATGTCAAAATCATCGACCGTTAAGACGCGTCAGAACCGTAGCATTAAAATTACGTTTTTGGTAAATAAATACCCTATCAAGCAGAAACCTACCCATGTGAAGATAGTCATTTAAAAGTTGTAGCGCCATTGAAAATTCGAAAGCATATTTTTTTAAAATCCCCACTCAAATAGATCTGAAAAGTCAACTGTGTGGGGAATTAGAAAATTAATTTTACAATTTCGAATTTTTAATGAGGCTGTAATTTTTATATGACTAGGTTAACATGGGCAGTACGTTTTGACTTGATAGGGTTTATACCAAACACCAGAGTGATTTGTCTTTTTTTTCAAACGCAAAATATAATTTTATTCAAAAGACAAGACACTTATTAACTGTAATAGGCTTATTAAGCGTTTTATTTTTTTTTGTGAATAACACAGTTAATATTTTATTTAAACGTTGGATTTACACTTGAAATATATACTTTTTTTTAAAATTTTATTATCTACATAAAAAAGATCATCTGGTAATTTTACAGTAGCATCTGTAACTTCTATACTTATACTTACTAATAATATAAAGCTGAAGAGTTTGTTTGGTTGAACGCCCTTATCTCAGTAACTACTGATTCAAATTGAAAATTCTTTTTGTATTTGGATAGTCCATTTATCGAGGAAGGATTTAGGATATATAACATCACGCTACGATTATTAAAAGCTGAGCATCAAAGAAAAATGTTGCCAAAACGTGAAAAAATATTATGGCGAAACGAAGTTCGCGGGCACAGCTAGTTTTAAATAAACGTAATGTAAGCAATTTATAGAGATTCAGCAAAAAGTCCAGATAACAATTGTGTCTTCTTAACTCAGTATAATCATTTGAATTTAACATAATCAATCTTGATGAGATGCTTTCAAGTGATAATATCTAGTGCGTCTTCAAATTTACAATGCCCAAACAGAAAACGTGAAAATAGAATTCTGAGTACCTATATAACAGTGAAAATTATTTTGGTCGCAAATTCTTTTATTCTTATTACATAGCTACACAAAATTAAGTTTTGCAATAAACTTAAATATAGGTCTATCGTCTATAATATAGGTCGAGGATTGCAGTATATCTCTGCTATTTACTTAGCAAAGGCGAAACAGTGCCAACAAAGCTACAATTAGTATACAGGGCTACTTTTTTATCACCCCAAAAAATGTAAGGGACGCTTCAGAGCACATACATTATGAAAAAGTAAAAAAAAATGTTTAAAAATACTGTACTAAACTAGTGCAGTATTTTTTGGATATTATTACAAATTAATATATATATATAATTATATAGGCGAGTTATTTTTTATTAATATTTAAATAACTCTATTACCGTGTCCCCTGAAGCTTCCCTAAATTTTTCAGGGTCATAAAATTTAACTCTGTATAACAACACTTAGTACTAATGAAACATTGTTTTTGTTAACTTATATTAACGAGATTAGATATAAGTGTAGATAAATATGGACTTTTATTTTATTCTGTTCCTGTTTGTTTTCTGTCTTCTGTGTGCAAAGGAGTAGTCGTATTTTAGTTTTTTTTTATGATTTTACTACTAATGTAATGTTTTCATTTATTTGCTGACTATACGAGTGATAACATATTTATTTAAGATTCGCACTTAATTTTTTCGCGAAAACGTATTTATACATCAGTTGCGCGAAATATTAAGAAAGTTTTTAAATAAATTTTTAATAGAAGTTAAAAGTATATTTTTTGAAATTGCAGTAAACGAACATCCTTATTTTGACAGCATCTAATAGATATCTGACTGTCATTGCTCGGTGAGACTGAGACAACGCTGTACAAAATCGAGACAAGTCCATTTGCTTTTCAAAGCTACTATATCTGCCCCCCCTAGCATGACCACTAAAACACGATAATTATGATAAAGCAGTTAATCGTGGCGAACTGTCAAAATACTACTATAATGGTTTTATCGTATTTTAAGAGTTCCACTAATACACAGGGTGGAAAACAATTTAGTTACAGAGTCCTGTATTGAATAATTTATGAGTCTGTGCAAGTGAAGCTATGTTTATAAGTTTTCAATGGGTGTTATGTCAAATAAAAATAGTTTTTATATTTTTATTGTTAAATATTGTTTGGTATCTTCGCGTCGCGAGCCTTAAATGCCATATTGTAAATAATTAGTACTGATTATGTAACAATAACTAAAATGTATAATCATTAGATCTTTCTATACTTAGTAAAATTGGGATTTTACTAAAAGCATAATATTCGCATAACTTAGTGACGTAAGATTTATATTATAGTAAAAATTTTGTTAATAGGTTAGTTATTATGAAATATTGTATGAATTACATATCTGAGAACATTCTGTACATAAATAAACCATTTAATAAAGCACATGAAAGCAACCCGATGTTTTTTTTTCAAGAGTAAGTCGAATGTTTGCGTGACAACGCTTAATATTACGTGCTCATGTTATGTCCGTCCGTCTGTCTGTCGGACTGATTCATCGAGATCTTGACCTCAGGACCACCTAGAATCTTCGAGTTTTCACTAGATGATAGGACATGATCACTAATTTAGTCCATTTTGAAAAAAAAGTCCATGCTTATAGATATTTTTCTTCAAGAAAAATGAATCGCCGTACATTAGTGTCAACTCGGTTAAAACTCAAAACGGCTTAACTGATTATTATTATTTTTTCTTTTATTCGCTTTAATATAGGGGTGGTTTATAAAGAAAAATAGCTAGGTTTAATTCTGAAGAAAAGCTAAAAAATAATGTAATAGTAATTTGGTATGAAAAATGACACTTCGCGATTATTTGTTTAGATCTGTCATCTATTAGGGTGATACGAGGGTGATACGATGTTCTCGGGATCACTGTTAGCATATTGTTATCTCGGCTACGCCTCGTGTGATAAGTCCACATCCGTGTTTTAAGAGGATTGTGAAGTAATCGTGCGCGGCGCGAGTAGGTATTTTCTAAAATGCTATCTGTTTCACACCGCTCGGCCTCCCGTCTGGCGTTTACACCACAAATACAACACGCGCAAATTCTCACGCACACAACGACAGCAGCGCGCGACTCCTCGGCGCGAGAACTCGAGATCATTATTTTACCGTTTGTAATGTTTTGCGTTGCTTAGGTATTCCTGCCCCCCTAGACAAGACGCATTTCGATAATCGCTAACGCAATCGCTAGAAGGAAAATCTATGCGATTTGACATAAGCCCTCGCTTAGCTTTCGAACGCAATTGTCAAATCTCATACATTGTCCATTTAGCGATTGCGTTAGCGATTATCGAAAGACATCTTGTCTAAGGGGGCTGACTGCCTTTCCGCTCGCAACTTTGCTTTCGTTATTTTCGTTTTACGTGAGGGAATTTTGTTTTCCCGTATGAAACATTATTTTATAACCTTATATTATTCAGTGATAATGTAGCATTCTATTAGTCAAAAATTTTTTAAATCAGCCTAGTAGTATTTAAAAATAAAAAATATAATAAATAAAAATTGCTTTATTTCTAAAAATCATTTTAACAATAAGTACGCCGAGACTTCCCAGTGAGCTAGTTTTTGAGTTTATTCATTACAAACAAAAATACGAATCTTCTTTCTTTATAATATTTTAGTAGATAAGTTCCGTAAAGTATTTCAGTATTCCTTTGAAATTTATAGTGTAGGCACTTACTTGGTATCCCTAACAAGTCCTACTTTATAGGACTGAGCTGTTATTTGTTATGAAAGTACCCATCTATCGTACATTTACCTGTCTAAAGAAAATTACTTTTTGTAAGATGAGTGTTATACTGAATTAAAATGATTTTCATTTGAGATGTGAATCAATAACGGATCCCTTTATGAAAAAAAATAAACACTAAACATAAAATGACACAATTGTTTAAACAAGAACAGACCTCTTGTTAACTTAAAAATAAATAACAAAAAATCTATTATTTTAGATAGATAAATTAATACTTTTACATACAAACTAAATAGGAGCAGGGATTTAAAAAATATAAAGTAATAATTATGCATCAAATAAAAATACCTCTCATTTTTATACACTAATCTTGGTTAGTTATACTAATAGTCTTAGAATTCTAATTTTTACCACCTCCGTGGTCTAGTGATTGAGGCCACCGGATGTTGATCGGGAGGTCCGTCCGGCGGGGTTCGATTCGTCGGGTTCGTCCGGACTACAAAAACACTGAAATGTTAGAAATAATATAAGAATAGGTACAGACAATATGACACATCATTATTGAAGACGGTGCCAAATTTTAAGACTTTCTAGGAGATCATCGTTTGGCACCGACTTCAATATAGAAATGTAATGTTGGCTATACCTATTCTTACACTATTTTTAACTTTTCAGTGTTTTTGAAGTCAGTTTTTATTTTTTGTAAAATATTTTTTTTGTTTAACTTTTTAATGAAAGAAACCCTAATTAAATTAGGGTATCCCTCGATTTTCATAGGATTCCATCATCAGAACCTGACTTTGGTGACCTAGGGACCACCCTAGGAGTATACAGACACGGTTAGCGCAGAGGTCGAGCGATCGCCTACTGCGCAACAGGTCGCGGGTTCGATTCCCGCACGGGACAGATGTTTTGTATGGCCTACAGAAATTTGTTCCGGTCTGGGCGTATGTGCATGTGATTCTATGTTTGTCCCTGCACCCACGACACAGGAGAATATCCTAGTGTGGGGCGACGTTTTTATAAAAAAAAACACGGACGCGCCTAAAAATTTAAGGATTTCCCTCCATTTTTATGGGATCCCATCATCAGGTCCTAACTTTGGTAACCGTGGGACCACCATTGGAGTATAATCTTGAGAATACAAAAAGAATTTTGAAAATCGGTCTGCAATTGGCGGCGTAATCGCGTAACATACACAAAAAAAAACATACGCATCGAATTGAGAAACTCCTTTTTTGAAGTCGGTTAAAAAATACCTATTAGTATATGTAATCAGCTGCTTTTAATTTTATAGTTAAAATGAAAAAAAAAAACTTCAAAACCGTACGAAGGGTGCCTTCTTCCTATATATGCCTACCCTGCCTACCCTACATACTCGTATATTATTTAGATACTTTGTCGTTTGTATTTTTAATACAATCGTAGATTCCATAACGCGAGTAAAACCTTAGAGCCCAGCTTTAGAGGAATAAAATTCAAATAAAATAATATTAAAAATAACGCTACTTGCATAGTCTATTACACGTTTTTAGCTGCTCCAACTTCATACATTGCATAACAAATACCTATCACAAGAAACAAAATACGAATTTATTTTGAGTTGGTTTCTTTATGGCACATATTTATTATAACAAACAACTACTTACATACTTACATTTTTTCCTTTTTTGGTTTTGGGAATTTACAGTAAAGTTAACAGGCTACAGGCTGCTAACCCTTAAATAAGGAAATTTGTATTGAAATAAAATCTTAAAAAAAAAAACACTAAAATCAATAAACGTATTCAAAAAGATATTTAGGTATTTGTGAAGATTAATAGTTCCGACTTGAGTAATAACTTTCACTATTGATCGATATATCGATATTACTTTCTCCTCCCTAGGCGACAATAACTACGATAACATTATGTCACATCACTATCACTACATTGTACCCCTGCCCCCGACCCGTATCGTGCGATAGAGAGAGTTGCAAGAAATGGTCGAAATTGCCTACAATTCCTGTTTGAAATATTGTTTCGGGCGATAACTGTTTTACCCCCCTAAACCTTTATGAAATTAGACGCTTTTGGTGTCATTAGATTCAGTATACCTTAATCTATGTTTGTACGTTTTGCTTTTTTTGTAATTCAGTATAATTTAGTTAAAAAAAGACAAAAATGCTCAAGGTAGTTTTTAAGTCGAAAATATAGATATTTAGATGCTAATAACCTATATTCTGAGCAATATTTCTTCAAAATCAAAACGTACAAACCTAGTTTTTCATTATATCTACAAGATTTCCAAAAATTATGAAAATTGGACTATGTTTAGAGGGAGAAAAGCGTTATCGCTTTTTGTATGAAAATTTACAGCTTCACAATCCTCTTAATAGCTTTCATTAAACGACAGTTGCATAAATAACTATTATAATACTAGCTGACCTTCGTGTCTTGAGAAACGATAGACCTAAATCAATCACGAAGTGTATCGTCATTTGCCATAGATGTGACCATACTATTTTTTTATTTTTCTTTAGGAGTTTCCCTGTTATTTTTCTGTTCAAACCACCCCTGTGTTAAAGTGATTAAAGGAGCCGCCGTGGGCGCCGGGAGGGGGTGCAAGTGCACTCCCTTGCACCCCCTCCCGGCGCCAATGATGACGACGGTTTGTCTTATCTTACCAGCCCTGCGAGCATGGAGCTCTCGATAAACAAAATTTGACAGCTTATACATACTCGACAAAAATCGATAAATTTGACAGATATTCCTAAGGAATGAAAAGGATAGATGCTTTTGTCGATCGATATAATGTCGATCGACAAGTCCATGCTCGCAGGGCTGGTACATCTGTGTCAGTGTTGGTCGTGTACAAACAAACTCATGAAATTGTAGGACCTTGCATGCTTCACATTTGTTTAATGCAACACTACGTCCGTATTTTTTTGTAGGTCCATCCATATGACCTATCGACATTCCGAAGATGTAGTAACGGCGCAACTGATGGCCGGGCAAGCTACACGTTTCCATTATTACTGTAACCGGCTAACCGGTTGTGCACAGTCATAGTATACAGTATGTCGACTCGGTTCCTATTTGAAATTTTATACCTACGGTCGCTTGGTGCGTGGCCTGCAATAGGGCTGCTCCTGGCTGCTCGCACGCTCCCGCGACCGACTGTGCGCTCCGTTTGACTCGTGCGTATGCCCTGCAGCGAACTGCATTAGTAATCTTAACTGCCCTTGTAGCTATGCGATCAGAGTGCGATCCCAGATCGAGGCGCATAAGCATAGCTCGTGTTACGACCGTTTCTATGAAGTCGGTCTACTGTAAGTATATTATCCTATAACGCTATTACCGTGGTGTTAGAGAGGAATCCTCTTATGCACGGTACGCGAACAACAAGGGCGCGAAACCCTCTTTTGAAAACGTACCAAACGCAATTTCGGCGTGTATGAGATAGAATTTGCATCTATATTGGATAAAGTGGGGTCAGCGAAGTGGAACACCCCGCTGTACGGGCTAAGCCGTCAATAGTTTCGGGAGACAATACCATGAACAAATTTCGATATATCTTCTAATATACAAAAATCCCGTGTCACAGTGCTTGTTATCGAACTCCTTCGAAACGGCCTGACAGATTTTTATGATTTTTTTGTGTATATTTGGTAGGTGTAAGAATAGGTCGTAGTGCAGCAGGCCACCACGTGGCCTGGCTAAATACCACCGTCTTTACTTTTTTTTCTCGGGGGAAATATGTGACCTCTGGGCGGCTAGCGTGTATGCAGCTCTCTTGGCAGAGGTCCAGGCTTACCCACTAAAACCATCCGGTTTACCCCCTGCCCTTTAGAGCACATGTTGTAGGGTCTACAGCGCGATACCACTACTCACGCGCCAGGATTAGCCCGACCAACTGGTCAGCCTATCGCCAAAGGGGGCCACCGTCTTACCTAAGTTTGTCGCCAAATTAATGTTGATAGCATTGCTGTGTTCCAGTAATTAGAGATAAGATAGCCAGTCTCTCAGTTGCTGAAGAGTCCAGGTAAAACTCGCTTTCACCTTCAGCCTTATCGTAACTTTCCATTAGGTGAGATGAAGGCCAAGAGCATCCCTATAGTTTGTAAAAATAACATTAATAACACCTTACGGTACCCAAGCTATTGTGTAGTACTTACACTCTGTCGATCAATAGGTGAGGCTCTGTGAGATACCTTTTTTCTCGGGTGGAAATGCGTAACCGCACGGTACCCGCCGTTGGCTAAATAGCGAGCGTGTGTGGGGCTCTCCCGGCAGAGTGCCATTCCTACCCACTAAAACCCCCGGTGTTCTCCCTGCCCTTATGGGCGCGCTAAGTAAGGTCCACACTGCGATTCCACTACCCACGCGCCCGCACTGTGAGATACCTACCAACTGGACCAGTGTGGTGAGAAATGGCTCTATCTGGAGGAGGCTTTACCCACAGTGGGCGTTGTGGCTGTGGTGTGGCATTGATTGATTTTATGGTCATTTGCTTTAGCAATAGACAGCCTGTGGGCGCGCACGACTGGAGTGCCTTGTGCAAGCCAAAACCTTATGCTTAAGTCTATCTATCTATCTATCCATCTACCTATTTTGCCAGCTGAAGAGTATCTAAAAACGTCCCTCAATAAGCTCTGGCGATCTCGAAGTTAGAAATGTGACTGGCCATTGAAAAGAATTCTCCTTCTAAAATGGCGGGCTAGACCAAAACTTCAACAAAAAGCGATCAAAACCACTATTTACGACAATAACGCCGGCTTTGACATAAAGGATGGCACAATTAATGTGGAGATACCACATAAACAAGTATTACAAATCTTCGGAACACATAAATTTCTTTATCTAACTCAACAATGGCGATGAAATAATGCTTAAACACCTATCAGCAAGTGATATTGTTGAAGTAAATCATCGGTTATTTGTGCCGTATGGCGAGGCGTTAAGAGCTGTTTTCGCTCAGCAACTGTACTGGTACACGTAGGTAGCCATACTTTAGAAATAATTGTCTTGTACGAACACGTAATTCGAGATGCGATCATTTTCGCCGAGCATTTGCGGAGTTTGCCGGCATATATTTATCTAGGGTTGTCAACGGCCTATATATTGGCAACGGGGCCACATGGAGATTATAATGTATATTGTAAGTCGACATTCTATTTGTGGTTCGTTTATAGTAGGTATAAATTAACTTAGTTATAGTTAGAACTATTTCAAGTAAAGCTTCATCAAGTATGTTATTGATCGGTTAAACTGACATATTTTGAAGGAATTACATTCAAAATGAAACTAGTATCTTATTCACTCTAAAAATTTTAGAAACTGTATCCCAGAATTTAGGCCCAAATATGATTAATGTGTGAGCACTTTCAAAGATTTTTAGTTTGTCATTAAAATAGTTATTAATTAATATCAAGATAAATCAAACATATTTTTTCTATCGCGACTATGAGTTTTATCTTATTTACTGCAATACATTGTCGAAAAACCTATAACTATTTAAGTCTTTAATGTTGCTTGGTTAATTTTTGCGTACGTACACAATAAATTGTTTTTTGTACAGCCCTGCGACACCTCTCACCGAAAGGTAAGAAGAGAATTTTAAATTTATGCAAATAAATCTATGTTGTTCGCGTGAACCAAAATTGGCTGGAGCGTGCCGGGGGCGGTGCGTGACGCTGAGTTGCCAACTTCCAGTAAATAAATCATACAGATTTGAGATTGCAACCAGAAAGAGTATAGCTATGGGCTCAATTGTTGCTCACATTGTCATAAATGGGTCGATGACATTGGTTTTTAATCATCATTATCACTTCAACGTTTTACTGCTGAACATGTACCCATGTTCAGCAGTAAACGTTCCCAGTAGCGTAAATGCCAGCACGGGCCCCCGACCAGAGAGGGCCCCGGCCGCTGCCCAAGAGGACGCGAGCTCAGAAAAAACCTAACATTTTTAACAACATTTTGTACGTAAGTACTTAAAAAGACCATATTAATTCAAACTTATCATTAAGATTTTAGGGGGGGGGAGGAGTAGGGGGGGAGAGTAGAGTATCACTGGGTAATCCAGACCAAGAATGATGGGTTGCTGTGTGAAAGGAGTAACTGTAGGGTTACAGAAGGGGTGAGTCCAGTCGAAGCGATATATTATGACAGGGAGATATGGCCCTATTCTAGTTGGCCGTCTGGAGGTCACAAACGAGTTTTAACCTGGTGACCTCGTCTAGGCGAAATCCCAGGTTGTTTACACTGCTGTAGCTGTTTCAGAGTTCGTTCGGTGAGTTGAGCCTTTCTATCTCGAACGTGCCCTCCATAATGGGTTAGATTCCGGGTGTAGGCTTAGGTACAGAGAAGCTAATGGAATAGCAGCTGGTGGAAGAGAGTCCTACGATTAAAGATGTATGTAAATACAAGTAAAATGAACATAGTAAGACTCTACAGCATGGAAATTGGGAGAACCTTCTCGAGAAGAACAGGCAATAAACTTAAACTGCAAAAAAATGTAAAATTTTATTATTATAATATTTATTGGCAATAGACCGCCCAATACAATATTTAGCAAGATTGCGGCTTTAGTTATAATTTTCGTCACATTCATTATGTATGATAGAGTCATGTCAAACTATAAGAGCATACTGCAGAATGGACTTAAGACACGTGGGGTGGGCTCGTCATGTCATTCCCACACACATTCATCATTTCAGCCAAGAGACGCCTACTGTTGGACATAGGCCTCCCCGAGGGATCTCCATACCGATCGGTCCTATGCCTCCCGCATCCAGCGGCTTCCCGCGACCTTCACCAGATCGTCGGCGTCGGTCCACCTTGGGGGGCCTTCCAACACTGTGTCTCCCTGAACGCGGCCGCCACTCGAGGACCTTTCCGCCTCAATGGCCGTTTGTCTTACGAGCGATGTATCCTGCCCACTTACACTTAAGGTTTGCAATTCTTTGGGCTATGACGGTAACTTTATTTCTTCTACGGATCCCATCATTTCTGATGTCATCACGTAGAGAAACCCCGAGCATAGCCCTCTCCATTGCCCTTGGAGTGACTTTGAGCCTTCTTATGAGACCCATTGTAAGCGGCCACGTCTCAGTTAATTACGTCAGCACTGGCAACACGCACGAATTGAAGACTTTCGTCTTGTCTTACCCATACACATTGTTCTGTTCCAAAGATATTGGAAGTACTTAAACATGGCTGGTTTTGGTAGCTCAAAAAATAGAAATAACGGGATTCGTTTTTTGTAATTTATGTAGGTATATGCAAGTTATTCTTCGTTATTGTATGAGAGAATTCAACATTATCAGTGCATGCGGGGTGGGATCTTAAGGGCTCGCCTCGTTAGATCTTGTGATCTTAAAAGATAGACATAACATTATTTAGTTACATATTTTATCCAACTAAATGAATTATAATTATTAAGTTTTTGATCCTTGAGGTAGTGCAGTCCATTCATGCACGTGGTAGATGTGCAAGGAAATAAAATGAGATTAAATTTTTAATTTATTAAAAATATTTGAAAGGAACTAATATCTATCTAATCTATCTAATTAGCTACGTAACTATCCCCATGCATTGCCTGCAAATGTTTAAAAGAATTAGATTCTCTCGCCATCATTTTGCTCATAAAATATTTCAAAAATGCCCGAAAACGGAGTTCGTATACAAAATTTTCATGAAGGAAAAACAATTAACTCTATAAATCAAAGATTACCACAAATAACTAGTCATAATTTCAGCTTATTAATGTAAAGAAGATGTAATGTTAAGCACAACACAACACGGCCCTCAGACCGGTCCCCATCGGCCTCATTTTTTTCCGCAATTCATTTTACTTATTATATCAACACTCAATATTGAATTTATTCCTTAATCACCTTAAGTGATTTTGTAACTTGAACCATAAATTATGTTCATGTTGAGACAAAACAAGGAGCCGTCATCAGTTATTTGTAGCTCAACTCGCTTTGGGTACAATCTGCAAAAAAGTATTATGTTTTTAATTTCTCATAAAAATTGCTTAGTGACCCCATTATCGATCCCATTATCTTGGCCGCCTCCACTGGGTAGCGCACACACACACACATACACACACACACACACACACACACACACACACACTCGCCCGGAATCGATCAATCCTACACTCTCCGGTCTTTGCGAGTCAAACTCCCTCAAAGCTGGGAAAATATCGACAGCATCGTACATAATTAGCGCTACAATGCCGACTCTTCTCCTTCTTGCAACTTGTATTCAAGTTGGTCGCATTTTTACTCACCGACGGCTTGGGAACAGCGGTCGAATATCTGTTCTTTCCACGTCCTCTTTCTTCTTCTAGAGTTCAGGTGCAACCACTCCTAAATGCCTCGGTAACATATTTGTCACTAATCGAGTCGGATATAGCCTGGCACCGCTGGCAAAAAGGAGCGGATGGGCTGTCAGTCACTCTTTTACCACATGGAGCTTACACTGACAGCGGGCTGCAAAAGGCTACACGCGCACAACCGACAACTGGTGACCGATTTTTTTTGTGGGGAAACATGGAACTTACTGATTGCTATAGTGAAGCGCACATGTCACAAGAAAAAGTCGATCAGAAATAAAATTGCAAACTGTTGCTTTGAGGTCAGCTTCCAATTGGCGACTCTGTAACAATACAGGGAAAAAAAATTGCCCTTGCTGGTTCTTTCCAGTACAAGGTCTCCCGCCGTAGACTTGTGAACCATTGGCGTTGCTTCATTAACGTGCAAAAGAGATTGTTAAATGCAACTCGAATAAAATATTTTGAATTTGAATTTCAGATGAGAATATTTTCTTGTTTGATAGTATATAGAGCGTCATTTTTTGTAGTCGAAATTAAGTTTTTGAATTAACTTTGTATGGGCGCGTAATCCGTCAGGAGTTTAATATTCGTGCCATAATAAAAATGTCTTCTATAGCTTTTTGTTCCAACTGTACAAGAGTGGAAGTAATTTCATTGGAGTTTTTCAATTCATAAAATGAAAAATTCTTAACATGATTAATTCTGAAATTTGTGTTTAGATATTTGGGTAACCTACTTGTATTGACTTCCTGTAATATATTAGAATGTTTTTAATAGCGGTTTTGAGGCACAAACGGTACGTTGTAAGTTATAACTATTTAATTTTTGTTAGTGCAAATGTAATGTAATTTTTGATTTATGTCCTTATGACGGCGGTGGCGCTGTGGTCTCGACACTTGCCTTCCTATCGTTAGCTCCGGGGTTCGTGACCGCCTTGTACCAATGTGTTTTTCTAATTTCATATGTACATTTGTCTGAAGCTCCTACGATGAAGGAAAACATCGTGATGCAACCTGCATACATCTACGAAGAAATTCAAAGGTGTATGTGAAAGTCGACCAATCCGCACTGGGCCAGCGTGGTTGACTAAGGCCTAAACATCCTAACTTAGGATAGGCTCGAGCCACTCGGTGGGGACATATTATATTATGAGCTTATTTAATAAATAAATAACATATATAATTCTTAATAAGTAATTAATTTTCTAATATGCAATGTTATTCAATATGTATAGTTTTTTTCTATTTAAATGTTTTACTTAATCAATGAATGTTACAATTTTATTTAGGAATGCTGTGTGTGTACCCTGTGCTGTGTGCAGGTGGATTAATCTAGGTGTTTAGGTTTTGTATGAAGTAATTTTTACACTAATGGAGATTGTTTCAATTTATTAATTGTCATTAATAAAGAGTAGGTAGATTGTTAAATTTAGTAGAGATAATTTTTTTTTAACTCAGTTCGCAAATTTTAAGTAAATCTTTAATCTTTTGAACACAGTTCACAAAAAAAATTGTGAATGATGAAGTTTCTAAAGCGAAACCAGCTGAAGAATGAAAAGTGTTTGGTTTCAAGATCCCAGAAAGTGCTGTACCACGCGGCACAGCTCGTGTGCTCGGCGCCGGTGAGGTTCGAGAGGAGACAGCACTTGTGGTACATGAGGGTCTCACACACTCAGTGGCTGGTCAACTGTTGTGTTATCACATTGTCTAGTAAGTGACAATTTTGGAATAGCTCTGTAATAATACTACAAAATCTGTAATCTAAGAATAAAATTTGTCAAGAAATGAAGGATGGATAAGCATATTTCTATTTACTTATTATTTAGGGAAAGTGTTCGTGCAGAAAGTATTGTTACTTTTTATACATTAGATTGAACCCCAAACACTGTTTAGGGAAACTACTGAAAACATTTTTCTATTTGTGATTTTGAATTTTTTTAAGAACGCTAAATAAATTTCCAAAAATATTTAACTTAATTTCATCTCATTCGGGACCCGATTCTGCGTCATCAACATACTGTTTTGACGCCTTAACCACTTGACTACTGAGGTGAGAACTTGTCAAAGTCGAGCGTAATTTCAAATATCAAGCAGAAGTTGACCTTATTTATTGTTATAACGACATATCAACATCCATGGTAGATATCGTGAAAATTGATTAAGAATATATTTTCGGAATTGATTAAGAAAAACTTGACAAATATATTTTCGGCTTTGCATTTTCTGTATACATTTAACTCAACACTTGTAACATTCTCATTGCAGATATATGCATTTTCTCTGGTTTGATGGTTGACATAAGTGTGGGGCCGGAGAAGTCGTCGCGAATGACAAACACCATGAGGGGGCTGGTTTGGGTGTGCGAGCTCGCGGTAACTGTGCTGAGCTCAAACATTTGTGTGTACGGCGGCTACGAGAGGACGCGACAAACAATAATTATAACGAAGAAGATTCAAAAGGTGAGCGAACTCATTTAAATTTGAAAGATGTAAGGACATGGGAAAGTTCCGCATTATACTATCACGGAAGTGGATTCAGAGATTGGAAGAAAACCACTCGTAATCGTCGAAAATAACTTTTACCTATTCTGTCCCAGGAGTCTGGGACAGAATAGGTAAATGTTTTGAAGGCCTGCGTGCACGGTTGGCCCCGTGCACGCCACCGTATGGCCTTCCATCTGGGCATTGCCCTGGTCTAGTGTTCTCGGGCAATACCCTTGGCGATAGCCCGACCGGTCGGTCGGGCTTGCCCGAGCGCGCTGGTAGTGACGTCGCAGTGTGGACCTTACTATGCGCGCCCATAAGGGCAGGGAGAACACCGGGGGGTTTTAGTGGGTAGGCCTGGCACTCTATCGGGAGAGCCCCACACACACTCGCCGTCTAGCCAACGGCGGGTACGCAGCAGTTACGCCCCTTGTTACTCGTACATAGCCGAGTTACATTACCAGAGATGTACAAGGAAAAAATATTCTTCGTACAAAACCGGGTAGTGTACTAAGAAACTTTTGTTCTTGGTACATTACCAATTGCATTGCCAGTTATATACAAGGATATATAAATATTCTTCCTACGCATTCCCCCCCGAAAAGGAGTCATAGACAGTTTACGGCTTCGGCGCGAATCGGTTGTCCCGTATGATCACTTCCGTCACTGCACAGTTACTTTTGGACTAACACTTTTCCACTGCGCTATCTTTGCCTTTACATTTTTCCTTTTTCAGTTTCTCTTCCTCTTCGCTTATTCGCAATCACTCTTATCTGAGCTGACGGCGTTTGGTGAGCTCCTTAAACATTGTGTGCTTGTTCAGACAAGCAAACTGAACAAATTGAACTCACCAATTTTGAAATACATAATAATATGTTCAGCATCCACTTTACCTAAATATACAGTCGACCTGAAAAGTAGATAAACATTTTAGTACCATGCAAAACTGTTTACCTAAGATAACAGTTCTAAGCACAAACAAAAGTAATAATATACTCAGGATAGCTAAGAAAACATTTGAAAAATATGAACTATGTCACTATTTGACACCCAATCGCAACCTGAAGCAATTAACACATTGTATTGAAAATAAATTGACGAATTATACCATGAAGGATTTTTGTGTCATATTGATAGGCGAAGATGACTTTATATGTACAAATGACTATTATGACTTAAGAATTTATCTGAGAGAGACTCTACAAAAGGTTTTGCACACCAACATTATTTTGTGCCTTCCTACATTTAAACTCGGAAAGTTCACAAATATATTTAATTCAAGAATAGAAATATTTAATAATATGCTTAATTTGGACATAATCACACACGAATACCTAGTTGTCTCCAACAAAAATTTGACTTACAATTATGACATGTATAATAAAAGTAATGGATGCTTAAATAACAACGGTATGCGAATAGTTTTTGAGGAGACTATATCACTTGTTAATAAGATAAATGAATATCATAATACTACAATACATGAAGAAAATGAAAATAATTTTTTTCTTAACCAAATTTGTCAATATACTTCACCAAAATATAGCCGGTGCAATTAATAAAGCAGATATCCTTTCTGTTTACTTAAATAATCTCACAGAAGAAGGTAAATGTGTTGATGTGCTGTGTCTTACCGAGCATTTCATGATGGCCGGTCACGAGGTAAATCTTACAGTTCCTAACTACAGTCTCGGTGCACACTTCAGTAGGTGCAACGCGAAGAGAGGCGGCGTCACAGAATAGATAATAAATAGTACTTCAACATAAAAATCCTTAATGGTATAATTCGTCAATTTATTTTCAATACAATGTGTTAATTGCTTCAGGTTGCGATTGGGTGTCAAATAGTGACATAGTTCATATTTTTCAAATGTTTTCTTAGCTATCCTGAGTATATTATTACTTTTGTTTGTGCTTAGAACTGTTATCTTAGGTAAACAGTTTTGCGTGGTACTAAAATGGTCTGGGCGTATGTGCATGTGATATTCTATGTTTGTAACTGCACCCACGACACGGGAGAAAATCCTAGTGTGGGGCGACTTTTATTTTTTAAATGTGCTTTTAAGGTTTTTTTTTCACAGTATCAATGTGGCTGAAGGTATTGTAGTTTGATAATATGCAACAATATGTTGTAAGCGTCATCCTTCAATCGCTTATTGTGATAAGAATCGTCTTTCACCATCCATAAACATGGAAAGGTTCTATATAGTTCTATAGAAGTAGACACAAATTGAGGTTTATTGTCCATTTTGACGAAATAATTAAACATGTTGAAAACCATGAAACTGAAGGCGCTCGACTGACACGAGATGCCGGTCGTCAGGCTGCCGGACGACTACCTGCTAATGTGTGTTTATTTGGCCTCAAGGCAACGGACTGTCCGGCCGAAATCTATCGACGCAGGCCCGCGTCGCCGAATGACCACACACTCGCAGTTCACAAAATCCATCAGTTCAAAACCATAAGAGGAACTGCCAGTGTGTGGCTCATTGGGATTAGCTAACAGGCTGATATCGGCAGGCGGACTGTTAATGTGTGGAACCCTTTATATATTCAATATGTGATACAAAAGTTAACTTTTTATCAAAAATAACCCCTAAGTCACGGATTTGATATAATTTTGTGATAGTTGATTCACCAATTCGATATTGATAATTAATGTAATTATTTTTCTTCCCATACTGTACTTTGTAACATTTCTCTGGGTTCAGGCTCATACTATTTAGTTGGCACCACTCAATTAGATTATTGATATCCTTTTGCACCAGCAGTGAATCCTGTATATTGTTAATAGATTTACACATTTTTAAGTCATCAGCATATAAACATGGTGTAGAATATTTAATTATGCTTGGTATATCATTTAAAAAGATCGAAGCCAAGTGGGACCCTTGTGGTACACCAGAGGTTACACATTGTGGTTTAGACTGAAAACCGTTAACGACTACGAAAAAAGGTCTTATTTGCAAGTACGACTTTATCCATTTCAATAGATCGCTTGAAAACCATATGCAGACAACTTTGGCAATAGTATATCGTGAGACAGCCGATCAAATGCCTTGCTGAAGTCGGTGTGCACTACGTCCACTTACTTGTGGACATCTAACTCATCAAACAGTCTTTCAGCAATGCTACTAGATTAGTGCTTGTAGATCTACCAAGAGTAAACCCATGATGGTCATTACTTATAATTTGCTTAAAGTGATATTTGATATGGGGACAGATTAGAGCTTCAAATAATTTTGCAAAGGTCGATAAAATAGGTCTATAATTTTTTATTAAATTCTTACTTTGGGATTTATGAATAGGTATACTTAGTATACTTAGATACATTACAGATAGTTATATTAGTTTGGCTATGAACCTGAGGTCCGTGAGTTTGGCATATTAGTTGTGAGAGTACCCTGAGTATCTACCTGAGCGTAGATTTGATGTAAATGTTTTTGTGGGTTATTGAATCACGCTCACATTTTCATTTCATCAGCGGCACTGACGTAGACTCTTCCGTTCCCGTGGGATACTGATTTTCTTTGTAGTATTGTTTAATTTTATATTTAATGTATGTATTTTTTTTATTTAGCAATGTATCGATAAGAGTTTTGGGCAATGTATTTAGAATGTCCGGAAGAGTATACTTACGTCCATACCCTTTTTCCACATTCGTTATTAGTTTTTGGTAGTTTATATAAAGGTAAGTATGACAAGTTACGAAGGCTAGCTGGCGTATTGTAGTTAAAAAGACTATTAAGATTATCAGAATATTCTATGATAACAGCAGTTTTAACTTTATCATAAACATTAATGGTTTAAGTATATTGGAATAACATTTCATAGTTAGGTTTGTTTTGTATTATATTTTAACTTTATATGGAACAATAGTTTTAAGTAGTCTAATTTGAAGGTTGTAAATTGATTGTTAATAAAATTTTGTATGTTCTACCATAACTGGAAATGCCATAGTCTATCATGGCATCAGCCAACGCCATATACAACAGTCGTAGCGTACTATAAGTTTATGTTTTAAAATATCAATCTTGCGACCTAAATATGTGTGTTCCCCAACTGTGTCTATAGGGTTACAGGCACAGAGATCTGTGAACTACGGTAATAAGATGCGTGCTTAAGGCGCATAGTGCTCCCAATGACCTTGCGTGTTTCGTCCCGCACTGATTACATAGGAGTGAGTGAGTGAGAGTGAGGGGAATATTTGAGCAAACCTTTACGCGTAAGATGAATTATTTAAATTAAACATTAATAAAAGCAAATAAAAAAAATCTAAAAAGACCATCCTCTAGAATATTGTTCACTTTATTTATTGAAATCGAAAGTATATGATTTAACCTAATATTTACGACGCGATTAGGTTTAAAGTTTTAGAATCGAGGCATGTTTAGGTCACATTTTAACCAAGTTTTAATTAATGGATCAAAAAATTATAAAGACCATCCTTTAAAGAATGCGTTGAATAATAACATATCTTTTTTAAAGATTTTTTTATTCAATATTTGTGAAGAGAACCGCTTTTTTCTGCAGTGAATTTTTATGATTGACCTTACTATGCGCCTTAAGTAATGATCTCTACTCAATCTTCGCGTGATTACAGTTCAAACGCTGTTCTGTAATACGGGCCTTAATGGGGCCTCGATATGCATTCTCGGAACTCTCCCACACAGTGTAAAGCATACTCTCAAAGTCTCAACATCCATCTTGTCCATTGCTGGGAATGCCGGGGCGCTTTGTGGTCCGGGAAAATCCGTTCCTCCACAGTCAGAAGTCCGGCTTGCTACAGGTCTTTTCACCTAACGACTACGGGAAACTACCCTGGACTTAGAGGTTATCCGCAAAGGGCAGTGAAAATGGGAGTGTTTTAATTTTAGTACCCTTAATAATTCACTTATTCAATTGTTAAATCGAGTTTTATTCGTAGCTTAATGCGACAATGAGTCACAACAGCAATTCGAAGACTTTTGCCTTTATACTGGCCGTCATCTTTATTTTAACGGCTATGCTGATCTGGAGTTATTATGTATTCATTGCCAATGCAATCACTAACGGACGAAACTGTAAGTATAGCAGTAGGAGGCAGGGACCTTTTTGGTCTCGCACAGCCTCTTTTTAATTGTTTTTTCAGAATATATATTTTGTATATTATTGTAATGTTGTATATTGTTGTTGTGTGCGACCAAATAAATATTTTCATTCCTTCTTTCTTTAGTTTCCAGTAGGTAATAACTAAAAATAACATGTTAACAATCTTAAAAAGTCCTTTTCGATGTGATTTTTGACACAATGAAATTGATAGTCGTACATGTTGTTTGATCAGGTTGAATAATTATTTAACCTGATCAAACAACTTGATACGTGATAGAGAGACAAGGAATTGTTTACATATTGACCATGTTCGATCGAATGAACTACCTATATGAGTTTATTTATCCATGTTGATAAATTAATAAATCAATGCCAGAAAAGTTTCACCTCGTGTTTTATTTTCATTTTGTCTTGAATTATTCATTTTAATTTATTTGCATTTTAAAACTTTTTTAAATCATTGCATCTTGCAAAGTTACAAATATAAAAATTCGTACTCCTATGTTTCAGTATACTCAGCAGCACTTTACATTCCCCACTATTTAGCATGTAACACAATCAAGATTCAGCATTTACAATTTATCTTCATAGCACAGGAAGGAAATAAAACTATAAAACTACTTAACGAAAGATTGGAAGATGCCGCGTTGTCATTTAAAACGAGTAAGTTAAAGTTGCACTTTGATTGGACTACCGAATAAACACAGACACAGAATTTTTCATTTAAAACATCAAGTTAATTTATTAGAAAAATATTAATTTATTCATAAATATAAATTTATTATAACATACAATTTAAGAAGTTTATAAGTACGTATTATATGATTTTTACCTAATTAACTTACTATCTGGGGGCACGGCAGTGCCCCCGCCAAGTCGAGCACGAAGCAAACACTGCCGTACCATCCTTTACTGGAACCATTGCGCCGCATTTTCAGGCCCCTATTTGAAAACCTCTGGATTCCACCAGAACGCAGAAATTTTCGTCATCCAGTAAGCTATAATCACATACTTAAAATCCAAAATTTCAAGTCTGTAGGTCATTTAGTTCCGAAGTTAAGCGAAAGCAAAGTTTCGCATTAATGACACTCACTCATGATCATCAAAATAGAACTAGTACTTTCCATAAACTCAGAGAGCTGAAATTTGATATAGAGTTAGGGTTTAATGGCCACATAAAGGGAAAACTATAAAAACTAGGATAATCGAAGATCTGGAGTACCTGGTGACCCTGATTAGAAAACACAAGAGCCCAACCAAACTATTAGAGATATCGAAATACCGCATTTACAAAAAATAATCAACTTGTTGGGCCGCTTCATTTGATGTCAAAAATCGAAGGTCAGAAGTATCTGATGAAGAACCCTCAGCTGGTCTCAGCTGTATTAGAGATATGGTAATGCCCCCTTCTACTATTGGTTCATAAAAAAATCGTCTGTCATTGCAAAAATCTAGCGTAGTGGGACACATCTTCTAATTTAATCTAGCCTATAGCGTCCCTAGCGTTGCTATTGTACAAGAATCACTACCGGAAAAAAAGAATAGAAAGATTTGTAATAATAAAAAAACTACTCCTAAAAAGAAAAAAACTGTGCCAAATAAGAAAATCTAATAAAATAAATCAATAAGCTCACGTTTCTACAAAAAGAAGTGAATTCCCACCAAAAACATTCTGTAAAAAACTAACCAAGTCTCGATGGAGCTGCTTGTTTATCTCTAAAAAGTAATGAAATCTAGACAAAGTGGTGCCAAGTCTACCTTAGACTTGGCACCACTTTGTCCTTACTGCGATTTCTTTATTATTATAGTTAATGTTGTGTGACTTGGCCGTTGAACATTCTTTATAATACGTTAGTGGGTACAAGTCGAGCCTACTGCGCAACGGGTCGCGGGTTCGATTCCCGTACGGGACAAATGTTTTGTATGGTCTACAGAAATTTGTTCCGGTCTGGGCATATGTGCATGTGATATTCTATGTTTGTAACTGCACCCACGATACAGGAGAAAATCCTAGTGTGGGGCGACGTTTTTTTTTTTAAAAAAGTCTACGGCCAAGTCACACAACATTAACTATAATAATAAAGAAATCGCAGTAAGGAACCTTAGACTTGGCACGACTTTGTCTAGATTTCATTACTTTTTAGAGATAAACAAGCAGCTCCATCGAGACTTTTTTACAAAATGTTTTTGGTGGGATTATAAATATTCGCGTTTGTCTATAGATAATAATAAATTTATTATTATGACATTGAACATTTGATTTAGAAATCTATAAGTATTTTTTAAACAGAAAGTCTATCGTCTTTATCGGCACAATTATTTTTTTAAAATTTGAATTAAATGTTTACTGCACTCACTTATTGACGACAAACACAATGAAAAATATTGACTTTAGCAATGGACTTCGGCTATCATTGCTGTAGTACCCAAAGTAAGCTTTAGTCGATGCTTAGATTTTCTGACTATGAATTGCTTGTTATTAAAAATATCGCAATTAAAATTAATAATGATATCGACAGTTCTACATAAAATATTTCAAATCTTGCGTCTGATTTTGGACTCTGTTTATTTAATACTGAGTATATTCGCAGTAACCTTGTCTACAGGTCTAAGTTCAGAGCTGAACACAATAAATCCCTCTAATTCAACGACCATCAGCCGTCTTACTTCCATGTATGATAGAGCGTTCAAAGCTGTTGCTGAGATAGACGAGTGCTTTGGAATGTTCCTCCTCGTGGCCTTCGTAGTAATCTTCAAGGATCTCGTGCTGACTTCCTACAATGCCGCCTTAAATATGCGTGAGTGATTCCATTAACATTTTAGAGAACACTCTCTTTTATAAATAATCTAATTATATAATCATGTTATAATATATACAATAAATATATGGTAAGATTATGGAACATCTAAACTTAAGTTTTTTATTTCTTTTTATCGCAATACTGTGTCTATTTGCCCAGAGGAACTGAAGAATTATTCCTTGCTGGCAGCACAAAGCACATGGATAGTGATTCACGCCTTGTCTTTGATTGGACTCGTGGAGCCATGTCACAGGACTCAACGTGAGGTAGGACCCTTCAAACAGCATATTTTGCCTTGAGTAGCAGACGAGCAAACGATCTTCCCGGTGGTAAAGAGCTAAGCCGTTGCCTACCCATCTTTAACGCTTCGTTAGCCTTGCTTGAATTAGAAAATCATAGTGCTGTAAATAATAAACTTTCTGCTTCTGTGTTTTAGAAAAAGACACCGCAGCAACGCCAGTACTATTAGTTATTCTGTGACACAGCAGGTAGTTTATTCTAGAGCAGAGCTCTTTAACTGTCTTTGTGGTCTAGTGGGTGCACTCCGTATTGATCACATCGAGGCAGAAGCTTTTTTGCTTGGCATGATTGGTGGTAGGACTTCCGAGCCTGCCTGGCCTACTACCACCTTCTTACCTAAATTTGCCGCCTGGCCTACTACCACCTTCTTACCTAAATTTGCCGCCATAGTAACAATGTAGCATTGTTTTGTCCCAACAACTAGAGTAAGATAGCCAGTTCGTCAGTTGTTGATGAGGTCACTATTGCCATTTACCATCAGGTGAGATGCGTGTTAAGGTACCTTGTTGTGTGTGAGAAAGAGCATACCGGCTCCTAGCAAGAAAGAGTGTTTACATTTTCATTGACTCTAGGGCACAGTTGTCTACACTAATAAAGAGGAAAGATTTGTATGTTTGTATTGAATAGGCTCCGAAACTACTAGACCAATTTGAAAAATTCTTTCATCATTAGAATGCTACATTATCCCTGAGAAATTTATTTTTCCTACGGGAAAATATAAAATTCTCCACTCTCAACGTGCACGCCGCCGTAAGGCCCTCCGTCTGGGTATTGCCCTGGTGTTCTCGAGCAATCTCCCCTTGGCGATAGCCCGACCAGTTGGTGGAGTTTACTTGTGGGTAGTGGAGTTCCAGCGTGGACCTTACCTAGCGCGCCCATAAGGGCAGGGAGAACACCGTGGGATTTTAGTGGGTAGGCCTATCATTCTGCCGGGAGAGCCCCACACACGCTCGCCGTCTAGCAACGGCGGGTACGGTGTGGTTACGCATTTCTCCTCGAAAAAAAAAGGATTGCAGGTGTTATATTTGTGATGTGAAGAAATAGCTTTAGTTCAACTATACATAATTATACTGGTTCAGGTAGACCGCACCCGCTGTCTAGTGAATAACTTGTCCTCGAGGGTCGAGGGCTCGTTGGAGCTGGATAGGTTCTCCCGCTTCATGGCGCTGGTCAACGTCTCCTACTCACCGATGGGGATGTTCACCGTTTCACGCTGCTTAATTGTTTCGGTAAATTGGTTGCTTTTCTCTTGACTGGTTTTGCTTGACTTGTCTTTGTTGAATAAAGATTTTTGACTTTAATAAATAATACAATTAATATCATCACGTGTTATTTTTTGGAAGTCTATTACTAATTGGTAATGGGTGGGTATAATATGATAAAACTTTCGACAAGTCAGTAATTGGTACAAACAAACCATGAATGCATGCAAATACCTGAATGACATTACGTGTAAACACATTTTAATAATGAGTTTTCGATAAAGAATTGTTTATTTATTGGTTATTTTGAAACACCGTGTATATGATGGGTATGATTGATCGTGCTCTGGTTTCTTATCATTTTATCGTTTATTTATTTTTTCTTTCAGATATTGGGCTCCGTGTTGTCGCATTTGGTGATCTTAGTTCAGTTTCAAGGACAAGACAAAGGAGAGTTTCCAAGAAATGTTTACTAAGGTAGGGACAGATAGGATGGCCAATATTTCTACCCCGAATAGTATTAGAGGTGAAAGGTATTATGCGTTAAGCTATTAAGAAATAGAAATAATGTAATTCTGCGAACAAATTGTTTTATTGAAGATTTTTTACAACAATTGGCGAACAAGCCGGCTGCTCACCTGAAGGTAAGTGGCTACAGTCGCCTGCCTCCGTAGCATGAACTCTGAAACACGATATGATAAAACGATAAATCGATATTAATTCTTAAAATATGTTGGATATGATGGCTACCTTGAAATTTTATGGACATTAATATATTAACAATACCCGAAATATTAATATCAATACCCAAAACGTACTCAAAACTTCAAGATAGCTGAAAAATGCAATGTTTCAGTTCATATCGATTTATCGCTTTTTCATATCGTTTCGGTGGTCATGCTAGAGGGGCCTAAGTAGCAGACTGACGTCAATTTTTTTTTTTTTTTAAGCCTTCTCTTGGTTATTGCAATCTGTCTAGGTAACATTCAGCAATAGTTTCATAATGATGGTTCTAGCGGTGCCAAATTTTAGCTCATGATCCGCACTGACTTTCCAAATAAATAATCTAGTGTTGTTGTATTCTTATATTATTTTTGAATTTTATGTATTTGAAGACAGTTTTTATGAACATCAAGAAGTTATTCAATCCTCCAATCAATAATATTACTCTTCGTTTATAGAAAACACTCATAGAAAACCCCCATTAATAGATCTTAGTCGCGACCTCTACCTGTAATTGCATTTACAGGAATAAGGTGCAAAGCAGCGTAATTTCGATCCAAGTCCGACCTAATTACAATCCTTTGTATAGCCGGGGCTAATCTCAATGCTCGATAATCGAAATAAGATTTTTTTCGTTGCTCGTACATTGCTACGCGTAGAGGACGAATTAGGTACTACAATGATGATAATATTTAAAAAAATATAAGAAATAAATATAATACAAAGAAGGTCTAGGGATAAGAAAATGGTTGGATACCTAACTACAAACACGTATGCTAAAAGAACAAACGAATATCTAATACCAAAAATTTTCAATAGCATAGATTGGCTAGGAGAAAGTAAAAAAGTAAGCAAAAATGTATTAAAATGTAAACTTAAAACTACACTGTTAGGACAGTCATTTGCATCTATTTATTTAATAATAATATTTATTTTTTATTTAAGCGTAATAGTTTTCTGCATTTATATAATAATACAACTTCGATTTTATAGCCATTAGGTATACAATAACATCAATAACATTGTAAATGAGCGCTATCTCGCCAACAACAATTATACAGGTTGGCGGGCAAAAATCAATTGTATCATTTTGTATATCTTTGGATAAATAAAAAAAACATATAAAATGTTTAGAATGCCGTTGAGCCGAGCCCTTTGGGTAGGACCCGATGTTGGTATTCACTATTGTTTCTCGGGCAAATTTCCATAGATTTTCCAAACTCAGGCAAACAAAAAAGTATTAGGTAACCATTGAGGAGCAAAAAATAATAATATCTAAAGTAACGCTGTTGATTGTAAATTAAAATAAACGTTCAATATTTCACTTTACGTCAAATAAAATATCACTATATTTCATTCACAATTAAGAGCCTTAAGTAATTCTTATGCTTCTCGAATAGGACCGTTTTGTTTTCGGGGTCCCACCGGCTAGTCCCACCGGTGGGTCTCCGCAGACATGAATGTCTTCGTGGTTCTACTGGCTGGTGGGACCTAATCTCTTCGGGGACCCACGGGATTCTATTCATTCCTGAAATGTTCTCACCTCACTAAAGCTCAAATACTGCCGCAGCATTGTATAGGTAACGCTGTATTCAAAACTTCGATTACACTCAAGAATATAGCCCCTCTGATTCACACGAAAGCACTTCCGAAAATAGCTTGTATTGGGCGATTTATTAACTTCGCCTGAACTTGTGGACGGAGCTGTGCCACTTCTAGTAGCAATTTCAACCGCGTGGACAAAAATGAATTAAGCCAAACAAGAGCGCATTTTTATTACTATAAAATTAAATTATATTAAATAAGAATTAAATAAGATCATCCGTTTTTGGCAAACGTCTACTAGCTACCTCTCTGCCAAATTTCAAGTTTGTAGCAAGAAAAATCAAGACTTTCATACAAACTTGCGAGAGCCCTTAGACCTCCTTAATCCGGTTCTGTCGCAAAATACGTTCTTAGTGGACGTCCACTAACTAATAAACTACCTTCCTGCCTTTTATCTTTGTACGTCAAGCAGTTTTCGAGATTTCTTTATGAGTGATTTCGCTTTTATTTATTACTAGTGGGCTCGGCAGACGTCGTCCTGCCCGATTACCCCGATTACAGCGCTACCTACCGGGTCCAACTGTACGTTTAAACCTTCCCTGGACCTTTTCAAATACACACAGAAAATTTAGTAAAAATCTGTCGAGCCGTTTCAGAGTTTTTGCGAGACTAACACACAGCGATTCATTTTTATATATATAAGAAGAAGAAGAAGACTAGTGGGCCCGGCAGACGTTGTCCTGCCCGGCGATTACAGCGCCACCTACTGGGTCCAACTGTACTTTTAAACCTTCCCTGGACCTATTCAAATACACAGAGAAAATTTCGTAAGAATCTGTCAAGCCGTTTCAGAGTTTTTGCGAGACTAACACACAGCGTTTCATTTTTATATATAACAAGACTAGTTGGGCCCGGCAGACGTTGTCCTGCCCTATTGTTGTACATATAAACCTTCCCTGACCCTATTCAAAAACATACAGAAAATTTCGTAAGAATCAGTCGAGCCGTTTCAGAATTTTTGCGAGACAAACACACAGCGTTTCATTTTTATATATAAGAAGAAGAGAAGAAGAAAGAGAAGAAGACTAGTGGGCCCGGCGGACGTTGTCCCGCCCGATTACAGCGCCACCTACCGGGTCTAACTGAACGTTTAAACCTTCCTTGGATCTATTCAAATACACACAGAGAATTTCGTAAGAATCGGACGAGCCGTTTCAGTTTTTGCGAGACAAACAGCGTTTCATTTTTATAATATACTAGTGGGCCCGGCAGACGTTGTCCTGCTATCCTGCTCGATTACAGCGCCACCTACCGGGTCCAACTGTACGTTTAAGCCTTCCCTGGACCTAGAATAGAATAGAATAGAATATCATTTATTTGCTAGAACATGGTGTTACAATATGATCTTCAAATGTATAAAGTGTCACATATTCCGCTTATGTCAAAAGCATGCAAATATAAATTGTTATTTAATCTTTAATTACATTTTCTCATAATTTATCATTTATAGAAATACATCAAAACAGCTAAGTAATGTCATTATTCTCATTTTGTCAGATTTTAATTAAATATTGTGTCATAAAATAAAAATATAGGTACTTGTGAATGTCAATAATCGTAATTAATTTAAATGTCAATAATCATAAATAATTTAAATGTCAATAATCATAAGTAATTAAATAACTCGAAACAAATAGATTATGTCAATTATAAAATACTGAGTAATGATCTAAATTCTAAAAATAATCATTTATATTTCTATTTAACCATACACAGAAAATTTCGTAAGAATCTGTCAAGCCGTTTCAGAGTTTTTGCGAGACAAACTAACAGCGTTTCATTTTTATATATAAGAAAAAGAAGAAGAAGATATAGAAGATTGGAAGAAAAGAATCATGTGCTGAAGGGACCTTTTGTTACATATGACAGGGAAGCTCTTGGCCCTAATCTTACCTGATGTTAAGTGACGATAAGGCTGAAGGTGGAAGCTTCACCTGGACTCCGCAGCAACTGAGGAACAGGCTACCTTACCTCTCATTGTTGGAACACTAAAATAGTTATCATGGCGACAAACTTAGGTAAGATGGTGGTAGCTAGCTAGGAGGGTTCAGAGGCTCTACTACCAAAACTGGAATTTTACTTTTCGTTTTGTATTGTTTCTTATTGTTTTGTTACTGTATATATCATTTATTTATTAATACTTTCAGTACATTTGTGTACAGAAGCGGACTTAATGCCAAAGGCATTATTCCTAGTTCTATAAGACTTTTGGCCAAATAAAAATAGGCATTCGTTCATTTATAGTAATAAATATTACCTGCCATATTCCTTTCCACAGAGTGATACCGATCAAATAGCAAACTTGAAGCGGTTATTTTATTTGCTTCGTTCAATTCCCTTGGGAAATTCGAAACAAGAAAAGTTTCCGTGCAGGAAACAATGGGAGATTCGCAGTGAATGCTTGTCGACGTAACACGTAGCGCACAGCTACGTTAAGTAAGACGATATTATTTAACAGACACACCACTGTTGGAGCTAGATCCAAAATAGATCTGGATAATGGATCTCCGTAGATCCATTGTCCAGATTCATTTTTGATCTAGTGAAATATTTTTCTTCTCGGGAGATCCAATTTTTGACATTGTGGATTATTTCAATGGAAATTATGGAATATAATTGAAGACAATAAATTGTATGCCTCTATATATAGAGAGCCGTTTGATACACGTGCTGGACTATCGTTCTAAACGAGTGTTGGGACGAGTGAATACTTTCTGAACTTACACTAAAACAGTGAATGCTTATCGACGTAACACAGAGACCCTTAGCATGATCGCTCACAGCTACGTTAAGACGATATTGTAACAGACACACTACTGTTGGAGCTAGATCCAAAATGGATCTGAATAATGGATCTCCGTAGATCCATTATCCAGATCCATTTTTGATCTAGTGAGATATTTTTTTTCCTCAGGAGATCCAATTTCTGCGATTGTGGATCTACCGATAAGTCAAGGGAGTCACAAAAAGGAGGATGTTCTCAATTCAATTGTATGATTAATAAGTTACCTCATATCTCCGTCATTTAGTGATCGATTTGAACAATTATTTTTTGTTTGAGAAGGTATACTTCCCAATATCACCATGTCGAGATCTGGTGATAACCAGGAAAATCTTTAAATTTCACAGGCATGTCCATCGTCTAGCGCAGCGAATTAAACGCTGCGCTAGGAGGCGGAGACCTTTCGCTGCCGAGCATATTCGTGGCCATGCTCCGCGGTGAAGCGGAATGGGGGACTGTCGCCTCCTTCTGCGAAGATGTCGTCTCGCAGAAGGAAGCTGCGGAGAGGGAGCGGGAGGTAGATCCTCAAGCCGCTCCCATCCGCCGCAGACGGATAGGCAGGAGAAGGCGGGCATTCGCTTAAGGCGCATAGCGCTCCCAATGACCTTGCGTCGATCGTCCCGCACTGATTACATAGGAGTGAGTGAGTAAGTGAGAGCGAGGGGAATATTTCGGCAAACCTTTACGCGTAAGATGAATTATTTCAATAAAAAATTAATAAAGGCGAATAAGAAAAATCTAAAAAGACCATCCCCTAGAATATTGTTCACTTTATTTATTGAAATCGAAAGTAGGTGATTTAACTTAATATTTACGAAGCGATTAGGTTTACAGTTTTAAAATCGAGGCATGTTTGGGTCTCATTTTAACAAAGTTTTAATTAATTTATCAAAAAATTAAGAAGACCATCCTCTAAAGAATGCGTTGAATAATAACATTTCTTTTTTAAAGATTTTTTTATTCAATATTTATGAAGAGAATCGGTTTTTCCTGCAGTGATTTTTTATGATTGACGTTACTATGCGCCAAGCAACGCCTGTCCGATGACCCTGCCGTATGGCCAGCGTGCACGGTTAGCCCCGTGCACGCTGCCGTAAGGCCCTCCGTCTGGGGATTGTCCTAGTGTTCTTGGGCAATCCCCCCTTGGCGACAGCCCGACCAGGTGGTCGGGCTTGCCCGGGCGCATGGGTAGTGGAGTCGCAGTGTGGACCTTACCTAGCGCGCCCATTAGGGCAGGGAGAACACCGAGAGGCTTTAGTGGGTAGGCCTGGCACTCTGCCGGGTGAGCCCCACACACGCTCGCCGTCTAGCCAACGGTGGGTACGGTGCGGTTGCGCATTTCCCCGCGAAAAAAAAGGCATGTCCATCGTCTGCATCTGGAAAGCATGAGCCGAGCTGATGATGGAAAAATCTCTAACTTTTAGGAGTTATAATAAATAACCTCTATTTATTAAAATACAATTGGCGCGTATTAACCCTTAGTTGTATTCTCTTAAGTTACTTCGGCGAGTTGGTATTAAATTAACGAAAAAGATTTCAATAAAATTTATTTCTTAAAAGTAGACTTCAAAAACACAATAAGGTATTAATAATATAAGAATCAACATTTCTTTTTTTATTTTGAAGTCGGTGTCTTTTAACTCATGATCATCGATCATCCACGCCGACTTCAAAATAAAAAAGTAATGTTGTGTGTATAGTCAATCATGTCAAGTAATTTTTGAACTTTTTGTGTTTTTAAGGTCAATTTTTATTTTTTGGTAAGGTAATATATTTTTTCGCTAGATTGATGCTGTTTCTGCAGGACAACCGCTCAACCTCACACGGCACAACTGACTATTTCCAAGCTATAAGAACTAGGATTACGAGGTCGTCGATTATAACGAAAAAATGGCTATCAGAGCCCAGATATGCGCAGCGACTTACTCGTAGATGCGGAAACGAAACACCTCATCCTCGCGGTAGTCCCTCTAGCGTTAACCTAAGCTAAGTTATAAGTAAAAAAATGCTACAAGCATATAGACATAGTTAAGTAAATAGTTAACAACACGTATAAAAATATGGAATGTATACATGCAATTAATAATAATAAAAAAACAACATATATCGACGGTCAGAAACTCAATTGTCGTAAAGGACAATGTATAGGTTTTCAGGAAGACCAAAAAAAGCAAAACAAAAAAATTTAATTCTTTATAACTTTTTAATTTGTAAAGCTATTTAAAAGATGTCTTTTACAAACATATTTGAAATTTAATCCTCTTTTACTTGAGACTGCTAAAAAAGGCAGAAACAAATAATTACAAAAATAGTGACCCTTACTTCTAAGTAAATTTTGTAATTTTGTCACTTACGTCCACAAGTAAATATTAACTGACTGGTTGTAATGGTCAATATAATATTGCTAGCTATAAAATTAAAGTAATAAGTGACTTCCATTATTGAAAAAATGATGTAAATGTAATTGAGCTGTGTAATATTTTTTGTTACATGTAATTTAAGCAAGTTACAGGATCTAATTTTCACGTCAACTTTTAAAATATGTTGAGCAATATTTTTACTGAAGAGGTAGGTAAGTATTCATAGTTCAAACATTAATTATTTCTTCTAATAATGAATTTTGAAATTAATCAATATTTTAATAAATAAAACACAGTTGTATCTATTATTTTTTTTACCTAGGACCGGCTTTTGAGAATTAATCAATTATACTATAATAAAATCCTCTCCCAAGGTGGTGTCGGGTACATTGTCCACAAGTCTCTCGTGAACAACGTGGTGCAGATCGGAAGTGTGTCGAATAGGGTGGCGTACCTTATACTCAGAAACACCAAACGGTATTTGCTGAAGGTCATACAGATCTACGCCCCGACCTCGACCCACCCCGATTAGGAAGTGGAAGCTATGTATGAGGGAGGACATGGGGCGATAATGAGTTGAATGTGGGGCAATTTGGAGCTGGAATCCGGAATTACCGAGGATGAACTCTTTCTTCAAAAACGGCTGCATCGAAAGTGGACCTGGAAAAGTCCGGATGGCGTGACAAAAAATGAGATTGACTTCATCATGTCGACTAAGATCCGTATATTCAATGACGTCTCAGTTATCAATTCGTTTAACACGGTGAGCGATCACCGAATGTTAAGAGGCGCATTAAATGTTAACATAAAATCGAAAAGGTATCGACTGGTGAAGTCTGCGCTCCGTCCCGAAGTCATGCAGATCCAAAACCTCGAGCGCTTTTAACTCGAATTGCAAAATCGCTTTGATTGCCTGGAGGACTGCACGGATGTGGACATTTATAATGACAGGGTTGTGGAAGCTGTCCTTACGGTGGGTGTAAGATGAAGTAAGATTTCGGAGCCGACAGCTAAGCTGATGGAGGAAAGGCGTGGAATGGGTCGGCAGTCTTCTGAAGATGCTCGTCGGCGACTCAACAAACAGATCTTTAAGTGTCGGACTCGCGACAATCGCCGATTTAATACGGAACGTATTAATGAGGCCATCGAGCAGAACAAGAGCTCCAAAGTCTTTGCATTAGATCTATCATTCGGTCGGAGTAATGGTCGGTCTGCTGACGAAGCTAACGACAGAGGTCGGCAGAGTTATTACATCCCGACCTGAGCTTATGGCCGAGATCAAACGCCTCTATAGACAGCTTTACGCAACATCACAGACAGCTTTTATTCAGGCTACAGACCCTAGAGCCAAATTGACCCCGCATCGGCACTTAAAATGATTGTTTAAATGCAGAATATAGGAAATTAGAAGGAATAATGTTCCAATAATTACATGAATTCCATGGAATCCTGTTGCTATAAAGAAGATTAGTGTGGCTCTCAAACAGCTTAAAAATAACAAGGCGCCGGGTGATGATGGAGTTACAGCCGAACTCCTAAAAGCGGATGGACTAAGACTTCTTCAAAAAGGGCGACAAGGCCCAGTTGAAGAACTATAGACCCATCACGCTCCTGAGTCATGTTTAGTATTTTTCTTCTACTTACCTACTTTATTATTATCATAATATTATGTACAAGCCCCGGCAAACATCTTGAACATTTTCACATATAATAAACACATGCGTAGTAACTACTTTTGTAATAAATACTGCAACTGCGTATGTATTTTTTATCTGTGAATATTCAAGATGTTTGACGGGGCCTATAATACTTTTACTACATGGTAGGCTCGTCATAAAGCGCACCGTCTATGATTTCAGCTATTATTAATTAGGTGGAATACGTAGATATAAAATATCTAGTGAATAAGTACCTTAAAGAATAGAAAATAAATTACAATATTTATGGAATTTACTACATCAGTACCTAAGGTTTATTTTTTAAGATCTTAAAAAGAAACTATAGTTTCTTTTTTCATGAAACTTTAAGGACAAAGATATTTATTTAAAGTCATAATGTAGTAAGTAGTAGGAAACAGTAGTAGAAAACGGAAACGGTTGATGTATAGGTCATTAATGGGACTTCAAATTTTATGTCTTATGATGTAAGAAACAAATTAAATCTACGAAGTGACGTAACGTTTAATAATAAAACAATGGTGTAAGGGAAAAAAAGAAAAGTTTGAGGTACTTACGCCAAATTTGTTGAAGTGTAATAAAAAGTAGAAAAGGCTTATAGGACACTTATTTGATTTTGTGTATATTGTAAAGGACATAAGGAAAAATATTAAGCTATTTACATCAAATATTTAATTTCAATTGGTGTTTACGCCAAAAAATAATATTATTTTTTTATTATGAGTGCTTTTATTATAAGTCACTACATTGAAAATTATCATAAAAAATATGTGGGTCTTAAGGACATTATTTGTAAAGATCGCTAAGAATTAAATATACCATACGATAGAGGAGAAAAAGTTAACTAGAATGGTGCAAAAAAATTTTTTTACCCCTATGTCCCTTACGCTAATTGAATTTCTGACCGTCGATATAATATGTTTTATTGTTATAATATAATGTAATGTAGAATAACAAAAATCAGTAATATGTAAAGTATATAATGTGATTTAACTACCGAATAAAGAATTTGAATTTAATAGGAATATAATAGGTATGTATGGGTATAAATATATATAATTATGATGTATATGTGTGTGTGTATTATATATAAACATGTAGGATAGTTATATTTTAGGTAATGCGCAACTCACCCTAGATATAGAGTAGAGTAGTCGGACTTATTAAGTTATAAGCCGATCAAAAAGAAAATACAGCATTAAAAGGGTACGGACCACGCGTCTGTGGTGATATAATTATTGAAAAAAAAAAAGCTATAAGGACTAGGATCGGAAGTTTTGCGTCATTTACCTTACCACCTTGGCAGGAAAAAAATCTGCCTTTTGTCTCCTAACACCATACATCCTTTTGACGGGCATTGAAAAATTTAATCGTAACTTAACTTAAAACTTAACCGCCTCCGTGGTCTAGCCTTTGAGGCCACCGGGTGTTGATTGGGGGGTCCGGGATTCTATTCTCCATGGCGGCAGAAATTTTTCTGCTCGGTTTGGATACTAAAAAAAATACCTACATGTAAAAAATCACTAGCTTTTTCATAGCTAAATACCAAAAATGGTGCATATTACTTTGATTACCACAAATAAAATTATAATAAAAAAACGATAAGTATATAGTTTTTGTAGGTATACTAAACGACAATTTTATAGATAAAGACCTAAATACAAACTAAATTTTGACTAAATTTACTAATAACATAAAAATTACTTATAGGTATATACATAATGCTGGTGGACTGATTCTTAATAACCATTTAATATGAATAGACAATAATAAACTGAATAAGGGTACTCGTCAACCCGGTCGCTTCCGTCGAATTACACCTCATTTTATTGCATCGAGACAAGCAGGATATCCGAAATCCTTTTTCACGTTGATACAATAAGAGCTAATATATCAGGAAATTCAGATAAAGTTTGCCTATAAGTATCGTATATCTTATGATAAGATAAGACAGGATACGTCCCTTTGCCAAATACGACAGCTTTTTAATTAAACGACTTCAAAAAGGAGGAGGTTCTCAATTCGGTTGGTTTATTATTATGTGATTCTTTTTTGTAAGAGGCGGAATAGTTGCCATGAAATTTTATTTGGTCCCATAAAATTTTAATTCAGTTTGGCCCATAGTTTTTATTTTATGAGCATTTTTGTTAACTTGGACGATGTACTAATTTTCACGATACTTTGTTTATAATATGTACGCCGATTACTTAAAGAATTCTGATCGGATTTACTTACGTGATTCTTTTTTTTCTGTAAATATTCAGGTATTTGCATCTGGTAGTTGTCGTAATTGTCAACTAATTGTCAATCATGTTACTGAGCCGATGATGGAAGGTTTCTGGTAAGTTAGGAGTTCAGGAATAATTATTTCAATACTGTTTAGAGCGAAAGACGTTTTATATTATGTTATTCTAGTATTTGCCTTGGGTCAAACAAACTATAATACGCGTGTATTAAATTTACTAAAAACATAGAAATATTTTTTTCAACACACTTCCTCATAAAGTAGCTCTAATCCCATGGCAATTAGGCACATAATGACACCTATAATCAAACTGTGACTTTTTCATTATTGAGTGAAAAACTGTGAGTTTTTTTTAAATATTATTGGCTGAGTTACGCTTACACTTGCGCTAAAATGCTATCCGCGAAAAGCCCAAAAAAAAGAAACCTCATTTTTTAGTCTATGGCCGATGCGCGCGCATAGGAAAACTGATTAATCTTTCCCGCCATTACGAAATTTATTAGTCTATGGCCGATGCGCGCGCATAGGAAAACTGATTAATTTTTCCCGCCATTACGAAACATTTTTCACAACTCGTCTCGTTTTCTCTTTTGAAGTTATTTAGTTAGTTATTAATTAAGATGTCTGCAAATACAATTTATGAAGAAAATGATTTATGTTGTACACCGCCCGATATAAGATGTGAAGCCCAGAACGTTATGGAAAGTTTACTACCAGAAAACTCAAAGGAAAAATATCTATTAGCGTACCAAAATTTCATACAATGGCAGAACAACAAGAATACGCAGTCTTTTTCAGAAAATGTGTTCATGGCGTACTTTAAAGAATTATCTTCTAAGTACAAACCTAGCTCTTTGTGGTGTATTTACTCAATGTTAAAAAGTACAGTCCGAACAAAGAATGGAGTGGACTTAAAAACATACTCGAATTTGTCAGCTTATCTAAAGAGACTATATGATGGATTTAGAAGCAAAAAATCAAAGGTTTTATCATCTGATGATATTGAAAAATTTATTAAAGATGCTCCAGATAACCAATATTTGGCTACAAAGGTTAGTTAAATTAATTTTAATTAAATATTTAATAGCAGCTTGTGTTGTGTGTTGACCTTAATTATTATTTCTTTTGTTTCAGGTTGCTTTAATATTTGGTGTAACTGGTGCCTGTAGGATACAAGAATTAACAAATATAACTGTAAAAGATATAGAGAACCATGGCCAGATGCTTTTAGTGAAGATACCTATCACGAAAAATAAAATACCTAGGTCATTCACCATACACGGTCCATTCTATGATATTGTTAAGAAGTATGAAAGTTTGCGTTCGCCAAAAACAAAAAATGACCGTTTCTTTCTAAATTACCAGAATGGTAAATGTACCTGTCAGCCTATAGGTATAAACAAATTTGGTTCTATGCCTAAAGAAATCGCTAAGTTTTTGGGTTTAGTAGATGCTGAGAGCTACACTGGACATAGTTTCAGAAGAACTTCAGCTACATTGCTGGCAAATTCAGGAGCTGATATAATGACTTTGAAGCGACATGGCAGGTGGCGATCTAGCAATGTAGCAGAATCATACGTAGAAGATTCCATACAAAACAAGAAGGAAATTTGTGCAAAAATCACAAAAAGAATTAAACTTGATTCTGAGACGCATCCTACTGGCGAAATACCAAGTACGTCCAATGATTGGATTTCACCTACCTACACGAATAATGAACCATCACAAATAACAATAGAACATGAAAGTATTTCAATAAATAATCTATCTGATGAGACCGCTATGTCATCAAAAATAGTTAATTATAATTTTACTAACTGCACATTTACTAATTGTTTCTCTAAGTAAACTTTTTATCTACTATGTAAAATGGTTTTTTATTTAAGTATTGTTTTATTCAGAAGTGTGTTGAAAAACGTTGTATGATACACGTGTGTATTGATGGTTACCGTCCTCGGCTTCTTAAGATCCTCGCCTGACGGCTCGGGCCTCAATGCGCCTCAGCGGTAATCACCAACATTACACACTTGTACCATAATGTACTATTACAAAAAATTAAACCGACTTCAAAAACACCAAAATCTCATCTAAATAATATTATAAACCTAAAGAGTTTGTTTAATTGTTTTTTTGTTTGGTTAAACGCGCTAATCCCTGGAACTACTTGTCCGGATTGAAAAAATATTTTTGTGTTGGATTGTCCATTTATCGAGGAAGGCTAAAGGCTATGTAATATCACGCTATGACTAACAGGAGAGGAGAATCAATGAAAAATGTTGCTAAAACGGGAAAAATATAGAAGATATAACTAAGAACGCGTTGAAGTTTTTTTTGGCGAAACGAAGTTCGCTAGCACAGCTAGTAAATAATATAACAATACCTACAACATCACATTTTTATATTAAAGTCGGTGCCAAGCAATGATTACCTGAAAAATCTTATACTTAAATAAATATAAGAACAATTAAGAAACTTACCAGGGTACCAAGCAGGCGACCCTGGTACAGAGTCTCTCTCCGATAAAAGTTCCACAATGAAAAATTGTTACTATTGTTTTTTTACAGATACAGAATAATTTGATCACATTTTGAGTGAGATGTTCGGCCAATAAATTACTTGCAAGATCATTCAAGAAATAAAAATAAACTTACCGTTCCAACGTACAGGCTCCAAAAAACTAGAGGCTCGTTTATGGGGAAATGTACATCTTTTTACAACAAAGGTCCACAGAGTGTTACTAACTTACCTTTTCATAAGTTTAAAGCGCATGTAAAAAAGACTAATGAGTAAAAGATATTATAAAGTCAATGATTATCTGAATGATGTCAATGCTTGTTCTTAATTGTAGACTTAATTTATAGATTTAGATGTATAATGTACACTGACACATCTAATCTTATGTAATGGAAGTTGAACTCAATCTTTTACTTTGAGTTCTGCTTCCAATTGACGACTCGGTAACAATACAGGGAGAAAAAAATAGCCCTTTCTGGTTTTCTTGCTGGTTCTTTCCAGTGCAAGGTCTCCCGCCGTAGACTTGTGAACCAATGGCGTAGCTTCTCTGCCGTTTAAAAGTGATTGTAAAATCCTAACTGAATAAAGGATATTGAATTTGAAATTTGAATTCCAAGACCAAGTGTTTCACAGTTTTCTGATGCTCCTGCCGCGGGAGCCCTCTCGGGTAAACTATAGCAGACCATAAAACTACACGAAATGTGGTGTATCGCTGGTCTTTTGTTCATTAACACCAGTCACGCACACCATGCGTGACTCATCTTCCACGCAGAATAGCAGGAAACCCATCGTGTAGTTTGAAGGAGCGGTTACCACCACAGCTCATATACGTCTCCACCGAGGGGCACGAGCCTACCCTAACATGTTAGGGCGATTAGGCTTCGTCAAACCACGCTGGCCCAGTGCGGATTGGTTGACTTCACATACACCTTTGAATTACTTCGCAGATGTATGCAGGTTTCCTCACGATGTTTTCCTTCACCGTAAGAGCGTCAGATAAATGTATGTATGAAATTCGTGAAACGAAAAACACATTGGTACATGGCAGGATCGATCGCGGGCCTGCCAATTCTACTCAGCACAGTCCAGTGCCGAGACCACAGCGCCACCGACGCTCCAATCGAAGGAGCGGTTATAGTATAGTAGTAGTAGTTATTTATATCTGGCGATCGTGTAGTGTGGCAAGTTTGGTAGTTATTAATAAACTTATTTTAAGCCTGGTTAAGTAATGTTTTGTCTTTATACCCCTACGTAATTGTTTCACAAATGATGAGATCCGTAGAAGCACTAGCGTCACCGACATAGCCCAAAGAATTTGCAATTTGTGGCAGTGGGCAGGACACATAGCTCGCGGGACTGACGCGGCTATTAGAGCGGAAAGGTCATTAGAGTATCGGGAGACGCAGCGTTGGTAAGTGGACCGGCGATTTGCAGGCCTATTCGGTAACTGCGGTTGGTAACTAGAACTGTCATTATTGAAAGACACTTTATATCCATTACTGGTTTAGTGATCTTATGTGTATATAAGTTCATGATAGCAGTAATGGATGTTAAGTTCCTTTCAAAAATGACAGTTTTAGTTAGCAACCGAAGTTACAGAATAAGCCTGCTGGTGAATATCGGTGAAATCGCTGGATGCGGGAAGTGTACGACCGATGGAGATCCCTGGGGAGGCCTGTGCCCAATAGTGTCTTGGCTGAAATGATGATGATGATATTATTTTGTCTCGTTCCGCCTTATAAAATTTCTTATGTTAAAAAAGGACAAAAAGGCCTAATAAAAAGATAAGTATATTAATATGGATCTCAAAATTTTTAATTACAGACTAGGACACCTTTAGTTAGTTATCTGTTTTATTTCGATCCATCTGACAAATCTGACTTATGCTAAAAAAGGACAAAACATCAGGCCTTAAAAAGTTATTAATAAGAAGTGCAAATTTTGATTACGAACTTAGAGCACTTTGCGTCAAATCGTAAAGTGCACACACACCTTAAGACACCTGCTAGGATGTGGAAAAACGACCGGCGACGCCTGTTCTCCGACAAACATCCATCACTGTCTATTCACTCCAATTACCTCGTCAAAACTGTTACAAATATTTTCATAGCGAGAATTTTATATTGTTGAGATCCTTAAATACCTTTATATGATGTCTGATTTTAATACGCGCTTCGGGTGTTTTTTTTAAATATTTTATTGCTACAAGTTGGCAAACAAGCAAACTGCCCACCTGATGGTAAGGGTCACAGTCACCTATAATACATGTGGTTCCTGTGAGATTTGCAGCAAAACTGCAACCCCCACCATAACCACAGTGTACGTTGCCAACTTGTGACATCAGATGTAAAGTCACGGTACCCAGATTTCACTGCCATATCTTACCCTTCAAACCGGAACACAGCAATGCAAGCACTGCTGCTTTGCGTCAAAAATAGGGCGGAGGTACCCAAGCAGACGACCCTAGTACATGAAACGAATGTAAAGTTGAAAAGCTGACCTTTACCAAGCGAGTGTGTATCACTCCTGAATGCTTAGTGCGAGTTTAACAGAGTTTTACCCGATCACGCACATCGAACGCATAAAAGTGAATTTGTATGGGATTGAGGCAGATTCAAATTGACAGGAACAGAGTAATTTAAAATCATATTTAGCTTTAAACGTATTAGGTGTTAATAATAATAATAAGTATTATACTCTATTGCAATAGGAGATATCTCATAAATTACAAATACAGAGAACACAACAAAGGGCGGCCTTATTAGTACACAGCAATCTCTTCCAGGCAACAATAAAAAGAAGATAAGAAGGATATATCTATTAATAAAATAGGATAAATATAAGAAATAGAATATCTAAATGATGTTAAATAAATAGCAAGTAATAATTCTTCACCTGTTATTTAAACGAAACCACTGAACCAAAGTTTAAACTTTTTTTTTTCATTTGCTTCTAAAAAAACGTCACCCCACACTAGAATTTTCTCCTGTATCGTGGGTGCAGTTACAAACATAGAATATGACATGCACATACGCCCAGACCGGAACAAACTTCTGTAGGCCATACAAAACATCTGTCCCGTGCGGGAATCGAACCCGCAACCCGTTGCGCAGTAGGCGATCACTCGACCTCTGCGCTAACCGTGTCGTCAACTGTGACTGAGCGCACCTTCTGAATATTGAGAGGTAAAGCATTCCACAACTGGACAGCCTGCAAAGAAAAGGAATGGCATAGGAATTACTTTGAACGGGAGGGAATCTCCAGGATAAGCAGGATAAGGTCGTGAGCGGAGCGTGATCACCTACTGCGCAACGGGTCGCGGGTTTGATTCCCGTACGGGACAAATGTTTTGTATGGCCTACAGAAATTTGATCCGGTCTGGGCGTATGTGCATGTGATATTCTATGTTTGTAACTGCACCCACGACGCAGGAGAAAATCCTAGTGTGGGGCGACGTTTTTTTTTTAAATAATAAAAGAAAAAAAATTGTTTTCTTATCGGTCACCACGCTCAAAAAGTGTACCTAACTTGAATTAATATCAAAGAAAAATCTTGAATTAATATCAAAGAAAAAAAATACTGCATAAATAAAATAAATAAATAATGATAATAGGCTAGTTGACCCTTTTTTAAAGTAGGGCTTAAAATGTTCATAATTGTTGTATTAGACCATTGCACATGAATATTATTTTTCTCGATGGCAAAAAAGTGCAAAATATCTATTTTAAATTAAGATTTTCAATTTTGGACCGAAAACACGGTCAGCCATGATAGTCTGTTGATTATCTGTGGCAATGACGTCAGTCTTATAGTAAACAAAGCACGGGGGCGAAATAACCTCACAAAAACAATGCTTTCTATTAAATATCACAAAATATAGTAAAACTGTATATGGAACGGGACAATAGAACAAGAATATAGAATTACCTCTTCAAATACTCCAGGAAATCTGTGGATTAGACGTACCCAGTGATATAGACATGCGAAATATTTGGTTAACACTCGCTTAAAGAAATCCTGTAACTATCTACTGAAACTCAAATGTATTTTTGCGAAAATCACATTAATGTAAGTACTATAACTGAATAACTCAATCTGTGTAGGTACTTCAGTTTCAACTGAAACAAAATAGAAGTTTTTAGGTTGTATGTAAAATCAAATCTGTATGTAAATTAATTAAATTTTTATCTTTCAGTTAGAATGAAGACTGACTGCAGCCGACCAACCAAATTTTAACTTGACCGGAAAACTGAGAGAAAACTTGACCATTCACGCCTTTTTGATTTAATCTAAGTTATACACTGACACTAGATGATGTTTCAAAGAAAAGAATATGTACTTATGTCCAATTGAATAATGATGTAATTGAATATTAATTAAAAAGTATGTAATACAAACAAAAATATCAAAGTTTCATAATGAATATATTTATCTAAACAACTTTTACTTGAATTTACTGAGTACCTAATTAAGATTTTTGTTGCTTTCAGTGGTTACTTAATGAGAACTATTGTGTACTAACCTGTTCTCCTCTTAACAACGAGATTGATAAGGCAGCAAAAGTTGTGCAACATAATACAAAGCAGTGCATGCTCAGCCACAACATCAAAATGTGACCCGTCAACTAGAACAACATTATGTCAACAAAATAACTCAAGTATTCATATACCAAAGCACCATAGAAGTAAATAGGTCCAGTTTGATAAAACTGAAAGATGTTATATCTTCACTGATTAAACCTGCTGGCCACCATGGCTGGTAAATTTCAGAACAGCTTACGCAAGAATATGCAAGTTATCCATTTTAAAGCCGTATACAAATATATTAAATGTGATTGCTGTGTTGTCAGCCTGTGCTCTTCTTAATTTACAAGACCCTTCTTATTAAATAAATAATATAAAGAATTTTTTTTTCTTTACTTTATACATAACTAACATCTAAAGATGACATAATAAATTTTTGTACTACATTAGTCGTTATGTTCTTCACTAAAAAAATGTTCTATGTTTATTTGACAATAATGACTTGTAAAGGTTTAAGTTGAATCAAAATATTTTAATTTGAAATACATGTGTTTTATTTTTCCGTTACACCTTAAAAGATTTATAATATTTTATAGGTTTGTTCCTCATATTTATCATTGTTACTCAAATATATTAAATGTTCCCAAAGTACAAATAGGTTGAATAGAGTTAGATCAAATTTATTAATTTGTATACTTATATTGCCTTAAGGTCGCAGGTAATAAAAGTCAAAATAATAGTAAAGTGATTTATTATGAAGTAATACTTTCATATAATTTAGGAAAAATGTAGTATAGTTTCCAAAATGGCACTATTTGATCAATTAGTTTTTTGATATACAGATTGTTAGAACAAATACCTAGTATAGCTAATATTGTCACCTTTTGAGTGTTTTCAATTTTCTTCAGTAAAAGAGCATGACAATTTTGTATTAATCTAATCATCTAATTTTATGGATACCATTTGTTGAATAGACTATTACAGGGTATTAATCAGAAATGAGGTCACATTTTGCAAATTTCAACCCAAATCTTCATCTTTCAACTTTTATCCACATTTCATTATACTCGTAGGCCGTAGGTGTCTGCAAGATTTCCCACCAAAAATCTTCCCAACAAAAGAACCATCATGTGTTATGCACTGGCTGACTTTATAGCACATGGAAGCTGTTATTGTTTATAACGAAGCTCGAACTAAATAGCACTTCTGTATTGATGATTCGTGGTTTAGTTTTCTATGCACTTTATTCTTCCTTCATTGAAGAGGTCTTTTATTTTTTAAGAAATATGTCACAGTCTGTGTCTGTGAATATATATATATTTTTCTTCCCAGTAATTTTCTTCATGTTTGACAAATGAACAACTGCCAATCTTTCTCTTTTTATGCTCATTTACAAATTCTTGCAGTACTACACTGGTATTTGACACATGATCCTGATGTTTTCTTTTCAACATATCTCTTGAAGTAAATACTTTTAGTGTTTATTTGACTTTTGAGAGATAGAATTCTATCCAATAGCATTCAACTGCTGTACAAAATAGCTCCTCACTGTGATGGTGCAACCACACCAAAAATGCATGTTTGCAACTCTTTTCTGCCGCGTGACAATCATGACAAGTACACTTGTAACCTGTTCCTCATTATAACAGTATTGAAACTGTACTTATATTGTTTAGAGCGATACACAAAGAATCTCCTGACCATCAATCTGTCTATTTTCGGAAGATTTTTACTACCTATCTGCTCTCACAAATCCAACATCAATGGTTGATTTTGCTATTAATACAAATAATTTACGATATTTACAAATATAATAACGGAGACTTGGACGATTTTTTGCCAGTTTTAGGAAAGAATAGTAGTGCAAATCGACGAGTTGTTGAATCAAATTTGACATTTCTTTGTTTACTATATGAGTGACGTCACGGCCCTGACCACAGGATATCAAAGCGTTTACGGCGTGTGATAAAAAAAGATTATTTCTAGCATTTTCAAATTAAAATTTTACAGCAATCATTCATTGTTATTTATTAAAATCGGTATATTGTGGAACCTTATGCCAAATACTGTTAGAAATAAACAATATTTTAATAAATTTTGATATGAGTCAACTACCCTATTGCATAAGTTGATAAAAAATGCTATGCTATGCTTTACCGCGGCAGTCCCCGAGTGCCACTTTTATTTTGTTTATACAGATTAGTAAGTCAATCATTAAAAAAACGGTAAATATCGAGTTAGACTCGGTGCAAACTTATCAAGTTTCTCACAACACATTTACGGTATTCAGATTTTATCCTTACATGTGCTGTAAGACATTGCTTTTTGTCAAATTTCATGATTCTAGGTAAACGGGAAATACCCTATAGGTTTTAATTCCGTTGCGAAATCGCAAAATATGGGATATGAATGGTCACATCTTTTGATAGCGTTGATTTAACAAGTATGCTTTTTTCACAGCGAAAAGAGACCGTAGACCCAAATATACATGTCCAAAGCTCCTACGGCGAAGGAAAATATTTATTGAATAAAGAAACATACAGCTTTTTATAATACAAATTGTTAAATCTTAAATAAATATATCATAAGCTTTATTAGTTTCCAAAGATAGTTAGTATATAATAGTGTGATAAAAGCATCGGAGACAATATTAATTTTACCTACCTTAGTGGATAAAATAACAAACATAAAAATATGTAGGAGTTGCAATTTCAATACTGAAAATTATACAAGTTTAATTTTTAATTATCACAAAAAAATTGTGTGCTTGTTCAAACAAGCAAACTGAACAACTTTCACTGTGGGACCAACTTTGAAATCGCAAAACAAATCAGCTGTTTCATACAAATGTTCAACATTCACTGAACCTGGATGTATGGAACAGCTGATTTTTTTTGCGATTTCAAAGTTGGTTCCATAGTAAAAGTTGTTCAGTTTGCTTGTCTGAACAAGCACACAATTTTTTTGTGATAATTAGAAAATAACCTTGTAGTTAATAATAGGAAAAAAATCCTGCAACTATGTAATTTAACCTTTTTAACAAGTGCCGAATAAATAATACATTTTTATTCCTGACATACTCAATGTGAGGCCTCGTTTACGGAGACTCGGGGCGTTGCGCGGCGCGGCCGCACAGAATTCAAACATATGGCGTTGTATGAGTGCGTTTACGGAGAAGCGATTTTTCACGCCTTTGCTTGAAATGGCGCGTTTTTTACGGCCGAACCCGCGGATGGCACCGCCGCGTCTCACGCGGCGTTTATCGCGGCGGCGCACGCAGCGACAATTCTCGATGAAGCGATGCCCGCCGCGTGCTTCGCTACACGCATGAGGATGCGCTGCGGGTGCCGCGGCGGGCATCGCGGCGGTCGCCGCCACGCTTCCCGTCTCGCATCTCTATGAACAACATCATATATTGCCATATTATGTTTGTGTTTACGCGTGCGATTGTGAGTGCCGCTTCACGCACCGCCCCACCGTAAACAGAAAAACGTCAGACGCGCCGCGAGACGCCACGCCACACGCGACGCGTGACGCCCCGCGTCTCCGTTAACGAGGCCTGAGGCTTTCAGGACAAGGTGGAGTCAAGAACAACAGAGTTATGCGAGTCTTCCGTAGTTATTTTATAAAATGGCTTCTTAACGTGACACTTCGGAGGTTATTCTATTTCATTTTTTTCTCAATTTACGTCACGTAACGTGACATAAATTGAACGAAAAAGGAATCCGCGTTGCTATCATCGCGGTTTTGCGTTCCCATTTTGGAACCTTCCAGCGCTTTGATGTGGCGGAATTCACAATTGCAATTTTGTGTTTCTTCACGTGATTACATGCTTATTTCGTAGGCGGCTGTTAGCTGAATGTAATCATATGTAATCGAGGATTATGTGTTCCAATATCATGGAGCGTATGTGTGAGAAATTCAATCTTTTCTGGAGAATTCGTATGAAATGAATGACATAAATCTTTCGTAATAACATTCTTTACTTTGTTAAATACTTACTGAAATTTCGCTATTTTTTACATGGCTTTGAAGTTCAATGCCTCCTTAAAAACCGACTTTAAAAAGCACCAAAAAGTCTTGCCTACCTGTGATGGCCTTTTGTAAAGTAAGAAAGATAACTAATCTTTTACATCTGGATAATGTAGTTTTGTAATAGTATAGGAATTATTATTTAAAAAAGAAATTTCAATAGCTCCTCGGACTATATTTTTAGGACTATATTTAGGTCTATCTTTTTATTTTTTAGGACTATCGTTAGACTCGAGATTACAATGTGGTTTCCATATTTCAACACTTGCTGGGAAACTTAGTTTGGCTGCGTACGCCGTACAGAAGATCCAGCAGCTAACTGATATTGACACTGCAAGATCAGTTTACTTTAGTTATTTTCATAGTTTGATGTCCTACGGCATACTTTTGTGGGGCAATGCGGCTGACATTGAAACAATTTTTATTTTAGAGAAACGTGCAGTAAGAGCAATTTATAAGCTAAGTTCACGCACTTCTCTCAGAGACAGGTTTAAGGAGATTGGTATTATGACTACTGCCTCTTAGTATATTTTTAATTGTTTAATGTATGTACGTGGTATTATTGAATCCTTTTGCAAGTATAGTGATGTACATAATCTAAATACGAGCCACAAAGATCGGCTTTTATTACCTAAAACGAGACTCCAAAAAGTTCTCAGATTCTTTAAGGGGCAAGGTATAAAATATAATAAATTGCAAAAAAAAGTAATAGACCTACCAATTCATAAATTTAAAAATCACATCAAATCGACACTACTCTAGAAAGGGTACTATACAGTTAAAGATTATTTGGATGATAAAACTGTCTGGACATGAGGTTAGCTCCACACATGATAATTCTTTTGATTGATGTGTAAATAAAGTCTGATGTTACCTAAATGTATAATGTAAACTGACACAATATCTACTGACACAATGGAAAATGAGCTCAAAATTTGGCTTCGAGGTCAGCTTTCAACTGACGACTCTGTAATAATACAGGGAGAAAAAAATAGGCATGGTCTTTCCAGTACAAGGTCTCCCGTTGTAGACTTGTGAACCATTGACGTAGCTTCTTTGACGTGCGAAAGTGATTATGTAATAATCCAATTTGAATAAACGATATTGAATTTTTTTGGATTTTATCCACTACTACTACGAGTAGCTTTAAATTTTACACATATCAGGGAAGGCTTTTGCTTCGTTTACCCAACAAAAAGTGACGATAGCGCCGAAGATGTAAGTGAGCTTCATCTGTAATCCTCAACAAGAAAGGGACTGGCCATCTTCCTCCACTTGTAATACAACAACGTATTGTATTGCATGTTGATACGTAGTTATTCATAGTGAATAAAGACCACTTTGGCTTAACAAAGAATAAAAGAAATCAATAGCTAAGAATTTCGTCAGGGCTGGTAAGAGCTTGGCCCTGACCTTTCTCTCCCTTCCCTGATCTTAATGATGGTTGAGAGAGAGGAGGCTTGGGATGCGACAAACCACAATATAGAGAACGATACAGTAGCCCGACTCCATATAAAGGGACGAATCGGCGCACGCACACATACAAACGTCGTTTACACGGCCGCCAAGCATGCTCTGCAGGCCTATTCGCTAACTACGGTTGGTAACTAGAACTGTCATTTTTGAAAGACATTTTATCTCCATTATTAGTTAAGTGATCTTATGTCCTACGGCAGCGTTCATGATAGCAGTAATGGATGATAAGTTCCTTTCAAAAATGACAGTAGTAGTTAGCAACCGAAGTTAGAGAATAGGCCTGCGGAACGGCATAGCAACGCAGTGTCACGCCGCGGCCGCACGCCGGCCCAGATTGTTGTGCTCTACGTACACACACACCAGTCACCACGCCGCTCACGCGCGGCGTGTACGTATACGTTCAACGATTTTTTTGTAGGTACCAACCCTAGCGCCCAGTTCAGCTTTAGGTATAAATGTCAAAGACACGCCTGAGTCGGGCTACTGTATCGTTCTCTATATTGTGGACAAACTCCTTCTGAGTGGAGGTCATCACGCAAAAGGAGGTGGCGGAACGGGCAGGTTTTGTTACAGAGTCGTCAATTGGAAGCTAACCCCAAAGCAAAAGTTTGAGCTCAACTTCCATTACAAAATCAGATGTATTAGTTCACATTACATAAGATAGACTTTATTAACATATCAATCAAAAGATGGTGTAGAGTTGACCTCATGTCCAAATAGTTATATTATCCAAGTAATAATTAATAATACCAAAAATTCATATAATCATTAAAATTTTACTGTAGGTAATTAAAGTGTATAGAAAAAATATCCTGCAATCATTGTCGTCGGTTCCACAGGCATTTCAATACTCTAGGCAGAGGGGTTTCACTCCGCAGTTTAGGTAAGTTTGGCCGGCGCACCGGCCGGGCCGGTGTATGGCAAAGGTTGCCGCTCGGCTCGCACGCTGGCCGCGTCGCACGTAATAGTTTAGATTTTTCTCGGTAATTTCTGTAACGATAACTGCACATCGGTGAGTGGAAACCCTGCGCTCTTATCGCTAAATCGGTATCGGGTCAGCGACGCGTAACGGAATTGGAACACTCGCGCTAAGCAATAAATTTCAATTTCCCGTGCAGTCAGATGAAGGTCGTAAGAGTAGGTAAATTTTCATACCTAAACTTGGCTTTTCTTCAAAAGTGAGCCTTCTGTACTTTAGTACTATTATTTATTCTGTGTTCTAGGCGACAATGTGGAAACTATTTGGTTTGACTTAAATGTGGATGTGGGTGTAAACTCATTTGTCCTTCCTGTGTAATTAAAGGGAGCATTCGTCCCTTTGTGGACAATTAAAACTTACAATCCTTCCATAATGACAACATGCTTGAGGCGTTCGCTTATGCGGCGGCGAAGAGAACAATTATTTGTTTCATTATATCAGTCCACTAGCGCCGCCATTAGTATTTGAGGGTTCCGTAGCCAAATGGCAAAAAACGGAACCCTTATAGATTCATCATGTCTGTCTGTCTGTCTGTCCGTCCGTATGTCACAGCCACTTTTCTCCGAAACTATAAGAACTACACTATTGAAACTTGGTAAGTAGATGTATTCTGTGAACCGCATTAAGATTTTCACACAAAAATAGAAAAAAGCAATAAATTTTGGGGTTCTCCATACATAGAACTGAAACTCACAATTTTTTTTCATCAAACCCATACTAATCTATGGATAGGTCAAACCCATACGTGTGGGGTAGCTAATATTATTTTTTCTAAACTGAATAGTTTGCGCGAGAGTCACGTCCAAAGTGGTAAAATGTGTGTCCCCCTCCCCCCCCCCTTCTAAAATAAGAGAATGATAAAATTAAAAAAATATATGATGTACATTACCATGCAAACTTCCACCGAAAATTGGTTAGAACGAGATCTAGTAAGTAGTTTTTTTAATACGTCATAAATCCTATGGAACCTTTCATGGCCGAGTCCGACTCGCGCTTGGCCGGTTTTTTATTAATTATGATGAATTACAGACATTTCTACAAAAAATCGCACAGTGTGGTACTCAATAAATTGACATTTCAGATTTTTGGGAGCTATTCAGGCATAAAATAAAAGTATACGAATAATCATAATCAGAATGATTACTAAAAGTGACCACTTTAAGCGATAATTATGATTTCGACTATTCTAAATATTACGGTTCTATAAGTTAATTTCCGGTGGCTATGGGACACATATGTGTTGAAGTGATGAGGAAGTAATGATAATGTGATAATTAAGTAATAATGAAGTGATGATGCTTCACGATAATATTGGATCATTAAGATTCATATAGCACAGATACTTTACGAAAACGTTTTGTCTAAAAACAAACTTTCCTTTACCAGTTTATAATTCCAAAGTGGCGGATTCGCCCCCAGGAAGATCTAAATAACCCCATGGAACCTGATGGACCGGCGTTTGAAAGATAATACAAGATGATTCACGCAGCAATTGGTGGTAACGCTGCGCATTCCGTATTTTTACATATAATAATAATTATTAGGTATATTAAGCTTACCAGGGTCGTCTGCTTAGGTACCTCCATCTTACCTATTTCTGCTGCAAAGCAGCAGTGCTTGCATTGCTGTGTTCCGGTTTGAAGGGTAAGATATGGCAGTGAAATTACTGGGTACCTACCGTGACTTTACATCTGGTGTCACAAGTTGGCAACGTACACTGTGGTTCTTGTGGGAGTTGCAGTTTTGCTGCGAATCTCACAAGAGCCGCATTTATTATAGGTGACTGTTACCACTTACCATCAGGTGGGCAGTTTGCTTGTTTGCCAACTTTCTGCAATAAAAATATATATATATACAGTTTTGCCTTCACGATCGACTAGACTATAACCGCGATTGACCGTTTGGCCACCCCTGGTATAAGTACTTATCTAACTTCCTAATTGCTAAAGCCTCCTTTAGCCAGCCTTTCCATTAAATTCTACACACATAATACTAGTGAAAAGAGGTCAAACTATTGCCTATTTGGATTATTATGCGGCCCGAAACTACGAAAACTCTCCATAGCTTCACGATACGCGAAACCGCTTGCAATCCCAGTCGGCCCTCAAAAATAATTATTTAATTCACTTTGCTATAACTTGGCGCCATTAACAAGGGGTCGAGATAGGGCTACCGTTCTACAAACGCCCTCAGCCTCTGCCCTCAACTCCACAATAGTTCCGAAATTTATTGTTCCGAATAGTTAAATGTATTAATTGTAAACGGGGAGAGGTTAAATGGAGGTGACCCGAGATTCGCCGGGAAGCGTTATTAGAAAATGGTTATTAATTCTCTTACCGGATGAGGGACAAAAACAGAATATGAACAGTTAAAATTCAGTGAAAATGCAAGGAGCTCTGTGGCGGAGTGGTTCGAGTGCTTTGGTTTCGATATTAAAAACGAAGCAACCCTCGCCATGGTCGGACCCTGATTGAGTGATCAAAACTTTGTATTCTTGAGTTCTTCTGTATTTCATGCTTACTTTTTGTGGCAAGATTTTTTTCATGAAACACATGAAACTAGCACGAAAAGTTAACACTAAAAGCTAATAAAACGCATTGTTGCTAAAAATGTTGCAAATCAGTGGCTATCTAAATCATAAAATCGAAATCTAGTCTCTTGGAGCACTATCTATCGCCACTATTGATACGCCTACGTGGCTTATAAATGTGTGAGTTTTCTACGCAACCAAAGTCCTTAAACTCCGATATTTCCAAACCGCCGTGTGTCCCTATTGCGTTTTCCTGTATCCGACACTTTCAAAGCAATTTCGAACATAGATCCTGGCAAGTCCTAAGGGAAGGTATTCGCGAGAAGCCTGTTCCCAGGGTACAAGTTGACTCACTTTCCGTTAAGTCGAGGAAAACTTCAACACGAATAAAAATGGAAACTTTTTGTTTTAAGTACATACGTCGCGATTTATTGTTAATAGTACAGTTAGGTGTTTCTTAACAATAAATCTTCTTGCTCTTCATAGGGTTTCGGGGCCTTGAGTACAGTTTACTTATTCGTTTATCTCGCGATAAAGTACCCATACTCTTATACTATGTCTAAACGTAAAACAAGAATTTATAATGAACATATCCGACTGAGCACAAGTTCCTATCTGAAGTTAATGGTCTAGTGATTGAGAGCACCCGTATGGATCAGTGTGCGGAGTGCGAGTTTTATCGAGCTTTACTCGATCACACGCATCGAACGCGTAAACGCGAATTTGTATGGAATTAGAGCAGTGCCATCTAGTAGTCACTAGATGAAGCTATCTCATTCCATAGCAGCTCCTAGATGGCGCTGCTCTAATTCCATACAAATTCGCGTTAACGCGTTCGATGCGTACGATCGAGTAGAGCTCGATAAAACTCACACTAGGCACTAGGAGGTGTGCGAATTCCCATGGAGGCAGATTTTTTTTCTGCTTGATTCGGTTAGTAGTAGGAGTTCTAAGCCCACCTGGCTAGCCATCGCCGCCTTACCCAGGTTTGTCGCCAAAATAACAATGTTACAGGTAATACGTTGTGGTAATGTTAATACGTCGCCATAACAACAATTAGAGGTAACCAGTTCCTCAGTCGTTGAGGAGTCTAGGTGAAGCTCGCTTCCGTTCTCAGCCGTATCACCACTTATCATCAGTAAAGCCAAGAGCTTCCCTGTTATTTGCGAAAAACAATATTAATTTTAAACATTCGAAGTTTTGTTTTGACGCCAGTTTCTGAAGAAGATTAAACAGGAAGTGTCCCGCTTCCTTTCTCCCTGATTATGTCGGGAGGGCAGACTAAGGAAGGTGAGGTTACTGAGGAACCATTATATTAGGATTCTGGCCCACTCAAACTCCAGTACGAATGACTCTTGACATGTCTATCCAAGGTATATGAACCATAAGCGCAGGTATAACTTTGGATGAGGGGGGCAGAATAAAATTTCAGTTTGCCTAGTGTATACTGATACTTGGAAGGAAAAGTTCATTCTATCTAGTGTATGCTGATTTTCATTGGGGGGTGTCCAGAACTCAACCCCCCCCCCCATACCTACGCCTATGATATGAACGTCTCGAGTAAAATTTTAGCGAACTCATTATGTGATCGGCACAGATCGTTTGTATTATTAAGTAAATGTTCATGAAATAATGACCCACAATGACGAATACATGATTTTTCAACTGCTACACAACTTTGGATAGTTTTCACAAAAAATTTGCTTCCCGCCACACAATTTTTTTTTCAAGTTGTGGCGTTAGACTATGGTAAAATCCTTAATGCCAAGTTTATAAATATTTGAGTTATTCGTTTTTTTACGTATGCACCTCCGTATTATATATGAGAGAGCGAGAGAGAGAGAGAGAGAAACATTTAATGACCCAAGACAAAGTACAAATACATAATATGAACAATTTACACACGTAACAAAAACATAGACAACATTTAAAGTAACAGCATATAGGTACAAATATTAGGTCAATCAGGACCCCGCCTCTAAATAAACTCTAAATAAGCTAAATAATAGGTACTATGTAAATATTTGTTAAAGTGATTTTCCTAACCATATGTAGCCACAAAATGCTATTTAGTTATTAAACAGTTTTTGAGATAGCTAATAAGTTATTAGTAAAGTAGGTTATGAAAGAGTCACATTTGAGATATAACAATGCGTTTCACGTCATATTTAGGCATTTGATTATCCTAAAAACAACCCAATTATAACCTTTTCGGAACTTAGAAGACTTAGGGCTTATAGCTCTGGAAAACAATCTATGATTGCGTTATATTAACCTCTTGAAAAAGGCTTTTAGGTTAAAACAAAAACCATATAGTTCTAAGACCAAGGAGCTCTAAAATTAACTGACATAGAACTTACAAGATATACAAATTCCTTGATATAACTTTTTTATGACAAAAAGGCATCTCTCATAACTATCACTAAGGATAAATGCTACTTGGGATACCGGGTTATTTTTCCAGCAGGAGCCAAATTTTGTGTCCTTGTTCAGACAAGCAAAATGAAGATCGTTTACTATGGGACCAATCTTGAAATCGCGAAAAAAATCAGCTGTTCCATACAAATGTTCAACATCCACACCTAAATGTATGGAACAGCTGATTTTTTTCGCGATTTCGAGTTTGGTCGCATAGTATAAGATGTTCATTTTGCTTGTCTAAACAAGCATACAAAATTTGGCTCCTGATGGAAAAATAACTCGGTATAAAAATAAACACTTATTTTATTTTAGTAATAATAAACTAAAATTATAAACTGAAAAATCTTGTGAAATAAAAATTTTTAATCACATTTTTAACAATATACAATATGTGACTTTGTATTTTCTTTAAAAATAATAAATAAATTAAAAAAATTATGAATACCTAAATCAGTGAAAAAGAAATCGTCTTGGGCGGGATAAAAAGTATGAAAAATTTGCAAGTTTGCTTTATTCTTAACCAGTTTTTTGAATTTGAAGTTACAGATAGAAGATAACCTTGTGATAATAGAAAGTACCCACTACCAAAATGACTTATCTCCAATCATATATTTACTTTACATCTTAAAAATCAAACGTAGGTATATAAAATGCATGACATAAATCGTATATTCCATGGCGGAACAACCCCGCAACAACAGGTATAACATGGATTTATACGTCACTTTTTTACCAAATTGTAACACATTTAGCTTGGTGCAGCCGGCCGTAAGCGTATGATGTTTTATAAGACCTATTTACGCATAAGTTATTGTAATGAACTAAACGAAGCATAAATATGAATTTGTTAAAAAATCATAAGCATAGCAGGAGTTTAATTAAAGTGCCATCTGTTGAGTGCGTGCGAGAACTACTGAGCCCAACGTAGCAAAGGTTCGATGGCCCGAGCTTGCTCAGAATTGTCAGTGGCGTTTTAGTTGCGTCATCTCGCGGTGAAATGGTGAAATAAAACAGCTCGAAGAATTGCCCGACTTAAGTAGGGACCATTTCGTTGTATGGGATGAGGCATCTGTACTGTAGTATTATATTATCTGTGGTATGGGTATGTATATTAATCATGCCAAAAAAGTGGTAGAAAAAAATATTGAAAAAAACATTTTTAAGGGTAGAAATAGAAATAGAAATAGAAATATCATTTATTTGCCAGAATATGGTACAATAATAAGATCTTAGTTTATAAAATGTGTCACATATTCCACTTACGTCGGAAGCATGCAAATATATAATGCAATGTAATAACCAGCCATAATTCATAAATAGCTTTCCTCACTTACTTAATACTTATCTAAACACCATTCATTATATAATAAAATTTATAGGTTACATTAACACATTTCAATTGCTTTCAATTGGTAGCTCTCATACAAGTAAAGTGGGAGTAATTTTTATATTTCTCGACTAACCCATAGTGTGGATTATTGTTAAATAGGTCTTTAAAAAATAGTGTAAGGTTCAGCACACCATTTTTCGATTTAGGGATTCGTTTCTGAAATATTTGGTTTTAAAGTACACATTTTTGTTTGAGGTAAGCGTCCCCCCTCTCTATCTGCTAAACGGTTATATAATGGACACGTGAAAAAAAATACGACTGTAGTATATACAGGGTGTCCCAAAAAATAGTGTCAAGCGTAAGTCCAGAGTTAGAGCACCTCTTGGAGTACCCGAATCACCCCCATGTATGTTCCGCGATTATTCGTAGTTTTCGAGTAATAATTTTTTTTCTGACTTTTTGAAAATTTTGATCCAAAGAACTTAAAAATTTTAAATAAAAAAAAGTAGAACATATTTTAATGTTTTTCTTTTTGCCACTGAATCATCTTTAGTGCTTCTTTTATGTCTAAAATAATCAGCTTCGTAACTTTAGTGGAAATTTAGAAAACAGTAGTGTTAAGTCAAAATTTGAATGTTAGTGAATAATTACTTAAAAATTCATCTTTAAATTAAAAATCTAAACAGACGAATTCATGGTTTCTAAGTATGTGTAAAAACTTCTCTAGACTCTCTGCTTTCATAATCATTTTAAAAAAGAAGTACTTAATAGGGCTACTTTGGCTTAAATCGGCCATCAAAGACAGCGAGGTGAAAATTTCACAAAATTTACCAAATTCCTATCAGATGATAAAAAAATATCTGTTCTTTTTATAATTTCTAAGGTTCAGATTAATTACAATTTAGCAAAAATTAACTACATGAAACCCATATTTAAATATTTTTCTCGCGGATCACATCGGTTGTAGTGTTGGATGTAACGCAGTACTTACCTGCTAAAAAATTGCCCGAGTGAGAGGATATGAAAGAGACCGCATTATTGCTATCTCTCTCACTCTCATTGGCGAAATAGATAACTGTAACTGAGGAATGCTATTCTTTGTGACAAGGGGATGAGGCGGGGGGTGTAGTCAGAACGCCTATTTTGTTCTGGCGCCAGTCGTTTGCCTGCTTTCGTTTGCGCCTTACGTACGATACGCTCATTTGTGATTATTTGACGAACTTTGCTTTCTTTACGGACCTTGAGTGCGATTACGATTTGGTTTTGTGTGAATACGGGATTTTGACAAATTTGGCATTCTTAACGGACTTTTCAAGCTCTTCATTTTGTGATGTCTTTTTCATCGCAAGAATATGCTCTTATGCATTACTTTTATGGATATGCAAGAGGAAATGCTTCTGAAGCAGCCAGGTTGTTCCGGCAGCAAGTACAAAATGGAGGTGGACCTCAGCCTGAAACTTGGCCTGATCATCGCATGATTTTAAGAGTACATTACTCTTACATGGAAGGACGCCTACCAGGTAGAAGATCGGGGCGCCCATCTGAAATGAGTGACCCAGATACTGTCCAATCAGTGGTCGAAGAAGTGGTGAGAGAACCATCAGTTAGTGTAAGAACAATAGAACGTCGAATCGGAATTCCGAAATCACAAGCACATCGAATACTTAATCAAGAGCGTTTTCACCCATATCACATCCAGAAAGTTCAGCAGCTCAAGCCCGCAGACTACCCGAGAAGGGTGGCATTTTGTCAGGAAATGTTACGGAGACAAGCTGAAAACGAAAATTTCTTTAAAAATATTCTATGGACTGATTAATCATATTTTAAGCGATGTGGGGTGTTTAATGCGCATAACTACCATTCGTGGAGTATTGAAAATCCACACCTCACAAGGGAATCTAATTTCCAAGAACAATTTAGTATCAATTTGTGGTCAGGCATCCTAAACGGACAGCTGATTGGTCCGTTCGAACTACCGGACCGACTGAACAGCGAGGCCTACTTGCAATTTCTACGACGTGATCTCGGCGTCTTATTAGAAGATGTAGACCTATTAACGCGGAGAAATATGATTTTTCAAAACGACGGCGCTCCATGCCATTTTGCTAGAAATGTTAGACAACATTTGTCTGAAAATTTCCAGGCAGATGGATCGGTCGTGGAGGGCCCATTGCGTGGCCGCCACGGTCCCCCGACTTGAACCCTATAGATTTTTTCGTCTGGGGATACTACAAGGAATTAGTATACGCCAAGGACATTACAAACGTCACAGTGTTAAGAACAAAATTAAGACAAGCGAAAGAAACAATAAAAAACAACAGAATTGCATTTATAAATTTAAACGAAAACTTTTTTAGACGATGTAGAATATGTATTGAGCACGAAGGTCGTCATTTTGAAAACTTTCTTTAAGCGATCGAATAATAAATACTTTGAAAATAATGTTTTGTTTCATTTATTAAGTTATAATAAAACTTCAAAGGTTATTAAAGGTGGCAGCAGGAACAGTTATTTTTGACCTTCAAATAATACATTTTTAGCTTTTCTACAATCATTTTTGGTTTATTAATAAATAATTGGAATTTAAAAAAAAATTATTCAGAAGTCGAGTTTTATGAAATTTTCACCTTGCTGTCTTTGATGGCCGATTTAAGCCAAAGTAGCCCTATTAAGTACTTTTTTTTTAAATTATTATGAAAGCAGAGAGTCTAGAGAAGTTTCTTCACATACTTAGAAACCATAAATTCGCCTGTTTAGATTTTTAATTTAAAGATGAATTTTTAAGTAATTATTCACTAACATTCAAATTTTGACTTTACACTACTGTTTTCTAAATTTCCACTAAAGTTACGAAGCTGATTATTTTAGACATAAAAGAAGCACTAAAGATGATTCAGTGGCAAAAAGAAAAACATTAAAATATGTTCTACTTTTTTTTATTTAAAATTTTTAAGTTCTTTGGATCAAAATTTTCAAAAAGTCAGAAAAAAAATTATTACTCGAAAACTACGAATAATCGCGGAACATACATGGGGGTGATTCGGGTACTCCAAGAGGTGCTTTAACTCTGGACTTTCGCTTGACACTATTTTTTGGGACACCCTGTATAGCGAAGTTTAAAGGAAAGCTATCAGAGTTGAGTACCAAGACAGTACAAACTAAAAAGTTATAGACGACCAATTTATAAAATGTACTCGGAAAAGTAAAATTTCATTACTAACTTTCAAACTTTCGTGTTGCATTATCAATATAAATATATAAACGGGAATTAACACGATAAACACGAGGTATTTACATACCTATTTTATTGCCTGACGTTTCGGCTAGGTTGCACCAGCCGTGGTCGCAGGCGGACTGGAGCTGCGCTGTCAGGTCTCCGTGATGCGGCGTTCTTCTCGAACCACCACCGGCATATTTTTTGTCATCCAAGTACCGTCACACACTACACTCACAGTGTCCGTATTTCGAAAACCGATTGACGAGCCCGAACCAACTGACTGTGTAAATCGAGGTTCTGTTTTGGTCACCACTGGATTCCACGCAGTTGATAATTTGAAACCATCTTCCCGATTGAAATTGTTTGGATGTTTTTAGATTTTTTTTTTTTTTTTTTTTTATGGATGGCCCGGCAAATGACCTCCTCCCGCCTGATGTTAAGCGGTGAAAGAGGCCCAAATGAGTTGACAGATAGAGTAGGGATGACATCCACTCTCCTACCTGCCCGCCCCTTGCCGGCCCAAAAGATGCTTTTTCACGCCTCTTTTGAAGGAACCCATGTTGTAGGATGGGGGAAACACGTGCGCAGGTAGAGAATTCCAAGTGTGGGATGAACGACAGAAGAAGGAATCTTGGAATTTCTTGGTACGGTGTGAAAAGGAGGACACAGTGTACAGATGACTCCGAAGGCCCTTACGCGTGTTTCTGTTAAGGAATGGAGAGGGAGGGATAAGGTTAAAGAGCTCCTCAGAGCATTCCCCATGGAACATTCGGTAAAAGGCGCTAAGAGAGGCGATGTCACGACGAAGTTGTAGAGGCTCGAGGGTGTTAGTTGCCTCTACATCGCCAATTATGCGAATAGCGCGACGCTGCAATCTGTCCAGAGCATCGAGGAGGTACTGAGCGGAGCCGTCCCAAAGGTGCGAGCAATATTCCACGCAAGACCTAACCTGAGTTTTATACAACAAGCATAGTTGGTCCGGCGCAAAATACCTACGCACCTTGTTCAGGACACCGAGTTTCCGTGAGGCAGTAGTTATGACGGATTCGATGTAGTCTCTGGGGTTCAGATCGCAGCGAATGTTCATTCCGAGCAAGGTGATGTTGCTCTGTGTGTGAAGGGTTGTGCCCTGAAGAGAAGGAAGGGGGAGGAAAGGTGACCTTTTCGCCGAGAACACGCACACCTGTGTTTTCTTAGCATTGAACTCAACAAGATTGTTGGAGCCCCATTCGGAGACGAGGTCCAGCGTCCTGTTGAGCTCAATGATAAGATTCTGCCTTTCCCTACCAATATCACCACGAGCAGCCCCCGAGGCTCCGTGATATCCCCCATGCACTGTACTGTCGTCTGCATAGCAATGTATAGCTCCCAAGGAAAGCATATCATTGATATGCAGAAGAAACAATGTGGGGGATAGAACGGAGCCTTGCGGAACACCAGCGTTCACTGCCATGAACCGCGAAGCGCAGCCGTCAACGACAACGCGAATTCTACGCTCGTGGAGGAAGCTGGCAATCCACGTACAGAACTGCGCGGGTAATCCGTATGCCGGAAGCTTGGAAAGAAGAGCCTTGTGCCAGACTCTATCAAAAGCTTTGGCGATGTCGAGACTAATAGCCACCGATTCGCCGCGCTTATCGATAGATTCACCCCATTTGTGCAAAAGGAACGCTAGAAGGTCACCTGTTGACCGTTTAGGACGAAACCCATACTGTCGGTCATTAAGTAACGAGTGACCTTCCAGGTAACGGATCAGCTGTGTATTAAGGGTCCTCTCCATGATTTTACACAAAATGGAAGTGACGGCTATAGGACGATAGTTAGCCGGATCAGAACGATCTCCCTTTTTGGGAACCGGCTGGACATTGGCCTCTTTCCAAGATTTCGGCACACAACCAGCAGAGAACGACAGACGGTATAGACGCGTAAGGACCGGAGTCAACTCCGCTGCACACTTCTTAAGAACAATCGCAGGAATGCCGTCTGGTCCACTTGCCTTTCGAGTATCGATCGACTGGAGCTCCGCCCGCACATCACGCTGTCTGATACGGATATCGGGCATGGTGCTGCCACAATGGGACAGTTTCGGAGGTTGTGTACCACAGTCATCGACACGGGAATGAGCCGCAAAGAGTTTTGCCAGGAGGTCGGCTTTCTCCTGCGGCTGATGAGCAAGTGAGCCATCGGCAAGTCTCAGCGGTGGCAGCGAGGGTTGGCAGAAGTTTGATTGCACAGCTTTGGCCAGGCGCCAAAAAGAACGGCTACCCGTAGGGTGCGATAGCAGTTCCTGGCCCACTTGTGCAATGCGCTGAGCATCCGCTCTAATGTAAGCCCTCTTACATAACTTGGTGGCATTATTGTAGGCTGTTTTCAGTAGGCTTGTATTGGGATCCTTAGATGCTCGGCCTCTGATCCAAGCGCGGTAAGCCAGCTGTTTGTTTTCAACAGCAGAGGCGCACTCGCGATTGAACCAGAGGTTACGTCTGCCTCTACTGACGAGATTGGAATGCGGAATATAATATTCCATTCCTAGTATGATCTCGTCAGCAACAGAGGTAGCGCAGGAGTCCGGATCCATCCTATTGAAACAGCGCTGCCACCAAGGAACAGATGCGTAATAATCCCGCATACCGTCCCAATCTGCTGACGCATAGTGCCACAGACGGCGTGCTGCAACCACAGGCGACGGTCGTGACGCCTGAGGCACTGAGACGGATACCAGGCAGTGATCCGAAGATCCTAGTGGAGCTCGAACCACCACCTGATATCCGTCAGGGCGATTTGTCAACAGAAGGTCCAATAAAGAGGGCGCTTGACCGATAATATCTGGTACCCTGGTGTTCTGGGTGACCAATTGTGTCAGGTCGTGCGTGAGAGCGAATGCGTGGGCAGTCCTACCCGTATGGTCAGTTTTAGAGGAACTTAACCACAACTCGTGGTGAGCATTGAAGTCCCCTAAAAACACCAGCTCGGCGGAAGGAAATCGCTCCTGCGCGTCATCTGCCACCCGACTTAGATGTTCAAAAAGTCGAGTTGTCTCCAAGTCACCAGAATGGGAACGGTAGACGCAGACGTAGACACGGCAATGAGTGCCAAAATCGACGTGTACCGCAAGGATGGAAAAGGAAGGTTCCTCCAAACAGCGCAGGCGACGACAGCAAACGTCCGCCCGGACGAACAAGCAAACACCAGCCTTCGCCTTGAAGGACTCCTCAAGAGCGTAGCCGGGGTAATTAAGGTAGCCTGTATCGGCCGGGCAGATAATTTGCGTCTCCGTCAAAAACAGCAATGCTGGACGGGCTGTCTCGAGATGGTGGTGGACAGCTAAGAGGTTAGAATGGAGCCCGCGGATGTTAGCGAGCCCCACCTCGAATAATGGTGTTTTGGTGGGATAATGCACCGCTGTACGACCAGTCTTAATATTTTGCGCTGCCATAATTATTGGAGTGAGAGGCGTGAAACTGAGGTGTCCTTGCTGCGCTTCGCATAGTTAATGTGTGTAGGCCTGTTTCGCCAGGGAACAGCCGACAGCTGATTTGCGCTGACCCTCCGCACGGAAGGGCCCCCGAACCCCCCCGGAAGTGGCCGCCGGGACCCACCGTCCGGTCACCAACCGGCACGACGGACCACCCCGAGATTATGCGTGGCATGGTGGGGCAGCCTCACGGACTGGTTAGGTCCGCTTGGGCCCCTGTACTATACCACGGGCGGCCAGCGGAACAGCCGTTTCTTCGGGTCTTCCTGGGCGGAGGGTCAACGCAGTCAACCTGGCACTGGGTCGACGGAAGCCCGCACAAACCATACAAATCGCAGCAACGACCCCTCAAGCTCTGGCTGTGCGCAGACTGATCCCGAAACGCGGACAAAAATGGCCACTTGACGGGTTTTACGTCATGCGCACGGTGGTCGCTAGCCAGTCGGGTTTTTCAAGCCCTACCACCAGAAGTTGGTCACTCGATTAGCACCACCCGGGGATCACGTGTAGGGTCTCGAGGGTAAAACCTACGGACGTGAGCGACTCCAATCCCCTAGATTTCAATCGCTTCACGCACTACTCTTGAATAAAAGTGGCGATCTGTGGAAAGGACTTGCGTACGATAAAATTCTATCCAATGGTTAGTGCCTGCTTCGAGGAGATGTTCCGCAATGGCCGATTTGCTGGTTTGTCGATTTTTCACAGCCGCGATATGTTCCTTGACCCTTTCAACTATGGACCGCTTCGTTTGGCCTATATAAGAACTACCACAGCTGCAATCAATTTTGTAGACACCTGGAGTTTGTAGTGGCAAGACATCCTTCGGTATACCCACCATGTTGTTTACCCTTATACCGGGTATGAATACAGTAGGTATGCAGTAGGTTCTTAACACGGCCCCGATTTTATCTGTCACTCCTTTGACATAGGGCATATACGCTGGCTGCCTGCTTACCTCTCGTTTGCTTTCGTCCTCGCGTTACTTGATATCCGTTGTTTTTAAGTACCTCCTGAACATGATCTAGCTCGCGCTCCAAATACTCAGGGTCACAGAGTTCATAGGCTCTGTTCTTGAGAGACGTCACAACGGACTGTAGGTGACGCGGATGATGATGTGACGTTGCGTGTAGGTACCTGTCTGTGTGTGTAGGTTTCCGATATACACAGTGTGATAGTGACCCATAGGGTCTGGCGGTAATCTTCACATCCAAGAATGACAACGATCTGTCCGCCTCCATCTCATAGGTGAATTTTATCCTCGGGTGAATGGAGTTAAGGTGTTCTATATATTGATATATTTCCTGTCTACCCCCTTTCACGATGCTGAATACATCGTCCACGTATCTCTTCCAAAGTTTTACGACTTTAGGGCCACTCTTCAGCGCCTTCTCTTCGAAATACTCCATCCAGAGATTGGCTAGTACAGGGGCTACAGGACTTCCCATTGCGACACCATCAATCTGGAGGTAATATTGACCTTGGAAAAGGAAGTAATTGCCATCTAAACAGTTTCTTAGTAGATCAATATAATTAAACGGCATATCGTTGTCTCGTAACTTCTCCCTCACGACGTCCAGACACTCCTTGACTGGAACGTTGGTGAAAAGCGACTCCACGTCAAAGCTCACCATCACCTCATCTGGTTCCAATGTGAGGTTTTTTACAATCTGGACGAAATGTCGAGAGTCTTTAACAAAAGACGGTGTTTTACCTACGAGTGGCTGCAATACTGACGCAACATACTTTGCAAGGTCGTAAGTGGGAGAGGCAGTTTGACTTACGATTGGACGCAATGGTACGTTGGACTTGTGTATTTTAGGCAGACCATATAACCTTGGTGGTTGGTGTGGTGACGGCTTATACAATTTTTCGTACTCGTCTTCTGCAAATAAGTCCTGATTTTCCTGGATCAGAGCTCGAATTCTACGTGTAACTCTGGCCGTAGGGTTGTATGAGACCGGTTTATAAACCTTTTCGTCACACAACAATTCCCGTATTTTGTGTTCATCACCACAGTGGCGTTTCCCTTATCGGCCTTAAGCACTAAAATGTCGTGGTTGTTCCGAATGTTTTCCAGTGCTTGACGCTCTTCTCTGGTAATGTTACTAGTTGGAAGTCTCGATTTCCGTAATATGACCGCGACGTCCTCTCTAAGGGTATCGGCATCGCCTGGCGGTATTTTATTACGGACTATCGTTTCTTCCATTGCGGAACATCTCCTCGAAGCAGGCACTAACCATTGGATAGAATTTTATCGTACGCAAGTCCTTTCCACAGATCGCCACTTTTATTCAAGAGTAGTGCGTGAAGCGATTGAAATCAAAAAACATCCAAACAATTTCAATCGGGAAGATGGTTTCAAATTATCAACTGCGTGGAATCCAGTGGTGACCAAAACAGAACCTCGATTTACACAGTCGGTTGGTTCGGGCTCGTCAGTCGGTTTTCGAAATACGGACACTGTGAGTGTAGTGTGTGACGGTATTTGGATGACAAAAAATATGCCGGTGGTTCGAGAAGAACGCCGCATCACGGAGACCTGACAGCGCAGCTCCAGTCCGCCTGCGACCACGGCTGCTGCAACCTAGCCGAAACGTCAGGCAATAAAATAGGTATGTAAATACCTCGTGTTTATCGTGTTAATTCCCGTTTATATATTTATATAAAATTTCATTGAAAATTAGTAGGTACTGAATATAAATTTACGAACCACGTGCATTAGGAAATATAAAATAATTTCAGCTTTAATAATAATAATAATGGCTAATTTAATAGCAACGTGTTGTGAGGTGTGAGTGTTAACTCAAAGTTGGCATTTGCAACTACGGAACCCTACACTGCGCGTAGCGCGACACGAACTTGGCCGGTTTTTGAGACTAATCGACACCTTTTACCTAATTGTTATTAAATTAAAAAATAGAAAGACATAAAATGCAAATGGCTGAATATTCTGAAGTCTTCTTTCTGGACCACTTTTGTTTCTTGTAGCTTACTTATTGAAAATAGGATCACTAACAGCACATATACTTCACACTTATCAACTGCCTTAGTCGGTATGTTAGTAGTAAAAAATACAAATTCCAGTATATGTGCCCATGATAGGAGTACACCACATTATTCAGTTAAACTACAGCTAAAACTTTTTGATCAATAGTTCATATAAGCTCAGTAATCGTTCATTACAGTATTCTTGCTTGCTACCTAATGCCTAATAGGTATAAAAAATGTTGTAAATGCGCTTTTCTAAGCATTTTCTCCGTCATCAAGGGAGATATTGTCGAGGATTTTAATGAGTTAAAGGAAAAAGTTCATCTCACATAATTATTATTCAACTCATTTAACTTTGGCCCGGTCTAAAAACAGCTCCGTCGAGACACATTCCCATTATTTACGCCGAAAAGCTTATGAAATATCGCATTGTATGTTTAACTTATTATTTTATGCGGGCCTACCTAATGGCTGTATTGGGTTGATAAAATGAACATTAAATGTCATTTTATTTAATTTGATTTCAAATAGGGCTCTCCACATCAATCATATAATTTGTAATTGAACGAATTTTATCCTCACGCTGGCAATCTCGACAGACCTGTTCTGTTGAGATTGCCAGCGTGAGGCCCAGGGGAAAATAAACGTTTATTTATTATATTAAAAGTAATAGAGTTTATTTATTAACAAAAATATTTACCTACTGTTTTTAAGACAACTCTTTGCTGATTTAATTCAATTTTACCCTATAGATATTTTTCGAACACTTTTTCGATAGATAACATATCCACATTCCTACGATAAATCAATGTAGTTCCTTTATCAATAACACTATTACGCAAATAGTGGGGTTGTAGATCTAATATAACCGCACTATCTGCGTTTTAACACACGCGTGTTTTACGAGCTGCTTTATGTATCTAAAACCGGAGAAATAATATCCACTTTACGAGCAAGTATGTTAAAACATGAATTAACGCTAGCAGAATAAATAGCCTAGCGCGTTCTGCGCAGAATATTATAGTGCGATGGACATAACTGCACTCTCTGTACCTTAAACTCCTCTGGCGACTAAAGAGGTTGGCTCTCGTCACTACTAAAATTTAATTTTAAGTTCAACTCAAATAAGCTGAGCTGCTACAATATGATGATATACCCATAAAAAGGTACATAAAGTTTCTATTTCAGTAATGGCACTATTCTTAAAGCTCCGACAGTTGTAACCGGTTGCTACAGGATCTTGTAGTCGCTATAAATCAAAGTCTTGCAGACTCTCTACAACGTTTAGTGTTGCCCAACAAATAATTGTACTTCCAGAAGCTGCTACTAACAATGTTTCATTAGAGACATTATTGAGATTCTCGAGCTTAGTTCTAATTTTTCATACTTTATTATTTATATTTTCCCGTAGGAAAATAATGTTGTAGCCTATGTTGATCAAGGATAATATAGCATTCTAATGGTAAAAGAATTTTGAAATCTTTCTAGTAGTTTTTGAGTTTATTTGTTACGTTCATACAAATCTTTCCGTTTTGTAATAATAGTGTAGACTAGTATTATTTGTGTTTTAGGATACTAGTGAACCTTTTATTCATCGACTCCATGGCCAAGTGGTGGAGACCAGCGTTGGGGGCCCATTGTTCGATTCCCATTGGATATCAATAACAATCACAGTGTAGATACGTTGATAACTTGTGACATGAATGTAGTCTTCACAGTGCCTATCCAGTAATTTCACCCTTACCCTTTAAACCTTTTATTTTTATTTTATTTTGATAAATACGAGTACATAGAAACATATCGTAGAAAGCTTAATATATATCCTAATGAACTGGCGGGCAAACTAATAACTCGGAGCTATAAAAAAACGGCATATATACGAAAAGAATTCTGTTCCTCTGAGTGGAGAAATAATAAAGAAACGAGTAGAAATTCTCACTGGAGGATTCACTCTACATTAGGTAGAGTGAATCCTCCAGTGAGCAAGCTTCTCAGAACACATTTGCTTATAACCTGATGCTGATTGTAAATAAACTTACAAAAAAATCATTTGAATACGGATAAAATTATATGCTAATCGAAGAGCGCGATCTCCCCTGACAGCCCTGACACATACACCCTTGTGCTTAGAAGGAGTCTCCATCATAAAGTATGTATTATGCTTTTTGTACACTGCGTGTTAACACAGATACTATTACAGAATAATAAAAAACATAATAAAAAAAGAACTACGATGTAAACAAATGTGATTATGGCTTAAAAACAGATGCTTTTTAAACTTAAAAGTATTGTTACGTTTGCGGGGTGGGTGCTCTATAGAAAATATCGAATCACCGACAATTTTGATATAGCATTTAATGAAGATTAAATAAGGCACTTTACTAAACACTGAACACTACGGACACAGAACACTTCACTATGAAATGTTACTAAACACTGAACACTATGGACACAGAACACTTCATTATAAAACGCTTCCAAGTCGCAGATAATCGCTCCAAGTCGCTTGTAGTCCTTTTGATTCGCTCGGTTCACTCTCTTAAAAGCAACTGTGCTTCAAAGGCCCACAAGGGGCCCTGAAAACGCCTGAAAACTGGTTTTCGGGTTATGGTGTGGTTCGATAGAGGGTAGCCTGAAACGGGCTGAAAACATGTTTTAGGCGCCTGAAAACAACGGCAACTTGGATAAAATTTTGATATCCTAGTATATAGATAGAGCACCACCCGACACGAGCCGAATCATATTTTCAAGCTACTGAAAACGCTTCTGTTTCCACTACGCTGGAAGTTTCTTATACCATCGGCGTAACAATGTGGATAGTACGGCTCTCACGGATATGTGCAGGCATTGTTCCATAGTGGGACAGCACGCACGATATAAGAAATATATAAAGTTTTTACTCTTGTTGGAATCACATGAATCTCTATATATATATAATAAAATCGTAGGGGTACAAAAATCTGTAATTGCGAAATATTAAGAAAAAAAATACACAGGTCGCCTTAAAATCATTAGCAGAACACGATAGAATAGTTTTTAAAAAAATTGTTTGTTTGTTGGTTTGTTTGTTTGTTTGTTTGTTTGTTTGTTTGTCTGTTTGTCCGGAAAGATCTCCGAAACTACTGGACAGAATTTGATATGGCTTACACCACAATGCTTAGAATTTTCCGGAAGAACATTTAGGCATAATTTCGTTTGTTTAAATTCACTTTTTATTTTTAGTGAAAAAATACCATATAAAATTTTCGAATTGGCTTTAGGTAGAAAAACAACATGGCGCACGTGAAATTATTTTGACAAGTCTGTCACATAGTACAGAGAGAAGGTATTTTCTTCCACGAAGGAAAGGCAATGGAACTACGCCATACAGCCTGATCTTAAGTAATTGGATTTCGAAAATTAAGGCAGGAATGAAGTGTTTCACATAGTACAAATAAAATTTAATATTTTCTGTTAATGGCTGTGCCCAACTGGATTTCGCCAACCAAATTGTCTTTTTCTTATGTCGTACCGTGGTGGTAAGGCAAAAAGATCAAGCCATACAACCAATGTATAAAGCATTTTTTATGATAATACTTATCGAGTGACCATAAAATTTGTAGATTGGTTTAATTCTTGACTAATTTTCACAAAATCGGTACAATTTTTGAAATATTTGAAATGTTGAAAAATTAAGATACTCTTTTCAAGGTATTTTGAAAGGTGTTATATGTTTTTACATTAGGACTAAGGAATCAAACTCTTTCATTCATTTAAAACTATTAAAAGTAATAGATTAATATTGATAATTAAAAAAAATATCTGACTGCAATGTTCTGGGTTACGCGTAGAGGGACGGGACGGGACTCTTGATCCTAATGTCTAAAATGACGGATCACATTTTTTTGGATCAACCCATGGAACATGGATATCGAACGAAGAACCTAAAGAGTAGAACACATTGAACCTAGCCACGTTGACTTAATTTGACATGACTGCCGATAAAGTTCGTTTCCAAACCCAGCGATATGCATATCAAATGAAAGGCCTTGATGAGTAGAGCACTATAAACATAGGAAAATCGCCCTAAATTCAACATGGCCGCCGCTCAAACAAAACGGATAAAAGTTCGTTTCCAAACCCAGCAATATGGGTATCAAATGAAAGGCATCGATGAGTAGAGCACTATGAACCTAGCAACATTGATATAAATTCAACATGGCCGCCGCTCAAAAAAGGTGGATAAAAGTTAGTTTCCAAACCTAGCAATATAGGTATCAAATGAAAGGCCTTGAAGAGTAGAGCATTAGGTACCTAGGAAAATCGACCTAAATTCAAAATGGCCGCCGTTCAAAAAAAAAAAGGATAAAAGTTCGTTTTCAAACCCAGTAATATGGGTATCAAATGAAAGGCCCTGATGAGTAGAGCACTATAAACCTAGCAACATTGACATAAATTCAACATAGCCGCCGCTCTAAAAAGAAGAATAATAGTTCGTTTCCAAATCTAGCAATATGGGTATCAACTGAAAGGCCTAAAAGAGTAGAGCATTATGAACTAAGGAAAATTGCCCTAAATTAAACATGGCCGCCGCTCAAAAAATGGATAAAAGTTCGTTTTCAAACCCAGCAATATGGGTATCAAATAAAAGGCTTTGATAAGTAGAGCACTATGAACCTAGCAACATTGACATAAATTCAACATGGCCGCCGCTCAAAAAAAAGGATAAAAGTTCGTTTCCAAACCTAGCAATATGGGTATCAAATGAAAAGCCTAAAAGAGTAGAGCATTGTGAACTTAGGAAAATTGCTATAAATTCAACATGGCCGCCGCTCAAAAAATGGATAATAGTTCGTTTCCAAACCCAGCAATATGGGTCTCAAATGAAAGGCCTTGATGAGTAGAGCACTATGAACCTAGCAACATTTACATAAATTCAACATGGCCGCCACTCAAAAAAGGTGGATAAAAGTTAGTTTCCAAACCTAGCAATATGGGTATCAAATGAAAGGCCTTGAAGAGTAGAGCATTAGGTACCTACGAAAATCTACCTAAATTAAACATGGCCGCCGCTCAAAAAAAGGATATATGTTCGTTTTCAAACCGAGCAATGTGGGTACCAAATGAAAGGCCTTGATGAGTAGAGCACTATGAACCTAGCAACACATAAATAAATTCAACATGGCCGCCGCTCAATAAAGGTGGATAAAAGTTCGTTTTCTAATCTAGCAATATAGGTATCAAATGAAAGGTCTTCAAGAGTAGAGCAATGTTGACGTAAATTCGACATGGCCACCGCTCAAAAAAGGTGGATAAAAGTTCGTTTCCAAACCTAGCAATATAGGTATCAAATGAAAGGCCTTGAAGAGTAGAGCACTATGAACCTAGGAAAATAGCACAAAATTCAATATGGCCGCTGCTCAAAAAAAACTGATAAAAGTTCGTTTCTAAGCCCAGCTATATGGGTATCATATGAAAGGCCTTGACCAGTAGAGCACTATGAACGTAGCAACATTGACGTAAATTCAACATGGCCGCCGCACAAAAAAGACGGATAACAGTTGCTTTTCAAACCCAGCAATAGGGGTATTAAATGAAAGTAGGCCCTGAAGGGTACCTAGAGCAGCCATGCTCTAAGTGTGTTCCGCGGAACCCTAGGGCTCCACACTACCCCTATAAGGGGTTCCGCAATAATTTAGAAAAATCAAAACACCCTCTCTGGTCGTACTTTTATTATGCTTATTAATAAAGAATACACTTTTAAAAACTATTGTTTTATTTTAGGGTTCCGTCAAGTATTTCGCTTTCCAAAAGGGTTCCGTCACCAAAAAAGTTGAGAACCGCTTCGGGGCCTATTGGATGTTCGATGTTAGATGTTACCTGTGTTTAGTGTCCTTCGAGACCGTGATAATGCAACGATCGTGAACTAACTAACGATAACTCCAAGTTTGTGTGTTGGATGTTAGTCATCACGGCGAGTTTGCTAACCGAACTATGCCAGCAACACTATATCGCACAGTACACGTTACAAAAACGGAAGCCTCAATACATTTTAAGGCTAACCGCATAAATACGTTTTTTCGCATTCGTTTTTTGAATGCGGGCATCCAAATGCATCAAATCTATACAAAATACTCATTGACTGCTTCACACGTTCGTTTTTATTACGAACGGAACACGTTCTGTACGTACGTTTAGGTAGAATGGTAGAAATCCCGAATGAGAAGAAACGAACGTCTGCGCTACGTTCACGAAACTCCGTGTCTGTATTCCGTGATCGGATATCGAATACGGAAAACGTATTTGTACAGTAACCCCCCCATTCATGCTATACATTAACTCTACGAAAACCGCCAGTATTACGAGCGGCATAAGAACGGTTCAAAGGTCAAACAGTATAGCTTGACAAGGAGCTTACTGTACAACCAGTAAAAATTGGTCAAGTTGTCATATCCAAAAAATATATTTTGTTGGTGTTACCAACACCCATTATAAAATCTAAACTTTATTCGTATACAGTTCTAATTTATAAACAATTGTTTATTTTAATTCGAAACATGAATACGATAAAGATTATTCTTGCAACTGTGTAGTTCTTTCTACTGAAGAAGAATTTATTAATATCAATAATGTCTCTAAAACAATAATAATACTTATTGTTTATAGCATTGATTTACTACCAAACGTTTGGTAGTAAATCAATGGTTTATAGTAATATGTAATGTATTTAATTTTGTGGACTGTTAGAAAAAGAGCATTACGAACCTACGAAAATTGTCCTAATTTCGAAATGGCCGATGCTCAAGAAAGGCAGAATAAAGTTGAATCATTATGGAATAAAATGGAGGAAAAAGCTAAACACTGTGTTAAGTATTTTGATGGCGAAACGAAGTTCGCGGGCACAGCTAGTCTTAAATAAAGAGTTAATTTTTTTTTCGGCGTTAAATCGGAACAACTTTGTTTTTAAAATCTTTTAAAGTGGAAACAGTAGAAAATAATTTCGCATGTGTTTTCTATTCGTTTTCGAACTTAAGATTCTCTTATAATGATTTAAATAAAACTGCACTTTTAGCGTCCTTTCCTTTTTTGGAGCGTCGGTGGCGCTGTGGCCTCGGCACTGAACTGTGCCCCTATTAGAATCGGGAGTCCCGCGATCGATCCTGACAGGTACCAATGTATTTTTCGTTTGCAGAATTTCATGTAAGGCAGATTGATACCCACTTGAATATGAATAAGGATGTAGTTGATCTTGTAAATAACACGAAATTTTTAGGCATTACTTTAGATTCACGGTTACAATGGGACCCACATATTGAATCCTTGGCTGGCAAACTAAGTTCTGCGGCGTACGCAGTAAAGAAAATCAGGCTTTTAACTAATGTTGAAACGGCGAATCTATTATAGTTATTTTCATAGTATTATGTCATATGGATTATTGTTATGGGGTTCGGCGGCTCATATTGAAAGAATTTTTGTGTTACAGAAGAGAGCAATTCGCGTCATTTATAATTTACGGGCTAGGGACTCACTTAGAGAATTGTTCAAAGAAATTAATATCTTAACTTTAGCCGGTCAGTATATTTATGACAATTTAGTTTATGTACACAAGCATTATACTACATTCGATAAAAATAGTGATTTCCATAATATAAACACAAGAAATAAAAATAAGCTTGCCGTTGCAACTTACAGGCTTCATAAAACTAGTGGCTCATTTCTAGGGAGGTGTGTAGCTTTTTATAATAAGCTTCAACAAAGTATCACCGATTTACCAATTCATAAATTTAAAGTTCACGTTAAAAAGACTCTCATGAACAAAGGTTATTACAAAGTGAGTGATTATTTAAGTGACCACACGATATGGAATTAGCTAGACTAAGTTATCAGATGTCATGTTTGGTAACAACATAAATTATTGTATAATGCTTAGTGTTAAGCTTATCATATTTTTCTGACATTTTAAGTATATGTAAGCATACGTACTGAATGTATTTTATAACTTTCTATGACTATGTAACGAAACCCAAATTGTAAATGGCGATTTAAAAGAGGAGATAAAAAATTTGACCTTTCGAGTTTCTTGCCTGTTCTTCTCGAGAAGGCCTCCCAATTTCCGAACAGGTGTAGAATCAACCTTTTCTTTATTCATTCCTACTTGTATTTGTAGACATCCTGATTATATTCAGGATATTTACCTCTCGTCTCCGCGGTGTCGATGTCCCTCTCCTTCCCTCCCTCTCCCACTACAGTCGTGGTAAGGCTCGGTACTAATTAGGATTACCTATTTAATGCCGGGACTGTGCGGGTTGGTACCACCACTCTGCCTATTTTGGTCGTGAAGCAGACCTGCATTTCGATTGAAGGGTAGAGACAGCCGCTCCTTCATGCCCCTTTCCCGTCCCTTTTGTGGTGTGGAGTCGCGGTGATAATCGAAACTAGTAGAGTTTAAAGTCTCAGTGAGGTCGTTGGGCGTGAAGAGTTGACGCGCGGTACAGGGAGACCCGGTGGAAATGGTTGTCGTCGGCCACCTGCCAGTCAGTAGGGGACCCGAACCCAGGAATATCCTGCCTGGGAGGCTGTCCTGCACAACCGGCGAAAATCCCGTCATGCGGTCATCGTGCCGGAGTAGGAGACCGGAGTGGATCCCGATGTCTGCGTGCGGGGGGGCACCGGGGGCCCTTCCGTGCCGCGTGTCAGCTCTTCACACAACCCGCGCCCCCACTTTGTACTACGTTCTGCCCTTTCTTCGTTTGTCACCGTGACTCAGCCCCTCATTTAATCCCTTCCCCAAAATGCTCTATAACAATATGAAGATAAACAATAAGAAGAAGCGAGCTCCTACGGCGGACACCCAATCCACATTTAAAATGGATTTCTGCAACATCAGGGGTCTACACAGTAATCTCGAAGCCGTCCACCACCATCTTGAGACGGCTCGGCCTGCCTTGCTCTTCTTAACGGAGACGCAAATTACTGCCCCTGACGATGTTTCGTACCTGAAATACCCGGGTTACGAACTGGAACACGCATTCCTACGTAAAGCCGGGGTGTGCGTATACGTCAGGGGTGATGTTTGCTGTCGCCGCCTTCGGGGCCTCGAGCATCGGGACCTGTCGTTACTATGGCTGCGCGTGGACCATGGGGGTCTTACCCGAATCTACGCGTGCCTTTACAGGTCCCATGCCAGTGAATTAGGGTCAGCTCAGCTTTTTGAGCACGTTCAAGAGGGGATTGACCGAGCGTTGGAGCAGTACCCATCTGCGGAGGTGGTGGTCCTTGGTGACTTTAATGCTCACCATAAAGAGTGGTTGAAGTCCCGGACCACTGACCTCCCGGGTAGGACTGTCTTCAACATGGCTTCGGCCTATGGCTTCTCTCAACTGGTGGTACAGCCCACCCGTATCCCAGATATAGAGAGCCATGAAGCCTCCTTGTTGGATCTACTGCTGACTACGCGACCTAGCGGATACAGGGTTGTGGTCGATGCTCCTCTTGGATCATCGGATCACTGCCTTGTCCGTAGTACTGCCAGTCTTGCGCGACCCCATCGCGTGTCTGCAGCTGGCAATCGTGCAGTTTGGCGGTATGAGTCAGCAGACTGGGATGGACTCCGAGAATTCTTCGGATCCTACCCCTGGAAGCAGCTCTGCTTCGCCTCCGAAGATCCCGATACCTGCGCAGATTGCGTCACTGAAACGGTGCTGATGGGAATGGAAGTTTTCATACCCAACGCCAAAATACCTGTTGGCGGTCGCAGTCGTCCCTGGTACAATAATACCTGCAGGAAAACTGCCCACCTCAAGCAATCTGCGTACATCGCCTGGGACAATGCCAGAAAAAGTCGGGATCCTGACGTGACGGAGAAGAAGCGACAGTACAACGCTGCTTCTAGATCCAACAAGAAGGCTATTGCTGAAGCCAAGGCGGAACACGTGGCCAGGGTTGGCGAGCGACTAGGAAGCTATCCCAGTGGGAGTCGTGCTTTTTGGTCGCTGGCCAAAGCTGCGCAACGTAATTTCTGCCAGTCCAGTCTCCCACCACTGCGTGTAACTGATAGCAGCCTGGCCCACAGTGCAAAAGAGAAGGCCAATCTCTTGGTCCAACTCTTTGCCTCTAACTCGACAATGGACGATGGAGGAGCCACACCACCTAACATCCCTCGGTGTAAAAGCTCACTGCCTGAAATACGCATTACACAACGTGCGGTCAGGCGGGAGCTTAAGCTCCTGAACGTCCATAAATCGAGTGGGCCGGATGGCATCCCAGCAGTGGTGCTGAAGACGTGCGCCCCTGAGCTGACCCCCGTACTCACGCGCCTTTACCGCCTTTCCTATCAGAACAGCAGGGTTCCATCTTCGTGGAAGATTGCTCACGTCCACCCAATTCCCAAAAAGGGTGACCGATCCGACCCTTCAAATTACAGGCCAATAGCAATAACGTCCTTGCTCTCCAAGATTATGGAGCGGGTCATCAACTCCCGCCTCCTACGGTACCTGGAAGAGCACCAGCTGATTAGCGACCGACAATACGGCTTCCGTCACGGCCGTTCAGCTGGTGATCTTTTAGTTTACCTGACCCACCGTTGGGCGGAAACCTTGGAGGGCAAAGGTGAGGCTCTCGCCGTGGGACTAGATATTGCTAAGGCGTTTGATAGGGTCTGGCATAGAGCTCTTCTCACGAAGCTACCATCTTATGGAATCCCCGAGGGACTCTGCAAATGGATAGCCAGCTTCTTGGACGGTAGGAGCATTAAAGTCGTCGTCGACGGCTGCTGTTCCAAAACCATGCCCATAAACGCTGGCGTTCCACAAGGTTCGGTGCTCTCCCCAACCCTGTTCATTCTGCATATCAATGACATGTTGTCCATTGAGAACATACATTGCTATGCAGATGATAGTACGGGTGATGTGCGGTATACCGACCACCAGAATGTCCCTCGGATTTCGTTGCAAGAAAGGCGGTCACAACTTGTGTCTGAAGTCGAGGACTCTCTAGGGCGAGTCTCCGAATGGGGTGCAAAGAACTTAGTTAAGTTCAACCCCACGAAGACACAAGTTTGCGCATTCACTGCGAAGAAGGACCCATTTATCGTAGTGCCTCAGTTCCAGGGAGTTACTCTTCGTATGTCCGGTGGTATTGGGATCCTCGGTGTGGAAATTTCGGCCAAAGTGCAGTTTGGGAGTCATTTGGAGGACAAAGCCAAATTGGCGAGCAAAAAACTGGGCGTCCTGAACAGAGCCAAGCAGTACTTCACTCCTAGCCAGCGGCTGATGCTTTATAAAGCACAAATACGGCCGCATATGGAGTACTGCTCGCACCTCTGGGCAGGAGCTCCGAAATATCAACTCGACCCTCTTGACTCCCTGCAAAGGCGTGCATTCCGCATCGTCGGTGATCCCAATATCACGGCCTCAATGGAGACGCTGGAGCAAAGGAGAGACTTTGGTTCTCTTTGCGTGCTCTATCGGCTCTTTAACGGAGAGTGCTCCGAGGAACTGTTTGCAATGGTGCCCTCGTCACCTTTTTATCATCGCACCACCCGCCACCGCAATAGAGTTCATCCGTACCACCTGGAACCGATCTCGTCTAGCACAGTCCGGTTTCAGCGTTCATTTCTTCCACGTACGTGCAGACTCTGGAACGAGCTCCCAGCTGCGGTGTTTCCTGAGCGCTACGATATGTCCAACTTCAAACGAGGTTTAAAAAGAGCACTTCTCTCCAGGTAGGCAGCAACTGAGCTTTGCCCCTGGCATTGCAGATGTCCATGAGCGGTGGTTACCACTTACCATCAGGTGGGCCACTTGCTCGTCTGCCACCTTTAGCAATAAAAAAAAAAAAAAAAATATATGCACATACATGGTTAATATGTTTCCTTTAAATTAGAATGTGTTGCTTTGTTTTGACGTCAATAAGTGCCTGTAAAGGCCTATGTTGAATAAAGATTTTTGAATTTTGAATTCGAAATCGGATGCTGCAAAGCGTTCGAAACTAAATATACGCGAGTTAATCCGAAGAGTGTAGCTTTATTTAAATGTTTATTACTCGTGCAATTAACAGACACATCAGATAATTGAAAAATGCGTTCCACAGTTGGGCATAGCGCGGACGATGTAGGAAATGTAGAGCTTATTGTACAAAAACATTTTATGCAATAAATAAATTATTAGGAAATATTTAGGGCAAGTGTGAAGTCGACCAACCCGCACTTGGCCAGCGTGGTCGACTAAGGCCTAATCGCCCTAGTTTAGGGTAGGCTCGAGCCCCTCGGCGGGACGTATATGAGCTGTTCATGATTTAGGGCAAGTATGTTAATGCAAAACGAAATTACACGACCGTTGCTCGTAACACCTAACACCACTACAGGGGCCTAATTCCGCTAATATTAACGTCGTTGTCGCGTCGTGATAGCGTTTCAATAAAACTTCTTTTGTCGCTTTTATGCGCATTTTCTAGTGGAATTTATTTGTACTACAACTTTTTGATAAGTCAATAGTGACAAATGTCTTAGTTAGTAATCGGTTCACCAACAATAGCTGTCCCAAAAACGATGCTATTAAAGCGTTATATATTGACACGCCACAAATGCGTTAACGCTAGCAGAATAAGGCCCCAGTACTAGACTGTACAGGTAATAACACCGAAATTCCTACAAACTCACCGACTGTCGCCGTCGTCGAATCGAAAGGAAAGCGGCGATCAATTGCGGGCCCATTCGTCTCTGGCTCAGTCGTTGATTTATCGAGACGCGCCAACACAATATTTATTACCGAGTTTGCCGTGGGCGTCCCCGCGTTTCTTTCGCCCTGACTTATGGATTTATAATAATCCATTCATTTGTTCGACTCACATGGGTTTCTAGGAGTTTTTCCTCAGCCCGTATACGTCTATGACGGGCAATTGTCTCTGTAGACTAGAAGCAATTGGTCTACTTTATCACGCGGGCCAAATGGGTTCAATTTTGAATTTCATTTTTGAATTGTGAAAAAGGGAACGCATAATTAAATATTGATTTTTTTCAAAGGAGCAATCATATATTATTTTTTTACCGCTCTATAGAAATCCCGAACATTTATATTTTAAAAAAAGTGGATAATTTTTATGTAGTTAACAAAATATTACATAAAAACATCTTATGAGAAGAGGGCTATTCGAGCAAACTTTAAAAACACTATGAGAGAAAAAATTAAAGAAATTTCACAATTTATTACGATAATGTTGTATACGTAGTTATGTTCTAAAAATCTAGATTTGTTATGTAAAAACATATTCATTCGGTAATAGCAAGGCAAAGGAATATGTTAGCATTACTGAATACAGGCTCCAAAAAATTATTGTGAACACAAATACATTTCCACAATTAAATCTATTACTATTTCAATCACTCCGATAGGTTTTTCTGTATACTTGTATAGTGTTATGAAATTGAAATCGTGTATGTAGCAGAATTATTTTCGTTATAATGGCAATTAAAGCGAAATGAATTTCTTATCTATTCTTCTCTCCTAAATTCTGTACAGGTGGTAGAGTAAACTTTTTTCTTCGTGAAGCGATTGTTATAACAAACTCTTCCGATTACATTTTTGTGAATGATTCACACATAAAAATAACTCAAAAATGTTAGAATAAGAGTAAACTGAGAAATTTAATATCCTAAGTAAAATGCACCAAAATCAGATTATGATTAAAATTGCAAGATTTCTATCAAATAAAAAATACAAAAAAAAAGTTTCTTAAGTTATGAAATTCGCTCTGAGGTGTTAAATGCATTGCAGAAATAATACTTTTATCTCCCTCTTTGACATCAATATTTAATTTTTCTCTATTTCTAGCAGATGACTTAATGGATTTTGCCCCAAAATCATCCAATCATCTAAAAGTTTTTCAGCAATTAATGATGTGAAGAGCGTTTTTCAACCATCAAATTCGACGGTTGTTCGATATTTCACCCAAACGTTACAATCTAAGGTATTGAACGGGGTTAGAGCGAAAAGTTGCACTTAGTGCGAAGGCACTGAACGCACCCCTGTGGAAAGGATGTTAAAAACATTTTCTATTTTATTTTTGTACTAAAATTTGGCCAAATGGGCAATACCTGAGCCAGAAAAAATAAATAAAATGCCAGGTTTGACGGAGACAAATACGGTACGTTTTTACAGTAGAAGTATTACGAATCGACGTTCCGAAATCCGAAGATCACAATTACAATGCATGTGCCCATAAACAACCAATGGAACGCCACTGCAGTTGAAATAGCATTTTACGTCGAATTGTGTGAACCCATACGTGAAACTTAAGCCAAGTTCTAAATCAGATTACACCAGGCTCGCCGCTACGGCATAATTGGCGCGAACAACAGTTTGCCTGCAGTAAGGGAGTGTAGCCATGTTGATGTTGCAGACACTAATTGTATAATTAATTGAAATGTGTATAAGACGGAAATTGTTCACTATAGTATACCTAGACAAGTGTGTTATTTAATCTGTGCTTTGGTTTTAAGTAGTAGTAGTTCTTCTTATTATTATTTATATTATTAGTGGCAATGGATCGTAGAGGATAACAACCATTACTGCCAGTGTCAAGTCGAGTGTATTAATATTATTAGTGTCTTGAATATTAAGATAACATTACTTTGTCGTCAAGTCAGTCAGGCATGTCCGTCAAGTCAAGTCGCCATTTTGTCTTTCTAGCAATAGTTATATTCGTCCAATTTGATTTGTTCCTGATTCGTCATATTCCTGATTGGTCATATTCCTTATTCGACACTTTCCTAACTGGTCATATTCTTCATTCGACAGATTCCTGATTCGTCATATTTCTCACACGTCATACCATGTACATTTGCCTACAAAAACTTATTATAGAAATCCTCTACTTGTGTATCATGAAGCTAATATCATTATCATTTTATTATTTATATCGAGTCAGTGATATTGTAGTATAATTTTGAGAAGATGGCCTAGCAGACTTGTAATAAGGGTGCAACGAAGAAACGCATTTTATCGAAAGTAAAAGAAGAAAAGTTACTGTTGCATTCTGGGTACATTTCCAGTATTTGAGTTATAACGAATTTGACAAATAATTTGCTTATGTGTCAAGTTAAACAAATATGTTTACAGTGACTCCGCCTTAAGTAAATTATTGTCTAGTAACCGTAGAACAAAGTATAACTACTTCGCACGTGTTCCCGATTGCATTTGACTGTACAATGACGAGATAGGAATAAGACGAATCAGGAATATGACCAGTTAGGAAAGTGTCGAATAAGAAATATGGCCAATCAGGAATATGACGAATCAGGAACAAATCTCCAATTTGTACAGGCAAAGGGATTTGGTTTTAATAGGAAAAAAGCAGTGTTCGGTGCTACGCTACCGCCAGTCGGGGAAGTAGTCGAAACTTTTTAATCACCCAAAATCCTAGTCTCAAACTTTGAATCTAAGATATGAGCGCATTTTAGGGTTCCGTACCTCCAAAGGAAAAAATAGGATCACCTTGTTATCCCTCTGTCCCTGTCCGTTATGACCCCTTATCACAGGAACGCTTAGAGATATCGAACTGAAATCAATAACAAATAATCGGGTCTACGATGTCTGTCAGCTGTGAAGAAAATAAACTTGTAAGCCAACGCAATTAAAAGGTGTGACCGTTTATGTCGCGAATTCACAAGGGAATGAGGCAATGTCTTTCAGCATGTGTAAAGGAAAAAACCGGCCAAGTGCGAGTCGGACTCGCGCACGAAGGGTTCCGTACCATTGACTAGGTAAACAACAGTAGGTACACAAATTTCATATATATTATTAAAGTAAATATACAATTAAGTATTTTGTGAATATTTCAAGTGCCTACCTGTTACCATTTATTGATATCGAGCAAAAAATCAAAATATTTTATTCAACTTGGATTTTACAATCTCTTTTGAAAGTCAAGGAAGCTACGCCAAAATGGTACAAAAGGGCAAAAAATCGCGCTTGTTGTATAGGAGCCCCCCTTTAATATTTATTTTATTTTGTTTTTAGTATTTGTTGTTATAGCGGCAACAGAATACATAATTTGTGTAAAATTTCAACTGTCTAGCTAATAAATTACTAATAGATAAGACTTCATAATTATCGTCACAATTTTATGTGTCACATTGCTTGTTATTGAAAACTCTCCGCAACGGCTTGACCGATTTTTATGATAAGGAGAATCGTTTTCAACTGATAGCTGTCAAATTACTAAAAAAACTAGTTCTATTTCCACATTTCTATTGAACCATGTTCCAACTTTCTATACAGCCACTCAATTACAGCGCGAAGTAAAATTAAAATAATTAAAGAATATAGTTTTAAATGACTTTATTATAATGTACTTTTAACTTTTTCTTTAAAATAACATAAATTTTGACAAAATATTTACCATTTTTCCAATGATGAAAATGAAAAATAATGACTGAATAGCTGACAGGTCACAGAAAATAAAACAAATAGGTGGGAAAGCGGCAATCCGATCTTCATTTGTTTTTTCGAGTTGTAGAGTTTTGTTTATACCTCTAAAATTTCCGTATGGTGCAGGTACTGACCGGACATGTTTGTTTTGGTCACTACCTGGACCGGGTCGCGCATCGGGAGGAAACGCCGCAGTGTCATCACTGTGACGCTCCCGACGACACTGCCGAGCACACCCTGTTGGTGTGCCCGGCCTGGCGACGCCAGCGAGCGCACCGAACTCAACGCTGCGCTGGGAGGCGGAAACCTCTCGCTGCCGAGCATGATCGTGGCCATGCTCCGCGGAGAGGCGGAATGGAGGGCTGTCGCCTCCTTTTGCGAGGACGTCATCTCACAGAAGGAGGCCGCGGAGAGGAAGCGGGAGAATGATCCTCAAGCCGCTGCCATCCCCATCCACCGCAGACGGACGAGCAGGCGAAAGCGGGCATTTGCACGAGCGATGCCCGTCTAATGACCCTGCCGTGGAGGCCTGCATGCACGGTCGACCCATTAAAGCCCTCCGTCTGGGGATTGCCCTGGTGTTCTCGAGCAATCCCCCCTTGGCGATAGCCCGACCCCTGATCGGGCTTGCCCGGGCGCGCTGGTAGTGGTAGTCGCAGTGTGGACCTTACCATGCGCGCCCGTAAGAGCAGGGAGAACACCGGGGTGTTTTAGTGGGTCGGTCTGACAATCTGCTGGGCATGTCCCACACACGCCCGCCGCGCCGTCTAGCCAACGGCGGGTACGGAGCGGTAGCGCATTTCCCCCCGAAAAAAAAAAGTTAACAATGTACTATTGTCGTCCTTGACAACAAACGCTCTAAACCAAGGCACACAACACCACTTTAAATACACTACACTCCGTACATATGCAGTACAACATACCTAAAAAGGCATTACTGACCGCACACATCATTGACCCTTTTCAGAAATGTGCGAAATCGACGCGAATTCGCGCACGAAACTCGTCAAACTCGCGAGATGCTTATGGACGCAAGTAGTGGCACCGAGTAGAGTAGTACCAGGGGGGTTTCACTCCGCAGTTTAGATACGTTTGGCCGGCGCACCGGCCGGGCCGGTGAATGGCTGAGGGTTGCCGCTCGGCTCTCATGCTGGACGCGTCGCACGTAATAATTTAGATATTTCTTGGTAATTTCTGGAACGATAACTGTATATCGGTGAGTGCGAATCCTGCGACCTTATCGCTCAATGGGTATGGGTCAGTGACACGTAATGGAATTGGAACACTCGTGTTATGCAATAAATTTCAATTTCCTGTGCAGTCAGATGAAGGTCGTAAGATTTTCCGTTTCTTTCCCACTGCTCAACTTGATTGCTCAACCAGTTGAGCAGTTGAGCAGTAGGACATAGCTTGCATGACCGAATATTTTATGCTCTATAGCTCAACTATTTTTGCTCAACTTAGGTGATCTGTAGGTTAATGTAATTTTGAAATCGAACATATAATCTACCTAAATGATTAAACTAAACTTATTTAGAATTGACATTGTCACTATAAGTGTCATGTTATTGATGTAACAAGCTCAGAATAACAACTAAAGCATAGAAGGAACATTAAAATAAGAATTCATTATGTGTTATTTGTCTCTTTCTATCATACAGCACAAAATTGTGTAAGTGTAAGAGATAAGTAATATTTGTCTATTTGGCAGATCACAAGGTGGTCACAAGATTATTGTGATTTGGTTAAAAATTGGTTAAAATTTAATGCGGCTAAATTCTATAGTACCTTGTCTCAAAGATAGACCATCCGAGTTTGAACTCTTTGAATTGTTCGTATAATCTTTGTTTGTGCGTCCCGTGGTTAGAAATATTTTGGTGATATTTTATTAATATTTATGTGATTAGAATGCAAGAATTCTTTAGGTATTTACAAATAGTGTGAGTTTGTGCACTCTATAGCACAATGTCTTGTGTAGTTTGGGTCTGCAAATTTTATTTGTCGCGAAAGGAAAATAGTCAAAATATATTGACTTTAAATCGGTATGTTTTCTTATATTTTTACTTGAATGTGAGTTAATAAGTCAATATAAATACATATGAAATATCGCTGAATCATTTTGTAGAAAAGCAATACGTAATATTAACTTCACTTTTATGTTTTAGCGATTATTAGAAAATTACTATGAGGTTATCTTGATCATGCGTAGTGTTGTAAAATTTGGTCGATATTCTTATTTTACAGATTTTCTAAAGACGATGTAAAAAAAACTATTCGATAAAGTGTATTGGCAGATTTGGCAGACGAAAGTGGAGTCCAAAAAAAGCAGTCTCATTTGCTCCAGACATTTTCCACCAGATTAATTTGTATGGTAAAACTATGAAATAAAGGCGTCAAGACGTAAGTCAAGTTATTTAATAAAAGGAAATCTTTAAATTAAAATATTATTTATGAAAATTAAAATGTATTTAATTTTTTAAATATTTCTTTTAGGAATCCTTGACACAGCAGATACCAAAAGAAACCAGTTTAGAAGATTTTTTCTAAGAATTAAAATATTAGCGAAAGAACTGGAAAGAGTCAAAAAGATCAAATATCAAAAAGCTGCTTTCGGAAAATTAACACCTCTAAACCTCTAAATAAACACGGCCGCACATCAGGTGTAATAAGTCAATCGAAAAATATCTTAAGAATAAATTATGGTCAATTTTTAATGTGTTTAGTTTAATTTCCAGGCATATGTACAAATAGGAGTTTTAGCTTTTACGAATTTATCCGAAGTACAAGATGCATGAGGGTTAAATTTTCGGGTAAATTAATTATGACATTAACCTCAAGTACATACCTAAGAGCGAACAAATAAATATAGTGTGTGTTTCCGATTTCCTGTCTATAGATTATAAATCTCTGCAATGGAAAAATTCCAACAGTAAAGATAGGTAATAGGAAACACCCGTAATTTTAATAGTTCAATTTTTAGGGTTCCGTTCCTCAAAAAGAAAAACGGAACGATTATAGGATCACTTTATTGTCCGTTTGTCTGCCAAGACCTATTATCTCTGAAACGCGTGAAAGTATCGAGTTTAAATCAAAATCATATAAGTACTCAGGTCTACAGTCCCTTGAGGTTGTGAAAAAATTGAACTTCTAAGTTAACGTATACTAGTTACCTACCCATTGAATTTGTGAATCTCTTAAATGGAAAAATTTCATCAATCTAGCCAACGGGAGACACCCTTAATTGTAATAGCGCAATTTTTGTCTAAGTACGCCAGATTTTTCAATTCTCAGATAGGTAGGACTGAAAAGGGAATAATTTAGAAATATTTTTTATTCATTTACTATCAACTTTTTAAAGCTATTCTTGAGTATTTTGTCGTCACAGACGTTTAAATTAGTCATCATAAGCATCAAAAACCCTTATATCCCCCAAAAACCCCTTTACTCGTTTTTCTTAATAGCATGTCAACGTCCGCTTTTAGCCTCTTGACTGGCTGACCATACCAAAGGGCTCAGGAGCTTTTAACAGGATAAGTTTCATAAGAAAATGTATCCTTTATGATTTATGTTGTATTTCTCATAATAAAAACATTTTAGTATTAAGAATATATTTAATTCATAATATATCGACGTTGAAACTAGGCGAGTCATGAGAAAAACATCACTAGCAGAAACAGAAATTAGTGACCACCTACGAATTTTCGAAACATCTTACATAATACCTGTCTCTTTCTAACTATTTATAGTCTGCCTAATGTCAAAGTGAGTCAAATATATTGAATTCAGTAGCTATTTTAGCAAGGTTTCTATGCTTTAGTTGTTATTCTGAGGTAACAAGAGTATTTTGTTTGTTTATTACTGTGTAAATAGATACGTAGTATCTCTATATAGTTTGTGGTAAATAGATAATTTTGCTCATGCAACAAGCTTTTCATTTCCGCTAACTATTACATTAAATATATTAAAATGGATGGTGAAGATGACTCCGACAACCTCGTATAAGTAAAAATGAAATACTTTGTATTTATGTGCGATCCATTCAATTTTGAAATAGATCTCTTAATAATAGTTGCATTGGTTTGCGCTATTTGATATTTTATTTATTACTGTTTAGCACCAAACGAGGAGGACGTGGTGCAAACCATCGATCATAACTAAGATAAGAGATAAGAGATTCAAGAAAAAGAAACAAATAACAGTTTGTTTTAAGTTCGTTTGTAAGAAGAAAGAAATAAATTGAATTTTTATTTTAAGATTGCTTAGTAGTGGATGAAATATATTATGAGATTTTGAGATTTTATTTGCAGAGAATAAAATACCTATAGTTGAGCTATTAACAATTGAGCCATTGGTATTGTCCACTGCTCAACTACTCATAGTTGAGCAATTACCAGTTGAGCCGTGGGTATTACCCATTGCTCAACTTTACTGAGTTGAGCAGTGGGGAAGAAACGACATTTTCATACTTAAGCTTGGCTTTTCTTTGAGAGTGATCCTTCTGTACTTTAGTACTATTATTTATTCTGTGGTAGTACCTCGACACGCGCGTACACTCTCGCGCGAGTCAATACGCAGCGAATTCGCCCCTTACTGGACAGATTCTTTGTATTTCGCAATCGATCGCACTAATTGTCACTCGTAGAGTCGTAGTTATCGCTTTGATCGCTTCAAGTTCCAGTTGACTTCAAGTTCGATATGGCCGCCGCGCAATTAAAAACAAACCGAGTAGCGCGGCCTTCCTGGGTTATTTTCTATTAGGTTCCAAAACTTTCCAGTTGGTTCGGAAAAGTTCTTCAACATTTCTCTAGCCTTTCTGGATTTTTCAAGATATCTCGCGATTTCGCTGGATAACCTTTTACGACGTCGTTCACAAAATCTTTGAGTCGGAGCGAGAAAAACAAATATTGTCTTTACGCCTCCGTGTGCCTCCGTCGTAACAATATTTTTTATTCTAAATCCTCCTAAAACTAATTTGAAAAGTTGGTCATTCTAAAAGAGTTTATGGTGGTTTCACGGTGGTCCTTTGTCGAAATAAATTTAAAATGTAATATTGATGTTTATGTCTGTGGATTCGACACGATGACACGATTCGAAGCCATAGATTGATTGATAGGTGCATGCTTAGACTAAGCAAACCAAAGGACATGAAATATCTACAAAAAAGCGTGCCAATAATATTATGGTGGTGCTTCAAGATGGCGAAAAAACTGTGATGCTGTGATTGTGCTCATTTGGTAAGTACTTACCAGATGAGCACAATCACAAAGCCACAAAACCAGTAAAGACAGATTCTCTAAGGAACTTGAAACATCTAAATCTACTATATGAGTCCAAAGTGCTATTACGTTGATGTTAAAATAGTAGACATCTCTAAAAAATAAATACCCCAAAGTGCATTCTTAACCCGATATGTAACACAGTTAAGAAAACTGTAAAGTATATGCATCACGTGTGATTTTAATTCAGATTTGTAGGGTTCTCAATTTTCAGGACATAGCATGCGTCTGCCAGTGGGATTAAGGTCTGTGCTCATTACAACCACTCGACGCCGACTGCACTCTAATTACACTCGCAGTAAATCTGAAATCAAATGTCAACATTTTTATGTAATTTGGTAGCAAAAAGCATACAGCCCTATGTAAAGCTGGGCCTTGCGTACAAAGTGATTAAACGCGTGGTTTTGATCTCAGTCTCCACGCCGTTATTTCTAGGGTATTACACAGCTCCCCCTCGCTGGGGTCTTTAGGCCTCGTAAAGTAGCTTGAACACGTTTCTCATCACACGTTTATTATTATTATTGTTGTTTCTTTAATAACTTATTCTCCCTTTTGAAGGGTTATTTTTGCCACATTATATTACAGTATTATTATTATTATTGCAACCATAAACGCAATGCACAAATTATCTCAAGCTTTATTATCTTATCTTATGTATTAACTTATCATGTTCCAAAATCAATATCAAATAATTAAAGTTTAAATGATACGAATGATTCATACACCATGCTTGTCTTTCAATTAACTGTTCGTAATTCCATCGTTAATATAAATGAATTTAATCAAGGGGGGTCTCATTAATATAATACATATAAGATATCAAAAATAAAAGGGGCCAATGCTTTACTATTTTCCACTAAGTTCAGGTGGACAGATGATAGGAATTTTTGCGAATACACAGTGACGCAATTATGTGATGATCGTTTTATTTATATACCTAATCTATGGATGTATTTACGCGCGTAAAACCGAACATGCAGCAGCGAACGTCCATCTGCACTTAGCCTAAGAAAAGTCTGCATCAAGTCGTTATAATTTGCGGAGGCCTTTTTGACGGCTGCCTGAGATTGGCGGAGCGGGCAGTGTTTAACAAATGGCTTGTCGCAGTGAGGAGTAATGGCTTTTATCGTCGCGATAGGTCGGGAAAGTACGGCTGCACCTTAGAATTTGGCGAGAGCGGGCGAAGGGTGCTTACAATTGGATAAAATCTAGATCTAATCCCAAAATATTTTTAGTCTATATTTTTCTTGTCTTGTTTTTGTTATTATTTATCGTTCGATTGGTTCTCGTTGTTAACATTACGAGAGAGCTGACTTTTTGTAGTAAAAACCAATCCCAACACGTGGTTCGACTACTATGTTGAACTGATTGTTCAATTCATTTTCAATTGATGTGCTTAAACATAGTACAAAGTTGTTTCTTATACAAATGGATAAAATATCTAACTAATACATTGACGTATGTATTATTTTGTATTGTACTTAATTAGGTAAGGTATATTATCGATGTCCATTACTTATAATAGTTTCATCTCGAACCAAGAACCTTAATAATAATTCATCATTTTTGATAATAATTCTCTTAATAATAAATTAACTTTCATAAACTCTTGTCTATTTCTACGTGTTACATTTTAAAAGGTAAAATGTAAGAAATGGAAGTAAAAGAACCTACGTATTTTCCCTAAAACAATACAAAACTACGTTTATGTAAAACAGTTATTGAGCAAACGAAAACAAAAGTACTCGTATCATTATTCGGTTATTAATTAATGCCATTCCCTAGAGTTCCCTCTTATGAAGGATAAAAAGTTTAACATGTTCTACATTATATTATAATTTAAGTATAAGTACTTTTTTGAATTTCATACAATTCTCTTGTGTAAGTTTTAATAATTAACACAAATTTTTTATATTGAATTAACTTGTGAAATTCACTTATGTATTAACACCATCTTCTTCTAACACATAGCGCTTACCGTAATCGAGTTCTCTTAAGGGCCTCACCGCCGCAGCCCTCTAAAAGATTCAAGGCTCATTTACACGCTTCGCAGATGTGTGAACACGTCGCGAATTACAGCCTCATTTCTTAATAAAACGCATGGGTTTATGGCCAGTAATTTCCTATTTTGAAACGTATATACTCAGCCCTGAGCCGAGCGTAGTAAATTCTTGTTTGCACGCGCTTGGATATCGTTCATAATGTGTCAGGTAAAGTGGTTGTAGCGGCAACTACATTTTATTTTTAGAGACCTTAATGAGTATGAATGTGAAAGCGATGTTTGTTTAATATCCATAACATAGGAACTATCTTATATCTGTCAGAACATAAAGATAGGCAGATAGCTTACGAAAAATACAAAGTGTTTGGTCAACATCGAAATCTACCCATCTAAATATAGTCTTATAAAAGTTATGGCGTTATTGAAAATTTGAAATTGTCAAATTAATTTTGAAATCTACCATACAAATGGTTAGATCTGTGGAAAATAATGTGCAACTTTTTTTTATTGCTGAAAGTAGCAGACGAGCAGACGGCCCACCTGATGGTAAGCGGTATCCGTCGCCCATGGACTTCGCTAATATCAGGGACACAGCTAGGTCGCTGCCTACCTTGAGTATAATGCTCTCTTACGTTTACTCTTAAGAGGAAACACCAAGGTCGAGAGAATTCAAAAATAGGTATTTGTAAAAAGTATTGCTGTCGCGCTGTGTTCCCGAACAACTGAACTGAGCGCGATAGGGACAACTGCAGCTCGGACCGTAAATACCTATGAAAATACACAAAATATACATTTCGTAGTCCCCTGTTTTCTCCGCGAAAAATTGACCGATTTAATTACTTTTTGCGTTAAAAATTAAAGCAAGACTATTACTGTGTTTCTGTGTTTTGCTTTTTACATATAATCTTGTTCAATTTGTTTGCTGGACGTTTGAATACAGCAGAAAATTAGGTCGTTTTTTTTGGTTTTTTAAGGTTTAATATCTCTTTTAATAATTATCAAAAAAAAGGAAAACATAGAAACATGCTTCTGGTGGCCATTGATTTAATTGGAAAAAATAGAGCAACTAGTGCCATTATCCAGGAAGGAAACAGGGGACTACGTTTGTATCGAAAAACGGCCTGTACGATTTCCTCTTAAATAGGGGGACATATTCTAGTGCTTGGGAAACACAGCAGTGGGAAGTTCGTTACAGAGCTGGCACATTCGTGGTGAAAATGTACGTTGAAAGCGAACCGTACTGGACGATATCGCTTCCAAGTGATAAGGATTAACCCCACTGCGGTGCCGAGTGGTACGATGAAAAAATAGTAACGTCGGTACCAGGTCAAAGAGTTCCTCGGAACACTCACCGTTCAAGTGACGGTAGATCACACAGAGAGAGCTGAAGGGCTGCTGCTGCTCGCTGCGCTCACGGAGGGATCCGTGAGCGCAGCGCCTTTAATGAGTTGGATAGATTAGCATCACATGATTCGAGTAGCCCGTTTTTGCAGAGTCAAATGGATCAAGCTGGTATTACAGCCCACAGATGTGAGCAGTACTCCACTATGACGGAAACCGTACTGGTGGTTGTAACACCGTTTTTTCTTAAAATTTCATAAAACACTAATTTTGCAAAAACACTTTGGTTTCACTGTAGTTTTAACACAATTCGCACAACTAAAATCATAATTACAACAACTTTGTCAATTAATTTCACAATATCAATGTCAAGTGTCAACGTCAACGTCGTTTCACGTCACGTCAGTGACATTTGCAATTATCTTTGGTCATTATTCAATTTTTGCATAAACAAAATAAATCTCGCGTTTATCCTGGCCTTATTTACAAAGATAGTTTTTTTTCGCCCAAAATCCCGTGCTTCCCTTTAGGTGGGTTGATTTTCTCAAAATTCGGAATTTGACATTTAGACCGTTTGTTTTGATCATTTTTAGAGACATATCATAATAAAATACACTTGAAGCTACAGATCATATAATTATGGTTTCGTCGAATAGAATTTGGAAAGCATTCACAATTTGTTTATGGTTAATTTTTCATTACGTTTTGTTTTTCAACCAAACTTATAACTTTAGCTGGAAATACTGAAGCAAGTTAAGAGTCTTACGAGTGTTATGAAATGAATTTGGTTTTAGGAGAGGTTCCGTCGCCAATACGGCGCTTAACATTGAGCAAACGGACCTCGGCTCCGTCGCTTCCACATAAACGCAAATCTGTGCGCAAGTGGAGCGTTGGTACGTGAACGCGCCTAAGCTATGATATTATCTCTATGTGGTTCTTAGTCTGTGAGACATCGACCGAAGTAATTTGTTATTGATTGGATTGCGGAATAGAAATTTCTGCATTATCTTAATTTCTGCGAAGAAAATCCATAGGTATTTCTCCCGTTTTCCGTGTGAATTTAATTTGAAAAGCTACAGTGAGACCTCAAAAGTCAGTTCTTTTTGTTTTCAGCTTGAAGAGTATATTAAAAATACTATATTTACTCGCCGGCACGCGATTCATTAAATTAAATGGATTTATTGTATCAATAAGTGCAAAAAATCAATAAGATATCTAATTAACTTATTATATTTCATGATTTAAAACAGATTTTGTTAATTTTATTTTTATTTGTGGGTAAATTGATTATTAAATCAAACATATTACATTTCCAAAATTCGCCTTTTTCATTCCCTATTTCATTAAAAAACCGTGATAGTAAGCGGCATCTTAGTGGGATTAAGGCATATATTGAGTAACACTTGCGAATTTCATGTTAAATTCAAAATTTTCACAATATTAAGTTTCACACCCTTCTTTAAGCTGTTTTCTTTTTATTAATAGCAATAATTATACACAAAATAGGTGCTCTCCCCTCCATATGTCCTTTTTATTAACTAACCAATAAGACAATTTGTCAATGTATTAAAAATTATGTTTTAGAATTCATTTGCTATGTTTATTACATGAAGTTCAAATGTATTGACTGGGATTCCTTCAGAACTCAGTGTTAGACCCACTGACCCTATAATCATAGGCATATTTAATTATATTTTTAACCTAACACTGTGCTATGAATCTCCAGGGCAGTTACCGGAGGCCGTAGGGCTCCGCTGCTTGACCTTACAGCTAGAAACCATAACAAAATAACCTAGTATCAAGGAGGAATTCTGTGGAATTACACAAATAATATTAGAAACAGAGAATAACCTAAGAAACTGGAATTTTATATCTCTGACCCGTGATCGCAGAAACTTAGCATCGAAGGTATGATCTACTAACAACCGCTCCGGGGAAGGCTACTAATTTCTTTAGAAAAAAAAAAGGAAACCTATAACTATTTGTTGGTGTACTTTATTGCCCCTCATTTTGTAGTTTTGTACCCAATTTGTACCTGATTTTTACCTGCCGAGATTGATCAAACAAACCTGAACCATCCTGCCCTTGGCTTGTATTGATTAAACATTAAGTTAAGTGCTTTGCATCAAGGGATTTTGTTTAGTTCCGTAACATATGCATAAGTGAATTATAATTATGTACCTACAAGAATAAAGCTTTTCATTTTGTATCGGACTAAAGGAATAAGTTTGTTTTTTTTCTTTAACTTTAAGATTTCCCTATATTTCTACAATTCAGCAAGAAAAAGCACTACATGGTCGCTAATCAACCGGTAGTCATCCAGGTATTGCAATAAATGGCGGTTTATAACTCGCCCCATAATCTTGCAAAGCAAAGATGTTACCGCTATCGGCCTATAATTTGACAGATCTGATCGGTTACTCTTCTTACGGATCGGGTAGACAAGAGCTACCTTCGGAGAGACGGTAGAGACGCGTAAGAACTGGAGGGGGGGGGGGGGGGGGGGGGCAACTCAGGGGCGCACGTCTTCAGCACCACTGCGGAGATATAGTCCGGCCCACTCGACTTGTTGATACTCGTATCTAGAAGCCTGGAGCTCACGCATTACCGCACTATACTCCGTAAGTAAAACGGATTTCAGGCAGAGCTTTTATGTCTTTTGATATTCGGTGGAGTAGCTCCTCCGCCATCCAATGGGGAGTTTGAAGTAAAGAGAACTGTGAAAATAATAATTGCGTATTTTCCACGAAGCCGTATCCTTTATATGACTATGTTGACATGGGTAGATTTTATTTCAGTTCATGATTATAATAATAAATTTCATGTTACATTGTAAAAATATAATAATGACATTTGCCATACCCAATGTTCGAGTCTCGCGAAGTTGCTTTAAGTAAGATCTTAATATACATTTAATTTGTTAAAAAATAACTATAACTAACTACAACTAGCCAGGGCCATCCAGGGTATGGGCAACTCCAATTCCATACACAGTAACTACCTCACCCACGTACCTACATAGCAGTGGCTCTATCTGTGCAGTCTGCTTTAAATCTTGTTATGATTTGATGTGATTTGAATGAAAATTCTTTCCAAGAATAAGAAAAGTCATTTCTCATTCTTGGAAAGAATTTTCTTTCACATAGTCATATTAATTCACTGTTTACACTCTCGTTGATTCTTTGTGTGAACGCTGAACGATGTTAGTTTGCGAGCCAAGATTTATTCAGTGTAATGACGGCTCGCACGTTCTCCATTCATGCTGTTTTCGTATTCAAACACCTTTCAGCCTTCGTTACTGGAGAACCCCTACCAAGGTACCAAATTATCAATTCGGCGTTTCAGAGAGAGATTCCCACTGCTACATTAGTAGCCCCAAGGTTTTCCAATCCGATAGGTTCTTATCCTCTAGATACACTGACCTTCAAAAGTAAGTACTACACTTTTAAAATTAAATTTTTCCCTAAACTACAAAAGATAAAGGATTCAAACAAAAAAACATTTTCAGCTCATTTCGTCATGTTTCTCGGAAGTTATTGTTTTTTATACATTAGTCTTTTTAATACTTTTTATTTTGAAAATATATTTTACCTTCTTTAAAAGTTATTGCAATTTTAAAAGTGTAGTACTTACTTTTGAAGGTCAGTGTATTTACGAGTAGTGTGATCGTGTTTAAAATCTGACCCATGCAATATTTGAGCAAGACTTTTGCTCAAATCTTGCGTGGGTCAGTCTTGGTCTTGATCTTGCTAAAATTAGGCCAATCTAGATCTCGGTCTTCCAGCAAGAGTCTCGCAAGACTGCAACACCAAAACCGATTTTGGTCAACACTATTTACGAGTATTTTACGAGTATTAAATGGCTAAAAAGTCGAAAAGACCGATTAAATGTTTGTTTCACGTGTAAATTCAACTTGCACCCCATCGTGCTAATTAACCCTATCATTATAAATATTACATAATTTACACGCAAAAAAACAGCCAAGTGCGAGTTGTATCGCATGCCGAGGGTTCCGTACAAACTTTTTATCTATGTATATAAGTTCCAAACTCCTCACATATACAGGATTACTTTTAAAACAGGAGCCTTTACTATGGGACCAATCTTGAAATTGCGAAAAAAATCAGCTGTTCCATACAAATGTTCAACATCTACTGAATCTAAATGTATGGAACAGCTGATTTTTTTCGCAATTTCAAGATTGGTCCCATAGTAAAAGTTGTTCATCTTGCTTGTCTGAACAAACACACGAAATTTGGCTCCTGCTTAAAAAGTAACCCTGTACTATACGGTTTTCTGTTTTTTTTTCCTTAAAATGTGCAGTAAGACATTCCTTCTAACCGAATTTCATGATTCTAGGTTTAGGTTTTGATTTCCTTGTGAAATCAGAAAATTGCGAAATAAACGGTTATAGCTTTCACCACGTAGACTTACAAGTTTGATTTCTTTACAGCTGAAAAAGATCGTAGATTTCAGAATTTGGCATACATTTCAGTTTGGTATCTCCACGCGTTCCTTTTTTTTTGCGAGGGGGAAAATGCTTTACGCATTCCTCATGGTCGAGTCAAACCACGAGGATATGTGGGACTCCCCGGTCCGAACTCGGCCCGGTGCTACCCACTAAAAACCCCGCAGCTCCTCCTTCCGTCACAAGACAGGGGGAAGGGGACAACAGCGGGGCCTTGTTCCCGCTGACCCCCTGCCCGTGAATGCGTCCGTTTCCGGACTCCCGCTACGCCAAGGGCGTGTGGCTCAACTGCTTTGTCAGCGGCGCCGGTGTTGTGCGCCGCTCTTCACCCAGAAACATCCCAGCACTAGGCGCCCTGGGATTGGTTACCACTTTTAGCGCGGGGATCCCCTCCCGCGGTCGCCTCCTCTTGTATGATGGGGGCTCCGACTACGTCCTCGGTCACCTCCATCTCCGTCCCTCCGGGGGTTACGGGTGGCCTGTTTGGCGCTGCCCTCCTCCTTCTCCTGTTGATTTTTGCCTTGGGGGCAGAGCAGGTCTTACCCCCAAGGCGGTGGTCCGCCGGTTTCCCAGCCGCCGTAAATAATGGGCATTTAGGCTGCGACGAGCATGTCGACGCTCTATGCCCTGCATCCCCGCACCGGTAGCAGAGTGTGCTCCGGGCCACCTCCTCCCTACAATCTATCCTCAGATGCCCCGACTCGAGGCACCTGAAACACCTCATTGCACGGGGCTGGAGGAGCTTCACCTTCGCGGCGGACCATTCCACCAGCAGCCTCTTAGTAGAGGCGATCTTCTTTGCCGCTTCCACCGGGCAGCACGTCCATGCCGTACCCATGGTGTAGCGGCCCTGGCGGATCTCCCCCACCCGGACCTCCTCGACTTGGCACTCGCCGATCTTTGCGAGTGCCTCTTTAAGTTCTTCCGGCTGAACGGATTCGTCCAGTCATCTCCACGCGTTCCTGAGAAAAGGGGTCTTGACTACTCTTAACAGAAAGTGAGCCGGAACGACACACATACACATACACACATGGGCAGACGGATTATTAATCCTATGGGTTTCGTTTTTTCCTTTAGAGGTACGTAACGTAACCCTAAAAGAGACCAGAAATAGAGCCAAAAATTGTAATGTGTCCAAAGGTAATGCATTTATTATAGTATTCAGTAATTAAGCATATTCTCATGCGGCGAGCAATCTTAAAGTATAAGGCAACGTTACATTTTTTATACAACTAAGTTGGCAAACAAGCAAACTGCCCACCTGGTGGTAAGTGGTAACAGTCTCCATAGTACATGTGGCTCTTGTGAGATTCGCAGCAAAACTGCATCCCCACAAGAACCACGGTGTAAGTTCACAATTTGTGACTTAGGATGTAAATTTTGAACCTCTGGCTTACAGCAGAATACCAGTGATTTGCTCATCTGCATGAGCAAATCGTATGCTGAGCTGTGAGCCCTTTTGCACCACTCCAGCACACAGCGGTCGTACAACACAGTACATGCGTTAATAAATGCATATTTTATACATTGTTCCATTGTTTGTATTTTTGTATTGTGATAGTTTTTGTTTTTGTTTGTTGTATTTATTCGTGTGTTGTAGTGTGCAAATAAAAATGTATCTATCTATCTAAAGTCACGGTATCCAGTAATTTTACTGACATATCTTATCCTTCAAACTGGAACACAGCAATGCAAGCACTGCTGCTTTGCGGCAGAAATAGGTAAGACGCAGGTATCCAAGCAGTCGACCCTGGTACAATCTTCCTCCATTCAAAGCTGCAATTACTGTTAAACGGGAAATTTCTTGTAGCGTGGGTGTGTCATACATAACTTCCGTGTAACCTAATCTAAACTCACCTTTTATTCCACGCATTCCTACGGTAGGGGCGACCAGTAGCAGTGTAAATGACGTCAATCTATTTACCTATAGACCAAGCCGAAGGCTGCCGTACAACTAATCACATAACATAGGCAAAGGGAACGCAAATGTGCGGACGCTGAACGAATATTTATAAGAAAATGATTTACGATCGCGCTCGAACCATTCAAGTACGTTACTTATTACGTACATTTATAAAGATTATATTATTATTGAGATTATATTTTAAGATAAGCAAGATTTGTCGAACATTAAAGTTAAAACTAAATTACTTATTAACTTAAAAATATCATATAATAGCTAAGGTTAAGATACTTGTATATGTTAAACGTATTTATCTTCTCTCTCAATATATGCCTGATTATTATAATGACAGACAAAACTACTTAGGGCCTTTTTACATTGCGACCATTTCCAGCGATACAGTCGCGATAAAGCATCAATAGGGTCGCAAATCTACCTTTCTTTACACACACGTGCTGCTTAAAGAAGCAATACAATCGCGCTGCAGGCGCGATTTAGTAACTAGCCGCATAGACTGCTGTGGTACAATCGCTATGCAAACGCGGTACAGCATCGATGTAAACGCGATACAGGATCAATACAAACGCAACGATGTAATACGTTCAGTATTTCGACTTTCATCGACAGCCACAGCGCGATGAGTTCGCTTGAAACAGCTTTGAGTCCTGTGAAATTAGAATTAAAATCGGCTTAGAAATACATTAGATACAAGCATTTTAAGTTGTTAATTTGAAGGCGATTAGACAGAGAGATCCGACATCAATCGTGACGTCATCATTGAGTACGGCCATATAAACTCCTTGTAAATTTCCGTTTTGCTAGAAAGAGATGGAGAAAAATCTTTAATACCTTATATCTTGGTTGTTTTTATAGTTATTCGAAAACCGATTTTTTCTTTCTGTTTATTATATGAATGAGCTTCTATTAAAGCAAAAAAAAAATTTTGTCATCTAGCTTATTATGTATCAAACACGCTGTCAACCTTCATTTTTTAATTAACTAGCTTCCGCTCGCGACTTCGCCCGCGTTATTTTTGTTCTCCCGTGGGATTTTTTTTCCCGTAGGAAAATTATCCTGTGTCCTTCCCCTGGTCTCGAACTATCCCTATACCAACTTTCATCAAAATCGGTTCAGTACTTTCGAAGCCTATTCAATACAACAAACAAATCTTTCCTGTTTATAATATTAGTATAGATTAGACCCCCTACTTCCAGGGGAAAATAGTAAAATATCAACTGACTGTCAACTCAGTACTACGTTTTTCGAATACACTTTACTATCGGGTTCACTTAGCATTTTTTAAAATGACCCGGGTGCGAACATCCACTCCGATTTGGACAACTACATATAATGGTTACGTTGGCAATTTAAGAGAGGAGACAAAAAATTGGACCTTCCAAGATTTTAAACATGAATTTAAGAACTGCACACGCTATAAAATCTAGAACTAAGTTTGTTTGAGTTCAAAACATCACTGTATTGATATTTTGGATCAGAAAACCGTAGGTTTTTAACTGTCTAGGTCTAGACCCATCAAATAACAGAATATTTTCTTATGCTATTTATGAATAGGTATTATCTACTTTCTATGGCATGAGTCTATAGCTCAGAAGAATAAGTTAATGTTCTTAGGTCTATAGTCTAGCATTTCTTTATACTTTATTCTATGCTTTAGTGTGGCTTTAGTTATTGTCCTGAGGTCTATAGTCTAGCATTTCTTTATTCTCTAACGATAAATTTCCCCTATTTATTCAATTGTGCCAACAAAACCTTTGATGCTTTGAATGCTAAATGTTCTCCGAATTATCTTCAAAACGAATGTTTAGGAGAGAACATAAAAGGACTAGAATCCTTTTTATAGCACTGGCAATTTTAATTCAAAGTATGCATCATTGTGAACTTGTTTGTAAGCTCCCAACTATGTAGGTACTTAAGAATTTACAGTCTTCGTGGATTTTCCTCAACATGTACTATTATAACTCCTCGCTTCTTGCCAAATTTCATTGGCTCGTTGGTCGTTTCGGTCCACGATGTTCGGCCTACGATGTTCGGCCTACGATGTTCGGCCTACGATGATCGGCCTACGATGTTCGGCCTACGATGTTCGGCCTACGATGTTCGGCCTACGATGTTCGGCCTACGATGTTCGGCCTACGATGTTCGGCCTACGATGTTCGGCCTACGATGTTCGGCCTACGATGTTCGGCCTACGATGTTCGGCCTACGATGTTCGGCCTACGATGTTCGGCGTGCGGGCCGAATCGCTCTTTATTCCAGGTCAACAGAAAGTACCCCAAGTTTTGAATCCCTTGTGCAATCCATACTAAGTATAATATTATAAATGCGAAAGTAACCCTGTCTGTCTGTCGCGCTTTCACGCCAAAAGTACTGATTAAAAAACCGATTTAGATGCAATTTTGGTATAGACATAGTTTGAGTCCCAGAAAAGGACCTAAGATAGCTTTTATCACAGAAATCAGGAGAAAACGGGGGTGTAAGTTTGTATGGGGAATTAGTAATCGCTGAACCGATTTATATGAAATTTCGTATGGAGATAATTTGAATTGTGGGGAAGCATAAGGAATAGTTTTATCCCCAAAATTATTCTTTAAAGGTGTAAAAGGGAGGGGGGGGGGGTTGGAGGATTTTGACGCTAATATAAAAGGAGGACTTTTATAAAAGAAGTAAAAAAGATTAGTTTTATACTTTTTAAAGGGTTTTTGGGTAGGCGGCGGCGATTTTTTTTTAAATTTTTAATTTAATTCTTTTCAAATTTCTAATTAATTCTAATAGATACCAATTGATCCAAAACGCAGCTAATAAAATATAGCTACCTCGTCTTGGCAAAGTGCTTGTAGCTCTTGAACTGCTAATCCGATTTTCATAAAACATACCTAATAAGAAAAAACCACACTCAAATCAGTTCATTAATTCATGAGCTACGGTGCCACAGGTAGACACACACACAGACAGACAGGTCAAACTTACTAACTTAACCCTCTTTTTGTGTCGGGGGTTAAACATCAGTTCCTACCGTTTCATTTGTAACAATTAGCGCGGCTAAATGTGTTAACTTTTCTTATAGGAAACGCAAAACGAGGCTTATACCTATCTGATGTCAGTACCAGCAAAGTGGTGATGCTTAACAGGAACACAACTATTGTTTTATTATCAGACAGTTTCAATTTTTTTTTAAATTCACCCGTGCAACCCAGGGCAAGGCTTATTTAAGAGTTTTAATTTAAGACTAGCTTTCCGCTCGCCGCTTCGCGCGCGTTATCTTCGTTTTTCCCGTGGGAATTCTATATTTTCCCGTAGGAAAATATTCTATTGCCTATGTTACTCAGTGATATTGTAGTAATAATGTCCTCCTAACCGATATTCGGTCACGGCGGCCAATCTCAACAGAGACTAGCCATCTGCGCAGGAGATATTATAGTGCACAAGTGACTGCGCAAACGCAAGTGCACTCTCTGTTCCTTCACTCACCTAGTCCGATGGGACGGTTAGCCGACACGACCGGGGCGAGATCAGGTGCAGGACCCACTGTTTAACGTGCCTTCCGAAGCACGGAGGAGCTAGAGGTGTTTCGTATTTTGGTCACCCATCATAAGACTGACCATTTTTTTTTTTTTTTGGGTAGGGGGAAAATGCATTTACGCATTCCTCGTGGTCGAGCCAAACCACGAGGATATGTGGGACTCCCCAGACCGTACGCGGCCCGGGCCTACCCACTAAAAACCCCCCAGCAGCTCCTCCGTCCGTCACAAGACAGAGGGAAGGGGACAACAGCCAGGCCTTATTCCCGCTGACCCCCTGCCCGTGACATGTCCGTTGCCGGACTCTCCGTCTAGCTCTGCTGTTTTGTGGAGCGGCGCAGAATTGCGCCGCTTTACACCCCGCAATTGGTTTTTTACTGTGGTTGTCTTCCACGCGGCCCGACGCTCAGTGCGCCGGGCCCCCGGCCCGCTCAGTGCGGGTAACGGGTTGCCCGACGGCAGATCCCACTGGATCCACCGCCGCGCGGGTGAGCCGAAGCTCGGGGAAATCCCCAACGGGCGCGAAGCGCCACGGCGAGAAACTCGCCTCGACCCTACTACCACCAGAGGTAGCCGCCGGGATCGGCTTCCAGCGAGAGCCACACCTCTTCTTAACATAAGAAGAGGGGACTTCGCCCTTCCCCGCATGAAGCGGGTGGCCACACGAAGTGGCCCGCCGGGTTGAACCCGGCCATCCCACGCCCCATATGGGGGTCCTCTCGTCAGACTATTAGCCCGCGGCAGAGAATCTGCCGGGTTGCCCAGGGTGCACCACAAGGAGGTTGTCTGACATCGCACCCCTCATAAGACTGACCACATCCAACGTTGCTCAACCTTAGCAATCGTTCGCTGAGCGCACGCGCCAATGCGCCACCAAGATATTGTAGTATTCTATTAGTGAAGGAATTTTTTAAATCGGTCCAGTATTTTCGCAGCCTATTCAATACAAACATACAAAAATACAAATCTTTCCTCTTTATAATATTAATAAGTAAGTACCTATAGATAAGTTTATTAATTTTCTGACCACCAACCTAGTTACGTGTAGTCCTACCTAACGGTTGCCCGGCCACCTGTTCTGTGAAAAATAAAGTACTCGTATTTTCTATCTATCTATCTTGTAACATATTTGTACAATCATAATATAGCACGGTGGGAGCAATCTCAGGAAGCTTCCAAATGTAACTGGAGTGTTCAAATTTTCACAGAGCTCTTAGCAAATATGAAACGTCGGGCTATCAGCCAAACGAGAATCCTAAAGCATTTCCGTACCAACCTTTTAAGTCTGTGAAAATGTGCGCTGAAAAATTTGCGAGATTTCATACATAAGTACAAGATGTTTACCCTTTTAATTTTACTTTTACTATATCATTTTGAGGGTCAAACTATTCCAAAAACACATTTATTAGACGCTCATGCACTCAGTATAACAAAGTTTTGACAAACACATACGTTTTATCATTATCATCATCATCATAACAGCGATATACGTCTCCACCAAGGAGCTCGAGCCAACCCTAAGTTAGGGTGATTAGGCTTAGTCAACTACGCTGACCCAGTGGCCACATGTGTTATAAAATGCATGAATAAAATATAATAGTATAAACGCCCGATTTCTCAGTCTTGTGCCCTGAAGAGAGGGAAGGGGGAGAAACGGTGACGTTTTTGCCGAGAACGCGCACGCCTGTCTTTTCTTGGCATTGAAATCAACCCGGTTCTCTGGCAACAAACAAATCTTGACTAAACAATATAACACGTTTAATTACGTCGAGTCTAAGAACGAATACTCTGAAATGGGCGCCCGCAACATACTCCTGTCTCACGCCCTGGGGAAACTATTCCTGCAATTTCAGATTTGAGACAGCCCGCCCGGCCATAGACGCTATCTCTGACCAGAGTGAACGGTTAATTTCCGTGAAACCTAGATTCGAAACGGCGTTCGTCAAACTAGACTGCTCTATTTTTTAACAAGTTAAGTATAATGTAATCTTAATCTTTCTCGCCGACATTCTTTGCAATAATAATAATAGTTGTTTATTAATTTGTTGAAATTGGGCTCCATTCTTAATTTAAATATATTGTGGATAATAAAATCATTTTTATTTGACTGTTTAATCGCGTTGAATTATAAATTGTACTTTGACGTTATGAAATGGAGGATTTTTTAAATATTTTTGTAAGTCATTCGATATGAGATATTGTAGCTGGCCAATACAAAACATTGCAAGTTTGCAACACAGAGATACAATATTGCTGAAAATCAACAACTAATGAATGAATGAATTAATACTTTATGGTTAGATTTTTTTTTTAAATTATACAAAAAGGTAAATTTCATTGGAGAAACAAACGGCGGCCTTAGTGCTAAAGCAGCAATCTCTACCAGGCAACCTATGGGTAAAGGAAAGTTTAAATTTTAGACAATGATGATGGGTAAAGTTTATTACGGAAACCTATTTTACGTATTTAAATATTTAACCTAAATACATATTAAAACAAATTATCAGCCTGATTCTATTATGCATTTTTTTGTGGTTAATTGAAAAAATATACCAGTTTGTTAGAAAGAATGAGTCCGCTCACAAACATAATATTTAAAAAAAAGTTTCTATCATAAAAATATTATATAATTGCGAAAGTGAGCTTATTTGTTTGTTTGTTACGCTATCACGTCGAAACTGCTGAACTAATATTGATGATATTTGATATACAGATAGCTTAAGCCCTTAAAAATAACATAGGCATTTTAATAAGTTCCCGCAGACGACGTCGCGGGCATCAACTAGTATTAAAATATAACTAGCTGTGCCCGCGAACTACGTTTCGCCAGTAATAATACAAATATCGCTATAAAAATGGAGGTTGGCGGTTTAGGGTTATAAGAATTGATCCCTCTGTTTATTAGATGCCAAATCGCATAGAAATAAAAAAAAATACCAAAAATAAATCTGCGGAGGGCCTTATCACCCTTATCACTTTAGGGTTATAAGACTCAGACCTACCAAATACTTATACACAAAAAAAAAACATGAAAATCGATCAAGTCGTTTTGGAGGAGTTCGATAACAAACGCTGTGACACAAGATTTTTATATATATATGAAGATTTCCAATTAGACAAACACTTATTTAGTCTATGGCCCGATCCCGAGCCCTGGCAATTTACGGACAGACAAACTGAAATACCATCTGACGGGGGTTGGATTCCCGGGGAATTCCGGGAATATTTTAAAATTAGAACATGAAAATTTCCATTCACGGCTTGCCTTTGTCTTGCCTATGTTATTTCGACAAAGACCAACAAAATATTCAAGATGGAGGGCCCTTCAATTAAATGAAAATGTTGAAGGATTTACTTAATACGCAATAAGATGTTCAGCCAGTTTTGGATTTGTTTTTGTGTTCAATACTCATTTTAGGTTACATATACAATGAAACTAAATGATGAATTGTGGGTAAGTATGTGAAAATCTTATAAACGAGCAGAAATGAACAAAATATTATTTTTGTTTCTGTACTTATATTTTTTGGGGAAAGTACATTTTTATTGCCATTGCAATATAAAATAACTTTAGAAATGATATCTCATTGGGGAAAACTATTCCGTGTAGGTATATTGTGTAGCATTAATAAGTTTCTTGCACCCTGTTCCGTGTTTTAGGTCGAATTATATGACTTTGTAAGTATGTCCCATAAATAATATATTGTATCGATTTAAGTCGCTATACATTCCCGTTTTCGAGCAATTTCAATTTACTGTACAGCCACAAGTATAAAACACTAATAAGAGTTCTAAAATTCATATAACAATTGCCACACTATGTCCGTATTTTTTGTAGGTTCATGGTAACAATGATAATGTTGAACATTTTATCTAAACACTCTTAAAAAGGCAGAAACATTACTAATATATTTCACTCGATAGAAAAATTCAAAAGATAACTCTATTCAGTATTTTAAAACAGCTATGCATCAGAAAATACAATTATCAACCTCATCATCTCAGCTGCACGGCAGCCACTGCTGGGCATAGGCCTCCCCTATGGATCTCCACAACGATCGGTCCTGTGCTGCCCGCATCCAGCGGGCAATACAATTATAAATGACATAAAAGTTTTGCCAATAGACGTGCAAATTTATTGCCTAGAAAATTGCAAAAATACATTACTGACTGATACAAAATTCGATTATCATCATCACAGGTCATATACGTCCCCACAGAGGGGCGCGAGCCTACCCTAACTAGTTATGTTAGGGCGATTAGGCCTTAGTCAAACCACGCTGGCCCAGTGCGGATTGGTTGACTTCACATACACCTTTGAATTACTTCGCAGGTGAATGCAGGTTTACTCGCGATGTTTTCCTTCGCCGTAGGAGCGTCAGATAAATGTACATATGAAATTCGTGAAACGAAAAACACATTGGTACATGGCAGGATCGATCGGGGGCCTCCCGATTCTACTCGGGGCACAGTCCAGTGCCGAGGCCACAGCGCCACCGACGCTCCTCAATTCGAGAAAATTCGATAAAAAACGTATAAAGTTAACCACGCTGACCCATCAGTGCGGATTGATCGACCTCACATACACCTCTGAATTTCTTCGCAGATGTATGCAGGTTGCCTGACGATGTTTTCCTCATCCGTGGGAGCGTCGGATAAATATAAATATACATAAAAAATTGGACAAACGAAAAACACATCGGTACATGTCAGTATCGAACCCCGAACCTCCCGATTAGAAGGCCAGTGCTGAGTTCATAGCGCAACCGACGCTCACATCACTGTCCATTCGCACCGTTTAAATCCTGGGATATGAGAAGGCTCGCTAACGATGTTTGATATCAAATCCTTTTTAGATAGATAGATAGATAGATAGACATTTATTGCAATTCTCCATCACACACATGCGTTACAATCACAATTTAAATAAAATATAACAATAAATAGAGATACCTACATATACCGTGGCAGTATGTGTGTGCTGTAGAAGTGCCAAAGGCCATGGCTCAGTAATCGCTATCGTACACATCAAAAATGTGTACAAAGCACTGATATTCTGCCATAACCTAAGGGTGGCAGGCAGTCAAAAAAAATAAAAATAAAATGGGAGTAAACAAAAAAAATCGAGCTTTATATATTATAGCTTATTACCTAGAGGTGCTGTTAGGAATTTGGGCTATGTTTGTGTGTGTGTGTGTGTGTGTGGTAGCACTCGTGTACACTCCAACCATGTACCCACCAGACTGCGAGCGAAACAACAAAATCACCAATCTAGATTACAAAGTCCGCCACCAAGTAACCCCTTGGTATACCCTCAACTTGTTTATTTAAAAGAAAATAAAAACAAAATAAGCGGGAATTTGTTTTGTCCATTTGTATAGTTTTGTTTATACTTCCGTATAGCAGAGATTTGTATTAACTGTTAATTATATTTGTATAACATTGTGTTAATAATTAACACAATGAGTTCATCTGATTCAGGTATGGAGTTAACGCCTGATATTATAAGAGAAAGCGAGCTAAAGCAGAAGTTGTTGATTTATGTAAAATAAAATTAACACGTTTTTTCTTTAGTTAATTCATTGTTTTATTTTTACTTTCCTTGTATTCTTAATGAAAAGCACAGTGTTTACCTCGGGTTAAAGACTTATTTAGTCCTTCGAACTATTGGTGCCCTCGCTACGCTCGGGCGCCAAACACCGTCAAGGAACTAAATGAGTTACTTTCACCCTTGAGGTAAAAATGTACTATTGCACTCCTTATATCCAATTTAATCCATGATCCACGATTTTTTGCAACGTGGATTTATAAATAGTAGTAACCTGATGTATCTGACACTCAATATCACTCAATTCCCGGTTCTGGTGTTTTTCCAAAAATCTATTGGAAAGCCACTGAATTGAGCCATGTGGTTTGGAGATCCCTAGGACGTACGAGATATGCAGCGATAAGGTGGTTACAGGCCTCTCGGCTGCAATGATGATTTGAAGATTTATGACACGACAAATATTTGTATTCATCAAACAAGTAGGTATTTTTACCGATCGGGACTCGGGGACCGTCAGGTGTAGTGAAAATCCCCTCGTAACTAGTAGTTTGTAATCCGATAAATAGACTAACAATCAGACTACTGACATTTCTAGTTCGTTGCATCATATCAAGAAAACTACTGACGAAAAATTTGTCGTAACGTTCTGTGTACCACGATCATATTTTACCGTTCTGTAACTGAATGAATAAATTACATTTATATGGAAGGATATTATCTATAATACAAAGCCACAATTAGTTGGAAGCTGGGAAGCATACCAATTAATCTCAAGCAGTTAATACCGAGGCAATAATTGGCGCGCTTCATCCCGTCCAAGACGTCGGGATTGAATTATTGCGAAACGAGGCGCCTGATAGAAAAACGGGACAGCCGGCGATTAGAAGGCTGAAAGTTACGTGCCTACTTCCGTTGAAGGTTTTGTTGTGTCTACTTTTTTATTATCTATATACAGGATGTAATGCAACCGCTTACGAAAAAAATAGAACCGACTTCAAAAACACTGAAAACTTAAAAATAATCTTCTTCTATATTGAAGTCGGCGCCAAACGATGATCTCCTAGAAAGTGTTAAAATTTGTCACCGACTTCAATATAGAAGAAGATTATTTTTAAGTTTTCAGTGTTTTTGAAGTCGGTTCTATTTTTTGTAAAAAAAAATATTTTTAACTTTTTAGTGAATGAAATCTTTTTAGTGAAAGAAACCCTAATTTAATACCAGCTAACCTTCGGTGAGCTAGTATTAAATTAGTATTTTCCTCGATTTTCTATGGGATCCCATCATCCGATCCTGACTTTGGTGACCATGGGACCACCCTTGCAGTATACTCTATCAAATACAAAAAGAATTTTGGAAATCGGTTTAAAAATGACGGAGTTATGAGGTAACAAACATAAAAAAAAACAACCGAATTGATAACCTCCTCCTTTTTTGAAGTCGGTTAAAAAGAGAACACAATTTTACTTGTGAAACTGAACAACCACCAATCCCAAGGAACATAATTATATGTTCAAAGACACAAAAAAAATTGACTTTCCATAGATAACAATTTCCTTAGTTAAAATATCATTTTGTATAGTGTCGTTGAGAATGTTTCCCTAAAAACCACAAAACGCGAGATTTCAGCCAACACGCTATTTAAAGAGACGAGGGTTTGAAATAAAATAAAATACTATAAAATTCGTCTAGAGGAGGAGATAAAGGTGATTATAGATGTATAAAAAAATGACTATAATAACAAATATCATACAATGATGAGTAGTTTTACCGTCATTGCAGTAACTTCACCTTTTGGCGCTGGAATAAATGCAGTTTTGATTTATTTTTAAATGTAAGGACGTCTATGTGATTCTAATTCTTACCCTTTAGCGTAGTCTCGGTCATAAATAATGTTTATAAATCTATACTAATATTATAAAGAGGAAATATTTAATTGTTTGTTTTGAATAGGTTTCAAAATTACTGAACCGATTTTGAAGGGAAGGACATAGGGTAATTTTCCTACAGGAAAAATCTGACGGAAAAAGTTTTCCTAGGGGAAAATTCAGTTATAATGCAAACAAAGTTGCATACGGTCAGCTATATCATATATAAATAAAACAATGAAAAAGGAATGTGTATTTTTGTATTTTTCTGAGAGATATAAACGACGTAAATACTTGAAATAATAAACTCCCATTAGTTACATTACATTAAATATAATCTCCTAAATAATGTAACTACTAGGACTAAAACAGTCCATCTAGTTACATCAGTGTAACTAAGAATGTAACTACTGGGAACAGAGCAAAAAGTCTCACTCAAGATAGTTTTTCTAGCCTCCCAATATGCTAGTTTAGTGCAGGTGGGGAAATAAAGCCAGAAGAAGCAGAGCTTGTATCGCTGTGTTTGATAAGTAAAGCCGCGTTAACACAATCGGACATTGTCGTCCGAGTGCGCTCGGATAAGGGGCTGACATAACACGAGTTGCATCCAAGTTCACTAGGTCCGAGCCTACTCTGATCGTGTCAACGCAGCTTAAGACAGGCAGTGAAATTACTGGGTACTGTGACTTGACATTTATGTCACGAGTTGGCAACGTACAGTAAAGGAATTTAATTTGCGACCACCTTAGGTTGAATATCGTAAAGCAATATGACACCATAAGAGCTAGGAATGTTGCTATGACGACTTTGCATACATTGTTTACTTCTAATTAGGCATCATTTGACATTTTTTTTTTAAATTTTCGACCTTAATGCATTGTTAGTGTTTAGCAATATGGCAATGAAATGGTTCGGGAATTAAGTTCTTTGACCGCACATCGGGTCCTTGTGGTCTTTATAAAGGTTGTATATTCGCAAATCAGGTGAGAAGTCTGCTTGTTTCTGGACTAACTATGTTGTATAATAAAAATTATTTGGAACAATTTACACACCTCACCTTCAGAATATACATTTTACTACACTAATATAATTGTAAAAAAGTACAAACTTGTACTCATCATCATCATCACAGCTCATATACGTCCCCACCGAGGGGCTCGAGCCTACCCATGTTAGGGTGATTAGGCCTTAGTCAACCACGCTGGCCCAGTGCGGATTGGTCGACTTCACATACACCATTGAATTTCTTCGCAGATGTATGCAGGTTTCCTCACGATGTTTTCCTTCACCGTAGGAGCGTCAGACAAATGTACATATGAAATTCGAAAACGAAAAACACATTGGTACATGGCGGTCTCGAACCCGGACCTCCCGATTGGAAGGCAAGTGCCGAGTCCACAGCGCCACCGACGCTCATAACTTTGTAATAAACTTGTACTAACAAATAAATATTCATACGCTTTATAACGTAAATTAGGTACTTGGACAATACATTGCTTATAGCTGTGCCAACACGAGGAACATTTTTGAGTAGACGGGGCTTAGAGCTGTTCAGTTCGGCAGCAAAGAGATATGTATGATGCCGACATTGAATTCTCTCTAACACCTTTTGGCCCTTTTATAAACGTCAAGCTCGTCACAGTATGTAAGGCAATTTATCGATATGAACTGTCGATAAAAACCGGCCGCAAATGAAGTGAGTCAGTAGCAAAATAATATATGATACACTAGCTGTGCCCGCGACTCCGTCCGCGTGGAATAGTAACATTTGTTGGAGTTAATAAAAAGTAGCCTATGTTATACCTCATATAATTAGCTATCTATTAGTGAAAGTCCCGTCAAAATCAATCGGTCCAGCCGTTCCGGAGATTAGCGGGAACAAACAGACAGACAGACAGACAATTTTTTTAAAAATTGTGTTTTTGTTATTGCTGCCCGATATATATTCATACACATCTAGTAAAAACTTGTTATTTTGACATTACACACAGACACTTCAATTTTATTTATTTGTATAGAGTATAGATGATGCGCCAAAAATATATTAAATGGTTTTGCAATTTCTGACACACAAGTTTCAGAAAAAGAAAAATGGAGGTATGAGGCTAATTTTCCCCAGTTTAGGAAAGAAGTTAGTTTAGTGAGAAGCGCCAGATTCATTTGTTGATCATCACGGTGCAGCCACGAGACCTTATTGGCTTAGAATTCGTAAGGTGGTACTGGTAACTGGTGGTAATGCAGCGGTTTTTGCATTACATTATTCCGGTTTGAAGGGTAAGACAGGCGGTAAAATTACTGGGTAGGTTCTGTGATTTGATTACTGTAGTACCTATTATATTATCTATATTATGTATATGCTTATGTCAAAGTTAGCAACGTACATTAGAATACTACATGTCATTGCTGTAAGATTTGCAAATAAATAGGTAATCTAACTACTACTAATACTATTGACGAACTGTAGTCACTTACCATCAGGTTGGTAGCCAAATTTTTTATTTAAAAAAGGAACGTTGTCGTAATTGAATATAACAAATATCGATATAATCGACAAAGCGTTGGTGAACGACACTATTGCGTCGACTTACCTAAGGTATGTGGCAAAAATGGTACTTTGATAGACGGAATAAAGCTTATGATGGGCGTATTATCCTGAACGTAGTTCGCTGGTGTTCGGCCGAGATCAAGCGAGGTGACAAGCGCACCTCGCAGCTTTGAAGTTACTTGTGAGCTGAAATATAATGTAGCCAAATCGTTCTGTGACTGCGGAATGTTCTTAAAGGCTCTACGTAGAGCGGTGCTTAATAATTTTATAGATTCACGTGTATATATGGCTGTTGTACATGTATAAGCTATATATGTATTCTGATGCAATTGCCATAATATGTGATTGCTAAAATCTGCTTACCCCTAATACGACTCTCGCATGAGAAGATACACTCAGGGACAAATTTAGAGGAAAGATAAAAATTCACTTCCAGTTTTGATAGCGCTGTGTATTTCAGCATACAAAACGCTATTTAGTTTTACCAGCTTTCTAGCCATCGGATTCGCTACCTATAAAAAAACATTCACCGCGGTACGATTGTGATAAAAAAAGACCACCATTAAAAGTTACCGTTCTTCTCCCGGTCACAACGAACAAAAGACGCAATCCCGGTACCATCCAAAAAGCTTGCCCGTTCCCTCATCAGACTAAGGAGAGACAAAATCCGAAAAGTTATAGCTACTATAACCGGACATTGTCTTCTAAACAAACACCTATTCACAATAGGGGTGACAGACAGCCCTCTATGCAGAGGATGCATGGAAGCAGAGGAAACGCCACAGCACGTCCTTATGGAATGCACAAGTGTGGCCGATCAACGGGCGAGACTTCTCCATTCCCCAGCATCCATGCCAGAAGCATGTAGTAGCCCACAGAGGCTGCTGGCATTCTGGGAGGAACTGGGATGGATGGAGTAGGATGGAGGCTGACGTAACGTTAGGACGCACAATGGCCCAATCATGAGGCTAAGTGCGAAAGAGCCCAGCTAAACTAAACTAAACTAAACTCCCGGTCACAAATAGGAAAATTTTGTCATTATCCGTCATGGCCTTGTCATGAATCCTGGATAACAATCAAACAAACGCATTAAAGGTCAATCACACATCGATATGATGTTGTAAAAGTAGCTTGAATCTATGTAAAAAGTGTAAATTTGCCCCTGAGTGTAGTTATTTTCAAAAAAAAGCAAGAAACGAAAATTATTTTCTTTTCCTTATGTGTATCCGGCGTCCATGCTGCCCAGCTATGGAACAGACTGCCAGTTAATGTACAAGAGAGTTTTTTTTTCATCCTTGATACTTATTTATTTTAATTTCAGTAATGAACAGTTGAAATATTTCAACATTCAAATGAGCATATCTTACCGACACTTCATACATATTTTATTAGTATGTATGTACGACCGAATGGTATTATTATTATTAGATATTTTGCAAATTTTTTTTTCTAGCGAAAATTACGAGTCACTAACAATAAAAAAAATTAGACGAAATCAGGTTTTCATTCATTCGTATTATATTATCTATACTTATGTCAAAGTTGGCAGCGTACACTAAGATACTACATGTCGTTGCTGTAAGATTTGCAAATAAATAATCTAAGTATTATTAATTACTTATTTATTACTCTATTAAATTCAATATCGCTTTCGATAGCCAAACCAAAGTACATACATACCATATTAATTTAAGATATTTAAAACATAGAACTTCTTTGTCACCTTCTAGCGTTTTTTTTTATTGCAGAAAGTTAGCAAACAAGCAAACTGCCCACCTGATGGTAAGTGGTAACAGTCACCTATAATACATGTTGCTCTTGTGAGATTCGCAGCAAAACTGCAACTGCACCACAAGAACCACAGTGTACGTTGCCAACTTGTGACACAAGATGTAAAGTCACAGTACCCAGTAATTTCACTGCCATATCTTACCCTTCAAACCGGAACACAGCAATGCAAGCACTGCTGCTTTACGGCAGAAATAGGTAAGACGGAGGTACCTAAGCAGACGACCCTGGTACAGAGTCTCCCTCCAGTAAAGCTATATGAAAAGATTACTGGAAATGTTAATAAATATACCTACTAACCAGATTTTTTATATATTTTAATAATGTTGATCGGCGGATCCGGGTCTTTTCGCGGAATTTAGGTAATTAAAGAAAAAAAATATTGTTTTTTAAAAACTAAAATATTCGGTTTATTTAGTTTTGAATTTTGGCTGTTTCGCCCTTTTTTGTTGGCTGTATGAAGAGTTTAGCTATGCCCGGGCAGCGCGCGAAAAAAAAGGCGCGCGGCATTTTCCCGCTTTTGAATTTTTTTGCCTTTTTGTTGTAATTGATAATTGATTATCTACAAATATGTCGAGTCCAAGTGAAGAAGAATCCATATTATTAACTCCGCCGGAAATAATTATGGAGGCGCAAAGCGTGAGTAATAGTTTGTTGCCGCCAAAGTCAAAGGATAAATACTAGGCGGCATACGATACTTTCATGCAGTGGAAGATTGATAAAAAAGCGCAGTTATTTTCAGAAAAATATTAATACCACAAGATCTTTTATTTTCCTCACAAGTGTGTTGAAAAACGTCGTATGATACACGCGCGCATTGGTCATTACGTACTCTGCTTTCTTGTCGCGTTCGCCTGCGGCTCGCGCACAATATCGCCTCGTACGCAATAACCGACATAGCGCGCTCGTATCATAATGTACTTACTATTATTTAACAGTTTACTTTGATCTTCGTCTCACCTGGGGCCTAATTCTGCTAATCTTATCGCTGTTATTGTGTCTTGATGGCGTTTCAGTAAAACACTATTGTCACTTAATACGCTTTTCTTGGTGAAATTTGTTCGTATTACAATTCTTGATAAGTCAATAGTAGACAAAATGTTTTAGTTTTGTATTGTTAATTAATAAACAATGATCTGATGATGGAAGAAGAAAGCCGCTGGATGCAGGAGGCGCAGCACAGATTGGTTTGGAGGTCCCTGGGCGTCTCTTGACTGAAATAATAATGAGGTTTTTTTTAATTGTAGGTACTTGTTTTTCAACTCCTTTCTAATAGAACTAAGCTGCTACCTACCAAAATTCCTACAAATATTTCGCCCGTTAGTGCACAATGAAAGGTCAGTCACATTGGCATTGACTTCAAACCACGAATAATAATCAGGTTAGATTTGAATAACGTCGATCAACAAAGGGACTCATGGCATTTCCACTCTAATTCATGATATTCTTACTAAGAATTCTGATACTAATAACATTATTATTATAACAAAACAACTGCTTAACGTGCTACTTTCTCGTTTTGGAACAATTTCGATTTACTGTACCGCCACAAATAAAAAACATAGAGTTCTAAAATTAATAATTTTATGATACTAGCTCTTGCCCGCAACTTCGTCCGCGTAGAAATCCTTTTTATTGAATCCCTTTACAAATTTCCCCCAGTTCTATTCTTTCAAGTGATTCAGGTCTATGAATGTTTGTCTTGGGTCAAATTTTAATACTTATGTATTCAATATAACAAAAATATCGAAATAAAAATATTTCTACAAAAAATTAAAACAAGACACGAAAAAGTCAAAAATAATATAAGAATAATGTCGTATCCGATATTCGGTCACGGCGGCCAATCTCCACAGAGACTAGCCATCTGCGCAGGAGATATTATAGTGCACAAGTGACTGCGCAAACGCAAGTGCACTCTCTGTTCCTTCACTCACCTAGTCCGATGGGACGGTTAACCGACACGACCGGGGCGAGATCAGGCGCAGGACCCACTGTTTAACGTGCCTTCCGAAGCACGGAGGAGCTTGAGATGTTTGTTATTTTGGTCACCCATCCTAGGACTGACCACAGCGAACGTTGCTTAACCTTAGCAATCGTTCGCTGAGCGCAAGCGCCAATGCGCCACCAAGCTTATAGTTCAATTTTGGCACAAACTTCAATAAGTATAGGTATTATTTTTGACTATTAATCTTGTTTTTGAAATCGGATTTGTTCGTGTATATATTGTGTTGTAGCCCGTAAGAAATTGCGCAAATTAAAGTGTTTCTATGTATCTATCTATCGGACTTCATAATAATAACTTTTTTAGTATTCTTTAAAATACGTATTTTCTTTTAGCTGAATTTATAAGAAAAAGAAATAGGACATGAAAATTACAAAACTATTTAGTGGCGTGGTAACCTGACAATCATCATATTGCGATGTATATTCCAAGAAACGATATAAATATTTTAAAATGGGCGGAATAGAATTTGCCTGTCAACATCAGGAGTGTAGGTACGAGTTTATCTTATTAAAGAGAGAATATTTCACCGTTTAAAACTCTATCAAAAGTTTCTACTCATAAAGACCAAGATTACTCTAATGGAGACACTAATCTTGTCCAAGTTAATATTGACTACGCTGACATACTTATTACTTGAATGCTAGGAGGGCCTACCAAATAAACTGGAACGTATTCAGAACTTGGGTATTTGCTTCTAAAAAGGATTCTATAAAATCTTGTACAAAACTTGTGCTTGCAAATTGCAATCGTGTAAATTTTTGTATGTTTGTATTGAATAGGCTCCAAAACTACTGGACCGATTTGAAAAATTCTTTCACCATTAGAATACTACATTATTCCTGAGTAACATAGGTAACAAAATAATTTTTTCTAAGGGAAAATATAAAATACTCTCGGGAAAACAAAAATAACGCAAACGAAACATATATATGTGCAACAAGTGTTAATGCGGGCGAAGTCGCGAGCGGAAAGCTAGTCTGTTATGTTTTTGCAATTATGTCTCTTTTTGCGATATGGAATTCTGTATGTATGGATGTGGTCATCTACCTACTGCTGCAAAAAAAATATTTGGCTCGGCAAATTCAAATACTGTTTCAGTTGACTGATCGCGCTGACATAATAGGTACAACTTCGATTTATTACACGTCAAAAACCGCTTTGCGCGCGCGCAGCACAACTGAATGTTAATGATGACACGAGGTCAGTGGATACTATCGAACTCTCGTTCAAAATACCTCATTTACAAACAATATGGCTCTGTGTACGATGGCCAAGGGATACTTCAATGTAACCTAATATTTCTGATAGTATTGTAAGTATTGCTTGTAAGAACTTTTCAAAACATATTAACATACTTACATACAGTGGCGGAGCTAGACCACATGTGGACGTCGGCGACATCAAGTTCGTTAGGCCTATTTTATTTTACTTCGCCCTCGGCCCTTTGGCCCTTTAAATACCTACTTAATTGTTACGAATTTTGCGCATACAAAACATACTCGAAGGCATTGATCGAAAGGCAATAAATTTCTATGTTATTGATAAAAAACATTAGCGCAGGTTTAAAACTAGGTACCTATTCACTTTCCTCTTTTGGTTTCTATGGAGAAATAGATTACCTACATGTTAGTACTTTACTTACCTTAGGTAGATACCTATTTCTTGGTTAATATTACGAGTATTTACTACTTAAACTTTTTGCGAGGCCCCCTCAGGCGCGAGGCCGTCGGCGGTGGCCGACGTCGCCGACGCCTAGCGCCGCCACTGCTTACATACATAGAACAAAATCAAAAGGAATAATATTTGTTCGAGTGTGTATATAACGTAGGGGCTTCTGCATCTGAACATTATAGTATAACCGCCATCTGACTGTTCCACAATACGGAGTGCACCTAATTTGGTGCGCAGATCTTGTCGGCTCTCGCATAGTTTTTAAAAGATCAAGAGAATCGAGAATATGGCTTTTTCATGTAAAATTTGTTTGATGGATATCTGATTATAGCAGAAAACTATGACAACATTTTAGGTTTAGAATCTTCTTTAATAATTAACTAAACAGAAAATGGAAAACATAGGAAAATGCTAAGAGTGGTCGTTTGTTATTTTGGAAAAAAAACAGAACAATTTATGACATTATCCTAGAAGGAAACAGGGAACTACGTGCGTATGCGTTCTTTGTTATTGATGCGGGAATGGAAAGCAAATAATAGGAGAGATACTTAACCCCAGCGGTAAAATAGCAGCTCCTATTTATAATCACAGATACATTATTCCTGGAAACTAGTGTTTCAAGGCAGGGTGCACCTGGTCCTGGGCAACACAGGGCCAAATTCCAACCATTAAGCTAGATGAGCTAAATACGCAATAGTTGAGGATTCCAAGTTGCTGTTGATGTCATACTTTGTAGCGGTGATCATTGTCTTGTAGATGGTTACAGGAATACACGTATCTGCGAAGTGCGAGGATCTCACTTCTCAATACGTCTCTGGTTCAAACCACGTGCCGCATAATTGAAGAAAGTGCATATAATTATTCTTATCTTTCTTAATTCATATAATGTTAAGGGATCGTGACATATTAGTCTGAGTATGTGTCACCGCTCGTTAATTTTCCGTGAATGTCGATGGAGCCGACTTAGCGAATTTCCAAATCTTTTGTTACCCAAAAATATCTTCATGTACGTACCTAAAATGATCAGTGTGTAAATTGAATTATATCGGTGACTTGTTTCGAAAATACTTTCACGGCTTCCAAGCAGAGGTCATGCTTGGCATGCTTGACACTTTCTACAGACCATGACAACGTATTTGCACATTTTTGATAACTGATTTACATTTATGTTTTAGTACCTAGTTAGTTTCGTTGGTTCTCAAGGCCACCTCTGGTAGCAGATGTTGGGAGTAATGTGACAGTTGTACTCCCCAAGATACTGTGACACCTTTCACGTATTTGGTATTTGGACGACAGTAAAAGGCAGAGTAAATATACAATATATCATATGTTTAACAAGTGTTAATAGCATTGTTGTGTTCCGATAATTAGAAGCAAAATAACCAGTTCCTCAGATGTCGAGGAGTCCAGGTGAAGCTCGCTTTCACCTTCGGCCTTATCATCACTTACCATCAGGTGAGACAAAGGCCAAGAGCTTCCCTGTCGTACGTAAAAAAACCGGCCAAGTGCGTGTCGGGCCACGCGCAGTGTAGAGTTCCGTAGTTGCAAATGCCAACTTTGAGTTCACACTAACACCTCACAACACGTTGCTATTAAATTAGGCATTATTATTATTAAAGCTACAATGATTTTATATTTCCTTAGCTTTACGTGGTTTGTAAAATATTCAGTACTAATTTTCAATGAAATTTTACTTTTCCGATTACATTTATAAGTTGGTCGTCTATAATTTTTTAGTTTGTACTTAGTACTTAATTCTGATATTATCCTTTAAACTTTAGATATTTTCCTTTAAACTTCGTTAATATACTATTGTTGTAATTTTTTTCACGTGTCCATATACATATAACCGTTTAGCAGATAGAGGGGGGAGACACTTACCTCTAACAAAAATTTGCAAATATTTCAGAAACGGATCCCTGAATCGAAAAATAGTGTTCTGAACCTTACATTATTTTATAAAGGTATTTATAAAACAATACCCCACAAGGTGGGTTAGTCGAGAAAAAAAAATTACGCCCACTTTAGTTATATGGGAGCTAACCTAAAAAAATTTTTTTTGCAATATTTTTTCTACCACTTTTTTGGCATGATTAATATACATACCCATACCAAATTACAGCTTTCTAGTACTAATAGTCTCTGAGTAAAACCGCGGACAGACAGACAGAACGATATGGCGAAACTATTTAAAGGGTTCCTTGTTTACTACGGAACCCGAAAAATTTACTGATCAATAAAGATTATTTGTTATATAGGGTTTTAATCAAACCCAGAGAAATTAATTACCTAAAAATTATTAAATAGAAAGAGCTTCGTGTATAAGTACTCTACTTACTGACAATTAAATTTCCTCATCTGTAAATCCTATTTTTCACAAAAATCCAATATGATTTGATACTTCGAATCTGTGTGTAATAGCATCATGTTATTTCTGGTATATTTATGATTGTTTATTATTGCTTGTAAGTTGTAAGTTTATTGTTATTTAATAAAAGTCAACAACCCAAAAGAAGTCAAATCACATTTTAATAATGTAGGTACTCCTATGAATTATTCAGATAATTTTTTGTACGTAGCATTTGTTTTTCATTCCTCATGCTCGGAAAGGAGCGTTTCCTTGATCTGAGTATTGGGAGGAAAACGCTAGTTCCCACCAGCGGGCGGGAAATTCTCATACTATTTACTTCCCTCCTTAGGGCGGAAAGTAAAATTTTAAAAATAGAACTGAATTAGGTTACGTACATACAATCTTTGGTACAATGATAATAAAAGTATTTGGCTGAATGGCCAGTAACAGGTAACGCGATGTGTTCCAAATTTAAAAATACCTGTGAAAAAGATAATTTTGGCGGGAGGGGAATCTGTTATGCTGTACCGAAATCTTGATTGTGTGATTTAGGTATTTAAGAAAAACAATGAATTCAAGCGATTCTGAAATTTCGGCTCCAGATTCAGTCACGAACGAAGCAAATACAATACTCGAAAATTTTTTGCCAAAAATTTCAAAGGAAAGATATTTAAATACATATTCCGACTTTATGAAGTGGCGAGATGCAAGGAATATAAAATCATTTTCTGAAAATGTATTTCTTATATACTTTAATGAACTATCTCATAAAGTGCAGGCGTCTACGCTATGGAGCAGATATTCAATGCTTAAAAGTACACTAAGTGTAAAACACGATGTCGATATGTCATGTTAGGAGTATTTTTATTAATAAATTTTATTAGAAAAGCTATTTTTTATTTTCCTTGCATTCGAAATGAAAAGTAGAGTGCTACACACAGGTAAAAGGAATCAAACCCTACTCGGACTATAGCCGCCCTCGCTGCGCTCGGGCGTCTAACAACCTCGTAGGGATTGATTCCTTTCCACCCTTATAAAGCAATCTACTATTCCCTTAGATTAAAGTGTTTTCAAATAATACATTATATTTGGGCACTAGCAGCACGTAACTGTTACTCCAATAATTATATATTATATCGTTATACAGGCGGTTTTGATTGGACTCTTCTATAAAAAACCCACTTCAAAAACATCACATCGTTATATTGTAGTTGGTGCCAAATTTTAACTAACTACATTAGTTAGTTCATACATTTTTTGAGACTTCAGTAGATCAGCGCTTGGCACCGACTTCAATATTTAAAATGTGAGGTCGAATGTATTCATTACTCATTTTTCACTTTTTACGCATGTATCGAATTCGTTATAAAGATTGAAAAACTCGTAAAAATATTTTACAAAAAAATTTAAAACCGACTTTAGGAACACTATAAAGAAAAAAAAATGAATACATACAACATCAACTCTGACAGCATACGTAAGGAGACAATTTGATATTTGTATTTAAATAAGCGAACAATACTTGTCTGTCATCAAAATTATAAGAGTGTGACTGTAAGTGTAAAGTATTAAATTCTTGATTATCACACTGGTGTGACTGTGAGGAAAAAAATCTTTGGTGTGATAAAATGGCATGACAGAGAGTAATCCCCCCAATTTTTATTTTTGACATCCATTCCAAGCGTTGATCTGTTGAAAAGTATTAAAATATGTAAGAACTAACTAGTGTTAATTAGTTAAAAATTTAGTGTAAAATCGAATCGATTAGAAATTAAAAAAAGTATTCTGCAATAAAATGAGAACTTTCAACAAATTAGCAAAAAAAATGTAGGTAATTTGAGTAAACAATTTGACTGTAGGGTATACTTCCCGATTGGTCCTATTGTCACCAAAGTCGGGATCTAGTGGTGGGATCACAAGAAAATCGAGGGAAACCCTAAAAATTTTATAGGCACGTCCAACGTTTTTTAAGTTTTTTTCTGAAGCTATTGACAAGTATTTGCGTTTGTTGCGTCAGATGGAAAGTTATTTTAACACAATAGGCACGTTTTGACCCTCAGTTGTGGTGTTTCAAGTTACTTCAATGACCTGGTATTGAGTTCACTAAAAATATTAAAATAAAAAAATATTTAACAAAATATAAAAACCGACTTCAAAATAATAAAAAAGTCAAAAATAATATAAGAACACACGCGTTAAATTTTTTATTTTGAAGTCTGTGCCAAAATTTAACTCATGATCATCGATCATCCACATCGCGTTCTGAAGTCGGTTTTTATTTTTTGTTAAATATTTTTATATATACAGATGTACTTATACTTACTAATATAAATGTAAAAGTAAAAGTAGCTCTGCTTGTCAGTCCTTCTATTAAGTACGTTTTCAAACCAAAGCCGCTTAAACAATTTTAATGAAATTTGGTAAGTATAAAGTTAACTGAACCCCTGAGGAACATAACATAGGCTACTTTTTAATAAACTGAATATTTTATATCTAAATTCCACGCAAACGAAATCGCGGGCAATAGCTAATCTTTTAATGTTTATATTATTCCTAAAGGAGAGGAATAAATGTTATGCTTACGTATCGCTAAGGCCACGCGTGATGGAGGAAACATTGTCGGACTTAATACTCCACTTTGCTTGGGCATATCGCTAAGCTTCGTTACTTTGTTCCAGAGAGTTCCAGTTTCCACACTAAGTTTCGCTATGACGCAAAACGGATTCACTTCCGTTATTTGTAGTGATACTACTAATTCTAATAGTACTACTAATAGTAGTGATAATACTATAAATTGTGATTTTATTTTTTATACATACATTGATCAACATACCTTTTAGTCTAACCTCAGTTTTAACTCTAGTTTTTGTGTTATAAATATACCTACAATATTATTTATTTTTTCACGTATGCTGCATGTATAGTCTGTTCATTAAATGTGTTTGTACATGACATTTTTTATTTACCTACATGTAAATTTTTTTGAAATCGTATACTGGTGAAGCTCTTGTCTGTGCTACTCGTGCTGTCCGTGTTTAGTTAGTACGTTTTCAGAACAATAACTAATGCAGTTAGAGAGTTAAAGCAGTTGCTTTAGTTATTCTTCTGAGGTGACTTTACTGTGACGTAAATATTTCAGATATTCTATATACTAAGTGGTGTTAAGTATAGTTTTTGAAAGACCTTATTATCTTCTCATGTAAACACATTTAATCGACAGACTATACAATTATAATTATTTTATAAGTAAAAGTAAATAATCAAAAATGCAAGAATATTTACATGAAGAATATTTCTTCCATTTTGATTATAATGATTTAAGCTTAAATAATGTATATTTAGAAAATAAATTTTCCGGCAATAATGATGTTTTTCGCAAGTACGAGCATATCACTTCCTATCTCAATCATCATCATCATCACAGCTCATATACGTCCGCTTGCTTGCTTTATACCGAGGGGCACGAGCCTACCCTAACTAGTAGTTAGTGCGATTAGGTCTTAGTCAAACCACGCTAGCCCAGTGCGGATTGGTTGACTTCACATACACCTTTGATTACTTCGCAGGTGTATGCAGGTTTCCTCACTAAGTTTTCCTTCACCTTATGAGCGTCAGATAAATGTACATATGAAATTCGTGAAACGAAAAACACATTAGCACATGGCAGGATTGATCGCGGGCCTCCCGATTCTACTCGGAGCACAGTCCAGTGCCGAGGCCACAGCGCCACCGACGCCCCATTTCAATATTTGCCTCAATTAGATCTCGACTCATTCTTTATAGTTTATAGTACATAATTATATTGAAATAACTTAGATCGACCATCAAACTGAACTTTTAAGGCTATTGTGATAAAATTTTAATTTTTAAAACCTTGCGATGAATCGAATATACGGAAAAATCCCTCGGATTTATGTCACATTCGTCGAAGATCATGTAATGTTTGTTTAATACAATAAATAAAAAATTAAAGTGGCACTCGGGGACTGCTGCGGTAAAGCTATTGCATAGCATTTTTTATTAACTTATGCAATTATAATTATTTATTTATTTTATTTATGCAGTATTTTTTTCGTTGATATTAATTCAAGTTTTTTCTTTGATATTAATTCAAGTTACACTTTTTGAGCGTGGTGACCGATAAGAAGACAATTTTTTTTCTTTTATTAAATACCTAAATGAGAAGTTAATATTGTTTAAAATATTTTTATGATCTTACAATACATGTAGGTTATTCAGGAATATTTATCATTGAAACTATAGGTTTATGGTATGAAATAAGAAACATAAGTTTGAGACTTGATATCCTCTAAATATCTGGAAAAAATAAAATTTTTCGTTACGGAATTTCTTGATTCGGTCGCCGCGCTCAAAGCCCGCGATAAAAGCTATGCAATAGCTTAATAATTAATTTTCATTCAGATAGTATCGGATAGGTTACAAAACTTAACTTACTCGTACATATAAACAGAAAATCTTTTAACCGTGTCTTCCTAGGCCATGTCTATGTACTTCAAAGCCTTACATTCACACACGCACACGCACACGCACGCACCCACACGCACACACAATAAAAGCAAAACAAAAAATTAAGCCTCAACACTTCAAAATCATATTAAAACTAACAACATGCGAAGCTATAACTCGCTTATAAAGTGTTTTGTTTCTGTCACTTTATGAAAAATTACAAAGAGCGTAGAAACTATCGAAGGTTTAAAGTACCAGTAGCTTTTCGCTCGCGGCGTCGCCCGCGTTAATTTTTGTTTTCCCGTGAGAATTTTATATTTTCCCGTAGGAAAACTAATTTTGTAGTCTATTAATAGAAGACCGTTTTTCATATTTAGGAGCTCAGATAATAAATTTCGTAGAAATTGGAGCAGATTTTTAATATTTTCTATAGAAACTTTTAACCCCTATTTTGCACCCTAAGGGGGTGAATTCCAATAAACCATGAAACACGTGTCCAATGAAATGTTTTTAAGAGCATGAATCTCAAGTTTCATCAAAATCGTTGCTTATTTAATAAAATCCATACAAACTTGCAACCCCTACCACAGATTAGATAATAGTTACTACGTAACAGATACATCACTCCCATAGAAACGCTCGATTCGCTGTAATAATAATAGCCAAAATCGACTGACAAAAGTCGCTGCAAGAAGAAAAGGTCTCTATGAACGGCCGCCGAGGATCGAGATTCCCGCGTACACCGCGTGATTGCGTCATTGAGCGAAAACTTAAGGGTTGTACAAAGAACATAAACAAAATGGCCAAAGTAAAACTTTAATGTTATTATTTTATTGATATACGTAGGATTTTAATGAAATAAAGTGCGAGGAAAGCTCCTGACTCAAATGTGCTTTAATTTTATAAAATAATAATAATAATAGTACTTTATTTGCAAGAATATGGTAAAATACATGATTGGTGTTAAATTATACACATTATTCCTCATAATCTACTTCTAAATAGGCAGTGCGCAAATATTTATAAATTTAAAATAGTACATGTCAAAAAATAAGACAATAGAATATTATTTTATCGTCATTAATACATTTAAAAATTATAAAAAAATACAAATTATTATAAAATTACCAATCCCGCCAGAGTAGAATTTTTTTTTCATTGATTTTATTAATTTGTCAAATTACAAATGATTAAAAAAATACGAAATACGAATTACTATGAAAAATACATGACCGATATTTTTTTATGTTTGAACTCACGGTTATTCAGTTTTACTAAAATAAAATAAAAATTTTTGAAAAATAAAATTTTCGGAAAAATATTCGATTTAGGTATAAAAATCCCGATTGTAGTTATGAAAAGAAAATTATAAATAAAAAAAATAATTGATAAAAAACAAAACGAAATTAAAAACCAAATTAATATAATAAACAAAAAAGCAATAAAAAAAACAAAATAAAAAACAAATTTATAAAAAAAAACAAGTTACAAGATTTTATAATAATAATAAAACTCTCGCGTGCGGCGCGTCGGGTGGCGGCGGCCCTCTGCCGGTCGGCGCGCCGGCGCGCTACTTAGCGGTAGGTATTTATAACGCTGCATTGCGCGAGTGACCCTACTTCATCCTTTTAAGGTTCCGGTCTCGTAATAATCGGTGTTCTAGGAGAATTATCAGAGAAGTAAAGTTTTTTTTTAGTTATTAAAAATGCAATGAAGGTAATACATTTTACGTTAATTTAGAGGGTAGGACTTGTAGTTTCCATAACACATTTTACTATTTACTTAAATGCTATTTTTAATGTCTTTTTAAGGCTTTAAACATACCCATATTTACATTCCACGCGTTTAAGGACATATTCATGCACTCGTCGCGTAAAAAATATGACCAAAACATGAAATATATTCAGTAAACATTTATTCTCAAATCTTCAACAATGATCTTTACTGGTTAATTTTTTTCGAAATGTTTTAGTTTCCTTATTTAAGGTGGTTTAAATAGTTCAAATTTTATGAATTTCACCACTGTTAAAATATTAGGTTTTTTATAAGAAATCATCCTTAAGCGTAATCAAACTTTAACTACTTACTCGTAGAAACGAGCGATCAAAACTTATCGAGAGTTTACGCTGCGAAATCGTAGCAGAACTGAGGGAAATTTCGACGCGTAAACTCTCGATAAGTTTTGATTGTATAAAATTTACCTATAATGATTTTATAAATACAGTTTTTTCTTATTTGCTTTAATAATAGCTTGTTTCTTTCTTAAAGTGGTTAAAGTTTGATTATGCTTAAGGATGATTTCTTATAGAAAAAGTAATATTTAAACAGTGGTAAAATTCATAAAATTTGAACTATTTAAACCATCCTAAATAAGGAAACTAAAACATTTCGAAAAAGTAAACAGTAAAGATCATTGTTGATGATTTGAGAATAAATGTTTACTGAATATATTTCATGTTTTGGTCATATTTTTACGTGAAGAGTGCATAAATATGTCCTTAAACGCATGGAATGTAAATATGGGTATGTTTAAAGCCTTAAAAAGACATTAAAAATAGCATTTAAGTAAATAGTAAATTGTGTTATGGAAACTTTAAGTCCTACACTCTAAATTAACGTAAAATGTGTTTCCTTCATTGCATTTTTAATAACAAAAAAAAAATATTACTTCTGATTATTCTGCAAGAACACCGATTATTACGAGACCGGTTAAATTTTTGTAAAATCCCATCTTAGTGTGCGTTTGCATTTTGAATTAAAACAACTGTTCAAATTTCACGTTTCTACTATTAGCGGTTACGGCTGTGCATGCGTCTATAGATGGGAACTTCTCCTTTTATATTATATATATTATATACACGGTTATTTTTTTATCACCCTGGAAAATTTTAGGGACGCTTCAGGATACATCCATTATTATATAAAAAATAAAAAAAATAAAAAATCTCAAAAAATGCTGCTCTCAACTAGTGCAGCATTTTTTGGATTTATTAGAAAATTAATGTAAAATTAAGTGAGTTATTTTTTTTATTCAATTCATATTTAAATCATTCTAATACCATGTCAAGAAGCGTCCCTTAAATTTTCCAGGGTAGTAAAAAATAATTAGTGTATACCGGCGTTTCCCTAAACTATAATATTATGAAAATATTTGTAATATTTTGTATTTGTAGAATATAAATCAGCTAACAAATCAATGTTATTTTCGCGAGGAGAGGTAGGTCCTGGTAATTTGTATGACAGGATCTATAATAATTTTTTATTCCATCTACCGCATGTCGCATTACACAAAAACATGAGATCATTAATTTAACTACTTCCTAATATAAGTCGGGATAATCTCAATGTATTTGATCTTCGTCTTTAAATATGTATGGCAGTTGTTTCACCCTGGTGTAGAGCGATTTTTTGATTGTGTTTTATTATTTTTTTGTTTATTTTAAGAATTTGTTTTTATTACTTTTTGATTTGTATTATTTTGTTTTTTATTTATAGCTTTCTTTTCAATAGAAAAAGATTGAAGTTAAGACCCTAAATCGAACAATTTTCTGAAAACTTTCACTTAAATGCATACGATTCAAAAAAAGGTTCACTTGCATCGTGGTTTCATAAAACCACACAATGATTTTTCGAGCTATACTCTTTCTTCGCTGCAATCTTCGACGGTCGATTATGTAGCCCCTTTACTAAAATGAAAAGCCTTATAGGAATTTATCGGAATTCCCTCCGTCTGCCGTTTGTCGAAGGCAGCTGAAATGCGAACTTATATATTATACTCATATATTCCGAGCGTGCCGGGCCATCATCGAACCGTGAAATATAAATAAAACGAAGTGAGTCAAAAAAGTTCCTTCTCGCGGGGCGACTATAAACATATAGTATAGAGATGTGAATATAAAAAACCGGCAAAGTGCAAGTAGAACTCGAGCACCGAGGGTTCGATATAAACTCGTAGGTATAAGTTCCTAACTATTTACATACCTATTTGCGGTTTCCTGATTATGTGCTGATGTGAAGCGTCGATGGCACAGTGCGCAAAGCCGTCGCCTTCCAATCGGGAGGTAGCGGTTCGAAACCAGTCACGTACCAATGTGTTTTCAAATTTTGAATACATACATTTTTTTTTTGCAGCTAAGTTGGCAAACAAGCAAACTGCCCACCCAAACAAACGGTAAGTGGTAACAGTCACCTTCTAATACTATACTATAATCATAATCCGAATTATTGCTAAAAGTGGCCACTTTGAGCAATAATTCGGATTATGATTATTCCTATACATTTAATCTATGCCTGAATAGCTCAAAAAATTTGAAATATCTGTATTGAGTAGTTGACTGATCTATTTTTTGTAGAAACGTCTTTAATTTATCATAATTAATAAAAAACGAATGGCGGCGCTAGTAGTAGGTACTGTGCCCTCTTAAAATTACTTTATCACAAAAGTAACAGAGCAAAAGTTTCCCGAACAAAGGAGGCGTAAAAACAACACCCTATAGTATACATTTTTTAATCGTCCATTTTATAAAGTCCGCGCGGGGCCGCCGCGCCACAGACGGTGTGTGGGCACCGGCTGGCCTCCTGTTTGCTTCCCGGGAACGTGTTAAAAAGTTTTCTGCTTTACAATTCCAAGGTGAGTCTTGTTGCGCGTTTAATTAACTATTGTGCGGCGCGTATAAAGGGATTCGGATTTTTTCAAGAAATATGAATAGCCTTTGCTCTCAGGTCCCCTCTGAAAACCGGCGTTTCCTGTTGCAGTATAAGTTACAGAAGCTTTTAGATGAGATGGGACCATTTAGCCACTTCTTATCATAGTTTTTTGTCATATTTAACCCTTTGACATATTTAAGAAATATAACGTTTCCTTCTTTCTTTCTTTCTTAGAATAATTTTAAAGATTATATCATATTTGATTCCGCTTGGTCTAAACGATTTTTGGATACCAAATTTGACTCTCCCATTCTATCCTGTAGGAGTGCCGGTTTCTAAAATCCTTTCTTAGCTACTGTCTCCTAGTCATACCGTACTTCTGTAACAAATTTCACTTTCACATCTCAAGTAGTACTCAATCGTGATAAGTCTATGCACAGAACACAGAAAGAGGTTAGAAGGGCTATGTAGGCGAGGCACGCGTAGCCACAACTATGAGCAAATGCTCATAGTTGTGGCCCTGCAACGCGAACGCGTTGCTTAATCACTCACGGACAATTACAGTGTGCGGAGTGCGAGTTTTATCGAGCTTTACTTGATCGTACGCATCGAGCGCGTTAACGCGAATTTGTATGGAATTAGAGCAGCGCCATCTAGTAGCTGCTATGGAATGAGACAGCTTCATCTAGTGATTACTAGATGGCGCTGCTCTAATTCCATACAAATTTGCGTTAACGCGTTCGATGCGTACGATCGAGAAGAGCTCGATAAAACTCGCACTAGGCACACTGAGAGTGTATGGTGAAGCGCTACGTTATAAATATTAAAAAATGCCTTATGCTATAATTACCTGTAAAACAAGAAGCCAGGTGACAAGTGTAGTTAAAGAAGGAATTTCTTGCCATCAGTAAGTAGTAAACTTGTTCATAATAACTATATTCAGTCAAAATACACCAAAACTTGATCATAATGATAAGTCGCATAATATTTTTCTAAAAAATATACATTACCGGCAATGTACGCCCGCGACTTTTACTCAGAGCGCGTAATGTAGTACACTGCTTTCGGTAGTAACGCATTTGCTTAAATGAGCTCTAACGCAGTACAAGCCCTAGTGCCGTGCTTATCACAAAACGCACGCATTACATTTTATCGATAGCATTACATTATAAATATTATTTTTTAAATTTGTCAGTTAAAATGCCATGATAAGAATTATTGCTTATCGCTAATACGTCATGCTGTATAGCGAAACGAACACCAATCCTTTCAAACATATTCATATAAGTACGGCGGTATCAGATTTTCAAAATTATAAAATTAAATTCAATTTTCTCCATACAAATAGTTCGATTAGTAAAAAAATGTATGAGCAAATTCTAAACTAATTTTACGCTTTAGAATTTTTAACATCACCATAATATTTTATGACTATTTTAGTATGGGAAGGTGCCAGCTTGTTATATCCTGTACTCCGTTAGGACGCCGCTGCCGTGGTAGTGGTCAGTATAGTCTTGTTCTTATTCGTACATTGTTGGATTCGAACCCTAATCGTACAGTACGAGTAAGGTACAAGTACAACTTATTCGTGCTATTAGTACTATTAGTACCGTAGATTTCTACCACTTTTGATACAATGAATAGAACCATACTAATAGGTACGAGTATTGATTGAATCATTCGGCTTATTAATATGGAGTAAGAAACATATTTAGGAGATTGAAGTTTCAGAGCAATATAGATTTCAGACTGAATACACGTAAATTTTTTATCAAATTGGCAAAAATAATAGTTATCAAGAAAGATTCACAAATTTTGCGAAAAAGTAAAAAAGAAAACTTAAAACGCTTTCAACTGATTTTTGTATGGAGCCAGCACTTAAAAAAAATAACGTATTTATTATGGATGAGTTCAATTAAAATTCGTACCCCCTTTGCTAGACAAGGTGCTTTCTGAACTAAACTTCATATAAAAGTTTTTTATGAATAAAAAGTCAAACTCACACTTGGCCATTTTTTGATAAGTCCATTATGTGTGTCCACATTGCTGTGGGGGTGTACGGTTGTCAAAAATTTCGTTATTTTTTAGCTCCGATGCACCGTTTTCGAGATATACACATTTTTTTCCGTACAAACGGTGCATGATTGCCTTTCTAACGTCTTTCTGTGTTCTGTGAGTCTATGTATATATCCCTTCAGTATAGATTCATGGAAAGATTATTCTTCTTAAGATAAACTTTTATTGAAATATAATTTTAATAATTTTTTATATTCTGTTCCGTTTTAAACTTCACAAAGTCATTAACAAAATTAATACATTATTTCGATTTGTAGAAATTTACTCAGACCTTAACAAAACAGTTGCCTAATAAATGTTATTTACATTATTATTACAATAGACAAAACAATCCCTAACTTATAACAAAAACTAAAACTTCTAAGGAGTCGATAAAACATACAAACCGACACCCCACAAAGTCTATGTGTACATTAAAACAAGGTTAAAAGAATTAACTCGTTTCGACAGAACTCCTTGGAATTTCCCCGTAAAACGAAAAAACTTTTCCTTTTTAAATAAGTTTGAATGCGCTTACCGGCGTGGAAGCGAAGATTAGGTGGACGTTACGGCATTGTTGTTCAATGAATTGTTTCTCGCTTAGGCCCTTTACACACTGCGACTTTCGCAGCGTTGTAATCGCGATACAAAACGCTGGCCATTTAGCTGCATCTACTCTGTCAAGATGCAAATATGATAAAGTCGGGATGCAAAATACGCGTTTTTGCATCCCGACTTTATCATGTGTAGCCTAACAAACGCGCTACAGTACTGGCGAATTTGCGATACAAATGCGGTATAGTAGCTTGTACTAGTTTTTGATTAGATTTTTATATTTTGTTCGACGTCAATAAATGCTTGTAAAGATCAATATTGTATAAAGTAATTTTGAATTTGAGTTTGAGCTTGTCGCCTAGCTGCGGCGATGTAGTCGCGATGCAACTACGGTAGACAGGAAAGATACTCTGTACCAAGGTCGAATGCAATGCAAACGCGCATGTGCATCGATGCTACAGCAGCTAACGCTATACTGCATCGATGAGTGTAATACATAAATTCGAAACACGTTATCGATGTAGGTAAACGACTATATCGCGAGAGGATCGCTGTTAAAATCGCAGTGTATAAAGGGCCTCAGCAGGCGTATTTACTAACTACGGTTGGTAACTAGAACTGTCATTTTTAAAAGAAACTTTACATATCACTATTTTAGTGATTAAATGTGTTACGGCGGCGTTCATAATAGCAGTAATGGATGTGAAGTTTCTTTCAAAAATTATACTTCTACTTATCAACCGAATTCGGTAAATAAGCCCGCAAATTAGCCACACACCGATCGATTTGCGGCGAAGTGCTTTTCAGCAGCTCTTCTCGTAAGGACGCAGTCAAACATCGTCTTGTGAGGTCGCTGAAGTTCACTGAGGGTTTGGAGTAGTTCCCTGATAGGTTTTCGGCAGCAAAACGCGTAATGACTGGTCGAAAGAGACTATTGGCTGCGATGCCTATGAGCCGTACGCCGCAGTCACCGTGTATAATCAATATACCCTCGTATTTAAGTTTGTTAAGTTCACCAACAATATAGTTAAACTGTAAAACACCGAAAAATCATAGTTGACATTTTTTCGTATTAATTCACCAAATGCTTTAGCATTTTGAAGTAGAGACTAAAAAGTGAATAAGATAACGGACCAGACTTTTCAGTTTGACCTTTGGACTAGGCACTCGTATTACGGCGGTTTTCGTAATGCACGTGTAAAACTTGACAATTTGCTTGCCTTGTACATAAGTTTATAGATATTTCACAGTTCACTCAACTATATAGGTAGTGATGACGGTAACAGTAAGTACTCGCTTTCTTGTAAAACGGCATTGCGTACTTACGCAGTTTTTGCAGCCATGGGCTGATTCCGCAAATAAATCGAAACAGACCAATCATCAAAACGCGTAAATTCTCTTCCAAATTCTCATGACGTGATAATGGAGCGTTCTCATTGGTTAATGTAACGTTAAGTTTCTGGTGTAATATATGGTTGAAGATGTACGAACACGTCTAATGCTACGCGCTTAATAATTCAGCCGCTAAAGTATCGGCGCAACTTTCGGCAGGTGTGTCGCTGCCCTTAGATAGTGTGTACTTCCTGTTTGACACGCGGTTGGGCGCATAATCTATTGAGAAATGTACTATAATATAGCAACTATGGCCTGTTCCAATAGATTTTGATAACTATACGCCGTGGTTACAAAACACAAGTCATTGTAAAATTATGTGGTTATTTATGGTGTTGTCGTAGCAAAATTGCTCCGAGCGCTTTCGTAGCACGCACGTAGCGTTTTTGTTCTTTACGGAGGTTCTATAGTAATTGTTATGTATTTATAATTTGTAGAGCTCGATTTTAACAGCCAAAATCAATATTAATTCCAATATTAATCAATGTTAATAAGAACATAAAGAATATCCAATTCAATCACCTCTACAGATATTTTGATAATTTATTTATTTATTTTATTCGGCTCGCTAACCTTTTAACACCAATGAAATGAACGGAGTAAAAAAACAATTACAGGCAAACACAACTTTCATTTCCGTTTTGCATATACTTATAACTACATATACTAAAATTGCAAGAAAACTAAATTTTATAAGAATTGATTTGCTTAAAGAATTACGACACATTTCGATAAGTGATAAAGATTAAATAAATTTGATAATGACATTAATATATCATTAAAATCGAATCGAAATCGAGACTACGAGGGACGCGGAGTTACGATGGGTGGAGGCACCCTAATCGCAGTTCGTCGCGGTATTAATGTATGTATGCAAAAACTACGCCCGCTACCATTTCTACAAGATACCGACATTACCTGTGTTGGTATTTTATTAAATAACTTACCTTCTTCCAACATGCTAAGGTTATATTGCTGTTATTTTCCACAAAATAAACACCAAATTAAATCTCAATTAGATTTTTATGAATATATTTCTGACCTACAACTAGATTATCCTAATGACAAGTTCCTATTGGTTGGCGACTACAATGTCAGATGTGCCGAATGGCATCTCCATCCGAACTCCTTCGACAATAAATTGCAGTTAGTTAACCCACACATAGATACTTTAACATCGCAGTTATTTACTTTTTTATGTTTCAACGGGTGGTCCCAGTACAATAATGTGGACAATCATAATGGTAGGAAATTAGACCTCGTAATATCAAACACTAAGTGTACGGTGAGTAGGGATGCACCTTTATCGTTGCCCGAGGATGCCCACCACCCTTCTTTATACATAGACATACATTTAAATTATCAAGATTCATGTTTACGATCTGCACCTCGTACTGTAAAGCGTTTTTTTCACGCTAATTACGATTCAATTAATATGGAATTGAGTAAAATTAACTGGGATCTTTACCTAGACCTAGACAATGTTGAAGTGTCGGTGGAAATGTTTTATAAGATTATTGATGGTGTTGTCAATGATTTTGTACCAAGCAAAACCATGTACAGTTCCATTAATAAATACCCGACTTGGTTCTCAAAGTCATTGATAAAATTAATCAATCGTAAATTAAAAATGCATAAGAAATGGAAGATTTACGGTAGAACCTCAGATTACAAATTGTTCTCCGATCTACGTCGTGATGTCAAAATACTAGAAGCTGCTTGCTATGATTTGTTTGTATCTCGTTCTGAAAATAATATCCGTGTTAGCTCAAAATACTTCTGGTCATACATAAAATCGAAAAGAAATAACAGCGATATACCTGATTCTTTTTACTTAGGTGACTCTCAAGCTACTCATGGGCAAAAAATTGCTGATCTTTTTAACGAATTCTTCTTAAGTGTTTTTGAACCTGAACCTAATAATATTTTACGTACTGACTCATCCAGTGGCTTATCAGGCATCATTAATACGGTTCACATAGATCAACAAACAATAGAAAGGTATCTGGAACAGTTAGACATTGAAAAGGGAACCGGCCCTAATGGTATACATCCCCTATTCCTTAAACAATGTAGGAAACAACTATCACTTCCTCTCTCAATTTTATTTAATTTATCTATTAAGCAGGGCGTGATGCCGATTACATGGAAAAAGTCAATCATAGCACCTATTCCGAAAAGTGGTGACAAGCATAACATACGTAACTATCGAGGTATATCAAAGTTATCGGTTATTCCGAAGCTTTTCGAAAAAATTATGTATGACAATCTATTTCCGGTCATTAGACCACTACTTTCTTCTAGTCAGCATGGTTTTGTAAGTGGTCGGACCACAGAGACCAACCTATGTGAATTCTTAGATACGGTCTTGGTGACTATGGAGGGCGGCCATCAGGTGGATGCGGTGTATACCGACTTCTCCAAAGCATTTGACAAAATCTCGCACAATCTGCTAATAAATAAGTTGGAGAACGTCGGTATACACGGCGATCTACTCAGGTGGCTAACTTCTTACTTACGGGATAGAACGCAGGCAGTTGCGGTAAAGGGCTTCACGTCTAGTTTTATTCCTATCACCTCGGGCGTGCCCCAGGGCTCTCACCTCGGTCCTTTGCTATTCAACATCTTTATTAACGATATATTAGGCTGTTTCAATACATCACATGCTCTTTTATACGCCGATGATACAAAAATATTTGCTATCATAAAATCTGTAAAAGACTGCCAACTATTCCAAAACGATTTAAACAATTTTTACAAATATTGTATAAACAACAACTTGAAATTAAATATAGACAAGTGTCATACCATAACTTTCACTCGGAAAAAAACACCCCTATGTTTCGATTATAAATTTAATGATCTCAGTCTTAAAAGAGTGACCGAGGTGAGAGATCTGGGTGTGCACATGGATAGTGAGCTTACATTTGAATCTCATATTAACAAAATTACTGGTAAAGCCTATAAAATGCTAGGATTTATTTTTCGACAGAGTAAGGATTTCAAACATATAAGTACGTATCTGCTACTATATAACTCTCTAGTTAGAAGTCAGCTAGAGTATGCATCTACTGTTTGGAACCCTCACTACGCTAAATACAAAATATTCAACAAAAATTTATTAGAAGGTTAAAATATAGGTTTAAAAGCACTTTGCCACAGCTGACATCCTTAATGACAAGGCGTGAACATAGGGACCAAGTCTTTTTATTTAAAATCATAAACAATGACCTCGACTCACCTTATCTTCTTGGTAATATATCATTCAGGTGCCCCAGACTGTCTGCTCGCTCCAGAAGTGCCGTATTCTCAGTACCGAATTGTAATAAAAATTATTGTGCAAACCGTTTCTTAATTAGAGCTACTAATGTACACAATGAGCGTTATTCTCATATTGATATATTTCATAAGAAAGTCAACGGATTTATTTCCGCCGTGAAAAATGTAAAAGACTAACCTTAACCTAAACATAGCTTTACAAGTAGGTAGGTATATCTTATTATCATTATTATTTTTTTTTGCTGTAAAACATTTAGAATTATTTTCTATTAGATACTTTAGTCTTATCTTCACACTTAGTTAACTATGTCTACAAATTAAAAGTGAAAACTGTTTTGGCTTATGTACGAATTATGTAAGTTTAATTATATGAACTAGATAAGCTGTTTGTTTTTCCAAATAAATAAATAAATAAATAAATAAATTGCTTCATTATAAGAAAACTGTATTTAAAGTACATACATAAAAACAACTACCTACATATAGAGAGAAAAAAAATAATAGAAGAGTCAAAGGGTAGTGTTAAATTTCTACTACATATAAATATGTATAATCTTTTCCGTATTATATGACAGTGTTATATAATCGTATTTGCAAACTACAAATATAATAATATTCACAAATCAAGATATGATACTGTACATCTTTATATTCAAAAACAAATAAATAAAACAAACAAGTTACTTATTTAATGCCTTATTTAATAATCAAATATAAGCATAAACTTGCATGCTCATCTACATTTCATTAAAGAAAGAATTAACTTACCGACCATTGTCGCCATACCCGGGGTTACGAGGTGACAACGGAATTGTGATTCTATGAATGTTTTTAAATAAATTTGCAGTTGGTTGATTTTAATAGAAACTTCATTGTTTATTGAAACAGTACGCAAATCACAAACTTTGTTAACGGGCTGTTCGACATTACGTCTCTTCATAGACCTTAATTATAACGATTAGCTATTAAATTACTTATCTCCAAGAGAATTACATTAAAGTTATTCAGGTAAGACAGAAAATAAAGTGTGTAAATAATTTGCTCCTAAAACTGTTTAACAAGCTGCTTGTTGTGGAAGTGTAAAAGGTATATAAACAAAAGGATAATGAATATTACATTTCAACAATTCGAATACACAATTAATGTTACTCACATAAATATTTACACACAGCTTTATAACAACTTTATTAATCCCACTGACTACACACATTCCATTACATTAATATCTGAAACCGATGCCGTTGATAACTTGTTATTTTCTTTTATTATTACACGGCCACGCTCGAATGATATCACCGATGTTACAAACTGTGGTTTTATATAAGACTAGCTGCCCGCCCCGGTCCCGCACGGGTATACTAAAAAACCTATTGACAATACAACAGTGTAAGAAACCATAGATTTGGAGTAGCCTGAATGTCAATCTGTCAAGTTCGTCACTTTTACGTGAACATTTTCCCGTAATAATTTTTCTCATATTTTCTTTTATACAAACCTTGTCCTAACAATAACGAATACATAAAACCAAGAATCATCCAATTTGGTGCAGTCGTTCGAAAGTTATGGGCGTACATACATTTCGAAGATCCATTTTTATTTATATAAAGATATGATTTAAATGTTTTTGTCATCGCTTAACAAAAGGCGACTCGCATGCTTATTTTTGTGGTAAAAAAGAGTACGATGGAAAGAGTAAGAACTCTACATATAACTTTGCATAACACCACGTCAGGTCATACAAAACCATCATTTTCAGTAACTGATTTTGAACCTTAAACTGTTGACAGTTAAGTTAAAAGTTGATTGAAAAGAATCAGTCAATTTGTGGTAGCCTGATGTGCTGTTGACTGTATATACCGTTGCCGGCACCTGTACAATAGGCGTCGCTTAGTGGCAAGATCTGTGGATATTTTGAATAATACTAGCAACAAAAAGAAGCAATATGAAAAACAGTGTCCATTTTTGTTGCACGTGAAAAATCGATCAATATATTCAAAATCTTACCAAATTAGGCGGCAGGGACAATACACTTTCATACAAGGTTTTAATTCAAAAATTTATATACCTTAAATTTAACGTACATGTTGCAAAAATCTGTTTATTTGGACGTGTTATTGTATATAAATCTCAGTTTAATGCCAAGTTTAATAGCGAAATGATAAATTATAAGTAATAAGAAATAAGAAATCAAAATTTTTTCAAATCTTTTGAATGAGTTTTATTTTTCTCTTCCTTGCTGCCGATGGATCTTTGAGTCAATATTTCAACAGCGTTACCCCTCCACAGATGGCACCAACCACCGTAGCTGAAGACAGGCTGACGTCCGGACACCGGCTCTCCCACCCCGCGCCAGGAGACGAGGTCTACATCACCGGGATCTCCGGCTACTTCCCCGACTCCGACTCCGTCATCCACCTACAGGAGAACCTGTTCAATAAGGTATTTTGAAGTTTTTCATACAACAAAGTTGTCATCAAATAGGCTGCCTATCGGAAATAGGCTGCCAATAGCCAATAGGCCTATGACCAATAGCTAATTGGCTGCCTATATCCAAAAGGCTGCCTATAGCCAATAGGCTGCCTATAGCCATTATGCTGCCTATGATAAGTCGCCTATAGTAGATGTGGTTCCTGTAAGGCTTGCACATATACAACCCCTACAAGGACGCTAATGTACGCTGCTAACCTATGACGTAAGATGTCAAGTCACAGCACCCAGTAATATCACTGCCTGTCTTACCCTTCACACCGGAACACAGCGATGCAAGCACCGCTGTTTGGCGGCAGAAATAGATAAGATAGAGAAACCCATGCAGAAGACTCTGATACAGAGTTTCCATCTGGTAAAAAACCGATCCAGAATCAAGTTTCGATATCATAATCATTAAAGAGCGTTCCATTGCTGGGCAAGTTTCAATGAAAATAAGTACCATTTATATTTTGGCGTTTACGATATAACTAACCAGCTTTCCGGTCGCAGCTTTCGTTTTACAATAATGCAGAAGCGTTCAAAGGAACTGCGTTCAATAGTCTCAGTAGTTAATTATTACCAATTCATAGCTTTAACACAAAACTTGTATGCATGACAAAAATAAAACTCTCGAAATTAAGAATTAATATAAATTAAATAATAAATTAAGAAATTATTAATTCTACCTATACAAATTTTCGTTCGCTGACGTTATTAGAATACGGGTCTCGCCGAATTTTCTCCTCCCGTTAGTATCTTAAGAGCCGGATAAAACTTTTTTATTCGCCACTATTAAAAGTTAAGCCGAACAAAACATAAGTGTGAAAGAATTATGAAAATAGGTATCTCAACAAACAAAGAAGTAAAAGGACATCAAAGTTGCGCTTGCAAAAATAATTTCGGTTAAATTATATTCTGATGCATAACGCTCGGCGTGTAACGACACGTTTTGGCTATTTATACATAATAGTAATTTCTTGTGCTATCTATGACTCTTGGGACTAAAAAGCAAGCGTAATTTGTAGTACCCAGGAGCGCGTTCAGCACACCTACCTTGGAGAGTAGATGTTCAGTTGGTTTTTAACTCACTCTGATATGTTGAACGCGTTGCAGCAATAATATATTTCATTTCAAGATCACTAACATATGCATAACTCGATTAAGGCGAGGCTTCCCAGAAAATGTGCTCATGCACGGCGGTTGCTTTATTGCAATCCAATATAGTTAATAATTGCATAGCTTCTATTGTCGCTTACGCTCAGCGATCATTTTCTGATTCATAGCTCTTTCAAATTACTTACACAATGAACACAAAAGATTGATTAATAAATACATTGCAACGTCGCAATATTCGCTTACACTTGACCGAAACACACACTAATCAACTAATAATATGCCTCCAGATAAATCCCATAATGCCCCGGGTTAATTCACTAACAGATCTAATTTGTGGCGTGGTCGTTCTGCAAAACAGCTTTCGTTAATTACGGCGCCCATAGCATCGGCGAAGTCTTTGTCCTGCCTAATGGATGGAGAGAATTTGATTATCTCGATTATGCCGTAGTTGTATCGGACAGATAGGGACTTGTTATCCTTTGTGTGCGTGTAGTATATCTACTATATTGGTTAGTGGATTTAATTGAAGTTCACATGTTTAGGGAACACGTGTTTCACACTTAATCCATTTTGATAATTGAGCGTTATCGCTGGCAAAAAGAGTTTAAATGTCATTATTATATAGGCAACTTATGAAGTTTTGAATTATTGGCATATGTACATACGTTGACACGAAATTTTAATGAAATTACATTCTTGTCTACACAGAGTGAGATATAAGATTGAGATATTGAACAGAGTGGCAGAAAAAAATATCAATTTGCTTGTTCTCTGTCGGAATTCATTAAGATCTTTTTTATTATTATGTTACGATGTTGTGTTATTGGTGTGTTCTTTTAAATAATTGATTACAGTAAATAAATTAGTTACAAGTATAAGATTTTTGTATTTGGTGCATACACTACAACAATTGTAAACAGTAAATAAATTACTTACAAGGATATTTTTTTTGTATTTGGTAGAAACACATAAGCTTGTGTAAAAAATAAAAATCACGTAACTAGTCTAGGTTATTTGAAATCGTTTTCTTTTATTTTTTTTAGGCCTACACACCTGCTAGTCATAGTCAATAGCTTACATGTAGTCAACTATTATTATTTATTACATTTATGTGAGGTAAATATAAATAATTTTGATCTTACTTCACTGCTTCGAGATCAAGTTCAATTCTGACACAACAACAACAATTTTAAAAGGTTTATTGCGCTCCCACAATGAGGGGTATTAAATCCTGTACATTTATTGGGATTGTGCAACTTTTTGTTTGTTGTTTTTGTTTAAGAATTATTGTTGTAAGTATTGTTTAAGAATGTGTTTATTATTTTGTTTTATTCTTGGTTTAGTGATGAGAAAATCAGGCAACACGCGGAAATATATAAAATATTTGTAAATGTATTGTTTAAATAAAAAAAACAAGAAAGAGAATCTGGCTTCCTTCCAACTTCATCGATACTATGAAGTGGAAATAAATCAAATTGCTGCCTTGTTTAATTATGCATACTTAGCAATTTAAACACAAAACAGCGTTATACGACAAAAAAATACAATAAGCCTCTAACTAACCTCAAGTAGTGTTGTGTGCCGCGGAAGCCAAAAAAGCATTCTAAATCATGTTCATTATTTCCCGAGCGCTCTCTTATCCCACAAAAGTGCGATCAAAGGGAACCGAAGGGCTCTCCTTCAAAGTGATGAAATTTAGCGGTTTTTCGGTCAGTTTTGCCCGGGCACGTAGGAATGTACTCAAGCAAAAAGCTAGTTTACTAAATGATGCCCGAGAATTATTATTCGTATATTAGTAAATGCCTATCCTAATACAATAATATTAATTTATAATTTTAACAGAATTAAATGCAGAAAGAAAGTGCCGAACAAACACATGCATATGCACGCGCGAACACACACACGCATACACACACACACATAAATTTAACCACATAATTATAGAGACAAAAATTCAAGCCACGGCAACTCAAAATCATATTACCAGTAATTACACTTACCTGCAATGAAATCGAACCACCTCATAGGGGTCGATTCGGAAATATCGGTATATGAAAAATAAGATTAGACAAACAAAAACTGTAAATACAATTTGAAAGCATACTTCATAAGCTTTATTTTAACATACAGTAAACGTGCATAAAAGAAGTATTGCTTACAATAGACTTATTTCTTCGAAAAACCCTGTTTCCAATTTTTCCATTATACGCAATCCCTGTAACTGTACAGAGTGTTGAAAGTTAATTAAATCAATGTTTATTCAAAAATTGATTATTCCTACAGATTTATTGACCCTTTAAATTGAGAGCTGATTTTCCCAAAAAAATTTGGTATTTTTTTAAATTTTAGTTTTCAGTTTGTAAAATCAATAAACCTAAATCTGTCACAGTAAAAACTGGTCTAATGTAAGCTTAGGCTCTTATTTAACAAACAGGGTTAAAATATATTATTTATTGATGGTAGATTTTGATTTGTCGAACTCTGAACCAAAGCGTAAAGGTGGCTCGATTTTATTGCAGGCAAGTGTATATATAATACAAGTGATTTCTTTAACTTTGATAATTTGTTTCTCTTTTATATACTCGTACCTAACATATATATTTTTTTATTGCAGATAAGTTGGCAAACAAGCACACTGCCCACCTGATGGTAACAGTCACCTATAATACATGTGGTTCCTGTGAGATTCGCAGCAAAACTGCAACCCCCACAAGAACCACAGTGTACGTTGCCAACTTGTGACTTAAGATATAAAGTCACGGTACCCAGTAATTTCAGTGCCATATCTTACCCTTCAAACCGGAACACAGTAATGCAAGCACTGCCGCTTTGCGGCAAGGTAAGGTAAGACGGAGGTACCCATGCACGATCAAGATCCTGGTATAGAGTCTCCCTCCGGTAAGTATAATATAATTTGTAGAATACAATCAGCTAGCAAATCTATGTTATTTTGTGAGGAGAGGCCCTTGTAATCAGGATATATACTATTACAGATACCAGTCTCTTATATAATAGGCAACTGTTTACTTTTTAGCTGTTATAAGTAATCGTTTTTTTAACTGTATTTTAAAGGAGAGAAACAATAAATTATTTTTAGCATTCCTGTTTTGTAAGGTTTTTTTTGGAAATAAATAGGTACTTTTATTTATAACTTTTATTGTGAAAGTATCCACTCCTAACCAAAAACTCATAACTGGAATAAAATGTGGCGACTCGCAACACAGTCTCATGACAAACGCAGATATTAACGTACAGTTGTTAATGTTCAATATGTTGTATTTGAAATAACTATACCTTTATTTGGTATTAAACAAATTCATATTATCTTACTTACTTAGTCTGAATCATTATAAAAGCTCATATACGTCCCCACTGAGGGGCTCCAATTTACTCTAAGCTAGGCTGTTTAGGCCTTAGTCAACCATGTTGGCCCAGTGCAGAATTGTCGATTTCACAATCACATACACCTTTGAATTTCTTCGCAGATGTATGCAAGTTGCCTCACAATGTTTTCCTTCACTTTTCTTTCCTTCCTTCACCGCAGGAGCGTCAGACAAATGTACATATCAAATTCCAAAAAGGAAAAACACGTTAGTACATGGCGGTCTCGAACCCCTGATCTTCCGATTAGAGGGCAAATGCCGAGTCCACAGGGCCACCGACGCTCACCGAATACACTAGTCCGAATGAATGATAAATAAACACTTAAGCTCATAAAACACACAGGATACAACACAAAGAGGATCAAACAGACCCTTATTATTAGAGTAGCAATTTCTACCAGGCAACCTTAAGTAAAGAAGAAAATTCAAACGATATTAACAATAAATATATTCCTAATCCTCTCTATTATCAAAGGGAGACTCCATACTACTAGAGTCCAATTTGAAGAGAGACAGGCAGTGAATTACAACTGGGTACTGTGACCTGACATCTTATGTCAGAAGTTGGTAACGTGCATGGGGCCTTGTAGAGGCTATAGCTTTGCAAGTCTCACAGGAGTCACATGTCCTATAGGCGACTGTACCCACTTACCATCAGTTGGGTTGGATGCCCGTTCACCAAATTAGTTGTATCAAATTTTTTACAAAAATAACAACCGACTTCAAAAACACTGAAACTAACTAACTTTGGTGACAATGGGATCACCGCAGTAAACTCCATACTCTATCGAATACAAAAAGAATTTTTGTATTCGATAGAGTATACTTTTTGTATTCTGTCGAATACAATAAGGAAGAATCGGTCCACAATTGGCGGCGTAATCGCGTAACATACACATAAAAAACATACGCATCGAATTACTAACCTCCTCTCTTTTTTAAGTTATTTAAAAAGTAGGTATATAATAAAGGTAGAAACAACATTGCAAATTAATGTTGTATTTGTGACTCTTACGAGTAAATTCGTTTTATTAACAACCCCTATAAAATACTTTAAGGGACGGCTCATATAAAAATACATTAAGGTCACCCCATAGAAGCAATTTTCATACGGACTGTTAAAGTCGCAATGTTTAATACTGGCCTTTTATAAAACAGTTTTTATTTTATCTGGTTTTATATTTATAAAATTTGAGTAGTACGTTTTATTTGTTTTCATTCAACAGATATACATTCTATCTCATTTTAATTCTATCAAAGCTCGAAAAGCTTTCACTCATTCGCTTTGTTATAAACTGAGTGAAACCGTTAATGTTTAAACCTAAACAGTCCTATTATAAAACATGGTCATAAGTCTTTCTTTCAACCTGACGCTTTTTTACTTGTCAATAAAAGCAAATAAAGGCAGCGTTAAGCTTAAACCAAGACTAAGCTCCTAGACGAGAAACAGGAGATAAATAATTGATCAACTGACCTGTACAGGTGGATCTGATATCTGGGGACGACCGTCGCTGGAAGCTGGCGCACCCCGAGATACCGCAGCGTACTGGCAAGATCAACAATGTGAACAAATTCGACGCCTCCTTCTTCGGGGTCCACTACAAGCAGGCCCACACCATGGACCCCATGTGCAGAATTCTCCTTGAGAAAGCTTATGAGGCGGTCATCGATGCAGGTAAGATCTTATCAACACTTAAAAAAGCATAACATAAAGTGTCGGATTAAGGGACAAATAAAACTACTTGGGATTTACAAAAAAATGTGACAATAAACGTTCAGTGTACTAGCAGTTTGTGATTGTTGGATTTATGTATTTCATTTGAGTAACTGTTCTAGTCACTCCAACAGGCATTTCTATCATTTGTTAAACACTATTCGTGTAATATTGGCAATTTAAAATAGGAGACAAAAAATTTGACCTTCCGAGTTTCTTGCCTGTTCTTCTCGAGGAAGCTCTCCCAATTTCCGAACACGTGTAGAGTCAACTTTTTCATTCTACTTTGCATACCAAGATCTTATTAATTGTTGGAATGTATGTACGTACGTAAGGATTAAATAATTAATTGTTAAATATCTTAGTTAATTACATTTTCAGTTAGGTTCTTGGGTGCTTTGATTTTTGTTTCGTTTGACGTCAGCAAGCGCCAAGGTTTGTACAGAATAAAGATTTTTGAGTTTGAGTTTGAACCCATACACTTTCTATAGCCGGGCACTTGTTTCTCCTTAAAAGAGGAGAAATTAGGCGCACAACTAGAGATTTTCTATTCATTCGGAAGGGTAGAGTTTCTATCCATTTGATAAGAAAGAATAGTATAGTATAGTAATATTATAATACTTAATAAAGTGGCGTCCATTAATTACGTGATATATTTTTGGTTATTTTTCCGATTTTTGCTTCTCCGATTGGAAGATTTTAAGAACTTTTTCATTCGCCTATCTGGAATAGTGTCACATGACTTTATAAGAATTTAATAGGTCCGTTAATAAAAAACAGCTTTCCGCTCACAGTTTCCACCGCGTAATTTATTTTTCCTGTGGTGATTCTACATTTTCAAATAGAAAAAAAATAGCCTATGTTACTCAGTGATAATAAAGCATTCTTTCATTGAAAGAATTTTCAAACTTTACCTCTTTAAAATATTAGTATAGTCAGAAGATGATTAGTTTGATTTAAATGTCCTGAATTAGCGTGTACTTAAATTCTCTACTCAAACATAGGTCTAATTGATGGAATACTATCCGTCGCAATTTATGACATCGTTATGACCCAAAACTGATCTCAAATAAAACGCAAGGGTCGTTTATAATATTTTATATAAATAAAGAAGACAATAACATCAAAAGAAGTAATTTTTTTAGCAATAATAAGCTTTGACAAGTCGCTACTCTGAAATATAGATCGGCACTGTAGATACAAAGTATTCGCTCTTAAATACATATTTTTAAGTTTAACTTTGGCAGAATTTCATACTTTAACTTTATTTATAGCCGTTTTAGATAGCATTTTCCGTAAAAACTTAACATACGCTCCTCATTTTTTATATTCTTATAACTAAACTGCAGAAATAAATCGCCACATCAAATATTCCCGTGCGAGGCCCAAGGAATAATACCCGTCCGCGTTATTACATCAAACTATTTTATGTCAGCCATCTCTCGAACTACGCCCGGAAAACCTTGAGGAGCTTGCAAAGATTATGACGTTTGAGCCTTTGCGTGTTTTACTGTACTCCGCGAGTCCCGATCAGTTTATTGGGGTGCCAGCTGGAGGAAGTATCATTTGCAGCATAGATCAGAAGTTTCGACTCAATTTGGGCACAAGTAGCACGGATTACTTATGCAAAATAGTGTCTTCTTATTTTATACGTATATATCGTAAAATTATGATTACTAATTCATCGTCGTTGTAACTTAACTATTAAGACTAGACATATAAAATGTGGACTCGGCACTTGCCTTCCAATCGGAAGGTCCGGGTTCGAGACCGCGATGTACCAATGTGTTTTTCGTTTTCGAATTTCATATTATGTAGGTACATTTGTCTGACGCTCCTACGGTGAAGGAAACATCGTGAGGAAACCTGCATACATCTACGAAGAAATTCAATGGTGTATAAGAAGTCGACCAATCCGAACTGGGCCAGCGTGGTTGACTAAGGCCTAATCACCCTAACATAGGGTAGGCTCGAGCCCCTCGGTGGGGACGTATATGAGCTGAGATGATGATGATGATATGAAATGTATAGACAGTAGGTTCCTTTTGTAACGCCAACAGGATTTTTGTAAATTCGACCCTTTAAGGAGATAAATTAGGTGTTGAAAGTTCATGTTGAACTCCGTTACTTTTGAAGCTAGAAGCGTGAAATCTTGTATTTCAACTATACTAAGTAATAAGAAATGAGTTACCATGTGAAGAGATTTTGTTTATTCCACTATTAAAAAAGTAAATGGTGCGTGGAGATTTGTTTTATGTTTCACACTCTCACACTCTACGACTCTTTTTTAAAAGTGTTTGCTTTGTAGCTAGTACGATGCAGTAGCTGTTAGAGCGGTAGGGTTCTCTACCAGAAAATACTATCGAGAGTAGAACCCAGTTTGTGTTATTTATTAAATAAAATAACCGATTTATCTTCACATTATATTTTATCCTTTGATAATAAATTAATTTAATAATAAATGTTTGTTAAAGATAAAAAGTAGACCTTTCAAGCTTCTTAAGTTTCTCGTGAAGGCTCTCGCAATTTCCGAATCATGTAGACTTAAGGCGAGGTTTCTCAGGAAACTCGTAATCGTGCACGGCTGTTGCTTTATTGCAAGGTAAAGGTAATATAGTTGATAATTGCATAGCTTCTTATGTCGCTTACACGCTGTGATCGAACGAAAACCTTAGTTTTTACAACGTTTTAATAGATTTTTGGTAAACTGGATTACATTTAGCTATCTAAAATATTGTAAAAATTCACGTGTTTTGGTAAAACTTTTACGTTGATTATTATTATATATTCTGATTCACAGCTTTTTAAAATATAGAACAGATTGTTCGTTGGATTTTTTTCTACTGAATAAAATATATTTATTAAACTTTACATAATAATTTTCAAAAAAATTACCCTTATTACTTAGGGATATAAAAAAAAATTTAAAACCTTTTCTTAGACCTACCGAATATACACAAAAAAAATCATAAAAATCGGTCAAGCCGCTTTGAAGGAGCTCGATAACAAACACTGTGACACGAGAATTTTATATATTAGATTGGATAATAATATTATGTCCAATAATATAAATTTTACAACTGTATGTTTTATATCTGTGTTGGTACACTAAATCGATTTTTTTTCAAATACTGGAAAGTAGCGCCTTAACTTTTTTTTCTGTCTTATTGTATTTACACGCAAAGTATTTTAGTGTTTTCGTAAACTTGATATTTTGTCTATTTTAAATTAACATTTTCTAATTTTAAAGTAAATGGTATTGAAAATAATTAGATATCTCATGAAACAAAACCGCGGCTGCTACAGGCGTACTCTACTTAAGTGACGTAAAACACCGCGCCGCTTACAATGGATTCCCGCTGTCACACCGATGTATTCTCAGCACAATAATATCAACCAACCGAACGCTAATCGGAATTATTAATTGATTTTTACATCGTTAAAGATTTTTTATATTATTTAAAAAATCCGATATTTTCAATAGTGTATTATTAAGATTAGGTGTCAACTAACTTTAACTCCGCCTGCGGCTTTTCTAGTTCCAGATCCAAATATCAGAATTGGGTACAACAAAAACAAATGTTAACTAGTGCAGAAGGATTGGTATTAAACCTAGAGTACGCCCGCTACGAGTGCTTTTTACCGACTTGCAAAACCTGAACAATAACAATGTTAACGCACCTATTACGCATTACGATATAACATGAATATTCAAATATGCAAGCAGTATACATGCTTCATTTTAATCGCTACATTCTTTTTTAGTTTAACTAACAGTACCCGGCATTATTAATGCATGGTCGTGCTTTGAAAAATATATTAGCTTATTTTGGCTTTGTAAATCGTTAACTCTATCATACAGAGTTAGAAAAATAGGCTGTGTGATGGTTGCCACTAATTAATACATATTCAGAGTTGTTAAAATCTCCAGCTTTTGTACAACGACATCTGAATAAAGAGAGGAAAACCATCTAAAATTCGTTGTTTCAACAGATCCTAAAAGATATCAGACTGTTAGTGCTTCGTGTGACAGACATAATATAATAATTTTCATAAAAGAACATCCCTAATATTATTGTTGTCTACACTAGGTAAACCTATATTATAGGTAAGTAAATCTTTCATTGTTATCCACATTGGACTCATTTCTAACAATAGCTGGTAGGCGGGGAAACTGACAAGCGCCGTATTTACTACCATATTGCTACTACTTACGCTATTACGCATTTATTGAGTACAGCAAAAAGTTATACAAGACCGTTGTCTACATATAAACATATGACTTTTTTACAGTGACTTACACGCATAGAACCTAATGGCCGGGAACTGCACCCCTTCGCTTTCGGTGTAAATGCGGCGGTTGTCAGTTTCCCCGCCTGCCAGCCATTGTTAGTAATGAGTCCAATTCCTGCGGAGCGAGGGAGCCTCTCCGCAGGATTGGATTGGTTTCGGTCATTGGACCAGTTCGATTTGCAATTCCGTAACGTTTCGGAACCTCCGTAAGGAGTAACCAGATTTATTTTGCCAACTAAATTTTGTTTAGGTGTAATGATAAAAATGTAATTCAAACAGTTACATTCTCGCGCTCAAATAAATTAGTTATCAAAATTTAGTTAACCGTTTTGTACTGCCTTAACACCTTGTCTATAATATATAGGAATGTAGTGTTTTAATTAATTTTAAATTAAAATTAGGTATCTCGGTATATTAAGCTCTTTTTACAAGCTTTTATTTACTTTCACCTGTCTGTATGATCTGTAATGAAATCTTGCAAGCTAAATTGTTCTGGTTGAAATGTTCTCTAAATAGTGCGTTAACGTCTGGGGCCTTAAAGACAGACTCACTCAGACCCTAGGCTAGGCACCCTGATCTCGATATTTTTGGGCGCGGGTACATATTATTCAAGCATTTTGTCAAAAAGCATATCAATTAAACCTCGCTATTATTATTTGAATTATATGTTGTGTCTAATATTGCTATTATTATATTAATTTTTTTAAGTCTCCGTTTGTGTATACATTTTTTTTATTTGTTGGCTTAATAGTTTTTTTTTATTGTGTATGTTTCAACCGGGTATGACATCTTATATTATTTGTTTAGTTTTATTTTTTTGCAATGGAAATAAAACTATTTATTACTATTTTTATGTAATTTAAAAGTAATTTTTAAGGAACATTATGTGTACTTACATTGCTTGGGTTGCATCCTAGAACAGCACCCTTTTAATAATATTTAGTTTTATTTCGGATGTAAGCTGTGTATGTACTCGTACCTAAATAGATAAATAAAAAAAATGTAATAAAGTAACAGAGCATAAAAATTACTTCTTCACGGATTCAAATTAACAACTTTTATCCACCTCTATTCATTAGGTATAACATCCATAATACCTGCAATGAAATAAACTCACCTTTACGCTTTGGTTCAGAGTTCAACAAATCAAAATCTACCATCAATAAATAATATATTTTCATTCCTCATGCTCGGAAAGGAGCGTTTCCTTGATCTGAGTATTGGGAGGAAAACGCTAGTTCCCACCAGCGGGCGGGAAATTCTCATACTATTTACTTCCCTCCTTAGGGCGGAAAGTAAAATTTTAAAAATAGAACTGAATTAGGTTACGTACATACAATCTTTGGTACAATGATAATAAAAGTATTTGGCTGAATGGCCAGTAACAGGTAACGCGATGTGTTCCAAATTTAAAAATACCTGTGAAAAAGATAATTTTGGCGGGAGGGGAATCTGTTACGCTGTACCGAAATCTTGATTGTGTGATTTAGGTATTTAAGAAAAACAATGAATTCAAGCGATTCTGAAATTTCGGCTCCAGATTCAGTCACGAACGAAGCAAATACAATACTCGAAATTTTTTTGCCAAAAATTTCAAAGGAAAGATATTTAAATACATATTCCGACTTTATGAAGTGGCGAGATGCAAGGAATATAAAATCATTTTCTGAAAATGTATTTCTTATATACTTTAATGAACTATCTCATAAAGTGCAGGCGTCTGCGCTATGGAGCAGATATTCAATGCTTAAAAGTACACTAAGTGTAAAACACGATGTCGATATGTCATGTTAGGAGTATTTTTATTAATAAATTTTATTAGAAAAGCTATTTTTTATTTTACTTGCATTCGAAATGAAAAGTAGAGTGCTACACACGGGTAAAAGGAATCAAACCCTACTCGGACTATAGCCGCCCTCGCTGCGCTCGGGCGTCTAACAACCTCGTAGGGATTGATTCCTTTCCACCCTTATAAAGCAATCTACTATTTAATCCTGTTTGTTAAACAAGAGTATAAGCTTACATTAGACCAGTTTTTACTGTGACAGATTTAGGTTTATTAATTTTACAAACTAAAAACTTAAATTTTTAAAAATAACTAAATTTTTTTGGGAAAATCAGCTCAATTTAAAGATTCAATAAATCTGTAGGAATAATCAATTTTTGAATAAATATTTATTCAATTAACTTTTATCAAGCTGTACAGTCATAGACATTGCGTATAACGGAAAATGAAAACCAGGGTTTTCCGAAGAATTAAGTCTATTGTCTGCATTATCTACTCCTTTTATCCATGTTTAGAGTATGTTAAAATAAAGCTTATGAAGTATGCTTTCAAATTGTATTTACAGTTTTTGTTTGTCAAATCTTATTTTTTATATACCGATATTTCCAATTCGCCACCTATGAGGTGGGTCGATTTCATTGCAGGTCAGTGTATTTAATTATTTATTTGTTAATTCACAAAGTAAACTTACAGCTAGATCTAGCCAACATGCTTACAATGTTACTTAAATTACTAAAATTATGGAAACAATATACACTTTATACAAATTTATTATCACAAACAACACACTAAGTTAATCTATAAAATAACACTAATCTTACACAAATAAAATTAGTCTATGGATATCCATCTGATAATTAAAAAGGTAGAGTCGACTCGTTCCATCGGGAATCAATTATTTTTTTACGAAAGTATACTGAATGATTTAACAATGCTAAAATCATCGAAGCCTGCGTTAAACAGCTCATAATGGCGGTAGATACGCAAATTTCCCTTCAATTTCCATTAAAATAATACGCCTGATGTGTCTTATTTTATTCAGTGACATTGTTATTTTTGAACTTCATTATGTAAATTTCTGAGCCATGAATATTCTGCGGGCACATTAATGTTTAAGTTAATCAATGAATGAACGATCACACAATTAAGTCGTTTTAAATGATAAAAAGACATTTTGAATTACCTCACACAGTAAGCGCCACGCTGAGATATACTGTTTGACCTTTCCGCTCTTATGTCGCTTGTGAAAGGGCCGATTTTCGTGGTGCAAATGTAAAGCTTGACATGACGCCTACAGTTATTAAATTACACTTACGTGCACTGAAATCGACCCACCTGTACGCTTTGGTTCAGAGCTCGACAAATCGAAATCTACCATCAATAAATAATATCGTTAAGCCCTGTTTGTTAAACAAGAGCCTAAGCTTACATTAGATCAGTTTTTACTGTGACAGATTTAGGTTTATTGATATTACAAACTGAACACTAAAATTTTTGAAAAATACTTTCTTTTTTAAATTACTCAATTTAAAGCGTCAGTAAATCTGTAGGAATAATTATTTTTGAATAAACATTGATTCAATTAACTTTTAACACTCTGCACAGACACAGATTGCGTATTTAAGAGGAAACACTAAGGTCGAGAGAATTCAAAAATAGGTATATTTTGTAATACTTATTTGTATGTATTGCTGTCGCGCTGTGAGCCCGAACAGCTGAACTGAGCGCGATAGGGACAACTGCAGCTCGGACTATGAAAAGACGGACTGTGAAACCTATGAAAAGTACACAAAATATACGTTTCGTAGTCCCCTTTACTGTGTTTCTATGTTTTGCTTTTTTCATATAATCTTGTTCTTGTTTGCTGGACGTTTGAATACAGCAGACAATTAGGTCGAATTTTTCGGTTTTTGAAGGATTAAAATCTCTTTTATTAATGAGTTTAATAAAAAAAGGAAAACATAGAAACATGCTTATAGTGGCCATTGATTTTATTGGAAAAAATAAAGCAACTAGTGCCATTATGCAGGAAGGAAACAGGGGACTACGTTTGGATGGAAAAACGGCCTACGTACTATTTCCTCTTAACGTAAAAATGAGAAACAGGTAAAAATGAGACTTTCAGAAGAAAAACTTCTATTGTCAGCAACACTTCTTTTATCCATGTCTAGAGTATGTAAAAATAAAGCTTATGAAAAAACTATACTTTAAAATTGTATTTGCAGTTTTCGTTTGTCTAACCTTATTTGTTATCTATACTTATATTATAAAGCAGAAGAGTTTGTTTGTTTGGTTGAACGCGCTAATCTCAGGAACTACAGATTCAAATTGAAAAATTATTTTTGTGTTGTATATTCCATTTATCGAGGAAGACTGTACACTATTATAACACCATGCTACGACCAATAAGAGCAGAGCGTTAATAAAAATATTAGTAAGTAAGTATATAGATTACTTTACGCAGCTTCGCCCGCGTTGTTTTTGTTTTCTCGTGGGAATTTTATATTTTCCCGTAGGAAAAATATTTTAGTAACCTATATTAATCAGGGATAACGTAGCATTCTAATAATGAAAAAAATTTAAAATCGGTCTTGTAGTTTTTGAGTTTACTCGTTACATACATACTGTAGTACTTTTTCTTGCTAAATTGTAGAAATATAGGGAAATCTTAAAGTTGAAAGAAAAAAACAAAGTTATTCCTTTAGTCCGATACAAAATGAATAGCTTTATTCTGGTAGGTACATAACTCACTTATGCATATGTCACTAAAGTAAATAAAATCCCTTAATGCAAAGCACTTAACTTAATGTTTAATTAATACAAGCCAAGGGCAGGATGGTTCAGGTTTGTTTGATCAATCTCGGTAAGTTCTTGCTAAATTAACTGGGTACAAAAGTCATAATACAACCGGGGTAATAAAATACACAAACAAATAGTTTTCTTTCTTTTTCTAAAAAATTAGATTAGGTACCTTCGATTGTAAGTTCTTGCGATCACGGGTCAGAGATAGGGTATTCCAGTTTCATAACTTATTCTCTCTCTATAGATATATTTATTACTTGTGTAATTCCACAGAATTCCTCCTTGATGTTAAGTTAGTTTGTCTAGCTAAGCAGCGGAGCCCTACGGCCTCCGGGAACTGCCCTGGAGATTCATAGCACAGTGTTAGGTTAAAAATATAATTAAATATGCCTATGATCTTGAGGTCAGTGGATCTAACACTGAGTTCTGAAGGAATCCCAGTCAATACATCTGAATTTCAGGTAATAAACATTGCAAGCTAATTCCAAACATAATTTTCAATGAATTGTCAGTGTCTTATTTGTTAGTTAATAATAAAGGACATATGGAGGGGAGAGCACCTATTTTGTGTATAATTATGGCTATTAATAAAAAGAAAACAGCTTAATTTGTGAGTTATTTGCCAAAGAATGATGTAAAACTTAATATAGTGAAAATTTCGAATTTAACATGAAATAAGCAAGTGTTACTCAATATATGCATTAATCCCACTAAAATGCCGCTTACTATCAGGTTTTTTTAATAAAATTGGGGATGAAAAAGGCGAATTTTGGAAATGTAATGCGTTTGATTTAATAATCAATTTACCCACTAATAAAAAAAATTAACAAAATCTGTTTTAAATCATGAAATATAATAAGTTAATTAGATACCTAATTGTGGGCGGAGTATTATCTATTGGTAAAATTTATTTCTCCAATGAATTTAATGAATCGCGCGCCGGCGATTAAAAATATGATTGAGCTTTTACTCTTCAAGCTGAAAACAAAATAACTGTAGCTAAAATTCACTGTAGCTTTTCAAATTAAATTCACGCGGAAAACGGGAGAAATACCTATGGATTTTCTTCGCAGAAATTAAGATAATGCAGAAATTTCTATTCCGCAATCAAATCGATAACAAATTACTTCGGTCGATGTCTCACAGACTAAGAACCACATAGAGATAATATCATAGCTTAGGCGCGTTCACGTACCAACGCTCCACTTGCGCACAGATTTGCGTTTATGTGGAAGCGAAGGAGCCGAGGTCCGTTTGCTCAATGTTAAGCGCCGTATTGGCGACGGAACCTCTCCTAAAACCAAATTCATTTCATAACACTCGTAAGACTCTTAACTTGCTTCAAGATGTGTCAAGTCAACATACGGATCTTTCGAAATTCTACAATATGCAATAAGTATTTCCAGCTAAAGTTATAAGTTTGGTTGAATAACAAAACGTGATGAAAAATTAACCATAAACAAATTGTGAATGCTTTCCAAATTCTATTCAACGAAACCATAATTATATGATCTGTAGCTTTAAGTGTATTTTATTATGATATGTCTCTAAAAATGATCAAAACAAACGGTCTAAATGTCAAATTCCGAATTTTGAGAAAATCAACCCACCTAAAGGGAAGCACGGGATTTTGGGCGAAAAAAAACTATCTTTGTAAATAAGGCCAGGATAAACGCGAGATTTATTTTGTTTATGCAAAAATTGAATAATGACCAAAGATAATTGCAAATGTCACTGACGTGACGTGTAACGACGTTGACGTTGACACTTGACATTGATATTGTGAAATTAATTGACAAAGTTGTTGTAATTATGATTTTAGTTGTGAAATTTGTGTTAAAACTACAGTGAAACTAAAGTGTTTTTGCAAAATTAGTTTTATGAAATTTTAAGAAAAAACGGTGTTACAATACATACAAATCTTTCCTCTTTATAATAATGGTGTAGAAGTGTAGATAGTGTGGATTAATGTTTTGGAACAGAGTGGAATCTCCCAACACATGTGCTTATGTTACTTCATCAACCGATTTCAATATCCTATCTATACAATGTGTAACAAGAACGCTGTGAACCCTTAAAGGTCTATCCGCACACATCAGTGCCGGCACGTGACGATCGGAGCCGTGCCGTGACGTGCTATATGCTCTAATCAGTGGCATTCAGTGCCGACGCGCGCGTTGCAGTTGCACGAGCATCTTTGAGTTTGTTATTTCAAAAATGCCTCGATTTACAAGAGTCCTGTTAACAGCACTTGGTATATTTAGATGAAGATGATAACTTAAGTCGTGTAAATAGAAGGTTATTTTAAAGTTGGTGTCCATGAATTTTCTATGTGTTATAAGGTTGTAGAAAACAGTATGTGATCACACCAATTCTAGACATTTTTCGTCATCAATCTTTAAAAAATCCGTGCCCTCACAGAAAATATTATCTCTGAGAAATTCGCGTCGGATCACGGCAAGCGTCGGCGCAGCTCTAAAGATCACTGAACGTCACTGACACTGACGAGTACGGATGGCATCGTATAAAATGTATGCTTCAATATCATTTTTCACTGACACAGATGGATACGTTACTGATCGTCATGTGTCGGCACTGATGTGTGCGGATAGACCTTAAAGGAGCATAGGTATGTTTAGATATACTAACTAAAAAGGAAATGATAATTAAAAAAAACAACAATAACTGACCAAATAATGTCCACTATTTGATTGCTTTTAAGATTGTGTATTTGGAAAGAATGTTTCTAACATCAGTATTTAAAATATTAATTATTAAATATTTATTTGTTTTTTTTTATTGAGGAGTTTCAAAAAATGACATTTATGATATATGTAGGTCTTCCCTAAGTTATCATTATCATATTTGCCATTCGTCCCCTACTGCAGACTTCCGCAAGAACCCCTTGTTTTGGGCTATCCTCCACCCCTCTATCTCAATAAAAGTTGATCCGTTGATCAGCATTGCAAACAGGTGATGTTTCCATGGATCCCGTTAGGTATTATTTAACACATCTCGCATTAATTTTCACCCAATCTTATCACTCAGCGTCATCTCTAAAAACAGTTTAGATGATAAAGTCAGTCTCTAAGCTTTGCTATTTTAAATTAACTAAAGTAGGCAAACCCTATTTATCTGTATCAATGCCACAATGTTATTTCTCGCACGACCTCAGTATGTAAATTATTCCATTTCTCACAATGTGTTTAACGAAAATGCTTACTGTTAGGTACCTAAGTAACCATGTAAAGTTACGAATTCTAAAGAAATTGAAACTTTTAGATTATTGATCTTTTCTGTTTGCTAAATTGTTTGACCTTAAGCTAAGATATCATCTGATGCTGAGCGATGATGCGGATTACGTTCGAGCGCGGATAGCCATAATCGAATCGCCCTAGTTAGAGCTGAAACCTAAATCTTTTTAAAACGACCTTGTGGAAACCTTGCGAAAAGTCGTCTGTGTCTATCTGGGACTATTATTGAGCATTATTTTAATCTGCCTTTTATGTGCGTATATCTCTTGCCTATTTCTTCAGATGTTGGTGTTACTGGCACAAGTCCCAGTGATTTTGGAATGTAGTATACGTTACGTCTCCATGATATAGCATTTAGCCCAAAATGATAAAAATCGATTAAAATCAAACATGTGTTTTCTCTATACAATTAGTCAAATTACACTTTATGCATTTATTAATCGTTGATATCCTCTTCACATTATCATATTTACATAAGAACCTAACACCCTAAATACATCCACAAGAAATGTACATGTATCAACAATTATAAAAGCAAGGAGCCTATTGCTCCCAGAGGCACACCCGTAGATATTAAAGCTCAAACATTGTGCCATGCCATTCCCTCGACACACGCAGGTAGGTAATCTCATCCCTATTTGATTCTGGTTCGCAGCACATGTCTATAGCAATCCGAGCTCCGAGATTATTCGATCATGCACATCTAAGTACTTCTGTATAATGTCTTAGTCAGTTCTGAATTGATCGCTACTATCTGTTACGTTAGAGTCAGTTTTGTTCTCTTCTTAGAAACATTTCATTCAAATGCCTAAAAGATGTCAATCAATAGGCGTGTGAGTTTTTTATAGTAGGAATAGCTGTGCCCGCGAACTTTGGATGGGGATTTCTCAGCCTTATCTGCCGGAATTGAAGCGCCTTTGCCTCCCACAATTGGTTTCATAAGAAAGCTCAAAGTCACTCAAAGGGCAGTGGGGAGGGCTATGCTCGGGGTTTCACTACGTGATCACATCAGAAATGATGGAATCCGTAGATGAACTAGAGTAACCGATATATCTCAAAGAACTGCAAACCTTAAGTGGCAGTGGGCAGGACACGTCGCTCGAAGGACTTAGGGAGACGCAGCGTTGGTAGGGCCAGCACAAGGTGGACCGACGATCTGGTGAAGGTTGCGGGAAGCCGCTGGATGCGGAAGGCGCAGGACCGATCGGTATGAAGATCCATGGGGGAGGCCAACAGTGGGCGTCTCTTGCCTGAAATGATGATGATGATGAGTGGATGCCTACATAATCCAGCGAACCTATCTACTGAATTTCAAGCTTTTGGCATCGATTGTTTGGGTTCCACGTTGATATCTCAATGAATGACTCACCAAAGCCTTTTATAAATACAGATGGTGAATATAGATTTTTCAGTGGAACACTTCATTTCGTTCATTTTCACTTATTACATTACATTTTCGCTTAAGTATGCTTGTAATTAATGATTTGATGAATCACTTTCTGAACTCGGTTCAATCTAATCTAATCGTACTGAAAAACGCTTCTGAGATGGCACTTCATCACAATCGGTTTGCTAGTAAAACTTTGGCCCTCCGTCGTCTTTCTAATGCTGAAGCTACACTAACGGGAAACGCCGTTAACTATCGGGACGATGGACGTTTAACGTTGTTGTAACCATAGGCGTATATAGAGGGGGGGGGGGCTGGGTGAGCCGTGCCCACCCCAGAATGGTCTAGTGCCCACCCCAGGATGTTAGGCTACCGTTTCAAAATTCTATGATGGACGCCAAACAGTAATAACTTTATACAAAAATCAAGGGCCAGGCCCACCCCAGAAAAAACTCTAGATACGCCACTTTTTTAAGTCTAAGCGATTTATTTCTTTAACACAACGCAAAATCATCATCACAGCTCATTCACGTCCCCACAGAAATACTCGAGCCTACCCTAAGTTAGGGTGTTTAGGCCTTAGTCAACCACCCTGGCCCAGTGCGGATTGGTCGACTTCACATACACCTTTGAATTTCTTCGCAGATGAATGCAGGCTGCCTCACGATTTTTTCCTTCGCTGTATGAGCGTCGGCAAATGTGCATATGAAATTTGAAAAATGAAAAAGACATTGGTACATGGCGGTCTCGAACCCCGCACATCCCGATTAAAAGTCCAGTGCCGAGTCCACAGCGCCACCGACGCTCATTGAACATTTTTCGAAGTTGTCACTTTGTGTCCAGTCAGACAACTTCGAAAATGTTTCATTGAGGGACTACTAGTCACTACCCTATCAAGCCGAAACCTAACCCATGTTAACATAGTCATAAAAGTTAAAGCGTCATTGAAAATTCAAAATTCTAAAATTAATTTTGAAATTCCGCAAACAAATATATGGGCCTGTGTATGGGGAATGTATGGGGAATTAGAAAATTAATTTTACAATTTTGATTTTCCAATAAAACTATATATATTCTTTATATGGCTACGTTAACATGGGTAGGTTTTGGCTTGATAGGTTATTGATCAAACAACTTGCTTGCATTTCATTGCCGCTCGCCCAGAACTAGTAATCAACATAAAATCGTCAACACATTTTGAAATAACAACAAATCTATAGTGACAATCCTTCAAAGTGAATATTGAAAAGATCTATCATTAAGATTATCCATTCATTCGCAAACCAAGCTACCTTTTCACCGAAAATATCTTATCGAAAAATTCATTTTGAATACCCACGCTCCGACCCCCCGATAAAGGATCTGCGTAACTCAAGAACTTCGTTATTTCTCGATATCTCGTCCCAGTGTTTTAATTGGTGAAAAATTATTCCAATCGAATACCTGATCGTCGGAAACCAGAAATCTATGAATGAATCGTGACTTATCTGGAAATCCATTAAAACTTTACCATTAGGGTAATTATAACTCAATATTGTCTTTACAAGGGTTCGCGGGTCGAAATTTAAATTTGCTCATTTATTACTCGAAGCAGGGTTGTATGTACTCGTAGGTCGACACATCGATACTTATCGATAAACGTTAAATATTTTTAGTCCTGACTTCCAACACTTAAATAGTTAATTATAAAAAAGTTACATTTCATAATCAATTAGAGTTGCAATAATTATGTAGATGTATATCCAGCTTAGGGTCAGATTGATATAAATTGTGGACTATTATTGAACAGTTGATGCATCACTAATGATTTAATAGCCTATAGGCCTAATTATGCACCATAACGAAGTTATGGTGCATAATTATAGGCCTATATGCCGTGCTGGTCCTAAAATAGCACGCTTTCGGTGCTCGCCTTAAGTAATAATAATCCGATGATGGCACTATCATATATTATTATGTATAATAAATATATCAATGGATAGATATCAATGCTAAATTTATATTTAACGTGTATATAAAACTACCCCGTGCAAAACTTAAACAACATTAGTTTAATTTAAAGTTTTATTTATTCCACTATCAGTAATAATATGATATAGATAGAAATAACGGTATGGGAAGACGTTAGAAAGTATAGATGATCTGCGTAAATAAGGATATGCATGCGATTTTTATCAAGTGTTCCAAAATCATATTTTTTTTTAATATTCCAAGACACAATCAATTACAATCACCGAATTCCAACTGTCATTCATATGAAAAATGACAAAGATAAAACATATTGTAATAGCTATCGAAGGTTGATTGTACGATTATGAATAAAACCAGTGACTATACTTCGTAAAGACTGTTTCGTTTATAGACTTCGATTAAAACTGCTATCGTACATGATACTGACTATCGATTTTCAAGACGACATCACTATAACCCGAAAATAATCAGATGCATCAGAACTTTGGTCTGATACCTGGAGGTATTCAGATCAAGCAACAGTAGCCAGAGGAAACATCTGCGCCTATCAGCTGAAGGCTTGTACGCTAATTTGCTTTCGCTTGATGAAACCGAACTACTATTAATTTAATCATACCTTCATTGAACCTTCTCATCACGCTTTCCTTATGTGTAGACGGCGCAACACGTTTTCTTATCCCATCTGTCTCTATCATACGTCATTTTAGCAATGTCATTTTTTATACAACAATGCTATGTATAGTACATGTACATGTGGCTCCTGTAAGACTTGCTTAATTACAACCCCTACAAGGACACCAATGCTTGTTGCCAAATTGTGACGTAAGATGTCAAGTCGCAGCACCCAATATTTTCTTACTGCCTGTCTTACCCTTCAAATCGGAACACAGCAATGCAAGTACCGCTGCGTTGCGGCAGAAACAGGTAAGATAAGAGATACCCATGTAGATGACACTGGTAAGCTTCTATCCACATTTTCTCATACGTCATCCTTTTTCATATTATATATTCTTCTGGTAATATTACATTGAAACTGGTGTTACCCAAAGTCTGACTGCAAGACAAAGGTCTTGCAGTCTTGCAAGACTTGCTGCAAGTTCGAGACCTAGACCCACACCAACACTGAGCCATGCAAATTCTTGAGCAAGACTCTTGCTCAAATCTTGCATGGGGTCAGTCTTGTTCTTGGCATTACTACAATAAGGCTGATCTTAAAATTATTTTTTATTTACACTCGTAGTATACAGTTGACATAAAACAAGCACGCCATTTAAGACTTAGTACCTAATCAATTAAGAAAAGTGTCACCTCAGGCAATATTTAAACCGGAGTCTTAAAAAGCAAAAAAAAAATGTTGATACGAATTTATTTGTAATGCTAACGTCTCCTTTGACCTAACCGGGTAAAAACAAAGTAATACAAGAGTAATTTCACATGGATTTCAAAGTCCGCATTGATTTAGTAGTCATAGCTTCAACACGTTGAACATGTTGAAGGTTCGAAACCTACCCGAGGTAAATTTTTTATGATTTATTACATTAGAATTTTTATTATTTCTCATACAAACCTCCTTGTTTAATACTAAAATTTGTAGATACTGATTTCATATTCGTTTCAATTTTAAAAAGCAAAAGAGATTGAACCTCTTTGGAGATAAAATTGAAAATTGCAGGCTGACCTACAAAGCTGCCATGACCGATTCTAGACTGGCCACTTTCAACGCCTTTAAACTCTCATATGATTAAACTTCAGTTTGGCGCGAAAAGCTCTTCCAATTTTAAATAGTTTTTTGATGGCCATCTTCATTTGCCTTTGGCAGCCTCAGTTCGAAAAAAAATTCTATTGTTCTAAGGAAGTGTTGTTGAATTATTGCCAAATTATGGCACCGTTTTCGACTTTGCAATTACTTATGCTTTTATAAAATAACATTGGTGACGTATGATCTCTGCTTTACTGGTTCTGTATAATAGGAAAAACAGGCACGTTTGAAAATCTGTAATGAAAGGTTGTTTTACATTTTAAAAAGTAGGTAATGAAGTATAATTGCTACTAAATTTATTAAGTTATGAAAAAGATTGACTACAAATTACGGAAAATTAAGCACGTTAGTAAGAAATCATTCTTCTTCATTTCGTTGCCATTTGCCATAATATGCGAGTTGTCTAAGAAAACATTATACCTTAATGATATACCTACTACCTAACAAGAATTTAATCAAAACTATTTATTATTTACTTTTTTTTTAATTCTCATTAAAAAATTAGAAAAATATACTAGCTCTACATTGACGAGCCTTAATTTGTTTTATGAAATCATTATTTAAAATCACCGCGTTTTATTAAAAATCACAAAACAGTGAAAATATATTTTTTTTAGTTTTTATAAGTATGTAATATTAACATAACTAAAATTATACTTAATAATTGTTTTAAACATTTGATTTAAGAAAAGATAAGTAATTAAAGTAATAATAAAAACAGTCGACATTTTACGAAATGTTATTTGAAGTTTCTTTAAAGAGTACACGAATGAAACGTTTACTTTAAAGTCGGAGTGCCCATCGAACTTGTAGAACTTCGAAAGACGTATCTAATTTGGTGATACATGCACTCTTGAGCCTTGTTACGACGAAACATGGCGCAAATATAATTTGTAGAAAGCCAATTTCTAATCTTCTAAGAAGAGATTAGTCTCCAGCTGTTGAACATAGGTATACAAGGTTATTTTTTAATTATGACAAAATTTTTGTGTGCTTGTTCAGACAAGCAAACTGAACAACTTTCACTATGGCACCAACTTTGAAATCGCAATAAAAAATCAGCTGTTCCATACATTTAGGTTCAGTGAATGTTGAACATTTGTTTGGAACAGCTGATTTTTTTTGCGATTTCCAAGTTGGTCCCATAGTGAAAGTTGTTCAGTTTGCTTGTCTGAACAAGCACACAACATTTTTGTCATAACTAAAAAATTAACTTGTATATGGATTGAGGGTGGAATGTAAGCCCCCAATGTAAAACTGACTCACAAGCAATAACTTAACTGGGGGACACTTGCTACTCGTAGATTAAGCAGTAAATTAGTTCGGTAGCATACTTGCTACTTTTCCCACTGTACTTATTGAAGTATAAATCAGGCTAAGGTATATGCTCAAATAGACGCTGTAGATAACTTACAACATAATATTGTCCACAGGTCTAAACCCTAAAGAACTCCGTGATACCAAAACGGGAGTGTTCGTCGGTGCCTGCTTCTCAGAGTCGGAGAAGACCTGGTTCTACGAGAAGATGCAGGTCAACGGCTTCGGTATTACAGGGTAATCTTATCAGTGAATGCTTATAAAATCAAATGTGTCATACAAGCTTTTACCCGCAGCTCGACGAATTAGTTAGGTGAAAAAGTTAGACGTTCCAATCAGTATGATTTGTTGCCAATTTGTCTAAATAACTCGTAGTCTACGAGAATAATTAGCTCTGAAAAGAAATAATTAGGTCTGAAAATTTGTGCAAAGAATTTGCACAAATTTTATTTAGCTTAGTATTGTTCCAGTAGAAACCATTCAAACTAACTATTATACACATCGCATTCAAACATTATGTATCAAGCAAATTTCAGGCAATTTGACAAAGAAAATCTATTGCCAATTTTCATATTTATTTACTTTGAAAAATTAAATAACTCAAATGCGAATTTTCGAAGCTCTTATGTTCGCGCCAATTAGTCCTGAGTCGAGCATAATTTTTATTAACTTCCAACTTTAATCATTCAGACGGATAAAACTTGGGCCTAACTAAATAAAAACTTCCATCTTTCGGATAGACTTTGAACTTTGCCCTTACGCTGCTCCAGTACGTTGGAGCATTCTTCCAAATTAATAAATTTCTCGGGAGAAAACAATAACTTTTGTTAAGATTTAGGCAAAAATAGATTTTATGTAGAAGTTTTTTGTAATTGGATTTTAACTAGATTTTATCGAGAGCCACCGACATAACCAAAGAATTGCAAACATTAAATGGCAGTGAGCAGGACTCTAATCTGGTGAAGATCGCGGGAAGCTTCTTGATGCGGGAGGCTTGAAGTTTCCTATAGGAGGCCTTTGTCCAACAGTGGGCGTCACTTGATGATGATGAATTAGATTTTGGATGTGCTATTCCTTTGTTTGCGTAAGAGTTACCCAATGCTGGCCCAGTTCTCGATCGGAGCAATTATCAGCAAACCATTTTTAGTTACTAAAGAAACCCTGACAAAAAACAATGGGTCTATGATACCTATATATTATACACCTACCCTGTCTCATGTCCCTTAACGTCCTGATGAGTAGTATGACTAAATCATACTGAATACTATACTTATTAAACTCGACATCTAAAAATGAAATTGCCTATGTTAATCTTCATTTTTCATATTATTCTAAAGTAGTGCATTTCCAGAAATCCTTATTTTCAGTCTTTATTGTCAGTCGCATGATTTCAAGTTTCTTTTTCATTGCAAATAGAATTAATAGAATTGAGAAGATACGGTATTTTTCAATCATCCACCCAAACAGGCAGTTGTTTACGCAAAAGTGGCAGTATTTGCTTAAAATTATAAATTGTCAGAAACTAACAGCGTGTTGAAAGATAGCCCAAAGCCCCTTCATGGAGGAGGTATATGCCAACAATTGGTTCTGTAGCAAGTTGATGATGACGAAGTAACGATTCTATGGGTGTATACCTACCACCAATAATACGCATGGATCTGTGAACCTTTTTGTAAGAATATGTTTGTGTGGGAAGAAATCACCGAGAACATCATTTCATTCGCCTTACTTCTCAAAGCGCAGCTCTGGTAAAAAAAAGCTTAGTGGAGTGATGTTCATGATGCTAGTGTACGAGGAATGAGTCCAATAGATAGAGAGAAGACACTTACGCTGCCTGCGTCCCCACTACACGCTGCGTATCCTTCCACCATTGTGCTATCTAGCACACTATCTATATGGTCCGTACCCTTAACCATAAAAGCTAGTTAGCTCAGTTCAAATCAATTTAAAGCAAGGCCTTTGCCGCAGGTGCTCCCGCGCTATGCTGGCCAACCGCATCTCGTACTGGCTCGGCGTGACCGGCCCCTCGTACACCGTGGACTCGGCCTGCTCCAGCTCGCTGTATGCCATCGAGCATGCCTTCCGCGCCATCCGGGACGGCCACTGCGACGCCGCTATCGTGGGCGGGTCCAACCTCTGCCTACACCCATACGTGTCCTTGCAGTTCTCCAGGTAAACAAAGGTTACTTTATTTAGTTTTTTTATATACAATACAGTTGGCAAACAAGCAAACTGCCAACCTGATGGTAAGTGGTAACAGTCACCTATAATACATGTGGCTCTTGTCAAATTTGCAGCAAAACTGCAACCCCCACAAGAAACACAGTGTACGTTGCCTAACTTGTGAAATCCAGATGTAAAGTCACGGTACCCAGTCATTTCACTGCCATATCTTACCCTTCAAACCGGAACTCATCAATGCCTTCGTCTAGTGGTTAACGAAGGACCACTAGACACGTAGGCGGTAAGACTGACTAAACATAAAAGATAATTGTACTTGAAATTCCCCAGATTGGGCGTGCTGTCCCCTGATGGTCGCTGCAAGAGCTTCGACAACAGCGCCAACGGCTACGCCCGCTCCGAGGCGGTTGCTGTTTGCTTCCTCCAGAAAGCAAAGGATTCGAGGAGGTAAGACTTACGGACCTCACGCACTCAAAGTCAAGTCAAAGTTAAAACTTCTTTATTCATTTAGGTACAATTTTGTACACTTATGAATGTCAAATTTGATGCCATCGGTTCAAGATCTATCAGGAGGCCTTGTTCTGAGAAGAACCGGCAAGAAACTCGGCAAATTTTATCCTCCACTTACATTTTTTCATAGATTTGGAAAGAGTCATAATTCACGTGTTTATGTTTCACTTTAATAATTATTCCTAATAATATAATCAAATAAAAGACTAATAAGTACTTACACATTTATAATAATAAAAATGAATTGTGATTTGACGATCATGACCACGACCAGTCGTGATGGGTCACTTTTGTGGTCGTTGCTCGCTGTTACCAAGTGCGCGACCGTTCATTATGGTGTCTTAAGGTGTGTTCCTGATAAGAATCACCACTTTGCTGGTGCTAACATTTGGAGTTAACCTCGTTTTGCCTTTCTTTTCAAAAATGTTAATTTTTTTAGCGGCACTAATTGTTACAAGTGAAACGGTATGGAACTGATTTTTCGTGCTGAATTTTAACACCTCACTAAAATAATCTATTTACTTAAAATTTCAAATAGTACAAATCATAAAATTTAAAATAGTACAAAATAATTTTATTGGAATTCGTTGTATAAAATTATATGAAACCTCGCACATTTGGCAGCAACGCGCCGAATTTAAAAAATGCGGTAGGTGTCCGTGTATTAAAAAACAGATGCTGGTGACGTCATAGTGCGTTCAGCTTAAACCGAGGATGATCCAAGAAGTAAAATTTAAATTAATAGGACCGTAAAGAGTTCGATTTCAATAATTTTAAAACAAGAATGTATTCTTTGACTCAAGTCCAAGTCAAACTTGCCCATAGGCTACAAATCATCACAAAGTGGTCTCCGAATTATTTACACGCAGATGACTCGAAAAATTCCGTCTTCCGCATGATTAAATATAAAAGAACGGCGACCATCGCTCCGCGAAACTTAATTATGGTAAATATAATTCAACCGTGAGTTTGAAAAGAGCAGCCAAGATTATTTTTGTTTTAAAACTCTGAAAGGAGCATGCCGATGGGAATAATATTGTCTGTTATTGGAAACGCTATCTGAGCGATAGATTTTTTACGCGGAATAGAAAAAAAAGGACGTCCACGTTTTTCCACCAACTAAGTTGACAAACAAGCATACTGCCCACCTGATGGTAAGTGGTAACAGTCACCTGCAGTACATGTGGTGCCTGTGAGAATTACAGCAAATCTGCAACCTCACAAGAACCACAGTGTACGTTGCCTAACTTGTGACATAAGATGTAAAGTCACGGTACCCAGTAATTTCACTGCCATATCTTACCCTTCAAACCGGAGCACAGCAATGCAAGCACTGTTGCTTTGCGGCAGCAATAGCTAAGACGGAGATACCCGAGCAGGTGACCCTGGTACAGAGTTTCTCCGGTCGGTCAAGTGCAAATTGGACTCGCTCACTCACCGAGTCAAGTTGCTAAGTATGTACATATTTACGGTTTTCAGATTTTCTCCTTAACATGCGCTATAAGACCTAGCTTCTTGTCTAAATGATTCTAGGTCAAAGAGAATAGTGCCCTATAGGTTTTGTTCTTGTGAAATCGCAAAATTTGCGAAAATACACGACATAAGCCGTCAGATGGTCTCGTAAGACAAGACAGACGAGAAACTCAGAAGGTCTTATTTTCGTCTCCTCCCCACAGAGTGTACGCTCAGCTCCTCCACGCCAAGACCAACTGCGACGGGTACAAGGAGCAGGGCATCACGTACCCGGCCGGCCACATCCAGAAGCTGCTCCTCCGGGAGTTCTACGAGGAGTGCTCGATCCCTCCGTCCACACTGGAGTTTGTTGAAGCTCACGGAACAGGTGAGTGCGGATGCTAGCTATGAATATGGGGATTGTACTTCCCTAGGTATCTTTAGAAAATTACATTGTAAGCGTGTAGTAAACATTTAATTAAATAATTGACGAAATGATAATAGGCGCCGCTATTATACGCAAGAAAAGAGAAAATTACTTTCGTAACTTTGATACTAAATTCAACCTCTTATTTTGATCACTTATAGATGTGGAATTCTAAAATTTACTTATTTTTGGTTTGTGAGAAAAACATTGAAAATTTTAGAGGAAGAATAAGCGATATTAGCATAACTTCAGTTCTAAATTTAACGTGTCAGACTCCGGGATTTGACCTGTTTTCTACTATTTCGACAATTTATAAATTCGAGAAAAACTGCCCCTACTCTATGAAATTTAGGGTTTCCCTCGATTTTTCTGGGATCCCATCATTAGAATCATGACTTGGTGGCAATGGGACCACCTCGGGCGTATACTCTTTCGCCTATAAAAAATATCGGCCCACAAATGACGGAGTAACCGGTAAACATACATAAAAAAAAGATACAATTAAACATACTCGTAGAACCTCCTCCTTTTTTGAAGTCGATTAAAAGTACAATAAAACCATAAAAAAATGACGTCCTGCAGCTGAGGGCCCACGAGAATGACACCTAGAACGCTGGCAACGTTACCACTAGGGATAAATTGGTCAAACTAATCCGTCCACACAGGTAACTGCCATAAATAAATGACGTCCTGCAGCTGAGAACGCTGGCAACGTTACCACTATGGATAAAGGACAATGTCGAAAATCGCCCCATGACCAACAAAGATTTGATTTACGTCATAATTATGTGCATATTTTATAACACTCATAACAAATATATGAATTCGACGGACAAATCAAAAATATTTAAAAGTACTTTTACAAACAAAACCAAATGAAGTAAAATATAGGAATGGTTATTGTTACCTTCGTTCGACTGAATAGAATTGAGTCGATTTTATGTAGGTATGGACATTTATTTATTTCTATAACTTAAGATTTTCATAACTTACAACGTAAATTAAATTAAAACATACGTCAATTGACTACTCACGCACTATCGCTTGTTAGTTCGTTGTGTTTTTGACTTGCTTTATAATTTCGAGATTACTTGTTCTTCATTACGTGCTATAATATCGTTCTTTGATTGATTGCAATAATTATTATTTTAATAATTGTATAGGTATGGACTATGTGTATTGCTCTAACGAATTAAAGTGTTACTTCAACTAACCTCAAAATCTGATTCATTTTGATATTTAATTCGATTTCGAAGCTTGTCCGTAGTAATTGATGTGAACGTACAGTATTTACTAATGTCTAATTATACAAAAATCATTTTTTCACTGCTGTTGGTATTGGGGCGAACAATGTATGGACGCAGAACAATGTCCTTTCCAAACTAATCCGTTCACAGAGGCTCTGGTCGCCGGAGGCTTCTATCAGTAGTGCTGACAATTCTTTCACTAATATATTTGCCTCCGGCCCCCACGGACCCATCGTTTCTAACACAAACGGGACAAAACTAAATATGGTTATAAAACTTGTTGATCATAAGTCATTGCAGCGAAACTGTTCGGAGCAGCTATATGCACGCTATATGTTTACGGATACTGACATAGAGACAGATACAAGAAAGACAATTGACACAATATAACACAAAAGATCGACAATCTTCAGTCGTCATAGCAAACATCTCCGAAATTATAAATCAACCCTCAAATTAGGACGTCTTTTCTTAAAACCGTAAAACATTAGCGGACGGGATTGGGACCCAACAGACGACGGAACTTACGACTATGATCCCGGACATAAAATTAAAATGTTCCGCTTTTATCTTCCAGCTGGCGCTTTTGTTTACGATACAAAGAATTGCGATGATAAACCTTTCTGGGAGAAAAAATCCAGTGCAAGCCGGCGGGATGATCTTCCGCGAAATGTACAAGAAATTTTTAATAAGCGCGCCTTTGCCCGAGTTGAAAGGACCCCTTGCTTAGGCTGACGGCATACCAACGACGCAAGATGGTGACAAACGCTTCCGTCGTCTGTTAGCTTAACCTAATAATTCTATCTGGATAAGTCCATTGAGTTCCCTCATCGTCATAGGAAATTTGTCATTTTCATTGTCGAACGCAGTTGTTAGCATTATACTCTTTAATAAGTCACAAATAAAAAGTACCTGCCTGAATATTATTATTTTTAGTACTTATTTCAAAATTCAACCTTTAGCTACTTTTGGCTTTAGATAACGACATCAGTTATTAAATTTTATTTATTTATTTAAAAAGGCAACATAGATCCGTTGCAAATTAACAAAGATTATACTACATACCCTATAAATTAAAATTTTGTTTCACTGGCATTTTTGGCGCGTGCGTATAGCGAGAAACAACGCTGAATGAATGGGCAGTCTGTGGCGATGTAAACAAACACCAATAATTATTGATAGGATACTATTAGGGCTAGCCCACACGCAACGCACCCAACATTTTCGACTTAAAACATAATTGCGACTGCCGCGCGTAGTTCGTGTGCGGGGAGGCAATTAAGGATCTATTTTATGCTGTAAAGGGCTGTAAATCCATTTTGCTGGGGCTCGAGTGGTCCCTAAGGCGGCGACGGAAAACATGCTCTGTGACAAGAGACCACAGCTGCTTTTGTGTTTTCTCTGCACCACAACATAGCCGTCTAGTTTATAAGGTCGATGCAATTTGTTAATTTCATACTTTGCAAATAGGGCACTCTAATCAAAACGAGGATCCACGCAATGACGGAGGAAAATTGATCGAGATCTGAAATTAATGTTGTCAGGCGTTATTTTTCGGAAGTCCATTACTAATTGTTAAGGAGTAGGTATATAGTAGCAAAACGTCCGTCAAAAATGTCATTAATTGGTCGTTACTATTGGTGGAGGGCGGCGGTGCACCATTGGCCTGCGTAGTTAGTTCAAATTATTAACATTTTTGTCGGAAGTTTTGCAATAAACCTACTCTTTAACAACAAGATCCGAAAGAATAGTTAGGACATGGAATTTATTAATACCAAAGAGTTACGGGACATTTACAGAACACTCGCGTCGCACTTTACGGGCGGGACACAACCGAAAGACTTTTTTTTTTTTTTTTTTTTTATGGATGGCCCGGCAAATGACCTCCTCCCGCCTGATGTTAAGCGGTGAAAGAGGCCCAAATGAGTTGACAGATAGAGTAGGGACGACATCCACTCTCCTACCTGCCCGCCCCTTGCCGGCCCAAAAGATGCTTTTTCACGCCTCTTTTGAAGGAACCCATGTTGTAGGATGGAGGAAACACGTGCGCAGGTAGAGAATTCCAAGTGTGGGATGAACGACAGAAGAAGGAATCTTGGAATTTCTTGGTACGGTGTGAAAAGGAGGACACAGTGTACGGATGACTCCGAAGGCCCTTACGCGTGTTTCTGTTAAGGAATGGAGAGGGAGGGATAAGGTTAAAGAGCTCCTCAGAGCATTCCCCATGGAACATTCGGTAAAAGGCGCTAAGAGAGGCGATGTCACGACGAAGTTGTAGAGGCTCGAGGGTGTTAGTTGCCTCTACATCGCCAATTATGCGAATAGCGCGACGCTGCAATCTGTCCAGAGCATCGAGGAGGTACTGAGCGGAGCCGTCCCAAAGGTGCGAGCAATATTCCACGCAAGACCTAACCTGAGTTTTATACAACAAGCATAGTTGGTCCGGCGCAAAATACCTACGCACCTTGTTCAGGACACCGAGTTTCCGTGAGGCAGTAGTTATGACGGATTCGATGTAGTCTCTGGGGTTCAGATCGCAGCGAATGTTCATTCCGAGCAAGGTGATGTTGCTCTGTGTGTGAAGGGTTGTGCCCTGAAGAGAAGGAAGGGGGAGGAAAGGTGACCTTTTCGCCGAGAACACGCACACCTGTGTTTTCTTAGCATTGAACTCAACAAGATTGTTGGAGCCCCATTCGGAGACGAGGTCCAGCGTCCTGTTGAGCTCAATGATAAGATTCTGCCTTTCCCTACCAATATCACCACGAGCAGCCCCCGAGGCTCCGTGATATCCCCCATGCACTGTACTGTCGTCTGCATAGCAATGTATAGCTCCCAAGGAAAGCATATCATTGATATGCAGAAGAAACAATGTGGGGGATAGAACGGAGCCTTGCGGAACACCAGCGTTCACTGCCACGAACCGCGAAGCGCAGCCGTCAACGACAACGCGAATTCTACGCTCGTGGAGGAAGCTGGCAATCCACGTACAGAACTGCGCGGGTAATCCGTATGCCGGAAGCTTGGAAAGAAGAGCCTTGTGCCAGACTCTATCAAAAGCTTTGGCGATGTCGAGACTAATAGCCACCGATTCGCCGCGCTTATCGATAGATTCACCCCATTTGTGCAAAAGGAATGCTAGAAGGTCACCTGTTGACCGTTTAGGACGAAACCCATACTGTCGGTCATTAAGTAACGAGTGACCTTCCAGGTAACGGATCAGCTGTGTATTAAGGATCCTCTCCATGATTTTACACAAAATGGAAGTGACGGCTATAGGGCGATAGTTAGCCGGATCAGAACGATCTCCCTTTTTGGGAACCGGCTGGACATTGGCCTCTTTCCAAGATTTCGGCACACAACCAGCAGAGAACGACAGACGGTATAGACGCGTAAGGACCGGAGTCAACTCCGCTGCACACTTCTTAAGAACAATCGCAGGAATGCCGTCTGGTCCACTTGCTTTTCGAGTATCGATCGACTGGAGCTCCGCCCGCACATCACGCTGTCTGATACGGATATCGGGCATGGTGCTGCCACAATGGGACAGTTTCGGAGGTTGTGTACCACAGTCATCGACACGGGAATGAGCCGCAAAGAGTTTTGCCAGGAGGTCGGCTTTCTCCTGCGGCTGATGAGCAAGTGAGCCATCGGCAAGTCTCAGCGGTGGCAGCGAGGGTTGGCAGAAGTTTGATTGCACAGCTTTGGCCAGGCGCCAAAAAGAACGGCTACCCGTAGGGTGCGATAGCAGTTCCTGGCCCACTTGTGCAATGCGCTGAGCATCCGCTCTAATGTAAGCCCTCTTACATAACTTGGTGGCATTATTGTAGGCTGTTTTCAGTAGGCTTGTATTGGGATCCTTAGATGCTCGGCCTCTGATCCAAGCGCGGTAAGCCAGCTGTTTGTTTTCAACAGCAGAGGCGCACTCGCGATTGAACCAGAGGTTACGTCTGCCTCTACTGACGAGATTGGAATGCGGAATATAATATTCCATTCCTAGTATGATCTCGTCAGCAACAGAGGTAGCGCAGGAGTCCGGATCCATCCTATTGAAACAGCGCTGCCACCAAGGAACAGATGCGTAATAATCCCGCATACCGTCCCAATCTGCTGACGCATAGTGCCACAGACGGCGTGCTGCAACCACAGGCGACGGTCGTGACGCCTGAGGCACTGAGACGGATACCAGGCAGTGATCCGAAGATCCTAGTGGAGCTCGAACCACTACCTGATATCCGTCAGGGCGATTTGTCAACAGAAGGTCCAATAAAGAGGGCGCTTGACCGATAATATCTGGTACCCTGGTGTTCTGGGTGACCAATTGTGTCAGGTCGTGCGTGAGAGCGAATGCGTGGGCAGTCCTACCCGCATGGTCAGTTTTAGAGGAACTTAACCACAACTCGTGGTGAGCATTGAAGTCCCCTAAAAACACCAGCTCGGCGGAAGGAAATCGCTCCTGCGCGTCATCTGCCACCCGACTTAGATGTTCAAAAAGTCGAGTTGTCTCCAAGTCACCACGATGGGAACGGTAGACGCAGACGTAGACACGGCAATGAGTGCCAAAATCGACGTGTACCGCAAGGAAGGAAAAGGAAGGTTCCTCCAAACAGCGCAGGCGACGACAGCAAACGTCCGCCCGGACGAACAAGCAAACACCAGCCTTCGCCTTGAAGGACTCCTCAAGAGCGTAGCCGGGGTAATTAAGGTAGCTTGTATCGGCCGGGCAGATAATTTGCGTCTCCGTCAAAAACAGCATTGCTGGACGGGCTGTCTCGAGATGGTGGTGGACAGCTAAGAGGTTAGAGTGGAGCCCGCGGATGTTAGCGAGCCCCACCTCGAATAATGGTGATTTGGTGGGATAGTGCACCGCTGTACGACCAGTCTTAATATTTTGCGCTGCCATAATTATTGGAGTGAGAGGCGTGAAACTGAGGTGTCCTTGCTGCGCTTCGCATAGTTAATGTGTGTAGGCCTGTTTCGCCAGGGAACAGCCGACAGCTGATTTGCGCTGACCCTCCGCACGGAAGGGCCCCCGAACCCCCCCGGAAGTGGCCGCCGGGACCCACCGTCCGGTCACCAACCGGCACGACGGACCACCCCGAGATTATGCGTGGCATGGTGGGGCAGCCTCACGGACTGGTTAGGTCCGCTTGGGCCCCTGTACTATACCACGGGCGGCCAGCGGAACAGCCGTTTCTTCGGGTCTTCCTGGGCGGAGGGTCAACGCAGTCAACCTGGCACTGGGTCGACGGAAGCCCGCACAAACCATACGAATCGCAGCAACGACCCCTCAAGCTCTGGCTGTGCGCAGACTGATCCCGAAACGCGGACAAAAATGGCCACTTGACGGGTTTTACATCATGCGCACGGTGGTCGCTAGCCAGTCGGGTTTTTCAAGCCCTACCACCAGAAGTTGGTCACTCGATTAGCACCACCCGGGGATCACGTGTAGGGTCTCGAGGGTAAAACCTACGGACGTGAGCGACTCCAATCCCCAAAACTACTTCCCCAAACTACTTCTGGCATTACATTTTAATTTGAACTTGACTCGTTCTACTTCGGAAACCAAAGTATCTGTCTCACTCAACCGATGAGACAAAATAGTGGTAGTCGTTCCTTCGTGTTGATATGCTTTCTTAAAGAGGAAGTTCTTAAGTTTGTTTTTTTTTTAATATAAACTTGAACCTGGCGTTAATGAAAAAAAATCCAGTCACCTCGTATGCCAGGTCGTGGTATTTCAGCGTTTAATCAGCTTCTGCTCTATTTCATTGACGCAGGAATGGGGGGCTTGGGGTCCGAACACCCCCCATTGAAAATCAACATACACTAGATAGAATAAACTTTTCTTTCCATGTATCAATATATACACTTTTTAAAGAATCCTTACATAAATATAACTAAAAAAATTAACTAATACATATTATTTACCAAAGTAAACTATATAGATGCAGTTCTTATTAAGCCAAAAAATAAGCAACGTTACAAAATACAGTGCTGACTACTTAATAACTGATGGATTTCTTGATATCCAGAGGCAAAGTGTTCCAGAGAACAATGGATTGTCAAAGAAGGCAGAAATAATTTTTTTGAGCTATGTAATGGATAAATGTCCATTAGGACACAATTGGATGATGACCGAAGAGGTCTATTACGAGAAGTATACAGCCTGCAACCTTGCAGGATTAGATAGGTAACATCATTAACTACAACGTTTGTTTCACGAGTTTTAAAATAACTTAATAAATTGAACAAAAATCTATTTTCAAGTTTCTATTGCACTATTGGTGACATTGATAAATCTATGTTTTTTCATTTATAAACGACGACGGAAGACGACGCTACGCTCGCGCCGCTGTGCGCAAAAAGTTACAAACGTTCTAGAAGTATATTAAATTAATATTTAGTTTTGTATGAAAGTAAAATCTAACGAATTATCAAAAGTCATAGAACAAACGTTGTTGTTTATGATGTTAGCCGTCTAATCCTGCGAGGTTGCAGGTGTCTTACAAATAATCCTGTATAAGTACTGGAAATGGGAGGTTAGCTAACTGATGTATTTGGGACCATTTCAAAAGGCGACAAGAGTATTTATTGTTCTCACGTGTCTACGCTGTCGAATAAGCAGTCAATTCAAGTTCAACCGATGCACGGATATGTGGTGATATTTCCACTAGTTTAGAAGAATAGAATGTAGTAATTCAGAAGCCGGTCTAATTTGTTGAGTAGATCTGCATCCAGGTCGAGATAGCACACATTACTGTAATCGAGGCTTTAACGAGGTTCTTAATGTACGGAATGGTAACTTCCAAAGACATTATAAGAGATAGACCGACAATATGCGCGGCCTCTAAGAAACCCCCTTCAACCACAACAGCGGTCAGGCGGCCGCTACTCATACTGTATTTGTACTGCATTCGACTGTCGAGCGCGCGTCAAGTTATAAAAATACTTAAACATGCCCAAATAACTTCGTTTTGTAATGTAAAAACGAACAGTAATAAAAACTAAATCACATTGTAACATTATTTATTACCGATGAGTCTTAATTATGCTTATTTATTTAGCTATTATCATATCAAAATTGGTTGAAGGGGACTTCATACATTTCGTTTGCATTGTTGGTCTACTCTTATAATGTCTTTGGTAACTTCCATGAAAAAAAAGGATTGTGCCTGGTCCATCAACACGATATCGAAGTATCAGTTTTGTTGGCGACAATCTGATCCGTGATGATAGGCCGGTACCATTTGAGGACACGCGGTCGTTTTCGAGAACCAATTTTATTAGATTGTGACTACTTCATTGGACTAGTGCGACACACGGAAGTTTTCTTGCTTAGACAGAACTGAACATCTCAACAATATTCGCTAAATTATAATTTTTACACAAGTGACAGACAAGCATGCAAAAGGTATGCTCTAAGTTTGTACAAAATGAAGAATAACAGATTTATGCCAAATAAACCTCGGTAAATACGCTGTACAAATTAGTAAAGCCAGCAAAACGCTCTTAATTGTCACCCCAACAACCTTTTACGTCTGTTTTCTGCTCCTTTTTTAAACAACTAGCAGCGGTGAATTGCGTCACATATTCTATTGCTGCACGCAATTAGTTTTTGTTTCACAGCCTCCCCTTCATCCACCCTTCCTCTGACAGGGTCGCATTCAGTTAACTATCGAGAATCAACCACATTTAATATAACAATTGGTATATTACTCAGCTGATATCACCAAGTACTTGTGATTTGAGTGACACCAAAATACAAAGATTTTTATCCTATGACCTTTTCTGATAATGCAGATAATATGTTAGATTAGTAAGTGTTCGTAGATTTTGTACTAAATGACTTGAAAGGTAAAAATGAGTACCTATACTCATTATTACCTTTCAAGATTTCTTGTTCTTTGCTTCTTACTTGATTGCAATAATTGTTACCTTTGGCTCTGATATAAGATGTGTATTGCTCTAATGATAAACTGGCATTCTTATTAGATTTACGCATACCTACGAAATAAAGTTTTACCTTGCCCACAGATATTTAATTTACTTGTTTATCTCGCGACAAGCTTTTATGTCATATACATTGTGTCAAATGTGAAATGACGTTATAAGTAAAAGTTTTAGTGTAAAAGTTTATTTTTGCTTTTTATTTTACATTTAATTTTTTGTGTGTATGTTACGCGATTACGCCGCCAATTGTGAACCGATTTTCAAAATTCTTTTTGTATTCGATAGAGTACACTCCAGGGGTGGTCCCAAGGTTAAGTCAGGATCTGATGACGGGATCCCATGAAAATCGAGGAAAACGCTTTCCCTCGATTGCTTTCACTAAAAAGATTTCATTTACTAAAAAGTTTAAAATTTTTTTACAAACAATAAAAACCGACTTCAAAAACACTGATAAGTTAAAAATAAGATAAGAATAGGTACAGACAACATCACAACTTATATATTGAAGTCGGTGACAAATTTTAAGACTTTCTAGGAGATCATCGTTTGGCACCGACTTCAATATAGAAGTGTGATGTTGTCTGTACTTATTCTTATATTATTTTTAACTTATCAGTGTTTCTGAAGTCGGTTTTAAATTTTTGTAAAATATTTTTTTTTTATTAGAATGCAATCACCTTAGTCCATGCCTGTCGTCTTCCGCACCTCTGGTCCACTCGCGCTGCAAATTAAATGAGCGCGCAGATTACCGCCACGGAACAATAGCTACACTTTGCAGCGGCGCGGCGCAGTTTTTCCAGTTTACATCAAAGCCTTTGCGTGCTCCGCTTAAACGGTCTAGGTGCTCTAGTTTCATTCGTCGACAATCGTTTTAATAGAGATGCAGTTTGTCGGAACGTAATTTAAATAATATATAGAGCTTTGGACACTTGTGCATTTCTTTTGTGCCCGTTGGTCATTACGAAAGTTTGGGAATCGGGGCATGATTTCGAGCGAAAGCTACGTAATAGGTTATACGAGCTAAATATACATTGCAAGCTGTTTCATACATTTAGGTTCAGTGAATGTTGAACATTTGTATGGAACAGCTGATTTTTTTTTGCGATTTCGAAGTTTGTCCTATAGTGAAAGTTGTTCAGTTTGCTTGTCTGAACAAGCACACAAAATTTTTGTCATAACTAAAAAATAAACTTGTGTAATTCTAATTTGTAGGTACTTTGGAAATATATCATGTTTAATGTACAAATAAAAATTTAACAAGAGTAACTCCCCAGAGATTACTATAATCTTTAATATTAAGATTTCTTTATCTCGGGTTCATTATTGTTTTATTTAGCTTTTTTTTTATGAAATAAACAGACTTAAATTTAAAAATTTTAAGTTTTTTACATGAAGATTATTTAGAGATTAATTTTATTTTTAGCACAAAAACACTGGATTGTAAACTTCTGTGTATTCAGAGCAAAGTTGCACACCAACACTCAAAACTTTTCTCACATGCATATACTGGAGGGACACTCTGTACTAGGGTCGTCTGACCTTAGGTACCTCCGTCTTACCTATTTCTGCCGCAAAGTAGCAATGCTTGCATTTCTGTGTACCAGTTTGAAGGGTAAGATATGGCAGTGAAATTACTGGGTACCGTGACTTTACATCTGATGTCACAAGTTGGCAACGTACACTGTGGTTCTTGTGGGGGTTGCAGTTTTGCTGCGAATCTCACAGGAGCCACATGTATTATAGGTGACTGTTACCATCAGGTGGGCAGTGTGCTTGTTTGCCAACTTATCTGCAATAAAAAAACACACACCAACACGCACACGCAAACACGCACAAATACACACCCACGCAAACATACACACGAGAATTAACTCTCATGATGAGAGCCCGGCTGTGGTGGTCCCATAGCCTTGCAAGAGGTTGTAATCAAATAACATCATGTTGTTCATGCAGGTGAGAGGTGAGGTGGCGACTAATAGCATGAACGTACGTCAGTGATTTTATGTTGGCGGCTTGGCATTTTAGGTTGGCAACGCGTAAATTTTCCGCCAACCCGCATAGGCTGCGCCGCACTGGCCGCATCGACTCTGAAACTTTTCATAAAAATTTATTGGGTTGAAAAAATATTTCATAAATATACCTTGTCCTCAAACGACAGGAACTCGAGTTGGAGACCCTGAAGAGCTGTTGGCCATCGACGAGATCTTCTGCACCGGCCGCTCCGAGCCGCTACTTATCGGGTCTGTCAAGTCCAACCTGGGCCACACGGAACCGGCTTCAGGGCTGTGTTCCATCGCCAAGGTAGGCTGGGTTACTCTGTCAACAGAAAACCTGTCGGCACTATTTATAATTACTAGAGTAATTATAAATTACTAGATTAATTATAAATTACTAGGGTAATTATAAATAGTGCCGACGAGTTTTCTGCACCGGCCGCTCAGAGCTACTGATTATCGGGTCTTTGGGCCACGCGGAGCCGGCTTCGGGGCTGTGTTCTATCACCAAAGTAGGCTGGGTTACTCTATAGTGTAGTCATTTTTAATGATGCTCATGTGATCTCCTGCATCGGCCACTCGAGCCGCTGATTATCAGGTAGGTCAAGTCCAACCTTGACCCCACGGAGCCGACTTCAGGACTGTGTTCATCACTAAGACAGGCTCAGCTACTCCGGAGTCTAGTCATTTTAAATAGTGCCGACGAGATCTTCTGCACCAGCCGCTTGACCCGCTGAATGTCGGCTCTTTCAAGTCCAACCTTTACCACACGGAGTCGGCTTCGGGGCTGTCTTCTGTCACCAAAGTAGGCTGGGTTACTCTGTAGTATAGTCATTATAAATAGTGCCTTGCAAATATAGTATAGTATATTATGTATGTATATTGCTAATGCTATTTGAAAACATCAAAATTAATTAAACAATTGATTAAATGTCTAATGATGTCCGATGAACCAACGATGTAACGATGAATGAACCTTTGATTTATGATGTTTTATTTTAATATGCTCAACGACAGTTTACTGATGACGTCACGCGTCGATGGCTATAGTGCGGTAGCGGTATCACAGATAACATAATACTAGTACGGTATTATCTAGCCTGTCCTTGCACACATTAAACGACTTCGAAAAAAGAAGAGGTTCTCAATTCGACGCGTATATTTAATTTTTATGTATGACCACGCATAACTTTTTACAGAGTAGTCCGATTTGGATAATACTTTTTGTCATTGGTAATGGTGTACCCCGAAGTTGGTCCCATTGTCACCAAAGTCAGGATCTGATGATGGGATCCCATGAACATTGAGGGGAGACCCTTAATTTTAATAGGTACGTCTAACGTGTTTCATTTGTTTTTCGAAGCTATAATTACGTATTTACGTCTGGCAGCCATGAACCGAGCTGATGATAGAGGGATCCCTAACTTTTAGGAGTTAGAGGTTTGTTTTTTAACTACAATAGGCACGTATTACCAAGTGAATATATGTAATACACATACACAACATCACATTTCTATATTAGAGTCGGTGCCAAACCATGATCTCCTAGAAAGTCTTAAAATTTAGCAGCAACTTCAATATAAAAATGCGATGTTGTGTTTTTGAAGTCAGTTTTATTTAATTAAAGGTTCATCGGACATCATTACTTAGACATTTAATCAATTGTTGAATTAATTTTGACGTTTTCAAGTGTATGTTTTATTCCCCTACGAAAAAAATGTATTTTCATTTCATTTCCCATAAAACTCGAAACAAGATCCTTTTTAAGGCGGGATAATCTAATAACTGCGAGAAAATTTTGTCAAAAAAGTCAGAAGGAAAATTATTTATATTGAAATTATATGTTCTTAAGTAGGTATCTATTTATCATTCAAATGTTTGCCAACCCCGTCAATACATGACGGAGAATCCACTCTCTATAATTTATATCATTCCTCTACTATTTGTATCCAACATTTCAATCGTTTGCGAGTGAAACAATGGCCTGAGAATACTGGAAGCTTTGTGCTATGTGAATCAAAGGCCTGATCAAACATTAACTCCAATTACTTCCATAATTTTATTTGCATTGATGTCGATTAACGATTCCAATATAATCAAGCTTTGGGGGCACAGTCTACATGTTCTCATTGGGATTTTGCACCTATTAACAAGACTAGTGCAGATGTTTGGTTGATACTGGGGTGGGTATGGATGGTATCCTGACTGGTCCTGCCTGATGGACTTATTTTTATCCTGGTTAAATGCGTTGTGAATAAGGGCCTCGAATAAGTAAGAGAATAAACACGACTGACATATTATTTTTTTAATATTTAAAGTAATTTTGAGCTTAAAATAGTTATTTGTTATACATAAGTGCAAAGTTGCTTTTTAACCGCGTGCTCAACTTTGTTGACCGAGCAAGCGAAGGATTCTAAAATTGAATCATAAATTAGAAAATTGAAATTCATAAATTAGAATCCTGAGCTTTAGCGAGGGAATCAAAAGAGCACAAGGTGAAAAATCTTTGCACTCGAGTGCAACACGTAACTTTTCATCCCCCCTCAGCGAGGAAATAAACAAAAGTACACCAAGGAGGTTCAGATTCTGAGTTTTTAACAATTTAAAAAAAGTTGTATGATAAATTCGGCACCATGGAAATGGAAGTAAATAGGTTTAATGATGTTTTGAAATCACATACCTACCTAGTGCACGCGATGTTCTAAATTCAAATTTACTTTAACCTCAAGCGGATAAAAACGGCTTTGGCGGTCAGATATCGAATAGTAAAAATACTCTTTCCGAGATGGGGGGATAAAAAATACTTTTCATTATTTAAATGACACGAACTGTACGGTTTTCACTCACGCATATTTGATCTTAGAGATACTCGTATTAGATAGATTAATTCTGCCCGTCTTTATTCATGTGTACCTATAGGTCTATGGACCATTATCCACCAACTTCAGATCTACTATATCTTCTACTAGCTTTATTTTACGCAGCTTCGCCCGCGTTATTTTTTTACCGTGGGAATTTTTTATTTTCCCGTAGGATAAATAATTTTGAAGCCTATGTTAATCAGAGATAATGTAGCATGCTAATGTTACAGTAGTTTTTGAGTTTAGTCCTTACATACATACATTACATAAAAGTACGTAAGGCCGTCGCCTTCCAATCGGGAGGTAGCGATTCGAATTTGAAAACACATTGGTACATGGCGGACGTAATATGTTTTCAAATTTTGAATTCATATGTACGTTAATTCGACACTTTTACGATAAAAGATAACATCGTGAGGAAACCTGCACATATCTGTGAAAAAAGAATTTCTCTACAGGTTGTGTGTGAAGTCGACCAACCCGCACTTGACCAGCGTGGTTGACTAAGGCCTAATCGCCCTAGTTTAGGGTAGGCTCGAGCCCCTCGGTGGAGACATATATGAGCTGTTGATGATGATGATACATACAAATTGTTCCTTTTTATAATTATAGTATAGATCAATCGTATACTCAGTGAACTGCGTAAAGAATAACGTAATTTTACATTTGCAACTTAAGTAGATTACTTAAAATTGCCTTACTTCTTAAACTCATCTCTCGTAAATTCCCCGATAATCTCGTCCTTAACTTACGAATGAGAATCTCCAAAATCATTTTAGTACTATACATTTGTAACTCAATCAGGATGCTACACGTATAGTACATTACTGCCGCGGTCTATAATGACTACTTTGCTGGTCGCGCGGATGATGGCCGACAGCGCAGCGTAGCGCAGCTCCAGTGCAGCGTAGCGCAGCTTTACAGTGAGGACAGCAAGGGCTGCAATGATGGCCAAGCTGGAAGGCCTAGAGCGTAGCAGCTAGGCTAGCTCGAGGCAATCATAGCGTGACCAGAGAAGCTGTCATTGTGGGCCAAGGCTTGTATAGTGCTTTACTCAAAAATGCAAGTACCTAATCTAAATAAAACCATCAAGTAATTTAAATAGAAAATACATTAATTAACTAGAAGCAAAACTTTGCCGGCCGCTCCTTGAAACAGAACGGCAAGGTCGACTTTGCTCAAACAAAGTTGTCAAAATAATGACCACATTACATGCATTTTTGAGTAAAAATTCTTTATTAAACTTCCTTACTTCTTAAACTCGCCTCTCTTAAACTTCACCATAATCTCATCTCCAACTCACGGACGAGAATCTCGAAAATCGTCTTATTTCAGATGTGCATCGCGTACGGCACCGGTCTCATCCCCCCCAACCTGAACTATTCGACGCCAAGGGAGGGGGTGGCTGCGCTCGCCGACCGACGTCTGCAGGTGGTGACGGAGAAAACACCCTGGAACAGGGGAATGGCCGGCATCAACAGTTTCGGCTTCGGCGGCGCCAACGCTCACGTGCTGCTGAAGAATGTGGCGAGGGAGAAGGTAAGTCTAGACGACTTAGAACAAAATTGCCAGGATCGTTGATGTGATCGAAAACAATTAGCTAAACATGGAATTAAAACAATTCTCTGAGTACCTATGTACCTAACATGAAAATATATGCAGTGATTGTTTTCTGTGATAATTAGTGCGTTTATAAAGTTATGTGTTACTCGTAATTATTTTAAAAACGACTTAATAAGTTAATTAACATGAATGTCCGAATGTACTTGTTAGTAAAATTGAATTTATTCCGTATTTTATTTAATCAACTTTCTGTGGGGCGACACACACTGCGCGACTAATTACGCAACTTTTTAGGCGCGCCTAATGAAGGGTTAATAAATTTATAATTATTAGAATCTTTTCATTATACTAACTTTTCACCTTTGGTATACTAAAAAGACTAAAAATATAATACCTATACACTTTATCATAGGTGAACCAAGGCATACCAAAAGACGGCCTGCCTCGTCTGGTCTGCGCATCAGGCCGTACAGAGTCGTCGGTAGCTAAGCTCCTGGACGATGTGGAGTCTAGGCCAGTAGACGCCGAACTGGTGAGGCTGTTCCACGCCATCCACAATGAGGACATCATCGGACACGTGGTCAGGGGATACACCCTTTTGGGTAAGCTTGTACCAATTAGGGCATTCGTTTTGTTTTTATCATCTGTATGCTTTTTCTAGGTCAGTGTCGCCAAACTTTTACAATTTTTTTTTATGGGATGGGGGGCAAGCGAGCAGACGTATCACCTGATGGTAAGTAATTACCGTCGCCCATGGACACCCGCAACCCCAGAGGAGTTACAAGTGCGTTGCTGGCCTTTGAGGTGGGAATACGCTCTTTTTTTGAAAGTATGAAGGTCGTATCGGTCCGGAAATACCGCAGGCGACAATTCGTTCCAAAGTTTGACTGTGCGAGGCAGGAAACTTCGAGAGAAACGCACAGTTGTGGACTGCCAACCATCTAAGTGATGGGCATGGATTTTTTGCCGCGTGGAACGATGGCGGAAAGAGGCGGCAGGTATAAGTCCGAACAATTCCTCGGAGCATTCCCCGTAATAAATACGATAGAAGATGCATAGCGAAGCGACATCTCTACGCAGCGCCAAGGTATCAAGCCGATTTGAGATTTCCTGGAAGTCGACGATTCGAGTCGCTCTCCGTTGAATGCGGTCCAGTGGGAGAAGTTGGTATTGGGGTGCCCCAGCCCAAAAATGAGAACAGTATTCCATATGAGGCCGAACCTGCGCCTTGTAAAGCTGAAGGCGGTGCGCCGGAGTGAAATACTGTCTCGATCTGTTGAGCACACCAAGCTTCTTAGAAGCTAATTTAGCTTTACCCTCTAAGTGGCCACGGAACTGGACTTCGCTCGATATGTCGACACCAAGGATCCCAATATTGACTGAGGTAGTTAGGGGAATGCCCTGAAAGCGAGGAGATACGACAAATGGCATTTTCTTTGCGGTGAACGCGCAAACCTGTGTCTTTGAGGGGTTGAAATGGACTAAATTAAGACGACCCCAGTTAGAAACTTTCTCTAATGAAGTTTCGATTTCAGACACAAGTTTATTCCGGCACTCAATGACGTTTTCCCGAGAAGAGTTCGCACGGCCGTTATAGAAGGTGTCTTTCGTGCTGTCGTCTGCATAACAATGAATGCTGCTGATTTGCAGCATATTATTGATATGCAGAAGGAATAGTGTAGGTAAAAGCACACATCCTTTTTTCATTTAGGTATATATTTTTCATTATAGCAGTGATATTGTACTGCTAACAAAACCTCGAAGGTCCGCTATCAACTTTATTCCTATACCCATATGATACAATTCTGTGAAACTCTTACTCGATTTATTTGCGTTTCAACGTAGAACTCCATATTATGTTTCATTTTCCACCTTCAAAGAATTGGTCACCGATAGTCGGTCGTGTGCATTCGCACTTATCCCGAAGAAATATCCTCTCGTAACATTTTTATATATACAGATTATTTGTCACATAGAATCCACGCCAACGAAAGCCGTGTCGCTCGCGCGTGAGATGGAGTACTTCTCCGGGGTCAAGAGGCCAGTCTGGTTCGTCTACTCGGGGATGGGTTCACAATGGGCCGGCATGGCGGCTCAACTTATGAGAATACCGGTCTTCGCTGCAGCTATCCATAAGTGAGTATTCTGAACACAATTAAAAGGTTTAAGCGTCCCAAAAAGTGATAGTGTCATAAACCATAAAGTTGTGTTTCAAGAGGCCTAGTTTCTATATCTGGTGAACATGGAATTGGTTTTAAGTTCTAGGAAAGGAGCCATCCGTAAATAACGTCAATGTTGAGGGGGAAGGGATCGACGAAATGTGACATTTGTGACAAGCGTTAGGGATACTAAGCTTTGGGACGTCACTTTTCAAAATCTAATAAAGTAAGATACCCACAACCATGAAGCAAAAACGTTTTTGCTAAGTGCCCACAACATTTGTAGTATTAACGAAAACCTAAAATGTCAAATGTATGACGTTACACTAGGAAGGAGGGAGTCTCATAAATATAACCAGCTGTGACAAAGAGGGGGGCAATGCTCATGGAATTTTTGTGGCGTTATTTATGGATGGCTCCAAAGGTAAAATACATTTTCTCAAAGAAACACAGAAAACCAAAAGTTGTAGACACACCAAAGCTTTGTGCTCACAAAAAGCTAGAACGAAATGCGAATGTAAAAATATAAAGATATTTCATTAACAGTGACTTCCAGAAAACAATAAGTTTGTCAACACCAATAACACAATGGAGTGTCAATCAACGAATTTTTAATAAAAGAAAATGTCTGAGGCATTTCTGGAACGAAACAATTTCCTCGTTTTTTATTGCGCCATTCGGAATATTCCTCGTCAAATTTGATTTTTGTTATCTCCAGAGCGGATCTGTTATAAAGGCCGATAGCTTCAGATAATTCATCATAATTTTACAGGGATAGCTTTTTAATTTAACTGGCGCAGACAGATGAATTTGCCTCTGACTTTATTTTCTGAAACGAAACTGGATGTAGAATTTAGAATTTATAAAAAAATATTACGAAATAAAGTAGTTTTTACTTAGGAGTAAGGACAATCGGCCACAAACGTGATTTACCACCCTAAGATAGAAATTCAATTCGGCATCATATTAACAAATAAAATTTTCCATTGAAATGAAGGGGAAAATAAATCAAATTTTAATTCCTTTAAAAAAAACTTTTTTTACTTTTAAATAAATTAATATAGTAACGGAATACTGAGGCTAAACTATGATAGAAAAATATTAATACCTTCCTTTAATTACGGTCACACACACATTATAATGTTTAACTTGTTATTGAAAAGGCAATATTATGAAACATCACAACGCATCAATAGAAATTGGGGTTTCAGAAATTATTTTAAACCTTAAAATATGAATCAAGTCATGTATGAATCAAGGATCGAACGTCACACTCCGCGTAGTTTAATCACTGATGATGTACTAGTACAGTACTTAAATAAATCTACTTGAACAGGTCGTGCTTGTACTTAATGCTTTTTCCACGAGCAAATAAATATTTGAACTTCTTCCATTCTAACCACACCAAATCCTCATCACCAGATGCCACAAAGCTCTCGAGCCCAAGGGCATCAACTTGACCAGGATCGTGACGGACACCGACCCGAAGATCTACGACAACATCCTCAACTCCTTCATCGGCATCGCCGCTGTCCAGATCGGTCTCACTGATGTCCTCAAGACCATTGGCATCGAGCCTGATTACATAATCGGTATGTTTTAAATGAACATATTCTATTTTAGAAGCTTCTATAGCTCCGATGAGCTTAACTGTCATTGTACATGATATCTTTGTCGTGTATTTCTTAAGCTTCACAGGCATAATGTTTGCTACTTCTTCATTCCATTCTTCTATAACTTAAACCATGACTTCCTTTTTCGCCTGTAATAATTTACTCATTTTATATTTTGTCACAAATTATAATAACATTTAGTTTCCATCGGTTAGTAATGTTATTGCAATAGGTAGGTATTCTAACAAAAAATCGAAATTCTAAAAACAATTAAATTTCTATAAACTACCTTTATTCATTTGATAATAGTAAAAATATTCTTCGTTGTAACTCAGGTCACAGCGTTGGAGAGCTAGGATGCGCGTACGCAGACGGCTGCTTCACAGCGGAACAGATGATTCTGTCCGCATATAGCCGCGGCCTGGCTTCTATCGAAACCCCATTCATCAAGGGTTCTATGGCTGCTGTGGGTCTTGGATACAGTCAAGTGAGTTATTATGCCCTGTATTTATTAAACTATGTAATAATAATGCGATAGTTAAATTAATGTTGAGTTCATGAAGAACTTCTAGCGCTTTTGAAACCCTGTTGAATTCAGTATGAAATTTTCGTTTTAACGTACTCGTACTGGCCAATTTGAATATAAATTAAACCCGCATGGAGTTTTCAGAGTATAACTTTTTTTACAAGATTCTTAATTATGAAAATGTACCTATAACAAAGTAAACAATCGTATTTTACTTTTAATTGTTTTTTTTATTCTCAGTATATTGTGACTTTCAAAAATAATTGATTGAGTTTTTCAATACAAATCTGCAATTTCATAATTATACATATAAAACAGCCCTGATGGCACATTTCACTGATGCGATCTAGCGCCCTTATCGCGCTCAGGAATACTAGATACAATTTTTACCAAACTGGATATTTTTTCAGGAATTAAAAAATGTAGTAGGTTCTACTCTCTATTACTTCCTCAGGTCAAAACCATGTGCCCGCCGGAGTTAGAAGTGGCGTGCCACAACGGCCCCGATTCCAGCACCATCTCAGGGCCAGCGGACGCCATGAAGAGCTTCGTGACAAGGCTCACCGCTCAGGGTATCTTCGCCAAGGAGGTGCCGTGCTCCAACATCGCCTACCACTCGCGGTACATCGCCGAAGCTGGTAAGATTGTCTGACTGTTATCAAATTAGCTGCAAGACTTATCTCTACAATTTGTACTTCTCCAGTTGTACAAAAAGTAATTTGCAATATGTAAGGACAGTCAATTTTATAGCCTTCTGGATATTTTAAAAATTCGTAACGCTGCTCTTAGTATAGAAGTGACGTTAATGCCGAAGAAAGAAGTGACAATCTCTCAGAATCTGTAGAACATAGATAAGATCCATCACGGTTTCAAAATCTTGAATAAATGGAGGCATTCATTCAAGATTTTGAAACCGTGGTTTTCATACCAAGCATCCATTTTTTTTTTCATTTATTGTTCAAATCATAAAAAATACATATTGATAAAACAAACACCGCTACAAAAGCCTTTTTGGCTTTAACTTTAAGGTTGTTTTTTTTTATATTGGCATGCCAAGTATATTTAATTTATTCTTATTTGCATGACTTAGGTAGGTACATATTTCTATTCTTAACTTTAGTTTTTTTTTTTTTTTGATAACTGGCTTAACATTTTTTTTGTTAATATAATTCTGAACGAAGTCGTCATTCATTTCGTTTAGCAATTTTGGCAATAAACATTTCCAATTTCTGCAGCCGTAGAAATTTTTATATTAACTATTTATTATATTTTTACGGCGAAGTTTTAATTGTTCTTTGAAAATATTGTACACTGAAATCAATCCTCAATAAACGGTTTTATAAGTACGAAATTATCTAACTGTTTCATTACTCTACCAGGTCCAAGGCTACTAAAGTATCTGCGTCAAGTGATTCCATCTCCAAAGAAGCGATCTGAGCGTTGGGTGTCCACATCATTACCACAATCGCAATGGAAAGGCCCCAACGCAGAGCTGTCGTCCGCAGAGTACCATACTAATAATCTTCTCGTAAGCACTTTGTAGCATTTATCAATCTGTCAGACCTTTTGGCATAAAATAAACATATTCATTATGGTACTCTAGATTAGTACTATGCATAGTGTGATAAAAAAGCAACAAAAACAACGATATTTAGAAAAAGTTAATATTATGATTGAAAGACTATCATTAATTTGATTGATTGCCTATAATATTCAACATTGTGATTGCGTATTATTCAATTTAAGAAGGAAAAACCACCCTAAGTCGTCTTCTCTACTTTTAGTTCTATCTTCTGTTAACTCCCCAAAAAATAAAAGTCCTCTTTGTTACTCCACCTGTCTCCGCCAGTCGATTGCGACAAATCTGGATAGACATATACACGTCCACTTTTAATAATATTTTTTTAATATTATATAATCTTTAACAGAGCCCCGTGCTCTTCGAAGAAACGTCCCGTCTGATCCACCACAACGCGATCACCATAGAAATTGCTCCACATGGCCTCCTACAGGCTATCCTAAGACGTTCCCTCAAGAAGGACGTCGTCAACATTCCGCTCACGCTCAGGAACCACAACGACAACGTGCAAGTGCTTTTCAACGCTATCGGGAAGTAAGTTATTTTTTGCTATAAGGTTTAAAGAGACCTAATATCAATTAATCTACTAGTTCGTTTATTACTAGTTGATTCGTTATTTAGGTTACTAAACATGGATGGAAATGTGTTTGGTTTGAGAGTCTGTGTGATATGTATAAAGGGCGCACAAAGCGATACTAAAATAGTTTTAATTTAGGGGACCAAGTAAGTAGTGCAATTAAACTTAGATACAGAACATAATACATTTAGATACTGTAATTATGCTTACGTCAGTAACTATAAAGACGTCTTGCGGGAGAAACTTTATATAAATTTGAGATATGGAGAATAATAATTAAACAACAAAGTCACATGTTGTATTTTTTGGGCGCCATTGGTATTTGGCGCCCAACGTGGGATTTTTTTTGCTGAGGAACAATTAATGCAAGGTACAAATGCTCTTCAGTGCAATACGATAGTGCTGAAAATTAGAATTATTAATATCTAAGATCTCAATGCTTGCGATTTTTTTAACTTTTTAAAACCCATGCGATCAAATAGCGTACAACTGCCTCTGCATATTAATAGAAATTTGTTTAAACGTAATTTTTACGGAAGGAATGAAAAATAATGGTATTTTGGTCAGGCAGACGCTATCAATCTTTATCAACAAGGGCCGCATCTCATCCGGAAATTAAAACGTGATAAACTTTATACCCGCTGGCTAATTTAATATAATATTAAGTGTATACAGACACTCTTATCGCGATGGGAAACTCATGCTTAGAAGATATTTTTAAGGAAATTTCCTGTACCACACTGTTTATCGTTTTAAAACTCTCAAGATTTATTAGATTGACTTATTCAATATTACGCAGTTTTTCACATATTGAAATAGATTTTTCATATCAGTTTTAGGTATAACTATGAAGGAAAGTTTTTTACCTATATGTTTAATTTCCACTAATAATCATAGCAACGGTATAATGACCATGTGGTTAAAAAAATAGATATAACGTTATTTGACAATTTAAAAACATACATAAATTTGCACACTTTTGGTAGTCGAGGACATGCCAGTATAGTTTAATTTTAGTCTATTTTCTTATTTAGATGTGTCTAGTCTTTCTAGGTTTCTGTTACTACATATGTCTTCAATCTGAATAAAAATATGAAAATAAAAATATATTAAAAATACACATTTTGGCGATAGATATTATCTATGCTATGTTCTTTCTAAACTCTACTAAAATCTTGGCTGCTTTGAAGCAATTGACTTTTTGAACAATGCAACTTGTACGACTATACAAGTCAAAATCTAATGTGATTACCTTTTCTAGGTTATACGAGGCTGGTCTGAACCCTCACTTGGCGAACATATATCCGGCTATCCCGTTCCCAGTATCGAACGGGACACCCATGATCTCACACCTCGTAGAATGGGAGCACAGCGAGGATTGGTGAGTTCCCTTCAAGTATTTGACTTTGTAAACATTTGAGCATGGCAATTCTTATTATGACTGCTACAGGCGGCCATTAGAAGAAATTTTTCAGTTTAGAAATATTAATTCTTTCTTTAAGCTTTTTTGGTATTGAGGTATACTCTAAACTTTAGAGTTTAAACTATTCTTTAGAGTCTAAGGAATAGTTAATGGATAATGGATAAGGAACATAATAACGTCCAATATAAACATCAGTACAACAAAAATAAAATGACCCGAAAATAATACTCCTTGTTCAACACGCAAGTGCTTCCAACTACCGGAATCGAAAATCTACCACGGCTTAGCAAAAAGTCTAGAAATGTAGGTAAGTAAAATTACCTTTAATACCTCCATTTCTCCATACAAAAGGTCGTAGTGCTGCTATTTGAATTGGACTCTTTAAAGTTACAGGCGTCACCATTTGTTTCACTATATTTTCCATAAGTTGTACATGCATGACAATGCTGCGAAGACAAAATGACTAACCACTAAACAGAGACTAACAAAATAATGTATATATTATTTATATATTATAGATTACTTATTGTCATGACATTCATCTTCTAAACAAATTCGAAGGACTAATATTATTGCTCGAAGCAACCAGCAAAGAGTCATAATGCTCTCAGTCGATTCGGACCTTGTTCTATTACCAACAAAGACCCTGCTCCGAGAAGTGACTTTGCATTCGCGGACAATTTTTCTCCTTCCGTGGACCACAGGTGGTCCGCGGACCGCTGGTTGGGAACCACTGTTGGAATTTGTTCATTTTAAGAAAAGACACATTTTAAAAAATATTGTTAACGAGTTATGTACAACAATTTTTGAAGAAATAGTGCGAGTTTTAAATTCACCGTGAGAAAATTGTTCATAACGCGAGTGATCGCGGGTCAAGGGCAATCCGGGTACCGATTTCAGACTCCAGGGTGCTGATTAGAATTCCTTGTAAGAAACAAGAAATCATAATCGTTTTCCCTAGCTAAGGAGCACTTTAAATAAATACGAGTAAGACCAACAAGACAGTCCAGTAACGAAAATGCTTTCAAAACTCTACAATTTCTAAAAATAACAATTCATACTAATTACTCGATTTTCAATATGCAATCTGCGATTAATCAATACGTTTGCAACCTCTGGCCTATATCCATTCGTCACAATCGGCGACGACCATTCTCCTATCCGGATACACCGAATACACCCATAACCAGAATACACGTAAAAAGTTTATCACAGAGATTGATAACATTTTTTTTTCATTAGACTAATGGAGTTTGTGTTTGCATAACGATCCTTTCAAATTTTTATTCGCATTAATTTCGGCGGTGTGACGAGGGAGCCGCCAGTAGGTACTTCTATCTAATTTCGATAAATATTCACATCGGCCTGCGTTCGCTTGCGATATTTTTTAAAATTTTGTTAAAGTCTGATTATGATAGCTTACAAAAAAATTGTGCTGTCTATAAATAAGATTGATGTGTTCTTCTTATTCGTCATTTCTTTCTTTTTCTTCTCCTTCTTTTCTTTCTTTTTCTCGAGAGTGTGATAATCAAAAACGATACATACATATTCTATATCTTAGGATAGGAACCCATAATTAAAATTGAATTAATATTTTTTAGATACAATGTCAAAACATTGTAAGATTTGTGTGATCTGTATTAAATGATTTTTATTCATGAATTTTTTAATTGTGCTTGGATGGCCAAATCCAAAACTATTACAGATATCTAATCAAACATGTCTTTGGGCAGATTTTGATAAAAACTAAAATGGCATCATTAAAAGCAAAGACACAACAATTTAATTATAGGTTTTAAATAGTAGCAAGAAACGGAAAATAAAAGTATAACATTGTACAATTGAAAAATATGAAGTTAATGAAGAAAAACATTAAAACGTTTTTTTATGATTCTAAACGTGAATTCGTCCAAAGTAACACAAGATCCCGAATAACATGTTTTCCATCAATCTGTTGTAGCCATAAGTTAATTTCTAGTTGATATAAATGATATTAAATAACATTTAGAGGAACAAAGCGAAAGCCTTAATTTCTTCGACGCACATATCCTATTCATCGAACTTTCGGCAAACATCCAAGGCGCAGAAACTCGCGGGCCAAGCAATAAGCGCGCCTAGTTAATCGCGCGCATCCGTCTGCCCACCGCAGACAAATAGCCGATGGACCGCACCGCTTACAGCGCATTCTTCACGCGCAAATACGCCACGGAGATGGACGACTCGACGCCTTTTTGTATAAATAAGCTCCCGTTATTCATTGTTACGCCAAATAATGTTTCCAGAGTAGCCATTGTAGATTAAAAAGTGTGAGCATTTTAGGATGTGGGCTAGATTTCTACCCAATGTAAATAAAATAATCTTTCAATGCAACTTTTGGCTTAGTACCAGGAAATTGTTTGTTGATACGTACCATTGACTTCGAAACATTTTTAATATATTTAATTTAAAAACTAGACGACTTAAGCTATTCATTGTTAAAGCAACAAATGTTTCAAGAATTGTTTACCTAAATAAGGCAAAGATATAGTATATTAAGTAGATTAAAATGCGTGAACAATTTAGATTAGTAAATAACATTACACTACTCTCGGTACATAAGGATCCCAATATTGCATCTGCTATACTACAAGCCTATCAAACAATTCTACACAAAAATGAGATTTATGTAACGCTAGTAACAGAAGCGTAGACAATTTTTAGAGATTCCAAAGTAAAACTCTCAGATCCATAGGTACAACCAGGATCTGAAAGTTATGAAAGGAACTAATCAACAGTTCTACTGCTAAAATTAATCAAAACTGACCTCCAAATGTATAACTTATTATGATTGATTGCTGCTTTATTATCGCACAGATTGCCAAGTCTCTGAAAGAATTTATGATATTATTTTCGCATCACCTGCTCAAAAATTACATATTCTGTGACAATATGTTAACACAACATAAAGCCTATAAAAACAGGGATTGAATATTGTACTGAATTTCCTTCTATTCCTAGGGATTAAATCGATTTGTAATTGGAACACCAAAAGTAGGTACCTACTTTAATTTTGATAGCAACCCATCTTATATTGTTAGGCGAAAAAATAACGATTCTGAACCGAAAATGTATGACCAAAAATCCGAGAGGGCACCAAAATATAAAAAAATCAAACAAAATTTGACCTCACTATGTTGTATACTTGTAGGTTTTAATTTTCCAAGCTGAAAAGGAGAAGGATAAAAGTTTCCAAGATGAAAAGGAAAGGATAAAAAAAGAATAAAAGATAAAAGTTTCGTGATTTTTAAAGTAATGTAATTATTAAGGATTAAACAGTAAATTAAAATTATATTAAATAAATGCTATTTTTCTTACGTGTATGTATTAATTTTCTGGCAGGTAGACGAAAAGTATAGTGTTTCCTCAAAGATGAAGCAGTCTTAAGTCTTGGGTGAACTTAAATCCCTCGCTACGATTAGGATTAAATTATTTACAATAGTCCTTCGTTACGCTAGCGATTCAAGTCTACACCAATGACATAAGACACTGCTTTATCCCATTGGTAACTACTATAATCTACTATTTTTAAACACAGCCACATAATGTCTTCATTAGATGACTTAGACCGCATACGAAACCATGTATATGGCGTCGTGTAAATATCTTTTAATATAAGTTAAGGTTTTTTTCAATTTCTATTTGATTCTCATTATGTAAGCCTTATTAGGTACATTAAATACTATTTTGTGTAAAAAGAAAAAATAATGCTATCTCTTTGATAATTAATGTGTTAAAAACCAATACATATGACTTAATTGAAAAGCCGAAACACTTCAATGAACTATAAGTTTTGCGTCCCTGGTCAAAGCACCTAATTAACTGACCTACAAATTAGCTAGGTATTGTTATTATAACAAGTCCCAGTAAATAATGTGTTCCGATCTAAGCGCGCGGGAACTGAAACATTCACGGTCGGCTCTGTTCCAAAACTACCAGACATAATGGCTGATTAATAAGTGATAATGCCACGTACTAGGCATAAAATAACGATACTCATTATGTTTGTTATCCTATACTGGGCACATTGTAGAGTTGTGCCTGAAAACCCAAAGGCATAAATGCTATTAAAATTAGTAGTGGTTTGAGTTGTCGCCATGTAAAAATGTGGTTATTTAGGTACAAACCACATCACTGATGTGCGTGCATAAGTAATGATATTATTTTGTAAGTGTATATGCTACTATTGCGAGTATCTTTGAGTAACAATCAAAACATACTCGTATTGTTTGATTAAAACAATGATATACATAAAAGTCAGAAGGTAAAAAATAAATTGATACGGTAAAAAAATAATACATCAACGTATACACTAAACGCGCTATACTTTTTTTGTGATTTTCATTCATCCTTTGATTTTAATAAGTTATTAAGTAAGTAGAGTATTAATTTTATTTTTATGTATATAACTTTAGTAAAATGTCTGTCGCAAGGGATAAACAGGGCATTTTCAAAGGAATACTATATCGAAAAAAGATAGAAAAGCAAGCTAAACCCCTTCAAATATTCCAAACCATTACACTTAGGCATTTGATGAAGTAGAAAATCTTAAGCGGCGACAAGTTTAAATCAAAATAAGAAATTCGAAACTTTTCGTACTTTGATGTCAAATGGACTAATGATCTGTGAAGGTCGGTCGTTGTATGTAAAGAGATCTATTGTTTGGAAATCTTTGTAATGTTCACACGGGAATTAAAATCTATAGGATGCTTCCTGTTCACCTTTTTTTTTAAAGGAGATGGGATGCGCATCGTACCTGCCGATGGTTAATCGACAGGCGTGTGTGGAACTCTCCCTGCAGGGCATACCCACTAAACCAACATCGATGTTCATTTTGCCCATAATCAGGGTGATCCGGGGTCTGGGTAACACGGACAGCCCGGTCGGCTACAGGCCGGGTCTTAACGCCTGTGGGGTTATTACCCTGAACATGGGGGTAATACCCAGACGGGGGCCTTTAATCACGTGCATCAGGAGCGTACCTATCGCGCAGGCCACACCTAGGGCGGTCATGGGAGGTGGGCTACAGAAGCCCGCCTTCTACCGCCCAACCATCTGAGTCGAAAAAGAGCGGTATTTGGGTCATTTTTCCGCTCCCTCCCCGCTGCCTCCTTCTGCATGATAACATTCTCGCAGAAGGAGGCGACAGCCTCCCTTTCCCTCTGACTAGCCAGCATCTTACTGATGATGACTGGCAGCGAAAGGTCACTGCCGCCGAACGCCACGCGTAGTTCGCGACGTTGCGGTCCTTCCTGTTCACCTAGTTCATTATTAAATTTGACAAGAAGCAATATATTACAGCACAAACGAGAAAAATATAAAAACCGTAAATATGTTAGTTGATAGAAACTTATATTCTTAGATCAGTTTGTACGGAAGTTCAATTTGCACGTAACACAAACCCATTACAAATACATTTTCCATTAAGCAGTAGGTATAATACATGTAACTTTGTTCAACAGGTATGTGACATCGTACAGGGCGCAGGAGAAGATGAAATCCGGAGAGCGAACGGTGAGGATGTCCATCGTGGACGAAGACAGCGAGTACATGGCCGGACACGTCGTTGATGGTAATGACGATTAATATTTTCGTTTTGTAACTAAGTTGGCAAATAAGCAGGCTGCCCATCTTGTAAGCCTTCAACCCTACTCCAGCATACGTTGTCAATTTGCGATATAAGAAGTCATCACCTTCGACAAGTTCACCAGGGTTCGATCCTGCCATGTGACAATGCATTTTCTGAACTTCATATTCACATTTGTTCGACGCGACGCTCCTGCGTTGAAGGAAACCATCGTGAGGCAACCTGCATACATCTGCGCAGAAGTTCAAAGTTGTGTGTCGAGTCGACTAATCCACACTGAGCTAACGTGATTGACTAAGGCCTAAGCACCCTAAATTAGGGTCGGCTTGAGCCCCTCGGTAGGGACGTATATGTGATACTGAAGTCAAGTTACAATCAGTACCGAGTAATTTCAGGACAATGCAAGCACTGATGCTTGGTGCAGACGACTTTAGTAGGTGCTGAGTCTTCTTCCGGTGCATAAACTGTAAGCTGTCTCGAGCATCAAACTCACGTCTTCTGTAAAGTTTACAGGATGCAAATTGGGGATATATAAGTTTAGCTGTAAATCTGTACAAGAGTCCCCAAGGTACCGCAAGGTACAGCTGAACCTCTTTTCTAGGCCGCAATCTCTACCCCGCCACGGGCTACTTAGTGCTGGTGTGGGAAACCCTCGGCATGATGATGGGCGAGCTATACACCGAGGTCTCGGTGGTGTTCGAGAACGTGCGCTTCCAGAGAGCCACCAACATCCCCAAGGACGGCAACCTGGAGTTCATCGTCATGATCCAGAAGGGTAGCGGTAATTTCGAGGTAAGTTCCTTGCCTCAGAATGTTTGGTTCAGGGTTTTTTGTACGGAACAGAACACGTATTTCTGCTAGATCGTAAAGCAGTCATAGTTTAAAACCATGAGCTCGATTCCCTCAAATAACTTGTTACGGGACTTAACTGCAGGCAGATGTTAAAAATCGCTAAATTGTCACTCCTGTCATTGTCATTGTTGAAAATAATACCTTGTAAAAATTAATAATTAGGAGCTCCTAACAGGACATAGAGGTTGATCTCAATTACCACAAGAAAGCCTATTCAATAAATTAGTAGATAAAGGTCAACTCCAATAGCATCCTTTTCTGTAGAGTTTCTTTTCATTTAATGCTTACACAAACTACGAACAGAGCTGGTAGAGGATGCACAGGACATGTGAATAAGATTACAAACAACTGGGCATTCATGATCTCTCTACCTTTCGAAACAAAGCATGATTAAAAAATACCTTTCTGTGTACAATCTAATTCATTATGAAATTGTATTCTAACTAATTCCGCTATTCCTCTCGTCTCTTGAACACGAACTTCGTGTAGATCGTTGAAAGCGGAGCCTCCATTGTCACTGGCCGCATCTACGCCAAGAAGAACGTTGGCCAGGACTACAGGGTCCTGCCGCCAGTGCCCGAAGTCAGCGGGCCCAACATCAAGCACATGCTCACCAAGGACTTCTACAAAGAGCTGAGGCTCAGAGGATACCAATACAGGTTAATAATTTCCTTTTCAAAACTCTGTCATATACACGGTGTTTCATAATAACCAATAAATAATTAATGCGTTATCTAAAACTAATTATTAAATTGTGTTTACCCGTAATGTCATTCATCCCAAAATTTTCATGTAAATCATAGACATGATGATGATACTATGACATGAAAATTTTGGGTTGAATGACATTACGTGTAAACACATTTTAATAATAAGTTTTAGATGACGCATTGATTATTTATTTGTTATTATGAAACACCGTGTATAGCTACTGCATTATATGAAAATTTGCCAAGCAACACGTGCAATCTGCAGACGAATTTTTTCCATTCAGATATTACCTGCCATTCAAAGGCGTCCTTGTTGAGAAGCAGAATTAGGATTAGCGCAAGAAACTTATCAACTTTATTATATACAGCGGTCTCTTCCGCGGCGTGATCGGCTGCAACGTCGAGGGGACCCGCGGCCGCCTCGCGTGGGCCAACAACTGGGTTACCTTCATGGACTGCATGCTGCAGCTGAAGATTATCGGGCAGGACACCAGGGGTCTGTTTGTGCCCACAAGGATCGAGAAACTCTCCATCGACGCCAACATGCATTACAGCGCTATCTCCAAAATCAGCTCAGAGTCCAACAAGCAGTCCTTCGAAATACGCGTCTACCCGGATGTTGATGTCATCAGGTAAGAATAATTTAGCTTTTCAGAGGCAGGAGTTACTTCTTATGCCAATCGGGTGGCAAACTATCAACATCTGATGTCTAATGCTTACCACAGCTGTATACAACAAACGTAATAACAACATTTGACTTGACGATGTCCTCGCTAACACCATTACATTGTTTGACTGTGGTCTTCTGTGAGATAGAGTAATTGTTCTAGAAGGCTGCTTATTATAGCAATGAACAGTGTTCCCTGTATTCGTTCACTATTGGTTTAAGATTTACCAGCACTGATTCCACTCCAAAAACACAAAATGTTGTAATAACGAACATAACCATAATACCAAAATAATTGTGCATAATTATATAAAAAGAAGAAATCGATCAACGACTCGCTAAAAATACCCGTTTATTTATTTTCATAATATTTTTTAGAGCTGGAGGAGTTGAGATCCGAGGGCTCCACGCTACGCCAATCTCCAAGAGAATTCCTCTCGGTATCCCTGTTCTTGAAAGGAATGAGTTTGTGCCTAACTACGGCACCGCCAAAATGAAGGTACGCTTTCTGGAAATAATTCTGACTTGCTACAAATAAGACACTAGTATTAGAAAGTTCTCTCTTCTCTTCACCCTTATTTTATTAGCGGACAGTGAATTTAGAGACTTAATAGATTTTATATTTTAGAATATGAATGCATACACTGTTATCTTACTTTTGTTACCTAAGCACTCATCTCATAGAACAGTTATTGTAAAGGAAAAAAAAATATCACAAAGATTGTTTGATATATCTAGTAATGAAACAATAGCACATCTAACTAAAACCTATGCAATAAGCTTATAAGTACATTGTCCCACACTGATCCGCAAATCTTTTTGTAAGGTGGAGGACATTCTGCGTGCCAACCTACAATTAGTATTAGAAAACGTGCAAACGTACAAAGTAAAGACCATTGAATATGTCGACGAAGAGTACAAGAGAAGTGGCATCGAGCCAATCATGGAAGCAGTGGGCGAAATCTTAGGCGACATGCCTTTGATGCAAGCTGAAATGCTGGTGATATCGGAGAGCCCGATAGAAAATATGCCAAGCAACATCACTGTAGAGAATAAGAAATTGTCTGGAGAATCGAATACGGTGGTCTTCATCGGAGCTAATCTTCTGAAGAGAGTTGATGTAAGTATTTTATAAATATTTGAATATGAATATGAGGTGTATGAAAAAATTGAGACGATATTTAAAGAGGTTGTTGAGACCGTCACACTAAACAAATTTCTATGCAGGAACAATCTGAAATCGCAAAAAAACAACTGTTTCATACTTTTCGGTCGATTATATCTTGAATATTTGAAACAGCAGATTATTTTCATGATTTCACAGTGAGTTCGTAGTGAAGTAGTGGGTCGGTTGTGGGTCGAGGTCGAGAATCTGAACAACCTCTTTAAATATCACCACAACTCATTGGTAATATTTAAAATCTCTGATGTTTTTCTCTGTCATTTACTTTTTTGTTATCTTTAAAATTGCTTGCCGGTAAATTACTATTTGTTAATTACCAGTTTGTTAATTAGCAGTAACTCATATTATACATTTAATTAAGATGTTACTTTGGCATCTTATAGAGATGTGAGGATAAGGATGACTGAAGATAGGGATGAGTGGCACACCCTGAGAAAGATGTACGTCCAACAGTGGCCGAACATAGATTAATTCTGATGATTATAAGGTTTTTCTAAAGATTAAACGTTGCCAAAAAGAAAATATATAATCAAGTTCCAATCCATAGGTGCTTCAACAAGGAATAGCAACGCTCCGAGACAAGTGTTTCATCATCAGCCGAGAGAAAGATCGCCCAGATCCCAAACGTTATTCCGACAGCTACGACATTATCACCATCCACGACACTGGCTTAGAATACATTGTGCTCCTGAGAAAGCGGGTAGGAGCTCGCCCCGCGAAATTCGTTAAAATTTTAAGCAGCGATGTTGAATTTTCTTGGATCGACAAAGTCAAGGAAGAACTGAAGGAAGGCCAGAAGGTGGTGCTGTATAACCAGGACGAGCACTTAAACGGTCTTCTCGGCTTAGTCAACTGTTTGAGGAAAGAGCCGGGCGGTGAGATCGTGTACGGGATGCTTATTGCTGATCCATCTGCGCCGCCGTTCAACCCTGATCTGGAAATGTATGAGGAGCAACTGGATAAGGACTTGGCCATTAACATTTACCAAGATGTACGTTAACATTATTAGACATTGATATTGATTATTCTCCAGTATTTTAAAAGATCCTTTCTGAATTATCAAAATGAATTGTTTTTAAATAATGAAATCGTGAATGATTTGTAATTAAATTCAAATTTCCATTAATTTCAACAAATAACGGATGACGACAAATATGTCAATCATCTTTGGGTACAACCTTGCTCAGAATTACTACTTACTATTATTTTGTAACACATACACTGAATAACATACATATAATTCACATACAATGATGAATTAGAACTGAACTTCATTAACAAGATATTCATTATTTTCTAGTCTATCAAAAGAGTAAGAAGATGTAAGAAATATCTTTAACATTTCCAGGGACATTGGGGAACCTACCGCCATCTCCTTTTGGGTGAATTGGACTCAGTGTCCGCGAACCATGCGTACGTAAACACTGTCACCATCGGAGACTTGTCATCACTCAGCTGGTTGGAAGGCGAGATTAGGCCCAATCAGGTCTTCAAGAACCCGGAGAGTGTGCTTATTCACGTAAGATTTAGATCTCTTAAATCTCTTAAATAAAACCTCAAAGCCTACAGTTAATGTTTTATGTAGGCAGATAGGTACTTCTCGTCCCTTTTTAACCTTTACCTATACCATTTGTTTAACACAACTATCTAATTAATTTATCATTACCATTATTCCTAAAACCGCATGATAAATTTTTAAGACCAACTATGACTAAAAGACAAATTTTAGTAAGGCGATTTCATACCTCATTATCTATATTGTCTTTGCAGGTGTACTGCTCGGCGCTGAATTTCCGCGACATTATGACCGGCACCGGCCGCGTCACCGTCGACGCGGTCGCCCGCGGCAGACTGGCGCAGGAGTGCGTGCAGGGCTTCGAGATCGTCGGCAGGACCCCCAAGTGAGTAACTTGTGTAACAAAATGACGTCCTGTCGAGTAGGAGACTGGCGCAGGAGTGCGTGCAGGGCCTTGAGATCGTCGGCATAACTCCCAAGTAACATCTGTGCCACGATGACGTCACAGGCGACTGATAGACCTGGGCGGAAGTGCGTATAGGGCTTTCAGGTTATCGGCAGAACTCCTAAGTGAGTGACTTCTGTGACAATTGAAGTGCAATTTTTTATACAACAAAGTTGGCTACCAAACTGATGATAAATGGCTACAGTCGGCGATTGTGCATGTGATTCCTGCAAGACTTGCAAATCTGCAACCCCCATAAGGAGACCAATGTACGTTGCAACCTGTGACATAAGATGGCAAGACACAGTACCCAGTAATTTCACTGCCTACCTTACTCTTCAAACCGGTAACGACGATGCAAGCGACTCTGCTTGGCAGCAGAAAAAGGTAAGATAGAGGTACCCTGGTTTCTGGTACAGTCTCCCGGTCTCTGGTAAATAACCGTACTGTGAACCATGAACTGAAATAGCCGTTTATTTCAGCGGTTCCCGCGTGATGGCAATGGTACGAAGCCGCGGCCTCGCGAACGTTGTGGAGGGAGACCGCGCCCTCATGTGGTGCATCCCCGACGAGTGGAGCTTCGAGGAGGCCGCCACTGTGCCCGTGGCGTACGGCACTGTCTACTATGCCATGGTGAGCGAGCATGGGGACTGATCTAATGAAACTGAGTAAAATTATTCCATTACACAAATCTGATAGCACATCAGACCCCAATAATTTTAGACCTATCTCTGTGCTACCTACTTTTAGCAAAATCTTTGAAAAAATAATGTTGGAACACATAGCTTTTTTAACAGAAATAATCTTCTACACTGTAAACAATTTGGTTTTAGAAAGGGTCGCTCAACAACTGATGCTGGTGTTGAGTTAATACAAAATATATATGAGGCCTGGGAGGACTCACATGATGCGCTGGGCGTTTTTTGTGACTTGTCCAAGGCATTTGATTGCGTTCATCATGACACCCTGATCAGGAAATTACACTATTATGGATTTCGCGACACTGTTCTGGATCTACTCGTCTCCGATTTGACTGAGAGGATTCAGAAAGTAGACGTCAACGGGGAGAGGTCCCAGGGCGCCTCGGTTAAAATGGGAGTTCCGCAGGGTTCAATTCTTGGTCCTTTTCTATTTTTAATATATATAAATGACTTGCCTGCTTTTGTACAAGACAGACATGAGATTGTATTATTTGCAGATGATACTTCACTTATGTTTAAAATTAAAAGACGATTGCAAATTTATGACGATGTAAATAGATCTATCTCAAGAATAGTTTACTGGTTTAATGCGAATAACTTGTGCCTCAATGAAGGGAAAACTAAATGTATAAAATTTGTTTTACCCAATGTTAAAGAGGTTCACACCACTGTTAACATAAAGCATAAAAATGTGGACCTTGTGGATACCGTAGTATTTCTTGGTATTACTTTAGATTCAAAGCTTCAGTGGGGCCCACATATTGATAAATTGTCGAAGAGACTTAGTTCTGCAGCCTACGCTGTATGGAAAATACGTCAGCTGACTGATGTTGATACAGCAAGACTTGTATACTTTGCCTATTTTCATAGTGTGATGTCGTATGGCATTTTGCTGTGGGGAAATGCTGCCGACATTCAGACTGTTTTTGTGCTGCAAAAAGGGCTATTCGTGCTATTTATAACCTTAAAATAAGAGACTCTTTGAGAGAAAAATTTAAAGAAATTGGTATTATGACCGTCGCGTCGCAATATATTTACGAGAATATAGTATATGTTCATAAAAATATACATTCGTTTTGTAAAAACAGTGATATTCATTCAGTAAATACTAAGCAAAAGAATATGTTAGCGTTACCAAATACTCGGCTTAAAAAAATTAATAATTCTTTCAAAGGCCTTTGTGTACGTTTCTACAATAAAATCCCAAATAATATTAAAGCACTTAACTTGAATAAATTTAAAGTCACTATCAAGGGCGCACTTATGAAAAAAACATATTATAAAGTGTCTGATTATATGACCGATAAAACTGCTTGGGATTGACAAAAAATGTGATAATTGACGTTCAAAGGGTGTTAACACTTTGTGATAATAGGATAAATTTCATTCGAGTAACTGTTCCACTCACACCGACAGGCATTTCTATATTATTTAAAAAAAATGTTTGTGAAATATAATATTGTAATGTTGGCATTTTAAAAGAGGAGACAAAAAAAATACAAGACCTTCCGAGTTTCTTGCCTGTTCTTCTCGAGAAGGCTCTCCCAATTTCCGAACAGGTGTAGAGTCAATTTTTTTTTTTCATTTGACTTGTATTTGCACACATCTTAATAATGGTTGGGGTGTGTGTACATACAAGGATTAAATAATTTAGTTAATTAGATTCTTAGTTAAAGAATTTTATATTTTTATGTTTTTTTTTGACGTCAATAAGTGCCTGTAAAGGTCTATATTGAATAAAGATTTTTGAGTTTGAGTTTGAGTTTGATACAGATCATTTCATATTGCAAAATGACCGAATCGGGCCACAAATTAAACGAATATTATTGACATCAAGCTTATCATAGTCGTAAAAATCGGTCCCATGGAAACAGACATATTAGCTGGAACAAAACATATTACTGTGTATACACAAGATTACTTTTGAAGAAGGTGCCAATTTTTGTGACGCTGTTCACACAAGCAAACTGAACAATTTTTAATATGGGATGAATTTTCAAATCCGAAGAAAAATCTGCTGTTCCATGCAAATTAATGTTCCATTTAATATTCCACATCCACTGAACCTAAATGTATGAAACAACTGATATTTTTCGCGATTTCAATATTGGTCCCATAGTAAAAGTTGTTCAGTCTGCTTGTCTGCACAAGCATATAAAATTTGGCTCTTGCTTCAAAAATAACCCTGTATAGCTTTTAAAACATCCTATTTTATTTCATTAACATTACATAGGCATTTGTGAATATCAATGTTTTCGATGATACAAAATAAAATGCACATAAAATAAGTTCTGACGGCATTGGCTCTGCGCGGTCGCTACTCTGACTCTTCAATGCTTTATGTAATTGACATATTGCTCAAACCGCACCATCACTATCAACCTGATGGGGGCAATAGAAGAATTGTTGGCTTAGACCTCGTACGAATACGGTCGTTCCACGATGAGCTCACAAAGGTCGGCGTCAGGTGATGGTGGGCCAGCTGCAGCGCGGCGAGTCGGTGCTGATCCACGCGGGCTCGGGCGGCGTGGGGCAGGCCGCCATCAACATGGCGCTGCACCACGGCTGCGAGGTGTTCACCACCGTGGGCACCGCCGAGAAGCGCGCCTTCATCAAGAAGCTGTTCCCGCAGCTCAAGGGTATTGCTATTATAGTTTTTTTTTAATACAATAGCTATTAACTTGATCTTGATATTGGTAATTCAAAAAAAAATATGTTTTTATAAATCTCGCGACAACTTTTCATAATATCATAAAGAAATGTTCATAATATCACAAGTTTATTTTCCTCTCTTTAGACCATAAAAGCGTATTTTTAAATTTGTTTTTCACTTTTAATTTATTTTATATTTTTTCATTTTGTGACGGCGGCCATTTTGGATTATTTTTTTAGATAATGTACTGCATTTTACATGTACTTTTCATTTGATACCCATATTGCGAGGTTTGTACAAAAATATGTAATCTGTCATTTTGTTGTGGCGGCCATTTTAGAATTACAAAGATAATAATTATGCGTAATTGCATTGTCATCAGAACTAAAGCGGTATACCAGCTCAATCAAAGACTGGCATGTGGGTTAAATTTAACTTGCAAGATTTAACTCAAACAAATAAATAAACTAACGAACAGGGCAAGTAAAATTAAAGCTTGAAAAAATAACCCTCAATTGTCTATCGGTGGTGGTTTTATTGTTTTTAATATTGTCTGATATGTATATGACACCTTGCTTAGAATGATAAATAACTTGCTACTAATGAAGCCTTTGTCCAACAGATAGTAACATCGGAAATTCCCGAGACACATCATTCGAGGACATGATCCGCCGCGAAACCAGAGGAAAGGGCGTCGACATGGTTCTTAACTCACTATCTGATGAAAAACTTCATGTGAGTTTATAATTTATTTGCCAAATTAATCTTACATAAGATTTTTATATAATTACTTTACACCAATTATGACATTAATATGTAGGTTAACTGATAATAGTTAAAATATTTTTAACTTAACTTCAGAACAAAATAACTCTTACGGGATTAGAATAAATTGAGTTAACTTGGGGACCTCGTTTTCTATTATTCAAGTGATGAAGAGAACATTTGAAGCGTGATTATTATAGATGATTTCTTTATTATTTCATCGACGTTTGATTCACATTTTTTAAAATTAATACATTTTTTATTACTTCATAAATGCTTTTGCGCAGATTATTGGTTTAGGTATTATTTTTTTTTTCACTATTCCAAACCGAATTTCTTCTCTTTATGAGATCTTTGATATCAATTAGTGTTAATGTTCATATTTATTGCAATTATATCCACCGACTATCTGACAAGGGCCATTTTGCAGGCGTCAGTTCGCTGCCTGACCTACCGCGGCCGGTTCCTGGAGATCGGCAAGTTTGACATCAGCAACAACACCGCCATCGGCATGTACTTCTTCCTCAAGGAAACCTCCTTCCACGGCATCATGCTTGACTATATCTTCGACCAAAGCTTCGAGTTCAGAAAAGTTAGTGTTTTATTTATTTTATGTTAATTGCACTAAATGTGTACAATCGAACGGTACCTCATATCAATTGTGTTTAAAACCATTGAAATGTATAGGCAGCAAAATCAAAGGATCAGTCGCATTTGAGCTTTGTAATTGTTTACCGCAATTAATATTAATAAAGGCTATTGAAATGCTATTGAGACTATTAAATAAGAATCATTGAATAGATTTGAATATTAAAATAGTGATAAACTAAAATCATGTGTACATCTTTCTTCAATGGCAGAGGCTGCAAGATCTTCTCCTGTCTGGAATAGAGTGTGGAGCCGTGCGTCCCCTCACGTACTGCACGTTTGAGAAGAACGAAGTGGAAACTGCGTTCAGATACATGGCCGCTGGCAAACATATTGGCAAGGTTTGTCTAATTCACTTGCATTAAAATTTAAGAGAACTGAGTTCAGCAGTAGATGGCAATGTACACGTTTTCATTTTTTACAAAGTACCTACCTTAAATCGAAAACTATTTCGAGGTTTTTCAATTTCTAACGACTGAAGCATTTTTGAAATAGTTATTTAATAAAGAATTCGAAAAAAATTCAAGATTCCGAAAAAAGGACTTCCTACAAGTTACCTCTACGTTCGTTATGCTAGCGATTCAAGCCTACACCCGTAACATAAAACTAAAGCAGTGTCTTCCCCTTGGTTAATTATCTACTATTAGACCTAATAGTCCTAATAAACCTAATAGATTCAAGTCTACATCCGTGACTTAAGACTAAAGCAGTGTCTTCCCCTTGGTTAACGTTCTACTATTAGACCATGGGGAATAACAAATTCAAAAATCCTAAAAAAATACTTAAGACTCCAGGAATTGAAAAAACTCGAAATAAGGAGATACCTGTATATACTTTAGATCTGTCTTTAGATAATATACTTATTTTAATCTATATAACAAGCGTTGTGTTGGCCGCAGGTAATCATCAAAATACGCGACGAAGAACGCAGCAACAGGCCCGTCAAACCCACGCATCTGCCCATCGAGGCCGTCCCCAGGTAAGCTGGCTTTGTTCAACATAATTGTTCGCCTATTCATAAGTAGGAGATAATACGTTTTTGGATGTATTCAAAATGATGATAACAATCTTTATAGCAACTATAATAAACAGTTTAATTTAATGGAAGTATTGGTACTTTATACTTCGGCCTATTCAATCAAGCTATTGAAACAATAATCATAGCGACTTTGGTAATAATATTATTATCCTGTAACTGATGACTGTGTGTGATTGATCAGGCATACGTGCCGGTTTATACTATATATAAAAACCGGCCAAATCCAAATTGAATTCGCCCGCCGAGGGTTGCGCACAAACGTAATAGCTAAGTATATAATATGTTCCTAACTACATGCCTATTTACGATTTTCAGATTACATGGTACCTAATAGGATGTACCTACTCTATAGCTTTTGATTTCCTTGTAAAATCGCAGAGTATGCAAAATTATGCGGTTAACGTGTATGTATGAAGTTAAGAACTTATACTATACTTAGATAAACAGTGAATAAAAACTAAGTACCTATTCTGGCTTAACAAAGTTCAAAGGAGATCAATGCAGTTAAAAGATTTTGTCGGAGCTGGTAAGAGCTTGGTGGTTGAAGTTTTTTTGTTTTATTGCATAAGTTGTTAAACAAGCAAACTGCCCACCTGATGGTAAGTGGTAACAGTCGCCTATAATACATGTGGCTCCTGTGAGATTCGCAGCAAAACTGCAACCCCCACAAGAACCACTGTGCATGTTGCCAACGTGTGACATCAGATATAAAGTCACGGTAGGTACCCAGTAATTTCACTGCCATATCCTTACCCTTCAAACCGGAACGCACAAATGCAAGCACTGCTGCTTTATATCAAAAATAGGTAAGACGGAGGTACCCATGCAGACGACCCTGCGGCACAAAATAAATAATAGTACTAAAGTACCTGCGGTGCGAGCATGGAACTCTCGATAAACAAAATTTGACAGCTAAGATCGACATACTCGACAAAAATCGATAAATTTGACAGATATTCCTAAGGAGATGCTTTTGTCGATCGATATATGTCGATCGACAAGTTCAAGCTCGCAGAGCTGGTACAGAGTCTACCTCCGGTAAAAAAGTGTTTGATACCCGCCCGAGACTAAGTATTTTCTTTGATTTTTCAATTTATTTAGCATTTTTATAGAAAATGCAAAGTTTTACATACAATTTATACCCTTTAGATAAGTTAATATTGTACAGACGAAACCCTCGGTGTGCGAGTCCAAATCGCACTTGGTTGGGTTTTTTCTTCTTCTACTTGTACGAGTATTTGCAGACATATTGGGGTGTATGCACAAACAGGCTAAATTATATTGTACTAATTAGACTGTTAAGCTGTTTTTGTTATAACTTATGATAAGCATTGTTGTGCTCCAACAATTAGAGGTAAGACAGGCAGTTCCTCAGTTGTCGAGGAGTCCAGGTGAAGCTCGCTCCCACCTTCGGCCTTATCGTCACTTACCATCAGGTGAAATGAAAGCCAAGAGCTTCCCTATCGTATGTGAAAAAAATAACTGGTGTATGAAGATGCGTGGTTGATGGTTAGGTACACGTGCCACGAGGACTACGTGTACGTGATAGTGGGGGGGCTGGGAGGGTTCGGGCTGGAGCTGGCGGACTGGCTCATCATGCGCGGCGGCAGGAAGCTGCTGCTCACCTCCCGGAGGGGGATCACCAACGGGTACCAATCTAGCAGGCTCAGGTCAGTGATAGTTATCTTTGTAATAAATGATTGTTACAAACACAGTCGAATCCTAAATGCAAGATTTCCAAGGGAATCCACTCGTGAACGGCTACTGTTTTATTGCAAAGTAATATAGTCGATAATTTCATAGCTTCTAATGTCGCTTACGCGCTGTGACCAAACTAAAACGTTACTTTTTACACGTTTTAATCAAATTTTCGACAGCTGGGGTACAAAATAAAAAATGTATTTTTGGAATTTTCTACACAATAAAATTGCCAATTGTATTTTCTGATTGACAGCTGTTTTAAAATATTAAACAGAGGATTTTGGATTTTGCTCTATCCAGTGAAATAATATTACTTACCATGTTTCTGTCTTTAAGAATATTTAGAAAACATGTTCAATAATACCATACACGAATTGCATAACTGTATCTTTTATATTTGTAGCGGTACAGTATACGACGAAATTGTTAGAAAACGGGAAAGTAGCGCCTTAACAGAAGGCTTTGTTCTACTGATAGAAACGAGGAGATTTTTCTTCAAATATTCGATTAAGTAATAATTTATTTATTAAATGCTTAATACCACTAGGCATTTTGTGCCAATTGACCTTAGCGTAGTTTAGATACTATGGTAGGTAGACGCACAACATATGCAGCACTGTAATAATGATGACGTCATGCAGCGTTTCAAATCAATGTATCGTCGCAAGTTGTTAATTACGTAAAATAACTAACATTACTGACTGCCTAACATTAATAATGGACTATTTACTAAGGGAGCAAACAACTTTTTTAAATGGGAGAGTGTTTTTTTTATTCCAGGGCGAAGCTACGTCATTCGAGCTTAAAAGGATGTTGCTCCCGTGGTGGACACTACTTTATATTTTTACTTATGAAATTTATTTATTTACAAAAAATTATGTAAGGAACAATTAGACAAGAGAAAGAAAAATAAAAACTAATAAATATTAAAAACTTTTTGATGATTGGAACTTTTACTGACAATATCCACATTCTAAATTAACTATCCACATTCTAATTTACTAGTGAAAAAAAGCTATTTTAGTCCCTGTTTACGAGGAACGTCGGTGGCGCAGTGGACTCGGCACTTGCCTTCCAATCGGGGGGTCGGGGTTCGAGACCCGCCATGTACCAATGTGTTTTTCGTTTCGAATTTCATATGTACATTTGTCTGACGCTCCTACGGTGAAGGAAAACATCGTGAGGCAACCTGCATACATCTGCGAAGAAATTCAATGATGTATGTGAAGTCGACCAATCCGCACTGGGCCAGCGTGGTTGACTAAGGCCTAATTACCCTAATATAGGGTAGGCTCGAGCCCCTCGGTGGGGACGTATATGGGCTGTGATGATGATACGAGCAACTAAGTAGCTTTTTATAAACAGATGCGTTAAGAAAAATTATCCGCTTTCCTACTGCAGAGCGTGGGCTGGCTACGGTGCCGACGTGCAGATATCCACCCACGACGTCACGACAGAAAGCGGCTGCGAGCAGATGCTGCTAATGGCGAAGGGCATGGGCCACGTGGACGCCATCTTCAACCTGGCTGTGGTGCTCAAGGACTCCATCTTCCAGAACCAGACTCCGGAGACGTTCAAGACCTCCATCGCCCCGAAGGCGCTGGCTACGATGCATCTGGACAAATTCTCGAAGAAGCATTGCCCGGGATTGAGGTGAATTTAGAGCTTGGGGAACATTAGCTGGAACGGCCGTGTCCTCGCGGTTCTACTATTAGGACAAATTGGTAGGACTACGAGGAATTACCCTATTGAATGGCTTTTTAGGAGCACACCCATGTATTATTATTATTTTTTTTTTTTAATTGGAGTATATGATTCAAAGTTATATGCGTCGTATACATGATGTTTGTTGAAATGTATATTTTTTATGGGTACGTGTTTAAAATTTTCAAAGGTTTGTCCAATTTTTTATGTGTGCGTTTTTAGTAAGAAGACCTCGATTCCACCAATTCATGACATGGAACAATTAGAGCTACGCACTGTGGGACATCCATAGGTCATAAATCTTAAAAACCTGCTTTCTTGTTTTACATTTTATTCCTTGTCGTTACATTGGATAGTTGCGGTACCTTCTGAAACTATAAATAGGTCAGTAATTAGAGTGCGCCTTCATTATCTATTGTGCATTCAAAGAGAGCGCATCGCCAATCGTAAATACTGTTATCAGTGAGTCATTAAAAAGCGTGACGTCATTTGTTGTCATTGCGGGACCTGTGAGTGCTGTGTGAGTTTTTTCTGAAATGGATATCCAAGAACAGGGTATGTAATAATTAATATTTTTATTTTAATTGTATCTTAGTATATATTTTCTTTAGTATGTCATTGCCACGAGGCGACTTTTCTTGGAGTATTATATTTTAATATTCAAAGTTTGAATAAACTTTTAAATATGTTCCCACTCGCTCCGACTATGGAGGTATATTGCACCATAATCTTTAGACTTTCTTATCTTAGGAAAATTAAAACTTGGCTGCCCTTATCTGCCCTTTTGGCGATGACAAGGGTGCTACGGTTGCCAGATTATCTCGTAGCATTTGCTACGAAATTAGTTTATTTAGTCTTAGTGCTTTGTGTAGGTTTTGTGACTGAATTTTAACCGTTTTTTTTTGTTTTAGGTAATTTATATATATGCTCGTTTTCAAGAATGCATATTCTTGAAATATGGCTAACTGTCAATACCGATAATGACTCGGAAAAGTGTCGTCAAGTCCTACAAAGTTTGTTGACTACTCTGAACGACGATGCTGAGAACATTGATATTCATTATTTAGAGAAAATTGTTAATAATTTATGTAAAGCTATTGCTCGATTCTGGAAAAAATGTAATAGGGATAAAACCAAGCTTTTATATAAGAATTCCGATTGGTTTAATGTTATTGAAAAAATTCAACTTGTGAAAAACAATAAGCAATGTACTCCGTCTGAAACGTCGCCGTGTCATTCACGTGGTCGTCCTCGAAAACCTTTTACGCAATGTAGTAAAAGGACTAAACGTCGGAGAGTAGCTGATTTGTCAAAGTCTGATGATTCTACTGTGAGTGCATTGCTTGATGTTTCAGACTGTTCATTCGATTCGTGTATATCTAGAGTTAGCACTGATGATGTCTTGTCACTTGTGACTGATGCTCAGTTGACAAAACATCAGTATTTATTAATTAAAAACTTTGTTAATAGTAAGATTTCTCCTAATGTATTACCATGTTACCAACAAATTACTAAAGCGAAACAGAGATGTTACCCTTCTAATATAACTGTTTCCGAGTCTTCAGCAGAAGTTGAATTACAAAGTCTTTTTGATCACACAGCTTCTCGAATCCTTGAATCTCAAAAAGAGGTCTTAGATCAGATTCCTGATGATTGTTTGTCTAATATCTCTTTACTTGGGAAATGGGGATTCGATGGCAGCACTGGACATAGTGAATACAAACAATTTTTTTCAGATTCAACTTTAGAAGATAGTAGTTTGTTTGTAACATCTTATGTACCCCTTCAAATTATTGTAAAATTAGCTGAAGATAATTGTAAAATTTTATGGAAAAATCCTCGACCCTCTTCCACTAGGTACTGCCGTCCTATTCGATTTCAATTTTTGAAAGAAAGCACAGCAGTGTCTTTGCAAGAGGAAGCTTATTTTAAGGATAAAATTGAAAGTTTGCAACCTACTTTTATTCAGATCGACAATCGTGAATTGGTCGTTTCTCATAAGTTGCAGCTTTCAATGGTAGATAGTAAAATTTGTAGTGCTTTAAGTGAAACATCTACAAGTAGATGTTATATATGTAATGCTACCCCTAAAGAGATGAATAAAATAGACGAATGTTTACAAAAACCTGTAATAGAGAGTAGATACCAATTTGGATTATCACCACTACATTCTTGGATACGTTTCTTCGAATATTTTATTCATCTTTCATATAGATTAGACATAAAAAAATGGCAAGTTAGGCTAGATAGTGATAAACAATTGTTATCAAATAAAAAACAATATGTACAGTCCCAGTTTAGGGAACGATTAGGTTTAATAGTTGACAAGCCGCGTAGTGGTGGAAGCGGGACGTCTAACGACGGAAACACGGCCAGGAAGTTTTTTTTGGAATCAGCTGTATCTGCTGAAATTACAGGTTTGAATAAGGATCTCATAGATCGTTGTTGTGTAATATTACAAACGTTATCTTCTGGACATAAAATTAATGAATGCAAGTTTAAAGACTATGCATTACAAACAGCATACAGCCTGGTCGAGGAATATCCGTGGTATAGTCTTCCTGCTTCTGTCCACAAGGTGCTCGTACATGGATCAGATATTATAAGTTATGCATTGTTATCTATAGGAGAACTTTCCGAAGAAGCTGCTGAAGCGACAAATAAGTATATCAAAATTTATAGACGAAGTCACACTCGAAAAATGTCACGTGAAGTTACCAATCAAGATTTAATACAACGACTATTATTACATTCAGATCCTTATATTACAAGTCTTCGGAAACTTCCCCCTAAAAAGAAAAATACTCTGTCACAAAGTGTAATAGAATTGTTACATGTTTAATATTGTTAGAATAAGAATAATTTATTTGTATTTTGTTAGTTGTTTTATTATTTTTTGTATTTAATTAATTTTAATTTATTTATTTCTATTATTTTATTATAATTAAATAATGTTATCAATGTTTTGACTCTTATTTTATTTAAAATATATGTTTTACATTCCAATTTTTAAGTGTTTGTTCATGATAAATTTAGGTAAAAGTATGTTATTGTTTATATTTGTTTTTTACTGAAGTAAACGTTTTTTATTCCGTAAATACATGTACTTCTTTCATTTTAATGTTCCTAAAACACTTTTACAACTATAAGTCACTAAAATAATACAATGTATTGATAGTAACAGGACTTTAACTATTTATGACCGCCCTTGTATGGAGCGTGTCCCTCCGTGCTACGCCACGTAAAGTGTGGTAATTGCGCCTCTAGTGGCATGTACGGTCAGCTTCAGGAGTAGATGGACATTTTAGTATCATGTCACAACAACTTTAACTTTTATTAAGTATGATAACACCTATATTGCATTGTTAAGTGTGGCATGGTACTAAAATGATGATCTAGTTTTGAAGCTGACTGTACTTATTTCTTAAAAGTAACAGATATAGGATACAATATACCTCGATATTGTATTTATATCTTTTTTACAAAAAATAAAACCGATTTCAAAAACGAACAACAAACAAAAGTCAATTATAATAAAAAATGCATACCTACAACATCACATTTTATATTGAAATTGGTGCTAAATTTAAACAAATTACATTAGCTATGGAATTAAAGTGTTTCCCTCGATTTTCCTGGGATCCCGTCATCAGATCATGACTTGCTTACAATGAGACCACCACAGGAGTATTCCATTTCATTAAAAACTAATGTTGAGTATCAGTGAAAATAGCTTAAAAAATGCAGTCGAAAGAAATAAATAAAAAATAGAAAAAGAAAACATTTACTCAACACAGACGCAAATCAACAAGACAATACACAAAGTAGGTACAACAGATTATATAATAAAACAAATGACATAATTGTGACATTAATGTGCTGAGCGTGCCCGTACCGAAAGGGCTGGTTTTCAGTTGGCACCCGCAGCGCTGGTTTTCAGTTGGCACCCGCAGAAAGAACCTCCTCCTTTTATGAAGTTGGTTAAAAATTTGCTTTCATCGAAATTTACGGCACTTTTTCTCTGACTACCGCCTCTCATTTTCATCCTGTATAATCAAGTAGCTAACATATGACGTCGCTTAATAGGAGCTTCGTGGTGTTCTCGTCGGTGTCGTGCGGGCGCGGCAACGCCGGCCAGACCAACTACGGGTACTCCAACTCGGTGATGGAGCGCATCTGCGAGTGGCGCACCAAGCTGGGGCTGCCCGCGCTCGCCGTACAGTGGGGCGCCGTCGGAGACGTGAGACAACCTCCATATTACATACCGTTAAGATCATCGCCGGACCGCCAGCCTCCAGCCAAATTCTCACGGATTCAAAAAAAGTTCGAATTCAAACTTTTCTTCGAGCGGTGGTCACAGCTCAGCCATTCAGCCCCCCTAGCACGTCCACCAAAACACGATATGATAAAGCGGTTTATCGCGGTGAACTGTCTAAATACAATAGGGTTTCGTCGTATTTTGACAGTTCACCGCGATATATCGCTTTATCATGTCGTGTTTTGTTGGACGTGCTACGGGGGCAGAACACTGGACACGTCGAGCTCCGCCATTTTTTCTACCAGCGATGTATTTCGATATTACAACTCCTACCAACAGGCCTATTCGCTATATAACTATGGTTAGTAACTAGAACTGTACTTTTTGAAAGACACTTTATATCCATTACTGGTTTAGTTGTCTTATGTGTTACGGCAGCGTTCATGATAGCAGTAATGAATGTTAAGTTCCTTTCAAAAATGACAGTTCTAGTTAGCAACCGAAGTTACAGAATAGGCCTGCAGGACACCAGTGTACGTTGCCAACTTGTGTCATAAGATGTCAAGTCACAGTACCCAGTTATTTCACTAACCTTCAAACTGGAACGCAACAATGCTTAGCGGCAGAAATAGTTATGATAAAGTTACCCACAAACACGACTCTGGTACAGAGCACAGACGTACATATAAAGGGAAGCAGACTAAACGTATCGTTCAATAAAAAAAAATTTACAAAAAATAAAACCGACTTCAAAAACACTGAAAACTTAAAAATAATATAAGAATAGTTACAGACAACAACACACTTCTATATTGAAGTCGGCGCCAAACGATGATCTCCTAGAAAGTGTTAAAATTTGTCACCGACTTCAATATAGAAGTGTGTTGTTGTCTGTACCTATTCTTATATTATTTTTAAGTTTTCAGTGTTTTTGAAGTCGGTTTTATTTTTTGTAAAAAAAAATATTTTTATCTTTTTAGTGAAAGAAACCCTAATTAAATTAGTGTTTTCCTCGATTTTCTATGGGATGCCATCATCAGAACCTGACTTTGGTGACCATGGAACCACCCTTGCAGTATATTCTATCGAATACAAAAAGAATTTTGGAAATCGGGTTAAAAATGACGGAGTTATGAGGTAACAAACATAAAAAAAATACAACCGAATTGATAACCTCCTATTTTGAAGTCGGTTAAAAAGCGTGGCAACTTTACCACATGTAAACATTACTCACACAAACAATATAAATTAAATTTTATTGTAATTTCTGGAGTTTTATTAGTTGATGCATTAGAACACTTCGGGACACAGTACTTTACCATTGTTCTTGTCCGATTAGCAGTTATTATTATTTATAATCACAAGACAAGACATTAAAAAACAATGTCACGACGCCATTTGTCTCTTATTTTGACAAAGCTAAACATGGCGTCCACGTGGCGTCTGTCACGGCTTTGGAAATGTTTATGTGTGCGTTAGTATCGCCATAGACGAAAAACAGAAATAGCGATATATCATGTCACTTTGGAGTGAAAGTAAAAACGATATACATTACTTATGACAAATGTGTGAGTAAAATTATGTTAAGTCTGCTTCCCTCTAAACCCTTATTTATGACAAAATGTGAGTAAAATTATTATGTTAAGTCTGCTTCCCTTTCGTCCGTGGTACAGAGTCCCTTTTTGGTCACAATTGTTGAACGTGAATAAGTAGCAAACTCCCCGGTGTCCAGGTGGGCCTGGTAGCGGACATGCAGGAGGAGGACGTGCAGCTGGAGATCGGCGGCACGCTGCAGCAGCGCATCTCGTCGTGCCTGCTGACGCTGGACCGCTTCCTGCGGCAGCGCGCGCCCGTCGTCTCCTCCGTCGTGGTGGCCGAGAAGAAGGGCGGCGGCTCCGGCTGCGGAAACATAGTGGACGCCGTCGCGCAGATCATGGGTCAGTAGAATATTTGCAGTGCCAGAGGTGGGCTCCACCTGCGGAAACATCGTGGACGCCGTCACACAGATAATGATTCAGTATCAACATGAAGTACCAGAGAACGTGGACCTGGAGTACCATACCAGAAGTGGGACTCCACCTGCGGCAACATAGTGGACGCCGTCGCGGAGATCTTGGGTTAGTACAGCATCTGCAGTGCAGAAGTGGGGCTCCACCTGCGGCAACATAGTGGACACCGTGGCACAGATCATGGATCAGTACAACATCTGCAGTGCCAGAAGTGGGGCTCCACCTGCGGCAACATAGTGGACGCCGTCGCACAGATCATGGGTCAGTACAGCATCTGCAGTGCAGAAGTGGGGCTCCACCTGCGGCAACATAGTGGACGCCGTGGCACAGATCATGGATCAGTACAACATCTGCAGTGCCAGAAGTGGGGCTCCACCTGCGGCAACATAGTGGACGCCGTCGCACAGATCATGGGTCAGTACAGCATCTGCAGTACCAGAAGTAGGGATCCACCTGCGGCAACATAGTGGACGCCGTCGCACAGATCATGGGTCAGTGCCAGAAGTGGGAGTGAACCTACGGCAACATAGTGGACGCCGTCGCACATATCATGGGTCAGTACAACATCTGCAGTGCTAGAAGTGGGACTCCACCTGCGGCAACACAGTGGACGGCGTCGCACAGATCATGAGTCAGTACAGCATCTGCAGTGCCAGAAGTAGGGATCCACCTGCGGCAACATAGTGGACGCCGTCGCACAGATCATGGGTCAGTATAGCATCTGCAGTGCCAAAAGTGGGGCTCCACCTGCGGTAACATTGCGGATGCCGTCGCAGCAGTGCCAGAAGTAGGGCTCCACCTGCGGCAAAATAGTAGACGCCGTCGCACATATCATAGGTCAGTACAACATTTGCAGTGCCAGAAGTGGGGCTCCACCTGCGGCAACATAGTGGACGCCGTCGCGGAGATCTTGGGTTAGTACAGCATCTGCAGTGCCAGAAGTGGGGCTCCACCTGCGGCAACATTGCGGATGCCATCACAGCAGTGCCAGAAGTGGGGATCCACCTGCGGCAACATTGCAGATGCCGTCACATCAGTGCCAGAAGTGGGGCTCCACCTGCGGCAACATTGCGTCGCGCAGATCATGGGTCAGTAGAATATTTGCAGTGCCAGAGGTGGGCTCCACCTGCGGAAACATCGTGGACGCCGTCACACAGATAATGATTCAGTATCAACATGAAGTACCAGAGAACGTGGACCTGGAGTACCATACCAGAAGTGGGACTCCACCTGCGGCAACATAGTGGACGCCGTCGCGGAGATCTTGGGTTAGTACAGCATCTGCAGTGCAGAAGTGGGGCTCCACCTGCGGCAACATAGTGGACACCGTGGCACAGATCATGGATCAGTACAACATCTGCAGTGCCAGAAGTGGGGCTCCACCTGCGGCAACATAGTGGACGCCGTCGCACAGATCATGGGTCAGTACAGCATCTGCAGTGCAGAAGTGGGGCTCCACCTGCGGCAACATAGTGGACGCCGTGGCACAGATCATGGATCAGTACAACATCTGCAGTGCCAGAAGTGGGGCTCCACCTGCGGCAACATAGTGGACGCCGTCGCACAGATCATAGGTCAGTACAGCATCTGCAGTACCAGAAGTAGGGATCCACCTGCGGCAACATAGTGGACGCCGTCGCACAGATCATGGGTCAGTGCCAGAAGTGGGAGTGAACCTACGGCAACATAGTGGACGCCGTCGCACATATCATGGGTCAGTACAACATCTGCAGTGCTAGAAGTGGGACTCCACCTGCGGCAACACAGTGGACGGCGTCGCACAGATCATGAGTCAGTACAGCATCTGCAGTGCCAGAAGTAGGGATCCACCTGCGGCAACATAGTGGACGCCGTCGCACAGATCATGGGTCAGTATAGCATCTGCAGTGCCAAAAGTGGGGCTCCACCTGCGGTAACATTGCGGATGCCGTCGCAGCAGTGCCAGAAGTAGGGCTCCACCTGCGGCAAAATAGTAGACGCCGTCGCACATATCATGGGTCAGTACAACATTTGTAGTGCCAGAAGTGGGGCTCCACCTGCGGCAACATAGTGGACGCCGTCGCGGAGATCTTGGGTTAGTACAGCATCTGCAGTGCCAGAAGTGGGGCTCCACCTGCGGCAACATTGCGGATGCCATCACAGCAGTGCCAGAAGTGGGGATCCACCTGCGGCAACATTGCAGATGCCGTCACATCAGTGCCAGAAGTGGGGCTCCACCTGCGGCAACATTGCGTATGCCGTCGCAGCAGTACCAGAAGTAGGGCTCCACCTGCGGCAAAATAGTAGACGCCGTCGCACATATCATGGGTCAGTACAACATCTGCAGTGCCAGAAGTAGGGCTCCACCTGCGGCAACATAGTGGACGCCGTCGGGGAGATCTTGTGTTAGTACAGCATCTGCAGTGCCAGAAGTGGGGATCCACCTGCGGCAACATTGCGGATACCGTCACATCAGTGCCAGAAGTGGGGCTCCACCTGCGGCAACATAGCGGACGTCGCTCAGCTCACGGGTTTGTACAACACCTGCCGTACCAGATGAAGGACAACACCTGCGGTAACATAATGAACGTCGTCGCCGGAATTATCAGTGATCGCTATTTATGATTTTGCGGAAAGATGTGGTTTTTGGGTATTATTATGTTCAATATTAGGTACTTACACAAGTTAATTTTGTCAGTGTTTTAACCCTTGTTAGCCATATTAAAAATGTTAAAACTCGTAGCATTATTCTAACTGTACTTTTAATACTCGTACATACATATCATATTATTGGAAATAATAAGGATATTATAATGTCAGCTATCCAATAAGACAATCGAAATTTCGTTCGACTTCCACCTCCGGCAGTGTCACGCGAGCCAATTCCATTTTGTTTCCATCACGACACCTAAATCTTGTTTGGCGTAATATCCTCCGCGTATTCAGTTACATCGACACAACAACGCAACGATATATTACAATGATCAAGACAGTTTTTTGCAGGCTGTCAATTTAAAATTACATTACGCTTTTGTTGTTTGTCGACGATTTCTTGACGAATAATATAAACAAATTAGTAAGGATTTTTTATCTATTAGGTACAGGCAGGGCCGGATTTACATATTTTACACCTATAGGTAGGCTCAATGAACTGGCCCCCAACCCCCTCCCTAAAATTTAATCCTAGGTTAGGTTCTGATTACAATTTTTTTTAATCCTTACAAAAGAGTGTTAATACTATTTTCTTTGCTATCATTCGCTCCTACTTATCGTTAATAAAACGAAATATATTTTTTCACAGTTTTCATACAAACATTTTTATTTCAGACAACTTTTTATTTAACACTTACTTCGTTTACAACTTTTAAAAAAAGTACAGTACGTCAATTTTGCACTGAAGAGTTGTACTACAAACAAGAACCGTGAAAAAGTGGTAGTGGCGCAACGCAACAAAAACAAAAGTAAACAATAATAATGTTGGTTTGGGGATCAAATTGTGGAATATTAATATTGATAGGAAGATCACGAATGTGTATCACATTTTTAAAATGGCGACTACCTACTCAAATAATATTATTTTCTGACTTTCAGATTTTTTACCTCTTTGCCGCCTCTAAAAATATAACGCCATGGGCCCGGATGCACATGGCTCTATGCTAAATCCGGCCTTAATCACAGGGATGAGTTTCTTCTTTATTTATTTCACCTGTGGTTAAATAACGATAGGGCCGAAGATGACTGCTGGACGTAGGTCTCTTCCATGGCATCGGGCACGTCACTCATCTCAATCTCCGGTCATCATAACCTAACCGCCACCAGACACTTTACGTATGTCATCGCTTCATCTTGCTGGAGGGCGCGCTACATTACGTTTGCCAAGACAAGGTCGCCACTTCAAAACACGCTTACTCTATCGGTCGTCAGCTCTGCGACAGATGTTACCTGCCCATTGCCACTTCAACTTGTTAATGTGAAAGGCTATGTCGGTAACTTTAGTTCTTTGCCGGATCATAGCATCCCCTGTTCCATAGCTCGCTGAGCAAGCATAAGCTCTGCTCGGCACCGAGAAGTCATGGTAAAGTCAGTCAATCAAACTGCAGAAAAAATCTATATCCATGAGCCCGCGGGGAACCCCAACCCCGATCACCTAAGACTGGGCAGGTAATCTCCAAAGATCTCCAAACCGATCGGTCGCATCTATTGACTTCCCGCAACCTTCAGTAAACGATCAGTTTACCTTGTAAGGGCCGTCTACCAAGACTACATCTCCCCAATGCGCAGCCACCACAAGAAGGTTTTCTGATCCGAAACTCTAATTTAGTGTCAACTCATTACATATATTCTTTGTCACCAACAATCTACCCTTCAAAGAGTAGTCCTAAATCCCCCATTTTTAGAGTTTAGGCATATTGTGACTGAAATGATAGTGATGATGACCGCAACGAAGTGAACTCATGTAAAAACCGTTTGTTCCCAGGCATCAAAGACTTGAAGACTGTGTCCCAACAAGTGTCATTGGCTGAACTCGGCATGGACAGTATGATGGCGGTAGAGATCAAGCAGACCCTGGAGAGAGAGTTTGAAATATTCCTCACCGCGCAAGACATCAGAACCCTCACCTTCGCTAGGTAACATATTCACTACAGGATTTTATTTATGACTAGGAATTTTATTTCTAGCTTTAAGCTCTTGGCCTTTTTCATCTGATGGTATGTGACTGTATGTGACGACAAGACCAAAAATAAATAATAGTGATGGAGTAACTCTAATGTTTTATGCTCATCAATAACATTTTCTTTTTATACAGCAGAGTTGGCAAATAAGCAGACTGCCTACATGATGAATTCTTTTGTAAGATTGGTAGATATGCAACTCCTAGAATGACCACGGTATACGTTGCCAACTTGTGACAAAATATGTCAAGTCACAGTCACAATACCCAGTAACTTTACTGCCTGTGGTACCCTTCAAATCGGAACAACGCAGTGTAAGCACTACTGCTTAGTATTAGGTAAGATAGAGTAGCCGGCGCAGATGAAATAGTACAGAGTCTCCTTCTCCTATAGCCCACCTCACCCATATAGCCATGCCTAACTTTCTGTTATTGATACCAACTTCGAATGTGGTCGTCTGCTCCCTTCCATCTGTTCCCCTCCATCCTGTCCCTGTACCTCCACAATCACAGCTCCAGTGCAAACTTCCCGCTTTCTCTCTATCTACGCTCATCCTCTCCGATCTGTTTTACCTCTTATACCATTAGTACCAGTCTTCCTCAGTATTATGGTATTGGTATTTCCACAGGCTAGTGGAGTTGACCGCTCAACGAGAGGCGGCGGCGTCCACCTCCGCGTCCCGGACAGCCGCTGTGGAAGGTACCGCTGGTCTCCGCGTACTGCTGCGGAACTTCGGTGACGAGCGCGTAGTGTCGGAACCCCTCGTCTACTTGCCCACCATGGTCAGCGACGCTGTCGAGGTCAGTGCACCCTGTATAAGATTGCTGTGCTTATGCTAAACGTTATTTTACTCCTTGGATCATCCTCGTTTTAGTTACTCCGTGTTTTTTCTTATTGTGACATATGACAGCCAACATGTGCGGAAACAAGACAAAACACGGAATTTTTTATCAATGAGGCCGTATGGGCCCTGCCGTCTCTGATGTATCTACATATACACGACCACTCAAGTGCGCAACGCTTTTGAGGTGGCTGGACACTGTATACTAATGTCGTCATTTGCGCCGTCGCAACAGCGCTCCCGGCCTTAATCAACTCTATAATCCTCACTCCACGTGACGAAATTGATCTTCTGTAAAATACTTCCCGAGCTCTCATACTTCTTCGGGCTATTCAGCAGAGTGACCATATGATCCCCCAATCCTTACCTCTTATAAAAAGAATTTATCCTATATTGTAATATTTGTACCAGGGCGAAGAAGCGATCCAGGTGATGGAGAACGTGATGTTTGTGCTGCCTGGACTAGAGGGCGCGGCGGCCGCGCTAGAGCCGTTGTGTCGCCGTCTCAAGATTAAAGTATGCGGCCTGCAGCTCGGCGTGGAACATAAGAACGAGGACCTGTACAACATGGTGGACAGGCTGCACCAGGTAGGCTGCCGTAGGTCATGATACCTGTCACATAGATAGGTAGGATATTTAGATCTAGGTGTGCGGCCTGCAGCTGCAGCTCGCTATCAAGCTCAAGCATATGGACCTTCACCATATGTTGGACAGGCTACACCAGGAAGGCTGCCTTAGCTCATGATACCAGTGTCATTTGTAGAGAGGATATTCAGATTCAGGTGTGCAGCCTGCAGCTCGGTGTCAAGCACAAGCACAAGGACTTGTACTAGACGGTGAACAAGCTGCACCAGGTATATCATTATACGGAGAGGATGGTCCAAAAATGATGTGCGACCTGCAGCTGGTCGTGGAACATAAGAACGAAGACCCCGACCTGCCCCTTTATTATGCCTCATCTCATTATACAAGGAGAATAGTCAGATTAAGGTGTACGGCCTGTAGGCCGGCGTGGGACACGACATAGGATGATCAGGCTGCACCATATAAAGGGGGTGAAGACGCTGAAGGCTGAACAAAATTCAGCATCAATCAGCTTTTGACAGCAAATTCAGCGCAATTTTGAAATACTTGTACAAATCATTATCATCATAATAGAGCTCATAAACGACCTCACCGAGGAGCTCGAGCCTACCCTAAGTTAGAGTGTTTAGGCCTTAGTCAACAACGCTGACCCAGTGCGGATTGGTCGACTTAACATACACCATTGAATTTTATCGCAGATTTGTATTTTCCTTCACTGTACAAATAGTTTCATCAAAATATAGCATAGTCTTTAAAACAATTGACGATCACCTTCTCTTTCAGACTGTCCGTTCAAGGCTAGCCCCGGGCGCAAACTTCTGGATACTGGGCTACAGTTTCGGATCACTCCTGGCGCTGGAGCTGGCCGCGAAGCTGGAGAGCGGGGGCAACAAGGGCACCGTGTTCTGTCTCGACGGAGCGCCAGAGTTCCTCTACGCCATCCTCACCATGACCATCATCTTCAAGAACGAGTTCCAGCTGCAGAACAGCCTCCTCTGCCACACCATCGACATCGTCGCCCCCAACAACGACGTCACCAAAGACCTCATGGAGAAACTGAACGAGATAGAGTCCTACGAGGAAAGAATCATGTACACGATCAACTCTTCCCCGGTCCAGAGCAAGTACTCCAACAAATTCATAGCGTCCATCGCGGCGATAAGCTTGGATAGGCTGAAGGTGGTTCTGAACTACGACATGAAGAACATCAAGAGGCTAAAATCTCCCATCATCCTTTTGCGTCCTAAGGAGAACCCGCCGAATGTGGTCGTCGAAGAAAATTATGGTTTGGACAAGTTCACGGAAGCGGGGGTCACTGTGCACTTTTTGGAAGGCAACCACGTCACTATAGTGGAGAATAAGGATGTGGCTAACATCATTAATAGGGTTCTTCACGAAACTGACCCTAATAAAATTAAACCGACGCAAGACGTAGTCGCTGGCATGGTTCAAAGCGCGAGACATGTGGAAGTATAATTTGATTCTGTGTTTATTTATCGTCAACTCGGCGTTTCGATCTGGTTTTGCAAGTTCAATATCTAATTTCGCTAATCGGGAAAGTTTTGTTGAAGTTTTACGTTAATCTCGTAGTTAAGTGGCCGTAATCAGATAAGTTAGTGACTAAACATTAAAGTTAAGCATTAGTTAAGGATAGCAGTTAGGCATCGCCTTAAAGGCACCAGTACCAAATAAAATATTCACTTATTCACTATTACGTCAAAGGTCGCAGGATATTTAAATGTTGTTAGTTTAGTAAATTTTTTATGTTTTGTGAGTTCGTGTTGTTAAAATAATGTTTGTTATTTATTCAACCTTATTTTGTTATATGGGACTGAAATATATTTTTGAGTGTATTTTTATGGGTATTTTTATTATTTTACAACGTCAAATCTATTTAGGGCCGGCGGGGCCGACACTGACTGACATTGCATTGGCACGACAAATAATGTTATTTCTGATCTAAATTTTAAGCCTTATTTTAACAAGCTTAGAATTCGTATTTCGATACAAGGAGGACGACTATATAATAATAATAATAATAATAAACTTTATTTTCTGCTACAGAACACACACACAAAGCAAATGGAAGTGGTAAAAACATAACATTAAGCAAAAAACAGGAAACACAGTCATATAAAATACAGCACAAAAACATAAACAACAGCATATACACAGACAACGGCTTAACACAATCGCGTACAAACGCAAAGCGGCTGATGTGTGTGTGTGTGTGTGCCACAGCAGGCAAAATTAGGCGACAGCTCAACGTAATATTTGCTTGTGGTAGGCAAGCAAAACGCTGATTTTCAGCTGTGACCTTAGTGTTTCCTCGTATACTCGAACCAGAAATATGCCAATAAATATAAAATACGATGGTACATACAGCTTTTAATATGGAAAATGTAGTCTATAAAGATAAATACTGAAAACATTCCTAAATACTATAAATTATACTTATAACGGAGTGATGGGTGTATGAAAAAGTCATTAATTAATATAAATCATAAATCATTTTATGATATTGGTTTGGTTGGTTGGATTTTATGATATTATATTGGTGAATAAGAAGAATATACTATTAAAAATCATAATCCACAAGAAGATATCCGATAACTACGCTAGGAACGTATAGTGGTACCCAGTTTTTGTATAGTTAAAAGGTGTAATTTGTACTTTTTTTTAAAATTAAACTTGGACTTAAGTTTCCTTAAAGGCGGAGGGACATTATTCCAACACTTAGTTGCGTGATAACGGAAACTTCCAGTGAAGGCCACAGTTTTATGCGTATGCAACTTAAGCGGAGCCCAGGTGGACCTCGGTGCTTGGCCATTGTATCTAAATTTATTGAAAATCAATTTTGAGAAAAGATATTCAGGTCTTTTAAAATTAACAATATCGAACATCAATGAAGCCAAATGCAACTTTCTACGCGACTCCATGTTAAGTATGCATTCGTTATTGAGAAAAGGAGATATATGACTTCTCGGGGGTACATTAAAACAAAACCTAAAGCAAGCATTTTGCACTCTCTGCACCAAGCGATGTGATTTATATAAAAGACGTGGACCGTATAAAATATCTGCATAGTTCAGCTTGGATAGTACTAAAGCTTCAACAACTCTGATACGTGCATTGGGGCTCAACAAATTGCGTATCTTATACAGTACCTTAAGCCTAAAAAAGCATTGCTTAACTAAGTTCTCAATATGGCAACCAAAACGCAATTCCCCGTCGATAAAGACCCCCAGATTCTTCGTTTGATCGACACGTTCAATATTTTGACCACGGATAGAAAGAACTGGGGACTTTTCGATTATTTTCTATATGATGCCGAATGCTACGCTACGTCGTCGTGTCATGTTGTTTCATTCCACGGATGGCAGCGGCGGTGAATTCAGCGAGTTCGCCTTCTTCTGACGCCTTCTTCGAGCATGAATTACCAAATCCCAGTCAATCAAAACGACACATCTAACTTTGAAGTCGCTCAGACCAAAACTGGTTGAATTAAATCTATATCCTAGGGTTTTCATGGGGATGCTACGAGGTGACGCAGCATACTCCCCATCATACCACAGCGACCTGCGAGACAACTACAGGGGTCGGCGCTCGAAGTGTTACCAACTTCACGCTGGTGCAGTAACCAAACGGCCAATGACAGCGCTCTCATATTTTGACAAACGCCAGATAGTTATATTGATTACAAGTTTACGAAACCATTATCATTTCGCGCCAAATTTTAATAAAGTTATCCTAATGGAATTTAAACGCAGTAGTGTTATTGGTTTGTATTTGGCCGGAAATACACGTTAATATGATACCGGCACCATCAAAAAACGTCATGGAGGTGGACATCCAAAAACAGCAACATCGTCAGAAATGGTTCGAAAGGTAAGGGCCAGAATTCAGCGTAATCCGCGACAAAGCGCAGTTCAATCGGCGAGAAACCTCAATGTGTCTGCTCGTAGTATGGGACGCATATTAAAAAATGAACTACGATTGACGCCCTACAAAATACAAAAAGTGCAAGATTTAACACCTGCACAAAAATCAGTTCGCCTAGCAAGAGCAAAAGTGTTAAAACGTTTGAACCTTGGTTACGAGCTTGAAAACATAGTATTTTCTGATGAAAAATTTTTACGGTTCATCAATATGTAAACAAACAGGATGATCGTGTATGGTTAAAGTGCAAATCGAAGGACAATTTAGACCAACGAATTGCTCTGCGAAAGCAAGCGCCTGCATCAGTAATGGTTTGGGCCGCCGTAACTGCCACAGGACGCTCACCGCTCGTTTTCATCGAACAGGGCGTCAAGGTCAATCAAGAAATCTACCGTGAAAAGATTTTAAAGAATGCTTTATTACCGTGGGCACGTAAACAATTTGGCAGAAACCATTGGACGTTTCAACAAGACTCAGCACCATCCCATAAAGCTCGCGAAACACAAGTTTTCTTACGAGAACAAGTTCCCGGCTTCATTTCTTCACAACAATGGCCTCCATATTCTCCGGACTTAAACCCAATGGATTTTTCCATATGATCCATTCTGGAGGCCAAAGTATCAACTAAAAAATATGACACGGTTGACGCATTAAGGCGAGGATTTCCCAAATTTGCCGATCTTAGAACGTCTAGATCTGGATAATATTAGAACCCACAATTCTGAAATTCACACACCTTAAACTTGAAGATATAATCTAGTGAACTGTGAAAGCAGAAACACGATTTACTCCATTTCACTCGATAGAAAAAAAATCCAAACATAGGTCTAAATCAAAAACTAAAACCACGATTTGAAATCGAAATATACATAAAACAGTATAAAAGTTATACCAAAACATGTAGTTCGTTATTATCTAGTGAACTGTGAAGACAGATTTTTTGATGTCATATAAAATATTTAGGAAAATGACGAAAATTCTATAATTTCGCTTGATTGCAATCGCGCTCCATATAAGACAGTACTCGCCAAGTCGTCTCAGGGTATGGTCATGTCGCTTCGTGTCGCGGGCGCAAAAAAATATATTACGTGTTTCTTTACGATCGAATTTTAATTTTGCAGTTTGCGTTTATTTTGTTAACTTTCATTATTATTATAGATTAGTGTAGTAATATGGTGAATAGTGTAAATAATGGATTAGGTATTATAAAGGAGAAAACTATTTTAATCCTTCTTCCTAAATTATTTTATGTGTGAAAAAATATGTTTTTCGTTCTTTTATTCTATAAGTTATTTTATGTGTAAAAATCGCTAATAAAAGAAGTCAAAGACGAAATGTTAAATCAAATGCATACAAAAAATGCTGAAAGAAAAGTGGTAAATATTTATTTCCCAAATGTTTATATTTTATTGCCGCGGCCATATAGCACAGTGCAGTGTTAATAAACCAGTATGATAATTTCTTCAAGTAAATATGCAACAATTTATAGGTTCAAAATAATGTTTCCTATAAAACTTTATTGCTGAATTCCTTTAAATACTTAATGTAAATTCGATGCTTTATTTACAACGCCTTGCATCAAAGCTTTAGAAGGTAGAATCAACAGCACATTATACATGTAGGTAAATAATAGAGTTTTATTCGAGCCTATGTATTATATATGTATGAACAGTAAAACAGTATTTTAGGAATCTTTTAAATTTCGTAACATTTATGGTCAAGCGTGAGTTGATTATAAAAAAGTAAAAAATAATTAACATAAATTTCCGTTCGATTTATGTAAAGATCACTTCATTGTATTAAAAGAAAATATCTGATCAGCGGAATTTTGTGAAACTATAAAATATTTGCTTTTGCCCGCTGCTTCGCCCGCATAAATGTCATAGAGGTTCCATACAAACTATTATTTTTTTAGTTTTACCCCCTTAGATGGCGAATTTCCAACATACATGTCAAATTTCCGCTTTTTGTGCCTTTTAATTACGGCTGTGCGTAATCTGTCAGTCACTCAGTAATGAAAGTGTTTTTATATAAATACGTCGGCCCACACTAGGATTTTCAACTGTGTCGTAGGTGCAGTTTTTTTCTTTTTGAAAACGTCGCCCCACACTAAGATTTTCTCCTGTGTTGTGGGTGCAGTTACGAACATAGGATATCACATGTACATACGCCCAGACCGGAAAAAAATTCTGTAGGCCATACAAAATATTTGTCCCGTACGGGAATCGAACCCGCGACCCGTTGCGCAGTAGGCGATCATTCGACCTCTGCGCTAACCGTGTCATCAAAGTTACAAACAGAATATATTACATATCACATGCACATACGCCCAGACCGGAACATATTTCTGTATTCCATACATAATATTTGTCCCGTAACTACAAAAAAATATTTTACAAAAAATAAAAACCGACTTCAAAAACACTGAAAACTTAAAAATAATATAAGAATAGGTACAGACAACATCACACTTCTGTATTGAAGTCGGCGCCAAACGATAATCTCCTAGAAAGTGTTAAAATTTGTCACCGACTTCAATATAGAAGTGTGATGTTTTCTGTACCTATTCTTATATTATTTTTAAGCTTTTAGTCTTAGAATAATAACGCATAGAAACCCAATCGGCGCGCACAATTTGAACCGACTAAAACTAAGCCATAAATGGCTCACTACGCCGGACAGCTCCGCAGTGTTCAAGGTCAATGTGCTTCGAATGTATCTCTCGTAAAATAATTAATAATGATGACTTGTGCAGTTGAATGGTATCACAAGACATCTGAAAAGATTATAAAGTGTAATAACATTATTATCACAGCAAAGATTTAAAACTTGTTTAGTATTTTATCCATATAAGACAAATTATACGAAACTTTTCATTTCAATCGTTGTGTTGCCAGTTTGGAAACATAAATGTCCCAATTTAACCGACTAAACAGGTTATGATTAATATGAAAAATATTTAGGTATCAACTTATCTAGGCGACACTTATCCTGTTTATAATATAGGTTTAATTTGAAGTTAAAAAAAAAACAACGCATCGAAGAGCGAGACGCGATGCGTATGATTTTAGAGAATTTTCTAGAGAATCGATTGGGATTTTTAAATACAAGCCATATTGATCCTAAAAAAGAAAAAGGTTAGGGTGTAGCAAAGGGAGTGCGGCACTTATAAAAATTTCACCGTATTTTGTAAGAAGCCCAGGACTTATTTTCGACTCTTTTTAGAAGGAACTAGCTTCTGCCCGCAACTTTGTCTGCGTGGACTTTAATTTTGAACAATTTTCTATTTTCCCTGGGTAACTACTTAAGGAATGGGGATAAAAGGTAGCCTATGTTTTGTTCCATGTCAAAGGCTACATGTATGCCAAATTTCATCCAAATTCGTTCAGCCGTTTTTGCGTGATTGAGTAACAAACATCCAAATATCCAAACATCCACAATTTCACATTTATAATATTACTAGGATTTTATATTTTCCCTCGGGAACTACTTAAGGAATCGGGATAAAAGGTAGCCTATGTTCTTTTCCATGTCAAAGGCTACATGAATGCCAAATTTCATCGAAATCCGTTCAGCCGTTTTTGCGTGATTGAATAACAAACATCCAAATATCCAAACATCCACACTTTCACATTTATAATATTACTAGCTTCTGCCCGCAACTTCGTCTGCGTGGACTTCAGAATTGGGTCTAAAGCTTCGCTCGTTAACAATTTTTAATCTTCCCAAGGGAATTATTGGAGAGATCATTAAGGACATGTCCTTTTCCATAGCATAGGTGACATGCATACCAAATTTCAAAGCTGTCTACCCGCGGCTTAACTCGTAAACAATTTTCAATTTTCCCTCGGGAACTACTTAAGGAATCGGGATAAAAGGTAGCCTATGTTCTTTTCCATGTCAAAGGCTACATGCAAGCCAAATTTCATGCAAATCCATTCAGCCGTTTTTGCGTGATTGAGTAACAAACATCCAAACATCCAAACGTCCACACTTTCACATTTATAATGTTATATAATAATATTAGTAGGATAGGATTTCAATTTTAATTATATTTCAAGAAAAGTATTAACAAAAACGCTTATATCTCGGAAACAGTGCATCGGAGCTAAAAAATTACGAAATTTTTGACCCCCTCATACTCCTCCGATAATTAAGACACGAATAATGGACTTATCAAAAAATGGTCAAGTGTGAGTTTGCCTTTTTTTCATACTACATTCGGATTTTTATATGGAGTTTAATCCAGCTCCTACATTGTGTAGCAACAGGAGGGCTCTAGGGGAGAAGTCCCCGCCATCACAAAAGAAAACAGGTGACGGGGTTGCGTAGTCATGTTCTGAACTATTTTATTCGACATACTTTTCTATGAGAACAAAAAAAAATTGTAAGTATTCTTTAAACACAATAAACTTTTTATGATATGAGTCAAAAAAGACAATTTGGACATACCTAACAGCATTATCAAAGTTACATTTGTTAAGAAAACAAATACAATTAACGGATTAATGAAGATTATTATACGCGATAGGTACGTACCTCTTTCATTTTAAAATATACGCTTTTTAGTACTTATATAAACAGAGATTTGGCATCTTTCATTTAATTTCTGTCTTTACATAAAAACATAGATTAGGTACGACAATTGCGACATTCATTTAACAACATGAGCACAAGATGAGTTCCCGACTGTTACCACTTACCATTTTGGGAAAACAACTGCTCGGTGGCGCGCACTGGCAGCCCCGTCATATCGTAGTGTGCGTGTGTCGCGCGTAAACAACTTCACACAGCGGTGTCATTTTTGCTTCACTTTAATCATCGCGCTCAGTACCGGACTATCCTTCTATGCGTTATTATTCTCAGCTTTCAGTGTTTTTGAAGTCGTTTTTTATTTTTTGTAAAATATTTTTTATTTTTAACTTTTCAGTGAATGAAATCTTTTTAGTGAAAGAAGTGTGTTTTTAGTGTTTTCCTCGATTTTCTATGGGATCCCATCATCAGATCCTGACTTTGGTGACCATGAGACCACCCTTGCTCTATACCTACTCTATCGAATACAAAAATAATTTTGGACATCGGTTTAAAAATGACGGAGTTATGAGGTAACAAACATAAAAAATACAACCGAATTGATAGCCTCCTCCTTTTTTGAAATCGGTTAAAAATATTTGGGAATCGAACCCGCGACCAGTTGCGTAGTAGGCGATCACTCGAACTCTGTGCGCTAACCGTGTCGTCAAATGTAAAGTCATCATGGTAAAGAACGCTAGCTGTGTAGTACCTCCCGGGTTTTCTTACAGGCCTAAGGTGGTAGAATATTAATTAATATTTTAAAACCAGGTTGCTTAGAGACTAATACGGATGCCTGATATTCATAGCGATTTGTGGCTTTCTTCTTGATAATCTTGTTTAGTACATGCACGCCCCTGTCACTCAAGCAATGCAGCGTTATAAATACCTACCACTAAGTAGCGCGCCGGCGCGCCGACCGCTGCACACACGTATAAAGAAATTCTTAGGTTGTGTGTGAAGTCGACCAACCCGCACTTGGCCAGCGTTGATGATGGTAGCACATCAAAAACAGGTTTGAGCTTGTTTCGAATTCATCTAATAATAATATGATGGATGACATACCTGCCAGAGATAGCTGTCACAAAAATTGGGATATAATTAAAAACAAAAATACTATCGTTTTTGATGCTTGCTAAGGCAAGGATAAAAATACCTCCGTCTTACCTATTTCTGCCGCAAATCAGCAGTGCTTGCATTGCTGTGTTCCGGTGTGAAGGGTAAGATATGGCACTGAAATTACTGGGTACCGTGACTTTACATCTGATGTCACAAGTTGGCAACGTACACTATGGTTCTTGTGGGGCTTGCAGTTTTACTGCGAATCGCACAGGAACCACATGTATTATAGGTGACTGTTACCACTTACCATCAGGTGGGCAGTTTGCTTGTTTGCCAACTTAGTAGCAATAAAATAAAACACACAACATTATATTTTTATTTTGAAGTAGTTTTTGTTTTGAAGTGGTGTCGGTATTTTTGTAAAAAAAATATTTTTATTTTTTTCGTGAAATTAATAATAGCTCTCTAAGTCAACTTGAAAGAATATACCTAACTGAGAGTCAATACGTACCTTTTATATCTAAAGACTAACCCCCTAACTCCTTAAAGTTAAGGATCCATCGTAAGCTCAGCATAGTGGAAGAATCCTTGAGATATTGTCTTTCAGACGCAAATACCTGAATAGCTTCAGAAAAAAACAGGAAAGACGTTGGACGTGCCTATTCTCTCGATTTTCTTGGGATTCTAATACTAGATCCTGACTTGATGGCATGGAACCACTTCGGGGGTATACTTTTCTGAATACAAAAAGAATTTTGAAAATCAGTTAATAAATGACGAAGCTATGAGGTATGTGTTACCTCATAACTTCGTGAAGTCAGTGAAGTCGGTTAACAAAACAAATCGAAATAAGTTATAGTACTTATTTATTCAGTACTGTATTAAAATACCTACATATATCTATTAAAATATTTTTCTTCAAACTACTCATTAATTTTACTCTAATCGTCGGAAAAGGCAACACTAAGTAATACATTACTACCCTGGAAAACGGTAGTAGTATTGTATGAAATTTCATTAATGACCTGTTCAACATAATTGCCCTGTTGTTTTTTTTTTCTAATTTAAAAAGAAATTACAATTCATATTCATACAATTCATACAAAATGTAGGCATTTTTCCAAAGAGATTTGAGTGGTTGTATAACATGTCACAAAAAATACACATGCGCAAAACAAGTTAGATAGTACCCTACAAAGCCAATTTTATTTAAAAAAGAGAGGCAATTGGCTTTAATGGCGTAGGTTAGCTTTTATTTTAAAAAATTAAAAATTGTATTCGAGTGAATATTGTGCAGTGAAAGTGGTGTTTTTTGGTGCACATTCATGTTAACGGCAAGAAATAAGGGTTTTGTGGTGTACATGACAGTGAGTTTTTTTTTGTGGATTTTCCACTTCCGTCACCACCGTCAAGATAAGGTTTGGTTTTTTAATAAGAACAATTTGTATTTTTTTTGTCATAAATAAATAAGTTTTTCTACAGTCAACTTCAGTTTTTTATTATTTTTTAATAAGTTGAAGGAAAAGCAGATTATACACCTCGTAAGTGAGCTATTAATGCCCTCGGGTTATTAGTGCCCTCGAGCAAGTGCTCGTGCACCAAACATCCGCGGGCATTAATAAGTCACTTAGCGCTCGGTGTAACAATCTACTATATCTAAATCAAACCGAATAGCCGTCGAAGTCAAACAAAAAAATTTAACAGTGCTTTATATATGCCGCCGCGTCAGTCATATTCTTAGCTTTTGTTTTAAATACTACTTCTAGCTAATTGAGAATTTCTTGTATTCTAGTGATGCATTCTATACTGCACAAAAGAAATATCCATAAAATTTAATTTACATTTTATTAATAACACATCATAGAAACATTTAAAACCTTTGAAATTGTGAAGAAACGGTCTAATTATAATGAATCTTGAAAAAGTCTAATTATTGATAATTGCTTTACGTCTCTTTCTTATAAAATATATGTTTGTATCGGTATTATAATGGTGGACGAGTACAATGACGTCACTAGCAAATAAAAGCTTTTTAAACTTTGTTATTTTTTAAGTTATTAAAAAAATCACGTGGTTGTTTGTCAAATAAAAATACTATGTAATGTAACAATTAAAAAGTGTCCATATTTACATACAAGTAAAGATACATTTAAAAAATAGCAATGAAGTCATAAAGCTGTATCTTTATTGGTTGTATTACTGTAGGTACTTACCTCAGTTTATAAATCAATACTTATTTGTAACCTAGCAAAAAGTATATTGCATACGATATAAAACGTCCTTGTTGTACTGTTATATTTTTACTGTGCGGCACATGATGTTGGCGCCTGTTCAGTGGCCGCGTCCGCGCTAACGTCATGTACAAATGAACGGTGTGAAGTGCGGAACATATGGGCTTGCACGTGGAAATTCCTCGCCTTAAAGATTGCTCTTCGCCGAGAATGGAACAAAATACCATTACACCATATTCGTGCAGCGTGTGAAGCCTTCCCGAAAAGACTCGATACTATTATCCGCGCGAAAGGTGGCTACATTGAACAATAGCTTATGTTTCTTTAATTTAAAACAATATTTTTACGATATACTTAAGACTTTCAATTCAAAAAACAAAATTGACAAAATTACAGCATTTTTAATTGGTAACACTTCGAGTGCCTACCCCTGTAAACACGCCTTCCCCGAAGTCAGTCAACGTCGGCCCATCCATCAATGGATCTTAGTAGACATCGCTCCCTCATCCTCATGCTAGAATAGTCGACGAAAACAATGAAGCATTTGACTTCGGTAGAACTAGGTACAACAGAAATTGTTTTTGGGAAATTCGGTACTTTTTTATTGGGATTTGATAGGGGAAACAAATATCGAACAGTATTCATTGACAAGGTATGTGCACCATTAATTAAGGTATGTACTTCTTGGATAATTAAAATTTCTTAAGTTTCGAAACCTCAGCTCCCTTATGGCATAAACGTGTATTTGTCTATTGTACGTATTATTATGTAAGTACTTTGTTAACCGAAACTATTTTCATTTCCATTTTAGTAACCGCTCTTTTACTAGGAAAAGAAAAGATGGGCCCAGAAATGATCGTTTTGTGGTTGGAATACAGATTGTGGTATCCTAAGTAAAAACATTTTTAAACTTGAAATAGTTTCTATTGAAAGAAGTTTTAGCACTATGTACCAAAACTTACTTCCATGCGGATGCGAGCAAAGGCTGCTACATGTTATCGCAATACAACACGCTATTACATAGTACTACCTACTTCGTAAGTGTAGCACTAAATGGGTAAACATTTGGAAGATTAAGTTAGGCAATAGACATACCTATAAACGGAAATTGGCGTACAAATTCGTACAACTGATTGTATGGATAAGTTCACCACTCAGCCTGAGAGGATGATAACGGTCTGAAAAAGTGTCTGCCAACTAATGTCGGCTTTCTCATTTGTTAATCGAAGTTCGGCCGTCGGACGTACAGAGTTGCCTAACGCAATTATTTTGTGACACACCCGCTAATAGTTCCGCCATCTTGAAAAATCTTTAATGTGGAAGATGCCTAACCACTCTTTGACTAATTAATAACCAAGACCTTCAGCCGGATCATGAAAATCTGGATTCTTGTGACATCCCAGCATATCAGAACAACCAACATAGAGTATCCACTTTCACATTTATATTAAGTAGGATTTTCAGAGGAATGTGCCCCATGTTGCAATTGCAGTGGCCATGTTGCAAGCGTTTAATTTGTAAGTTGTCATGTCAGTTTGTATATAAATATTGTGTAGTTATGTGTATATTGTGTAGTGAATTATTTGTTTTATGTTTTTTCTTATTTTAAATGCTTATGTTTACCATTCCAGTGCTTTTCAAGTCTATTGATGTTACATCTGTGAAAGGTTTACACAGAATATCAGTGTCGTGAGGCACTCTTTGTTACGCGTGTCACGGCGTACGCTGAGTGGAGACCTTTTTGGTACATTACCTACTTATAATTTGGATTTAGTGTAAGGCCTGTATCCTAATGTATCAAATAAATTTTCTATCTATCTATCCACGCTAGCGAAGCCGCGGGCGGCAAGGGGTGGAATTAGAATGATAATAAGGCCGTACCTAAGCGTTAAGAGTACCTACTGAAGTAAATACACAGTTATAATTACGTTTTTATAAGGAACTAGAAAAAAACAATATGATCCAGTTTGCTAAGATTTTTACTTAGGATATCAAGCAAGGCCGTTACCTTATTCTGCGGGGAAGTCATATCAAAGAAGGAGCCAGTGAAGGAAGTGGAAAACGAACGTGGCGCGTATGCCATAATAGAAACGTGGGGTTGGTTGGCTTTAGTATCCTGCGTATCAGGGACTCTGGGATAACCTAATTGCTTTTTGCGCGGAAACGCGTAGTTTTTGAAAATTCTTAATTAAAATTTTTGGGATTAGATTCCAAAATAATTAAGTATATGATACCTACCTATTGAAAAAAAATAACAAATTATGTTAAAAAAACATCTGCAAATGTTAATTATGTTTGATAATTTTATTTGACCACCCAGAAATAACTCGGAGCACCTCTAGTTTATACAGCTGGTTAGGTTAGGTAATTTTTTAATTACTAGTAATTACTTGTAGATTGTAACGAAGCAGTTTCTATTGGTAACGTTAAATCTGCGCTAAATTTAGGGTTACTCTTGGATGGGGAGCAAAAGTATGAGGATCATGTCAACAGCAAAATTAGAAATGCGTTTTTCAAACTTAAAATTTTATATCAGATAAGACCATATTTGAAAGAAGAGTTACGATTGCTTTTGACTGATTCTCTGATTTTGTCCCCTTTTAACTATTGCAGTAATGTGTATGGCCCAAAGTTACGCGTACGCACTGAACAAGCTATCCAGCGAGTGCATAATGCTTGCATCCGTTTCTGTTACAACGTGCCAAGAAGAGAATATATAACACCGTATCTCAATAAAAAGGGTATTCTCAATATGAAGGCCAGAAGGGAACTGCAATATGCTTGTACGATTCATAGAGTAGTCTGGAACAAAGCACCTGAATACTTATTTGAGAAGCTTACCTGGGCTAGAGATAACAGTCAAAATAAAATCCTGCGGTCCATAACAAAAAACTTATTGATATTACCTAAGCACAACTCCACACGGTATCGTGGATCCTTTAAATTTTATGCAGCGAGCATCTGGAATGATCTGCCTCCCCCAATGAAATTAAAAATGAGTGAAAAGTGTTTTAAGAAAAATTACAAGGCAGCCTTACTAAGTAAACAATTAGCTGCACAAGGTCTTATTGTTGGGTATTGGAAATTGCTAGCCTTAAGAGATTTCTTCGAATAGGTATGATATACAACATACATTCATCACACACACACACACACACACACACACACACACACACCACATGACACACATACCTACCTCCTTACTGCACATACAATTCTCTTTATATTAAATAATTTTTCTTGTGTTACTATAGAAACTATTTAGCCCTCATGACTCATTTCTCGCTTAAGATCATTAGAGAAACAGGAGTGACTGAAAATCAGCGCTATCTGGGATCCTGGATCGTAGATGAGCTTATGCTGAGTCACCTCCTTTTGCTCTCCTTTTTGTCCTGTATTGTGATAAATTCTGTGTACTTACCTTATGTGGAAAGCAATAAACGAAATTTATTTATTTATTTATTTATTTACTATCCAGAACCGATTCCGGACACCTAATATACACAAATATACATAAGCCGTTTTGGAGGAGTTCTACAACCAAACACTGTGACACGAGATTTTTATATATTAGATGTACCCAACAGTACCTACAGGGCTGTCTCTTGATGATTAAGTAGGACTCCCTCGCGAGTCGAGGTTTAACCACTGAAAACTTTTCCAGGGTTTTTTTATTGCAATTAAATTGGCAAACAAGCAAACTGCCCACCTGATGGTAAGTGGTAACAGTCACCTATAATACATGTGGTTCCTGTGAGATTCGCAGCAAAACTGCAACCCCCACAAGAACCACAGTTTACGTTGCCAACTTGTGACTGAAGATGTAAAGTCACTGTACCCAGTAATTTCAGCGCCATATCTTACCCTTTAAACCGGAACACAGCAATGCAAGCACTGCTGCTTTGCGGCAGAAATAGGTAAGATGGAGGTGCCCATGCACACGACCCTGGTACAGAGTCTCCCTCCGGTAAACCTCCTCCATAAAATAGGGTTTTCGGTATATGAATTATTTACTATTATAATTACTAATAAAACATTAAGTAAAAACTCGATCATTGGCACTCCCGCCGGTAGAGTACCTACATATATGCTAACAAATTGCTATTTATCCTTGCGTTCCGTGTGTCGTCTCGTGAGCTTTATTTGAACAAGCTCTCTATAAATCAACAGTAAATTTTAGATGTTCCGCACCGCGCGATACGTGGTGGCTGCCACCGACATGTTTAACTTTCCCAGTTTAAAATGGAACAGGAAAATCCGTATTCGCTGTCGGGCTTAAAAATTGTATCAACATATCCGACTCTTTCAATAAGGGTTACACTTACGATACACAAAACAACTGGGTACAGCAATAGCTGCTTGCGATTTGGAGGTTTATGTCAATGTGGTTGATGACTTTATAATAAAACCAAAAAAAAAACAATGAGAGGTTTGGTTTTACACTATGAAAAGCCAACTGATCAGAGTAAGGGGCAGATAGATAGATTGAGCTACCAATAAGCAGTAATGTAACATTTTAATACACAAAAATTTATATAGACTCTAAAAGTGACAAAGAAACACAATAACGGTTACCTATCATAAGATGGAACATTTTTTGACCCAATTTCATTTAACCGAAAACTTGTCGACTATTTTGGTTCCTTTTTTTTTACTTCGTCGAAATTACGTTTGCCACTGTATCATTTGACCTATTATCAATTCGATTTTTTTCGTTACTCCAACGTTTCATTTGGTCGAATTTTTTTTACCGAAGTTATGCTTAACCGGAATAACATTTATTCAAGGTATTGTTTTCGAACATGCTAACAAAGAAGCAAGCAAACATGCAAGCAAGCCTATAGCATGCAAGCAAGCATGCAGCATGCAACATACAGTTTGATGCTTCGCTCGCTTCGCTCGCTCCGCTGTGCGTGGTCACAATGTCTAACCTAACCTAACCTAGCTATTATCCTGTTTTATCCTGTAACATCTTTTCCTCCCCGAGCAGGACGACCCCCCGGAGGAGGGGGGCTTTGCCCCCCTGCACCCCTTGCAGTTTTTGCATAACCTGGCTCATTCATTACCTTTGGCGTAATAGCACAGAGGTTAAATAGATACACAACATAATGTAACATTTATAGCCAAATAATATTCGGTAAAATGTTATTTAGGTGAAGTGAAAGTATATGGCAAATGAAAAAAGTTCAAAAGAAACTTCGACTAATAGTAAAAGAAATATTTTGAAAATCGGTGAAACGTTGTTCGGTAAAATAACACCTGTGTCAAATGATATTTCGATGATTTGAAAATATGGCAAACAATACATGGCATGGCAAAAAAGACGTCGGTGAACCGTTTTCGATCAAATGAAGAAGAACTCATTATCTGAGGGGCATGATGGTGTATGCACTAAAGTACTAAAGTCTTGCAAGAATGAACTTGGTAAAGTTTTAACTTTTCTTGTTAATTTGTCGTTACAGACAGGACAGTTTCCGGATATATTAAAGTTGTCAGTTGTGAAACCGTTGCTGAAGAAAGGTTCAAAATTGGATTTGAACAATTATAGACCCAATGCAATCTTGTCCGTGTTCTCCAAAATTTTTTAAAAAACTGTACTTGCTCAGCTAACGGCATTCTTAAGTAAATTTAACGTAATTAGCCAAAATCAATATGGCTTTCAAAAACACAAATCGACAACATCTGCAGCCTTTGATCTTGTAAATACAGTTTTGCAAAGTGTAAACAAACGTAATTTTACGACGGTTTTGTTCTTAGATATGTCGAAAGCTTTCGACTGCGTTCCACATGATAGATTATTTAAAAAACTAGAATGCATTGGTATTAGGGGACTTGCCTTGAATTGGATAAAATCTTATCTATCTAACAGAAGTCAATGTGTAGAAATAACCCAACTTAATTCAAACAATACCGTTGAAGCATATCGTTCTGACTTCAATCACAATATTTTTGGCGTCCCGCAAGGCAGTGTTCTTGGTCCTCTATTATTTCTTTTGCATATTAATGACTTGCCAGATATAACGGAACACAAACCTGTTTTATTTCCTGATGATATTTCTTTGATAGTTACTAGTGATTATACTTCTTCGTTGGACCAACATAAACGCGATATAACTAATACACTGACCCTAATAATGAAATGGCTCCGAGACAATAATCTTAAAATAAATCTATCCAAAACTAATTTAATTAATTTTAATAATTTTAAAGATCAATCAGTTGATATGATTTTAATTGACAAATTCTGCGGAATGCAACAAATGCAAAATTTTTAGGCTTAATAGTTGACCCCAAATTTTGTTGGAAAGACCAGATAGCAAAGCTATGTAATAAATTAAACAGCTTTTCATTCGCATTATTTAAACTAGCTAGAGTTTCCAGTCAAAGCACAGCAGTTACAGCCTATTTTGCATATGTCGAATCAATACTCAGATATGGCTTATTGATTTAGGGCAATGGTGTCGACATAAACAGGTTGTTTATAGCGCAAAAACGATGTATCAGATCCATTTGCAGTCTGAGATCTGACATATCATGCAAAACCTATTTCACATCCCTCAAAATATGAACTCTGAAGTTGGAATCTTTGTCAAGCTAAATTATAGATTATTTTCTCAGGCTGGCAATTTGTGTCAAAGAAATGTTCGAAAACCGAATAGACTGGTACTTAAGACTGTTCCGAGGACAGTACGATGTGACAGAAATTGTTATGCTATGTATATCAAAATTTTCAATAAAATTCCTGATCACTTCAAGGATATTCCGATAAAACGTTTCAAATTCCTTCTGCGTAAATGGTTATTGGAAAAGGCGTTTTACTCCATAAATGAATTTTTGGAAGATTAAGTTACATATCATTGTTGTCCAATTTATTTGAAAATTGATGATATATTTTAATTTGGAATATTAACCTACATGTCTTTATTTATTTGAAATTTATTATTTGTAGTTCATTATTGTATTGTTTGACATTTATAAGTTTTCTTTTTAGTTTTGACATAATAAATTATCATAATAATCATATGACACAATATTTTGAGATGCCGAATTGTATTCATTATAAAAAAATGATCCTAATATTTGCATGCTGTAATAAATGGCTAAATAGGCTAAGTGCACATTTTAAATTTAAGAATACCAATTGTTAACCCTATTTATAGCAAATAAAGTTATTTGTATTAAATGAAATTCGAACAAGCAAATTTCGGAAAAGTGATAGGTTCCCCACAATAACCGAACAGAATATTGACTAATAATCACTAGTACTACTAGTAACTCTGCAAAAAATCCTTAATATCGCCATAAAAATATAGGATATTAGAAAAATAGTTTGGTAGCTCTACAAAAATCTTATATTGCCATAAAAATAAATTTCTACATATTTTTTCTTTGTCCTAAGTTTTCTTAAAAGGATTTTGTTTCATCGGTACAGTCGAACAAATAATCTCTTCCATTTTTGAAGTCAGTTAAAATTATAATATTGTTGTGTTTTATTGCATATTGTATGTTTTTATAAATAAATAAATTATTTTTTCCGGGTATCTAGAACAATCACCAAAAAGAAATACAAATAAATTTTACAACATAATTAATTTTGTGCTTATTACATAAAGCCAGCTCATATTATAAGAATTTTCACTGCTCATGCTGTGAAAGTGCTTATTTGTGCAGAATATAGGCTACAAAAAATCGAATTTTGTGCACAAGTGCATTAACGAATCTACTCATACATAAATGTATCTTTGTGCAGGATATAGGCTGCACAAAATCGAATTTTGTGCACAAGTGCATTAACGTATCTACTCATACATAAATGTATCTATATTAGCTTTACAGCCAAACACAATAAGAAGTTCATAGATAAAAATTATTTTATTATATTTACTTTAATTTATTTGCCTTGTGTGTTTTTTAAGCCATAAAGAAATGTTATGTTATACTACTGTTGTATTTCCTCGCAATCGAAGTGAAAAGCAGAGTTTATAACTCGTCCACAAAACCATTTTATCCTCGACATTACTATCAGCCCTCGCCTTCGGCTCGGGCTGCTAAAAGTCTCGGATAAAAATGGTTCGTTTTGTGCACTTGTTGTAAAATCTACTATTTCGGTGTTCTGCTCCGTTTTCTTTGCGGTCTAATGCCCGATGTCTCAATGTAGATTATACCGACTGAAAAATGTCTTATATGTACGAGTATAAGTAAAGAGTCAGACATGTATGAGAACGCTCAAACTGTGAATACTTTTTATTTCCACAACTTTTCGAACCTAGTAAAGACTATATTAGATTGATATTCGGTACATATTGTATGTTTGCATTTATTTATAAATAGCCAGAGCCAAAGCGAAACAGAGCCAAGTAAGCCAGTTAATGTGTGAATAATAAAAACCCGCTGGGCTAGTCTGGTCGACAAAGGGCATGAAATATTCAGCCGTATATGCATGCAGCCACGGCCGCTATACCAATGCAACAAGAAGTGGAAACCACAATTCGTTAAAAACTCACAAAATGTATGTGACAAGGATTTTGTAAAAAATATATCGGTAATTATTTTGAAAAAAAATATAATAAAATGAAAAAGAAAAAAATTCGTCTAGGGTGAGATTTGACCCGATTGTAGGATCCGAGGACTTACCGGCCCCGACGAAGTCCTTCACTTATTGATCCCTTTTGTACTTTGTTAAGCTAATGTAGTCTTTATTCACTGTTAATACTTGAACACTACGTATCAGCATCATAAAATTGATTGAGCATAAAACAAACTTATAAAGGACAATGTCGAAAATCGCCCCATGACCAACAAAGATTTGATTTACGTCATAATTATATGCATATTTTATAACACTCGTAACAAATATATTTATTCGACGGACAAATCAAAAATATTTAAAAGTACTTTTAGAAACAAAAACAAATGAAGTAAAATATAGGAATGCTTATTGTTACCTTCGCTCGACTAAATAAAATTGAATCAATTTTATGTAGGTATGGACATTTATTTATTTCTATAAATTAAGATTTTCATAACTTACTGCGTAAATTAAATTAAAACATACTTACGTCAATTATTGAATTGACTACTCACGCACTATCGCTTGTTAGTTCGTTGTGTTTTTGACTTGCTTTATTATTTCGAGATTACGTACTTGTTCTTCATTACGTGGCTATAATATCGTTCTTTGATTGATTGCAATAATTATTATTTTAATAATTGTATAGGTATGGACTATGTGTATTGCTCTTACGAATTAAAGTGTTACTTCAACTAACCTCAAAATTTGATTCATTTCGATATTTAATTCGATTTCGAAGCTTGTCCGTAGTAATTGATGTGGACGTACAGTATTTACTAATGTCTAATTATACGAAAATCATTTTTTCACTGCTGTTGGTATTGGGGCGAACAATGTATGGACACAGAACAATGTTCTTTATGAAGAAATTTGCATTTTGTTTAAAAATGCTAAATAAAATATAGAAAAATTAACATAAAAATTAAAATTAAAATTGACCTGACCTCCGCAGGAACACATCATAAAACGTCATTTGATTATGCGAGGAGCATAATCAAATGACGTTAGAGCTGTTAATTATTGATGAATTAGAGCTGTTAATTAATTTTGAAAGAGAGTTGATACATAGAGTATGCATCTCTCTCAAAATTATTACATGAAAATATTATTGTATATTATGGTGCGTCGATGGCGCAGTGGACTCTACATCTGGCCTTCTAATCTGGGAGCCTCCCGATTAATCGAGCTCTAGACCTGCCGACGGGAGGTCCGGTGCTCGATCCTGCCATGTACCAATGTGTTTTACGTTTTTCGAATGTCATGTGTACATTTGTCTGACGCTCCTACGGTAAAGGAAAACATCGTGAGGCAACCTGCATGCATCTGCGAAGAAAAGGTGTATGTGAAGTCAACCAATCCGCACTGGGCCAACGTGGTTGACTAAGGTCTTAACAGCCTAAGTTGACTAAGGTCTTAGTAGACATTATAGTTAGGTTCAAGCATAAAATTTGATGTTAAGTATCTAAGATCTTGAAGTCCTAAGTACAAAACTCCATATCCATTAAACAGCCGTAAATGTAATTCCACATAATTGATACCAATGGCTCGTCAAAATTAATGGACTAGTAACACACACGCCATAATCTGCATTAATATTGCAAACTTCGCGTATGATCGCGAGTGTTATTATATCTGCAAATTGGATTCTGCGGTATTACTGCAGCCTATAACGGATCTAGAACGGTGCGGTATTTTGGTTTGGGCACGATAATAATAGCTTTACTACAAGTGCTTTACTATAATACTGTAGTACCTATTATATTATCTGTGACTATAATAATACTCTCGGGCACAGATAATATAATCTCGGTTGCGGTACCCGGAGACTATTTTACTTATTTCTGCCGCCAAACAGTGGTCCTACATCGCCGTGTTCCGGTTTGTATAGGGTAAGACCATATGGACTTATTAATCAAAACTATTAATAAATCCATGGGTAAGACAGGTATATGAATTACTGGGTACTGTGAGTTGACATCTTATGTCACAAGTTGACAATGGGCTTATCTATTAAATTATTCAAAGTATTTAACAATTAATTTATTAAATCCTTGTATGAGCCTACACTCTAACCTAATTAAGATGTATGTAAATACATGCAGGTGACAAAATAAAATTGACTCTACACCTGGGGGGCTACCGCCTAACTCATAGCGATAACTCGCTATCGCTTTCATCACGTTAGAACAATAGTTCAAATGTCACCTGTGATATTAAAACTATTGTTCTAAAGTAACGATAACGATAGCGATAGTTAGGAGGTACGGCTGCGGTTCGGAAATTGGGAGAACCTTCTCGTGAAGAACACGCATCAAATTTTTGTTCTCCTCTTTTAAATCGCCAACATAGCAACACTCAGTGCACCAATTATTGTTAAATTATTGTTTACAATTATTGTCAAAAAGGCTCGGTACTAGCCTACTATTCTCGATACTAGCTCAGTAATCGGGAGGTCCGGGGTTCAATACTGCCATGTACCAATGTGTTTTTTGGATTTCATATGTACATTTATCCAACGCTCCAACGGTGAAGTGACGCAACCTACATACATCTACGAAGAAAGTCAAAGGTGTGATTGTGAAGTCGACCAATCCGCACTGGGCCAGCGTGGTTGACTAAGGCAGCGCCCCAACTTAAGGTAAGCTCAAGGCCCTCGGGGGGACGTATATGAGATGTGATGTGATGATGTGAGGTAACTCATTTCTATGTCGCATGATTGGGAAATGGAACTCTTTGCCAGCGCATGTTTCCTCCTTCCTACAATCCCTTAAAAAGTGGCGTGAAGAAGCACCTTGCAATGTGAGGGTGGCTAATGTGGCGTTTAACCTCTCTCCCGCACTAGCTATCTTCGCATATGGACTCTATTTCCACTTACCACCAAGTGGAATAGGGTCATTTGCTTGGCCTTCTATAAAAAAAAATATCATGATGATGGTTGTTAAAAAATAAGGTAAATCACATGCTACGTATGTATACATACACAAAAAAAACAAGTCTTCACGCCATACATTGCCTAACATTATTGTTTGGTATGACACTTTTCGATCTCTTGGAGCACTCCACTTATGTCTGACGTCATTATTAGCTAGGTTTGCGAAACCAGCGACCGGGCGGCACTATGACATCACGTCCGAGCGGGAACCTCATTCTGAAGTAAGTAGTATCACAACGGTATAACTGCTAAATTGAAATTTCAATCTATCCGCGTCGCTGCCAGTTCCTAGACTTGTGCATTGTCTGCATAATTGCATTGCTTCCTTACTTAGGTCCGCCTTTTTACCAACCATGTTTTTAAGATGTATGCAACACAAGTAAACTGAAAAAAAAGTTGGCTCTTCACACAGATATTTAATAGGTACATAATGTCTGTGACTCTACACCTGTTTAGAAAATTTTCTTTTTCTTCACAATTTCTTTCACCACTGCAATAATGTGGGATGCTCCCCAGCCCAGGTAACATCCGTGATGAGGGCTGTCGCGCCTGTCGCCTCCTTCTGCGTAGACTTCATCTCGCAGAAGGACTCTATTGCGAGCGCTATTTGTTCAGGCACAGCCGTGGCAGCAATACATTTTACAAGTATCTATTTTTGAATTCCCTAAACCTTAGTGGTTCCCCTTAAGATATCTCTATAGCAAATTTAACTAAAATCGGTCCAGCCGTTTAGGCGTGAAAGTGTGTTGCGCATTAACAAGTAGAACAAATAAAAAAATATTTCTTTTCACAGCGTCTTTCTCGAATTCCCATCGCGGCACGAGGCAGCGGCATCAATGGAACGGATTTAGGGGCCCACGTCCTGTTTGACTGGCGTAATTACAATTCCGCCGCGGAACCACGTTTTGTTTGCACGTAGGATTGGATCTACAGCTCGCCGGGATTAAAATTTAATGAAACATGTGGATCGGTCTAGCGACGGCCTATTCGGCTACTACCTATTATTATATTCGGCCAAATACCGTACGTATCTCTGCATACAATTCGTACGAATACCGAGTAGAAAGTTGTGTAAATTTTGTTGTAGTTTTATTAGGTGACGCGGTGGTCTCGTTACTGGTCTGTGCCCCGAGTCGATCCCTTTTTTTTTTCTTTGGGAGGAAATGCGCACCCGCACCTTACCCGCTGTTGGCTAGAGGGCGAGCGTGTGTGGGGCTGGCCCGGCATAGTGTCAGGCCGACCCACTAAAACCCCCCGTGTTCTCCCTGCCCTTGTGGGCGCGCATGGTAGGGTCCACAATGCGACTACCACTACCAGCGCGTCCGGGCAGGCCCAACCATGTTGGTCGGCCTATCACCAAGGGGGGATTGCCCGAGAACACCAGGCCCCGAGTCGATCCTGCCATGTACCAATGTGTTTTTAGTTTCACGAAAACATCATGAGGAAACCTGCATACATCTGCGAAGTAATTCAAAGGTGTAGGAATGTGAAGTCAACCAATCAGCACTGGGCCAGCGTGGTTTGACTAAGACCTAATGTTTAAAATGAATAAGGATTACACATACAGAGGTAGAAAAAGCGATAAACTATATATACACCATATACATAAAAGTTAAATATTGTTTCCAAGAACTCCTATAATATGGCGATTAGAATATTCAATAAATTACAAGAATTTCTTACAAAACTTACATGTAGACGATTTAAAAGTACCATAATTAATATATATTATTATTAAACAATGCATATTATGGCGGCTGTACACTCTCGCCGAGACACCCCGAGACAGGCCGAGTGCGAGAGTGTACATGGTAGCTCTCGCCTCGCCTCGGGATGTCTCGTGCTTACTCGCCCGCTCTCGCTCCCGTGTCGGTTTTTTGTGCCCGAGTCAAATCAAAGGGTCTCGGCATGTCTCGCGAGGAACGGCGAGAGCATTGATGTACACTCTCGCCAGTGCAGTGCACAGCCAGTAACCGCTCTGAACACACGTGAATTGAGTCGTACTAATCATAATATTTCACATCGGAATAAGTATTTGCACGTCGAAAAATGACAAAATATGTTGGATTAGCTTCTTATAATCATCTCTGTAACCATATTTTTATCCGACTTCAAAAAAGGAGGAGGTTCTCAATTCGATGCGTATGTTTTTTTTTGTGTGTATGTTACGCGATTACGCCGCCAATTGTGGACCGATTTTCAAAATTCTTTTTGTATTCGATAGAGTAAACCCCAAGGGTGGTCCCATGGTCACCAAAGTCAGGATCTGATCATGGGATCCCATGAAAATCGAGGGAAACGCTAATTTGAAAGAAACCCGAATTTAATACCAGCTCACCTTCAGTGAGCTGGTATTAAATTCGGGTTTCTTTCACTAAAAAGATTGCATTCACTAAAAAGTTAAAAATAAAAAATATTATATAAAAAAAAACCTACTTCAAAAACACTGAGAAGTTAAAAATAATATAAGATTAGGTACAGACAACATCTCACTTCTATATTGAAGTCGGTGCCAAACGATGATCTCCTAGAAAGTGTTAAAATTTGTCACCGACTTCAATATAGAAGCGTGATGTTGTCAATAGGTACCTATTCTTATATTATTTTTAACTTTTCAGTGTTTTTGAAGTCGGTTTTTATTATTATTATTCGATGCATAGCGACCATCCACCATCTTCTTTAACGCCACTCTTTTTGAATTCTTTTTGTATGATATTCGTGTACATACATATAATAATTAATAGTGCATAGCGAAACAGTTGAAGCGACTTCTAACGCGTCCATCCTCTCGGTGATCAAAACCGCAAGTGAATAGACGAGAGTGTACATGGTAAGCACTCGGTGACAGGTCTCTCGGGCGAGACCTCTCGGCGAGACTTGACGAGAGCACTCGTCGAGAGTGTACAGCCGCCATTACAGTGCTGGAGAGTACCAGTCCGATTGTGTTTGATGAATCATGATAATATATTTTGATGTTATGACTTTTCCTTTGACGTTGCCATCTGACCATTGTTGAAATTATGTTTTAAGTTAATTTTATAAATTGTATATTTGTGTTATGATTATAATTTAGGTGTAGGTACTATAATTATGAAGTACGACAATTGAAATAATTTATCGCGAATTTATTGGTATTGAATTTAATTGTGTTATAATTATTTCGTAATTCTAATTTTAATTACTATAACATTTATATAATATTGTTAATATTTTGACTATTGTATAAGATAAACAATAATTTGTAAAGCTTAACGAAAACATTTTACACGTTGACGACTTCAACAGAGTATGTAGAGCCATTAAACCTTAAGAACTTGTGTCACCATATTCTAGCAAATAAAGATATATCTTTCTTTCTTTCTTTCTAATCATATATAACATAGTTAGGGTAGGGTCATGCCCCTCGGTGAGGATGTATATGAGCTGTGATGATGATAATGATCGACGATGTTTACGCTCGAGGTAGAGCGAGTGGCAACACAGCATTATAGTCTGTGGCGGCCGGCCGCATGTAAGATGTCAGTCAGTCGAGTCGAATACGGAATGACATTGAAAAGAGGTTATGTCCGGGCATAAATAAAATATAATACACAATATTTAAGCATCTAACAAATAGTATAGCGCGGCGCACCAAGTGATTGTTGGTGCGAGGTTCCGCAAAGCTTTAGTGTCGGGGAACAGTGGCAAGGATTTATCGTCGCGTGTGTGAGCCGTGGTGGCCTAATAGGCATTTGTAGTGCTCTGGTCTCCACCGGTGGATCCACCGCAGAACTTCAGGAGCCGCGACTTCCTTTGAGCTAGCTCAGGAAGTCCACCGGCTACATACGCAGACTGAACGGAGACCAATCGGATCCAAGGTAAGTAATACCAATTTTCTAAGAGCTGGTAGTCGGTGAATAAAAACCAGCAACATAAGTCGGTGAAACGCCGACGTGGTGGAGTCTACTTTGGGCACCACCATCTTTTGGTAGCAGAGCGTGGTTGTTGTTAGATTTTATTGATTGATTTAATTAGTATTGTACAATTAATATTGTAATCTTGTTGGTTGTCCAAACGGGCAATACATATTATTTGTTTTTGATTGCTGATTTTAAACCGACTACAATCTCATTTGTGGACCGATCTCCCTAACTAGTTGTCATTGTATATGAAAAATTGTGGTTAAATGCCTTTGTTGTTCTAGTTAAGTTCTAGCATTTACCTATATTTGATTTTGGTTTGTTTTTTCATATCTTTGTTTTGCCCTTGAATATTTTGTTTGTTAAGTTGTAAACTTATACTTGAATTTAATTTGTTGAAAAAATTTTGCTGCTAAATGACTTTGCTGTTGTTGTAATACACTATTTTGCGGTGTTAAGTTTTAGCATTTACATTTGATTTTGTTTTGTTTGCCTTTGAATATTATGTTTGTTAAGTTATTGACTTAATACTTGATTTTAATTTGTTTGAAAAATTCTGTTGTTAAATGCCTTTGTTGTTCTAGTTAAGTTCTAGCATTTACACTTGATTTTGGTTTGTTTATATATTTTGTTCTGCCTTTGAAGTTCCTCCCGATCTGTTTTATTGTCTGCGGTTGTCGGTCTGTTTGTCCGTGTATTATTATAGTGTTTATTAATTTTGGTGCAAAATGGTCCCGCCAGTCAGCCCGCTTAGTGGTGCCCGCGCGGGTGCACAAAAGATTTTGAGATGGTTTGCTAGTGCCGTCGCTTTGGTAGACCGACCAGACCGAGAACAGGCTTTGTTAATTCGGCATGAGGGAGTACCTGCTCGCTTGAAGGAATTGGAGCAGCTTTTCGTTGCTCATCAACAATATCTGCTCGACCACCCAGCCGAGGGTGCCGCTGAGTTGCGGACAGTCGACCAATTTAATGCCGATTATGATCAGTGTTTTGAACAGGCGGATGTGATTATAAACAAGGCTCAGGCAATCCTATCCGCCCGGAGGGGTGAGTCGTGCACGCCCGGGGAGGTCAAGCCTACCCCGGCCGGCTTGCTGGGCAGACTGCCCACTTTAGACATCCCAACCTTTGATGGGAACCTGGCTTCTTGGATGGGGTTCATTAACCTCTTTGATAGCCTGGTTCACTCGAGGGACGACCTGTTCCCTAGCCAGAAATTGGCCTATTTGCTCTCTGCCTTACGTGGAGAGGCTGGTGTGCTTGTCCAGCATCTACCTGTCAACGATGACAGTTATGAGATTGCAAGGGCGTTGTTGACTGCCCGGTACCAGAATGTTCGCTTGCTAGCGGACACACATGTGGCTGCCATTTTAGGGCTGCCACGAGTATCGCGGGTCTCCTCATTGAGGAAGGAGATTTTGAACCCGCTGCTAAGCGCTATTAACGCGCTCAAACGACTTGACCTACCGGTGGACCAGTGGTCCTTCATATTGCTCCACCTCATCCTCAATAAGCTTCCCATGGATATGAAGGGGCGCTTTGAACAAAGATACGGGGGCAATAGTGCCTCGTACCTCCCCCCCTTCTCGGATCTCCTCAGATTTTTGGAGGATGAGTGTCGGATGACCGACCACTTGGATCTGGCTCCTATACCGGGACCGAGTACAGGCCGCTATGAGGCGCCCCGGGCAGCGCCACGGAGAGAGCGCCGCCCGTACAAGCAGTATACTGCAGTGCGGCAGAACTCTCCACACGGGGAGAGGCCGATGCCTTGCAAGTGTTGCAAGCGGGATGGCCATCGTTTGCCGGCCTGTCCCAAATTTGTTGGCCTACGCACCGAGGGGCGTAGGAATATGGCCAAGCAGCGGAATTGGTGCTACCGCTGTCTGGGAGCTCATATGGCATCGGCTTGCCCCCACCCACGAGATTGCCACTGTTGTGGAGGGGCCCATCACCCCCTCTTGTGCTTTAATAATAAAGACACTCGTGAGGTGGTGAGAGAGAGTGACTCGCACACGGGCGGGGGCCCTCTTAGGTCACCCACATCTCCGAGGAGATCGGAGGGGCGTGCCACCCCTCCGCGGAGATTGGACAGGCGCCCCCCCCTCCAGTGAGAGGATTGGGCGCCCCACCCCCCCTACGGGCGGGGGGGATCGACGCGCCGCTTCTGAGGCGCCACCGCGGTATTGGGCCGCGGTTATTAGGGAGCCACGCCGGGAACCGATACGCTTCTCTCCCCCTCTGATGGAGAGACCCCATTTATCACGGGCGAAAGTTGGTTTCGCCCATCATGGGCACCGCCCGGCCCCCCGATGCAGATTTGATCGGGGCCAGTACGTGCCGGATTGGGACCCGCTCGAGCGCCTTGAGCGCCCTATTCCTCCGCCGCGCACGCATTTTTCCTTGAACCCCCTTCCCCCCCGTTGCGGGGAATGCGGGAGGATTTTCATTAAACCAACTGTCGGCTGCAACCCCCCCACAGGAGCAGGTGCTGTTACCAACAGCCTCCGTACAGGTGTGGGGCCCGAGGGGCACCTTTGTTTTAGTTCGCGCCCTTTTGGATACGGGAGCTCAGGGTTGCATTGCCTCCAGCTGGCTGGTCCGGCAGTTGAGTTTGAACACATCTCCATACCTTGAATCGGTACGAGGAATCGGAGACCTGCGGATCCCGGATCCGATCGGTCAGGTTTTGTTCTCCTTCTCCCCCCACTTCTCTTCAGCGCCCAAAATTGCCGCTACCGCGATTGTTTATGAGAAGGTTGTTGGTCAGCTTCCGCAACAGCACGTTTCGCGCGCTGTCGTTGATGCGACATCAGGATTGACCTTGGCTGACCCTTCCTTCCACCGAACCGGTCCGATTCACTTATTGCTCGGTGCCGATGTTCTAGGCCGCGTGTATTGTGGGAAGAGGAGAGAGTTACAGAAGGGTGGGCTGGTAGCCTTATCTACATCGCTTGGGTTTGTAGTGATGGGACCAGTTAGGCATAACCCACCATCTCCATCGGTGGACAGTTACATAACTGTTAGCTCCACCTTATCGGATGTCCTTCAACGATTTTGGGAGGTGGAAGAGCCACCTACCGTGAAGCGAGTGAACCCCTTGGACGAGGACGACTTGCCTTCACTCGGGACGGCTGATCACTCGTTTGCCCTTTTTGTCAGTTCGCCCCTCACTTGGTAGCTCCCGGCCGTTGGCCGAGAAGCGGCTGCTGTCCATGGAGCGTCGTATGAGTAGGAACTCCGACCTCAAACAGAAGTATGTCGACTTCATGCGAGAATATGAGCAACTGGGGCACATGTCGGTCTCGCGACTGGACTGGCGAAACGAGGAACATAATTTTCTTCCTCACCACGCGGTTTTGAAACCTTCCACCGGGAAGATACGCGTTGTTTTTGATGGGTCAGCTCCCACGTCTACCGGAGTTTCGCTGAATCAATGTCTGCTTGCTGGACCGAAGTTGCACCACGAGGTGGGTGATGTATTGACCAACTTCCGTCGCCATGCCGTCGTCTTTGTGACCGATATCCGGATGATGTTTCGGCAGACTGTGATTCACCCGGACGATAGACGATATCAGCTCATATTATGGAGGGAGGATCCCAGAGATCCCATGCTAGTCTACGAGCTGAACACCAATACATACGGTTTGCGTTCGAGCCCCTTTGTGGCAATTCGCTCACTTGTGGAACTCGCTGACCGTGAGCGGTTACGATACCCTCGCGCATCCTTGGTTCTCAAGGAGGATGCATTTGTGGATGACATTTGTACGGGCTCCTCTAGTGTCGAGGAAGCCTTGATTTTGCGAGATGAACTAATTGCTCTTCTCGGGGCTGGTGGTTATGAACTGAGGAAGTGGATGTCCAACTCACCTCAGCTTTTGTGTGACTTGCCAGACGACCACCAGCAGGAGCCTCATATTTTTGAGAATGCCAACACTCCAGATTTACTGTCTGTTTTGGGAGTGCAATACAGACCTGTCCAGGACACGTTCACCTATCGATTGGAGCTGCCAAGCCCCAAGGTCTAGACGAAACGGTTGGTTTTATCTACAGTAGCTCGTACCTTTGACCCAAACGGATGGATTAGTCCCGTAGTGTTTTGGATGAAGTGCTTTCTACAGGAACTTTGGTCAACCGAAGTGTCGTGGGATGAGCCCCTCTCGGGCCGTTTGCTGCGAGATTGGGAGTCCTTCATGTCGTCTCTCCCTGACAGTAACCGTGTTAGTATCCCTAGACATATACTGCCTAAGGGACGGTTTACGGCCAGCCTTCATGGCTTTTGTGACGGGTCTGAGAGTGGATACGCAGCCGTCGTATATATCCGGACGGTCGATGATAGAGGAGCTGTTAAGCTCCACTTGCTAATTGCTAAGAGTAAGGTTGCTCCACTTCGGACTCGATTAACGATTCCAAAGTGTTGGATTAAGAACTCCGTCCACTCTCTGGAAGTATTTGTGGCCAATCGGGTATCCCAAATACAGGCCTCGAAGGCCACGTTGATTTGGCGCCACGTGCCAGGTGAAATAAACCCTGCTGACTGTGCATCACGTGGCAGCGAAGCCCCTCAGCTTATTGACCACACTCTGTGGTGGGGTCCCGAATGGTTGTTACAGCCGTCTTGGCCTTCCACACCAGCTGTGGTGAAGGTACCAAATCCGGGCTTGCGTGTTCACGCTGTCTATGGCGGCTCCAGAGCAGGAATTTTTATTAGACCGCTACAGTTCTCTGGACAAGTTGCTCGGCGTGACCGCTTGGATAAGAAGATTTATTCGAAATTGTCGACGGCCTCAGGACAAAGATTTGTGTCCGGTCCTCTCACCGCAGGAGCGCCAAGATGCTCTTTTGCATTGGGTGCGTATGACCCAGTCAAGAGCGTTTGAACCGGAACTTAAGATTTTCCGTACCGGGACGTCCAAATTGAAGGGACCCTTGGTGCGTTTGACTCCCTTTCTGGATGATAAGAGATTGTTGCGTGTAGGAGGCCGATTGAGGCACGCTAACTTGCCTTATAGATCTCGTCATCCCCTGTTGCTTCCCAAGGACGGACCATTGGTGCGATTGTTGATCATTGATCGCCATGTGAAGAATGCTCATGCCGGATGTAATGCATTGACCGCGCTACTCTAACGGGAGTTTTGGATTTTGTCAGCGCGAAGAATAATCCGATCTGTTATCTTTCGATGTCTGCCCTACTATCGTTTACGCCCCGAGACGATGCAGCCCCAAATGGGTGATTTGCCTGCTGATCGTGTGAATGAATCGATGACCTTCTTAGGAGTTGGAACTGATTTCGCGGGACCATTCACTATAAAAACGTCGCGACTCCGTAATGCTAAGACTGAAAAGGCTTATTTGTGTGTGTTTGTTTGTTTGGCCACTAAAGCCGTTCATTTGGAGGTGGTGAGTGCACTCACCATGGACGCTTTCTTAGCAGCGTTAGGCAGATTTGTCTCCCGCCGGGGACTGCCTTCTCTAATTCGGTCCGATTGTGGGACGAACTTCAAGGGCACTGATAGACATATAAGAGAAGTTTGTGAATTTTTAGATAAAAATAATATTGAGATCGGATCCACACTCTCCCGTAGGGGGGTAACATGGCGATACTCCCCGCCGTCTTGCCCTCACTGGGGAGGGATTTTTGAATCTGTTGTAAAGGCCGCCAAGACTCACCTTCGCCGCGTTATTGGGGAGACTATTCTCACGTTTGAGGAACTCGCGACGGTGTTTCATGAGATTGAGGCGGTTCTCAACTCGCGTCCGTTATGTCCGTTGTCTACCGACGCGAACAATTTGCAGGCCCTCACGCCGGGTCATTTCTTGATAGGCAGACCACTTAACGCCCTGCCCGAGTATCCTTATAGAGATATCAATCCAGGACGCCTTTCGCGGTTTGAGTTGCTCCAGCAGCTTACCCAGAGCTTCTGGCGCCGCTGGCACCTTGAATACTTACACATTTTGCAACAGCGCGTTAAGTGGTCAGATAAGACAAACCCACCGAGGGTTGGAGACCTCGTGTTAGTGAAGGACCCAAACCTGCCACCCTTACGTTGGCGTCGCGGACGCATTGTCCAACTTACTCTAGGGGCTGATGGTGTGCCCAGGTTTGCCGAGGTCCTAGTTGGGGATTCTGTTTTGAAGCGCGCGGTCGCTACTCTTAGACTCGCCTCCCCTTAGACTGATTTGGCGGACAGTCCGGGACTGTCCGGAGCGGGGGGATGTTTACGCTCGAGGATGAGCGAGTGGCAACACAGCATTATAGTCTGTGGCGGCCGGCCGCATGTAAGATGTCAGTCAGTCGAGTCGAATACGGAATGACATTGAAAAGAGGTTATGTCCGGGCATAAATAAAATATAATACACAATATTTAAGCATCTAACAAATAGTATTGCGCGGCGCACCAAGTGATTGTTGATGCGAGGTTCCGCAAAGCTTTAGTGTCGGGGAACAGTGGCAAGGTTTTATCGTCGCGTGTGTGAGCCGTGGAGGCCTAATAGGCATCTGTAGTGCTCCGGTCTCCACCGGTGGATCCACCGCAGAACTTCAGGAGCCGCGACTTCCTTCGAGCTAGCTCAGGAAGTCCACCGGCTGCATACGCAGACTGAACGGAGACCAATCGGATCCAAGGTAAGTAATACCAATTTTCTAAGAGCTGGTAGTCGGTGAATAAAAACCAGCAACATAAGTCGGTGAAACGCCGACGTGGTGGAGTCTACTTTGGGCACCACCAGACGATGATTTTTAATTTATTCCTATTAAAAAATATTCTGTTATAAATTAAAATAGTCATAGGTAGGTACACATTATCAACTACTGTGTACCGAAATTTTATTAAAAAATCAATTAATTAAACGTCATTGTCTAAAGAAGCGTTTAAATTATTCTGCGTTTTCTATTTTTTTGTGCATTTCCTGGAAGTAATTTTGTCTCGTAGTAAACCTGGTGACCCTCCTAAGGCGGGCGAAATCCCAGTTTGTTTGTACCACGGTTTGTACTGCTGGAGCTGGGCCAGCCCAATTTACCTTCATCAGGGGCTTAGAGGTTTTGGATCTGGCTTAGCTGGGTTTGGGAACACCAGGCGGAATATTGGCGTAGCTTCTTAGACGTGCAAAAGTGATTATGTAATAATCCAAATTGAAATTTGAATAGCCTCTAATGGACTAGAGACCCAAGATATACCCAAGTAGGTAGCCTAGTCAACTTAGCCCCTTGGCATAGTGTAACAGATTCCTCTGCCTCAAAAAAGGACAGCCGTGAACATGTCGTAGAGTCCTCAGGTAGAGAAAAAGAGACAGAATGCGGCTTTTAAAGCGAAAAGAAGTTTTCATTTTTAATTGAAGTGAGAACTTCTTTAGCGGCGTTGTACACTTTTTTTGTAATGGGTAAAAAATGTTAAACTCGCGTCAGGACACGTGACCGTCAGGACACGTGACCCTGATCGAAAATTCGTAAGACGGATGGAGAGTAGCCAATTAAAATTGAAATGGCCGCAGGAACTGTCGAGGTGCGGTGAGGGGTCCACGTAAGCCGGCCGAGAACAATAGCGGCTGGCAAAAGTACTGGAAGTCACACGTCACTTGAGACAGTTTTAATCAATTTATTTACTTTGTTAGGAAAAATCTAAATTGTGCTTTTATTTGATTTTGTTGTAAATATTAATTAGGTAAGTTAGTATAAATTAAATATTATTTTCATTACTCATACTCTGAAAGTAGGTCTGAAGTTGCCTGAGAAGCGGGTTGAAAGTAATACTTTTCAGCCCTAGGGAGAATCACTTTCAACTGACAGCTGCTGTCAAATTTTAAAAACTAGTTCTATTTTCATATTTCTATTGAACCATGTTCCGTCTTTCTATACAGCCACTCAATCACAGCAAGATGTAAAATTGAAATAACATAATGTAAAGTATTTAAAGAATTAATTTTTTGAATGACTTTATTATAATTTACTTTCAACTTTTTTTTAAATAACAGATTTGAGTAAAATATTTAACAGGAAGTTGATTTTTCTGAGGGATAAACTTTTTAATGTAATATAAATTGTCATGTTTGTGTACGATAGCGCAATAAATAAATATTGTATTCTACCACATAAAAGATAGTACTTTTATTCTGATAATTAAAGCAATTCGTGCAAAATTATTCCATAACCATTCCAAAATATCCAAAACGCACAACGTTAATACTTAAGTTTTCACTTCTGCCGGCCGGCACTCCCGGAGTGCAACCCGTCATTTTTTTTTCTTCATGTTACGCAATGTATGGCGCGTCGGCATCATTTTTGTTAGGCTTACACCGGTGCGTTGACGTTCGATGACAGACCCAAACAGTTGATTCCGCGCGCAGTATATGATGTAAATTAATGTTATACGATTTACATTGCGAAGTTTAATTTATGTGACTTTATTGTGGTTTTTTGACAGAATATGATTTGTAAACGTTAACTTAGTTATATTACACCAGAAAAATTAGGAATAAAATCGGAAAATTTATGAATTTTCCGGGAGAAAAGTTCAGTGATTTTCAAATTAGAATCATGGTCTGTTAAAAGAAATGGGACACTGTCACTTATATCCTGTATTTTTCCAGTTCCTTATTAAATTATCTTGTAAATGCATTAAAAGTAAGTACCATGTATTCATCAAGAAAGAAAAACTCATGTATTCGGGTTTGGCTTTTCTCCATCACGTTCATTTAAAAACGCAGAGAGAAAGTTTGGTAGACCAGCCAAACTAACAAATAGGATGCTGTCCCGCGGACTATGAATAAACACCACCACAGAATAAATAATGGTACGAGTACTAAAGGGGTTCCCCATATGCCTTCGAAAGTAAGTAACACTACTACACAGGAAAGGTGTGAGATGAGGTGAACATTCTGCAATGCAAACAGTGCGTAAAAATGTGAACATTTTTTTATAACGTTTTAAAATTCACTGCGGGTATGGCCATAGTGACTGTTTACGTGCTTTTTACTGTGCTTTTTACACACACAGAGATGACATATTACAAGATATACAGCCAACGAGTTTTACGTTAACGATTTTTTATTCAACTCGCACCAAATCACCTTTGGTACTTTTTGTCTGTATCGTCATACAGATACATACGAGTAAAGTACCACTGTTTGAGCAACTTCCTAGCCACTGTCGAAAAAGTAATTATTTCAGTCATTTATGTAGGCAATTAAGTGTTTAATTTATAATATAATAAAACAATAAAAAACTTTAATTAGGTATCAGAAGACGAGTTCCATTATTTGTTAGAATAATATTGGTAAGAGTTATAATAAGTAGAAAATACATCAAAAACACAGTCTTATAATATAGTAGCGAACAATAATCCAGCAAGGGTGCAACATGAATGGGATCCCTGCATGATATCATGATCAAGTTATTACGTGCCAATATTTATGATTTCCCGTTTGGATTGCGCCGCCATTACATATTTAGCACAATATTTTTAATTAACGGAATACCTACATACTTGCCTTTAGTCCACTTTCCTAACTATTTTTCACAGTACTCCCTCAGAGTAACGAACTGAAAATTTCAATAATTTGATGAATCCAATCCAATTGATTATTCGGCGACGAGTAGGTAATATTAATGTGATTTCTAAAGTTGGACGCTGGGCGTAATTTGATGGCTAGTAAAGCCCATCACACACAGTGAAAATAATATAAATTATAGCTTCTAATATAAAAATATATTATCTTAAAGGACCACACACAGCTAAGATACGATAATATATCGCAACTGCATCATTGTATTAGAGGCAGTCTGGCGAGTCGCCGGTTTCGTTCCTTATACAGAGTGTTTATTTTTTGCCATGAACCGCATACAAACCTGACTGCTGTTGCTATACTTGACAGGTCGTCTGATGACGAATGGGACAGTGAATTTGATCATATACTTATGTATTGCGTCGAGAAGAAAAAAATAAAAGTAAAACATTTTAAAAAAAAAACAAGCTTTTATTTAAATGCCCTAAAAAGAATAAAATAAAATTTTCGTTTAAAACTTTTACTATCAACTTCTAATGTTATTACACAATACTCGTATATCTGATAAGAAAGCTTGTCGCGAGATTTAAGGACCTACTCGTAAGTATTTAGTTTACTTGTTTATCTAGGTGCTCAGGTAAAACTCGCGACAAGCTTTTTTATCAGATATATTTTTTATTTATTTTTATTTATAATCCTTTATGTACAATCTAGTATACAAAGGCGGACTTAATGCCTGAGGCATTATCTGCCAGTCAACCTCCAGGGTTCAGGGTTGGGTTACTATCAACTTATAATAACATTATAAGTTGATAGTAAAAGTTTTAAACGAAAAATTTATTTTATTCTTTTTAGGGCATTTAAATAAAAGCTTGTTTTTTTAAAAAAGTTTTTTACTTTTAATTCATTTTTTACTTTTTAGTCTGTCTTCAGACTTTTTTTTTGGTTAATATTTAAGGGTATGTTTGCGTATTCACACTACTGTATTTCACTTTCAGGTCATTCAAAAAAGTGATTTCTGCTATTTTAAATCATTTACTAAATCTACATTGTTTAAGTTTTTTTACATTATTTACACCTTTTCAAATTATTGACAAGCAACCTGATCTAAAATACAGATTTCAAGTCCGTATTGTTAACTATTGAGGAGTTACGTCATTGAGAGTCGATCTTGGGTGTACCATCAGGTCATTTCGATTATAATACTGCATTGCCATTAGAACTGTAGCCACGTGTAAAATTTCAAGTCCATACTGTTAACTATTGAAGAGTTCTTTCGTTGGGAGCCGATCCTGGGTACACCGTCAAGTCATGCTGAACATTATAATGTATTGTCACGTGAATCAAACGCACATACAAAATTTCAAGTCAATCGAATATCAGGAAGTTGTTTAAAATTGGTTAGCAAGATTTGAAAAAAAAATGAGTTACCTATGTACTCGTACATACATACGAACATTTCAAGGTAAATAAGAGCTTGTAAAAAGTGTAAAATCTGCGAAGGGGACCATTTAAGAACCAAAAAATAGCGCTAGATAGAACATACTGTAGTTTATCTTAAGATAAATATCGCCCAATATCTTAAGATATCGTTGCTAGGTTAAGATATCTTTCACATATCGCTCAGTATCTTAAGATACTGTAATGTAAAATATATATTATATTAAAACCCATCACACACAATGAAGATACTATAAAATATATCTTATCTGCGACGTATCGCTAACCCTACATTTCAATGGAGCACCACACACAGTTAATATAATATATATTTTACATTACAGTATCTTAAGATACTGAGCGATATGTGAAAGATATCTTAACCTAGCAACGATATCTTAAGATATTGAAATATATATTAATATACTCGGCGATATTTATCTTAAGATAAACTACAGTATGTTCTATCTAGCGCTGTTTTTTGGTTCTTAAGTGGTCCTCTTTCCAGATTTTACGCTTTTTACAAGCTTTTATTTAACTTGCAATGTAAGTATGTATGTTCGGGTGAAATCTTGCAACTCAATTTTGAAGCAGATATCTTTAACCGATTGAGCTGAAATTTTGTGTACACGTTCAGTTTGGATGACAATGCATGGTTGACTATGTGACGTTATTCTAAATTCAAGACGGCGGTATACCCATGATGGCGGACCAATTATTTTTAATGCACTCCTTCAATATGGGTATCAAATGAAAGGTCTTGCTAAGAGTAACTCGAAAAATAATGTGGCGTTACTAATAATCCAATATGGCGGACTTCTAAAGCTTGATAATCAATTTTGAAGTAGATATCTTTAACCGATTGAGCTGATATTTTGTAAACACATACAGTTTGGATGAAAATGCATGGTTAACTGTGTGACGTCATTCTAAATCCAAGATGGCGGCATACCCAAGATGGCGGACAAATTATTTTTAATGCACTCCTACAATATGGGTATCAAATAAAAGGTCTTGCTAAGAATAACTTTAAATAGGCTCAAAGCTCTTCACTGCTGGTCAAGCATACGTGGCCTTAAGTAGGGTAAAATCCTTAGAAGGTCTTCTTCATTCTATTTTCTATTCTATTTATTCACATCAAATTAAATAATTTGATGTGAATAATTTTATCCATTAGAATTTTCAAACTAAGTAAATACGAGTAGGTACTTAAAAGTACTCTTTTAAGTAATTTTAAGTTACTACACACAAGTAAATCTCGCGACAAGCTTTTATGTCATATAAATTGTGTCAAATGTAAAATGAAGTTATAGTGTAAAAGTTTTAGTGTAAAAGTTTATTTTTTATTTTTAGCGCATTTAAGTAAAAGCTTATTTTTAAAAAGGTTTTTTACGTTTAATTTTTTCTTCTCGACGCAATACATATATGATCAAATTCACTGTCCCATTCGTCATCAGACGACCTGTCAAGTACTTATACATCTAGATTCTAGCAACAGCAGTCAAATTTGTATGCGGTTCATGGCAAAAAAAAACACTCTGCATAAGGAACGAAACCGGCGACTCGCAAGACTGCCTCTAATACAATGATGCAGTTGCGATATGTTATCGTATCTTAGCTGTGTGTGGTCCTTTAAGATAAAATATTTTTATATTAGATGCTATAATATATATTATCTTCACTGTGTGTGATGGGCTTAACTGTGTATGGTGATTAGGGAATGCAAATCTCGCGAGATTGGGGCTCAAGCGAGATCCCGCGAGTTTATTAATAACAATACTGCGAGATCTCGCCAATATCGAGATCTCGCGAGATTAGCAGTTTGGTGTGTTTTTTTTTGCAAATAATCACAATATTTGAATAAATTAGCAAAAAAATATAAATATTATAAGTATTATAAGATAAATATTTATTTTCACGAATTTTTTCAATAGACTTTTATGCATCAAACATTGTTTGACGTATCTGTCTTTAATTTTTTAATAAACTTCTAAGTAGTAAACTTTGACATACGTATCTATCAAATAACAAATGAAAGAAACAACCAGTCTTCTCTTCTAATATCAAACAAAAATCTTTTAGTAATAAAAGAGTTCTTTTATAACAAACAAAACAACGAGAAGTCAAAAATAATGAAAGTTATTAGGTATCTAAGTTGAGTCGACTATTAAACTGAGATATTATTATTAATAAAATGAAAGTAACGAAACTATATCTACTCAGTAGATCCATTAGATATTACAGATTAATTAACAACACATACCAATTAGTCAGACTATTGGACTATTTTATGCTCAAGTGCAATCTCGTTAAACTCGCGAGATCTCGCCTTTTTTTCGTCCGAGATCAATCTCGCTAAAAAAGGCCGAGATCTCGCGAAAACGAGATCTCGCGAGAACGAGATTGCATTCCCTAATGGTGATCCATCCGTAGTATGTAGGTTGATACTGGTGTTTTTCGGTTTTATTGCGTAGTAGGTATATACCGGGTGTAACGAAATACCGAAATAATATTTAAGGTTGTTGATTAACAAAAAAATGTTTTATGATGTAACACCGTTTTTTCTTAAAATTTCATAAAACACTAATTTTGCAAAAACACTTTGGTTTCACTGTAGTTTTAACACAAATTGCACAACTAAAATCATAATTACAACAACTTTGTCAATTAATTTCACAATATCAATGTCAAGTGTCAACGTCAACGTCGTTTCACGTCACGTCAGTGACATTTGCAATTATCTTTGGTCATTATTCAATTTTTGCATAAACAAAATAAATCTCGCGTTTATCCTGGCCTTATTTACAAAGATAGTTTTTTTTCGCCCAAAATCCCGTGCTTCCCTTTAGGTGGGTTGATTTTCTCAAAATTCGGAATTTGACATTTAGACCGTTTGTTTTGATCATTTTTAGGGACATATCATAATAAAATACACTTAAAGCTACAGATCATATAATTATGGTTTCGTCGAATAGAATTTGGAAAGCATTCACAATTTGTTTATGGTTAATTTTTCATTACGTTTTGTTTTTCAACCAAACTTATAACTTTAGCTGGAAATACTTATTGCATATTGTAGAATTTCGAAAGATCCGTATGTTGACTTGACATATTTTGAAGCAAGTTAAGAGTCTTGCGAGTGTTATGAAATGAATTTGGTTTTAGGAGAGGTTCCGTCGCCAATACGGCGCTTAACATTCAGCAAACGGACCTCGGCTCCGTCGCTTCCACATAAACGCAAATCTGTGCGCAAGTGGAGCGTTGGTTTAGTACGCGTCTATCGTCTATGTTATGATTAGTCTGTGAGACATCGACCGAAGTAATTTAATGAACTTCACATAGTAAAGGCGGGCTCTTTAGAATATTTTGTTTGTAATTTTTTAATTGTAGTCAGTTACTTAATAAAACACAAACAAAAGAGGTATATAACATATAGGCATTAAATAATATTATAAGCAGATATGGGGAAGCGGAGTTCGAGAAAAAGAAAAAAAAAGGAGGATGAACCGGAGTCTGGTGATGCAGATAGGGAGACAGATGAGGTAAGGTTGGTAGAAACGGATATGTCCTCTTCGGACAGTGATGAAGAAATAAGCAATGCAGATAGGTACAAGCCTTATTATGTTACTGACTATATACGCAGATATCCGGAAGAAATTAGCGGCACTGAATTTGTGGTTTTTGTTGAGTCATCAGACATCCAGAAACCAATTGGAACAAGAGATCTTCTTTCTTTGTCAACTTGTTTAAAGCGCTTTAACAAAGGCGTCAAATTTTTAAGAAATATCAATAAGTTTAAGATAGGTATTTATTTTGAAAAACCAGACTTGGCGAATGCCTTTTTAAATAATAATACCTTCTTGAAAGAATACAAATTCAAAGCCAGTATTCCTGCTGCTACAACTGAGGTGTCCGGAGTTATAAGAAATGTACCTACCATTATATCAAACAAGAGAATATTTACTATGATAACAAGTACAAAAAAAATAATAACAATAAAAAGAATAATGAAAAAAATAAATGTGACTGAGGGTTTTATATTACAACCTACAACTACAGTAATAGTGACATTTGCCACTTCCACTTTGCCAAATCATATAGATATTGGTGGTTGGAGACATGATGTGTCTCAATATATACCACCAGTTAAGCAATGTTACAAATGTTTGAGATACGGACATTTGGCAAAATATTGTAAAAATTCTGAAAAATGTAGTATATGTAAAGAAAATCATAACTATAAGACTTGTACAGTTTCTATCGAAAAAGCTACTTGCATTCATTGTGATGGCAATCATACTAGTGTGTCTCCAATATGCCCAGTTAAAAAACAGAAAATCATTGAAAATAGAAATAAATATAAGCCTGCTTCTTATGCAGATATTACAAATCCTTTAAATTTTCCCAAATTAGAAAGTAAGACAAAAAATAATTTAGATTTGTTTACACTGCTCAATACTGACAGCAAGTGTCTCTCATTATTAGTTGAAACCATAACTAAATGTGTTTCTTTGCATAATACTCAAAATACTTCTATAAATTCTAAAAGTGTTTTAGAGGTCTTAAAAAATACTTTTGGTAAGCAATCAAATCCCCACAATTCACCCCCAATCAATTGAATATCGTACAGTGGAATGCTCAAAGCTTATTAAGCAATCAACTTATTTTTACGAAATTTCTTTATGACCATTTTATTCATATCGCAATTATATGTGAAACATGGCTAAAGCCTCAGAAGCAGTTTAAAATCAAAGGTTATCATATTGAACGTAATGACTGTGGCAACAAGCATAATGGTGTTGCTATTTTAATCCATACATCATTAAAATATCAAAAAGTAACATCTTATTTTGACAACTCTCTTCAAACAATTGTAATACATTTAGAACTAAATCAGAACACTATTTCAATAGCCAGTATATATTGTCCAACAAATTGTATTCCCAGTTTCTCTAAAAATAAGTTTAAACATTTCTTGAATTCTCTCCATAGGCCGACGATTATAGCTGGTGACTTCAATGCTCATCACTCAATTTGGGGATGTCCGTTATCGGATTCCAGAGGTAAGGATATTCTTGAGTGTTTAGATGAATGCAATTTAGTCCTGTTGAATGATGGTCAGGTCACAACTGTCGGTTCTCATTCTTGGAGACCCAATGGTTTGGACTTGACTATGGTATCTCCTTCATTAGCTCTTCGCTGCGAATGGTCAGTACACGACGATCCATTGGGCAGTTATCATTTGCCAACATTTACTAAGATTACATTCAATAGTAGTTCACAATGTTTTAACTCTCAAAACAATTTTCAGGATGAAAATGATTTTAACAATCGCATTAATCATAGATTAGTTGATTGGAAGTTGTATTCTTCAATTGTTAATAAGGATTTAGATAATTTTCAATGTAACCCTATTAATAATCCAATAGATTCATACAACTCTTTTTGTCAAATCATTTTGACAGCTGCACAAAAGTCAATTCCCTCTCGTACCTCTCGGTCCGAATCACGTAACATTGCTACTCAAAACTTAAAATCAAAATATCGAACAGTTCCTTGGTGGAATAGTAATTGCGCTAAAGCTGTCCAGGAAAGCAAGCAAGCCTATCTTGATTTTAAGAATAATCCTTCTCAAGAAAAATATATTAATTTCAAAAGATTACAAGCTGCTAAAAAACTTACCATTAAGAGAGAAAGACTAAGTAGTTGGATAGAATTCTGTACAAAATTAAATCGATTGACACCAGTTTCAGTAGTATGGGGTAACATGAGAAAACTTACACATAAAACATATAAAAAGCAAAATAGTGATTTTTCGTGGGTCAGTGATTTTTTACGTAAATACACGCCTGACTTTGTGCAAAATAACAGGCCAATTGTGAAGGACAATAGTTTACCAGATAATCAGTCATTCCTCACTGATCCATTTTCTTTTGACGAATTAACTGCAGCTCTGAAATCTAGAAAAAACACTGCTTGTGGATTAGATAGTTTATCGTACAAGATGTTTCAGCTACTTAACACTGACAATCTTTATAAGCTTTTACAAATTTATAATATTTTATGGCAAGATTGCACAATTCCTCCTAATTGGAAAATGGACTGCTTGGTTCCTATTTTAAAACCTGGAAAAATTGCATCTCATCCCGATTCTTATCGTCCTATCGCTTTAACGTCTTGTGCTGGTAAATTATTTGAACAGCTAATCAAACAAAGATTGGAATTCTTCATAGAAAAGAACTCAATTTTACCTTTAAACCAGTTTGGGTTTAGGCGAGGACTTTCGGCTCAAGAAAGCTTAGCACATTTTTTTTTGGACGTCACTACAGCTCAAAAGAATATGGAGTATACAATAGCAGTGTTTTTTGATATAGAAGGTGCATTTAATAACGTTAATCATGGTATTTTGTTTGAATCTCTATTATCTTTCTTACCTGTAAAAATTGCTTATTGGATATATGCTTTTCTCACGGATAGAAAAGTGTATGTCAAAATAGATAATAAATTTTTAGGCCCTAGATTTTCGAGCAAAGGTGTATGTCAAGGAGGCATCTTGAGTCCTATTCTGTATATTTTGTATATAAGAAAACTAAATTCCATTCTTAATAATAATTTAGTCAACAATCTTCAGTTTGCTGATGACCTTGTCATTTATTGTAAAGGTACTAATGTATTAGATATTCAATTAACATTAAATAATAATCTAGTGAAGCTGGCAGATTACTTCTCAGAACTTGATTTAAATGTTAGCCTTTTAAAAAGTAAAGTTGTAATATTTTGCCCAAAATACAGTTCTCTACCTCTAATTAATATTACATACAGCAATCATACTTTGCCTATTGATAATTCAGTTAAATTCTTGGGTGTTATTTTTCACGAAAATCTTACGTGGGATTTATATGTTGATTGCTTGGTGAGCAGAGCTTTAAAAGCCACTAATGTAATTAGGTCCGTTACTGGATTGAAATGGGGTGCTGATCCTAAAATTGTGTTAATGCTTTATAAAGCTTTGGTCAGAAGTCATTTTGAGTATGCTTTCTTTTGTTACGCTTCCGATCCAAAATACATAGATATTATTGATAAAATACAGAATAAGAACTTACGATTAATACTAGGTGCTATGAACACTTCCCCAATAAATTCTATGCAGGTCGAATGTCATTTACCACCAATGGTTATTCGCTTTGAATTTTTAAAACTTAAATTTCTTTTTAAACTCTTATCGCGTTCGAATAATGATCTTTTAAATAAATTAAATGTATGTTCCACTAACACTTTTCTTTCAAAGAATTTCTCACATTTTATAAGTTTAAAAGAACAATGTAATATATTTTGTAGTACTACTTTACATTGTTATAGTGGCTCATATGCTAGTAAATTCTGTGACATTCATATTGTCCTACATAAAGATTTTAAAGATAAATATGATGTTTACGAAAGTCTACAGGCTTATAATGATTATCGATCAATTTATACAGATGGTTCAAAGACGAATGTAAGTGTTGCAGTAGCTATGTATGATGCAGGTAGTAAAACTGGACATAGTTTTAAAATGTGCCAAAATGCCAGCATATTTTCTGCTGAGGCGAATGCTATAATTGTAGCTCTTAACTACATTCAACAGTTCAGCCAATACAAAAAATGGATTATTATTACTGACAGCATGAGTGTGTTGATGGCTTTGAGAAATCCTTCCTTTTCATCAGTCACAAATCATTTAATATATAATATCCGAGATCAGATACATCATTTAAAAATAAATTATCAAATAGACATTATATTATTTTGGACTCCAGCTCATATCGGTGTATATGGAAACGAGGAAGTAGATAAACTGGCCAAAACTATGAACACTCTAGACGTACCTATAAAAAACATATCAATTTCATATACTGATTGTACAGCTCTAATCAAGAAAGAAATATTGAAGCTATGGGAAGAACACTGGAATAGTACTTTGCTCATAAAAGGGAAGTGGTATCGAGAAATAAATAATAAAATAATACAACCCTGGTTCAATAGACACAATTACATAAACAGAAGATTTTTTACTATTATTTGCCGTTTGCGAATTGGGCACGGTCGATTCAATGACCATTTGTACCGGCTAGGCATGACTTCTTCCCCATCGTGCAACTGGTGCAACACCACCTTACCTCAATCTCTGCATCACCTTTTTTACGAATGTCCAACTTTTGCCCTGCAAAGAAACATTTTATTAGAAGAAATTTCAAAAATAATGAAACACCAGCAAGATCTACCGCGCTCTTTACAAAAACTTCTTTCCATTGAAAAATGCTTTGAAGCAATTTATGAATATGTAACCTCTACGTTTGGCGATTTGTGAATTCAAAAGAAGAATGAATAACAATAGTTTATTGCATACAGACTAGGCTGTATGGTTGACGCCTTTGCCTTTCCCAAATGGGATAAACAAAATTAAAAAAAAAAAAGTAATTTAATATTGATTTCTGGCGAAATCTAAATTTCTACATTGTCTTAATTTCTGCGAAGAAAATCCATAGGTATTTCTCTCGTTTTCCGTGTGAATTTAATTTGAAAAGCTATTTCCAAAGTCAGTTCTTTTTGTTTTCAGCTTGAAGAGTAAAGCTAAGGATAAAATACTATATTTACTCGCCGGCACGCGATTAATTAAATTAAATGGATTTATTGTATCAATAAGTGCAAAAAATCAATAAGGTATCTAATTAACTTATTATATTTCATGATTTAAAACAGATTTTGTTAATTTTATTTTTATTTGTGGGTAAATTGATTATTAAATCAAACATATTACATTTCCAAAATTCGCCTTTTTCATCCCCTATTTCATTAAAAAAACCTGATAGTAAGCGGCATCTTAGTGGGATTAAGGCATATATTGAGTAACACTTGCGAATTTCCTGTTAAATTCTAAATTTTCACAATATTAAGTTTCACATCCTTCTTTGGCAAATAACTCACAAATTAAGCTGTTTTCTTTTTATTAATAGCAGTAATTATACACAAAATAGGTGCTCTCCCCTCCATATGTCCTTTTATTAACTAACCAATAAGAAACTTTGACAATTCATTGAAAATTGTGTTTGGAATTAACTTGCAATGTTTATTACATGAAATTCAAATGTATTGACTGGGATTCCTTCAGAACTCAGTGTTAGACCCACTGACCCTAAGATTATAGGCATATTTAATTATATTTTTAACATAACACTGTGCTATGAATCTACAGGGCAGTTCCCGGAGGCCATAGGGCTCCGCTGCTTAGCATAACAAAATAACCTGATATCAAGGAGGAATTCTGTGGAATTACACCAGTAATAAACATATATACAGAAAGAATAAGTTAAGAAACTGGAATATCATATCTCTGACCCGTGATTGCGAGACTTAGCATAGAAGGTACGATCCACTAACAACCGCTCCGGGGAAGGCTACTAATTGCTTTTAAAAAAAAAGGAAACCTATAACTATTTGTTGGTGTACTTTATTGCCCCTCATTTTGTAGTTTTGTACCCAATTTGTACCTGATTTTTACCTGCCGAGATTGATCAAACAAACCTGAACCATCCTGCCCTTGGCTTGTATTGATTAAACATTAAGTTAAGTGCTTTGCATTGAGGAATTGTGTTAACATATGCATAAGTAAATTATAATTATGTACTTACAAGAATAAAGCTTTTCATTTTGTAGCGGACTAAAGGAATAAGTTTGTTTTTTTTCTTTAACTTTAAGATTTCCCTATATTTCTACAATTTAGCTAGAAAAAGCATTACAATGACTATTCTTTGCATTTTTATTATATGTTAAGAAATTCAATGATTTTTGTGAAGTCAACCAATCCGCACTGGGCCAGCGTGGTTGACTAAGGCCTAATCACCCTAATATAGGGTAGGCTCGAGCCCCTCGGTGGGGACGTATATGGGCTGTGATGAGATGAGAGAGAGAAGAGGAAACTGAAACAATTTACCAACAGTCGATTGGTGCATGAAGTCCATGAGTCCTTTGGATGAAAAGTTAATGGTTCAAAGGTAATGTTGACCAACGGTTCATGGACCAATCGACTGTTGGAAAATCGTTCCAGTTTCCTATGAGAGACTCGAAAAACATTGACAAAATTTGGAAACCGTAGAAACATCACTACAACATTATATGAAAATAGTATTGACATCGATTTGTTTATCAAATTATCACTAACTTCACGCTACTGACATAAGCTGGTAACTACCTGGAACTTAATAACTTGACATTATAATTTTTGTAGACGAATTCCTTATGATATAAAACCTTTAGGCCCATCAAATTAGCTAAACCTGGACATAATTCAATAACTGTAATTTTCTTTTTCAATGACATAAAGTATTGTTAAAATAAATAGATAAAATAATAAAAATTAAACACTTTAAAACTCCGCGTCAATGTAAAAAAACAAAAAAACTACATTTTAAAGACATTTTGATTCCATAAGTGCAGCATAATAAATAACCTTGTAAATGTGCTTCTGTTATGTTACGATTCTTGCATTCCAGTTAAATAAATTAAAATTAAACTAATTAATCATTCGGGACTATCATTAATAAAGAGAATTCGGTAAGTTACAGACTTTTTACCTTATCTTACCAAACATAATAGATAACTATAATTTAACAATTTATTCTTTACAGTATATTATATGTATTTTTAAATTATTAAAAATGTAACAGATTCTCTTTGCAGATTTCTACAGTCACAAATATTTGTAATTTTTAGAAAACCTAAAATACATAACTACTTCAAAAGTGTTTAATTTATCCCTTCAAAATATTGTTAGCACTATAAGAAATAAATTAAACAATAAAAGACCACGATTATTCATTAATTGATATTTTTTCGTGTTTGGTTTTGATATTACGTTCCAATATAAACGGTATTTCCTGCAGAGTAAGGTCGTAATTACTTTGTGTTCAGCTTCCGACCGTGCTGTCGCAAACTGCGTGCACTAGTCGTTACAAGGTCAATGATTGTCAAACTTTTAATGAACATGAAGATCGATAATAGAACCGTTTTCCCCCCGAAGGGTAGGAAACGAATATTTAGGTTTCAGCCGTAGCTCGACCCACTGTGAGATTAACGCTTTGAATTTTACCTGTTTGCAGTGTGCATCTACCCTATATACAATTATTCACCTAACATTTTCAATGAGGGTATGTAAGTAAGTGCGGGTGCCATCGCCGACTAGCTTTTCTCTTCAGTACTTTTCTCACACGCCGGCTAGAACAGCAAATTTAGTGGGTCGAGCTACGGCTGAAACCTAAATATTCGTTTTCTACCCTTCGGGGGGAAAACGGTTCTATTTAGGTGTTCGAGCCTTCGCTCGACCCACTGTGAGATGTGTTTACAATCTGCCGGCGATGGCTAGACGTACTGTGAAATTGTACAAATCGTTTTTCAATGAAAAACAAAGTGACTTTACAAAGTAAATTATTTTAGTAATTATTTTAAGGAACAATATGACTACTATTTAATTCAAGAGATGCTTATTTGCTTATATGTACAATCAAGGATTTAGGTATAACAATTAAATCGGAACAAATGACTGAGTTTAGTTAAATGGAGCTTGAGGATTGCCAATAGTCCACTCATTTTTGCCCATGTACGTACACTTTGAAGTGTACATGTGTACCAAAATGTAGAGAAAATTCGAGAATTCCGAAAATTCATTTTTTATTGAGATAAAACTAGGTAATAAATAAATAAAAGTGTTAATTACTCGATACGAATTTGAGTTGATTGAGTATTCAATTGCGTTTAGCTTCGACTTCTGCAAAACTTGTAGTAAAAGATTTTATTTTTAGTTTATTTTTGCTTACGTGCTGATGTATCGTGCACTTAAATCAAAAACATAACTTAATGGGATTACAACCATCAAAGTAAAAAAATAAAAAGAAATTGTAACTTGCAATTCATCTGTCTCTACGCAAGTAACAAAACGCTACAAAATGTCAAAATACGATCTATGGTGCACAAATGTTAGTGCCACAAACTCTTTGAATGGACGATTCAAAAGGGACTTCAAGTTAGTAAGAAACGACTTTAGTAACAAACAACGCCGCTACCTATCTAACGATGGACTTTGGGACTGCAGGGGCTATAATAAATTCTTTCCATATTCCCATCAAAGACCGCCCAACAAGAAAAGACGAAGAGCATCTTTTATGAATATTGAAGCATCATATTATTGTATTATGTGTAATACACTCTTCAATGTTTTAGTCTTCGACGAATTATTCGGTTAAGGACAGATTCTTGATACGAGAGATTCACTCAAAAGATGCTTCCGATTCGAGTTCCATTTCAACCAGAAAATAAAGTAAGATTTTGGTACCTTATCTGAGAGTTCTTATAACTCTCAGGTAGGGTAGTACCATGGTCTATTATAGTATCGTCCGTTTCCATCGTATAAAGTGCATATCAACATTAGTAGGTGTATATTGGGCATTCTAAAACAGTTTTCATCAAAACACCGCAAACGAACGCAGTGAGATTTGAGCTACGCTTCGCTGCGCTCTAGCTCCGCAAATCTCACTGCGTTCGTTTACGGTGATTTGATGAAAACAGTTTAAGATTGCCCAATATACATTATATAGGGTTAAATGGAAAAGAAGATTTTTTATTTCATTTCATTTCATAATGTTTCTATTGTGTTGTGTTGTTTGACTGTAAACAGTATACTTTTGATTGATTGCGATTTACTAGACACATTGTCAAGGTTTTCTATCTCAGAATATTAAGGCATTCAACTAGGTAGCAGTGCAATAACAACAGAAATTAAACAGGTTGAGGTTTCGTAGCTTTAGGACTCAACTCTCGGATAAGTACCGTTCTACACTCTGCCTGCCATACAGTTTCAAAGCATTCCCACGAAATTCATTTATCAGCAATAAATTTATTGCACATTATTCATATATCCAGTTACGAGTGCTTACTCAAATAATAAGGCTTCTTTCACACGTTAATACTTTTATTTGTTTATTAAATTACTTCAATTAAATATATTCTTTATTATAAAACAAAGTATAAAATTGTTGATATTTACAAAATATTTAAAAGGGCGGGCTAATCCCTGAAAGATGTGTTCCAGTCATCACACGAATAAAAAATAGAAAATAAATATTCCAATAATTTAAAAAATGAAAATATAAAAAATACTAAGAACATTTTAACTACCTACCTTGGCTGACTAAGGTCTTAACATCCTAATTAAATAGGGTAGTGCGGTGGGAACGTGTATGAGATGCTGCCGATGAATACCACCTATGTATTATTACAATAATTTTCATAAACTTCTATGGTTCTGTCCTCATGTCGTATCAATATCGTTATGCTATAAATACATTCGGTTCGCCTAATAGAACGATATACCTATTGTTTATCTGTTTTAAATAGTAGTATCGAAAAATGAAAATTAGAAATCGCATCCGTTATTATAAAGAAGACTTTTTAATTTGGAGATAATATTCGTTAGTAATTGTAAATATGTATGTACATGTATAATTTAAATAAATATAATAAACCCGAAATGAAAAAAAATTTGGAGCATGCAGCCTTACACGAGATTTCTGCATCAGCAGAATTAAACGGTTACCAACTATTTTGCTGTATATGCACAGTATTGTATTGCAAGTTTGTGGAAATAAACGACAAACAATTAATTTGCTGATTATTTCCGCGTCATATTGCACATTGGTAGAATTATGGGTAAATATCAAATTTTGCTAAATATCATGAAAGTCAGAGGTGCAAAACGTTATTAAGTTTTATATTTCGAGTATGGAACCGACTTTTTGAAAGTAAACTACCAAACTATAATCTTCTCTTAGATGTTGTGATGCTGAATAACGATCTACTACTACCTCGAAAATAAAAATCCAATACACGTAATTGCGTCAGTTCGTCGTTTTGTTTCTTTCTTGCTACGTAAGAACTTTTTTTTTTATATAGCTGACGAAGTTCAGCCGATGATCGGACCGTTTTTGGATCATACGCAACTGCGGATCAAAAATTTTGTTGCAGACCTGAGAACTGCTCCACTCACACGTCCCGGGTACCATAGTACCCAGAGCGCTTCGCGTCTCCTTTGCCTAAAACGCGCGGTGTGATAAAAAAATCACGAAAAAAAAAAATATTTTCTCTAAATAAAGTGTCAGTTCTTTAGTGTTTGAAAAACGAACACTGACCATGGAAGTGGAAGTGAATGCATTAGGATTCTCGATAACGTATAGACATCATATTCGTGAATGCATATTTGTTTTCTTATAAATATTTTGTGTGGATATGATTTGGACGGAAATTAATAATTTTATGATTATATATATAATATTTTATAATATTACTTACTTATTTAACAATATAAAAATTAATGAGCATTCTTTTTTAGATTAGTCATGTTAAATAAAAATGATTATAAAGATAAGGTATAGGTTGAGAACCTCAGTAAAATTATTACTTGCATTGCACTTTTCTTATATAAAATCCGGAAAAACTGTAGTCACAGTACACTCCAGTGCTATCTCTGACCACTAACAGTGCTTCAGTACCTCCTCATCAAAAAATCTCAAGACCAAGACAGCTGAAAAATGTTCGTAAGTTTTTATACTTTATTGCTATACTTTATATCTATTCTTTAATTGTCTATAAGTGGTTGATCATCTTCATGCTTCAACAAATTGAGCCGTTGGACCAGGCTGTATATGACGTGACCTCTCCAAGTGCTGTCTTCACGAGGGACCATCAAGCCCAGCAGTGACATGCTGATTGACTGATGATGATGATATTTTTTTTATCTTATGAATTGAAGATGTGAATTTTCAACTCGTTTTCTTGTAACCACTCTTAATACTAATATGACATTTACTATTTTCAGGTCGGATAGCAAGCAAAACAAAAGGTCAGCCAAGAAGAGCTGTGAATCTGACCTTTTCTTTGATACCGACGACGAAGACATCAGGTACTTTTATTGCTATATTTACATATATCTAAATTTCAAGTGTTTAATGTGTACAATAATCGTGTATCCTTTTTCTATCTCCCTAGTCCAAAGAAGAGAAGCAAGGCGATAAAGTGCCTATCGAAGGCGAAGAGTGCAGAAGTGAAGAATACATCGTCGTCCAATACTTCTGAGTGGTTGTTCGACTCAGAGTCGGACAGCGAGGTTTCGCGGCCGCCAAACCTGCCAAACAAGACCACCAGTATCCTGACACGCCGAGTACCTGGTGGTGTAACGCGTCGGACTGCACAGCTCGACGGCGACTTGCTAGTGGAGCTACGCCTCTACAACCAGAAGGAGGTATCTAATCTCAGCGGCCTTGACCGGTGCGAGCGCGCTATCGTTTGGGTACGCTTGCAAGGCGAAGCAGAATCTCCAGAATTTTACGCATTAAAAAAATTTGTAAAATTAGCTAAGGCAAAGTTTACCACAGAGGGGATATTTTATAAAGATAAAGTTAAAAAATAGGTTCTCTTTTGTTTCTCTCTGCGTAAATTATGTTTTAGCTGGTTTACTTATTGTTTATCGTTAGCAAACTCAAAGATTAGGTACTTACATACTTAAGCCTTTATTACTTTAACTTTGAGAATTTGTACTGTCCAAATCATAATGTCGAGGTCTACTTTCTGTTCAGTTTGTGACGTATCCGTAAATAACAAAGTTTTCTCTGCACATTTGAAAAGTATTTTACATAAGAACAACAGTTCGGTCGTTGATAGTGAGGGGGTTGAAAAAGTTCATAGCGCTTTTCGTAATCGTATAGCATCGTACCGTGTTCGATATCAAGATGAGGGTCATGATAGTGCGCGTGTTCGCCCGCCCGCCGAGTTTTTATGGCACTTGCGCTCTCGCGTACGCCTATTGCTCATAGCGAAAATTCAAGCTCACACTAATGTTAAAGCTAATTTTGAACTTTTCTGTGAATTCTTTCTGCTTAGTAAGTATGATTCGATTTCAATAAAGTCATTTGCAACGGAAAACTTCATCTTACATCAAAACTTCAATTTTGAAGATATGTTTTCAAAAATTATTCACTTAATTTGTAAAAAAATTGAAGAATTTGAAGAAAGAGATAGTGGGTGGGCCTATTTACAAAGCCTATATCTAGAAGTAAATATAAACAAATATAACCCGTTAAGAGGCTCCAGTTTTATAGAATTACCAAAGTCCATAAAATGTAAACGAGCATGTATCAACATTCAAAATTCTGATAATTATTGTTTTTTATGGTGTGTCATGGCAGCACTATTTCCTATAAACAGAAACGCACATCGAACGTCAGCTTACCCACACTTTAAAAATGTACTCAATATCAAAAATATGATTTTTCCAGTTGGGTTTGCGGACATCAAAGTTTTTGAAAAGAATAATCCTCGCATAAGTATTAATATTTACGGCATTCAAAAGAATGGTAACATTGTTGGACCTTTATACAAAAGCGAGATTCGCAAAGATCATCACATTAATATGCTTTTCCTGGAAAACAGAAAACGCACCCATTACTGTCTTATTAAAGATTTATCTAAATTACTTCGTCTTCAATTAACTAAACATCATTCTAAAATATATTTATGCGAGGATTGTATGATATTCTTTGATAGTAATGATAAACTGAAAGCTCATGTTTGTGGTGGTGTATCGACAATATTACCCGGTGATGGAACACGAATTCAATTTAATCATTACGAGCGAATGCATGACATGCCCTTCGTCTTATACGCAGATTTTGAATCATTATTAAAACCAACTGAACTCGATTCTGGATCAGGCTGTACAAAGATATTGCAAAAACACGTACCATCAGCATTTGCTTATTACGTTGTGTGTTCTTATGATAAGTCGCGTAATAAATATGTATCTTATCGAGGTCCAGCCTGTGTAGAAAAGTTTTTAGAAAGTCTATTATTGGATATAACCGATATTTATAACGTTTTGCAGTCGCCAGTGGCTATTTGTTTAACAAATGAAGACAAAGCGAACTTTGCTCGGGCTACAAATTGTTTTCTTTGTGATAAAATATTGTTTGACGATAAAGTTAAAGATCATTGCCATCTTACAGGACGGTATCGTGGTGCAGCTCATTCTTATTGCAATATTAGATATTGTTTGCCTAAGTTTGTTCCTATATTTTTTCATAATTTAGCGGGTTATGACAGTCATCTTTTTATACGACAGTTGGGAAAACTATCAGGAAAAATACAAGTAATAGCAAAAAATAAGGAAAACTACATATCTTTTACAAAATTTTTTCAAATTAATGATAAAGATATCATACCTGTTCGATTTGTTGATTCTTTTAAATTTTTAGGCACAAGTCTAGAGAAACTTGTCGCAAACTTAAAAAATGACGACTTTAAACATCTGCGGCGTTATTTTCCTTCTCGTGAGCATTTTGCTTTAATAAAACGAAAAGGGGTGTATCCATATGAATACATGACTACTTGGAGTTCATACGAAGAAAAAGTACTTCCGCCTCAGGAGTTCTTTTTCAGCAAATTACGCAATAGTAATATATCTAAAGTAGATTATGATCATGCAAAAAAAGTCTGGCAAACGTTTGAATTATCGAATCTCGGTGAATACACAGACTTGTATCTTAAGTCAGATGTTCTTTTATTAGCTGACGTTTTTGAAAGTTTTCGCCAGACATGTAAGATGAATTATAAATTAGATCCAGCCTTTTATGTTACAGCACCGAGTCTCAGTTTTGATGCCATGCTATTAAAAACAGATGTTAAATTAGAATTAATACACGACCTGGAAATAATAAGAATGATTCAAAAAGGTATTCGCGGTGGAATATGTTTATGTTCGATAAGGTATTCAAAAGCCAATAACAAGTATTTAAAAACTTACGATCCAAGAAAAAGTAATAACTTTCTAATTTATATCGATTGTAATAATCTCTATGGATATGCAATGTGTGCTTATTTGCCTCATTCCAATTTTAAGTTATTGAATGACTTGGAAATCGCTGGAATAGATTTTATAAATGTGCCAACTAACGGAGACACTGGTTATATACTAGAAGTAGATTTATAATACCCCGAACATTTGCATAATGATCATAACGATTTTCCATTCTGTGCTCAAAAATTTACTCCGCCAGGTTCTAAAACTTCAAAATTGATTCCAAATTTATACGATAAATATTTCTATGTCATACATTTTGCTCATCTGCAAACATGTATAAAACATGGTTTGTTGTTAAAAAAAATACATAGAGTTATTCAATTTAATCAGAGTCCTTATTTAAAGCAGTATATTGACATGAATACTGAATTACGAAAAAAAGCTATATCTACATTTGAACAAGATTTCTTCAAACTTCTTAACAACAGTATATTTGGCAAGACGTTAGAAGACACAGAAAAGAGGGTTAATGTGAAATTAGTCAATAAGTGGAATGATGATAGTAACAAAACAAAGAAAAGTTTCTGTGCAGAGCAAATGATAGCTCGACCAAATTTTCACAGTGTTACAATTTTCACTGAAAACTTGGTAGCCATTCAAATGAAGCCTGAAACAATCACTTTGGATAAACCTATATACATTGGTTTTTCCGTTTTGGAAATATCTAAGAGTCACATGTTTGATTTTCATTATTCTATTATGAAGCCTTTTTATAAGGAAAAGTTAAAACTTTGTTATACGGATACTGATAGTTTTTTGTATTCAATAGAAAGTAAAGATTTTTATGCTGATTTAAAATCAAATTTTCTTCCCTATTTCGACACTAGTAATTATTCTGTAAATAACGTATACGACATTCCTAGTTGGAACAAAAAGGTGCCAGGTCTCTTTAAAGATGAGCTAGGAGGAAGTTTGATTTCGAAGTTTGTAGGATTAAGGTCCAAGTTATACTGTATTAAAACGGCAGAAGATGAATTAAAAAAAGCAAAAGGCATACAGAAGCAAGTATTAAAAGATGTACAATATAAAGATTATTACAAGGTATTAAATGAAAATACATTTTTGAAGAAAAAAAATATCATATTTAAATCTCTTAAGCACGAAATATTTACTCAAGAACAGAACAAAATAGCTTTGTCAGGTAATGACGATAAACGTATCATATTAAAAAACAAAATTTCTACTTTATCATGGGGTCACTGGGATAGTTTAGTTTAATATCATTAGTTTTTCTTTAGAAGCACCGTATTGTATAGTTTATTATTATTTTAATGGTAATCATGAATCAAATTGTAAGTTGAGAAATATGTTACCCCATCATCTATTTATTTATTTATTATATGGCTTAAGTAATGAATAAGTTAATAGAATAAAAACATACATGAAATTGTATAGTATGTACCGACACGGCACTTTATATTGTAAAGTTATTTAATTTTAATATTGTTATCCATCAGTTATTTGTTTAATAGTATTATACATTGTTTTTTAATGGTAAATAGGTAAATTAATTAGCTAGTTTTAATCAAATACTTAATGTTGTATTGTAACGATGAAAATATATAACGTTATAAACCAGCTACCATGTTTTTTTTTATTTCATAATCCATAAAATATAAAACTATTAATAAAATAGCACACGCAATGAACAATTCGAAACTGGTTGGGACATGTTATTGCTGATTTAGGTATTCCAACTTATAGTTCATTAGTAATTTGTCCAATTGCGATTCCGTGCGAATGCTTTGTTGTTATGTCAGCATTATATTTACACTATAAATAGCTATTAAAGTCGAATGTTTTTAAAATTTGTTTCACACATAATTAATCAAGTGACAACTACGGTCACCCAAATACATCATGGTAAGTCGTATAAATTATTTTTCTTCAAACTCTTTTCTTGTGTAGTGGTTAGATCACTAGTTAATGTTTATTTGTATATTTGATTTAGTTGGAAGATAATGTTGTTGTTAAAACCTTATGGTTGTGATGCTGTTATCGTGATTCTCATATTCTATCGGTTCCGTATAAGATAGTCAGCCTCCTTGTGGATCCTAGATATACTCTTCTACCTCCGCCACTATATCAATCATTTCTTCGATGTGAAATTATTTTTGTTGCATAATAAATTAAATTTCAGAATACCCAAGAAATCTCGCAGTCGCTACTCATAAGCAAGGAGGCAACAGAAGATTATCCTCCTTGCTTTGAGCAAAATGCGCAAGATATGTTGGAGGGCTTCTCTGAAGAATTTCCACATTGGAATGCTAAAGATTCACCGCTGCATGCCAAGGTGGTTAAAAGTCTTTTTAATAAAAAGAAGCCCATGAAGAGGAGAAGCAAGTTACTGCAGAATACGAAGGGGAACGAACCTTCTTATTTAATTAAAACAATACCTACTAAAGGGCGGCGATTAATTAAATTAGAAATATTAGATCTGGAATCAACCAGCAATGATCCATTAATAAAAACACAATATGTGGTAACCGAGCATATTGATCCAATAATGGATCAAGCAGAAAATATTATAACTAATATCTCTAAGAAAATATGTGGTTACAGTTATAGTTTTTAAATAACTATTGCTGACCTAAAACATTTGTAGATGTATATTAAAATTCTCTAATGTGCTAGATGCGTACCTACTATCGTTAGTTACGTGTACACTCACGGAGATACATTATTTCAACAACATTATTCTTCTGAAAAATTATAGTAATGCTTATAAATTTTACTAACTAAGACTTATGTTATTTTAAATAGTTATGTTAGTTTAAGTCTTGTATTGTTTTCAATAAATATTATTTAAAAATAAAAAGACTTGTATGAAAATATTTGTTTTTATTTTAACACCTCTATAATGTAATCAAATATTTTGAAAAACATTCATTCAGAATTACCTCTATAAATAAATCTAAGATAAAATTTATTAGAATTCAAATACATAGTTTAAAATAATGGTAATAAAATTAAAAATATAGTTTTATTTATTAAAGAACGCAGTGTATTACTTTGTTAAAGTAGGGATGCAAGTAATTAAACAATGTTTATTTTTAAGCATCGATTCCTTACTCATATCATTTTTTATTGCACGATTCGAGAGGGGTGAGAGCTCTTTCTTCTCTCTCCATTCTTCTCGATGCTTTAACATTGTGTGTTCTAGACACGTCCAATAACTTAATATAATGAGTGGTAACAGTATCCAAATTCTTCTACTCCTTGCTATTGTTACCGCCGTCGAATGCTTAGTCTATATGGTGGAGTGAGTGCACTTACAAGTAAATATACTGCTAGTTCTCTTATTATTACGAACGCAAAGTGTTATATCCATTTTGTTAAAAGCCACGAATCAAAACGGACAAGTTGCTATGAAGTTCCTCAAACAAAAGGAAACGTTAAAATTAGATTATAATATCTGTCCTGCATCATTATGTGAAGCAAAGCGACATGGCAACTTATTGCCGAGCACTATACGATGTATTGTTTGTGGACCATCAAATTGCGGCAAGACAAACTTAGTAATAGGTTTGTTATTACATGAGAATGGTGCACGTTTTCGTAACTTATATGTATATTCTAAATCATTATACCAACCAAAATATGTGTTCTTAGAAAAAGTATTAGATTTAGTTGCAGACATATCTTATAGTAAATATAACCATAATAATGATATCATAAGCCCACACGAAGCTTTGCCAAACTCCATTATAATATTCGACGACGTAGCTTGTGAAAACCAAAATAGCATTCGGGATTATTTTGCTATGGGTCGACATAAGAATATTGATTGTTTTTACATTAACCAAACATACAGTAAAGTACCTAAACAACTTATAAGGGACAATTCTAACCTCATTATTTTATTTAAACAAGACGATGTAAATTTAAAACACGTTTACGATGAGCATGTAGGTTCAGATATGTCGTGGTCTCAGTTCCGTGAAATGTGCTCAACTATTTGGAATAAACCATTTAATTATGTTGTGATCAATAAAGACTGCGAAAGAAATAAAGGATGTTATAGGATGGCATTCGATACTTTTGTAGTAGTAGATTAATATACATAAGTTATTGTTTCATCAATACACAATCACTATTACTCTGGATTTTGCATTGAACGGAATCCTTGTCAAAATGGAAAAGCAACTTAAAAAACAAATTGTAAAAGCTGCAGCTGCTGTAAAAAGAAAGGTTGAAATGATAAAGGATATGAAAAATACAAATGATACCACTCTGGAATCCATATTCAAACCTATAACCGATCCACTGAAACAAATAGCCATTAAGAACAATGAAATTTCTCATGAAGATGAGGATGAGTTTGAACATTATACAATAAAAAAAAATAAACATAATGACAGCGAGGCAACAAATTTTTCTGATGACGATTTTAATGAAGAAGAGGAACAACAGTTCTATAAAAAATTTAATTCCGAAAAAACCCTTGTCGTATCACCTTCTGACAACAATAATATGAGTGATGCTTCCTTTAAGTCCTTTCAATCATCACCAAATGTTTCACTTAATAGTTTATCGTGGTGTGCTTCACCCGACGCAAATATCCCTTTTGGAATAAAAAATGAACGAGGAAAACTTATGCTCGGCCAAACACGTGTTTTCGACGACGGAAAAATTATAAAAATTGGAAATCGAAGTTTAAACAAAACTCTTGGATTAAAAGAATTACTATTTGAAAAGACACCAAATTTGGATGTTATCACAGATGAAGATTTGCAAAATTATAAAGAGCTTCTAATAGAAACGAATGCACATAGGCGTAATTGTGATCCACGCAAGCCAATTAATAGTAACAAAGGGTTTAAGTACATGCATATTATTAAACCACTGTTTAAGTTCTCTAGAAATAAGTATGACAGCACAGAAAGTCTTACGGTAGGAAAAGGAATAAATCTTTTAAAAAGTGTAAAGAAAGATATAGATTACGTTTATTGGGATGATCCAAATGAATTAGTAGATCGATTGAAATTACTGTTTGCATCTCGTGATGCTGGCAATACCGGCTTAGATAATGAAATTATTGCGATTATAGAAGAGCTGTACGAAGCAGGCATCATTAAAAACACCAAATATAAGGAACCTAATTTTAAAAAACTGATCAGTAGTTATACAGCAAACACCGCATAGATACGGAAATGAATGTAGATAAATTTGGTCATCACGTTCATAAACGTTTACGATTAGAGGAATATATTGGAAATCTCAACGATACATTAGTGAAGTCAGAAACAGGTGAATATGATTTAAAATCATCAAGATTAAAAGGGCTTATATCGCCAGGCAATGATGACGAAGCCGCCAATAAAGCTTACGTGGATGAAAAGACACACGAACTAAGAACTAATATTTTAAGTGATGTAAATATTCGTTTAAATGATTTTGAAAGTTCAATACTTAATAAGCTAGCCACCTTGTTTTACACAAGGACAGAAATTGATCACATGCTTCAAGAGAAACCAGATAATAATGAGCAAACAAGACATAGTGAATGAGCTTCACAAAGCAGCAAGAAGGAATTTTTCCCGGCGATGTACGATCATAAAAGGAATAGATGATTTATGGCAAGCCGACCTCATAGATTTGCAAAAATATTCACAGTTTAATAAAGGGTATAAATATATTCTTATCGTAATTGACACTTTATCAAAATATGTATGGATCAGACCTTTAAAATCAAAAGCGAAAAATTATGTTACAGATGCAATGCAAAGTATTTTAACTACATCATTACGAAAACCTAAAAATTTACAAACTGATTTAGGCACAGAATTCTACAATGATAATTTTAAACAATTAATGAAAAAGTATAATATTAATCATTATTCAACATATTCTATTAAAAAAGCATCTATAGTAGAAAGAGTTATAAGAACAATTAAATCTCACCTTTACAAACTATTTAGTTTGAACGGAAATTACCAATGGTATAAAAATATTTTAAAGGACGTTGTAGAACACTACAATAACACTTTGCATAGAATAACAAAATTTAAGCCTGTGGAAGTTAACAAAGTAAATGAGCTTATAGTCAAAGGTTATATTATGAATTCTCAAAAGAATAAAACAAGTCGGGGATATACATTTCGTGTTGGTGATTATGTTCGCATAAGTAGATATAAAGCAGATTTTTACAAAGGCTATACGCCAAACTGGTCCACCGAAATATTTCGTATAGTAAAAGTTAATCACACTAACCCAACAACTTATCAAATAGAGGACAGACGCAATCAAAGAATCCTCGGCTCATTTTATGCATACGAGTTACAAAAAACTAAGTTTCCAGACCTATACCTCATTGAAAAGGTTATAAAAAGAAAAGGAAACAAATTGTTTGTAAAATGGTTAGGATTAAGTAATAGCGAAAATAGTTGGGTTGATAAGAATAAATTGGTTTTATGATATAAAATAGCTCAAGATATCATTATTGATTCACTTTTTGTTTATCAATGAAGAAAGGAAGTGGTATCATAAACAGCTTAATAAATAAGATTCCGTTTGAGTTACATTTACCGGGCTACCAATATTGCGGACCCGGCACAAAGCTTCAGAAACGATTACTTAAGGGTCAGCGAGGAATTAATAAATTGGATAACGCTTGTATGCACCACGATATTGCTTACATAAACAACGACGCTAACGTAAGGCACAAAGCTGATCTAGATCTATTAAATATGGCTCAAAGAAGATTGAAATCAAAAGACGCTGGAAAGAAAGAAAAAATTGCTTCATGGATAGTAAAAAATGCTATGAAAGCCAAATTAAGAGCTGGTGCAGGTGCTCGGTCGTTTATGACGGCTGTGAAAAAACTCAAATCTAAATTAAAAAAAATAAAATCTAAAGACACAAATTCTACTATTAAATATGCGGTCGCTGCTGCAAAAAAACTATTTAGAAATAAAAATAAAATGAGTTTACCTCGTTGTATTCCTATTCCAAAATGTGGAGGGCTGTTACCGTTAATTCCTATTTTCGCGGGATTATCAGCTTTAGGTTCACTGGCTGGTGGAGCAGCTGGCATAGCAAAAGCGGTTAATGATTCAAAAGCAGCTCAAAAAGCTCTTCAAGAATCGGAACGACATAATAAGATGATGGAGGCGGTTGCTCTCGGAAAAGGATTATATATTAGACCTTATAAAAAGGGTGCAGGTCTATATTTGAAACCCTCAAAAAACTAATAAAGCGGCTACCTAGGCGGGCATTAACTAATTGGGATATATTAGAACATGCTAGTGATATTCCATTTTTTCGTGGTGTTTTCATGAGGGATACGTTGCCCTCAAAACCTAGGAAGATAGAATGCGGTATTATAAATTTAGATACTTCAAATAACATTGGAACACATTGGGTAGCCTACGTGAAAGAAAATAAGTATGCTGAATATTTTGATAGTTTTGGTAATCTGAAACCTCCGTTAGAACTACTTGATTACTTAAGAAATGTTTCTTTAAATTATAACTATGAGCAATATCAAACATTTGACTCTGTTAATTGCGGCCACCTTTGTATAAAATTTTTAAAGGAGTATTGGAAAACACATTTATATAAAGCTTGAAATAAAATTCTTTATCAGTAGTAAAATGTCTTTCACTGTGTCTATAACTGGAAAAGGATCCTCTCTGATAACAAACTACTCACCTACTTTGGAATTAAGTGGATACTATGAGTGTGGATTGTTGTATTTTTCAACATTTAATTCTATACCCAACATAGATAAAAGAAATAATAAATTCTACTATGACGATAACGAAGTAATCGAAATACCTGAAGGAGCTTATGAACTTCAAGATATCTGTGATTATTTAAAGACATACATTAGAAATGCAATGTTAAAATTAACTTGTAATAATAATACTTTAAAAACTACAATTTTTTGTACTAAAGATGTTCATTTCAACAAAAGTGACTCACTTGGAAGGATTTTAGGTTTTGGTGGAGAAACAATAAAGGCATTAAAAAGGACCGAATCTCTGTATCCTGTCAGTATATTGCCAACAACCATTGTGCGCATCGAATGCGACGTAGTTAGTGGGTCATTCGTGAACGGATCTGCAAGTCATATTATTCACGAGTTTGTTCCTAACGTACCACCTGGTTATCGGATCATTGAAGTGCCGAAAAATCTAATATATTTTCCTGTAAATAAAAGTTCTATAAGTGCAATAACTATACAATTATTAGACGCCGAGAATAAACAAATCAATTTACGAGACGAAGAAGTACAACTGTATCTACATTTTCGTAAAAATGATAAATTTCAATAAAAATCATGACACAGCTTGCATTCAAGTTAGTACTAGAAGATCACCTCATAAAAGCACACCGCTTCACATAAAAAAGAAGCTCACCAAAAACAATAAGGAATTTTTGAAGTTGATTGGCTTGTTAAAATGAATATTTTAAATATATCTCAATCAACATCATACGACAATAGTATTGAAAGTTTCGAATATCATTCTTATAAACCGTACGTAACAAGTTTCAACAAGAATGATGAAATAAGAATACCTATTAATCAACAAGATCTATGTCTGTTACCCTCACTCAGCACTTTGTATATTGAGGGTAAAGCCAATGTTTATAATAGTTCGACTAAAGAAAAAATATCAAATGTGTATTTTATCAACAATCCAATACTATATTTATTTCAAGATATTCGATATGAGTTAAACGGAATAGAAATAGACAAAATAAAAAATGCTGGCATAACTACAACAATAAAATCGTACCTCTCGTTAAATGATAATGAATCTAAATGCTCACGTGTATGGGGATGGTCAACTTCTGGTACAAACAATCTTAACGGAGGAATTTTTTCGGCTTCTGTGCCGTTGAAGAAAATTTTAGGTTTTGCAGAAGATTATGAAAAAGTTATAATTAACTCCAAACATGAATTGGTGCTATTAAGAAGCAATACGAATCTCAATGCTTTGAAATTAAATGTCGGAGAGGTGGTCGAAGATATAACTATTAGCAAAGTTGTTTGGCGAGTTCCGCACGTTAAAGTATCAGATCGTGAAAGAATCAATTTGTTGAAACATCTAGAAAAGGACAGGCCTATTACACTAGCATTTCGAAATTGGGATTTGTATGAATATCCATTATTACCGAAGACACGTAAACACACTTGGTCTATCAAAACTTCGTCACAGATAGAGAAACCAAGATTCGTTATTATAGCCTTGCAAACCAATCGCAAACACAATGCGGAAATGTCAATGGCAGAGTTCGATCACTGCAATGTACGAGATGTAAAAGTATATTTAAATTCATCGTATTACCCTTATGAAGGATTGAATGTCAGTTTCTCAGAGGATAAATTTAATTTATTATACGAACAATATGCAAGATTCCAACAGTCTTATCATGGACGGCGACCAGAGCCGTTGATGAGCTTGAAGGAATTCAGAGACGTTGCCCCATTATTTGTTATTGATTGTTCTTACCAACAAGAAATGATAAAGGGATCAATCGATGTCAGAGTGGAGATTGAAACAGACCAAGAAATCCCGGATCAGACAGCAGCATATTGCTTGATTTTAAATGACTGCATTTTTGAGTACAAACCTCTGAGCAATATTGTGAAGAAAATATCTTAACTAAATAAAGTGCAATCAAAAGGTATTTGAAAGAACAAACTTCAACTTTATGTTAAACAGTGGAATACAACGAAACAATGAGTGCTGATAAGAGTTCGATACTTTTTGTTGATGTTCAAGGATTCAAAGACTGCAAAAATAATTTTATTATTAAGGAATTTGCGTTAGCCACAAAAGAGTTTACGCAAGTCTTTTTAATAAAACCTCCATATTCGTATCTAAAATTATCTGCCGAAGAAAAAAGAGCAGTCAATTGGATTGAACGCAACAGAGGAATATACTGGAGTCAAAGCAATATAGATTTCAGAGAATTTAAGAGATTAATTATTCCAATTTTAAAGGACCAAACCATAATAATGAAAGGTGTTGAAAAGCAAAAATGGATTAAAGATTTGTGTTCTGACTGCTTTTTGATAAATGTTGAAGGCAAAGGTTGTCCTAATTTTGCAACATTGCGCAATAGTTATGCTAATGGTGGAGCTAACTTCAATTGTATAACTCATAAAAAAGAGTGCGCTCTAAGGAATGTTTTATTCATAAAAAAGTGGTACTTAAGCACATGTAATTTATGACTTCAGTAAATTGTACTTGAATGAAAATTTGTATTTAAAGTATTGTTCTACTTTAGCTATGATGATATTTGTTACTTGCTTTATAATAAAAAAATATTTTTAACAAAAATTTCTGCGTTTTATTAATGAAAACAAATATGGTGATTCAATATACTCGCATAACTCTTTATTTATCAAAAATTACAATTTAATGGTATGAATAATTTAACCCTGTATAATTAATGGTTAAACAAACTTACCTTTGTGATGTTTGACCATAATTATACGAGACGTTGCATCCGAAGAGATTTATATATTAACCAGGTAGTCCACTTTCCAATGTACCGGGCACCAAGCACAATTTTAGAGCGAAGACATAAAAATAAAAAAGATAGGTAGGTAGTTTTAGTATTATTCACCCGCTTGCGCGATGTTACGCCGTTTGACTCATTCCTTTAGAGCAAAATTTCTCAAAAACATTGGGTATTTATTTGCAACACAGCAAATAATGGGTAGGGAGGGAGTATAAATCTCTTCGGATGCAACGTCTCGTATAATTATGGTCAAACATCACAAAGGTAAGTTTGTTTAACCATTAATTATACCACGACGTTGCATCCTCGAGATTTATATATTAACCAGGTAGGATGTTTAGAGTATTTTGAGAAATTTTTGATTAGAAGAGAGAGAAAAAAGAAAGTTTGTCGTTAATTTGGTATATGTTAACTTTTTTTTATAATTTATAACAAAATCTAAATCAGTGAATAAGAGTTTTATTACGCATGATAGACTCTTGATAGAATCTTGATAAGAATTTCCAAGGCACAGAAAATCACCTAAATAATTTATAATAGTAAACTAGACTTCTAAGATAAGATAATATGGGTTTCTGAAAATGTATGAAGCTGAAGCAAGTGCAAAGGGAAGACATTGAAATTCTTAAGTTATTTGCTCAAATTTAAATCTAAGATACTTAATGTTTCGACGATTAATGCGTAGTGGCTAAAAATAGACATCTAAATTGATAGTTCATAACAAGAGTTTCATAGGTGGTGTAACTGGTTGGGGTATTATGGGTGTGATTCCTTTACCAATACCTTGACCTTAGAAAAATCAATCCCTAGTTATAATCGAAGTATATAATTTCTTCTGCTTTTCATTTTATTCAAGCAAAATTACGAAATAGTTTCGTTGGAATATATCAAGTGCACGCGACCTTCGAGGTTTTGTTTCCAGTTCGAGATCAAGGCTCAGGACACGCAATACATATTTAGCTATAAATAATAAGGATTCTCCGAATGATTCATCAATTTGTTATAATAATTTAAGTACTTACGCTAATTACCAAGGTACCTTAGGTATATCTTAATTACTTGAATTTTCTTTTTGATTTAGAACAGATTTTATTAAGTTTTTTTTTTAGGTAGGATTTTTTTTTTCAAACAGATTATATTCCCAAAATCCGTCTTTTACATCCCCTATTTCATAAGAAAACCTGATAGTAAGCGGCATCTTGGTGGATTAATGAACAATATTTACAGATTTCATGTTATAAATATTCTAGATTTTCACCATAGAAAGTTTCAGATCACTCCTTGGCAAATAACTCACAAAGGCTATTTTCTTTGAATTAATGGTAGTAGTTGTACACAAAATAGGTGATCTCTCCTCTATATGTTATTTTTATAATCCAACAAATAACAAAATATAACAATTTATTAAAAAATATGTTTGTAAAACCCAGTGTGAGAGCCCCGGGCCATATGATCATAGACATCACATGTTACATATATTTAACCCAACACTGTACTATGAATCTCCAGGGCAGTTCCCTTAAGGCTTGGCTGTCTGGTTTTTCAGTGGAGGAACTAAGAAACAACTAGTATAACTAGGAAGAATTCTGTGGAATTACATATCTAAAACATATAAAATCTAAGGAATTGGAGTACAGTATCATTGACCCGTGATCGCAAGAACTTAAAGTCGAAGGTACGATCCACTAACCACCGTTACGGGGAAGGCTAATCTTAAAAAAAGAAACAAAACATTTTCATTTGGTGTATTCCATTACCCAGATTTGTACCCAATTTTTAGCTATATTAGTTTGATACCGAGATTGATAAAAAATCCCGAACCATTCTGCCCTTTGATTGTATAGATTTCTGTATCTATTATAATATAGGTACCTGATTCTCTTTAATTTAACTTACAACTCTAAGGATATGATTGTATCTGGCTATTATTATGATGGCTGGCTTATGATTGTATTGTTCTCTTATGCTTATGCATAAGGAAACTGTATGTAAACATATAAAGCTTATTATTTCAATAAGTCAAGGATTAAATTTGTTTTCTTTTCCCAAATTTTGACAATTAGCAAGAAAAGAGCATTACAGGTGGGAAATATTATGTTAGTTAGTTTAAATATAAATTGATCTAATTCATCATTGCATCATCTTACTGCTCTCATTTAGTATAACTTCTTAATTTCATAACGTAATGTCACAATATTTGACTGTGAAAAACGTGAACTTATAGGTAAACATCTTTGAGATTCGGTTTCTTAAAAAGAAATTTGTAATCCGTTTTACCCGTTACAACTCATAAGAGAACTGGATCGATTGTATTTTTTTTTCAGGTGTGAATAAAATATTTTCATTTAGTTAAGTACCAAAATAATATATTTTTTTTTTTTCTATTATGTTTTGATTGGCGCCTTTGGTCGAGACTTCGTTGTCTGATATCGATCTACTACAGGTGCTTTCCTCGCAGACTAATGGTACGAGTGACTCCTCGCCTAACCACGTCTCTGCGTGCGTGGCATTTGACGCGGTGGAGCTTTGCAGTTTCCCTGCTGACTGACTGAAGGCTTATTAGAAGAAGAAGTACTCGCCGCTGGAACTTTCTTGATTTGGAGTCGATATTTCTGCCAACTTCGATGCTTTAATTTTATTAGTGAGATTCCCGCCAAAGAGAAATGAATCACTTCGTACACGTGCAATATCTTTTTAAACTTATAATCTAATGAATACATTATTAATTTCCTTCGATTAAGCGTGTTTTTATAATGAAGGTCCAATATAAGCTGATTTCTTTGAGTAACACAGCAGTGATTTCAGGGTTCGATTTGGGTGTTTTAACTAATTGAAAGTTTTCAGGTATGAAGATGTTGCCCTCTAACTCTTTCTTTTAATCCTTATTTAAGCCTCCGCACAATATATGACCCCAACGTTCAGAGATTTCATCCTGGATTTTTGTTCCGAAAAGCTCGTGTTTCCCTTTTGAGGTCCCTAAGACCTCTAAAATATTCTCAAATAAATTGGTTGCTGGAGGGTTAACATCATTTACACGTACCTGAGAGCTAGTGGATGGTATGGGACACTTGGCTGATGCTTCTGATGTCATCACCTGTACATTACTAGGTTGTCACTCATTACAAGTTTCAGTCACATGAACCACTGACTGAACATATGGGATGTATGATAACACACTGAAGCCAATTCATCCTCTCCATAGATTTTTATTTTATTTAACAAAATGTACTATTATAAACATAAACACAAAACTACGAAGTAGTTTGTCGGCGAGTAACATTAGTAATATTCTGCGAGGCGAGTCATATTCTGCGAGGCTATCCTCAGCCTGTGTACTAATATATATGACCAAAAAACATGACTACAATCGCATCGTAGTACCATTCTCTATATTGTGGTAGTACTGTGCGCGACTATGATCGCATCATAGTACAAAGGCACACTGTTCTATTAAAAAATAAAGAAATAATAACATTCCGTTGAATAAATAAGCTAGGTCATGCTCACACCATGACAGGAAGTGCTGTGGTCGAGACCGTAATCGCGTCACGGTACTAATAAATATGACCAAAAAACATGACTACAATCGCGTCGTAGTACTGTGCGTGACTATAATCGCGTCATAGTTCCAAGGCACACTGTTCTATAAAATATAAAGAAATAATAACATTCTTTCAAAAAATAAGCTAGGTCATGATCGCATCATGACAGGAAGTGCTGTGATCGAGACCGTAATCGCGTCACGGTACTAATAAATATGACCAAAAACCATGACTACAATCGCATTGTAGTACTGTGTGTGTCTATAATCGCATCATAGTTCCAAGGCACACAGTTCTATAAAATATAAAGAAATAATAACATTCTGTTGAATAAATAAGCTAGGTCATGCTCACACCATGACAGGAAGTGCTGTGGTCGAGACCGTAATCGCGTCACGGTACTAATAAATATGACCAAAAAACATGACTACAATCGCGTCCTAGTACTGTGCGTGACTATAATCGCGTCATAGTTCCAAGGCACACAGTTCTATAAAATATAAAGAAATAATAACATTCTGTTGAAAAAATAAGCTAGGTCATTATCGCATCATGACACGAAGTGTTGTGATCGAGACCGTGATCGCGTCACGGTACCAATAAATCTGACCAAAGAACATGACTACAATTGCATCGTAGTACTGTGCGTGACTATAATCGCATCATAGTTCCAAGGCACACTGTTCTATAAATATAAAGAAATAATAACACTTAAACACGTGTACAAGGCGTGTTTCAAAGTGCCGATTCATGGTTCTTTAGTAATTATGAATTATTGCTTGAATAGACGTTTATTTAGTACAAAAAATACAACACACAATGTAACAAAAAAATATAAATATATATTCAGATAGATTTTAGGCCAAATAGGCCCCGCATGCAGAGGCACAGAGTGCTTTGACGCTGGTATTCTGCGGATACCATTTTATTTAACACTGTATACAGAATATTTTCTAATTAAACAGTAACGTTAGGCAATGCGCAAATAGCAAGGCTCTTTTTGTTGCTCAATAAATTTCAAAATGAAATTAATTAGTGAGCTAAATATAATCTACTGATTCGAACAAACACGAAATAAAGTTTTGCTTTAAACGAACGAAATGCAAAGATGAGAACGTGTCGAAAAAATAGTACAATATAATAAACAATAAACACTTATAATTTAAACTTACATAGGTACTTCCAGCACCATCAAAATGCTCGCAGCGGCGGCGGCGGTGACGCAAACGTTTCTCTAGTTTACGAATCTTTTCCTTAATATATTGCTTAGAATACTTACGTTTTCATTTACATATATTGATATCTATAACAACTAAACAACACACTAAAGTTATAAAATAATAAAACTTTGATCTTTAATATTCCGATGCTGTGATGCCCGCACAAAGAAAGCGAATGAGTCAAACGGCGTAACATCGCGCAAGCGGGTGAATAATACTAAAACTACCTACCTATCTTTTTTATTTTTATGTCTTCGCTCTAAAATTGTGCTTGGTGCCCGGTACATTGGAAAGTGGACTACCTGGTTAATATATAAATCTCGAGGATGCAACGTCGTGGTATAATGTATATTGGGCAATCTCAAACTGTTTTCATCAAATCACCGTAAACGAACGCAGTGAGATTTGCGGAGCGTAGCGGAGCTAGAGCGCAGCGAAGCGTAGCTCAAATCTCACTCCGTTCGTTTGCGGTGTTTTGATGAAAACTGTTTTAGAATGCCCAATATACACCTACTAACATTTTCATTCAAATTAGTTTACGTAAACTCGCGCGCATCCCTGGACGTGTACTCATTCAACATAATCATAGTATCTGCAGTATTAATATAGCACTTAACAATAGCAATAAAAATCTCATCATTTCATTTACTGATACCTGTCAAATTGGAATTGTTTAACAGGTTTTTGAGTATCAAAGATTAATTGTTACAGATAAAATGACGTATTTTCTTTTAAACAAAAAAGATTAGTGTATGTACCTCGCAGTACATCGATTAGGCAGATTGAGGCGACGTCCTTTCAAAATAATGTCAGAGAGAAAAAAAATTGTAGATCAGCAATTTTCCCTTATAATTAAGACATCTAGCTCAAGGTTGCTGTTTATTCAGTTTTCAGAGAAAGATAACTGCAGATCTACAGCTGCTGGGTGAAGCGATGATTCCCGCTTTTTTTGAATAAAGATTGAAATTAACATGCAATGACGCTTCGCGAGGGTGGTTTAACTTTCCCCCTGGTAGATACGAATAAATTTGTTATGCTTCTACGTCTTGATTTGCTTACTGGTATATATATGTTTATTCACCCAAAATACTGAATTTAGCCTTTCGTCCCTAATAATATTAAGCATCCAACCAGATTGCCTAAATTTTGATGAATCAGACTTGGAACCAAATTTCGGCCATAGTATAATAATAATATAATCATCACTCGTTACGAAAAAGAGTCAACTCGTGAATGCATCTACCTAAACACAGGAGGATAAATGCAGCCACATAGCGTGACACTTAGTATATGTTGTTTCTATTGATATCAAATGAGTAATTATTTCATTTGTGTAAAAAAATTACAACTAAGACGTTCACTTCTTTCCGGGTCAGCAAAAGTGGCCACTACTGATTTATGAATTATGAACTGCTATGTTTTTGTAATTATATGTGTATGATTATGAAGCAAAAAAATATATAGGGCAATATCATTTGACTTGGGATTATCAACTATTGGCAGTTGTTACTCTGGGCGCCCCATTCCACCGTTCCGAAGTAGGAAATAAGTCTTTAGGATTCGATTGACGCCATGACGATTCGAAGAGATTCCGCTTCTCGCTTGACTATGACTGCACTGCATGGGATGTAGTTGAGAGGACAAAAAGTAGTCAAGTCATTTGATAGATTGTATCGTTGTAACAAAATGGGTCTATCTTCACGGGACTACTTACAGTCCGTGACTACTTACGAAAAAAAACATCTGAATAGTTTTGACAACCTTCAATTGCTTCACATTTTAACATTTTATTTATTTCTGATGTCATATCCTTCGTGATAGAGCAAGACAATTAATTGCATGTATCCAAACTATTATAAATCTTTTTAATTTTATGAGCGTACGAGTATATGTGCTCGCCAATTCACACTGGGCCAGCATTGTTGACTAAGGCCTACTAATCACCCTAACATAGGGTAGGCTCGAGCCCCTCGGTGGGGACGTATATTAGTTGTGATGATGATGACATGTGAAAAGTAACTTATATCCAGATAATATGGATAATTGAGCTTTTCACACTTCAATATAATTTTTAATTTAGCCCGCCTTGAAATCTGAATTTGCTCATGTCAAACTTCCCTGTTTTTAATTTTCCTGGCCCTGATATCGAGCAGAAGTTTGCTGGCCTTCGTGAAACTCGTTCTGATCCCAATCTTTTAACTTCTTCCACCTTGGTCTACCCTTTAATGCATATTGGTAGTAGGCGGTAGTGATGGCTAAATCCTCCTTGTTCTTTCAATAAATCTGTCAGTAAAAGTTCAGAGAAAAGGTAAGTTGTAGAATTACAAAAAATGATGTTATGCGGTTTAAAAATGTTACATCTATGTTTTTTTTAAATTTTTGCTCTCTTCTCGCAACAGTTATTGAAAAACTATATCTGAAGTTTTACAAAACATGGAACCAGCTGCCAGAAAGCGCTTACTAATATGGGTTTCACGTTTAAGGATGTATCTTTATAAACATCTATAAAGTGTCTCCCCTGCGGAAGTAGGCCATCATGAGTAATTATAACACCTAAGCATTAGATTACTTTTTGTAAAGAGTTGAACGGGTTGCCATGCAGGTGTAGCCGTTGCGAGGCTAGTATTGACTTTTATGGAGGTGAATACATGGTTGGTTTCTAGATATTTTTGTTCTTCAAAATAACAAAATATTTTGTCATTTTTTAGCCCCCAAACATTGAACTTGGATTTCATGCTTAGTAAGTGATTCCTTTGTGTCTCCAAATAAAAAAGAAGTGTTCCTCTCGGTTATATTAGGAGGTACCAGGTTCATTATATCTGCATCTGGTTCACACCCTGTATCATTCATTCTAATAGAAGCCGTTATATCTGCTATGATCGAAGGTTGATAGCGAAATGGAGTTTGCCTTCTCAATTTTGACCTCGAGGATACGTGATTCTTCACTTTGGGAAATTAGCTCAGATTTTATCAAGGTGTAAAATCTGTATAGCCACTATCTGTGAGGTGATCTTTTTCATTAAGGCGAATGGTGTTTAAACCAGAGCACAACAGAATACAATTTAACAGCTTTTATTTAATTGCCTTATATTTTTGTTTGCTCAATGATTATATGTATGCGCGTCATCTTCGCTAAAGCATAAGCTAATTGAACTTTACAGATTGCAAATCGGAGCCGACATTCTTCGGCGGATGAAATCTTATCTCCAAAGAGGTCTTTATGATAGACGCAGTCAACCACCCATGATCTCCAATTATCCGCATTAATATCGTCTATTTTTAGATAAACTTTCCATGTGGCAGAGCTACCTAGGAGGTGGCTCCCAGTTGGCTAGGTCGCAAAGGATCGTGTGCTCCGTAATTTTTTATTGCTAGCCAGCTAATAAAATAGGCTGCGTAGCTAGTATATTATGTGTAGGGGCAGGACCGGCTCTACCATAGAGCGAACGGAGCGGCCGCTCCAGGCGCCAAGTTCCAGGGGGCGCGTCAGTTCAAAAATTATCCTCGCTTTTTCAATATTTGGGCGCAAGGGGAGCGCCATAATTGGAACTCGCTTCATCTTAAAGCTTGCCTTGAGCCGGCACTGTGTAAGGGTCGGATCATTAGCCGACGCGCAGTTCAAAAGTGACGGCTTATGACGGCTTTACAGCCGACGGTGAGGGCTGGACAGTCGACAGTGAGGGCTGCGCAGTTGACAGTGTGGGCTGCGCAGCTGACAGTGAGGGCTGCGCAGCTGACAGTGAGGGCTGCGCAGCTGACAGTGAGAGCTGCGCAGCTGACAGTGAGGGCTGCGCAGCCGACAGTGAGAGCTGCGCAGCCGACACTATTACATGAAACGCATGCTAGAATGGTGAAGTTGTTCGACCATTCAAGTGTGGAGTCGCAAGTTTGCCGTCCAGAGAGTGACCATTAGTAAGAACAAAGCAATTTGTGATACGAGTGCTAGTTTCTAAAACATGATACGTATGCTGGGATAGCGAAGTTGATTCTCCATTCATGTGTGAAGTAGCGCATCTGCCGTCCGAAGAGCGGGCATTCGCAAGAGTAAAGCACTTTGTGATACAAGTGCTAGTTCCTAAAGCATGATACGCATGCTAGGATGATGAAGTTGTTCCTCCATTCATGTGTGGAGTAGCGAGTCTGCCGTCCGGAGAGCGGGCATTCGCAAGAGGAAAGCACTTTGTGATACAAGTGCTAGTTCCTAAAACATGATACGCATGCTAGGATGATGAATTTGTTCCTCCATTCATATGTGGAGTAGCGAGTCTGCCGTCCGGAGAGCGGGCATTCGCAAGAGGAAAGCACATTGCAATACAAGTGCTAGTTCCTAAAACATGACACGCATGCTAGGATGATGAAGTTGTTCCTCCATTCATGTGTGGAGTAGCGAGTCTGCCGTCCGGAGAGCGGGCATTCGCAAGAACAAAGCACTTTTTTAACTTGTACACTAAATAAAGGAAGGATCTTACCTCAAAATCTTCAACAGCTATTCTTAAATAATTTTTAAATATATATATTTCTTATATCAGCAAATAGCGCACAAAAAAAACCTACTTTTTATTGAAATTAATTGTGTTACTTAATTTAAACAATATAGTTTTAACAATTTTGCACACTGCTCACGACAAAATTCAAAAACGTACTGAAGAGAAAAGCTAGTCGGCGATGGCACCCGCACTTACTTACATACCCTCATTGAAAATGTTAGGTGAATAATTGTATATAGGGTAGATGCACACTGCAAACAGGTAAAATTCAAAGCGTTAATCTCACAGTGGGTCGAGCGAAGGCTCGAACACCTAAATAACTAAATTGTTCAGGATGATATAGGTATAATATGATTTTCGTGGAATTACGTATACCAATTAAGGTCTCAGTTTTCTGTATTAAAAAATATGTTAGATGGCAACAATTAAATTATATCATATTTTTAGGGTTCCGCACGTCCGAAAAAAAAACGGAACCCTTATAGGATCACTCGTGTGTCCGTCTGTCTGTCGGTCACAGTCAATTATCTCCGAATCTACTACACCGATTAAGTTGAAATTTGGTACACATATCAATCTCCGAAACTAATGACCCTAAAATTTTGATTAATTACAGAAATTAGTTTTCTACTTATAGATTATAGGAAAACCTACAAGAAGTTCATGATATTAAAATAGCATGGTAAATCACTCAATATAGATTCGCGTCGCGAGTTCAACTGGCACTTGGCCGGTTTTTAGGATTCCGTAGTAAACAAGAAACCCTTATAGTTTCGCCATGTCTGTCTGTCTGTCTGTCTGTCCGCGGTTTTACTCAGAGACTAAGTACTAGAAAGCTAAGCTAGGGTATGTACTCATATATTATTCATGCTATAAAAGTGGTAGAAAAAATATAGAAAAAAAAATTTTTTAGGGTAGCTCCCATACAAGTAAAGTGGGAGTAAATTTTTTTTTTCGACTAACCCATCGTGTGGCTAATAAAGTATAAAAAAATAATATAAGGTTTAGAACACCATTTTTCGATTTAGGGATCCGTTTCTTGAAATATTTGGTAGAAGTAAGTTTCTCCCCCCTCTATCTGATAAACGGTTATATATGGACACGTGAAAAAAATTACAACAGTAGTATAGTATAACGAAGTTTAAAGGAAAACTATCAGAGTTGAGTACTGAGTACAAACTAAAAAGTTATAGACGACCAACATATTAGGTTGGGGAAAAAGTCTTTTCGCATTATAGTATGTATAAACTTGTAATAAAATCTCTTTGGCTATACTATTTGTATCTGGCTGGTTTTGGTATCATTGAAAGTTTAAATTTTAAAGAACATAATTCCAAATTCAAATTAGGAAAATGTGTGATTTTCATTTGTTTTTCGTACCGCCAAGATGAGTGAATCTAATGAAGAAATTCGATACATTTTAAAATTTTACTACAAAAAAGGTAAAAATGCAACGCAAGCCGCGAAAAAAATTTGCGATGTTTATGGACCTAGTGCAGTATCTGTGAGAGTAGCACAAATTTGGTTTAAGCGTTTTCAATCCGGAAATTTTGATGTCAAAGATGCACGTCGCTCTGGTCGCCCTATTACAGATAAAATGGATGCCATTTTTGAAAAAGTGGAGCAAGATCGGCATGTCAGTAGTTACGACGTAGCTGAAGAACTGGGAATTGACCACAAAATAGTTTTGGCGCATTTGAAAAAAACTGGGTACACAAAAAAGCTTGACATTTGGGTACCTCACGAGCTCACTGAAAGAAACCTAATGAACCGTGTACTCATTTGTGATTCTTTATTACGACGTAATGAAACCGAACCATTTTTGAAGAAGCTGATAACTGGTGATGAAAAGTGGATCACGTACGACAAGAACGTGCGAAAAAGGTCGTGGTCAAAGGCCGGTCAGGCTTCACAGACTGTGGCGAAACCCGGGTTAACTCGCAACAAGGTGATGCTGTGTGTGTGGTGGGATTGGAAGGGCATTATTCATTATGAGCTGTTACCACCAGACAGGACCATCGATTCTGAACTCTACTGCGAACAACTGATGAGATTAAAGCAAGAAGTTGAGAGAAAGCGGCCGGAATTAATCAACAGAAGGGGTGTGGTTTTTCATCATGATAACGCTAGACCTCACACATCTTTAGCCACTCAGCAAAAATTAAGAGAGTTTGGCTGGGAGGTGTTAATGCATCCGCCGTATAGTCCTGACCTTGCACCTTCAGATTTCCACCTGTTTCGGTCTCTTCAGAATTCTTTAGGCAGTGTCAGGTTAACATCACGAGAGGACTGCCAAAACCACTTGTCGCGGTATTTTGACCAGAAGTCCCAAAATTTCTATAGCAATGGGATCATGTCCCTACCTACAAGATGGCAAAAAGTTATCGAACAAAATGGTACCTACATACTTTAGTTAAATGTAAATAAACTATATTAAAAAATGTTTTGAATTTTCTTAAAAAATGCGAAGAAACTTTTTCCCCAACCTATTATAAAATGTACTCGGAAAAGTAAAATTTCATTGAAAATTAGTACTGTTGCAACAGACACTCAATACTGTAAGTTGATGGTCTGAACGTGCTGACAGAGATGGCGCCACTGTATGTAATTGTACTGGTGCGTATGTGACCACAGAGATGGCGCTGTTGCAAATTATAACGCGATTATGTTATGTGTTAATCAGATGCATATAATGCTCGAAGGCCATTATTTGAATATTCTTCCTTTGAGCTTATCTTGTGCTGACGGCTTCCCGGCTTACTTAATAAACTACCTGCGATAGATATCTGGCTGATGCGAATGGGTTCCGGTCCATCAGTAACGTGTTGTGAGTTGTGAAGTGTATGTGAACTCACTGCGCGTGGCCCAACACGCACTTGGCCGGTTTTTTTATGGGATAGGGGGCAAACGAGCAAACGTATCACCTGATGGTAAGTGATTACCGTCGCCCATGGACACCCGCATCCCCAGAGGAGTTACAAGTGCGTTGCCGGCCTTTAAGATAAGAATACGGTCTTTTCTTGAAAGTTTGAAGATGGTATCGGTCCGGAAATACCGAAGGCGATGCAATTGTGGAAAGGATGGCGTGCAGAAATTTACCTGAATAGCTTTGGCAAGAGACAAGAACGCACGAGACCCCGAAGTAAGACGCTCTAGTTTCTCGCCAATTCTACTGATGTTCCGACTTCGCTCTTGCAGTGTCTCTTTTGAATGATCTGGAGGCATAGTTATACTGCTTTTTTAAAGCGCTGGTATTTCCATCCCGAGACGTCACCGCATTTGCCCAGGGTTGGTAGGTTTCCTGTTTCCAGCGAGAAGCTATTTTGGAGGATTGACCAAACCAAGGTTGGAACCTGCCACTAATGGGGACTACTGAGGAGAGAATGAAAATTTCCATACCTTGCAACACCACATTGGCAACAGACTCAGCGGCGATGTTGGGATCATCCCGGAAAAAGCAAACCTGCCTCCAAGGACGTAAAAAAGGACCACATCCCATCCCAGTTTGCTGACTTGTAGTGCCATACACGGCGACTACGTGCAACTCGAGGTCGTTGCACGCACGTGAATGGCACCGTACTCCTAATAAGGCAATGGTCCGAGGAGCCAAGAGGGGCGCTGACAGATATGAGGTAGCCATCAGGATGAGAAGACAGCAGAAGATCCAACAGTGAAGGTTCCTGGCTCTCCACATCGGGAATTCGTGTGGGCGTAGTGACCAGTTGTGTCAAGCCTTGTGCAAGAGCGGAGGCGTGAACAGATATCCCCGCATGATCGGTCTTGCTTGAACCGAGCCATTCGGTGTGGTGAGCTTTAAAATCGCCAAGTATCACGATCTCTGCGCGTGGGATCTGCTGCTGCATAGAGTCTGTAGCCATTTGGACGTGCTCGATGAGTCGGTCAGTTTCGGTATCACCGCTGTGGGACCTATAGAGGCCCGAATAGATGCGGGGATGGTCGTCGCTGTCTACACGGAGCCATAAGGTGGAGAGATTCCTACTTTCAAGATGACTGAGGTGTCAAGAACAAATATCGACTCTGACGTACACGCACACACCAGCCTTAGGTGCGAAGAGGTGTTCCATTCCGTACCCTGGGTAGGAGAGATAAGAAGTGCCCGCCGGAGACGATATCTGCGTCTCGGTCAAAAAGAGCAAGGTCGGCTTTGCTGTCTCGAGGTGGTGGTGGCCAGTATTCAGGTAAGAGTGAAGCCCCCTGATGTTGTAGAAGTCCACAGACAGTGTGGCAGGGGATGCCGTGGTTTTGCTCTTGCCCCAGGTATGGTTGAGCGCTGAGCATTGCCCGGCGTGGGCTGCGCAGCGATTCACCCTCGTCGCCAATATCGGAGGTGACCTCTCACTGCCAGCCGTTATCGAAAAAATGGTCAGCAGTGAGAGGTATTGGGAGTCTATGACCGCTTTCTGTGAGGAAATCCTAGTGGAGAAAGAAAGCGCAGAACGGGACCGCGAGAATGATCGGAACGCGGACCCGTCCCGCAAGCGGCGGTTGGGCAGAAGAAGACGAACTTACGCCCTCCACCAACTGCCGCAGGGGTCGCAGTGACGGAGTGGGGCCCACGTCACTCACACTAATGACCCTACGCTTAGGGAGTGTCTAAAGGCGTTCTATAGACACTCCCAACCCTGAAGAGGGACCCGGTGTGGCCGGGCAGCATCGCACTCGACACACAAAGCGATTGCGAAAAGTACCCTTTGTGCGCCGAGAACGCGATTAGACGGAACCCCCCAGTATTTTTTAGTGAGTATGTCTCGATTAGCGGGGCGAGTCTCACATAACCGCAGGCGGACCCCACTCCGTCTGCAGTAGATTTAATTTTTTTTTACTGGGTAAAAAAAGTATGGGTATGGGGTGTAAGGGGTACCAAATATCACCTATTGGGACCCAAGCCAACCTCACCTGCACGCGGTGCACCCTGCTATATAACAGACGAGGCTCTGGCGCTCCCCACCAACCCGCACTGGGCCAGCGTGGTGGGAGACGGCCCAAAACCCCCCATGAACTTAAACCTAAAACAAAGGCCCCAAGTGCCCGGCGGTTCTGGAGGCCGTGCCGGCGGTGACGGACGTCGACGCGGTACTGGGACCTGGGGTGCAAAGAATCCCCGGGCGGCGAAGATCCCCCGTCAAACGACCTTGGCCCTGGCCACATATAACGCGCGCACACTGCGGACCGAGGAGAAGCTGCTGGAACTTGAAAAGGAACTAAGCAGGATTCGCTGGAGTGTAGTGGGACTGTCCGAAGTCCGAAGAGAGGGTGAGGACACGATGGTTCTCAAATCCGGCAACCTGCTCTATTTCCGTGAGGGCGAAGACCTGTCCCAAGGTGGTGTCGGATTTATCGTCCACAGGTCTCTTGTGAACAACGTTGTACAGATCGGAAGTGTGTCGAATAGGATGGCGTACCTTATACTCAGAATTACCAAACGGTATTCGTTGAAGGTCATACAGGTATACGCCCCGACCTCGACGCACCCCGACGAGGAAGTGGAAGCCATGTATGAGGACATTTCTCGGGCAATACATGCTTCCAAAACTCACTACACCGTTGTCATGGGAGACTTCAACGCAAGGCTAGGCAAGCGTGGCGATAGTGAGTTGAAAGTGGGGCAATTTGGAGCTGGAATCCGGAATTACCGTGGTCAAATGCTAGCCGATTACATGGAGAGAGAGGGACTCTATATGATGAACTCTTTTTTCAAAAAACGGCTGCATCGAAAGTGGACCTGGAAAAGTCCGGATGGCGTGACAAAAAATGAGATTGACTTCATCATGTCGACTAAGACTCGCATTTTCAATGACGTCTCAGTGATCAATGCGTTCAACACGGGAAGCGATCACCGAATGGTGAGAGGCGCATTGAATCTTAACGTAAAAGCTGAGAGGTATCGACTGATGAAGTCAACGCTCCGTCCTGAAGCCATCCAGATCCAAAACCCCGAACGCTTCCAACTCGAATTGCAGAATCGCTTCGCTTGCCTGGAGGATTGCACGGATGTGGACACATATAATGACAGGTTTGTGGAAACTGTCCTTACGGTGGGTTCGAAGTTTTTCAAACCCAGCCGTACTAAGCAAAGGAGCAAGATCTCAGAGCCGACAATTAAGCTCATGGAAGAAAGGCGTGGGATGGGTCTGCAGTGTTCTGAAGATGCTCGTCGGCGACTCAACAAACAGATCTCGAAGTCTCTGACTCGCGACATACGCCGATCTAATACGGAACGTATTAAGGAAGCCATCGAGCGGAACAAGGGCTCCAAAGTGTTCGCAAGAGATCTGTCACTCGGTCAGAGTCTGCTGACGAAGCTGAAGACAGAGGACGGCAGAGTCGTTACGTCTCGACCTGAGCTTATGGCTGAGATCGTACGCTTCTATGGACAGCTTTACACAACATCGCAGGCACCTGTCATTCAGGCTACAGATCCTAGAGCCAAATTGATCCGGCATTACACCGAAGACATCCCGGACGTCAGCCTGTACGAGATTAGTGTGGCTCTCAAACAGCTAAAAAACAACAAGGCACCGGGTGATGATGGAGTTACAGCTGAGCTTTTGAAAGCGGGTGGACTACCAGTCCGGAAAACGCTGCAGAGGCTATTTAACTCCATCATACTCGAGGGCAATACGCCTAAAGCATGGCACAGGGGTGTGGTGGCACTTTTCTTCAAAAAGGGCGACAGGGCCCAGTTGAAGAACTACAGACCCATCACGCTCCTGAGTCATGTATACAAGCTGTTCTCGAGAGTTATCACGAATCGTCTCGCGCGCAGGTTTGACGACTTCCAGCCTCCCGAACAAGCCGGTTTCCGTAAAGGCTATAGTACCATAGACCACATCCATACGCTGCGGCAGGTTATACAGAAGACCGAGGAGTATAATCTGCCACTATGCTTGGCGTTTGTGGACTATGAGAAAGCCTTCGATTCTGTCGAGACCTGGGCCGTACTTAGATCACTCCAGAGGTGCCAAATAGACTATCGGTACATCCAAGTGTTGCAGTCATTGTACGAAAACACCACCATGTCAGTCCGCCTTCAGGACCAAAACTCGAAACCAGTACGACTTCAGCGTGGTGTGAGACAGGGTGACGTTATATCGCCGAAACTGTTCACAGCCGCGTTGGAGGATGTATTTAAGCTTTTGGACTGGAGAGGACTCGGCATCAACATAAACGGCGAGTACATGACCCACTTTCGTTTTGCCGATGATATCGTAGTCATGGCTGAGACCGTGGAAGATCTAGGCACAATGTTCGAAGACCTCTGTAGAGTTTCCCAACAAGTGGGTCTTAAAATGAACATGGACAAGACCAAAATCATGGTGAATTCCCATGTAGTACCCACTCCTGTGAAGGTTGGCGGCTCTACACTGGAAGTTGTTGACGAATATGTTTACCTGGGACAAATAGTCCAGCTCGGTAAGTCCAACTTCCAGAAAGAGGTAAATCGACGAATCCAACTCGGCTGGGCAGCGTTCGGGAAGCTACGCAGTATATTCTCGGCCAATCTACCGCAGTGTCTCAAGACGAAAGTCTTCAATTCGTGCGTGTTGCCAGTGATGACGTACGGAACTGAGACGTGGCCGTTTACAATGGGTCTCATCAGAAGGCTATGTCACTCAAAGGGCAATGGAGAGGGCTATGCTCGGGGTTTCTCTACGCGATCGCATCAGAAATGAAGAGATCCGTAGAAGAACTAGAGTCACCGACATAGCCCAAAGAATTGCAAACCTTAAGTGGCAGTGGGCAGGACACATAGCTCGCAGGACTGACGGCCGTTGGGGCGGAAAGGTCCTTGAGTGGCGGCCACGTACCGGGAGACGCAGCGTTGGTAGGCCCCCCACAAGGTGGACCGACGATCTGGTGAAGGTCGCGGGAAGCCGCTGGATGCGGGAGGCGCGGGACCGATCGGTTTGGAGATCCCTGGGGGAGGCCTATGCAGTGGGCGTCTCTTGGCTGAAATGATGATGATGATGAAAAAAAGTATGGTTGAGCGCGGTTTACGAATACGAAGGGCGGCCTAGGCGTCCACGCCCAGATATATTGCGTCCTGAAAGTGGACGTCCAGAGAGAGATTCTTCAACGCTAGAGCAGTTGGTACCCTCCTGGGGTAACAATCTATTGAAATGCGCCATCATAGGGGGGTAGGGGGGTTGGGCCGCCGGTACCCTCACTCACTAGACGAAACACAACGCTTGCTTCATGCCGCCGGTCTTCTGTGAGGCCGTGGTATTACTCCGGTCGAGCCGGCCCATTCGTGCCGAAGCATGGCTCTCCCACCACGGTCCACCACACACAGAAGAACCAAATAGGTAAGCAGACATAACTCTAAAGGTTGCGTGAGTATGAGTTAATCATACAACAAATTACACCTACTTATCATACAATAATACGTTATATTATTGTATGATATAAGTAGGTTATAAATCTAAAACCTTAATACACAAAAGGTACCTACGTAGCGTAGGTATCTATATAATCTTGGTAATCAAATGTGACTACTGTTTGAGCAGAAGTTAATGTTGGTTTGTTTTTCTCTGCACTTTTTATGGATCATTCATTGGTATAAACAGCTCAACTTGCTATAATAATTGTATATTTTCATCAGAAACGGACACAAAATAGGCTATTCGTCCCCACGCCTTTTACTACTAGCTTAGGGCTGCCATACGTCCCGGTACACCGGGACATGTCCCGGTTTGTAGCGTTATGTCCCGGTGTCCCCGTGAATAACTCATTTGTCGCGGTCTGGAGCTAGGTGGGTAGATATATCTAGACGAGTTGATCACTATAGCGCTTCAAAAAATCAGAACTTCGGAAAAATATGAATGGACAAAGAAAAGTGATATATCGAGAACGCGAATATTGAATAAGAGCGATAACGCTGAGAATAAGCATGTTTCTTTTTTTGTTTTACTGTTGGTTTGATTGAACATTTTATTTAATTAAAAAAATATCCTACTAAAAATGAAACTTGAAAGTTCGTATCGAAGTACAAGTCCTATTTTTTATTATTTTTTTATGTAGTTTGTTGTTATATTATCATTCATTGAGCTTTTGAATTTTCCATTGTATAACCTTTTTAACAGACTTCAAAAAAGGAGGTTTCTCAGTTCGACCGTATTTTTTAGGGTTCCGTACCTCGAAAGGAAAAAACGAAACCCTTATAGGATCTCTTTGTTGTCCGTCCGTCTGTCTGTCTGTCTGTCAAGACCCTTTTTCTCAGGAACGCGTGGAGGTATCAAGCTGAAATTTATATCAAATACTCAGGTCTACAGTAGACTTGTACTCTTGGAGCTGTGAAAAAATCAAACTTCTAAGCCAACGCAATCAAAAGATACAGCCGGTAATGCCGCAAATTTTCGACACTCGCAAAGGAATCAAAACCTACAGGGTACTTCCCGTGAACTCAGAATCTTGAAATTTGGTACAAAGTAACGTCTTAATAAAGCACAGATAAAGGAAAAATAGCAAAAACCGTAAATTTTTTGTTACATCATATAATAAAAATATTTTTAATAATTTTAAACTTACTTTCCTCGTAAACGCGTTGAGGTATTTGATTGAAATTCATATCAAATACTCAAGTCTATAACACCTTTATGCTGTAACAAAATCAAACTGCTATGTAAACGCAATAAAACTTATATATCCACAGGTTTGTACGGAACCCTCGGCGCGCGAGTCCAACTCGCACTTGGCCGGTTTTTTGTGTGTTCGCGGGTAACTTCGTCGTTTATAAACCGATTTCGATGATTCTGGAAAGGAGATATTTCAAGGGTGGTCCAATGATAAGGAAACCAGGATCTGATGATGGCATCCCATGAAAATCGAGGGAAACCCTAGAATTTCAAGGCACTTCCAACGTGTTTTATGTTTCTTCTTAAGATATTCAGGTTTCTAATAGATTAGGAGCTCGAGAATAATTCCTTTGAAACTGTTTTGAGCAAAAGACGTTTTATTTTAAGTTATTCTGGTGTTTGCCTTGGCTCAAATTCTTATATGTATATAGATATATTAACAACAAAAAAATAGTAACAGAATACATACAACATGACAGTTTTATATTGAAGTCGGTGCCAAGCAATGATCACCTTTATGGTCTTTTAAAAAAAATATAATAAATTAATGTAGTTACTTAAAATTTTGCACCGAATTCAATATAAAACTGTAATGTTGTATGTAGTCTTTTATTATTTATGACTTTTTGGTGTTATTGAAGTGGGTTCTATATTTTGTAAAAAAAATCTAAGTAAGTATTCAAAATGTCCCGATCGATGGTTCAGAACTTATACTAGCTGCAATAGGCTAGTTGACCCTTTTTTAAAGTAGGGCTTAAAATGTTCATAATTGTTGTATTAGACCATAGCACATGAATATTATTTTTTTCGATGGCTAAAAAGTGCAAAAAATCTATTTTAAATTAAGATTTTCAATTTTGGACCGAAAACACGGTCAGCCATGATAGTCTGTTCATTATCTGTGGCAATGACGTCAGTCTTATAGTAAACAAAGCACGGGGGCGAAATAACCTCACAAAAACAATGCTTTCTATTAAATATCACAAAATATAGTAAAACTGTATATGGAACGGGACAATAGAACAGTAATATAGAAATACCTCTTCAAAGACTCCAGGAAATCTGTGGATTAGACGTACCCAGTGATATAGACATGCGAAATATTTGGTTAACACTCGCTTAAAGAAATCCTGTAACTATCTACTGAAACTCAAATGTATTTTTGCGAAAATCACATTAATGTAAGTACTATAACTGAATAACTCAATCTGTGTAGGTACTTCAGTTTCAACTTAAACAAAATAGAAGTTTTTAGGTTGTATGTAAAATCAAATCTGTATGTAAATTAGTTAAATTTTTATCTTTCAGTTAGAATGAAAACTGACTGCAGCCGACCAACCAAATTTTAACTTGACCAGAAAACTGAAAGAAAACTTGACCATTTACGCCTTTTTGATTTAATCTAAGTTGTACACTGACACTAGATGATGTTTCAAGGAAAAGAATATGTACTTATGTCCAATTGAATAATGATGTAATTGAATATTAATTAAAAAGTATGTAATACAAACAAAAAGATCAAAGTTTCATAATGAATATATTTATCTAAACAACTTTTACTTGAATTTACTGAGTACCTAATTAAAATTTGTTGCTTTCAGTGGTTACTTAATGAGAACTATTGTGTACTAACCTGTCCTCCTCTTGACAACGAGATTGATAAGGCAGTAAAAGTTGTGCAACATAATACAAAGCAGTGCATGCTCAGCCACAACATCAAAATGTGACCCGTCAACTAGAACAACATTATGTCAACAAAATAACTCAAGTATTCATATACCAAAGCACCATAGAAGTAAATAGGTCCAGTTTGGAAAAACTGAAAGATGTTATATCTTCACTGATTAAACCTGCTGGCCACCATGGCTGGTAAATTTCAGAACAGCTTACGCAAGAATATGCAAGTTATCCATTTTAAAGCCGTATACAAATATATTAAATGTGATTGCTGTGTTGTCAGCCTGTGCTCTTATTAATTTACAAGACCCTTCTTATTAAATAAATAATATAAAGAATTTTTTTTTCTTTACTTTATACATAACTAACATCTAAAGATGACATAATAAATTTTTGTACTACATTAGTCATTATGTTCTTCACAAAAAAAATGTTCTATGTTTATTTGACAATAATGACTTGTATAGGTTTAAGTTGAATCAAAATATTTTAATTTGAAATACATGTGTTTTATTTTTCTGTTACACCTTAAAAGATTTATAATATTTTATAGGTTTGTTGCTCATTTTTATCATTGTTACTCAAATATAGTATATGTTCCAAAAGTACAAATAGGTTGAATAGAGTTAGATCAAATTTATTAATTTGTATATATTGCCTTAAGGTCGCAGGTAATAAAAGTCAAAATAATAGTAAAGTGATTTATTATGAAGTAATACTTTCATATAATTTAGGAAAAATGTAGTATAGTTTCCAAAATGACACTATTTGATCAATAAGTTTTTTGACATTCAGATTGTTAGAACAAATTTAGTGACTGGGCTACACCAGGTATCTATAAGAGTAGGTGAAAGCTATATGAACTTTATTCACAAAAAGCAGCTTCCGCTGATCCTGTTTTTTTAAATTATGTTAAAAAATACTCAAAAACTTTTAAAAATGCTTGTTTGGCTGCTAAATCTCTGTACATATTTAATAAAATAAATATGTCGAAAAATAAAATTAAGACAACATGGGATATTATAAATCAAGAAACCGGGAAAGTAAAATGTTCTGGAAACTCATTCTCGTTAGAAATAAACAATAACATTATTAAGTCGGACAATGAAGTTGCCAACGCTTTTGTTGATTACTTTTCTGAAATTCCTATTATAACTACCAGTAATCTAAATTCATCTTCCAATGTGGCGGTCACCCTCCTGGAGTCAAGTGTAGATAAGTGCAGCGAAACTTTGAAATTTAGCCATGTTGATTCGATAACTATCTTGAAAACTTTCCGTTTGCTTAGCAAGAAAAAGACGGAAGATCTTTGGGGCATCTCGACTCACATAATTCAGTCTATTATAAATGAAATAGCTCCTCAGTTAGCGCTAATTTTTAATACTTGTGTTGATGAGGGCATATTTCCTGATCTAATGAAATACAGCAAATTAATACCTTTGTTTAAATCTGGAGATAAAAAAGATCCCTCGAATTTTAGACCTATTTCAATATTACCAATATTAAGCAAAATTTTCGAAAAAATAATGTATAACCAGATATTAAGTCATTTATTAACAAATAAATTACTACATGGCAAACAGTTTGGCTTCACCAAAGGAAAATCCACTACTGACGCCGGAATAGCACTTCATAAACATATTTTTGATGCTTGGGAGGGCAAGCAGGATGTAATTGGAGTTTTTTGCGATCTCTCCAAAGCGTTTGACTGTGTAAGTCATGAAACGCTTGTTCATAAACTTAAACATTATGGTTTTTCAAATGAAGCAGTAAGTCTTATTAAATCATATTTATCAGACAGATTGCAGAGAGTTGTCGTTAATAAATCGGAGTCTGCCAGTGCACCTATTCTTATGGGGGTACCCCAAGGATAAAAATTGGGTCCATTACTCTTTTTAATTTACATCAATGACCTGCCTTATTACATTAAAGACTTATGTGAGACTGTATTATTTGCAGATGACACATCATTATTGTTTAAGGTTGACCGAGGGAAACAATGCTCTGACGATGTAAATAATGCTCTCTCTATAGTTCTGTTCTGGTTTACAACTAATAATTTGTCATTGAATTCTAAGAAAACGAAATGCATTAAATTCTCTTTGCCAAATGTAAGGCAGATTGATACCCACTTAAATATGAATAAGGATATAGTTGACCTTGTAAATAACACGAAATTTTTAGGCATTACTTTAGATTCACGGTTACAATGGGACCCACATATTGAATCCTTGGCTGGCAAACTAAGTTCGGCCGCGTACGCAGTAAAGAAAATCAGGCTTTTAACTAATGTTGAAACGGCGAGATTAATCTATTTTAGTTATTTTCATAGTATTATGTCATATGGATTATTGTTATGGGGTTCGGCGGCTCATATTGAAAGAATTTTTGTGTTACAGAAGAGAGCAATTCGCGCCATTTATAATTTACGGGCTAGGGACTCACTTAGAGAATTGTTCAAAGAAATTAATATCTTAACTTTAGCCAGTCAGTATATTTATGACAATTTAGTTTATGTACACAAGCATTATGCTACATTCGTTAAAAATAGTGATTACCATAATATAAACACAAGAAATAAAAATAAGCTTGCCGTTGCAACTTACAGGCTTCATAAAACTAGTGGTTCATTTCTAGGGAGGTGTGTAGCATTTTATAATAAGCTTCCACAAAGTATCACCGATTTACCAATTCATAAATTTAAAGTTCACGTTAAAAAGACTCTCATGAACAAAGGTTATTACAAAGTGAATGATTATTTAAGTGACCACACGATATGGAATTAGCTAGACTAGTTATCAGATGTCATGTTTGGTAACAACATAATTTATTGTATAATGCTTAGTGTTAAGCTTATCATGTTTTTCTGACATTTTAAGTGTATGTAAGCATACTTACTGAATGTATTTTATAATTTTCAATGACTATGTAACAGAACCAATATTGTAAATGGCGATTTAAAAGAGGAGATAAAAAATTTGACCTTTCGAGTTTCTTGCCTGTTCTTCTCGAGAAGGCCTCCCAATTTCCGAACAGGTGTAGAATCAACTTTTTTTTTTTTTCATTCCTACTTGTATTTGCAGACATCCTGATTATATTCAGGATGTATGCACATACAAGGTTAATATGTTTCCTTTAAATTAGAATGTGTTGCTTTGTTTTGACGTCAATAAGTGCCTGTAAAGGCCTATGTTGAATAAAGATTTTTGAATTTTGAATTGAATTTTGAATTTTGAAATACATAATATAGCTAATATTGTCAAAATTACATACTGCTAGCAACACAAAAGTATATAAGTTTTGTTTGCTTTAGCACAAACCTCTGCATCTATATTTGAGTTAAGCATACTGTTCACAGTTTTCCGTCTTTGATAATTAACATTATCTTCAGTAAAAGAGCATGACAATTTTGTATTAATCTAATTTTATGGATACCGTTTGTTGAATAGACTATTACAGGGTATTAATCAGAAATGAGGTCACATTTTGCAAATTTCAACCCAAATCTTCATTTTTCAACTTTTATCCACATTTCATTATACTCGTAGGTGTCTGCAAGATTTCCCACCAAAAATCTTCCCAACAAAAGAACCATCATGTGTTATGCACTGGCTGACTTTATAGCACATGGAAGCTGTTATTGTTTATAACGAAGCTCGAACTAAAGAGCACTTCTGTATTGATGATTCGTGGTTTAGTTTTCTATGCACTTTATTCTTTCTTCATTGAAGAGGTCTTTTATTTTTTAAGAAATATGTCACAATCTGTGTCTGTGAATGTATATATATTTTTCCTCCCAGTAATTTTCTTCATGCTTGACAAATGAACAACTGCCAATCTTTCTCTTTTTATGTTCATTTACAAATTCTTGCAGTACTACACTGGTATTTGACACATGATCCTGATGTTTTCTTTTCAACATTTCTCTTGAAGTAAATATTTTTAGTGTTTATTTGACTTTTGAGAGATAGAATTCTATCCAATAGCATTCAACTGCTGTACAAAATAGCTCCTCACTGTGATGGTGCAACCACACCAAAAATGCATGTTTGCAACTCTCTTCTGCCGCGTGACAATCTTGACAAGTACACTTGTAACCGTTCTTCATTATAACAGTATTGAAACTGTACTTATATTGTTTAGAGCGATACACAAAGAATCTCCTGACCATCAATCTGTCTATTTTCGGAAGATTTGTACTATCTGCTCTCACAAATCCAACATCAATGGTTGATTTTGCTAATAATACAAATAATTTACGATATTTACAAATATAATAACGGAGACTTGGACGATTTTTTGCCAGTTTTAGGAAAGAATAGTGCAAATCGACGAGTTGTTGAATCAAATTTGACATTTCTTTGTTTACTATATGATTGACGTCACGGCCCTGACCACAGGATATCAAAGCGTTTACGGCGTGAGATAAAAAAAGATTATTTCTAGCATTTTCAAATTAAAATTTTACAGCAATCATTCATTGTTATTTATTAAAATCGGTATATTGTGGAACCTTATGCCAAATACTGTTAGAAATAAACAATATTTTAATAAATTTTGATATGAGTCAACTACCCTATTAACTTATTCTGTCCTTTTAGACCTACATTCACCACATCCAAGTTTAACGCACATTTACATAGGCTACTGTTAGGAAATTCCATTTTTAAATCGTTTCTGTTATAAAAACCCAACGCGGTAGGTACAAAGCACGCCAATTTTGAAGTAGGTAAGCAAATTCGACTCGTAGGTATCTCGCCCGGCGCGCGGGCGCTACGCTCGCGTCGCTCGCTCCCCATGTACCTAACCTAGGTACCTATCTACTTTCTCGCGCGTATTTCCAATTAAATTGTCTATTTCATAAGCGTGACATTAACGTGTTTAATTTTGATGAAAACAGGATTGTGGGACACAAAAACCTATTATTAAACAAAAATGTCACACTTACGATTTTTAACTACTGAGAAATACATTATTATTTATAAACGTAAAAAATAAATGTTTAATTTTTGTTTTTAATATCTAAAAAGACGCAATTTAGCTTAACTAGATACAAACATCATAGTTACCATTTTTGCTTATCTAGATATTGAGATCAGATGAATACTGTGAAAAAAAACATACATCCGAATGTGGTTTCAGTTTAATTTTGCTATTAGGTGATAGCATTTGAATGCACCTCAAAATTATACTAACAAGGTATTTGGTTACATAATTTGCTTGAAGAAAGAAGTTAGGTAATGTACCTACTAAACCTCAAGATTTTTATAAAAAACGGTTACCAGCGCAATTTTTTTACAACATATATCTCATTAATATTTGATGCTTAACAGTAATATCCAATAAAATAATCAAAACAAGGAGTTGTAGATTTATGTCCAGGTTTAGCTAATTTGATGGGCCTACTTATGAAGATGGAACTCCTTCGCTGGGTTTCAATGTCGTTGGTGTCGTTGGAGCGTAGCGGAAGTAAATGAAATGAAAGTGTAGGTAGGCATACAAAAAGAAATTTGAAAAGCGGCCCACAGATGGCGGAGTAATCGGTGTATAAAAATAGACAGTCGAACATTAAACCTCCTCCTTTTTGAAGTGCTGCACCACAGATTAGTAAAAGTTACTACGTAGCTGGGTGCCGGCCGTGGTTTTGACTACTAGGTCCATGGCCGTGAGCAATACGCAAACAAAGGACTATCATTTTAGTTAATTTGACCGGGAAATTTCAAACAAATACATATCTAAAAAAATATTGTTTTATTTGATAAATTGATTGTATTGCCGCTATAGAATGCAGAGAAAAAATTTGACGAGGCGTCCAATAATCATGTATACATTCCTTTGCCTATCCAAATTTTACTTACCTAGGTAAATAATTTTTCGCATGTCACAATGCAACAAAAGGAAAACCTAATGAAAATGTATAGTCTAGACTAGACTTGTTCGAAATATAAGTATTATCACCTGAAAAGGTCACGTTCTGTAAATAGTGCCTTTTGCGAACATGAAAAGGTGCATTCTCCTTTAGTTCACGTGATGCGGTTGACAAAATCGCCGCGGCTTGTTTGATCAGGCTCTTTCTATTCTCTCAACGTCGACGAGAATTAGGAGCTCAGTGATGGGGTAAACTTGTATTGTCGATTCTATGGTTAGTGTTTAATATTCAAATATTTTATTACCCTTATCCGTAAAAACGGATCCAGCTCAAAAGTCTATTTCTACAACTGCTTCTATTTTCTCGCAACAAATTATCAGAACACCACATTTTTATGACTTCGACATTATGGTGCCACTCGAATGAATTATTTCAGTTATCAAAATGAATTCATTTTTATTCAAATTAGAAGCCTGAAAATTACCTTATATTATTAGTCCATTGTTACCCTTGGGGTGAAAGTAACTTATTTAGTCCCGAGACTGAGTTTACCAATAGTACGAGGAACTGAATAATTCTTTAACCCGAGGTAGACACTTTCATTACGAAACAAGGCAAGTAATAGTACATTGTTACCCTAGGGGTGAAAGTTACTAATTTAGTTCCCAGACAGGGTTTGGCGTCCGTGCGTAACGCGGGCGCCAATAGTTCTAGGGACTAAATAAGTCTTAAACCCGGGGTAAACATTGTGCTTTTCATTACGTTACGAATACAAGGAAATTAAAAATAAAAATGAACTAGCTAAAGAAAAATGAGTGTATTTTATTTTACACTAGCTGTGCCCGCGAAGTACGTTTCGTCAAAATAATTGTTCAAAAAAATATCACCTAGAGGTTTAAAAAATAGCCTACGACCTATATATTAGACTAGCTGTGTGGAATAGTAACTTTTGTTGAAGTTGATAAAAAGTAGGCTATGTTATACCTTATATCATTAGCTATCTATTAGTGAAAATCTCGTCAAAATCGGTCCAGCCGTTCCGGAGATTAGCGGGAACAAACAGACAGACAAAAAAAATTTAAATTGTGGTTTTGTTATTGGTACTCGATATACATTCATACCCATTTAGTAAAAACTTGTTATTTTGACATTACAAACAGACACTTCAATTTAATTTATTTGTATATAGACTAGCTGTGCCGGCGAACTACGTTTCGCCATAATAAAAAATAGTTTACGACATATTCTCAGATCTACCGAACATACACAAAAATTTCATAAAGATCGGCCGAGCCGTTTCGGAGGAGTTCGGTAACAAACACTGTGACACGAGAATGTTATATATTAGATTAGACTAACTGTGCCGGCGAACTACATTTTGCCATAATGTATAAAAAATAGTTTACGACCTATTCTCAGACCTACCGAACATACACAAAAAATTTCATAAAGATCGGTCAAGCCGTTACGGAGGAGTTCGGTAACAATTTTATATATTAGAAGAAGATATATCAACACTTTCTGCTTGAGCCTCTTCTCTTATGAAATCAGGCGATAATAATCAGTTTAACTTATTATGTTAATACAAATCACTGGTATACGTTAGTATAAAAAAAAACTCTACAACTCGTAAAAAACAAATGAAGATCGGATTGCCGCTTTCCCGATTACTTTGTTACTTTTCTGTGGCCGACCATTATTTTTCATTTGCATCATTGAAAAAAAATGCTAAAATTACTTAATAACAAAAAAACTAATAAGTAAAATATAGTGTATCACACAGGTCAACACTATATTTTATTACCTCTACTAGTTTTATTATCTCTTAGACATAGCTTCGGTATAACTTTCAGAGTTTTTATAAAGGTAATGATTCAATAGAGAGAGATATATTAGAATATATTGTATTGAATATTCGACAAAATCAAGTCCACATTTTAAAAATAATAACACTTTTTTTTCTTGAACATTTTAAAATTAAGAAAACAACTATTAATAGTAATGAATATTGCGATGCTATTTCATCGATACAATAAAGCACATTCCTATATTGACGACAACGCGTTGCCTCAACTACAAAGTACAAAATTGCTGTGCTTTTAAGATCAGTTGCTTAGAATTTAAATACACCATTTCATTTAAATAAAACAGAAATTAAAGCTTAAAATACAAATTATATTTTTATACCAACAAACTTTAATCATCGCTTGGCACCGACTTCAATATAAAAATGAGATGTTGTTTATTTATTCTTATAAATTATTATTGACTTCTTAGCGTTTTAAAGTCGATTTTTGATTCTTATGAAATATTTTTATTTCAATATTTTTAAATAGTATTTAAATACGTTGTGGGTACGTCTTACAATTTGACGCGAGGCAAACACCAAAATAACTTAAAAGAATACTTTGTCTTTAATTTGCACCAGTAAATCTACAGTTTTCGGATTTTCTCACGTATATGGAAAATGGGAGTTCCGCAGGGTTCAATTCTTGGTCCTTTTCTATTTTTAATATATATAAATGACTTGCCTGCTTTTGTACAAGACAGGCATGAGATTGTATTATTTGCAGATGATACTTCACTTATGTTTAAAATTAAAAGACGATTGCAAATTTATGACGATGTAAATAGTTCTATCTCAAGAATAGTTTACTGGTTTAATGCGAATAACTTGTGCCTCAATGAAGGGAAAACTAAATGTATAAAATTTGTTTTACCCAATGTTAAAGAGGTTCACACCACTGTTAACATAAAGCATAAAAATGTGGACCTTGTGGATACCGTAGTATTTCTTGGTATTACTTTAGATTCAAAGCTTCAGTGGGGCCCACATATTGATAAATTGTCGAAGAGACTTAGTTCTGCAGCCTACGCTGTATGGAAAATACGTCAGCTGACTGATGTTGATACAGCAAGACTTGTATACTTTGCCTATTTTCATAGTGTGATGTCGTATGGCATTTTGCTGTGGGGAAATGCTGCCGACATTCAGACTGTTTTTGTGCTGCAAAAAAGGGCTATTCGTGCTATTTATAACCTTAAAATAAGAGACTCTTTGAGAGAAAAATTTAAAGAAATTGGTATTATGACCGTCGCGTCGCAATATATTTACGAGAATATAGTATATGTTCATAAAAATATACATTCGTTTTGTAAAAACAGTGATATTCATTCAGTAAATACTAGGCAAAAGAATATGTTAGCGTTACCAAATACTAGGCTTAAAAAAAATTATAATTCTTTCAAAGGCCTTTGTGTACGTTTCTACAATAAAATCCCAAATAATATTAAAGCACTTAACTTGAATAAATTTAAAGTCGCTATCAAGGGCGCACTTATGAAAAAAGCATATTATAAAGTGTCTGATTATATGACAGATAAAACTGCTTGGGATTGACAAAAAATGTGATAATTGACGTTTAAAGGGTGTTAACACTTTGTGATAGTGGGATAAATTTCATTCGAGTAACTGTTCCACTCACACCGACAGGCATTTCTATATTATTTAAAAAAATGTATGTGAAATATAATATTGTAATGTTGGCATTTTAAAAGAGGAGACAAAAAAAATACAAGACCTTCCGAGTTTCTTGCCTGTTCTTCTTGAGAAGGCTCTCCCAATTTCCGAACAGGTGTAGAGTCAATTTTTTTTTTTTTTTTTAATTTTACTTGTATTTGCACACATCTTAATAATGGTTGGGGTGTGTGTACATACAAGGATTAAATAATTTAGTTAATTAGATTCTTGGTTGAAGATTTTTATGTTTTTATTTTGACGTCAATAAGTGCCTGTAAAGGTCTATATTGAATAAAGATTTTTGAGTTTGAGTTTGAGTTATATTTAGTTTTAAAACATTTTAATTGTTAAGTCCGACTTTTCGGACGCTTTACAGTATTCGTTGTCGCGGGATGACTAAAGCTGGTGGGTTATTTTTTAAATTTAAATATACACGAGTGAATCCGAAGAGTGCAGTTTTATTTACACTTAAAGAGTATTTAAAACTAGCTTAGTTTCGCCATATATTTCCTTCCCGTTTTTACAACTTTTGTCATTGATGCTCAGCTCCTATTAGTCGTAGCGTGGTTTTATATAGCCTATAGATAAAAAATTTAGACCTTTCGAGTTTCTTGCCTGTTCTCGAGAAGGCTCTCCCAATTTCCGAACAGGTGTAGAGTCAACTTTTGTTTTTTCATTCCTACTCGTATTTGCAGACATCTTGAGTATATTTAGGATGTATGCACATACAAGGTTAATATGATTTCTTTAAATTAGATTGTTTTGCTTTGTTTTGACGTCAGTAAGTGTCTGTAAAGGCCTATGTTGAATAAAGATTTTTGAATTTGAATTTGAATAGGGACCAACACTTCTATGAAAGAGGCATTATAAATCTACCTTTAAAATGGCAACAAATCGGACAATCCGAAACATGTTAATTAAAGTCTTGAAATTCACATTAAAACAAAATAATTCCCTTTAAAATTTGCCTAAATCGAACAATCCGAAACATGTTAAATAATGTCTTCACATTAAAATAATTGATTTTTTTTCCCCAACCAATATCTTTTTGTGATCATAGCTCTGCTGGTAATAATATCTTTGGGTATAAGCAGAAGCTGTTTACCTACTTACTTCGATATTACGTATTTTATAGTTGTGTAATTTATTGTTTGTGTAAATAGGTAAATAAAATAATTAATAAAATTGATATATTTAAAATGTATTGGTTGGCGTGTAATCCGTATGACCAGGCATATTTTTTAACATAAAAAGGCCTATTTTGGAGACTATTCCTTTTTCCTCCATGTAATCAGTATCATTGATACTAAGTTAGATATAACTCAAAAACACGTAGTAAAACACATATTTATTTTGCAATTTTATTATTTCATCCAGCACATATTTCGTCGATAAGACGTTTAATTAACACGGCTGGGATCCGTGACGTAAGCACGGGGTGCTGATGTTCTAACACCGTAGACTGACCACGGCGAGCGTTGCTCAAATTTTATTATAATTATTAGGTCCATGATTTTAGCAATCAATTACTAAATTTTTATGATTGTTTTAAAAATTTTACAGGTTAACAGGATGCGAAGGTTTATTGTGTGACAAGCCATCGTAAAAAAGCAGAACCTCCACTAGGATGAAATCCTAGTGCAATTTCTAGTGCAGGTTTTAGTGCATTGCAGCGTTCTCGCCCTCCCTCCGATTAACCGTATTTATTTTATAAATTATTTTAAAGTATGCTTTCTGTGCGGATTAATTTAGCGTTTAAAAATGGGATTGAATTAACGGTGATAAGAAATTAATACCTTTATTCGAAACGACAGGAAGTACTTCCCCACAACATAGGTATTGACACTGCGCAGGTGTGCCATGAATCACATATTTATCACTAGCTATCAGCTGCACCGACAGTTTTTGGAAATCCATTATTTTATTTAATACCTACCTACCACCACGCCCAAGCATGAATTGTGTTTTTACAATTTCAACATCTGTCTCGAACTTGCAAGATAGGTTGAAAATTTGCTAAAGTTTTTTTATTCATAATTTGTTGTTTTTTATCTCGAAATTTTTGGGTTCTGTTTACAATTCAATATAAATATTACAAATATACCTACTAGCTGTGCCCGGCAACCACATGTATGTCACAGTAATAATTTCTCAAAAAAATCTACAGAGGGCCACCTAGTGGTATAAAAAACAGCCTACGACCTATTCTCAGGCCTACCAAATAAACAAACACAAAAATTTCATAAAAATTGGTCAAACCCTTTCGGAGGAATTCGATAACAAGCGGTTAATAACACACACAATGTATAAATGACACGAATTTTTTTATTTTAGAAGATTAGAAGAAATAATATTGTTCACATTTTTATTTATTTTTAATAACCAACAACTTGTCATATTATTTAGTGATCGTTCTTGATTTCATCTTTTACGTGAGTACTACTAACGTAAATACTTTGACCGAATATGCGCCGAGAGTAGTAATCGAATAGCAAAGATTACTTAATTCATTATCGAATCGTTGATTGACAGAAAATGCCATATAGCATTAAGTTATAACGCTTGTTTGTCCATTTTTCATCATCATCATCATCATCATCACAGCTCATATACGTCCCCACCGAGGGGTTCGAGCCTACCCTATGTTAGGGTGATTAGGCCTTAGTCAACCACGCTGGCCCAGTGCGGATTGGTCGACTTCACATACATCATGGAATTTCTTCGCAGATGTATGCAGGTTGCCTCACGATGTTTTCCTTCACCGTAGGAGCGTCAGACAAATGTACATATGAAATTCGAAACGAAAAACACATTGGTACATGGCGGGTCTCGAACCCCGACCCCCCGATTGGAAGGCAAGTGCCGAAACCACAGCGCCACCGACGCTCTTTACTGTACTCCATCCATTCCATCCATCCATTTTAACTGTACAGAAATTACTTAGAATAAATTATTTTTATACCTATAGCTCCTTTAAAATGTATTTACGTAGACTGAAGATGGGCCTATAAGTATACCACCCTTAAAAGTCTATCTTAGATTCTGTAATCAAATCCGATGCCGAAAAAGCCAAGGCATTTTTACCAATAGCTTGATTCCTTAACTATCCAGCGTCCAGCATCCGGAGCTGCAGATAAGGCTGTATAAGGGTAATTTATTAGGCTACCTACAAAGATTTATACGGGCGTCTGCACAGAGACAGATGACTTGTATCAGTCGCTTGAAACCCTTGGGAAGGTCCCGAGGGATAGATTACTCATAAGCGAGAGCAATGCGGACCTTAAGTATATACCTTGCTACATACTCATGTTATTATTATTTATTATTATTACAGACACAATACAATAATAATTTAAAAATAGAAGCGTAGCAAACACTTTCGTGGTTGACTATTATTTGGTTAAAAAAGTGACATGCATACAATCTTATTTATGTGGTTCTTAATTTTTTAGTTACCTGGAGTAAAAAATAACCTGTGGGGTAAATGGGTTTTGTTTTGTTTGAAAATATATGAGTACTCAAATCTCATTAAACTACCTATACTTAGGCAAAGTGCTAATTTAAAAATGCATATACTTATGTGGACTAAAGATAAAAAACCTGCGTGCGGGTACGTAAAAAAGGTTTTGTTTTTTGAAAAGCTAAGGATCAGTGTTGAAATCACATCTTGTCTTCTAATATATAAAATTCTCGTGTCACAGTGTTTGTTACCAAACTCCTCCGAAACGCTTTGGACGTTTGGCCGATCTTTATGAAATTGTTTGTGTATGTTCGGTAGGTCTGAGAATAGGTCGTTAACTATTTTTATTATGGCGAAACGTAGTTCGCCGCCACAACTAGTCTTCTAATATATAAAATTCTCGAATCACAGTGTTTGTTACCAAACTCCTCCGAAACGGCTTGACCGATGTTTATGAAATTTTTTGTGTATATTCGGTAGGTCTGAGAATAGGTCATAAACTATTTTTTATACCCCTTGATGTTTTTTTGGATAATTATTATGGCGAAAGGTAGTTGGCAGGCATAGAGCTTGACCAATTTTTATGAAGTTTTTTGGGTAGGTCTACCGTAGGGCTGCCATAAGTTCTTAACCATCGACCGAGACATTTTGAATAGACAAAGGTAAACCGTGGAAAAAGCTCGGTGAAAAAACTTAAATTAATTAAAATTCAAAGAAAACCAACAAAAAATCAAAATGCTTATTTTCTTAGCGTTATCCAATGATGCCTTATTCAATGATCTTGTTCTCGGTGTCATTTTTCTTTACTCATTCTTATTTTTTCGAGGTTCTGACTTTACGAAGCTCTCGCGTAATCGACGTTCGTGCTTGACTTACGACTCGTGCAATCGACAACGCAACAACCCCCAGACGGCCCAGACTGGGACAAACGAATTATTGGCGGGGACACCAGGACATAACGCCACAAACCGGAACATGTCCCGGTGTACCGGGACGTATGGCAGCCCTAGTCTACCGGTTTACCGGAGGGAGATTCTGTACCAGGATCGTTTGCTTGGTACCTCCGTCTTACCTATTTCGACCGCAAAGCGGCAGTGCTTGCATTGCTGTGTGAAGGGTAAAATATGGCAGTGACATTACTGGATACCTTGACTTTACATCTTATGTCACAAGTTGGCCACGTACAGTAAGCTCCTTATCAAGCTATACTGTTTGACCTTTGGACCGTTCTTATGTCGCTCGTAATAGTGGCGGTTTTCGTAGTGTAATTGTATAGCTTGAATGGGAGCTTATTGTACACTGGGGTTCCTGTTTGCAGATTTGCTGCGAATCTCTCTTTATTTATTCTTTACTAGCTGTGCCTTCGTCCGCGTGGAATAGTAACTTTTGTTGAAGTTGATAAAAAGTAGCCTATGTTATACCATAAGAATAACTAATAATACGAGTATAGAAGCGAATCTCCTTTGTGGGTGCGCCAAATGCCGCTATTTGCATACCTACAGCGCCCTTCCCCCTGTAACGCCACGCAGTAGTCTGCGGACGCCGCTAGGGTCACCACATGGACGTATGGTTACCACTACAATATTTTTTATATAGGTACCTCCATATTTTACATTACATGAGAAACTGAGCATACACCGAGTCTTATTGATTTTGTACTTCAAGTGTAGCGAGCGAGCGACTATCTTTAGCAATAGTATGCACATTTTTAGTTTTTTTTATTGGCAATTTATTTATTTAAACCTGCCTATTTTTGATTAATTGAGCTTAATCCCTACACTTCGAGAACAAAATCATTAAAATGTTTCGAATTTCGATGTACAAAAATTGTTTGTAATTTAGGTATCGTACCTACGTTTATAGTCCAACAGTTGAAGTTATGAATGTACTAATGGATAAAACCTAAGCTCACTTTTTACTATCAGATCATTTTCACTTAAAAAAAAATCTGTTGTTTCATAATTTTAATCAAGTATTGATTGTATTAAAATTTTATATGGAACAGTGATAAAGGTCGATAAATATATATATATAGCAGTACCAAAGTTTCTCATAATTCAAATTATTCCCGACTTGACAAAAAAATCCCATACTTACAGAGTTTCAAAATTGCACTACAATGACAGCTTTAGAAATTCGATACATTATATTGACTTGTAATGAATATTACGAATAAAACGGTATCTATATCTAGGGTAGGTATAATAAAAATAATTTTAAAGTATTCAATCATTTTTATTTAAAAGGTTTCAATTCAACAGAAATATTTACAAATGTCTGATAATATTTATAAAAGATGGAGTTTTTGTAGATGATTTGAAGTTTCGGTTATTAAACTTCAGCGCGTAGTAAATACGCATTCTTATAAAAAGCTTAATCATGTAATCAATAGGAAAACATTCACAAGGTACCTGAAACACACGGTGCGCGCCTTGACGGGCGATTCCGTTCAACGGAAATCAAACGGTAGGTAAATAACGTGGCCTTGAGCGCTCGACGGCCGGGAGTTTCGCTTCTATACTCGTATTATTAGTTATTCTTATGGTTATACCTTATACAATTAGCTATCTATTAGTGAAAGTCCCGTCAAAATCGGTCCAGCCGTTCCGGAGATTAGCGGGAACAAACAGACAGACAGACAAAAATTGTTTAAACTGTGTTTTTGTTATTGGTACCCGATATACATTCATACCCATTTAGTAAAAACTTGTTATTTTGACATTACAAACAGACACTTCAATTTTATTTATTTGTATAGATTTAATTTTTCTTTATTCTCAGCCAGTGCCTTCACCTCTGCATGCAACATAACGTTCACTTTCTCTATGACTTGGTCTATCTACATATGCTCGTCTTCTTCTCCCTCTTCCTCTCTTTGTTGCGAGCTTCCCTTCTACGATGTTCCTTATGAAGTCATCATATCGTATGAGATGGTCAAACATTTTTCCTCTTCTGTTTTCAAATATCGAAAGTATTCTACGTTTTTCTTTAGCAATATCGAGAACCTCCGTTCAATTTTCTCTCAATCCCACTTATTCTCTTCATCCGTCTCCAGCACCACATTGCGAAGGGTTCATTCAGTCATTCCCTATCGTTTAGTGTCATCGTCCAAAATGCTTCCATTTCTTAAGCTTGACTGTTTATACTGCAGGATAATACAGAATTCGCACGTGAACAAGGCGCGGGTAGTATTATATTATCTGTGGCGCGGGCAAGCTGCGGACGAACAGCGAGTTAAGTTTAAGTGCGCTCATGTGTTAGGCGTGCATGATGATTTGTTACAAACTGTATTTCAGCGAGACTACATCGCCCTGCCTCGTTCAAGTTCTATTACGGGCCCTGAGGAGCTATCACGCGCTCGGTTAAGCTTATTTGAAAAAATGCGGCCAATTTGCACCCCGCGTGAACCATTTCGATCCTTGCCGTGATCGCTTAGGCAGTGGCGGGCAACCTTTAGCCGCGAGGGGCAAGAAAAGGCCAGAAAAATGGAATCAATTTTACGGGGAGTCGGCTGGAGTGAAGTACATAATGAATGTTTTTCAATTTCAATTGTTTTACAATTAAGGCTTTGCATTTAAAAAATGCTAAATAAATGACGTATTAACGCCGTGTTGAAAAAAGAGTGAGTATTTTGAAGACCCGGTTCGATTCCCGCCCAAGACGATTTTTTTTCTTGTAGCGATTTATTCATTTTACAATTTCAAATGCATTTATTTATTATATTGCAAAAGTATCTATTTCAGATGGATTCTATATAAAATTAGCTACCGTTTGATTACTGACATTTTTTAAAATTATTATGTCTACCAATAATTGCTACATTAGTTAAAATTTTTACATTTTTCATGGTATTTATGCAAAGTATACGGTTACCTATTGAAACGCATAACGTTTTTCGTCATTAACTAAAAATGCATAATGTTAATTGCCATAATCGTCACTTGCCATAAGTCTTTATATCATAACTTCATAACGCATAATATTATAAGGTAGAAATATGTAAGGCATAACCATAAAAAGGCATAATTTAAATAAGCATAAGTAACAAAAGGCATAATTTTTATGTTTGCCTAATATTTCAAAGGCATACTCGTATCATTCAAAAGACATACATTTGAAAATCATAACTGACAAAATCCATGAATCCATAACTAACTCATTCACCATAATTTCAAAAAGGTTTCAGGATGCTTGGGTTCGTTTTGAGAAATTGGAGACTTCAAAAACCCCAAAACTAAAATAATTTTGTACAATGCACTAGTTCGTTGGAGTACTGCAGTGAGGTGTGAAACCCACACTATGATGTTTACCTACATCAAGAAGTTAGAACGTGTGCAAAAAATATTTCGATGGTATCATCTATACTATGATGCTAAGTAATGATAAATTGACACTATGATGATAAATTGTCTCAATTTAAAATGAAGTTCCTCGGGGATCGTCGCGCTTTTTTGGATAATATTTTTTTATATAAATTAGATAATGAATTAAATGAATTACTGGACTCAGCTGACTTACTTGCTATAGTTAATTTTTGTGTGCCAATAAAAATTTCTAAAATATTTAGTTTTAATTTGTTCGTAACGAAATGCTCCAGAACAAACTTAGGTTTGTATTCGCCACTGAATAGATTACCTCAAACCTCAGAAGAATAACTAATCTTAACATGTACCTTGGTGTGCAAGCAAAGATATAAGTAGAAAATACATTGTACTTTTACATAGACTGCGTTCCTGGCACATTCCGTGCAACAAGTTTGCATCCCTAATAAAAAAAATTGAATCACCAAATTGTGATGTGTGTGGCAAAATAGATGATGTGCGAGTCCGGGTGCGAGTCCGACTCGCACTTGGCCGGTTTTTATTTACACAATGAAACAAATTATATCAATGTAATATACTTCAAAGTATATTACATCTAAAAGTATACGAAACTGTTGATACTGAGATTGATAGTTTTCAATTTTTGGATAAAATATACACACTGTTTCACTTTAAATAGACGGCATAATGATTTATACTATTATCAATTGTTCTCTTCAAAGTATCAGATGACCATAAATTACTCCTGAAATAGTAGTCTTTTTCATCAGCCAAAAAACATGGTCGGCATTGAAATGTACGGCATCATTTTTTCCTAATTTATTTACATAAATACTATTTAAAACAACGATGATATGTAAAAAATTGCTATCATTAATCTATGATTATTGAAACTTTGACTATAATTTGAAAAAATGCATTTTTTGCTTTTCTCTATAATTTTTTTTAGAACATTTTTTTTGAACGGCGATATTATATAACAATTGTATTTATCAGTATCATGTTAAAAAAAGTTGCCGTACAGGATCTAAATGACCTTACAGCTTTATAAATCAAAAAAAATATACTATGAAATTAAGATAATTATTAATATACATTCAAATAAACAATAATTTTTTGACGGCATTATTTTTAATAGTACCTTTGAGTGCTACATAATGTTTTGGAACCGATGCCGTACTTTTTCAAATAACCCCCCAGACCATGGAAGGGGAGGGGGTTGCAACCCTCGATTTTTCCCCCTTGTCGCATGATTTTTGTACGGCGTTGCGGAATAATGGATTAGAAGAGGTATAGAAACCGTATGGAACCGATGCCGTACAGAATCAAATGCCCAAATTTACCCTGAAAATCGCAGGAAAATAAAAAAAAAACCGACTTTATGGCGCAATATTTTTGTACGGCACTACGTGTTTTCTTATTATTTTTCATGGATCTATCGATGGTAAGAATGCCGTACAAAAATATATGTCCAAAATGTAGGGAGTACATTTTGGTCATATATTTTTGTAGAGGGACTACTTGTACTTTTGAATTCTCACCTGCACTCAGTCGGACAGCTTACAAGTGACGGCAGCATAGTGCTGAATCTTATAATTAATGCCCTTCTATCTTTCTAAATAGGTCTCCTGGTGGTTCAAATGACCCAAAAATTTTTGCCACGGGGCTGTAGTCTACTATGTCAGAGGCTGCAAAGCTAGTCTGTGACATGGTGGCAATTTATAATACCAATTGATGTTAAGTTAATGTATGTTCTTAGGGTACAATGGGACTGGCATACTTTGTAAAAGTCCCTAAATAAAATTAAAGAAAAAAAACTAATTTCAACAATACAATTCACTCTCGAAATCTTGTAATATTGACAATTATTTCGATTCTCTGTCTAAATTCAAATCCACATTACATGTAAAACGCGATTAAGCGATTCCTTCAATTTGGTACTTAAAACACATAAAATTGTTAATTACCGTTTGAGCAGGGCACCGTTTTCAGTGCACAGACGATAATACGTTTGTTTGATTGTAAAGGATGCGAGTGGGATGCGATTTGATTGAAATTCCAAAGTTTACCTTTACTTTTTGATTTTTTGATCCTAAAGTTGATATTTTTCGTACCATGTGGTGGTTGCCTATAAATTAAGTTTGCACTTCTAATGCATGTAACCTATTATTGTAAGTCTGTGTTTGTTTTAGTGTAAACTTGTTGGTGGGCTATAAATAAATAAAAATAAAAAGCAAACACTTGCTATGTATAACAGATTAAAATAAATTTCTTGTATTTTAATTATTTACTATTGTTTTTTTTTGGACCTTATTTATTAAGACATAGTTTACGTATCAAACAATTAAATATATTATCTCATTTTGCATGCATGCCGACATGCCCTAATCTCATTCAGTTGTCAATGCAACTATAACTACCGCTTCAGCCCCCGTAGTATAAACACCAAAACACGATATGATAAAACGATAAATCGATATGAACTATCAAAATATGTTGGATATAATGGCTTCCTATCGATAGTAAACATTTTTAACAGTTCATATCGATATATTGCTTTATCATATTGTGTGTCGGTGGTCATGCTAGGGGGCCGATATGAATAGGTACGTATTCTTCGAGCTTTATCTACAGATGTCGCGCTGAGTCAACAACGTACACCTGTTGTAGATAACGTGTCTAATCAAAGATTGTCGTAATCAACAATTAAGTCGAGTTCGGATATGTATCTCTAGCCCGCTTTGATCTACGTGTTATTGTGAATTTCAATAAGTACTCTACTAAGTAGCATAATATGTTGGGTGGGAGGCTGTCTCCTCCTTCTGCGAGGATGTGATATCGTGGAAGGAGGCAGAGGACCCTCTCTCTGGAACAATGACCCTCAAGCCGCTCCGCTCCGACTCAGGCGGTTGGGCGGTAGCTTAGAAGGCGGGCCCACCTTCCATAACCACCTATGCATGCCCTATGCGCTAAGGTGGCCCTTAATGCACAGAATAGAGCCCCACAAATTGTGGACTTCCTCTTTTTCTACATACGTCAGGTGATCTCTTGGCCTTCATCTCTTGGCAAGTAACGATAAGGCCGAAGGTGGAAGCGAGCTTCTCCTGGTTCTTACCTCTTATTGTCGGAACACAACAATGCTATTAACATTGTCATTATGGCGAAAAACTTAGATGGGACTGTGGTAGCTAGCCAGGCGGGCTTAGAAGCCCTGCCACCAACTAAACCGAGCAGAAAAATTTTAGCCGCCATGGGAATCCAACCCCGGACCTCCTGATCAAAACCCGGCAGTATCAACCACTAGACCACGGAGGCGGTAGCTCTACGTCCAGGGTAATCCCCCAAAGGCATTAGGTCCCTTGGATCATCCCGGCTGTGAATTAGACGGACGTTAAGGTTGGCTTAGTGGGTACGTCCCGCACTCCACGGGGAGAGTCCCACACACGCTTGCCGCTGCCGTCTAGACATCAGCAGGTATGGTCCGCAGCATTCCACCTCATAAAAAAGGGAAAGCATAAAAAGGAAATTGGGAATAAAATTAACACATAATTTATGAAGTGTTTCTCTGCCCTGCCCCCGTAACATGAACATCGAAACACGGCATGATAAAACGATAAATCGATATAGACTATGAATACCTACTTATATGTTAGATATGGATTCCTTGAAATTTTATCGACATTTATTCATTAACCAAAATAACAATACCAATATCCAAAACATACTCAAAAACTCAAGATAGCTGAAAATCCAACTTTTTTAATAGTTCATATCGATATATCGTTTTCTCCTATCGTATTTCGGTGGTCATGCTAGCGGGGCTGAAAAGATGGACGGCAACAATTATGAGGAATATCCGTTATTTTCTTTAATGGTACTAAAGATACAAAGTTGTATCACCTGTACTATCAATGGTACTAGCACAGTTTATACATTGTTAAACAGTGGTACTAGTCAATGGTACCACTGACACAAAGGCAAAGTTGCAGTATCTGAACTGAACATAAGGAGCCATCAAAAACAACGACAATTTTCACACCAAATAGTTGGTTTTCAACACATTGCGTAGAAAGTATTATAAATTATGTCCTATAACTAAACGAAGTCCCAGCTTGTTTCTGCGGACCAGCAGTCCTCTCCCGAGGGTGCATTCGGTGAATTGGCCAACAAGAGACAAATAACATGTTTCTTTTTGCTCTCTCATATAACAATGAAGGGAGACGGGACGAGGATTAGTCACTTTCTCTTATATAATCCACGCACCGTGCTAGGCCTGCAGAGGGTGGTTTAGCTAGATATGGGGACGCCATGCCAGTGGAATAGCCGCTGGCGGACCTGCCCCCTGATTGTATAACAAAAATGTATCGCGATCGCTTTCGATTTTTAACCGACTTCACAAAAAAGGAGGTTCCCAATTCGATGCGCATGTTTTTTTTGTGTGTATGTTACGCGATTAGTCCGCCAATTTTAGACCGATTTTCAAAATTATTTTTGTATACGATAGAGACTTTGTACTTGTTCCTGGGGTGGTCTCAAGGTCACCAAAGTCAGGATCTGATGATGGGATCCCATGAAAATCAAGGGAAACTTTCACTAAAATGATCTCATTCACTAAAAAGTTAAAAATAAGAATATTTTTCAAAAAAAAAACTAAATAGCAAAAACATTGAAAGTTAAAAATAATAAAAGAATAGGTACCGACAACATCATACTTCTATATTGAAGTCAGTGACAAATTTTAACACTTTCTAGGAGATCATCGTTTTGCACCGACTTCAATATAGAAGTGTGATGTTGTCTGTAACTATTCTTATATTATTTTTAACTTTTCAATGTTTTTGCTTTTTAGTTTTTTCGGCGGTTCAATTTTTTGTTAAAAAAAATTATTTTATATTTTTTTGTGACTTTCATCTATTAATTTTACAAACAGTGAGTGAATAATCAATTATCCCCCGTTTTTTGTACCTTTAGGGTTGGAATTGATTTTTCAAATTTATATGGGACCAGACTCGGGGTATACCCTTTCCAATAAAAAAAGAATCATCAAAATCGGATCACTCTGTAAAAAGTAATACGTGGTCATTGATCAGAATTAGTGAGTAAATCAACAATAATTTCCTGCTTTGGAATTTTTTTTTTCAAATTTAAATGGGACCACCCGCGGGGTATACCCTTTCTAATAAAAAATGACTAATAAAGAATCATCAAAATCGGAGTTCTCTGTAAAAAGTTATGCGTGATCATACATTCAAAAAAATAATAATATACGCGTCGAATTGAGAACCTCCTCCGTTTTTTCGTCGGTAAAAAATAAAAACCGACTTCAAAACCACTGAAAAGTTGAAAATAATATAATAATAGGTACAATCAACATCACACTTCTATATTGAAGTCAGTGACAAATTTTAAGACTTTCTAGGAGATCATCGTTTGTCACCGACTTGAATATAGAAGTGATAGAAGTGTGATGTTGTCTGTACCTATTCATATATTATATTATTTTTAACTTTTTTTTAGTGTGTTTGAGCGTCGCAGGCGTTGTAGACTCGGCACTTGCCTTTCAATCGGGAGGTCCGGGTTCGAGACCGCCATGTACCAATGTGTATTTTCGTTTCGAATTCCATATGTACATTTTTACGGTGAAGGAAAACATCGTGAGGCAACCTGCATACATCTGCGAAGAAATTCAATGGTGTATGTGAAGTCGACCAATCCGCACTCGGCCAGCGTGGTTGACTAAAGCCTAAACACCCTAACATAGGGTAGGCTCGAGCCCCTCGGTGGGGACGTATATGAGCTGTGATGATGAGTGTTTTTGAGGTTATTTTTAGTAAAATATTTTGACAAGTTCGCTAACATTGCTATTCTTTCTCGGACACTCGACACAGAGATTATGTTGACTCCGCAATGATTGGCAAAAGCATTCGTAATAGATTTTTTCTTAGACAATAACTACGACATACCCAGCGGGCGTCTATTCAACTTTACCTCTTGTCATCGTAACAGATGTGGACTAGAAAACGGTATTTTTGTTTGATTTTGGAATACATTAGCGGCCTTATCAATAAAAATTTACTCCTTGGATCATCCTCGGATTAGTTACTCCGTGTTTTGTCTTGTTTTGACATATGACAGCCGACATGTGCGGAAACAAGACAAAACACGGAGTAACTAATCCGAGGATGATCCAAGGAGTAAAATTTTTATTAATAAGGCCGTATGCGTACAGGAATAAATTCATAGTCGTGTCTATCTATATACGTCTCCACCTTTACATAAGTAACATCTTTTTAACGATTTCAGAATCGGTACCTTGGCGAAAGTTGTCTACTTTGACGACCTTAACAGCTTAGTTAAATATCAACACATCATTTTGGAAGACGTTAGATTAAAATTTTGGCTCTCGACTATTTGAGCCTGTTCCACCTGTAGGTGTGCTGACAACTTTATATTTGAATTAGGTATATGGCTTATAAATTTTATACCACTAAAATAGCGTACTGATTATAACTTGATAGATAGCGGTCACCGCAACCTATAGTATGTATGTACCTATATATTCTGTTGACTCTACAGGTGTAGAGTCAACTTTTTTCATTCCTACTTGTATTTACAGACATCTTGAGTATATTCAGGATGTATGCACATACAAGGTTAATATGATTTTATTAAATTAGTTTGTTTTGACGTCAATAAGTGTCTGTAAAGGGCTATGTTGAATAAAGATTTTTGAATTTGCATTTGAATTCAGCTCAACTACGTACCTACTCGCGCATCTATCTTAACGCTTTCCAGATGACTCTCCCAGACCAATGTAATCTAACAAGATGGGGAATAGCCTCAGAAAAAACATGCTATAGGTACAGTCAGCATCATAAGTATATAGGCGTCCAAAATAATCAAAAAGATCTGATTGACGAGAATTAAAATTGACGTTGTCAGTCAAAGTGACCAAATTGTTGTATGCGTCCAAATTGTTCAAAAAATCTAAGCTAAGGCTAAGCTTGCCATAAAAATGTAAGCTGACAATATGCTCAATATTATACACGGTTATTTTTTTATCACCCTGGAAAATTTTAGGGACGCTTCAGGACACATCCAATATTATATAAAAAATATTAAATAAAAAAAAAATAAAAAAAAAAAAAAAAAAATCTCAAAAAATGCTGCTCTCGACTAGTGCAACATTTTTTGTATTTTTAAAAAAATTAATATAAAATTAAGGATGGGGGTTATTTTTTTTATTTATATTTAAATCATTCTAATACCATGCCGTGAAGCGTCCCTTAAAATTTCCAGGGTGATAAAAAAATAACCGTGTATAAACATTCAAACTGCTCATCGGTAACTAGGTAACAAAAGTGGTCAAATGTATCTATGCACATGGGAAAAGTGAACTTTATACAGTCAAGTCATGGTGTATTGTGTATGAGCTACTAAACACTAATAAATTGTAAGTTATGTGTAAAATAGTGCCTTTCCTTCTAATGTGAGTTATTCTCTTTCATTTTGTGCATGACGTCAGTGATATGTCTTTTAATTGACGTTCATTGCGAATGATTTTGAACATTGATTTCATCTGCATCTATACTTATAGAAAAATTGTATGTTTGTATTTTTGTTTGTAATGAATAAACTCAAAAACTACTGGACCGATTTTATATGTAAATGCTTTCAATAATAGAATGCTAACATATCACTGAGTAACAAAAGCTGTTGAATTATTTTACTACGGGAAAATAAAGAATTCCCATGGGAAAAACTAAAATAACGCAGGCGAAGTTGCGGACGGAAAGCTAGAAATTAAATAAAAATGAATCGCTATTTCCTTAGTAACGCCATAACTTGAGAACGATTTTACCGATTTCACTTTTTTCTTTAGTTTTCTTATTAGACTATTATTGGATAGTCTATTTGTTGTGACAAGTCTAGAAGTTATACTTTGTAGAAGGTTCTTACGAAAAGAAAAATTAAGAAAATTGCTATAAAAATGGATCACGGGTAGCGCTTTTGGCAGTACCGTGATTAAATTCTCACATTCTCAAAGTCTCAATCAGAGAAAATGATACTAAACTTCTCTTTATACGTCTGTGCTAAAAATAATGCATTTATGAAAAATATTACATGTAAGCCCTTTTATTAATATTACAAGTAACGCGCGAGTATTTTCTTACAACGCCTCAATAGCTCCAAGTCAGTGCAAGACGATCGAAGAAGGTCGCTCGTACAGGTCCCGAGTTTAATTTTATTTACTTACTCGCCCCGGTCCCGCACGGGTATACCAAAAACCTACCGCATACGGTACCTACCTACCTAAATATTTTCTTTTATACAAACCTTGTCCTAACAATAACGAATACATAAAACCAAGAATCAACCAATTTGGTGCAGTCGTTCGAAAATTATGGGCGTACATACATTTCGAAGGTCCATTTTTATTTATATATTATAATATAGCCTATAACCATCAGGGACAATGTAGCATTCTAATGGTAAAAGAGTTTCTCAATTCGAACCAGTAGTTTCTAAGATTTGCGCTTACCAACACATTTTGCGATTCATTTTTATATGGTAGTTTTGAATGCGTACATTAAAATGAATTGCAGGAAATAACATGGTTTTGATTATCCTGTAGGCTGAGATATATCTGACGCTGACTGTACGTGTGGCGAAGTACCTGGAACGGCTAGACACATACTGGTGGGATGCAGAGTTCTTTTAGAAAAGGGTCGCGACGTCATTACTCGCGACGTCATGATAAGGTTTTGGGAATCATACGGGAAGCAGACAGTCAAGCGGTCGCAAGAGTCCAGAAAGGGATGACAACAACCACAAGCCTCATCCAATTCACCAAAGAGGGCTCTAAAACAAAACCAATAAATAAACCCTATTCGATCATAGGCTCGGCGCCGGATAAGACCCTTGTGATGAATACGTATGATAAACAATACAAGTTTGCGTCTGACGTAGCGATTACTGCATCCAGGCCAGACATTTTGCTTTACTCTCGGATACTAAAGCGCGTGCTACTCATCGAACTCACCGTGCCGTGGGAAAATAACATTCCCAAAGACCACACATTTAAATTGAATAGATACTACGATCTTACCAACGATATCACAAAAAACGGTTATTATGTTCACTTATAAGCGGTAGAAGTAGGCGCGAGAGGTATTCCGGTAAAATCCTTATACACATTGCTAAAAGATCTAGGCTTATCGAGAACGTTCGTGAGCTCAATCAAAGGCGGCACTGACGGAATCGTATCAAATATGGTTAGGTAGAGAGAGGAGCCGGAGTGGTGAGGTGAATGTTGATGCATTGTAAAGTATAGCTACTTAAACCTGCACCTGGGTCATAAGCCCCAGACTCTTTTCTCTGCAACGCGATGGACCCGGCACCCGCACGGTGAATCCATGGAATGCTAAGTTATCGTCTCTCTCTCTTTCAGTGAAAGGTTTATGTTGCTAATTACGTAATAGAATGCACATTCAAAAACATAAATGCTGTATTGCAGTAAAGATAAAGCTGACAATTCATTATCTCCAGTTAAAACATATGTTAATCAAGATTTGTATCGTATTGTTAGGTATTGCCTACTTAAAAAGATAAGACTTTCCATAAAAAGTATTTAAACTGGAGCTCATTCGAAAAGCGCCAAAAAATCGTCAACTCCTCTTGGAAGTCTGACCGATCTAAGTCAACCTTGCTACCAATCTAATTATTAAATACAAGTATCTGCAATATGTTGCGTTTAATGATAATTTTCGCGGCTGCTCTGGCTGCACATGCCCAGTCAACCAACGTTAGTCAATGTAAGTACCTATAAATACTAAAGTTCTGTCTGCAAACTTCCTAAAGGCATCCCAATTTTCTGACAGAGAGGAGCGACATGTGCCTTTTCTGTGCTGCTTTTTCTAAGAATATACAAGTGTTATTTTTGCAGGTCGAGTCTCCTCGGGCGCCCTGCCTCAAAATGTATACATCGAGGGCTGCGACCAGCCGCCGTGCCGCCTGCCGCAGCTGCAGGACGTGGTCATCCACGTCACCTTCGAAGCTCGTGCGTATCACGGTTTTTATAAACGCGGCCAAAATATCTGCCATCTCCTCAAGCACAGTTTAACACATCGCTAAACTGTGCCTCAAGAGTGTGTGTGATTTGTCATAAAGCAAAGTTCAGCCCTATTTTGAAGTACCTTCATCACACAAAGAAAAGTCAAACTTGACATAGCGATTGCAATGAAATTATCTTTTCCATTTCAATATGCAACGTAGGACCCTAATTGCAATATGCAAAGAGGGACTCAGATTTGTCAATTGCAATTAGGGCTCAGATTTGTCAGATTGCAATATGCAACTAGGATCCATATTGTAGTATGCCGCGTAAGACCCAGATTGCAATATGCAATGTGAGACTCAGAATTGCCATAATTGCCGGAATTGTTCACTTAACAGCGAACGCAGGAGTAGTATAGTTGATCCCCTGGTCCATTCAGTGGATCCTAGTGGACTGTGGATTGGATACTATGACTAGACATCCTTTGTCACAAGTTGACAACGTACACTGTGATCCTTGTTCCCTAGGACTTGTAGATTTGCGAATATTAAAGGAGCCACATGTACTATAGGTGATCTGTGATCAATCATCCTACATTGATTGATCACAATCACTTATATAGTACTGCCACTTACGATCAGATGGGCAATATGCTTCTTTGCTGTTTATTGTATAAAAAACAGGGGTTACACAATTAAGGAAGAGATACATGCACAATATATGGTTTGTGCTTGTAATATTGAGGCCGCGAATCCCCTTTGGGAGTGGGGCGTACCCCACTAATAGTATTCGTTGATCTTGTCTCTCACATGAGAACATATGCTTTCGACCTTGCCTTAAGTTTGCGCTATATTTTTGCGAATTATCTCTACTCTTAACTGTGTGCTTAACCTCGTGGTAACGTAGCTTCACTTCAAAGGTACCTGGTGACTTTAGGTCACCCAGATCCCAGGACACCCCACGACTGGAATAACAGAACACCCCGAAAATTTTGAGTGAATATAACCAACTACCAAGGGAGTCCTACATGATTATCAAGTACGCACTCTTGTGTAGACTAAATAATATATTTTCTGATCGGGTTAAAAAAGGGGGGGGGGGGGGGGGGGTTAAATAGATATAACCTTATCACCTACATAAAGCACCCGAGATTTAGGCAGAGGGCATGATATTCCTACATCACTGCCTATTTTCGATTCATTTACGCTGTTCTTATTGTTCTAGCTTACGACATTAAAAAAATGAGCACTCTCGCCACCGCATACGTGGAAACAGGACTGTTTCCTTTACCAGTGCCCTACCCGTTGGGTGACAACGCAGTCACTTGCAACTTCTTGGAGAACGCAAGCTGTCCTCTTGTAGGAGGACAAGTTGTGCAGTACACACTTCGGATGTACATCCAATCAATATTCCCTCAGGTAAGCACAGCGCAACCCTAAGCACGAGTACATACATACAGGTACCCCGATCGCTTGTGGGAAGGTTAGAACGATAGTAAAACAGAGACGCGGTGTCTCTTGCAGCCAGAGCATTTACAGGTTAAATGATATAAGCTTGCAGCGTATAGCGCCATCCCGCACTCAGTGCGGTTTTGATATTTTATATAGAACTTCGCATATTCTTTATAAATGTATACTGTAATATTATGAAGTGTAAAGATTTGATTGTGTTTTTGTTTGTATTGAATAGGCTTCAAAACTACTGAACCGATTTTGATGAAAGTTGGTATAGGGATAGTTTGAGACCAGGGGAAGGACATAGGGTAATTTTCCTACGGGAAAAGAAATCCCACGGGAAAACAAAAATAACGCAGGCGAAGTCGCGAGCGGAAAGCTAGTGCCAAATAAATTAAAAATGAATAAAATCAATATCTACAGAAAAAAATTCGTCTCGGGCGGGTTTTATTTATTTATTAATTCTTTATGTAGGTACAATGAAAACAATGGCGGGCTTAATGCCAGAGGCATTCTCTACCAGTCAACCTTCAGGTGGTGCAGAGAGTCAAACTTTCAATTTTTTAAGTTCGTGACATAAAAAATGAAAGTTTGACACAGTACCCACGTGGTACCCACTAATTTCCCTGCCTTTAAGCCATTCACAGGAACATAGCGACTCAAGCACCGCTGCTGTTTGACAGAAATAAGAAAGAGGCACCTCAGACGACTCTGGTACTGAGCACAGACTATTAATATCGAGTCTCGCTCTGGCATGAAATTTATTAAAAAACGAATGCAAACTCATGGTAGAGATTTAAATTCTCTGGTCACGAAACGAAACATTCTCAATTTGTAGAAATATCACGAAAAAGAGTCTCCCAATCACAATCACTAATCGCACTACCAGTTTAGACCCTGAAATCACGCAATTGTCATTTTCCACAGAACACCAGAGCAACAATAGAGTTCAGAGTAGTCACTGAAGACAGGAACGTGGTGTTCTGCTTGAGGGTGCCCATCGTCATAGACCCGCCGGTGCAAGGGGCTGCTGCTCAGATAGTTGGTCGGCAGTGAGGCTATACGCAAAACAATAAATATTGGCGATACTAATACTAATAATAATATACTAATACTAATAAATACAAACTGCAGTTTCATTTTTAGTGCGAGCGCACCACCGACAATCGGTAACCTATTTTTTACCTATTTCTTGTGAGTATAACGTATAAATCATGGCTTCTTAAAGTGGGATCCACGGACCCCTTAGGGATCTGTAGCATGTGTATCAGGGATCCGCAGTAGGTCAGTATGTAAACATATTTACTAGGTAAGTGTGTAGTAAACTCGACGTAAACATGACATGCGCCTTGCTTGTCAAAGATAATCTCACAATTTAACGTTCTCATTGAGACCAAACACCAGGACCCTTCTCATTTATCTAGTAAGCGTGAATGTGAAAGTAAAAAATAAGGGTTTTTTCATTTCCAAAAAATATTTTTGACAATGTCCCTGGAATTGTTTAAATTGTGAAAGTGGTCCGTGACTGTAAAAAGATTGAGAAACCCTGGTATACACTTAGGGCGCTTGCGCACTAATACGCATTCGGTTCGTGGTCGATACGTGAAAAAACCGAACGGGAAATTAACGTTCTAGCGTTTGCGCACTTATCGGTATTCGTTCGTGTTTGAGACGGTTGTGCGATAAACGTCAGGATGGCGGGATCACATTCTGTTTTTAAAAACCCACTACAATTTAGTACTCATTTGGTACTATTTAATATCAAACATTATAATTTTGGTACCTGCTTAGCTTAGACAAAATCCGGCTTTGATTATTAAAGTGGCGGGATCATGCCCTAACATAAAAAGCAGTTTTTTTAAAATCCAATATTTAAATTCTGATGGCACAAAAAAAATCATGTAAAAGGTACATAAAATGTATGAAATATTTTACAAAAAAAACAGACCAGCACAAATAGGCGGCCTTATTGCTAAAAAGTAATCTCCTCCAGGCAACCTTGAGACAAAAGACTGAAGCAGCATATTCAATAGGGGAAAGGGTGCAGAACTAGGACTAAGGAAAGTTTGTTATATGGGAAAGGAATTACGAGCAAAAGTTCCAGCTTAATTAATTGATATTTGAATAAGCTGTAGGCGTTTTAACATTCCACTTATAACATATGTTTTCCGGAATAAATTGTCATTCTATATTTTAAAAAAATGATTAAGCAATCATTATAAATACATATATAAATTGTTCACGCTCGAGGAAGAGCGAGTGGCGGCACTGCATTCTAGTCTGTGCAGTGACAGCCTTTTTGGCGGCCGGCCGCATGTGACATGTCAGTTGAGTCGAGTCAAAATGTCATGACATTGAATTAGGTTAGGATGATGTCCGGGCATCCATAAAATATAATACACAATAATTAAGCATTATAGTGATTTGCGCGGCGCACCTAATATCGGGGTGCGAAAGCCCGCTTTGTGTTGTGCAAAAGAGTGCCCGCTTTGTGTTCTAATCGCGTGTGTGAGTCGTGGTGGCCTAATAGGCCGTTGTAGTGCTCCGGTCTCCACCGGTGGATCCACTGCAGAACTTCAGGAGCCGCGACTTCCTTCGAGCTAGCTCAGGAAGTCCACCGGCTACGGAGGAGACGGACGGAGACAATTGGAACCAAGGTAAGTAATACCAATTTTCCAAGAGCTGGTATTCGGAGAATAAAATTCAGCAATACAAGTCGGTGAAACGCCGACGTGGTGGAGTCTACTTGGGGCACCACCATCTCTTGGTAGCAGAGCGTGGTTTTTGGATTTGAGTGGTTCTTAGATTTGAGTATTTGATTAGTATTGTACAATTAATATTGTAATCTTGTTGGTTGTCCAAACGGGCAATACATATTAATTGGTTTTGATTGCTGATTTTAAACCGACTACCAGCTCATTTGTGGACCGATCTCCTTAACTAATTGTCATTGTATATGAAAAATTGGGGTTAAATGTCTTTTGTTGTTCTAGTTAAGTTCTAGCATTTACCTATATTTGATTTTGGTTTGTTTTTTCATATCTTTGTTTTGCCCTTGAATATTTTGTTTGTTAAGTTGTAAACTTATATTTGAATTTAATTTGTTGAAAAAATTTTGCTGCTAAATGACTTTGCTGTTGTTGTAATACACTATATTGCTGTGTTAAGTTTTAGCATTTACATTTGATTTTGTTTTGTTTGCCTTTGAATATTATGTTTGTCAAGTTATTGACTTAATACTTGAATTTAATTTGTTTGAAAAATTCTGTTGTTAAATGCCTTTGTTGTTCTAGTTAAGTTCTAGCATTTACACTTGATTTTGGTTTGTTTATATATTTTGTTCTGCCTTTGAAGTTCCTCCCGATCTGTTTTATTGTCTGCGGTTGTCGGTCTGTTTGTCCGTGTATTATTATAGTGTTTATTAATTTTGGTGCAAAATGGTCCCGCCAGTCAGCCCGCTTAGTGGTGCCCGCGCGGGTGCACAAAAGATTTTGAGATGGTTTGCTAGTGCCGTCGCTTTGGTAGACCGACCAGACCGAGAACAGGCCTTGTTAATTCGGCATGAGGGAGTACCGGCTCGCTTGAAGGAATTGGAGCAGCTTTTCGTTGCTCATCAACAATATCTGCTCGACCACCCAGCCGAGGGTGCCGCTGAGTTGCGGGCAGTCGACCAATTTAATGCCGATTATGATCAGTGTTTTGAACAGGCGGATGTGATTATAAACAAGGCTCAGGCAATCCTATCCGCCCGGAGGGGTGAGTCGTGCACGCCCGGGGAGGTCAAGCCTACCCCGGCCGGCTTGCTGGGCAGACTGCCCACTTTAGACATCCCAACCTTTGATGGGAACCTGGCTTCTTGGATGGGGTTCATTAACCTCTTTGATAGCCTGGTTCACTCGAGGGACGACCTGTTCCCTAGCCAGAAATTGGCCTATTTGCTCTCTGCCTTACGTGGAGAGGCTGGTGTACTTGTCCAGCATCTACCTGTCAATGATGACAGTTATGATATTGCAAGGGCGTTGTTGACCGCCCGGTATCAGAATGTTCGCTTGCTAGCGGACACACATGTGGCTGCCATTTTAGGGCTGCCACGAGTATCGCGGGTCTCCTCATTGAGGAAGGAGATTTTGAACCCGCTGCTGAGCGCTATTAACGCGCTCAAACGACTTGATCTACCGGTGGACCAGTGGTCCTTTATTTTGCTCCACCTCACCCTCGATAAGCTTCCCATGGAGATGAAGGGACGCTTCGAACAAAGGTACGGGGGCAATAGTGCCTCGTACCTCCCCCCCTTCTCGGATCTCCTCAGATTTTTGGAGGATGAGTGTCGGATGACTGACCACTTGGATCTGGCTCCTATACCGGGACCGAGTACAGGTCGCTATGAGGCGATCCGGGCAGCGCCACGGAGAGAGCGCCGCCCGTACAAGCAGTATACTGCAGTGCGGCAGAACTCTCCACACAGGGAGAGGCCGATGCCTTGCAAGTGTTGCAAGCGGGATGGCCATCGTTTGCCGGCCTGTCCCAAATTTGTTGGCCTACGCACCGAGGGGCGTAGGAATATGGCCAAGCAGCGGAATTGGTGCTACCGCTGCCTGGGGGCCCATATGGCATCGGATTGCCCCCACCCACGAGATTGCCACTGTTGTGGAGGGGCCCATCACCCCCTTTTGTGCTTCAACAATAGAGACACTCGTGAGGTGGTGAGAGAGAGGGACTCGCACACGGGCGGGGGCCCTCCTAGGTCACCCACCTCTCCGAGGAGATCGGAGGGGCGTGCCACCCCTCCGCGGAGATTGGACAGGCGCCCCCCCTCCAGTGAGAGGATTGGGCGCCCCACCCCCCCTACGGGCGGGGGGGATCGACGCGCCGCTTATGAGGCGCCACCGCGGGATTGGGCCGCGGTAATTAGGGAGCCACGCCGGGAGCCGATACGCTTCTCTCCCCCTCTGATGGAGAGACCTCGTTTATCGCGGGCTCCCCCAACTTTCGCCCATCATGGGCACCGCCCGGCCCCCCGATGCAGCTTTGGTCGGGGTGTGTACGTGCCGGATTGGGACCCGCTCGAGCGCCTTGAGCGCCCTATTCCTCCGCCGCGCACGCATTTTTCTTCGGACCCCCCTTCCCCCCCGTTGCGGGGAATGCGGGAGGATTTTCACTAAACCAACTGTCGGCTGCAACCCCCCCACAGGAGCAGGTGCTGTTACCAACAGCCTCCGTACAGGTGTGGGGCCCGAGGGGCACCTTTGTTTTAGTTCGCGCCCTTTTGGATACGGGAGCTCAGGGTTGCATTGCCTCCAGCTGGCTGGTCCGGCAGTTGAGTTTGAACACATCTCCATACCTTGAATCGGTACGAGGAATCGGAGACCTGCGGATCCCGGATCCGATCGGTCAGGTTTTGTTCTCCTTCTCCCCCCACTTCTCTTCAGCGCCCAAAATTGGCGCTACCGCGATTGTTTATGAGAAGGTTGTTGGTCAGCTTCCGCAACAGCACGTTTCGCGCGCTGTCGTTGATGCGACATCAGGATTGACCTTGGCTGACCCTTCCTTCCACCGAACCGGTCCGATTCACTTATTGCTCGGTGCCGATGTTCTAGGCCGCGTGTATTGTGGGAAGAGGAGAGAGTTACAGAAGGGTGGGCTGGTAGCCTTATCTACCTCGCTTGGGTTTGTAGTGATGGGACCAGTTAGGCATAACCCACCATCTCCATCGGTGGACAGTTACATAACTGTTAGCTCCACCTTATCGGATGTCCTTCAACGGTTTTGGGAGGTGGAAGAGCCACCTACCGTGAAGCGAGTGAACCCCTTGGACGAGGAGTGTGAGTTGTTCTACCAGAACAATACAGGTCGCCTTCACTCGGGACGGCTGATCACTCGTTTGCCCTTTTTGTCAGTTCGCCCCTCACTTGGCAGCTCCCGGCCGTTGGCCGAGAAGCGGCTGCTGTCCATGGAGCGTCGTATTAGTAGGAACTCCGACCTCAAACAGAAGTATGTCGACTTCATGCGAGAATATGAGCAACTGGGGCACATGTCGGTCTCGCGACTGGACTGGCGAAACGAGGAACATAATTTTCTTCCTCACCACGCGGTTTTGAAACCTTCCACCGGGAAGATACGCGTTGTTTTTGATGGGTCAGCTCCTACGTCTACCGGAGTTTCGCTGAATCAATGTCTGCATGCTGGACCGAAGTTGCACCACGAGGTGGGTGATGTATTGACCAACTTCCGTCGCCATGCCGTCGTCTTTGTGACCGATATCCGGATGATGTTCCGGCAGACTGTGATTCACCCGGACGATAGACGATATCAGCTCATATTATGGAGGGAGGATCCCAGGGATCCCATGCTGGTCTACGAGCTGAACACCAATACATACGGTTTGCGTTCGAGCCCCTTTGTGGCAATTCGCTCACTTGTGGAACTCGCTGAACGTGAACGATTACGATACCCTCGCGCATCCTTGGTTCTCAAGGAGGATGCATTTGTTGATGATATTTGTACGGGCTCCTCTAGTGTCGAGGAAGCCTTGATTTTGCGAGATGAACTAATTGCTCTTCTCGGGGCTGGTGAACTGAGGAAGTGGATGTCCAACTCACCTCAGCTTTTGTGTGACTTGCCAGACGACCACCAGCAGGAGCCTCATATTTTTGAGAATGCCAACACTCCAGATTTACTGTCTGTTTTGGGAGTGCAATACAGACCTGTCCAGGACACGTTCACCTATCGATTGGAGCTGCCAAGCCCCAAGGTCTGGACGAAACGGTTGGTTTTGTCTACAGTAGCTCGTACCTTTGACCCAAATGGCTGGATTAGTCCCGTAGTGTTTTGGATGAAGTGCTTCCTACAGGAACTTTGGTCAGCCGAAGTGTCGTGGGATGAGCCCCTCTCGGGCCGTTTGCTGCGAGATTGGGAGTCCTTCATGTTGTCTCTCCCCGACATTAACCGTGTTAGTATCCCTAGACATATACTGCCTAAGGGACGGTTTACGGCCAGCCTTCATGGCTTTTGTGACGCGTCTGAGAGTGGATACGCAGCCGTCGTATATATCCGGACGGTTGATGATAGAGGAGCTGTTAAGCTCCACTTGCTAATTGCTAAGAGTAAGGTTGCTCCACTTCGGACTCGATTAACGATTCCGAAGTTAGAATTGTCTGGAGCTACTCTTCTGGTTCGGTTGATGAACCACGTTGTTGACACCCTGGGACGTAGTGTGGACTTTGAGTCGCTCTTTGCTTGGTCCGACAGTCAGGTTGTCCTGTGTTGGATTAAGAACTCCGTCCACTCCCTGGAAGTATTTGTGGCCAATCGGGTATCCCAAATACAGGCCTCGAAGGCCACGTTGATTTGGCGCCACGTGCCAGGTGAAATAAACCCTGCTGACTGTGCATCACGTGGCAGCGAAGCCCCTCAGCTTATTGACCACACTCTGTGGTGGGGTCCCGAATGGTTGTTACAGCCGTCTTGGCCTTCCACACCAGCTGTGGTGAAGGTACCAAATCCGGGCTTGCGTGTTCACGCTGTCGAGACTATGGCGGCTCCAGAGCGGGAATTTTTAATAGACCGCTACAGTTCTCTGGACAAGTTGCTCGGCGTGACCGCTTGGATAAGAAGATTTATTCGAAATTGTCGACGGCCTCAGGACAAAGATTTGTGTCCGGTCCTCTCACCGCAGGAGCGCCAAGATGCTCTTCTGCATTGGGTGCGTATGACCCAGTCTAGAGCGTTTGAACCGGAACTTAAGGTTTTCCGTACCGGGACGTCCAAATTGAAGGGACCCTTGGTGCGTTTGACTCCCTTTCTGGATGATAAAGGATTGTTGCGTGTTGGAGGCCGATTGAGGCACGCTAACTTGCCTTATAGATCACGTCACCCCCTGTTGCTCCCCAAGGACGGACCATTGGTGCGATTGTTGATCATTGATCGCCATGTGAAGAATGCTCATGCCGGATGTAATGCATTGACCGCGCTCCTCCAACGGGAGTTTTGGATTTTGTCAGCGCGAAGAATAATCCGATCTGTTATCTTTCGATGTCTGCCCTGCTATCGTTTACGCCCCGAGACGATGCAGCCCCAAATGGGTGATTTGCCTGCTGATCGTGTGAATGAATCGATGACCTTCTTAGGAGTTGGAACTGATTTCGCGGGACCGTTCACTATAAAAACGTCGCGACTCCGTAATGCTAAGACTGAAAAGGCTTATTTGTGTGTGTTTGTTTGTTTGGCCACTAAAGCCGTTCATTTGGAGGTGGTGAGTGCACTCACCATGGACGCTTTCTTAGCAGCGTTAGGCAGATTTGTCTCCCGCCGGGGACTGCCTTCTCTAATTCGGTCCGATTGTGGGACGAACTTCAAGGGCACTGATAGACATATAAGAGAAGTTTGTGAATTTTTAGATAAAAATAATATTGAGATCGGATCCACACTCTCCCGTAGGGGGGTAACATGGCGATACTCCCCGCCGTCTTGCCCTCACTGGGGAGGGATTTTTGAATCTGTTGTAAAGGCCGCCAAGACTCACCTTCGCCGCGTTATTGGGGAGACTATTCTCACGTTTGAGGAACTCGCGACGGTGTTTCATAAGATTGAGGCGGTTCTCAACTCGCGTCCGTTATGTCCGTTGTCTACCGACGCGAACGATTTGCAGGCCCTCACGCCGGGCCATTTCTTGATAGGCAGACCACTTAACGCCCTGCCCGAGTATCCTTATAGAGATATCAATCCCGGACGCCTTTCGCGGTTTGAGTTGCTCCAGCAGCTTACCCAGAGTTTCTGGCGCCGCTGGCACCTTGAATATTTACACATTTTGCAACAGCGCGTTAAGTGGTCAGATAAGACAAACCCACCGAGGGTTGGAGACCTCGTGTTAGTGAAGGACCCAAACCTGCCACCCTTACGTTGGCGTCGCGGACGCATTGTCCAACTTACTCTAGGGTCTGATGGTGTGCCCAGGTTTGCCGAGGTCCTAGTTGGGGATTCTGTTTTGAAGCGCGCGGTCGCTACTCTTTCTCGCCTCCCCTTAGACTGATTTGGCGGACAGTCCGGGACTGTCCGGAGCGGGGGGATGTTCACGCTCGAGGAAGAGCGAGTGGCGGCACTGCATTCTAGTCTGTGCAGTGACAGCCTTTTTGGCGGCCGGCCGCATGTGACATGTCAGTTGAGTCGAGTCAAAATGTCATGACATTGAATTAGGTTAGGATGATGTCCGGGCATCCATAAAATATAATACACAATAATTAAGCATTATAGTGATTTGTGCGGCGCACCTAATATCGGGGTGCGAAAGCCCGCTTTGTGTTGTGCAAAAGAGTGCCCGCTTTGTGTTCTAATCGCGTGTGTGAGTCGTGGTGGCCTAATAGGCCTTTGTAGTGCTCCGGTCTCCACCGGTGGATCCACTGCAGAACTTCAGGAGCCGCGACTTCCTTCGAGCTAGCTCAGGAAGTCCACCGGCTACGGAGGAGACGGACGGAGACAATTGGAACCAAGGTAAGTAATACCAATTTTCCAAGAGCTGGTATTCGGAGAATAAAATTCAGCAATACAAGTCGGTGAAACGCCGACGTGGTGGAGTCTACTTGGGGCACCACCATAAATGTTATTAACAACTTCATCAAGTAATATAAATAAATGATAACGACCCGCCATCCTGATGCACACCTAAAAACGACTCGAACTGAAAATTTACGGATCGAACACGAACCGAATACGTATGAGTGCGCAAGCAGCCATACAATCACTAGGACGGCCAAACCGGATCAAAACCGAACACTAATCGAATACGAACCGAATACGTATAAGTGCGCAAGCGCCCTTAATCGGCCGGGAATCACCGATGTTTTTGACCGGCTTTTTGTGGATCGTGAAACTCCATGTTTCATTTTCCACCGTTCAAAAATCGGTTATCGATTGTCGATCGTGTGCGTTTGCACATAATAATGTGTTTACCGCCACAACGGTCCAATGGTTGAGACCCGGTGTTGATATGGAGGTCCGGGGTTCGATTTTCCTTAGAAGCAAAGTTTTTTGCTTACTTTGGCTGGTGCCAGGGCTTTTTTAGGATTCCGTAGCCAAATGGCAAAAAACGGAACCCTTATAGATTCGTCATGTCTGTCTGTCTGTCAGTCTGTCCGTCCGTATGTCACAGCCACTTTTCTCCGAAACTATAAGAACTACGCTATTGAAACTTGGTAAGTAGATGTATTCTGTGAACCGCATTAAGATTTTCACACAAAAATAGAAAAAAGCAATAAATTTCAGGGGTTCCCCATACATACGAGAACTGAAACTCAAAAATTTTTTTTTCATCTATGGATAGGTCAGACTTCAGACTAGTCTGCGCTCCGTCTCTACATATTTTATTGTGAGGGTACATTGAATTCCGTCTACAGCTTAGGGTTGGGTATATATCTGATGTTTTGATAAAGTTCGTTGTCATCGTAGTCATCTATTGGTTGAGAGCACTTTCTGTTGATCTGGAGATCCGAGATAGGATAGCTCACGGGTCTATGTTTTTTTTTGCTTGGTTTGGTTGATGGATGGATTTCTGAGCCCGCCTAATTACTAAAGTTTGAAACCACTGATATACTAAGGTTTTTTCTAAAGTCAATCATTTATAAGCAAAACATCAGGATTGAAGAATTTTCAGTTTCATTCAGTTTTACAGATTTACTTCTATACAATAAATTCTAGTGTACTTATTACTTAACCCGGCGACAATGACGCTGGGTCATATTGACCCGAGGCAATTTTTAACTTTTGCGCTAGTCGTGTGTTGCGAATCTTTATGTAGCTGGAGATATATAGCACATCTCTATCCGTCTCGTTGGTTTTTTCAATGCGACGCCGCCTGTGCAGTAAGATATTCTTGTGTCAAGTCAAAACGGGTAATTATGACCCAGCGTCATCGCTGGCGTGGTAATTTTATGACTTAGGTTTCTAATAAAAATTGAACTATCCAACGACCCGGATAGTATTATGGCATTGTTAGATGAGTCAGTATCCGACAATAAAGATTCGCAGACTGCTTCGGATTTTTATATTGACAAATACCTTATATTGAAAACAAAACAAACTTATATTGAATATATAGGGCATAAATGCGAACATAATACATTGGGCTAATAACAACGAGGAACTCCCAAGATATGTCAAATATGTCCGTCTAAAAAGGACAAAAAAACATCTCATACTTGTAATGTATACAACATTTACGTAAACCCAGAGCATTTGATTCCATTCTGCAATAACTGCAGCAGTTCCATCGCTCTGAATGATGAAGTAGAAGATTCCTTATTATTTTAATTATAAAAAGTTTGTTTGATCTCCCTTTTAATCTGTAAGATTATTGATTCCTATTACTACTAAGAATAATTTACCAAATATCAAAAATTAAAATATGTGTTTTCAATGTTGATTTTGCACGTGTTATCGAAAAACTTTAAAAAATTTGATTTATAAAATTTATAAGCATTATTTTTATTTTGCTACCTAAGCAAAGAACCCTTTTAGATAAACAGGATTTAAAATTAAAGTGACTTCATAAATTTCGTGTAACAGTTATTGGTAAAAATTGGGTCATGATGACCCGCCCCCTAACCATGATCGCTTAAAAATCATATTGAGGTTTCTAATATCATTTTTTTCTAAACTGAATAGATAGTTTGCGCGAGAGACACGTCCAAAGTGGTAAAATGTGTGTGTGTCCCCCCCCCCCCCCCCCCCGTAACTTCTAAAATAAGGTAATGATAAAACTAAAAAAAAATATATGATGTACATTACCATGCAAACTTCCACCGAAGATTGGTTTGAACGAGATCTATAGTAAGTAGTTTTTCTAATACGGAACCCTTCATGGGCGAGTCCGACTCGCGCTTGGCCGGTTTTTTTACATACGACAGGGAAGCTCTTGGCCTTCATCTCACCTGATGGTAAGTGATGACAAGGCCGAAGGTGGAAGCGAGCTTCTGACTCCTCAACATCTGAGGAACTGGCTATCTTACCTCTAATTGTCGGAACACAACAATGCTATAAACATTGTTATTATGGCTACAAACTTGGTAGGACGGTGGTAGCTAGCCAGTCGGGTTCAGAAGCCCTACCACCAACCAAACCGAGCAGAAAATTTTCAGCCGCCAGTGAAAATCGAACCCCGGACCTCCCGATCAATCACTAGACCACGGAGGCGGCGGCGGCTTGTGAGCCCTGGCTAGCTAGTAGCTACCACCGTCTTACCTATTATCTATTCTGTGGTCTTACCTAAGTGCAGGCCATAATCACCGGAGGGAGACTCTGTACCAGGGTCGTGTGCATGGGTACCTCCGTCTTACCTATTTCTGCCGCAAAGCAGCAGTGCTTGCATTGCTGTGTTCCGGTTTGAAGGGTAAGATATGGCACTGAAATTACTGGGTACCGTGACTTTACATCTGATGTCACAAGTTGGCAACGTACACTGTGGTTCTTGTGGGGGTTGCAGTTTTGCTGCGAGTCTCACAGGAGCCACATGTATTATAGGTGACTGTAACCACTTACCATCAGGTGGGCAGTTTGATTGTTTGCCAACTAAATTGCAATAAAATAATAAAAATAATAACAATGAGTATAGCATTGTAGTGTGCCGACAGTAAGATAGTTCGACGAAGCTCGATCCCACCTTCGGCCTTATCATCACATATCGTCAAGTGAGATGAAGGCCAAGAGCTTCCCCGTAGTGCGTAAAAAACCGGCCAAGTGCGAGTCGGACTCGCCCATGAAGGGTTCCGTACGATTTATGACGTATTAAAAAAACTACTTACTAGATCTCGTTCAAACCAATTTTCGATGGAAGTTTACATGGTAATGTACATCATATATTTTTTTTAGTTTTATCATTCGCTTATTTTAGAAGTTACAGGGGGGACACACATTTTACCACTTTGGAAGTGTCTCTCGCGCAAACTATTCGGTTTAGAAAAAAATGATATTAGAAACCTCATATAATTTTTTGAAGACCTATCCATAGATACCCCATATAACACGTATGGGTTTGATGAAAAAAAAATTTTTGGGTTTCAGTTCTATGTATGGAGAACCCCCAAAATTTATTGCTTTTTTTCTATTTTTGTGTGAAAATCTTAATGCGGTTCACAGAATACATCTACTTACCAAGTTTCAACAGTGTAGCTCTTATAGTTTCGGAGAAAAGTAGCTGTGACATACGGACGGACAGACAGACAGACATGACGAATCTATAAGGGTTCCGTTTTTTGCCATTTGGCTACGGAACCCTAAAAAGTACCTTTAATTCAAAAATGTTTCGAGGGTTGAAAATTAAGAGGACTGTGAACTGCGAATACATGGCTCGGGTATGCCTATATACTTTCAAAAATGCAGTTTGTTGCACACCGCTTAGTTAGAGTTGAAAGTCCGAGACAACTGTCTACATTTCTTATTGAAATATTGTTTCGGGCGATAACTGTTTTACCCCCCTAAACCTTTACAAAATTAGACACTTTTGGTCTCATTAGATTCAGTATACCATAATCTATGTTTGTACGTTTTGCTTTTTTTGTAATTAAGTATAATTCCTTTCGGAGCATAATGTACAATACGCAAAATTGTATGTTTGTATTGAATAGGACCGATTTGAAAAAATGCTACAATATCACTGAGTAACATAGGCTATAGACTATTTTCCTACGGGAAAATATGGAATTCCCACGGGAAAAACGAAGAGAGCGGAAAGCTAGTATCGTATATAATCAAATAACGCATAATATTTTCTCTTAGTAACTTGTTATTTGAAGCCTAAATAATATGGTGAATTATCTCACCAGTGATAAATTATTAAGAGGATTGTGAAGCTGTACATTTTCATACAAAAAGCGATAACGATTTTCTTCCTCTTTACATAGTCCAATTTTCATAATTTTTGGAAATGTTGTAGATATAATGAAAATCTAGGTTTGTACGTTTTGATTTTGAAGTAATATTGCTCAGAATATAAATTATTAGCATCTAAATATCCATATTTTAGACTTAAAAACTACCTGGAGAATTTTTATCTTTTTTGACTAAATTCCTCTTCTTAATATTAGTATAAATAATCAACGTACGCGTTGTATTGTAGTATATTTGAAAATAATCAACCCCCTTACCACAATCTACTTTCATTTATCTACCTATAAGGGGAGACGGTTTTGATTTTACCGCTGCATATTGATCATTTCTATAAAAATCTCGATCAACCCCCTCCTACAAAATGAAGCACTTCAGTAACCTATATGCTATTACAAAGACACATAAAAATAAAAAGAAAATGCATTTCTTCAGCATCTATTGGATTAAAAAGACACAGTTCAAAATATTATCTTAAGCTACACAAAAATGTTAATGTTAATCAGCCGTTCTATCGAATTATCGCACAGATAAGATTCATTTAATGTACCTATTAAAAACTGAAGTCATTTCGACACCTGTGCCGTTGTTAGATAGACGATCAACTGGTTCATTGACTAGGTTTATAAGTTTACAACATGTTAAGTCTATTTATATTCTTCGCCATCGCCGCAGTCGTCCACGGGCAGTCGACCAACGTTGATCAATGTGAGTTAAACCCTCAAAATCTTAATTTAAACATGAATGGAAAATGGAAAGCTTTTTTGAATCGTCCAACCTTTTTTATGTCTATCACCTATTCGGGACATGTCTGTTGTCATTACAGTTGCCGGCATCTAAGTTGGCAAGAACGGGGGATATTATGACTAATGCTATAACTATAACGAATAGTGGACACTATGAATATTAAATTATACTGAAAAATTATTGGGCAGAATGGAAATGAAATAAGAAGCAGTAGCCGTTTTTGTTACACACGAGGATACACGTGCAAAAACGACGACAAAATCATGCCAAATTAGGTGTCGGCGACTATACATTTAAGTACACATAATTTATCTTTTCTTTATATATAAAAATGAAACGCTGTGTGTTTGTCTCGCAAAAGCTCTGAAACGGCTCGACAGATTCTTACGAAATTTTCTGTGTTTATTTGAATAAGTCCAAGGAAGGTAAAGTTGGACCCGTTAGGTGGCGCTGGAATCGGGCAGGACAACGTCTGCTGGGCCCACTAGTAGTACAGTAAATTATGTCATTATCATACGCAATAACATTGTTTTGCCAAATATTTAATTGAAAAAGGCTAATCAGCATCACTTTGTGGTACTTTGTTATAAAAAGCAATACATTTTCCAATAAACAAGCCTCTATTTCTGAATGCTCTAAGTCTATTTCTGGTTAAAATGATGAATTTAAACATTCACCTAAAAATTAACAAAATTTTCGGGTCGTTACTCGTGGTCCCACTACATTGCCCCACTGGTGGGACCACGAGGAAATGTGGGACCACGAGGAAATGTGGTTCCTCGTGGTCCCACTGGCCAATGGAACCACGAGGAATTCCATTTTTCGTTTCTCGTAGACCCACTGATAAGATCCTCTATTCTTAATAGTGAAACTGATTTACCAAACTAGTTTGGACACAAGGAATATGCTAAACTCTTATTATTCCATCAACTTATTTCCTCATAAATGCACTGACTCGCTAATATATTAATTTCTTTAGATAAATATTAGAAAATATCTAAAGATTTTTAATTATTTTATTATGATATAGAATCCAGAAATGATATCTTGAGTCAGGGATATAAATCTAAAAAGGCGAGATTTTCCAGGAAATCTACCCGTGCACGGCGACTGCTTTATTGCAAGGAAAAACAAAAACGGTAGTTTTTACATGTTTTAATAGATTTGTGGAAAACTGGGGTACAATATATTGAACCTTATTGAACAGATCTATGGTTTTTTTTCTATCAAGTGAATTATCTATGTTTCTCTCTTTAAAAATTTTAAGATAAAATATTCAATGAATTTTAGAACTTTATGTATATATTTGTGATGGAACAGTTAATCAAAATATTGTACGAAAACGTCAAGGTAGCGCCTTAGGGATATAAAAAATTCATCTCTATATATAATAAAATCGTAGGGGTACAAAAATCTGTAATTGCGAAATATTAAGAAAAAAAATACACAGGTCGCCTTAAAATCATTAGCAGAACACGATAGAATAGTTTTTAAAAAAATTGTTTGTTTGTTGGTTTGTTTGTTTGTTTGTTTGTTTGTTTGTTTGTCTGTTTGTCCGGAAAGATCTCCGAAACTACTGGACAGAATTTGATATGGCTTACACCACAATGCTTAGAATTTTCCGGAAGAACATTTAGGCATAATTTCGTTTGTTTAAATTCACTTTTTATTTTTAGTGAAAAAATACCATATAAAATTTTCGAATTGGCTTTAGGTAGAAAAACAACATGGCGCACGTGAAATTATTTTGACAAGTCTGTCACATAGTACAGAGAGAAGGTATTGTCTTCCACGAAGGAAAGGCAATGGAACTACGCCATACAGCCTGATCCTAAGTAATTGGATTTCGAAAATTGAAAGGCAGGAATGAAGTGTTTCACATAGTACAAATAAAATTTAATATTTTCTGTTAATGGCTGTGCCTAACTGGATTTCGCCAACCAAAATGTCTTTTATTTATGTCGTACCGTGGTGGTAAGGCAAAAAGATCAAGCCATACAACCAATGTATAAAGCATTTTTTATTATAATACTTATCGAGTGACCATAAAATCTGTAGATTGGTTTAATTCTTGACTAATTTTCACAAAATCGGTACAATTTTTGAAATATTTGAAATGTTGAAAAATGAAGATACTCTTTTCAAGGTATTTTGAAAGGTTTTATATGTTTTTACATTAGGACTAAGGAATCAAACTCTTTCATCCATTTAAAACTATTAAAAGTAATAGAATAATATTGATAATTAAACAAAATATCTGACTGCAATGTTCTGGGTTACGCGAAGAGGGACGGGACGGGAGTCTTGATCCTAATGTCTAAAATGACAGATCAAATTTTTTTGGATCCACCCAAGGAACATGGATATCGAACGAAGAACCTAAAGAGTAGAACACATTGAACCTAGCCACGCCGATAAAGTTCGTTTCCAAACCCAGCGATATGCATATCAAATGAAAGGCCTTGATGAGTAGAGCACTATGAACATAGGAAAATCGCCCTAAATTCAACATGGCCGCCGCTCAAATAAAACGGATAAAAGTTCGTTTCCAAACCCAGCAATATGGGTATCAAATGAAAGGCATTGATGAGTAGAGCACTATGAACCTAGCAACATTGACATAAATTCAACATGGCCGCCGCTCAAAAAAGGTGGATAAAAGTTAGTTTCCAAACCTAGCAATATGGGTATCAAATGAAAGGCATTGATGAGTAGAGCACTATGAACCTAGCAACATTGACATAAATTCAACATGGCCGCCGCTCAAAAAAGGTGGAATAAAGTTAGTTTCCAAACCTAGCAATATGGGTATGAAATAAAAGGCCTTGAAGAGTAGAGCACTATGAACCTAGCAACATTGACATAAATTTAACATGGCCGCCGCTCAAAAAAGGTGGATAAAAGTTAGTTTCCAAGCCTAGCAATATGGGTATCAAATGAAAGGCCTTGAAGAATAGAGCATTAGGTACCTAGGAAAATCGACCTAAATTCAACATGGCCGCCGCTCAAAAAAAAAAAAGTTCGTTTTCAAACCCAGCAATATGGGTATCAAATGAAAGGCCCTGATGAGTAGAGCGCTATGAACCTAGCAACATTGACATAAATTCAACATAGCCGCCGCTCTAAAAAGAAGAATAATAGTTCGTTTCCAAACCTAGCAATATGGGTATCAACTGAAAGGCCTTGATGAGTAGAGCACTATGAACCTAGCAACACATAAATAAATTCAACATGGCCGCCGCTCAATAAAGGTGGATAAAAGTTCGTTTTCGAATCTAGCAATATAGGTATCAAATGAAAGGTCTTCAAGAGTAGAGCACTATGGACCTAGGAATATTGACGTAAATTCGACATGGCCACCGCTCAAAAAAGGTGGATAAAAGTTCGTTTCCAAACCTAGCAATATAGGTATCAAATGAAAGGCCTTGAAGAGTGGAGCACTATGAACCTAGGAAAATAGCACAAAATTCAATATGGCCGCTACTCAAAAAAAACTGATAAAAGTTCGTTTTTAAGCCCAGCAATATGGGTATCAAATGAAAGGCCTTGATCAGTAGAGCACTATGAACGTAGCAACATTGACGTAAATTCAACATGGCCGCCGCTCAAAAAAGACGGATAACAGTTGTTTTTCAAACCCAGCAATAGGGGTATTAAATGAAAGTAGGCCCTGAAGGGTACCTAGAGCAGCCATGCTCTAAGTGTGTTCTGCGGAACTCTAGGGCTCCACAATACCCCTATAAGGGTTCCGCAATAATTTAGAAAAATCAAAACACCCTCTCTGGTCGTACTTTTATTATGCTTATTAATAAAGAATACACTTTTAAAAACTATTGTTTTATTTTAGGGTTCCGTCAAGTATTTCGCTTTCCAAAAGGGTTCCGTCACCAAAAAAGTTTGAGAATCGCTTCGGGGCCTATTGGATGTTCGATGTTAGATGTTACCTGTGTTTAGTGTCCTTCGAGACCGTGATAATGCAACGATCGTGAACTAACTAACGATAACTCCAAGTTTGTGTGTTGGGTGTTAGTCATCACGGCGAGTTTGCTAACCGAACTATGCCAGCAACACTATATCGCACAGTACACGTTACAAAAACGGAAGTCTCAATACATTTTAAGGCTAACCGCATAAATACGTGTTCTCGCATTCGTTTTCTGAATGCGGGCATCCGAATGCATCAAATCTATACAAAATACTCATTGACTGCCGCACACGTTCGTTTTTATTACGAACGGAACACGTTCTGTACGTACGTTTAGGTAGAATGATAGAAATCCCGAATGAGAAGAAACGAACGTCTGCGCTACGTTCACGAAACTCCGTGTCTGTATTCCGTGATCGGATATCGAATACGGAAAACGTATTTGTACAGTAACCCCCCCATTCATGCTATACATTAACTCTACGAAAACCGCCAGTATTACGAGCGACATAAGAACGGTTCAAAGGTCAAACAGTATAGCTTGACAAGGAGCTTACTGTACGACCAGTCAAAATTGGCCAAGTTGTCATATCCAAAAAATATATTTTGTTGGTGTTACCAACACCCATTATAAAAATCTAAACTTTATTCGTATACAGTTCTAATTTATTAACAATTGTTTATTTCAATTCGAAACATGAATACGATAAAGATTATTCTTGCAACTGTGTAGTTCTTTCTACTGAAGAAGAATTTATTAATATCAATAATGTCTCTAAAACAATAATTATACTTAGTGTTTATAGTAATATGTAATGTATAAAATTTTGTGAACTGTTAGAAAAAGAGCATTACGAACCTACGAAAATTGTCCTAATTTCGAAATGGCCGATGCTCAAGAAAGGCAGAATAAAGTTGAATCATTATGGAATAAAATGGAGGAAAAACCAAACACTGTGTTAAGTATTTTGATGGCGAAACGTAGTTCGCGGGCACAGCTAGTCATAACTATATCTGTACTTTTGGCACTTGCAACGCAGAACGTTTCTGCGTTCTTGACCAATCGAGGTAAAATAGAAAATTCATTTTAGGATTCCGTACGTTAAAAGGATAAAAAAAACACCCCTATTTGATCACTTCATTATCTGTCTGTCTGTCAAGAGTCAAGACCCTTTTTCGTGGAACGCGTAGAAATATCAAACTGGAATTTATATCAAGGTCCATGGTCTCCTTTACCTCAAAAATCATACCTGTAAAAAATCTCGGTTTTATGTTCGATAGCAACCTCAGTTGGTCAGTGCACAAAGGAGATACTATTTAAAGGTACATTACGTGCTCTATCTCGGCTGAAATACTTTCTACCACCCCGTACCAAAATACTCATTGTACAATCTCTGATTTTACCCGTAATTGATTACGGTGACGTAAGCTAGGGCACCTCCTTATAATAATAACTGCATACGTTTTATTTTCGGTCTACGTAAATACGACCACATATCCACTTATCATTCTCAACTTAAATGGTTGTCTATCCGTGAGCGCAAGAACATTCGGGTATTGTGAACCTACTCTTTTTTCAATTCTCTTTGGGCCCAATTCTCCCCTTCGTCCACATTCGTAACCAGTTTCGAAACTGGCATTTTTTTCACGGTTTCGTAACCAGTTATCAAACAACACGTTATTTGTCCATTTTCATAACTTAGATTTTTTTCAGTTATGAAAGTACACATTATTTTCTGTTTTAGTAACTTTTCGTAACCACCTTATTTTCTTCTACTTCATAATATTACTAAAAAGTATAGTGGCAAGTTTTTTTTACAAACTACTTTATTACAATAGCGAAAAAATCGCAAGAGATGCCTATTGGCAAGAACTGTCCGTATCATTCAACGTGTGCAAAACGCATGCGCGCGTTTTTGTTTCCCTATTCCACCACGTACCCACGTTACCCCCTTCCTAAATTCCGCTAACTTGTTAAAGATGGATGCGCGTAGGCGCGTTCATTTAGCATCCCTTTTGTTTGGCATTGTTCATTCCGGTAAGCCAAAATACCTATGTGCTAAACTGGAGCGAACACAAGCACATAGTAGATTTTTAAAGAGATCGTGCACCCACATCTTTTCTACCCCAAAACACCACTCTGCGGCCTTTCGTGGATCCTTCAGATTCGCTGCCACCAGATGTTGGAATGACTTGCCCCCACCGATGCGAGATTTAAAAACAAGGAGGACGTTAAAAAACAACTTCACAAGCGTCATCTTTTGTCACTACAAAAATCTGTACTACAATGAAGGCTAAGTAGTTCGTGCTTTAAGTGTTTTTTTTATCTCAATTTTTATTTACCAATGACAGTAATCAGCATTGGCACCTGGTTCACAACCCAGTCGCTTTTGTAATAAACTGTTTCCCAGGAAATGGAGTCGCGCACGACGACTGATTTATTACTCGTATATGAGGAAATACAGTTGATAATTGCATGGCTTTTAATGTACGAGTAGCTTACGACACCGAAAGAAAACGTTACTTTTACAGGTTTAAATCGATTTTTGGAGGACTGGAGTCCAAAATAAATGATGTATTCTTGCAAATTTTTAGACAATGAAAATGCACATCTATTGATAAAACTTTTCATGTTATTTAGGTATTATAGTATTTTATGATTCGCAGCTGTTTTGAGATATTGAACCGAGTGTTCTTCGTATTTATTTTTCTGTCGAGTGAAATGTTATTAATCGTGTTTCTGTCTTTAAGAATGTTTAGATAATATGTTCGACAATATCATATAATAATTTGAGGACTATATGTTTTATATTTCTACCTGTGCAATTAATTTAAGTTTCTAACGAACAGTTTAGTAATAATAGCTTTATTCTTATATGTAGTTATTAAGTCAAGATAGTTATATTTATATTAATTTGTCGATGTCAAGTTCTGTAAGACTTCACAAAATATTATTTATTTCATATTTTTTAATTCTCTTGTCCACAGTACATAGTTTTTTTTTTCTTATTTTGTTAACGTTTATTGTATAAGTACGGTACTGTCTTCCCCGCTCACCAACAGGCTCCGCCAGAATACCAGCGTTGTTGCGATGCGATTTTGCTTCGCAATAACACAAGCTGAGACGGGGTCCTGGTTGACCTAATATTTGTACCTATATGCTGTTACTTTAAATGTTGTCTATGTTTTTGTTACGTGTGTAAATTGTTCATGTTCTGTATTTGTACTTTGTTTGGGCCATTAAATGTTTCTCTCTCTCTCTCTCTCTCAAGTGTTTTTCGGACATGCAATTAAATGCAAAAATTATTTTAATAGCCATAAGGCCCTCACTAGCATGAACAGCATCAATAGTCGATTGAAAAAACACTAGGTCATCATCATCATTATCATTTCAGCCAAGAGACGCCCAATGTTGGACATAGGCCTCTCCCAGGAATGTGGAAACCGATCAATCCTGCACTTCCCGCATCCAGCGACTTCCCACAACCTTCACCAGATCGTCGGCCGCCACTTGAGTACCTTTCCGCCCCAATTATGGTCAGTCCTGCGAGTAATGTGTCCTGCCCACTGTCACTGGGCTATGAGGGCGACTCTAGTTCTACGAATCTCATTATTTCTGATGCGATCGCGTAGAAAACTCCCGAGCATAAACCCCTTTGAGTGGCCTTCTTATGAGACCCATTGTAAGCGGCCACTTCTCAGTTCCGTACGTCATCACTGGTAACACGCACACTAATATTGGTTACGAAAAAAGAAAAAAGTTACTAAAATGGAAAAAAAGTTTAGTTTCATAACTGAAGAGAAATAAAGTTATGAAAATGGAAAAAAAACGTGTTGTTTGGTAGCTGGTTACGAAACAGTGAAAACAATTCCATTTTCGAAACTGGTTATGAATATTTGGTTACGAATGTGGCCGAAGGGCAATTCTCCATCTTATTTGAAAGACAAATTCCAAATGCTCCATAAATTGTCGTTCCTTGCGTTCTGCAAATACTTTCATATTAAAATTCCCCCCACGTCACTCTAACTTCTTGTCTAATTCATTCAATTCATTCACTGTAAGAGCAGTGCGGCTCTGGAATACGCTTTCACAGGACATTCACAATTCTCCCAATAAAGCCAGGTTTAAAAAATCTTTGCGTGAACAGTTCCATAGTTCTTTGGAAGGATGATTATCTTGGTTAGCAGATTATTATACAGAATGTCCATAAAACAATGTATAAACCTGTGACTATAGATAGACTTCATTATGGCCTCCCTTGCCACAAATTTTGACCTTAGTGAAAATATCACGGTTTCAGAAATATTTATTGTTTTTGAATTATTCGAAAATTTCCAAGTGCGATAACTTTTTATAGTGCTATTTCTACAACTGGAGAGGTTTTTCGATTTCGTTTTTCTTTCCATTTCACAAGCGATAGTTCAGCTATAACCTATGAAAAACAAAAACGTAAATTTAACAAACTAGCATAAATTAAATTAATTTTTTTCATGTTAGATCAGTTGCAATCTAAAAAAATGTAGGACGCTTATCGTGTATCATCTTAAAAACCATGATGAAGCATCTATAGGTACAGGTTTATCCATTGTTTTGGGGACACCCCAATAACATATATCCATCAGAAGTAGAGATTCTGTAGAAAAAATATTAGCGCTAACAAACCTTCTTTTTTTTCCCATACAAACTAAATAAATTATTTTTTGGTATAAAGTGCCGACAACCCTACGTAAGCGTACGAGGAATACTACTGTTTACGCTCGAGGAAGAGCGAGTGGCAACACTGCATATAGTCTGTGCATGTGAGGGGCTGTGGCGGCCGCCCGCCGTGACATGTCAGTCGAGTCGAATTTGCAATGACATTGAACTAATTACCACGCGGCGCGTTATCTATAATTGATTGTTTTTTGCGCGGCGCACCTAATTAATGTGGTTGCGAAAGTCCGCTGATCGGTGCGTATAAGGTGACATGGCGATCTATTAGGGAAACGCAAATGTAGTGAAAGTGATCCGGTCGTGGTTCGGTGGATTGACAGCAGCCCTTCAGGAGCCGCGACTTCCTTCGAGCTAGCTCAGGAAGTCCACCGGCTACATACGGAGACCGGATCGGCTTAGAGGTAAGAGATACCAATTTTCTAGGAGCTTGTATTCGGTTTTTAAATGAGCATATTAATCGGCGAATCGCCGACTTGGTGGCGTCGACTTTAGGCGCCATCAACTACGCTCACGTCATTAAAACTAAATTAATTATTTTTTGATATTATGTGCCGACAGCCCTACGTATACGTAGGAGGAATACTACGCTCAAGTCTGTCACGTGGCATTTTGTGTTTAAATTTCTTTTGTATTAAGAGCTGATTATGGTTGTCACTTGAAAGTTTTTGCTTTCAGTTTAAAATAAAATAACTCTGAAAGTATTGGGGTTCAAGACAAGCACCGAAGCTCCATTTAGTATCTAACTTATAAATGCCCCTTAAATGTTATTGGGGTGTTCAGTTACACCCGGTATATAATGTATCTTTTTTGCCTATTTAACAATTTATGACTCTAGTTTTATAGTTAGTTTTTCTCCAGTTACTTTTTTAAGTAAATTAAGTCCTCCAATTGTACTGTTTTTTTGTGCAATATAGTGTGAAATATATAATAAATAAATACATAATATTAAGCTCTTCATTCATTCTTGTGTTCCGACAATTAAAAAGGAAAATAGCCAATTCCTCAGTTGCGGAGGAATTCAGGCGAAGCTCGCCTGCATCTTCGGCCTTATCATCATTTACAATCACATAACATTTAAGTGAATTTTACTGTCATTCATATCATCAATTCATTATTCTTAATTTACAAAAAAATCATACGGGCCGTTTTATCACACAAACAATCCAAGAAAGAACCGGTAATGGGGTGAATAGAAAATGCGGGGTGAATAGAAAAAAAATAAGGAAAGTTTTTTCAAGAACAATTACTCGTTCACGGATATAGGAAAACTACTAAATTATTATATTTTTAATTTGGTAACATTTTTTTTATATGGTAGCAACGCCGATTTGAAATGAAGTACCTATGTCAAAAGTGATTTTAGTAACGTTTTTCAAAGCACCAGTTGAGCTGTGTGATTTTGAGGTCTACAAACTTTGGGTTTTTAACGAAGAATACGTTTCTTACGGTGTTGAAAACACTTTTAATCGATCTGTGGTTCCTCTGGGATAAATTTTGTGCAAAAGTACCATTTTTATAATAGTTTTTTATTATAAACGTAAATAATGAATTGTGCCAATTTTTTTTTGTATTTGAGGTTAATAGACACGGGGAAAAGGCGAATAGACACGTAGTATGGGGTCAATAGATACGGCATACGGGGCTAATAGAAACGGGAAGGGTTAAATAGAAACGAGAAAGGGGTCACTAGAAAAAATCCATTTAGGGTTGCCACGCATGTTTAGTTGTAGTATATTTAAATTTAACTTCCATATATTCACATCCCGGATCTAATTCGAAACAAAGTAAGCACTTACATCGCTCAGGCGCCGAGCAAATTGTCTCAGTATGTTTCAACGTAAATAATTATTTTCTTTACCTACTTAGAGTAATATCAGACAAGTGAGTGTAGTGTTCCTACTTGTGCGCCAAGGGTCGTGGATTTGATCTTTGCCCAGGACAATCCTTTATGTGATGAACATTTCTGTTTGTTCTGTCTGGGTGTTTAGGTATATTTATCTATATATAAAAAATCTCATGCCACAGGGTTTGTCCGAGATAAGCTCCAAAACAACTTAACCGATTTTCGTGTTTGGCTAATTGTCCAATTTAAAAGAAAGGATTACCTTTTACCTCGATTATTGATTTTAATATTTATTATTGCGTTAAACTTTATTATGAAAAAACGAGGATCGCGGGCACAGCTAGTTTATCTATATTAAAAATAACTTCGTTGGTACCGAAATCTCTAACAAAAGTGCTTAAGCTACGTACCATGGAATCGGATCAATGTTTGTGATGTTGTCTGACATTTCACTATATATAACAAGCTTTTATTTAACTTGTTAATTTGAAGTTTATGTTATAAATCATTCATGAATGTACCTGTTTGTTCAAACAATGTGGTTTTGTTCCAGGTACATCATCAATAATCTGCCAAGAATCTATAAAGAAAATTTGCCAACCCTACACAATTTTTCTATTCACCTCTTATACCGTATTTAATCACCCCGGGCTCGAGGCGAATAGAAAATGCGTATATTTTTGAAGTTTTTGCTAAAATAAGAAGGGAAACTTAGTTAAGTTTGCTTTTGACAGACTAAATAAACCTAGACTCATATGGTTATTATTATTCCCTAGCTGTAAGTTAATAAAAACATAGTTTAAATCTTATCTAAAGTTCAGAATTGTGTCTATTCACCCCATTTTACGGTAGTCCCATTTCCTTGGATGATTGCAAAGTTGCTCCATTTTTATCAAAAAAATCTATGGTCACTATTACTTAGCATGTTCCTATTTTTCCTTTTTTTAATATAATTATAAAAAGAGATTTTCACCTTCAAAAACCTAAAGCAAACGATCAGATTTTCTGCTGTATTCAAACATTCAGCAAACAAACTTGACGAGATTATATGAAAACTAGCTGTGTCCGCGAACTACGTTTCGCCTTAATTTATTTTTTCCCGATATCTTCAACAAATATCGTTAATGTACACAGAAATAAATACAAAAACTTAACAAATTATATACTAAAACCTTCCTCGAGAATCACGCTATCGAGTGGTGAAAACCGCTTGAAAATCGGTGCAGTAGTTTTTGAGTTTATCGCGAACAGACAGACAGACAGACGCGGCGGGGGACTTTATTTTATAATATGTAAGGATAGCAAAACATAGAAGGAACTCAGCCAAACTTTTTTGCTTTTTTTTGCTAATGCAAAAAGTAGGTAATTAAATCGGGCTAGTATTTGAGAAGAAAACAGGGGACTACAAAACGTCTATTTTGTGTAGGTACTTTTTATAGGTATATACGTATCTTACGATCCGAACTGCAGTTGCCTCTATCGCTCTCCTCGTCTGTGCAGGGGTACAGCAGAACAGCAGTACTTACATTTTACAAATACCAACCAATTATTTGATTCCCTGGACCCAAAGCCGTGTCTCCTGCGCTTGTTTTGTTTAGAAAAAAAACCCGAAATATTACAAAAAATCACAGATAATTTTCGAAAGTTTGTAGGAGAATTTTCGAATATTATCTGTGATTTTGTGTAATGTTTTTATTTTTTTCTAAACAAAACAAGCGCAGGAGACACGGCTTTAGGTCCAATTTCACCAGCATTTAAACAGTCGGTTAGACTAAGAATCAAGTTTTTGACATTTTACTTCTAAGTACAATAAGTGTCAAAAACGGTTGTTAGTTTAAACGCCTGTTTAAATGTTGGTGAAGTTCGGCCTTATATTAGTGTTTCCTTTGAATGGGCTTGTTTTCCGCAGGTCGAGTGCACGGGGGCGGGCTGCCCCTCAATGTCCACGTCGAGGGCTGCGTCCAGCCGCCGTGCAACCTGCCGCAGCTGCAGGACGTGGTCATCCACGTTACTTTCAAAGCTCGTAAGTATTTTTTTTATTGCTAATGGTGGCAGACGAGCCAGTGGCCTGATAAACCTGATGTTAAGTGGTAACCACCGCTCATGGACATCTGCAATGCCAAGGGCACAGTTCAGTCACTGCCTGCCTGGAGAGAAATGCTCTTCTTAAGCCTCGTTTGAAGAAGGACATATCGTAGCGCTCAGGAAACACCGCAGCTGGGAGTTTGTTCCAGAGCCTACACGTACGTGGAAGGAATGAACGCTGAAACCGAACTGTACTAGACGAGATTGGTTCCAGGTAATATGGATGAACTCTACTGCGATGGCGGGTGGTGCGGTGGTAAAAAGGTGAAGAGGGCACCATTGCAAATAGTTCCTCAGAGCACTCTCCGTTAAAGAGCCGATAGAGCACGCAGAGAGAACCAAAGTCTCTCCTTTGCTCCAGCGTCTCCATTGAGGTCGTGATATTGGGAGCACCGACGATGCGGAATGCACGCCTTTGCAGGTAGTCAAGAGGGTCGAGCTGATATTTGGGAGCTCCCGCCCAGAGGTGCGAACAGTACTCCATATGTGGCCGAATTTGTGCTTTATTGAACATTAGTCGCTGGCTTGGAGTGAAGTACCGCTTGGCTCTGTTCAGGACGCCCAGCTTTTTGCTCGCCAATTTGGCTTTGTCCTCCAAATGACTCCCAAATTGCACTTTAGAAGAAATTTCCACACCGAGGATCCCAACACATACGAAGGACATACGAAGAGTAACTCCCTGGAACTGAGGCACTACGATAAATGGGTCCGTCTTCGCAGTGAATGCGCACACTTGTGTCTTTGTGCGGTTGAACTTAACCTAGTTCTTTGCACCCCATTCGAAGACTCGCCCTAGAGAGTCTTCGACTTCGGACACAAGTTGTAACCGCCTTTCTTGTAACGAACTCCGAGGGACATTTTGGTAGTCGGTATACCGCGCATCACCCGTACTGTCATCCGCATAACAATGTATGTTCTCAATGGACAACATGTCATTGATATGCAGAATGAACAGGGTTGGGGAGAGCACCGAGCCTTGTGGAACGCCAGCGTTTATGGGCATGGTTTCGGAGCAGCAGCCGTCGACGACGACCTTAATGCTCCTACCATCCAAGAAGCTGGCTATCCATTTGCAGAGACCCTCGGGGATTCCATAAGATGGTAACTTCGTGAGAAGAGCTCTATGCCAGACCCTATCAAACGCCTTAGCGATATCGAGTCCAACGGCGAGAGCCTCACCTTTGCCCTCCAAGGTTTCCGCCCAACGGTGGGTCAGATAAAATAAAAGGTCACCAGCTGAACGGCCGTGACGGAAGTCGTATTGTCGGTCGCTGATCAGCTGGTGCTCTTCCAGGTACCGTAGGAGGCGGGAGTTGATGACCCGCTCCATAATCTTGGAGAGCAAGGACGTTATCGCTATTGGCCTGTAATTTGACGGGTCGGATCGGTCACCCTTTTTGGGAATTGGGTGGACGTGAGCAATCTTCCACGAAGATGTAACCTTGTTGTTCTGATAGGAAAGGCGGTAAAGGCGCGTTAGTACGGGGCTCAGCTCAGGGGCGCACGTCTTCAACACCGCTGCTGGGATGCCATCCGGCCCACTCGACTTATGGACGTTCAGGAGCTTAAGCTTCCGCCTGACCGCACGTTGTGTAATACGGATTTCAGGCAGAGAACTTTCACACCGAGGGATGGTGGGTGGTGTAGCTCCCCCATCGTCCATTGTCGACTTAGAGGCAAAGAGTTGGACCAGGAGATTGGCCTTCTCTTTTGCGCTGTGGGCCAGGCTGCTATCAGCTCTACGCAGAGGTGGGAGATTGGACAGGCAGAAATTACGTTGCGCAGCTTTGGCCAGCGACCAAAAAGCACGACTCCCACTGGGATAGCTTCCTAGTCGCTCGCCAACCCAACCCGGTTGAACCGGGTCTGTCTAAATGTCTATGAATGTTTTATTTCACTTAAAAACTGGAGGGAGACTCTGTACCAGGTTCGCCTGCTTGGGTATCTTCGTCTTAGGTACTGATTGGAATGGCAGTGAAAATAGTGAAATTACTGGATACCGTGACTTTATTACATCTTATGTCACAAGTTGGCAACGTACACTGTGGTTCTAGCAGGACCTGGTGGAGTTAGCAGATTTGCTGTGAATCTTACAAGAACCACATGTACGAGTAGGTACTACATTTGGGATGATGACAGTATTCTAATTTCACGTTTCGTCATAAAAAATTAAAATACCGTAGAAAAAAATGCAATCATGTGAAATTAGAATTAAAATCGGCTTAGAAATACATTAGATACAAGCATTTTAACCTGTTAATTTGGAAGCGATTATAGACAGAGAGATCCGACATCAACCGTGACGTCATTGTTGACTACGGCCATATAAACTTCATGTAAATTTCCGTTTTGCTAGAAAGAGAAGGAGAAAAATCTTTAATACCTTATATCTTGGTTGTTTTTATGGTTATTCGAAAACCGATGTTTTCTTTCTGTTCATTATATGAATGAGCTTCTATTAAAGCAAAAATTTTTTTTCATTCGTCGGGACAAATATTTGACCATTATTGAAAAAAATATTGACGAATGCCCATATGCCCATGTCATTGATCCAAGGTCGAAGAGAAAAAAGCATCACAGTAGTCCAGTACCTAGTGGAAGAAGTTTCAGTTATGTTTTTCATAAAGTTTCGTGAGTAAACATCCGTGTTGACGATTTTGTAATTTATAACTGTTTTTTTGTTAACCGCAACTCTCTAGATTTAGATGGCGGGAGTTAAAAAAAATTTACTTGAATCCAAATAATCCGATAATTAATACGCTCGCTATCATTATGATTATCTCTTCGGAATATTTATTTATTCAATACCATTAACCTTAACATGGTGTAACCTGTTCCAAAGTTCCAAATATTTATTTGACATGAACAAATATTTGTAATAGGTAGTTATTCGGATTAGGTATTTTTAAATATTTGGAACGGGTTAATTCAGTATGGAACTTAGCTAATCCATCTCTTGACTATTTTCAACCAATTTTTTTCAGCACGTGAAATTCACAAAATGAGCACGTTGGCGACTGCATACGTGCAGACAGGACTATTCCCTCTGCCTGTACCGTACCCGCTGGGGGCGAATGGGATCACTTGCAACTTCTTACAAAACACGTACTGCCCGCTCGTGGAAGGAGAAATAGTACAATACACGCTTCGTATGTACATCGAATCCATATTTCCCCAGGTAAACTCATTTTCCCAATATCATTATCACAGCCTATACTTCTACTCGTACCTACGTCCCCACCGACAGGCTCGAGCCTACCCTAACTAAGTCAGGGTGTTCATCAGGCAACCACGCTGGTCCAGTGCAGATTGGTCGACTTCACATACACCTTTTAATTTCTTCGCAGATATATGCAGGTTGCCTCACGATATTTTCCTTCACCGCAGGAGTGTCGGACAAATGTACATATGAAAGGAGATGTCCCCTTTTTGTATGGAGGCTGGCTTTTGCTAACTAAAAGAAACGAAACTATGCCTGTTATAGAGGTTTAATATTTAGTGTCATAAAACCGTGAAAAACATAACTTTTTATCCCTCCGTTTTGGAATAGTACATTGTTACCCTAGGGGTGAAAGTAACTAATTTAGTCCCGAGACGGGGTTTGGCGCCCGAGCGTAGAGAGGGCGCCTATAGTTCGAGGGACTAAATAAGTCTTTTACCCGAGGTAAACACTGTGCTTTTCATTACGAATACAAGGAAAGTAAAAATAAAAACATGAATCAGCTAAAGACGAATTGAGTGAATTTTATTATAATAGATCAACAACTTTTGCTTTTGCCTCTTCTCTTATATATGAAATCTCTGCTATACGTAAGAATAAACAAAACTCTAAAACTCGAAAAACAAATGAAGATCGGTGCTTACGCTCGAGGAAGAGCGAGTGGCAACACAGCATTATAGTCTGTGGCGGCCGGCCGCATGTAAGATGTCAGTTGAGTCGGGTCGAAATGTCATGACATTGATATACTAGGTTATGTCCGGGCCGCAATAAAATGTAATATAAGTTAACTAACAAATAGTATTGCGCGGCGCACCAAGTGATTGTTGGTGCGAGGTTCCGCCAAGTTTTCGTGTCTTTTATCGGTGAGTTCGGGTATTGGTGGCCTAATAGGCAAGTGTACCATCCGATTCGGTCAGAAAGCAGCCCTTCAGGAGCCGCGACTTCCTTCGAGCTAGCTCAGGAAGTCCACCGGCTACATACGGAGATCAATTGGAATAGGGGTAAGCACCAATGTTTTCTATGAGCTGGTAGTAGGTTATAAAAATCAGCAACCCAGAAGTCGGTGAATCGCCGACGTGGTGGTGTCTACCTTGGGCACCACCATCTTTTGGTAGCAGAGCGTGGTTTTTAGATTTGAGTGGTTGATTAGTATTGTACAATTAATATTGTAATCTTGTTGGTTGTCCAAACGGGCAATACATATTAATTGGTTTTGATTGCTGATTTTAAACCGACTACAATCTCATTTGTGGACCGATCTCCCTAACTAGTTGTCATTGTCATTGTATATGAAAAATTGTGGTTAAATGCCTTTGTTGTTCTAGTTAAGTTCTAGCATTTACCTATATTTGATTTTGGTTTGTTTTTTCATATCTTTGTTTTGCCCTTGAATATTTTGTTTGTTAAGTTGTAAACTTATACTTGAATTTAATTTGTTTAAAAGATTTTGCTGCTAAATGACTTTGCTGTTGTTGTAATACACTATTTTGCTGTGTTAAGTTTTAGCATTTACATTTGATTTTGTTTTGTTTGCCTTTGAATATTATGTTTGTTAAGTTATTGACTTAATGCTTGAATTTAATTTGTTTGAAAAATTCTGTTGTTAAATGCCTTTGTTGTTCTAGTTAAGTTCTAGCATTTACACTTGATTTTGGTTTGTTTATATATTTTGTTCTGCCTTTGAAGTTCCTCCCGATCTGTTTTGTTGTCTGCGGTTGTCGGTCTGTTTGTCTGTGTATTATTTTAGTGTATCTTAATTTTGGTGCAAAATGGTCCCGCCAGTCAGCCCGCTTAGTGGTGCCCGCGCGGGTGCACAAAAGATTTTGAGATGGTTTGCTAGTGCCGTCGCTTTGGTAGACCGACCAGACCGAGAACAGGCTTTGTTAATTCGGCATGAGGGAGTACCTGCTCGCTTGAAGGAATTGGAGCAGCTTTTCGTTGCTCATCAACAATATCTGCTCGACCACCCAGCCGAGGGTGCCGCTGAGTTGCGGGCAGTCCACCAATTTAATGCCGATTATGATCAATGTTTTGAACAGGCAGATGTGATCATAAACAAGGCTCAGGCTATCCTATTCGCCCGGAGGGGTGAGTCGTGCACGACCGGGGAGGTCAAGCCTACCCCGGCCGGCTTGCTGGGCAGACTGCCCACTTTGGACATCCCAACCTTTGATGGGAACTTGGCTGCTTGGATGGGGTTCATTAACCTCTTTGATAGCCTGGTCCACTCGAGGGACGACCTGTTCCCTAGCCAGAAATTGGCCTATTTGCTCTCTGCCTTACGTGGAGAGGCTGGTGTACTTGTCCAGCATCTACCTGTCAATGATGACAGTTATGATATTGCAAGGGCGTTGTTGACCGCCCGGTATCAGAATGTTCGCTTGCTAGCGGACACACATGTGGCTGCCATTTTAGGGCTGCCACGCGTATCGCGGGTCTCCTCATTAAGGAAGGAGATTTTGAACCCGCTGCTAAGCGCTATTAACGCGCTCAAACGACTTGACCTACCGGTGGACCAGTGGTCCTTCATATTGCTCCACCTCATCCTCAATAAGCTTCCCATGGAGATGAAGGGGCGCTTTGAACAAAGATACGGGGGCAATAGTGCCTCGTACCTCCCCCCCCCTTCTCGGATCTCCTCAGATTTTTGGAGGATGAGTGTCGGATGACGGACCACTTGGATCTGGCTCCTATACCGGGACCGAGTACAGGCCGCTATGAGGCGACCCGGGCAGCCCCACGGAGAGAGCGCCGCCCGTACAAGCAATATACTGCCGTGCGGCAGAACTCTCCACAAGAGGAGAGGCCGCTGCCTTGTAAGTGTTGCAAGCGCGATGGCCATCGTTTGCCGGCCTGCCCCAAATTTGTTGGCCTACGCACCGAGGGGCGTAGAAATATGGCCAAGCAGCGGAATTGGTGCTACCGCTGCCTGGGGGCTCATATGGCATCGGCTTGCCCCCACCCACGAGATTGCCACTGTTGTGGAGGGGCCCATCACCCCCTCTTGTGCTTTAATAATAAAGACACTCGTGAGGTGGTGAGAGAGAGGGACTCGCACACAGGCGGGGGCCCTCGTAGGTCACCCACATCTCCGAGGAGATCGGAGGGGCGTGCCACCCCTCCGCGGAGATTGGACAGGCGCCCCCCCTCCAGTGAGAGGATTGGGCGCCCCACCCCCCCTACGGGCGGGGGGGATCGACGCGCCGCTTATGAGGCGCCACCGCGGGATTGGGCCGCGGTTATTAAGGAGCCACGTCGGGAGCCGATACGCTTCTGTCCCCCTCTGATGGAGAGACCCCGGTTGTCACGGGCTCCCCCAACTTTCGCCCATCATGGGCACCGCCCGGCCCCCCGATGCCGCTTTGATCGGGGCCAGTACGTGCCGGATTGGGACCCGCTCGAGCGCCTTGAGCGCCCTATTCCTCCGCTGCGCACGCATTTTTCCTTGAACCCCCCTTCCCCCCCGTTGCGGGGAATGCGGGAGGATTTTCATTAAACCAACTGTCGGCTGCAACCCCCCCACAGGAGCAGGTGCTGTTACCAACAGCCTCCGTACAGGTGTGGGGCCCGAGGGGCACCTTTGTTTTAGTTCGCGCCCTTTTGGATACGGGAGCTCAGGGTTGCATTGCCTCCAGCTGGCTGGTCCGGCAGTTGAGTTTGAACACATCTCCATACCTTGAATCGGTACGAGGAATCGGAGATCGGTCAGGTTCTGTTCTCCTTTTCCCCCCACTTCTCTTCAGCGCCTAAAATTGGCGCTACCGCGATTGTTTATGAGAAGGTTGTTGGTCAGCTTCCGCAACAGCACGTTTCGCGCGCTGTCGTTGATGCGACATCAGGATTGACCTTGGCTGACCCTTCCTTCCACCGAACCGGTCCGATTCACTTATTGCTCGGTGCCGATGTTCTAGGCCGCGTGTATTGTGGGAAGAGGAGAGAGTTACAGAAGGGTGGGCTGGTAGCCTTATCTACATCGCTTGGGTTTGTAGTGATGGGACCAGTTAGGCATAACCCACCATCTCCATAGGTGGACAGTTACATAACTGTTAGCTCCACCTTATCGGATGTCCTTCAACGGTTTTGGGAGGTGGAAGAGCCCCCTACCCTGAAGCGAGTGAACCCCTTGGACGAGGAGTGTGAGTTGTTCTACCAGAACAATACAGGTCGCCTTCACTCGGGACGGCTGATCACTCGTTTGCCCTTTTTGTCAGTTCGCCCCTCACTTGGCAGCTCCCGGCCGTTGGCCGAGAAGCGGCTGCTGTCCATGGAGCGTCGTATGAGTAGGAACTCCGACCTCAAACAGAAGTATGTCGACTTCATGCGAGAATATGAGCAACTGGGGCACATGTCGGTCTCGCGACTGGACTGGCGAAACGAGGAACATAATTTTCTTCCTCACCACGCGGTTTTGAAACCTTCCACCAGGAAGATACGCGTTGTTTTTGATAGGTCAGCTCCTACGTCTACCGGAGTTTCGCTGAATCAATGTCTGCATGCTGGACCGAAGTTGCACCATGAGGTGGGCGATGTATTGACCAACTTCCGTCGCCATGCCGTCGTCTTTGTGACCGATATCCGGATGATGTTTCGGCAGACTGTGATTCACCCGGACGATAGACGATATCAGCTCATATTATGGAGGGAGGATCCCAGAGATCCCATGCTAGTCTACGAGCTGAACACCAATACATACGGTTTGCGTTTGAGCCCCTTTGTGGCAATTCGCTCACTTGTGGAACTCGCTGAACGTGAGCGGTTACGATACCCTCGCGCATCCTTGGTTCTCAAGGAGGATGCATTTGTGGATGATATTTGTACGGGCTCCTCTAGTGTCGAGGAAGCCTTGATTTTGCGAGATGAACTAATTGCTCTTCTCGGGGCTGGTGGTTATGAACTGAGGAAGTGGATGTCCAACTCACCTCAGCTTTTGTGTGACTTGCCAGACGACCACCAGCAGGAGCCTCATATTTTTGAGAATGCCAACACTCCAGATTTACTGTCTGTTTTGGGAGTGCAATACAGACCTGTCCAGGACACGTTCACCTATCGATTGGAGCTGCGAAGCCCCAAGGTCTGGACGAAACGGTTGGTTTTGTCTACAGTAGCTCGTACCTTTGACCCAAATGGCTGGATTAGTCCCGTAGTGTTTTGGATGAAGTGCTTCCTACAGGAACTTTGGTCAGCCGAAGTGTCGTGGGATGAGCCCCTCTCGGGCCGTTTGCTGCGAGATTGGGAGTCCTTCATGTCGTCTCTCCCCGACATTAACCGGGTTAGTATCCCTAGACATATACTGCCTAAGGGACGGTTTACGGCCAGCCTTCATGGCTTTTGTGACGCGTCTGAGAGTGGATACGCAGCCGTCGTATATATCCGGACGGTCGATGATAGAGGAGCTGTTAAGCTCCACTTGCTAATTGCTAAGAGTAAGGTTGCTCCACTTCGGACTCGATTAACGATTCCGAAGTTAGAATTGTCTGGAGCTACTCTTCTGGTTCGTTTGATGAACCACGTTGTTGACACCCTGGGACGTAGTGTGGACTTTGAGTCGCTCTTTGCTTGGTCCGACAGTCAGGTTGTCCTGTGTTGGATTAAGAACTCCGTCCACTCCCTGGAAGTATTTGTGGCCAATCGGGTATCCCAAATACAGGCCTCAAAGGCCACGTTGATTTGGCGCCACGTGCCAGGTGAAATAAACCCTGCTGACTGTGCATCACGTGGCAGCGAAGCCCCTCAGCTTATTGACCACACTCTGTGGTGGGGTCCCGAATGGTTGTTACAGCCGTCTTGGCCTTCCACACCAGCTGTGGTGAAGGTACCAAATCCGGGCTTGCGTGTTCACGCTGTCGAGACTATGGCGGCTCCAGAGCGGGAATTTTTATTAGACCGCTACAGTTCTCTGGACAAGTTGCTCGGCGTGACCGCTTGGATAAGAAGATTTATTCGAAATTGTCGAAGGCCTCAGGACAAAGATTTGTGTCCGGTTCTCTCACCGCAGGAGCGCCAAGATGCTCTTTTGCATTGGGTGCGTATGACCCAGTCTAGAGCGTTTGAACCGGAACTTAAGATTTTCCGTACCGGGACGTCCAAATTGAAGGAACCCTTGGTGCGTTTGACTCCCTTTCTGGATGGAGGAGGCACGCTAACTTGCCTTATAGATCACGTCATCCCCTGTTGCTCCCCAAGAACGGACCATTGGTACGATTGTTGATCATTGATCGCCATGTGAAGAATGCTCATGCCGGATGTAATGCATTGACCGCGCTCCTCCAACGGGAGTTTTGGATTTTGTCAGCGCGAAGAATAATCCGATCTGTTATCTTTCGATGTCTGCCCTGTTATCGTTTACGCCCCGAGACGATGCAGCCCCAAATGGGTGATTTGCCTGCTGATCGTGTGAATGAATCGATGACCTTCTTAGGAGTTGGAACTGATTTTGCGGGACCATTCACTATAAAAACGTCGCGACTCCGTAATGCTAAGACTGAAAAGGCTTACTTGTGTGTGTTTGTTTGTTTGGCCACTAAAGCCGTTCATTTGGAGGTGGTGAGTGCACTCACCATGGACGCTTTCTTAGCAGCGTTAGGCAGATTTGTCTCCCGCCGGGGACTGCCTTCTCTAATTCGGTCTGATTGTGGGACGAACTTCAAGGGCACTGATAGACATATAAGAGAAGTTTGTGAATTTTTAGATAAAAATAATATTGAGATCGGATCCACACTCTCCCGTAGGGGGGTAACATGGCGATACTCCCCGCCGTCTTGCCCTCACTGGGGAGGGATTTTTGAATCTGTTTTAAAGGCCGCCAAGACTCACCTTCGCCGCGTTATTGGGGAGACTATTCTCACGTTCGAGGAACTCGCGACGGTGTTTCATAAGATTGAGGCGGTTCTCAACTCGCGTCCGTTATGTCCGTTGTCTACCGACGCGAACGATTTGCAGGCCCTCACGCCGGGCCATTTCTTGATAGGCAGACCACTTAACGCCCTGCCCGAGTATCCTTATAGAGATGTCAATCCAGGACGCCTTTCGCGGTTTGAGTTGCTCCAGCAGCTTACCCAGAGCTTCTGGCGCCGCTGGCACCTTGAATATTTACACATTTTGCAACAGCGCGTTAAGTGGTCAGATAAGATAAACCCACCGAGGGTTGGAGACCTCGTGTTAGTGAAGGACCCAAACCTGCCACCCTTACGTTGGCGTCGCGGACGCATTGTCCAACTTACTCTAGGGTCTGATGGTGTGCCCAGGTTTGCCGAGGTCCTAGTTGGGGATTCTGTTTTGAAGCGCGCGGTCGCTACTCTTTCTCGCCTCCCCTTAGACTGATTTGGCGGACAGTCCGGGACTGTCCGGAGCGGGGGGATGTTTACGCTCGAGGAAGAGCGAGTGGCAACACAGCATTATAGTCTGTGGCGGCCGGCCGCATGTAAGATGTCAGTTGAGTCGGGTCGAAATGTCATGACATTGATATACTAGGTTATGTCCGGGCCGCAATAAAATGTAATATAAGTTAACTAACAAATAGTATTGCGCGGCGCACCAAGTGATTGTTGGTGCGAGGTTCCGCCAAGTTTTCGTGTCTTTTATCGGTGAGTTCGGGTATTGGTGGCCTAATAGGCAAGTGTACCATCCGATTCGGTCAGAAAGCAGCCCTTCAGGAGCCGCGACTTCCTTCGAGCTAGCTCAGGAAGTCCACCGGCTACATACGGAGATCAATTGGAATAGGGGTAAGCACCAATGTTTTCTATGAGCTGGTAGTAGGTTATAAAAATCAGCAACCCAGAAGTCGGTGAATCGCCGACGTGGTGGTGTCTACCTTGGGCACCACCAATCGGATTGCAGCTATCGCGCTTATTTTTTTTTCTGTGGCCGGCCAGCTATACCGCCATTATTTTTCATTTTCATCATTGAAAAAATGGTAAATATTTTGCCCAAATCCAAGTTATTTTAAAGAAATAGTTGAAAGTAAATTATAATAAAGTCATTTTTAAAAAAATATATTCTTTTAATACTTAACATTATGTTATTTCAATTTTACACCGTGCAGTAATTGAGTGGCTGTATGAACGTCGGTACATGGTTTAATAGAAAAGCGAAATAGAACTAGATTCTTCTTTAAAATTTGACAGCAGCTGTCAGTTGAAAGTGATTCTCCCTAGGGCTGAAAAGTATTACTTTCAACCCGCTCCTCAGGCAAGTTCAGGCCTACTTTCAGAGTATGAGTAATGAAAATATTTTTACTTTCGTATATTTTTGTTAATGATAATATAACACACCTTTCGATCATTAAACAAAAAATGATCGAAAGCTGTGTTATATTATCTGCAAAAAACATCTATTTGTAATCTGTATTTGTGAATACAATGACACTTATGCTAGTCTATGGTTGTGTTTTGGTTGTTGTTTGTGTTGAAGTTGTTGGTGTTGCGTGAAATGTTGACGTCGTAATGACTATCAAATTAAAGGCGATCGTGATCGCGATTGATTTTTTTCTTAGACAATCTGCATATTAGGGCCTATTCTTCATTAAATTTAATTAAGAAGCGCCACAGCGTCAAGTCAGTGTCAAAACTGTCAAACTAAAATATGTCATTTTTTTATTTTAAGCATTGGACTTATAGACTTCAGCCAATCACTGCCAGTTGATTAAAAGATTTGTAGATTTTTCTTAGAAACAGGAATAAATAGTACATTATGATACGAGCGCGCTACTCTGCTTTCTTGTCGCGCTCGCCTGCGGCTCGCGCACAATATCGCCTCGTACGTAATGACCAATGCGCGCGTGTATCATACGACGTTTTTCAACACACTTGTGAGGAAAATAAAAGATCTTGTGGTATTAATATTTTTCTGAAAATGACTGCGCTTTTTTATCAATCTTCCACTGCATGATAGATAGATAAACAGTTTATTGTTGCTTCAAACACACACAAACATCCCAAATACAAATAAAAATTTCACAAACAGGTACACATATCAGTGTTTCTATAATGAGGTGCGTGTGTGTGTTGCAGCGGAACAAAAGGCCATAGCTCAGTGAATTTTTGCCCATATAATATGGGCAACACACAGATATTCTGCTACAACCCACGGAGGATATGATTGAAATTCCTGCAATCAATTTGGTTGGCATATAAATCAACAAGATATATAAAACAGCACATACATAATTACCAAAAAATATAGATACAAAAATGAAAATGGACAAACAGTTTGTTTTTTCTAGTATCACTGTACTGCAACCCCCGCCGACCCACACAGCCTATATTTTGAAATCCGTTACCAGGTAACCTTTAGGGATACCTATCCTTTGCTTTTCTAGAAGGAAGAACTTTAGTTTATTTTTGAAACTACGTTTTGAGGTTATTTGTCTCAATGGTGGAGTGGAGGTATGTTGATTGATTGATTGATTGAACACTTTATTGCACACGAAACATACATAAACAGGACACAACAATACAAGAGACACAGTAACAATAGGCGGCCTTATTGCTAAGGTAGCAATTTCTACCAGGCAACCTTGGGGTCAAGGAAAGCTCTTGCTAAGGTAAGTGACGGGAATAGTGCTAAACAGTTCTAAGAAATAGTTAATATACGTTACGATACCTGGCAACATTTGGTTGCCAGGTAACGAAAACAACCTGTGAAAGCCTCAGTCTTATGAGGATCGCTTTCAAGAGGCCACCTAATGCTTCTAACGTTGTACCTGCATTGAAAATTTGAGTAACGTAGCTTAGAGTGCAGGTACGCAGGTTTTTTATGTTTCATTACGTCAAACAAAAGTCCAGCAAGATGAAGATGTCTCCTATATGACATATTTAACAAATTGGCCCTAGTAGCTTGCTACATATATTGATCTGTGGGCCCTATTCAGGAATGGTGTTATGTGACTCCAAGGTGGTATGTCATAACAAATGAAAGTATCGTATGTCGCCAAGTATTTATCCTTTGACTTTGGCGGCAACAAACTATTACTCGCGCTTTGCGCCTCCATAATTATTTCCGGCAGAGTTAATAATATGGATTCTTCTTCACTTAGACTCGACATATTTGTAGATAATCAGTTACAACAAAAAGGCAAAAAAATTCAATAGCGGGAAAATGCCGCGCGCCGTTTTTTTCCCGCGCCACAGATAACATAATACTTACTTACTAGTACCCGCGCTGCCCGGGCATGGCTAAACTCTTCATACAGCCAACATTCAAAAACTAAATAAACCGAATATTTTAGGTTTTAAAAAACAAGTTTGAGTGAATTTTTAATAATTTATTTTAGTTATAGTTATTAATTATTGTTTTTAAATATTTGTGTTTGAATGTCGTTGTTAATTTAATATTTAAGTAACCAGTAGTAGGCTATTCATTTGTTTCCAATGGCAGCCGCATAAAGTCGTGTTAAAAAAAAGTATAAAGCGACTAATTTGATTATTGATTTAAGAATGCGTACTGGACATACATTTACTTTGCAATCTTGAAGAAATTAGAATTTGTCGTGTTAAGATTACCGCACTTGTGCGATTATGTAAAGTGAAAAGCACTCGTGTTTAATATACTGAATAACGGGTCTAAATGCAAGATAATAAGACCCACTTCACGAGCAAGTGTGTTGAAAAATAGATTTTCATATCAAAAAAATCAAAAAAAATCAAAAATATGTTTATTTCTTTAAATTATACAATATTTGTTCATACAGTCATTGTTGAAGCTACCTAGTAAGCATAAATGTTATACTTGTGGCAGGTAGCTTCGCTCTTTCTTCGCAGTAAATAATACATTTTATCGTATAAGTTTAAAAATAAACATATATACTATTTTATAAGCAACAAGTTGAACAATTTAAAGTAAATTTTCTACTTCTTCATAAGTTAGTGGCTGCAGCCAGTTGTATAATGTTTTCTTACAATCTATTAATTTTAATGGATACACTTCAACTTTTTCATTTACCCTATTGTACAAGTTAGCTGATTGAATTTCATATTGCCGTTTAGCTGATTTTGTTTTGGTTATCTTAGTTTTAACCACGTGCCTTTTACTTCTTTTACACAATTTACTGAACTTTCATATGAAAATACATTAACATTTTAGTAATACATTGTATTTCGGAGACTATATGAAGTTAATACGGGTAAATTGGATAGATTTAAAGCATGAGATTTCAAAACTTTCACCACAGTTTAATACGAATCGGAGGTACATAAAAGCATACTTCAGTTATACATACAATATAACTGAATTGCTTTTTCGATCCTCTTTCCAAGGGTAAGTATATAAATTATTGCTTTTAGTTAACATAATTAATAAAAACCCTCTCGTGGACATCTCCTTTGTAAAACACATTGGCACACAGCAGGATCGAACCCCGGACCTCCCGATTTGAAGGCCAGTGCCGAGTCCCCAGCGCCAGCTTCTTCTATCTTTCAAAAAAGACAGTTCTAGTTAGCAACCGAAGTTAGAGAATAGGCCTGCAGGATCGAACTACAGCTACACAGATTTATAGTCGAAGATCTAACCTAACACATAGACCAATCCTTTTTTTTTTTTTTCTCGCGGGGAAATGCGCAACCGCACCGTACCCACCGTTGGCTAGACGGCGAGCGTGTGTGGGGCTCACCCGGCAGAGTGCCAGGCCTACCCACTAAAACCCCTCGGTGTTCTCCCTGCCCTTTTAGGGCGCGTGTAGTAGGGTCCACAATGCGACACCACTACTCACGCGTCCGGGCTAGCCCGACCGATCGGTCGGGCTATTTATCGCCAAGGGGGGATTGTCCGAGAACACCAGGACAATCCCCAGACGGAGAAGCCTTACGGCGGCGTGCACGGGAGCCGACCGTGCACGCAGGCTTCACGGCAGGGTCATCAGACAGGCATTGCTTGAGCGAATGCCCGTCTTCTCCTGCCTATCCGTCTGCGGCGGAGGGGAGCGGCCTGAGGATCTACCTCCCGCTCCCTCTCCGCAGCCTCCTTCTGCGAGATGACATCTTCGCAGAAGGAGGCGACAGCCCCCCATTCCGCTTCGCCGCGGAGCATGGCCACGACCATGCTCGGCAACGAAAGGTCTCCGCCTCCCAGCGCAGCGTTAAGTTCGCTGCGCTGGCGTCGCCAAGCCGAGCACACCAACAGGGCCGTGTCGTCGGGAGCGTCGCAGTGATGACACTGCGGCGTTTCCTCCCGACGTGCAACTCGGTACAGGTAGTGACCGAAGCAACCATGTCCGGTCAGTACCTGCACCATGCGGAATGAAAGACTGCCCTGCCGGCGCCCAACCCACTCCTCCAATACCGGACGGATCGCCTCGAGCTGGGAAGGCGAGTGCCTCACTCCACCGGCGCAGAGCCTCCCTCTGCGCCTGGGTACGAACTACCTCCAGCTCCTGTGGGGCAGATCGTCCCCCCCGTTCTCGGACGGCACCCCGATGCCGATACACCTCCGACTGGACGCGTGCATCGACATCCCACGGCGTTTGACCCGCAAGTACGCAGGCCGCGCCGTGGCTAACCGTGCGATAAGCTCGCACGGCCCGGGCTGCTATGACCCTCTGCGGACGTCGCAGGAGGGCCACCGTTCGGGGGGAGAGGCACTCTGCCCATACCGGGGCTCCGTAGAGTGCCATTGACCGTATCACCCCATGATACAGTCGACGGCACGCCGATCCTGGCCCTCCCACATTAGGGAGAACCCGTCCGAGTGCAGCTGCGGCGGCACACAGCCGTGGAGTGAGGAGCTTGAAGTGCTCCTCGAAGCTCCATCGGGGATCTAAAACCAGGCCGAGGTACTTAAAGTGTGCCTCGACCGGTATGCGAACCCCCTCCACTCGGACACGGAGCCCCGGTGGGATCCTGCGACGGGAGGCGTGGAACATCATGGCCCTCGTTTTGTCGAGAGCCACGTCCAGGCCTAGGAGGCGGATGCGTCGGACGACGAGTGAAGCGCCGACCGACGCAAGGTGGGCCGCCTCCTCCCCCGTATTTGCTTTCGCCGCGACAAGTGTGTCGTCGGCGAAGCAAACAACCTCCATTCGTGGAAGGAGGTTGCCTCGCAGGACCCAGTTGTATCCCAGGTTCCATAGTAGAGGACCTAGTACGGAACCCTGGGGTACACCCACCGCCATTTCACACGAATGGACGCGACCATCCGGCCCCTCGTAGAGGATTGTCCTACCGTCCAGGTAATCCTCCACAAGGGTGCGGAGGTACGGAGGCACCCGGTGGAAGCGGAGTGCCTCCTTTATGCACTCGTGGGGCAGGCTGTTAAAAGCGTTGCGGATGTCCAGCGACACCGCAAGTACAGCCTCCCCACGAGCCGTGGCCTCCTCAGTCCACCTCTTGAGGAGGGCCACCGCGTCCACCGTGGACCGGCCGGTGCGGAAGCCGAACTGGTTGGCAGCCAAGTCCGGCCCCCGGTCCTCTAGGTGCTCGATAATCCGAGAAGCCAGGATTTTCTCTAGGAACTTCCCAGCCTCATCGAGCAGCACCACCGGCCGATACCCAGTTGGGGAATCGGCGGGGCGGCTCTCCTTCCTTAACAGGCAGAGCCTACCCGCCTTCCACCGACTGGGGAAGCGGCCCGAGGCGATGCTCAGATCCAGCACCGTCCGGAACCGCTCCTCAAGGTGTCTCAGGGCGAGGGCCAGAACCCTGGATGGGACACCGTCCGGTCCCGGCGCCTTCTTCTTGCGCCGGAGCCGTTCCCTCACCGTGTCGAATTCCACGTTCGACACGGGAGGGATAGCGGCAGCCACTTCCTCTGGAGGAGTGTCCGGGGGGTCCATTCTGGGGGGCTGAAACGGACCAGGATTAGGGAACAGGGTTCCCAGCACCCGGTCCAACAGCCCCCTGTCCATAGCGGAGGTGGAGGGAGCGCAAGCTTTGAACTTCCCCCTTATCATCCGGTACGGACGCCCCCACGGATCATCGTCCAGGAGCCGCATGAATTGCTCCCTAGACTCCTCCTTGGCCCTGCAGATTTCGTTACGCAGGGCCTTCTTGGCTGCCGCATACACCCGACGGAGCTCAGCTTCCTCGTCGGGTGTAGTTCTGGCGCGCCCACGACACCGCACGTAAGCGCGCCGAGCCCTCATGCTGGTGGTACGCAGGTCCGCAATCTCCTGCGTCCACCAGTACACCTGTCCCCTTTCGGGGCAAGCCTGCGCCCTCGGCATGGCGGCTTGGCAGACGACTTTCATGTCGTCCGCGAAGAGATCCGCCATGCCGTCGGCATCCCCTACGAGGTGGGGTGGAACTTCTGCCCACGCCCGCACCATCGCCGCCTCCTCCGCCACATCCGGGCGGAGCTTGGTGAGCGCCCACTTCGGAAAGGCGCTCACCTCGGAGCCCCTGCGGTTCGGGGCCCCTTGGGATGCCGTGGAGACCTCATATCGGATATATAAATGGTCCGATAGGGTCTCCACATCTTCCTCAACTAGCCAGTCGTTGATTCGACGGGCGAGTGAGGGGGTGGCGAGGGACACGTCCACTATGGACGTGCCTTGCACCCGGACGCAAGTAGGGGTGGAGCCCCTATTTAAGATCTGGAGCCCCAGGGACAGAGCCCCAGGACTCCAAATCTCCACCCCTCGGAGTGGTTCTCGATGACCCCCACGCAGTTGACCACGCGTTGAGGTCACCCGCGATCAGCACCGGCACCGGGGCCGTCCTTCGTATGACCCCTTCTAACGCAGCCAGGAAGACCGTGAAGTCCGCCCGGCTGCGATTGGGGGAGAAGTAAGTCGACACGACCAACATCCCCCCCCACATGGCGGCCACGTAGCCAGTACCCCTCTCTCTTAAAATGAGAGAGGGGGCTGTGCTACGCACCACCCGCATTAAGGCGGCGGAACCATCCGCCGCCACCAACCAGTTGGGCGACTGTGGCGGAACGTAATACGGCTCCGCCACAATCGCCAAACCCACACCCCACTCCGCCGCGGTCTGACACAGGAGGTCCTGTGCCGCGGCGCAGTGGTTCACATTGGCCTGGAGGAGCTTTATGGGACCACTAAACATTGGTGGTCTCCATTTGCTCCTCCTGGACCACGGCGGTGGTCAGTGCTGACGATGGTGCCGGTGACGGGGTCTTTGGGGCCACAGTCACCTTTACCGGGGCCAAACGGCCCCTGACCTGCGGGGGGTTACAATTTATGCCCCCCATACGGTGACTGGCCGGCCGCTTCGCGTCCGCACAGACGGCACAGTTCAGGGCCGCCGCGCAGTCGACCGCCTTGTGGCCCTCCGACCCGCAGCGGAAGCATAGTCCACTGCGGTCCTTAGCGGAGGGGCACCGCTGTATGGGGTGGCCCATGCCCATACAGCGGAAACACCGCATGGGCCTCTGCTCTAGAAGTTGGATGGAGGCAGAACTCCATCCAACTTCGATGCGCCCGGTCTCAGCCAGGCACTTCGCCGCTTCCACTGGAACGGAGGCGAAGGCCGCCCCGACTCCTCGCACCCCCGTATGAACGCGGCCCACCTTAAAGCTCCTCGGCGGACACCGATTCGTCGATGCCTACGACCCGGATGTCCGCCGTTTTTACCGGGCGGGACACTTTCGCTTCGTCCCCGAGGACCGCCCCTAGCTTAGCGGCCAGCGTATCTGCCTGGGATGGGGATGTCTCTTTCGGGAGCTCGATTATTCGAGCCCCGGTTATCCCCGTCCTGAATTTTGCGGGCCCTATGCCTAGGGCCCCGAGGCTGACTGAGGCCTTGGCCTTAGCAAGTGCCTCACCATATGTGAGGCCCTTTGCCACCGCCTCCGGCTTTAGGGCCACGACCACCGCCAGAGAACGTGGCGCCTTGGGCAACTTCGGCGTCTTTTGCGCCACGGTAGCCGCAGTGGTTCCCGAGGCTCCGGCCTTCTTGAGCACCGCTCCATCTGCCGCCGTTTTTTTGCGGCCCCGCCTAGCAACCACGGTCCAAGGGTCCTCAACAGGTACCGTGACCCCCGATGAGGAGGGGACTGCCGTGGACGTTGAAGGCGCAACCTTTCTTCTGATCACTCTTGCCTCTTTCGGCATATTGGCCGGCGGGGCAAGAGTGGTGTTGTCGCGAAGCGGAAGGCTTCGTACAAAAAAAAGAGAGGAGGAAGCTAAAAGAAAACAAGTTAGATAATTAACACGGTATATTTACAAGAGAAAACGGAAACAAGAAAAGGCAGAGGTAGGGAGGAATAATATTAGGAGGGCACGACAGGACTTATATAACTAAATTAGCCTAAAAGGTAAATCTATGTACAACTAAATATAACAAGATCTAGCCTGGCCAGGGTAGGACGTGGGCGCGAATGGCAGCTCAGCCGGACAGGTAGTCAGCTCAGCAGCGGACTGGTAGGCAGCTCAGCGGTCACGTAGGTGGCTCAGCGGACTGGTAGGTAGCTCAGCAGACAATACCCACCTAATACCTGGCCAGGGTAGGACGTGGGCGCGAATGGCAGCTCAGCCGGACAGGTAGTCAGCTCAGCAGCGGACTGGTAGGCAGCTCAGCGGTCACGTAGGTGGCTCAGCGGACTGGTAGGCAGCTCAGCAGACATGTAGGCGGGCTCAGGAACACCCCGACGGCAGCAGTATGCAGGCGAGGCTCGAGAATCCGTAGCAGACGGAGACACGCAGTCCAAGTGGGCGTGTAGGGCACTCGACTTTAGGCGGCCAGTTGTCCCCTACGTACTTGAGCAGCAACTCTTCTTTACGATGGCTGGTGGTAGACCAGTCCAAAACTAGCACAGGAGCTTAGATACTCCTTAAGCTGTTTGTATTCTCTACCAGAGCTGGTAGTAGACTGGCTTCCTAATGACCCTGGTCCGCTTTTATACTGGCCATAACAATAGACAACTATATAGCTGTCAAGCGAAATATTTTTGAACAATAAAATAATTATATGACATTTGTCAGTCACGTAGGCATTGAGCTACAATATTGAGATCAAATGTCGGACGCTAACAATTATAATATAGAAAAATACAATAAAGGACTAATAAATATTACAAATATTTATCGCTTGTGAATAATAGCGTTATACAAAGTGAAGTTCAAATAAATAATCAGTTAGTGCTTTACAAACATTCGTGAATCAAAAGTGTTACAAGAATTTGTGCATATTTACAAGATCGACATGTGAAAAGACAAGGTAATAATATTATATTTTCCTACCTAGTTACAATAAAGAATTAGTAGACTTAAATGTAGAGTATGAGAGTTTTGTCTTTTATTTACATTTATGAAGTGAACATTTTATTCGTAAGTCTCGCGACTTTCCGTCAGCGCGAAGCAACCTGACATTTTCCCACCGCCCCAGAAAAATTTTCGCCTCGGAGAAAATTTTGAGGTTGAATTGGATACGATCTTCCCTTTCGAAATATACATTCATACGTCTCGCAATCATACATGTCTAGCAAAAGAAGGAGTAGGGTTCACCGCCTATGACACAAACTCCAAAGAAAGTATCCCGAAATTATACATGACAATACGGCTTATTTTTGAGGAGTTGTCATCCGCTCCATTTCTTAAGACCCGATGAATAAATATTTAAACTAAACGCATTTAAGTCACTTTTTGGTGACTCAAAAATGTGAAGACCAGTTAGTGTCTTCAAAAGCTAACATGACTAAAGAAGAGGTTTTCTCTAAGCTCAAGTTTAAAGACATGTTTAGAGAAGGTCTCTAGTCAAAAGTTTTTGACTGAGGTCATGAAAGAGCACCAGTATAAGTGAACGTCATCGTACAAAACATATTGTCAGTCGTCAACGTCGTCAGTTATAAAAGATGTGCAAACAATAAAAATATATCGGACTGATATTGCCAAAATTCAGTCACGAAAGTTGGATTCAATGTGTATGTGGCGAAATGAAGTGTATGAACAATATTTACATGAATTATATATTATAAAAATATTTTTCATACATATATTAAACAAATTGAAAAAAAAGTGAATAAAAAGAAAACATAAAGTGCTTAACAGTATCGACAGTGTTTGTAAGTATTTATGGTTATGGTCAGAGTGTATACCTAATACCCACCTAATACCTAAATACATACAAGCAGCGTGGAATAAAAACATGGGAAAAAATTGTCCCGACCTACCATGGACGATAAAAAGAATGGAAGTGCCAAACTGTCACGATGTAAGTACTTCCATAACTATATGTTGAAATTAATATGGAATTATTTACAACGTAAACGAAAGAAAGAAAAAAATATTCAGTGAAATAAAAAAAATAAAAGTGAAGTGAATAATAAAAGTGAAATACATAATAAAAAAAAAAGGTGAAAAAAATTTTAGGTCTTAAAATCCTTGACGTGCCATTTGCCACGACATCCAAAAGAATCCTCTAGTATGTAAACTAGTGGCGAAAGTTTCTCCACCACTTTACATTTTAGATATTTTGGTGCTAGTTTAGCACTATAGTATGCACCAGCGTTACTTAAAGTGTAATTTTTACGCCATACCATATCGCCTACATTAAATTCTTTAAATGAGTGTCTTAAGTTATACCGATTTAAGTTTTTAGTGTGGGCTATATGAAGAGAAACTTGAACTTTATCAAAAATTGAAGACAAGAGACCTATATTACTAGCGTATATGTCACGAGGTAGGAAAGTCATTTCATCTACATTATAGCCCTGTGAGTATATGGAGCCACAAGTTATAAGTTCACGGCCATAAACAAGAAAATTTGGAGTAAAACCGGTGACAGAATTTACGGAGCTGTTCATTACGGATTGAACTTTAGGTAGGTGGATATCCCACGACCTATGATCATCACCAACAAGAGATGCGAGAGCGGTTATAATAGTTTTATTATATCTATCTGTGGTATTGACTTGCGGACAGTAATGCGGTGTAAAAGAAATGTGCGGTATTTTATAGCGTTTAAGGAAAGTATTGAATTCATGCGATTGGAATTGAGGACCGTTGTCCATTATTATAGTTTGTGGTACCCCATGGACTAGGAAAACATAATTTTCGAGATTGCTTATGATATTAGACGTTATTGCACGTTTCAATGGAAAAATCATGGTATATTTTGTGAAAAGACAATTTATGACAAGAATATATTGGTTTCTTCTTCTAGTCATAGGAAGTGGACCCATTAAGTCTAAAGAAATACATTGAAAAGGTCTAGAACAAATTTTAGGTTTGCCCATTGGGCCATACGGTGAATGATTTGTATGTTTGTAGGACAAACATTTTTCACAATTAGAAACAAATTTTGCAATTTCTTTAAACATTCCGGACCAATAATAAAGCAAAGAAATTTTTTTATATGTTTTAAAGATTCCCATATGTGGATCGGTAGAGGAACCATGAGCGTTGCTAATTAAGGTTTCTCGTCTATCTGGAGTCGGAACTTCTTTCCAAATGAAGTCTTCAGTTAAGGAGTGTGGAGTATAAGTGCGTCGAAATAATTTATTGTTTTTAATTACATAATTCGGAAAACTAGTAGGATCATTACGACAGTTATACAATAATTTATTGTACTTTTCTAAATCAGAAGAGATTGGTGTATCGGAGATTGGAGCCACATTATGATTCATGATCTCATCTGATTTAGAGCGGGATAAAAGGTCAGGGACCAGATTGTCCTTGCCCTTCTTATGTTTAAGTGTCAAATTAAAACATGAAAGACGGAGAGACCATCGTGCTAATCTACCAGAAGGGTTGGTTAAGCTCAAAAACCATTTTAAAGCGGCATGATCAGTATAGACAGTAAAAGGTTTTCCATTATCGAGATAGCAACGCCAATGTTCCAAAGCAGTGATGACAGCTAATGTTTCTCTTTCAGTAGTAGAGTAATTTCTCTCATTTTTATTAAGAGATTTACTCATGTAGGCTATGACAACTTCCTTCTCATCACGAATTTGAGTAAGCATGGCACCGATTCCAGAATTGGATGCATCACAGTGTACAGAAAATGGTTTATCAAAATCAGGACAAGCTAAAATTGGAGTAGTGACTAAACGTTCTTTTAGTTTTAAGAATGAGGCGTTTGCCTCCGAATTCCAAGAAAATTTAGGAGCGTTTTTTCCACAAGAAGTTAATTTGTTAAGAGGAGTAGCAATTGTGCTAAAGTTAGGAATGAATCTGCGAAACCAGCTGCATGTTCCTAAGAATTTACGAAGTTCTTTGCGAGAACTAGGAGTTGGAAAATCTATTATAGCCTGGATTTTGCTAGGGTCGGCACGTAGACCATTTTCATCTACAATGTAGCCTAGGTATTTAAGCTCTTTTTTAAAGAATTGGCTCTTTTCAAAGTTAATCGTAAGTTTAGCTAGTGTTAGTTTTTCAAGAACTTTAACGAGCAATGAGATATGCTCTTCAAATGTCAAACTGACAATTATAATGTCATCTAGGTAACAAAACACCTTATTATCGAACTCCGGAGTGAACAAAATGTCCATGAGTCTCTGCTGAGTAGCAGGAGCGTTAGTGAGACCAAAGGGCATGACGACAAATCTGTACATTCCTCTACCAGGAACATAGAAAGCGGTCTTATCGCGATCGTCAGGGTGTAGGGGAATTTCCCAGAAAGCCTTAGCAATGTCAATACTTGTCAAAAATTTTGCGTTATTGAGATGGTCAAGAATTTCATTGACAAAAGGTAGACTATAGGCATCCTTACGGGTGACTGAGTTAAGTTTCCTACTATCTACACAAAATCTCCATTCACCATTCTTTTTTGGAGTTATTAAGACAGGCGATAGCCAAGGGCTTTCACATTTTTCAATAACATTGAGCTCTATCATTTTATCCACCTCTTCCACGAGAGCTTTTTGCTTCTCTGGGGAGAGTCGATAGCATCTCTGTTTTATTGGTAAGGAATCACCAGTGTCTATTCGATGGCAAATTAAGTCAGTGTGACCAAGTTGACCTCTAGCTTCAAAAGAGATATCTCTAAAACGAGAAATTATATTATCAGCAATAGTTTTTTGCTGAGAAGTAAGGTTCTCGTAAGGCAAGATTTGTTTTTCAATAGTGTTTATATTACGAGATGTTTCATCTAAAGTAAAAGCAGAAGATAAAAGTTTTGGAACTAAGTTGAATTCTCGCCAAAAATCGACACCAAGAATCATTGATGGATAAATATCAGGAAATACATAAGCTTTTATAAGTTTAGTTTGGTTATTAAAATTAAAAGGTAAAATAAAATAACCGATTGATTTAATAGACTGCTTACTTGCAGTATTTACGGAAATAAAGACCGACTTGGATAAAGAAAAACCAAGGTCTAAAATTTTTAGGTGGGAATTGTTCCCAAGAATTGTAATCGAACTCCCGCTATCAAGTAGTGCGGTAAAATTGACGTCAGAAATCGAAACGTTAATGAAAGGTCTATTAAAATCTTTTTCATTGTTATAATATACAGATGACGTTTTATAACTTTGGAAAAAGTGTTTTAGTGTTTTGAGCCAATTTGTCCAATCATCTAAATCAAAATATTGTGAGGCTTTATCCAAGTCGGTTACTAGTTTTTTGGCTGAGTAAAAGTATAGGGAGTAGAATTTTGTTTACATTTGGGACAGTCCAGAGCTTTGAAACCCCACATTTAAGGCCACATTTAAAACAAATTAAATAGTGAGGCTTATCACAAGCGCTCAAAGAGTGACCGTTAACCCGACATCGAACACAAAATAAATTGGGTTGAAATTTAGAAGTTAAGGCATGAGTGGCAAAATTTTTGCTAGTACCAAAGTGTGTATTTTGAGTACTAGAGTAAGGTTTATTATTTGGTGATTTAAAATTACATGGTTTTACTTGAGGAGTAAACCCGGAAGGTTTGGATAATTGCACAAACTCTGGCTTAGGTAAAAAATTAAAATTAGAATTTTTAGGTTTATAAGAAAACTCAGGAATAATGTTATTAGGTTCAGGTTCTTTAAAATTCCTATTACGGTCAATATAACGCTCATAGTTTTGACAAGCAGCAATAAGAGAATCAATTGAATTTATATCTTTTAAAGCAACAAAAACTGAATAGCAAGGACGAATATTACGGAGGAGGATTTCCAGTTTTTCTTCCTCTGATAATTTTTTCGTAAGCCTTGAAAACATTTCAAACATTATTGACACATAGACAATAATAGGCTCCGTCTTGCCTTGAGTTCGAGCCTTAATAGCTTCTAAGAGTTTATAGTCGTAATCGAAATTACTGAAATCTTTAATCAACAATTCTGAGAGTTGACCCCAACTTATATTTGGATTTCGAGTTTTTTGGAATCGAAACCAATAGAGAGCGTTATCCGTAAAGATATCATATGCCAAATTCAACAAAATCTCTTTATCAATATTGCGTGCAATAGTGAATTCGTTAATTTTTAACAAGAAAGATCTAGGACAAGAATTCCCGTCGTATGTTATCTTTTTAATATCTTGAAGGTAATTATTATTAATTTGCAAAGGCAAAGTAAAATTTTGTGAAGAAGATGTAATAGGATAAATATTTTGTGGAGTATTAAGAGGCTTAGTAGAATTGTCAGTCTCAGATGTCATCACAGAGTAATAGCGTTGTTCTAGCAGTCCATATTGAGTTTTTAAGTCGTTGAATCTCTCAGTCAAGTTTGAGTCGTGTAAGTCATGGTCATCGGTTATGTCAATTCTTTCGAATCGAAAATGCAAATGGTTAAGATAACTTTCAATTTTTTTAACATATTTAAATTGGCCAGATTCAAGGTCTGTAATTTTACGAGATAAGTAGGAGATTGTGTCAGAGATCTGAGTTAAATCAACATCAATCGGAAAAACGGAGTCTAAGATATCCGAGGGAGAAAATTTCTCGGACAGTGGGAGAATTTGCCGCCTTAGTGAAACAACGTTATCCGCGGGTGTTTCAAAACGAACCGAAACCTCATACTCCAATTCCGCCTTATTCAATAAAATAAAATTAATAGGCCGTGCCATCCTAAATAAAGTTAATAAAGGGCTAGGAAAGAAAAGTTAAAAAGATAAATTAAGAGACCGAAAAAGAAATATGCCAAAGGTAAATGCCGAAATGTAGTGCCAAAAGTGAAGCCAACTTGTGCAAGTTTAATTTAAAATTTTGAGAAGGGTTCTTTAGAGTTGGGCGCCAAACTGTCGCGAAGCGGAAGGCTTCGTACAAAAAAAAGAGAGGAGGAAGCTAAAAGAAAACAAGTTAGATAATTAACACGGTGTTCTGTTATCGTAGTAGTTTAATGTTTTTAATTACAAACAACTTATAATCGAGGTTCTTAGCTCACTAGATGGCAGCACAATGCAGTCAAAATCAGACTGCTATGCACGACGTTATTTAGGATTACGGGGGTAGGGCTGCTTCTCCGTACATCAAAAAGTAACGCTAATCGCTTGAGAGACTTACTTACCCGTTAACCATCGTATTAAGTGCCCACTACTTCTCTCTCGAAATCTGCGTATATCATTATTACTAGCTAGTGTGTGAATCAAAAGTGAAGTGGAAGATCAGCGGGGCGACAAGGATCCGAGGTACGTACGTGCATTGTATTGTTGTTGCCTATTCTTCAAGTTTTGAACCTCGTGTTTTAAATCGTTTCGCGAGACCTGATGGTCTACCCAGAGTAGCATAAAGCCACCTGTTTCCACAGTGCGAATGCTACATCTTTGTGGTGCCGAAACCCGGGATCTGTCCATATATTTCGTGTACTGAACATCAAAACCGTTTGTGGTATTTCTGGTTAATACGATATTTGATCACAAAAGACATGGCCCGTTTCTGCCCCAGACCGTTACACAGATGAGACATATCCGAAAATTCCTTATATGATTAATAAATATTTTTGAGATATAATAAACAACTGTAAAAGCCCCGGAAGAAAAGTAAACAAAAATTAATAACCAGTTTTTTGGGACATTCGTCCATCTTCTTTCCGTCTTTAGGGACGGCGTTCCGATACTCACGAGGTATCGATATCTACTCTATCGATCGATACTACTCATTGAAGTTTTAAAAACCAATAACATGATTTATTAAAGCAATATTCGGTAGAAAATGTTAATATTTAGTAAAGTTTTAACAGCCTTACTAATTAAGATTGTATAGCGGATGAGTGTGTCACACTATTGCAGTTTGACATAAGCATGAAATGGACAAAACACTATGCAACACTGTGCAACCAAACAAGCGTTAAACAACATTAATTAGTAATTAGGGGTTAGTTGTTTTTACGAAATGTTTTGTTATTCGATACCTAGCGCATATCGCCAGACTGTTCCGGTCTAAAGATACAGAGATATGAGATAAGTAGGTGCCCGGTTGGACGAGCAGTAGGCTTAACATAGGCCAACAGTCCAACCCACGAAGCAAAAACAACGTGGTCCAACCTTGACAGCGTGACTGAAAAACAACCCTTTTATCACGTAAGCTCATAAACCACAAGCCGAAATCAAAATATTCTTGTCCCTATTATCGCACTTGTTTATAGTAGTTTATGTGCAAATAAGATTTCTTATAGATATCGCACACAGACAGGCCATATCAATCCGTAATAATTCTACAAATTCTCACACGCAGTGTTGCGGCACATTGATGCGCGGCCCAACTTTTATGAATATTCTTATTCAGTAAGTACTGAATAATAATATTCATTGGTAGGTTGATTTGGATTCGTTTTTTTCAATATTAGATTTGTATATCCTAAAGAGTTCTTAAAGAGAGCAGTTTCTGCACCTCTACTATAACTTATTCTGTAGTATTGATAGACTAGCTGTGCCCGTGACTTCGTTCGCGTGGAGGTCAGAAAATAATGTTATATATCTTAAATAACCTTTTGGACTATTCAACACAAAAAGAAAGAAAGAAGAATTTGTAATTTGACTCAGTACCTAGTTCCTGAGATTAGCGCGTTCAACTAAACAAACAAACTCATCAACTTTATACTATTAGTAGGTATAGATTGATTTGATTGATATCGCAACAAAAAGATCGATGTAACTTCCAGGTATCGAACGTAACGAGTACCGTGGAACAGCTTCATGCGGATGCGGCAGTGCGGCTCGTTGTCTGTCACGTGACTCGCTGTGTTTAATGTGTTTGTTTTGCTTGTGGTTTTAGTTTTGTTCGACTGCTTTCTTTCTTCATAATTCTGATTCCAGCTTGAGTTTTAAGATTTGGAACTTAAGCATATTTCAATGTGCTAATTGTGGAATATGCGTACAACGCATCCAAAGATATGAAGTTTTTAACCTCCCACAACAAAATGTGGAGTGGCTAGCAATCCAAGTGAGTACTTACCAACTTAGTTACATTTATCGAGACACAGTAAATCCTCTAAAATCACAAAATATCCAAAGGAAGCGATACCAAAACCATTGGTCCTCCAGTAACTTGGTTTAGCATTGGGTGATCTAGTCTAGTGCCTCTTTAGGCAGACAAGTGCTATTATTTTACAACTACTGTATTAAATAAGGAATAATTAGGTACCAATTAGCTTCGCCCCTTTGGCCATACTGTCAATGCAAGTCAGTGTACAGATCATTATACTTCTTACATAAAATATAATCAAAGGTTTCATTACTAGGTACAGTCAGCGTCAAAATGATCTAAGCATTCAAACCTACCAAAAGTATCTAAGGATTTGGCAAAAATCACTCTTAGCACAAATACTTTAAGGTGTACTATCTTTTGTTGTCATTTGTTCTCAAACAACAAATGAAAATGCATCTCTACGTTTTGAGATAAGGTTGATTTTTGTCAAATCTCTAGATACTTTTGAAAGGTTTGAACGCTTAGATCATTTTGACGCGGACTGTACATACAAAGAGGGTTTTGTTGTACTTAAAAACCAAATATACTTATAAAAAAATATATTTTCAGGAGCTCTCTGACAATTAACTACGCAGAGCATGCTACATATAGTGCTGTCTCCAGCTTATAGAAATATGCCCAGAAGATTCGACCATGCTCATATTTGTGCAGGCTGGGGACGGTCTGTCGTCAGAGATTAGGAGCCACAACACAATCTAAATAAAAACGACTCATCATTACTTTCCATGGACTAGACCAACACAGGTATGTATTATACAATGCTTAAAAATATGATGTTTTCCTTTTACTGGTTGTTTAGTTCAACTTTTCATTTATTTATGAACTTCTTCTCTTGTTAATGGCAATGTGTTATCTTGTGACAACAATTCTGCCAGCGCTGTATTTATGAACTTTTTACATTTACTCATACATCATCATCATTGACATATGCGTCAATGGTCTACTAAAAACATGTTTGATACTGTATTTAGTGTACCTGAATATTACCATAAAATATATTTTATGTTGATATTATAACTATGGTTTTGTTTTTGATTATCATAATGATGATAGTGTATTTGTTAAGTGTAGAGATCTATTAATTAACTTAAACATTATTTTATACCAGGGCACTATCCGCATTTTATGGTTCTTATATATGTTTATTTTGTTTCAGAATCAACAGAATGTCTATGAAATATTATGCCATAATTGTTGGATTAAAGCAAATCGAAGACATGAAGAAGATATTCGAAGGGGTATTTCTGGACAAGATAACAACAATATCCCAGGAGCACCTATTGTTGTTGAAAATGCTTCAACTGCTTTCTGTTGTCTGTGGGTAGTGCCACAGATAATTTTGCTGTTCCTAACCAAATTCCTAAACCATCAGTCAATATGCCATTATATAGACGAGCTACAAATACATCACACCATTCCATCTTCAAAATTGTAATCAGTCTCCTTGGTTTTTAAGCGAGTAACTTTATCTTTTGAGTTTACTACAATTATACTAATTAGAGAACATAATTTTTATGTTCCTCGTGGTTAATGATTATGCAGGCAATCTTTGTTTGTAAATGATTGGCATGAGTGAAGAAATGCCTTACCACACTGTCATTTTTGGAAAGGCTTTGATACAGTCGAGATATGTTCAGAACTGGGGCCGTACCATGATCTCTTATAGCAAGGTTAAAACAATAATGAAACAGAGACACCGCTCTTGCTGCGTATAGCGTCTTCCCGCTCTCAGTGCGGTTTTAATATTGTTTTGAGTTATCATGGTTAGGGGCCTAGAGTCTCCTGCAGGTGTTGCAGAAGCTGTAGAAAGCAACATGCTATATTTGAGCATACATGAAGTGTAGACATGTTAGCCGTAGCATATATTTTCATTATGTGCTTGTCGAAGCCAAGTCCACTGCACACAATTATCATGATTGTATATTATTATGATATTATTGATTTTGTTTTGTGGGCAACCATACAGAAGGTTGTTGCTGTCATGTTATGGTGTTAGTATGGAACCTGGGCTGGGCGAAACATCAAGAAAATATCACTCCCCCAGCATCATTTCTCAACAATATTTTAGTCACAATAAACATATGAAAAAAATCTATTGTTTCATTTTTCACAACTTTTAGCTATATGACTGTTCAAAAATCCATATTTTAACGTTTCTATTAAGTTAGTACTTGTCATTCACTATAGCAGAAGTCTGATGAATAGAACCTTATTCCTCATTACTAACGATTCATTATGATTATATCCTAGTTTTGGTAATGATTCTTCATAGAAACAGATCAAAAGTGTAAGTAGAATGTGGCCTATCTTGGGGCTAATTAATTCTATAAAAAAAATCTCACTAGCAACAGGGATAGGTAGGTATTATTAAGGAGCTTGGTGGGTACTAAGTTAATCTAACTTAGACCGGAGATTACAAAGTTGTCAAATCACAATATATTTTGATAACTGACAGTGTTGAGATTACAAAGTTGTCAAATCACATACATATTTTGATAACTGACACTGTTTATATCGACAGTAAGTTGCCGAAAAAGTTAGTCCGTGCAACTCACGCTTTTTTGGGTTTTTGAGGTTATGCCAATAATTGCTTTATAACTTTTAAACCGCTGCTTTATATGTAAAATGGCACATATATTTTGAAATGACATATTTTTAGCTTTCATTTGACACATAAATGATCGCTGTAACGTGTTGGGGCACAGCCCCATACTAAAACGGGCCATGTCCTTTTGTACCAATTGCGTTGTAGTTATATTTTTCTACATTTACTTCAATGTAAATTTAATCAGAATATACATAAAATATCGTTTGGTGCCAGTGTTCGCAGGCATATAGTAAGTACTTATAACGGGATTCATAACACATTTTTATCGTTTTACCTTGTCTTTGAATTATTGCAAGAACAAATTAAGCAATCATTATTATCTATCGGTGCTTAAAACTTATTTATCGGCTTGCATTAATTCTATTAAGATTTGGTCATCGACATCGCTTTAACGTTTAATCAAAAATGTTGTGGGAACTTGATTAATTTCTATCGTACCTACTTACATATTTAACCGCGCAATTCAGTCACATACTTACTTATTTTTAAAAAAGTGTGTCAATTGCTAAACATAAAACATATGTATATCACAAAATCATAATTAATTATATTTTTCGTATAGCTGTTGTGGAATTAATGTAGTGTTGAGTATAATTTGCAAACTTAAATAATAATTTCATTTCAGCTTTAAAGTCAACAACGTTTTTGTGCATCGATATTTATGGTAACGGTCATAGTGCGATTAAATATAATTAGCACTATAAGACGTGGATATGAGTATTGATATATTTAACTAAATTCATTCAATCATTGAGTTGTAATCAAAGCTAAAATTAAAAATAACAGAGAATTAATTTGTGCAATTTATATATTCGTGTGTTTTTAATTACATTTCCTAATTTTTCACCTCACATTAACAAATTATTAGAACCTACTAGGTTGCTTTTATATTCAGCTATCATAAAGGTGCTCACACACTGGTGTTGTTTGCTTATTAATTTTTTGTTCATAAATTACTTTTGTTTTGTTGATATTGTAAAACAATGTCATTGTTAAGCAAACATTCAACAAAAAAAGCCATTGGGCTTAAAAAATCGAAATCAAAATCTGTAGATATAGAATATTCTACACAAGATTTACCGTCGTTACGTAGAAAGCGAACACTTGCTTTTAATCGTTTAAAAAAGGCCTTAGACATTGGCCAGTTAGCGACAAGCGACGCATCGCAGCGCGACTTATTTTTCTCCTACCATCACGATATTAAACAAATCGCTGCGGTTTTCGAAGAAGCACATTTTAACATTTTGGACATTTTGGAAGAGCCTAGTGACAATGATTGTAAGATACAAGAGCAATTTGATGAAACTTCTTATTTAGTTGATTCAATTTATCGTAGTTTGTCTCGAAATGATTGTTCCTCTCACTCGAAAAATAACATGATTAATATTCGATTACCGAAAATAACGCTCCCTAATTTTTCTGGAAACATCAAGCAATGGCCAGAATTTTTTGACACATTTAATTCTCTGATCCATCATTCTTCTTCACTAACCGACACAGAAAGGTTTCATTATTTATTGTCATCACTGAGTGGGGAAGCATTGTCTATAGTTAAGGCGTTTCCATTAACTCACGAGTATTATAATGATGCTTATCGCACCTTATGCAATAGGTATAAAAATAAACGTGATCTCGCATTTACTTGCTGGCGTGATATTCTTACTATAGAATTTAAATGCAGAGATGCAAAAGAATTTCGAAATTCACTTGATATTTTTGAAGAAAATTTAAGTATTTTTAAAACAATAAATTTGCCAGTTCAGAATTGGGATTTCATTTTGGTTTATCATATTTTGTCAAAATTAGATACGAATATGCGCCGCAGTTTTGAAGAGAAACATTGTGATATTGAGTTTCCTACTTATGATCAGTTGAAACTTTTCTTACAGTCAAAATGTGAAGCTCTCATGCGTGACACTCATTTTAACGAACAACCAAGGGCATTTAAACCACAAAAAACACAAGATTTTAAATCACCGGTTAAACGCCACAGTTTATCGCACGCATTGGTTGCTTCAAAAAATGAACAGCCACCGCCTACTATTGTTGGTAACAATGACAAACCAAAGCAATCATCTTATTCGAATAAGTGTCCATTTTGTAACGAATTCCATTCAATTACTTTATGCACTGAGTTTCTAAAGCATTCTATTGATGAGCGCCTAAAAATTGCGCAAGAAAGAAAATGGTGCTTTAATTGTTTAAAAACATCACATCAATTGAAAAATTGTAATTCATTATTTTCATGTCGTTCTTGTAAGCGCAAACATCATACATTGCTTCATCGTGATATAACACTATCTGATAATGAGTTACCAAAGGATGCATCTTCGTCGTTAATTTCAAGGTCACAATCCAAGGCAACAGTTTTGCTAGCCACAGCTTTGGTGCAAGTAAGGGATGCCTTTGGCAATTTTCATTCAATTCGTGCTCTTTTTGATACTGGTAGTCAAAGTAACTTTATAACAGAGGCAGCAGTAAAACGTTTACAATTGATACCTAAACCAACGTCAGTGAATGTTAGTGGTCTTGGTGAATCTTCTGCTCCTATAATCGGTGACGTCATTTGTTTCATAGGGACAAACGATAAAGTTATTTTTAAATTAAATATGCACATAATTTCAAAGATTTGTGGTGAACAGCCCGTAGCGAAATTGAATTCCACAAAGTGGTCTCATATACAATCACTAAATTTAGCAGATCCTAGTTTTGACATTCCAAGTCCAGTAGACATGTTGTTAGCTGCTGACGTGTTCGCAGAGTCACTTTTAAATGAGCAAATCAAGGGTAGTCAAAATCAACCTACCGCTTTTAATTCATTATTCGGTTGGCTTCTTCTTGGTAAAACGCACATAAATTCTACAACGTCTCTGCTTACCTCTTCGTCATCAGCATCGGATTTTGATAGCGAACTAAACTCTTTAGTCAAACAATTTTGGGAATTAGAAACGTTACCTCAAGCATGTTCATTGACGCCGGATGAACTTCTTTGCGAACAAAAATTTGTCGCTGAGCACAATCGTAATCCGTCAGGAAGGTATGTAGTTAAATATCCATTCAAAGATAATTGTGAACCTATTTTTGAAGGATCTCGCGAAGTAGCTTTACGAAGATTTCATGCCATCGAGAAGAGACTTTTAAGAGATCCAGAGCTGCATTCACAGTATTGCGAGTTCTTATCTGATTATATCGAATCTAAACATATGTCGCTTGTTCCTATAGAACAAATTGGAACCGGGAAATATTATATCCCACATCACTGCGTCCTACGACCCGAATCTACGACAACACGTCTCCGTGTTGTATTTGACGCATCAGCCAAAGACTTACGTGCTCGTTCATTAAACGACACTCTTTTAACAGGTCCTAAATTACTACCTGAAATTCAAGGGATTCTTTTGTCCTTTAGACAGCATAAAATCGTTCTCATGGCTGACGTTCGCCAAATGTATAGGCAAATACTTATTGCGCCTGAACACCGTGACTATCAACGTATTCTCTGGAGACCTTCTCCCGAAGAACCAGTAAGAGAATACCGTTTAGATACTGTTACTTACGGTGTATCTGCATCTCCATATCTCGCATGCCGTACATTGCGACAGCTTGCTGATGATGAAGGAGATAAGTATCTTTTAGCTAAAGAGATAATTTTGTCAAATGTATATGTTGATGATGTGGTCAGCGGCTTCAATGATCTAGAAACTGCCCAACTAGCAAAGAAGCAACTTATTGATCTTTTTAGTCACGGAGGTTTCAAGCTTCGTAAATGGGTCAGCAATGATAGCAAATTACTGTCAGACTTACCCATCGAAGATCTTTTGCATGGTTCCGTATCACTTGAGAGCCCTTCTTCATTGTCGTCATTAAAGGTTCTTGGCCTTAAATGGGATTCCTTGACTGACGAGTTTTTCTTTTCAGTAATACCATCTTCACAAGCGTGCACAAAATGTTCTATTCTTAGTGAACTGGCTCGTATTTTCGATCCTTTAGGCTTTTTGTCTCCAATCACAATCCAAGCTAAATGCTTAATCCAAAAACTTTGGATACTCGGTGTTAGTTGGGATGAATCGCCACCTCTCGAAGTTGTTCGTACATGGAAATCTTACCAAGATCAACTATCGCAACTGGCTGAATTAAGAATTCCACGTAGACTTACCTGTTCCAAATCTAAATATTACGAATTGCATGGTTTTTGTGATAGTTCGGAAAAAGCGTATGGAGGTGTAATCTACCTGCGTTGCGTAGATCAAGCTGACAACATTAAAACATTTTTTGTGTATTCTAAGGCAAGAGTTGTTCCTTTAAAACGTATTCCGCTTCCTAGATTAGAATTGTGTGCTGCAGTCTTGTTGGCTGATCTTTACAAGTTCGTCAACGACACTTACCTTACTCATATTGCCATCAAGTCAGTCTTTTTGTGGTCTGACTCCACAATTGTGTTATCGTGGCTTCGCTCGCATTCTTCTCGCTGGGCTACTTTTGTGGCAAATCGTGTGAGCCACATCCAAGAAATTACTCCTTCTGATAGCTGGCACCACGTTTCCTCTGAAGACAATCCAGCTGATATTTGTTCCCGTGGACTTTTTCCTAGTGAAATCATTCACAATAGTATTTGGTGGATGGGACCGTCTTGGCTATCAAAGGAAATTCAATCGTGGCCTTCATCTGTAAGTCCTATTTCTGATGATGATCAAATCGTTATTCAGGCTGAAACTCGAAAATCAGTTACCTTAATTACAGATCTGGTGTGTAGTGTCAAAAATAATGCAAATATTCTTGACGAATTAATTTGTCGTTATTCGTCACTACAAAAACTTTTGAATGTTTTATCATTTGTAAATCGTTTTATACGTCATCATCGAAAACCAAACCTACATATTGATAACGTGGAGCGCCATATGTCATTGATGCAATTAGTTAAACATGTACAATATCAAGCTTTTGAAAATGAAATAAGAAATATAAAATCAAAAAAATCTTTAGCAAAGCCTTTTAGCAAGCTCAATCCTTTCATTGACAATCGCGGTGTACTCAGGGTGGGCGGTAGGTTATCCCGAGCAGGGCTTGAATACGAGCATAAGCATCCTGCTCTTTTGCCATCAGATCATTCGTTAACCAATTTGATAATTGATTTCGTTCATCGTAATTATTGTCATCCCGGTATAAATACTACACACTTTTTATTGCTACAGCAGTTTTGGGTGATTTCCGCAAAACGTGCAATTCGTCGTTGCCTTTCGAAATGCATTAAGTGCTATAGGTTGCACCCACAGCCGTTGCAGCCATTCATGAGCGATCTCCCTGCCTATCGTGTTAATGAAGTTAAGGCTTTTTCTGTGGTAGGCGTAGACTTTGGCGGACCATTCCGTATTAAACTTGGATCACACCGCGGGGCAAAAATAGACAAAGCGTACCTTTGTTTATTTGTTTGCCTAGCCACAAAGGCGGTTCATTTAGAGGTGGTTTCTTCTTTATCCGCGGACGGCTTTATTGCCGCTCTGCGTCGCTTTGTCGCACGTCGTGGTCGCTGCAACGTTATTCATTCGGACTGTGGAACAAATTTTATCGGCGCAAGAAATCAATTAGTATCTCTTATGAAAAATGCCACTGAATCAGAACAAATTGAGTTTAAATTTAATCCCCCTTCTGCGCCTCACTTTGGTGGTGTGTGGGAGATTCAAATTAAAGCGGCCAAAACTCACCTGTATCGCGTTGTCGGTGACCAAGTGTTAACATTTGAGGAATTGATAACGTTATTTGCTCAAATCGAAGCAGTTTTAAATTCAAGGCCTCTGTGTCCTGTGAGCTCTGACCCTAATGATTTGGCAGCTTTGACCCCAGGTCACTTTTTAACTCAAGAGGCTTTAACAGCTGTCCCTGATGAGGATCTTACTTCTATTAATATTAATCGGCTTCATCGGTGGCAGTTGGTTCAGCTTTTTCATCAGAGTTTCTGGTCCAGATGGAAACACGAATACTTAACACATTCAATGCCACCGACACGCCTGGCGTGTTCAAGCAAACCTACATCGCTATGCCACGAACACGCCACGCGTGTTCTGAATGTTTTGAAAATATTTCATAAACTAGACCAGATTTCTTGTTCAAATTATTTGTGCATAATTTTTACGAGTAAGGCTATGTCATCTTAAAGTGGCCACTTAAAAAAAACAAGTTTTTCTATTTTATGAAAAAAATGTATTTTGTAGTGCCGAGAACACGCTAGGCGTGTTCACTTATAAAATATACCCTTAGGTTCTCAAACTTTTTTTTGCTAAAAGGTTGTAAGAGGTTTGGCTAAAGTTGGCGGCGGCGGCGTTTTGAAGTTGAACGGCCAGAAATAAAACTTAAATATTATAAAAGAACAGGGGCCTAATTACGCTAATATTAACGTCGTTATCGTGTCTTGATAGCGTTTCAATAAAACAGCTTTTGCCGTTTTATACGCATTTCCTGGTGCAATTTATTCGTACTACAATTTCTTAGTAAATTATACTTAATAAGTCAATAGTGACAAATGTTTTTGTAGTTTGTATCAATAGTGACAAATGTTTTTGTAGTTTCTAATCGATTAACCAACAACTGTCTCAAAAAGCGTTTTTTTTTTCAAATTGAAGCGTTATTGACACGCCACAAATGCGGTAACGCTACCAGATAGTCTTGTATAGTACAGGTACGATGTACGAATAGGTAACGTTGTCCTGCACTGTACTAAAAGAAATGTTACCAAGCGCGAACTCTTTATCGTGCCTAATCGTACTATTCGTACATCGTATAATACACCGCCAAAGCGTTAAGCGTTAACGGTTGATGAGGTGCGCTGCAGTGTGTTCAACACTGGTAGATGACGTATGACATGCCATTTAGAGAAAAACACGGAAAACATTAGCAGCTCTTACAAAAATTTCACCGTATTTAGTATTAAGGCGGGACTCCGGGACTTAGGACATTTTCGACTGTTTTTGTAAGGAATTTCAACCCTGCATAACTTCAAGAAAAATATTTACAAAATTCCTTATAACTCGAAAACGGTGGAGCCTAAAAATAACGAAATTTTTGACCCCCGTAAAATTCCACAGCTAATGAGGACACACCAAAAAATGGTCAAGTGTGAGTTCGACTTCTTTTTCCATACTAAAGGAGATGTTTCATTTTTGGACATGACATTGTACAGTTGATTAAAAAATGCGAAAAAATCATATAAACTTAATAAAAATATCAAATTCGAATTTTCTAGCTGTTAGATAATGTACAACTTAATAAATATACATGGATTAACATTTACTATGGCAATATTTTCGAGGGCTGAAATCGTAGGTTTTAAGCTAAAAGTCTTGGTTCCGTTTCTATAGCATACCATAAAAAAATAAGTTGAATGGACATCTCTCGTCTGTGCCTAATTTGTGCTGTGCCTTTCGCTTGTTTGTTTATTTTGGATGTTTGGATTTCGATGCGCTTGATTATTTTTCATTGTTTTTGGATTTTTCTTCTGCTAACATACTTACCTCGGCTTTACTCAACGGACTACGATTACTCTTACGATTCAGGATATGACTTTGGTACTTTGCGGCGTTTTACTTGATTTTGTTTGGTAAGTGTTGCTCAGAGACATCTTTATATTTTTGATTGAAAAGAATTAAAATAAGTATTTATTGTAATTGTTTTACATCACAGATAAACACAGAAATGGCCCATTGTGTTAAATGTAATTCGCCATTGCATCAAAATGGCAATGAACAAGTGTACAACATCAGTGATATTGATTCTGACATCATTTCAATCATCGAACAACAAATGGGAGATGAGGTAAAAGTTATTTTACTAACAATTATTTATTTATATACTATGTACTATATACTATATATAATTAATTATCACTGATTTCTAATTAACAGACTTTTATTCTCTTTTAGTATGATATCGCTGGTGTTTTATGTGAAGCATGTTTTAACACTGCTTTAGAAGATTTGCAGAACATAGAAAGCTCCTTGGAGCAAGTTCAGACTGCACCATCTAATCATGACACATATGTATGTGTCTGGTGCAGGTGTACATTATTCCAAAAGAGAACTCATTCTCTACCAGAAAGAGCAGAAAGATATGAGATTTCCAAAAGGATATTCCCTAGACGGGGACTTTAATTTTCCATAGCCTCTGTATGCATATTTGCATTTTTTTATGTGAACTTTTGATTAATGCATTACTGAAAATAATTCTATTTATTTATAGATTCCAGATGGTGCATTAGTTTGCTATTCATGTTGGGTTGCTGTTCAAAGAATATAACAAAATCAGGAGTCTACTAGTCAAGAGCACAAGGATCACAAGCTCCAGATATCAATGTTTGTGTTTAGTGTGCTCTAATTAATGCTTTTCATCCAGAAATAGAGGACAGGCCTGATGCAGAATTAATTTTAAATAGAGCATTAGAAAGGCTGCGTATGCCTAATCGCTTGGCTCAATATGTTATTGAAAATAATATCATTTGTTGCCGTGCCCAATTTATTAGTGTAGATGAAAAACACTTACAATTAAATATTTTTCCTAAAATGAACATGTCTGATCTTATATTATTTGCATTAGGGACCTATCAAATAAAGCAAGTCAAGTCCTATTTTGGCGAACACAAAAGACAGCATAGTTCATTTGCAGTGGAAATATCCTCTCATTTAGAGAATGTAAATATACCATTGTCATCACATAATGGTCTTTTGGTAAGGGGTCGAATCAGTTGAGGCATCAATCACACAACATATATTATACATATATTCTTTTAAAGGAATGTCCAAATTGGGAAGAAGCAATTGATGCATACTATTGCAGTTGCATATGTGGAAAACGCACAGTAGGGTGTTACGCCCATGTGATGACAATGGTGTGGTTTTTTGGATGGACTCGTTACGAAGAAAATATTCATGGGCCTGCATCATTTTTGGATGGAATTTTAGTAAAGGATGATGTGGAAAATGAAGAATAAAGACCATTACAGCAACAAGTTTTTTATTACACTCCTACTCTTTCTTATACACCATTTTTACTTTTTATACCATTTGGTTACTCTAACCTCAAGACTACCAGGTAAATGAAATGTTTATGTTTATAATGTAGACTCAGATCACATTCATATACCTAGTATAGTTTAACTTCACTTAATAAATTTTTTTTTTATTTTTTTATTTATTGGTCAAATTATTTCAACATACATATTTCTTACACATAATACCCTCGCTTAAACCACTGGGGTTTTTATGCGGGTGGGAGTTCGCATACTTAATAAATATCTTAGTTATTATACATAATAATTTTCATATTTCAATATGATCTAATAGGTATTTCTGCAACATTCTACTGTATTGTTGTTTGCTTAAATATTTATTCACAATATCTTCTGGAAGGCTGTTTAAAACATTGGGTAGTATATATCGACATAATCTAGTTCCAAATAAATTCTTATACATTGGTAATTCATATTTTTTTAAATTTGACAGTTGTCTTAGTTTAACATTGCGTTTCTGCTTACGAAGTACATGAATGTTTACAAATTCCTCCTTCATGATTGCCATTTTAAGCTTGGATTGAATTGGCAGTACCTTACAATATTTAAATAGTTCATTGTAATTATCTCTATACATACATTTTATGTTGTGAGGAACAATAGTTTTTAATATTCGAATTTGTAGTTTATGTATTTTATCTATATATGATTTATATGTACGGCCGTAGCTACATAGCCCATAACCTATAACAGAGTCTGCTAGTGCTAAATACAATAGCCTTAAAGTTTTATATGGCATTTTATACTTTAATATGTATAGTTTGCTAAGTATAGCTCTTAATTTTTTACAGACATGTTCTATATGGGCGGACCAATTAAATCGCACACATATTACTATAAGTTATAGCTTGCTGGAAAAAAATTCATTGTACTATTCTGTTCTTATTGCTTGTGTGTACATATGATTTAACTAATAACAGCGAAATAGACAACTCATATTCACAAAAAAATTACCAATATAGTTGTCGGTACTTAAGTACATTAGAATTACCAGTGATAGTTTGATAGCAATAACCTGTAGTATTCTTATCGTTTACAACCTCATGATGTTGATCCATTCCATTTTGCTATTATTATTGGTTAAGTAGTTGTTGTGTTGCTCTTTGTACTGGTTAAGTTTTTTCGACATAAGAGTACGCAAGGACGTGAATACTATATTCTTCTTTTTTATTTTGTGGCAGTTTATCTTTGTTTGGACCAACATTTCACCCATGCAAAAAGTATCCCGAGCACGTCTTGCATGGTATTGAAAGATTGTGCAACTACACATCAATTGAAAAATTCTCTTCGTCATAAAATATGTATTTACTTAGGTTAAATGCCTTGAAATTGAAAGTTGAATTTGTGTTATATTTTCTTTGTGTCAAATGTCATTCAAGACGTTCTGACACAGAAGGGCTGCGGTCCGAAATGGACGCCATTTTTAAAGATATGTTGCTAGTTGATTGTTAGGAAAACGGTTTGTACATTAAAACTAATGAAGAGACAACAAAAATAAATAGTAGGTTTTGCTTTTATTCTTTCCAGGATAATTTTAAAGTACTGTACAGGTTCATGTCCAGAGCTCCATACAAAACTGAAACATCTCCTTTAGATTATTAGCATAAATGAGGACACACATAATGGACTTATCAAAAATGGTCAAGTGTGAGTTTGACTTTTTTCCAAACTTAACTTTTTGATTTTTAAAATGTTTTTATATGAAGCTTAGTCCAGATTCCACTTTGTGTAGCAAAGGGGCGCGAATTTTAATTGAACTCATCCATACTAAATACGTTGATTTTTTAAAGTGCTGGCTCCATACAAAAATCAGTTAAAAAAATTTCAGATTTTTTTAACTTTTTCGGAAAATTAGTCTATCTTTATTTATAACTATGATTTTCGCCAATTAAAACTATGATAATTATAAATAAATACTCATAAGACAAGACTTTAGAGGGAATTTCTTCCACAGCACCTCTGCTATAATCATTTGAGTCATTAGGATGTCATTTGAAGATGTTTAACAATCCCAAGTATCATCATCATCGTCATAATCAACAGCCCATATACTTCCCCACCGAGAGGCTCGAGTCTAACCCAAATTAGGGGCGGTGTGGGCGATCCGCCCCGGTTGAAAAAAAAACGTAGAAATTATGACAATGTTTATCAATATTAAATCACTGACTTATAGGCAATATAATAAATAAAATTGCCTTTTATTTCAGAAACATAAATAATTACAGTTTTATTTTTATGACATAATCTAAAGTATGTCGCGTGTCTCTGAGTGCCTTAAAGCAAAGGCCTCCTCCGACTCTTTCCATTGTTTTCTGTTGAGAGCCACTCTCATCCTGTACGGATCTAACGTGGCTCGCAGTTCGTACTGCGAGTCACGTTAGATCCGTACAGTCTCTAAGAGAGCGACCAGTCCATCTCCATTTTAGCTGGTCAATGCGCGTAAGTATGTCTGTCATTTTCGTTCTGGCTCCAATGTCTGTGGATCTTAATTTATCTTTCAGTTTAATTTTCAGCATACTTCTCTCCATTGTTCGTTGGCATTTTAAGAGTTTCTCTCTTTGACGTCTTGTAAGGGACCTTGTTTCACATCAATATGTTATACATGGGAGTACACAAGTGTTGTAGGTTTTAACTTTAACATGGATTCCTAGATCTTTGCTTTGCATAATTTCTTTTAAGGACCAGTACTTTTTCCATCCATATGTAATTCTTTTGTCAATTTATTTAGACATCTGGTCAGCAGGCGAAATTATTTGACCCAGGTACACATATTCGGAGACGTATTCGATCTGGTTTCCCTCGATTATTATGTTTACCTGTTTTGAGTTCGTCATTATTTTGGTTTTGTCTTTGTTCAGTTCAAGACCTACCTCCCGGCTTGCATTCGCTTATTATATATCCTTTATCATGGATGCTAGAATCATTGGATCTTTTTCCAGTAAAACCAGTTCGTCAGCGAATCGAAGATGATTCAGGCGCCTTCCATTTATATGTATTTAGACCAAGGTTCCCCCAGTTTATTTACCTGAATATACTTTCAAGTACAACTGAAAATTGCTTTGGAGATAGCGGATCTCCTTGCTTGACTCCTCTATGTATTGGGAATTTTTGGCCTGTTGATTCAAGTTTTATACACTTTTACTGTAGATGTTTTCAATTATATTTATGTAGGTTTCACTGATTCCTTGTTCTTTCAGTCTTGGCCAAATATAGGTATGATTGAGTTTGTCGAATACTTTGGAATAATCAATGAACGCAATGTAGAGAGGCTTCTGGTATTCACTGTACTCTTAAATTACCTGCTTCACAGTATGAATGTGGTCAATAGTGCTAAAATTTTCCAATAAGGCAATGTAACTAAGTTTTTAATAAAATTACAATAATAACGTATTACTTGTTTTTTAAATTATTAACACGGAAGTGTATTCTTTTTACGCCTTGTAACTTTATTTCGTAACTTTATGATTTGATCGGCTAGGGATTACAAAATTTAGTAATTAGTTTTATTGATGTTGTTAGCTCTAACAAGTGCTGCCATCTTAGCACTTTTCGGGCTTCAAATTTTAGCAAACTGAAGTTAATTAAAAATTACCTCCGAGCAACAATGGTCGTCAAACAATGAGTCGTTACGTCCCGACCTGAGTTTATGGCTGAGATCGAAAGATCGAACGATTCTATGGATAGCTTTACACAACATCGCAGGCATCTGTCAATCAGGCTACATATCCTAAAGCCAAATTGATACGGCATTACACTGAAAACATCCCGGACGTCAGCCTCTACGAGATTATTGTGGCTCTCAAACAGCTCAAAAACAACAAGGCTATGTATGATGGAGTTACAGCTGAGCTTTTAAAAGCGGGTGGACTACCAGTCCGGAAAGCACTGCAGAGGCTATTTAACTCCGCCATTTTCGAGGGCAAAACGCCTAAAGCATGGCACAGGCGACGAGGCCCAGTTGAAGAACTACAGACTCATCATGCCGCTAATTTATGTATACAAGCTGTTCACGAGAATTATCACGAAGCATCTCGCGCGCAGGTTTGACGACTTTCAGCCTCCCGAACAAGCCGGGAGTCGGGACCAGAGACCACATTCATACGCTGCGGCAGGTTATACTGAAGATCGAGGAGTATAATCTGCCACTATTCTTGGCGTTTGTGGTCCATGAGAAAGCTTTTGATTCTGTCGAGACCTGAGCTGTGCTTAGGTCACTCCAGAGGTGCATAGACTAGCCGTATATTCAAGTGTTGCAGTCATTGTACAAAAACGCCACTATGTCAGTCCGCCTTCAAGATCAAAGCTCAAAACCAATACGAATTCAGCGCGGTGTCAGACATGGTGACGTAATAATATTGCCGGAACTGTTCACAGCTTCGTTGGAGGATGTATTTCATCTGGACTGGAGAGGACTCGGCATCAACATAACACGGCGAGTACATGAGTCATCTTCGTTTTATCGATTATATCGTAGTCATTGCTGAGACCGTGGAAGATCTAGGCACAATATTCGAAGACCTCTGTAGAGTTTCCCAACAGGTGGTGTTATGGACTCGTTCTTAGTCTTTTATATCTAAGTTTTATCCTTGCTATTGACAATGTCATGATTGACTTTACTTCTGATTTTCTATTAAAAATGTTTTTTGACTTCTCTTGTAATATATAACATTTTCACCGAACTCAGAGTTTTGGATATTTTTGTAAACCTTACTCAAGCAAACCAGCTCTGCCAATCCTGATATTGGTCCTTCTCAACCGACTTAAGTTTTAAGGTATAAAAATATGTGCAAAATGTTAACGAGAGCCAAAGCTCGAAGAGAAAGTTAGCTCACAGTAGAGTTACAAGAGAGTCAGCACGCGAGCTACCAAGATCGTCTCCAAAACAGCGTCAAAAGCAACAGCCGGTTATCGATTTTATCAGCATCTAGTACAAAGATGTCAGTTATGTCTACGACTGCACTAAGAAGACAGTTATAATTGGAAGCTGCCGAGGAAAAAATCACGGTTGTTAGTTGCTGCTACAGAAGCCAAGCTGGAGGAAGCCCAGATGAAAACCAAGTTAGAAGAAGCGAAGATAAAAGCTCAGACGGATCTTGTGGATGAGAGACTCAGTGCCAGTATAGCAGAAATAAAGGAACTACATTCTCGTGCACGTTTCAGAGCATCATCAGCGAGAAGGAAGGAGAAATGGATAACGTAACAGAATGTATCTCCTCGTCGAAAAAGCGCAACGCAGAATGTGCACCACTCAGACCCCTTTACCGCCGATGCACCAGATGTTCATCAAACTATTCCTGCTACTCATAGTGATGTATTTTTTTCAACCTCTGTCTCACAACATAATAACATGTCAGTGCCTAGCCCCCGAAAGTCAATCCTAAGACCAGGCAATACTTAAGTTAGCTGATGCAGTGCATAACTTAGCGTTAGGTTATGCTCATAGTAATAATTTAATTAATAACGCTTCCACACGATGAAGAACACACGTCTCTGTAAGTCCATTTGATACTTCTTCTTTAATACCTTTTCATTTTTTGTTTGGAACTTCATCTAATTTTCCAGTTTACTACGGCTCCTGCCGGTTTATGCTCTTGGAAGCAATGGCGAAAAGCGAAATGTTTAGCTGATATGTTTTGGGCTAGATGGTTGCAAGAAGTACCTACTTCCTTTTATTACCGCGTACCATTAGTCCAACAAGCGATGAAAATCAACTACGTGTTGGTGATGTGGTGGTTGTCGTTGACCCGACTTCTGAGAAAGGTGGAATAGTCTAAGCAATTTATCCTGGAGCTGACGGTAGAGTGAGGGTCGTCGATGTGAAGACCTCTCGCGGCACATTACGCTGTCATTCGACACTGCGGCTAGTACCACTGCCTTGCAGCCCCAGGGGGGAAGAATGTGAAGGACTCTTTCTTAGTCTTTTATATCTATGTTTTTTCCTTGCCATTGACAATGTCATGATTGAATTTACTTTTGATTTTCTATTTATAATGTTTTTTGACTTGTAAACATATAACATTTTCACCGAGCTTAGACTTTTGGATATTTTTGTAAACCTTACTCAAGGAAACCAGCTCTGCCAACCTAAATAGGTGGTTAAGAAGGTGGGTCTTAAAATGAACACGAACAAGACCAAAATCATGGTGAATTCCCATGTAGTACTCACTCCTTTGAAGGTTGGAGGCTCTACACTGGAAGTTGTTGACGAATATGTTTACCTGGGACAAATAGTCCACCTCAGTAAGTCCAACTTTCAGAAAGAGGCAAATTGACGAATCCAACTCGGCTGGGCAGCCTTCGGGAAGCTACGCAGTATATTCTAGGCTAATCTACCGCGATGTCTTAAGACGAAAGTCTTTAATACGTGCGTGTAGCCAGTGATGACGTACGGAACAGAGACGTGGCCGTTTACAATAGGTCTAATCAGAAGGCTCAATGTCACTCAAAGACCAATGGAGAGGGCTAAGCTCGGGGTTTATCAACGCGATCGCGTCAGAAATGATGAGATCCGTAGAAGTCTCCCGGTACGCGGCCGCCACTCGAGGACCTTTCCGCCCCAACGGCCGTCAGTCCTACGAGCGATGTGTCCTGCCCACTGCCACTTAAGGTTTGCAATTCTTTGGGCTATGTCGGTAACTCTAGTTCTTCTACGGATCTCATCGTTTCTGATGTGATCACGTAGAGAAACCCCGAGAATAGCCCTCTCCATTGCCCTTTGGGTGACTTTGAGCCTTCTTATGAGACCCATTGTAAGCGGCCACGTCTCAGTTCCGTATGTCATCACTGGCAACACGCACGAATTGAAGACTTTCGTCTTTCGACTGCGGTAGATTGGCCGAGAATATGCTGAGTAGCTTCCCGAACGCTGCCCAGCCGAGTTGGATTCGCCGATTTACCTCTTTCTGGAAGTTGGACTTACCGAGCTGGACTATTTGCCCCAGGTAAACATATTCGTCAACAACTTCCAGCGTGCCTCGTTTGTATTTCATGCTTTAATATACGACACTTAGTTGTTTTTTAATTAATAAATCGTACTTTATGTAATACCGAATTTTTATTATTTTTAACCGTTTTCCATCTTGGGGTGACACCACAATTTCCGCCCCGGGTGCCACCCAAGCTAGCTACGCCACTGCGTATATGAGCTGTTGTTGATGATGATGATTGTATTGCCCAAAACTAATTTGTAAATTCGAACCAATACATAGTTCTTGAGGTAAGCGCGTTCAACCAAAGAACTAACAATTTAGCCTTATGTGTATGTATAAGAAGATCCGTACAAGAGCTTTTCCAAAAAAAGATCAATATTAAAGTAAATATATCTCATATGAATATTTTGAACAAAATTCATAGCTACTAATGTAGTTAGGTAAGACCAACAATACGATAGTACGAGATAAAAAACGTAAAATTTTATGGAGATTTCCTTTCTCTCTTATTTCAAAAGTTTTTGTATTGGTTTAGAAAAATTAAACGAATTTTTACAACGATTGTTACTCAATATTATAAGATGAACATTCCGAGTAAGTAGGTATGATCGCAATTAATAAAGCCAATGTCACAGTTCACAATCACAGCAAATAATTCATTCTTGGGGATTTTAGTAAAAAAGTTTGAGAGCCACTGATTACATTGTAATATCTTTACTTGCCATAAAATCAATTTTTCGCCATAATTTCAAGAACCAAAACTCACGATACTATTGTAGCCACTGTTATTCTCGCGTAGCACAAGGCTTACTAACTAGAAAACAGTGTTAAGCTGAAAAATATTAATATAAAAGAATTTGCATTCAGTCAGTGCCACGGACACGCGTGGCGTGTCCGTCTTTTTTCAAAGTCGCAGTGCCGCGGACACGCCTAGCGTGTCCGCGGTTTACGCAAGGCGGCATCTCTATAAGCCTCAAGAAAATCGTGGCGGCATTGAATGAGTTAAATTCATTAACGCAGCGCGCCAAATGGACCAGAGATTCAAAACCGTTATCGGTAGGCTCTATGGTCATCATCAAAGATGATAACCGCATCCCATTACATTGGACTCTTGGTAGGGTACAGGAACTTATCGTTGGCGCTGACGGTATAGTCCGAATCGCCATAGTCAAGACTGCCAATAATAACGTTGTTAAGCGACCATTAGTCAAATTATGCCCTCTGCCTGTAAAGGCGTAACGCTATTCTATAAGCATTATTAGTTTATAAAAAAGTAGTCATAGTTATTTCTTATTGTAGTTTTATATCAATATGTTTTTTGTTTTTTTTGTTAACCAGAAAATACCTACAGATATTTTGGTGGGCAGGATGTTCTGTTATCGTAGTAGTTTAATGTTTTTAATTACAAACAACTTATAATCGAGGTTCTTAGCTCACTAGATGGCAGCACAATGCAGTCAAAATCAGACTGCTATGCACGACGTTATTTAGGATTACGGGGGTAGGGCTGCTTCTCCGTACATCAAAAAGTAACGCTAATCGCTTGAGAGACTTACTTACCCGTTAACCATCGTATTAAGTGCCCACTACTTCTCTCTCGAAATCTGCGTATATCATTATTACTAGCTAGTGTGTGAATCAAAAGTGAAGTGGAAGATCAGCGGGGCGACAAGGATCCGAGGTACGTACGTGCATTGTATTGTTGTTGCCTATTCTTCAAGTTTTGAACCTCGTGTTTTAAATCGTTTCGCGAGACCTGATGGTCTACCCAGAGTAGCATAAAGCCACCTGTTTCCACAGTGCGAATGCTACACACGGTATATTTACAAGAGAAAACGGAAACAAGAAAAGGCAGAGGTAGGGAGGAATAATATTAGGAGGGCACGACAGGACTTATATAACTAAATTAGCCTAAAAGGTAAATCTATGTACAACTAAATATAACAAGATCTAGCCTGGCCAGGTAGGACGTGGGCGCGAATGGCAGCTCAGCCGGACAGATAGTCAGCTCAGCAGCGGACTGGTAGGCAGCTCAGCGGTCACGTAGGTGGCTCAGCGGACTGGTAGGCACCTCAGCAGACAATACCCACCTAATACCTGGCCAGGGTAGGACGTGGGCGCGAATGGCAGCTCAGCCGGACAGGTAGTCAGCTCAGCAGCGGACTGGTAGGCAGCTCAGCGGTCACGTAGGTGGCTCAGCGGACTGGTAGGCAACTCAGCAGACATGTAGGCGGGCTCGAGAATCCGTAGCAGACGGAGACACGCAGTCCAAGTGGGCGTGTAGGGCACTCGACTTTAGGCGGCCAGTTGTCCCCTACGTACTTGAGCAGCAACTCTTCTTTACGATGGCTGGTGGTAGACCAGTCCAAAACTAGCACAGGAGCTTAGATACTCCTTAAGCTGTTTGTATTCTCTACCAGAGCTGGTAGTAGACTGGCTTCCTAATGACCCTGGTCCGCTTTTATACTGGCCATAACAATAGACAACTATATAGCTGTCAAGCGAAAGATTTTTGAACAATAAAATAATTATATGACATTTGTCAGTCACGTAGGCATTGAGCTACAATATTGAGATCAAATGTCGGACGCTAACAATTATAATATAGAAAAATACAATAAAGGACTAATAAATATTACAAATATTTATCGCTTGTGAATAATAGCGTTATACAAAGTGAAGTTCAAATAAATAATCAGTTAGTGCTTTACAAACATTCGTGAATCAAAAGTGTTACAAGAATTTGTGCATATTTACAAGATCGACATGTGAAAAGACAAGGTAATAATATTATATTTTCCTACCTAGTTACAATAAAGAATTAGTAGACTTAAATGTAGAGTATGAGAGTTTTGTCTTTTATTTACATTTATGAAGTGAACATTTTATTCGTAAGTCTCGCGACTTTCCGTCAGCGCGAAGCAACCTGACAGTGTTGGCCGTCGTAGCTTTTGTTGCTTGCTGCTGCTGAGGCTGCAGCCGCGCTACGCTGTCTGATGCCAATGGTGGCCGCCGGACCTGAGCAGGCATCAGGCGCCCATCTACTTCTAGGCCCTCCAGTCGGGCCGACACCATTGTGCCCACTTGGGCTAGTAGCTCCCGTTGAAGGAACTCGATGGACTCCAAGAATTCTCTCTTGGAGATCCCTTCAGTGGGGGCGACCTCAGGCGCTTGGGCCACCGGTAGCTCCACTTCCGGCAGCTCCTCCTCCATGGCGTCATCGGAGGCAACAACCTCCAACATAGCGCTATCGACAATCTCAGGGGCCACGACGCTACGGCCCCTCGGGCGTTGCGCCCCCCGCTCCGAAAAGTCCCGTCGCAGGGCCTTCATTTCGGCCTGCATGACGTCAAGCTGACCTCGCAGGCGCTTATTGTCGGCTTGAAGCCGACGCACCTCCTCCGAGGTCTTCTTAGACGCCAAAGTGCGAACAATCTCGAGGAGAGATTCCGAGGCATCTTTTATTTCCTTTACGCAAGTCCCTTTTAAGTTACGGGACTTGCGTGCCACTCCCACTAGTGCCTTCGCACTTTCTTCGGCCTTACTACACAAGAGTTCGGCGGTAGGCTCAGGGGATCTCTTCCCCATGCCCTTGTTAACGGCATCTGCAGCTTCCGGCTCCTGTTCAGACTCCTCGGAGTCAGTGTCGGTCTCCAGCTGTTCGAACTCTCGCCTCGCCTGCGAGAGCCCTACACCATGCGTTAGTCCTCCTCTCCCTCTTTTAGTCCGAGGGACCTTAGGAGCATACGGCGCCGTAACTTCCTCTACCTCGGTTTCCAGGTCAGTTACTAGCGGGTCCTGGAAAAAACGGCCTAAAACCGACCTCTTCCTCGGCGCTGGTTTCGTTTCGCTAGCCATCTCCCTATAAGCGGAACTAGGCTTGTTCACCCGCACACGAGAGCTCCGACGGAGCACTACCCCCCCGGCACTCGCCAACGACAAAACTGGGGACACCACCCCCTGACGAGCTTTTGTTGCACCGTCGTTGACGGGCGAACGGCTCTTCTCCCGCATGGGCTTCGCTGGGACTTTGAAGGTCGCTTTTACAGGCCCTCTCTCATCAGCACCGTCCGTCTCGGACATATTGTCCGATTCGGACATGCTCCAGTTGTGGGCCCTACCCACCACAGATTCCGTTGGAGAAAGCAGAATTAAAACTGTCTTCCACCCAACGAAACACAACACAACACAACAACGGAACAAAAACAATAATAATATACAGAGAAAAAAAGAAAAAACTTACTTAATATGAATATTAAACTACTAGGTACTTAAAGTTCATAACTTAGCACTAATAAAGTCAAAAATTTATTTCTAACTTACAACTATCACGCACTTAACTCGTCTTTAATATGGTACTCCTCGTCGATCCAATCTTCGTACTGTGCTGTGCACAGCTTAGGAACCTCGACGCCGCAGCGCCGGGCTGGCGAGCTGTCGGCTGACAACAGCGTCGATGTCAAACAGCTACGCCACAGGATTTTTTTTTGCAAGTCGCAACAACGAATCCACAACCACTTATCTTTCGCGATTTGAACAGCTTGACCCGAATAACGGATAGGTGTATGAATACATATACGTGTAAAACAAACAGCAAGATATAAGATCGCACACTGATCGAACGAAAATAATAACACGATCACGCGGAGCTCACGTGAACGCGTGCGCACTCGACGGCGGCTCGCAGCGGGCTAACACATAGACCAATCCTGGCCTTTATGAAATAGTGAAATTAAAGATCTCATGTTTTTGTGTAAAGCAACATGCGATAGATGGGACGAAAAAATTTGAAGCGATGTAAAAAAAAAAAAAAAAGTTTCATTTTAAAAGTAGGTATGGGTCAAAAAAAATTTTCAACCACGCCGCTTTGTTTCTTATCGTCTTTGTCCTTCATCAGCGGTGCGGCACGGTAATGGAGCTAAAGACACAGAATAGTGCGATTTAGGGGCCGTTCGAAAACCCGTGAAGTTTTCACTCGGTAAAAAAAGAAAAGGATAGATATATTGCGAGAAAGAGAAGTTTAACTGGTTTTCAAACGCTAGCGAGTGATTTTCGCACTTCAGGAGTTTTCAAACGGGTTCTGTCAGTTAAAAACGAAAAGAAGAGTTCTTGTGTTTTGCAACGCAAACTAGCTTTATTTTACAACTGCACAAAGCTTTACTTAACATTTGTAAACTTTGACTTATGAAATCAGTAGCCACAGATCACAGAACAGTCAACTGTCAATGTCAGGTAAAATTTAACTCTGACTGGGGGCCGTGAGAAATTCACTCCTGTCGGGCGAAAATTACTCTTTACTAATGCGTTCAGAAATACGAGCGGAGTAATTCCTCGGTTAACCTCGGTTTCACTCGGGTGGTTCTCGAACGCTATCGAGTGAAATTCACTCTATCCCGAGTAAATATTACTCGTTTTCAAACGTACCCTTAGTAAAACACGCGAGATGCTGTTCAGAAGAGTGCGAACTCGCGCGGCGCGCGATTAGCGTCAAGCTTGCGCGATGCTTATGGACGCAAGTAGCACGGTCATAACTATTACCGTGCAAGGTTTTTGCATCGTGCATGCAAGTAGTGCGCCGAGTAAATCGCGACGCGCGTACAATCTCGCGCGAGTCAGATGGCAGCGAATTCGCCCCTTTCTGGACTTGTTGTTTAATTATATTTATCAACCGTTAAATTAAACTAATAAAAAAATTTACACATTATAATATATTCGATAAATATTTTCAACCATATCGAATAAAAATATTCATTCAAGTGGATTTTAACGCGAAGATGATAAAATTATCGTTATGAATAATTTCAATCACAGACCGAACTAATAAGTGTTAGGCGCCACAGTGCTAACAAAGAAATCAACATAATATTTTATTCAAATAAAAATATTAACTGATATTTTTAACCATTAAAATTATGAAATATTTTTATTTGATTATTAACTTTTGACTAATAATTTTTTTCAACCATTAACGCCATCTCTATTCTGGACAGGGGCCTAAACAGCAATATCGTACACGCAGGCGCGCGACCATTGCTTTTTTGCAAGATATGCAACAAAGCAAAAAACGGAACCATCTTCGTAAATAATATGCGAAAGTTTATTTTCATAATTTATATAAAATTCTTTTAGAATGAAAAAAATATGTCGGCGTGTGTGAGGTTTTGCGTTATTAACATGTATATTTTTATTAATAGGTGCATTAGTTGCATCCGTTAATAAAAATACCTAAGTACCTATTAGAAAATAATTAATCAATATCTATATGTAAAAAAATGAGTTAACCGTTGTTACAGCAAGTCACGCATTTCTGTGGCTCAGGCTCTTTACAAACTGACTGCATTTTAACTATTGAATATTTCCTTCTTTCTTTCATGCAACTGACACAATCTAAATGTACCTAATGAACTTAGTAACTAAAATAAGTATACATTTATTTACAGAACACCCAAGCAGCGATTGAGTTTCGAGTTAATGACGATACTGACAAGCCTCTGTTGTGTCTGAGGGTGCAAATTGCCATAGTCCCGCCAGTCGGTGGTTCTGCAGCTGCGAAGCTGGTCAGCGGGGAAGAAGTAAAGGCGTAAATAAGATAACAATAAAATTATTTATATTGCAAAAAGTTTTTAATGCCAATTTATTCCTTATTTATTTTATTTAATTAAACCACAAGTTCGCGCCGTGCGGCCGATCTATTATGGCAACTTTAGATCTGCGACTGACAGGTGCGGCTAAAATTGATATTATTTTCCTCTTTGAAATTGCACCTTATTTAAGCTCAACCAAGAATGAAGACTGCTTTATCCTAGAGGAAATATCTCTTTTTTTTTGCATCACCTGTGAGAAAAAAATACATAAAGAAATACGCTATATTTCACAGCATTTATTCGAAATCATATTAATTTAATTTTTAATCAAATATTGGTGTCAATTCAGACACAACTTAATTTAACTAAACTAATTTGACAGGATTAAAACTATCCATCGCCATCTTTCTTTTTCTCTAAAGGATTAAAATTGACGGCTTTATTTTTAGACCTGTCAAATTCATTGATTTACTACCAAACGTAGATAGAGCGCTTCATACAAAAACGCGCTTGAAATCTGTCACCTAATCGACTATACATTTGTACTCGCTGATATATACTTGAATATACACGCCCGAATGAAAATTACCATAAAGAAAGTATCGTATTTATCGAATTCAACCTTATTCTGCATTATTACGGTAACTATTTTAAGTACAACCGTGGGAAGTTACATCATTTCATACCTAGCCACAGATCTAACGACGTTTTAGTAATTGCTACAAGAAAATATAAACTTTATACTCTCAAACATAATGATTGAAATTGCTTATCGCGTTATCGCTCCAACGCACGAATGAGATAACACATCGTGATACGACGCCCGTGCGAGCGAGACGATTGTGATGTACTGACACTGACGCGAAGCGACATGTTTATGATTTAAATAATTGTTTTTGGTTGGTTTTACGTATAAATCGAATATTTGAATACATGATAAGATGTGTAATGAGGTAAACTCGCAAAATATGTAATCCCGACTTTTTTCTGCCGTTTCTGGCTATTGTTACCACAACTTTTGAATGCGCACTTCGGCATGTTTACGTGCCGACAGCCAATCACTCACTATGGAAAGGAACTACACGAATCGCGATTGAGCAGTTCTTCACCGGCCCACTATTCGATCGTTTATGCGTTATCTACGTTTGGTAGTAAATCAATGGTCAAATTAGTTAAATTAAGTTGGGAGTCTAATGGTGCGTTCCGAATTGCGATAAAAGCGATAATATCGCGAATCCGACCAAATTAAATCGTCACAAAATATAAGGGCTATTGAATAAGTAGGTTAAGTTGTGACTGGTCGGATTCGCGATATTATCACTTTTATCGTTTTACGGAACGCAGGGTGAATCGACACCATTAGGTACTTAGAAGTCACAAAAATTTTGTATTTGGCAAAACTATACAAAAGACGTGGCTGTATGTGCTGAAATCCCTTGACTTTTTCAGTTTTAAAATCTAAAACCAAAGAGATTCGAGCACATACAGACACATCTTGTGTACTTTTTTTCAATACAGAAGTTTTGTGACTTGAGTAAAAGAATACGTATATACTTCTATGTAATTAGCTCGCTCAGTTCATATCCCCAATTGGTCTGAGGCTCACTTTGTAGACGGTACACGAAATCATCCCAGGCTACGCTCATCGTTCACGATTCAAGTCAACACCCGTGACAGAAGACAATCCCCTTGATTAATGCCCTGATCTACTAAGACGGGTCTCCAATCTACGGCCCGCAGGCCAAATCCGGCCCGCCAGTGCCATCCGGCCCGCGACAGCTTAAGTAATTAATTGAAATGAAAAAATCGTGTTTGCCTAGGTCACGTAATCTGCGACTAGTCTAGAAATATAGTTAAGGGCAGAAAAAACGATCGTGTATTAAAATAAATGGAAGTGTGAGTGCAAAAAGATCCATCAATAGATATTAGTGGACATAGAAGACGTTTGTATGGCACAAATCCTGTAAATATAATGAGACACAAATGATCATGAAAAAGATTTATTCGTCTGCAAAGGACTTTGGCATGACTATTTAATTAAACGCATTGACAGCGTGGCTAACAGTCTAACATACAATTATCTCGCGTAATACATACTACAAAGTTAAAGTAACACAAAATACGCATCACAATTGAAATTTAGTATATGTCAAGAATTGAAAGTTCTAAGACTATTTCTGCAGAAGTGATTGAGGAACTATTACAGTGATAAATTGTTCAACCAGACTATTAGCTTTGCACCATACCATATTCTACAAAAACCAAAGGTCCACAATATTGTTAAGAACTGAGAGCATTTGCAACACACATAATAAAATAACGAATCGTAAAACTAATAACAATGGAATACTTGAAATTAGGTAATTAAGTGCTTGTTACTTGAATATGGTATAGAGTTATTGACCAAAACATCATGAACATTCGAACTAAGCATTTAGTTACTTAGAATTTCTTACAACCAATAGAATATTACAATGATTTGATCTGTTAAATTCTAGTAAGTGTTCGACACTACCGAAGAACCTAATTGCATATTAATATATAATATTTACATACATCAGTCAAATGAGATACTTAATTTGGCTTTAATCATACATTATATTACACATTTAAGCTTATGGATATGCCGCTCAGAACCCGCTTCAACACAACATTATTACGCTTAGTATGTCATACAAAGTTACTTATTTATTACCAGACTTTTTTATCATAACTAATACAGATATAGTAGAGGCATCTTTGCACAGATAGACAATACTATAATTTAATATTGCTATAAAGACATTATTACATGTCACAATATTAAGGAAAAAGAAACAACCCTTATATAATATGTATGTACTAACAAAAGCGTAATTCTCAAATATTTTCATTCAAATCTAACGTTGATTACTAACTTCTATTTTGTCTTAACATTAACGGGAGATTTTAACTAAAAAATGCAGCACAATGAACTGACTGGAACAAAGAAACCTATCAATTTGACTAACACAGATTGTGTTACGTAATCCACAATTTACTGATTTACTGAAACTATCTAACAACAAAAAATGGCAAAAATTGACCTCAGTCCATGGAAAATTATTGAAGACAAACTTCATGGTTCATGGAGTAAGGAGCCAGAAAATACAATATCATACGACCATAACTATTAATATTGTGAATTAAAAATGCTTCAATTGGCAGTTCAAAAATAACATCACTACTGTGTATATATATCTAAGTAATAAACAACACGTATCAGTTATTATACCACAAAGCAAAATATAATTTATAATCAACACTGCATATACCCGACAGGCAGTTGAGAATGTTCAAAAGAAATCACAGATACTTGCTTAACCAATATGTTTGATTATGTTCACTAAATACTACCTACCAGGAGGTAGGTTCGACTTCAAATCTTCGACGAGAACTACAGGATCCATTTTGATTAGCTCGCTCAATTTGGGCACGGTAAACGGCACCATCCTGTTACAGAAGGACATAAGAGTCGTCACGTTCGCATACGTGTCCAGAGGCAGAGGTTTGTCGCCATAATAAGAGTATTCCTCATCAACATCATCATCATCATCATAGTCAAAAGGCAGTTTCGTTGTCGATTTTTTGGCGACTGCTTGGGCAGGCAATTTTGTCGTCGACTTTCTAGCTACCTTCCTGGGCGCCACTGTGGGACTCTCAAAGTTAGGCCCCTTATCTACTTCAACGACATCGTCGTCAATCTCCACGACACTCGAAGGCGAGCTATGTGTGTTAGTGTTGTATTTCAACGGGAAGGTGCTATGCACCGCGTTGTGGTGTGATCTCAAATCGTTGGTGTATTTAAACCGTTTCTTACAGTAGCTGCAACAATGAACTTCTCTAGTTTCCTGGAGAAGTTTCGAGAAAGCGTAATTCATCTCCTCGTTCGGATGAGATTCGGCGTGGTGCTCCCGAAACGAGTCCATGTCTATGCGAAGTATTAAGCAAGTGCAGCACTTGATCACAATATCGCCCTTCTTCCCGAATTCAGACTTCATATTCTCGTGGCCATGTCTCGCGGTCTCCTCTTCGGTCAAAGATTTCTGACAGATCAAACACACGTTCTTCGTCCCGTCGTCGACGATTTTCTTCATTTTCGGCGGCCGGAGCGTCTGTGGCATTACTGCCGAAACACCGACTGGGGGCAGAGGTACGTGCACCATCAATGACCGCAGACTACTTTTGCTCATTCCTCTCGTAGTCGAACTATGTTCCTTCTCCAAATGATTGGCCACGGCCCACCGAAGCCCGTTGAACTTGCAGAGTTTACAATTGTAAGGTCTCAAGTTAAAATGTCGGTACATGTGGTCCTTCAAACAGGCACGGTACTTGGTGCGGTGCACGCAATACGGACACTGAAAGAGGCGGCCGGAGTCCAGATCGGCTTGTTCCTCGTCCTCACTTTCTACTGGCAACGGCGACGCCGGCCTTTTACGAGGTACGACAGGTTCTTCGGGTGTGACGATCTTCTCGCACCTCACGACGAGTAGAGCGTTGTCTGGAGTTTCTTCTGCATCGGGCTCTGGTGCTTTGTCATTTGGTTTTAAGAGCTGTATAGCTTCCTTCTGGGAGCTGACGACTTTCTTTAGCCAGGTGGCCCTGAACGCTGACGATCGCGGGGCCTCCACAGGTCTGGCGTGATGGTGAATACTGTCGGTGTCGTTCATGCTTCGGCAGTGGAACTGCGCCTCGTGGTATGTCTGGAACGTATTCGTGCACATACTGCAATACCACCTGTAATCACAATATGTACTTTTTAGAGACCGTCAGTATTTTTTTTCTTTTTTTTTCTCTTTATTCAGGATAACAACAACCTTAGAACAATAAAATGTGCTATAAAGTAGTTTCTACACATAAGTTCAATTACAGTCATCCACAATGTAAATTAATCATTGAACAGTAAAGATAATAAATATATGTAACATCGATGAGAACAAATGAAGCTATGAATATTTCCCTTCTCTCCTTACAATAGGAATTATAAATATTACTACTAATGAATTACAACCAATTACAACATATTTGCTAGTGCTTTGTCAAGTACATTAGTTCTGGGCAAAAACTCGAATTAACTTGTCACGTGAAGATGAAATCAAAGGTATAAAATATTAAAAATTTGTAGGTAGTTGGGTATTACAACAATGTATCAGAAGCATTATGGTATGATATAGTTACGATCTTTACATAATAAGTATATTACTTTATTTGTCAGAGTAACAAAGAACACTTATGTCTATAACTTAATTTTAGGTACTCACATGCTTTTAAAAATTAATTTTAAATTGTGAATAATGTTTGCGACTGCGATACACATTCCTTCGATTAATAACCCACTTTACTATTAACTCGTGCAACAGTATTTTTAGTTAAGCCTGTAGATTTAAGAATAATGGTCTAAAAGTTTAATTATGTTGTGAGTGAAATGCTTTTTACCATTTATGCTAAAAGGATCGACACTATTAAACTTTGTATTGTAATGTTGATCAATTACTGCATTTTTCCCATACAAAGTTTTATGTGAAGGGACATGAAACATGGGTGTGTGCCTAGTACGGGATCTCGGAGTGTTAAAGATTATTAGAGCCAGTAGGTCAGGACTGTCGATGCGGTCACGTATAATATCATATAATAGTCCCATTTCCAAAATAAGGCGCCTGTCCTCTAAAGTTAGGAGGTCGTATAAACGACAATTTTCTATATAGTTAATATTACTTTTTTTAAACTTATAATTTAGGTGGGCTATGAATTTTTTTTTGAATTGCCTCTATTCTATTTATATGAAGTGCATAATATGGTGACCATATTTGACATGCATACTCAAGGACACTTCGCACGTAAGCGAAATAGACCACCTTGTAGCTAAGAATATTTTTGAAAGGTTGACATGTACGTATTATGAAACCCAGATTTCTGTAGGATTTTTAATGATTTGGTCGATGTGATGCGTATACGTCATTTTTGAGTCAAGAAGTATTCCCAAATCACGCACTGAGTCTGTTCTTGCAATAGGAGTTCTGTCAAAACAGTAATTATACGTTATAACGTGTTTTTTGCGAGTAAAAGTAATGCAGTTACACTTTTTTATGTTTACCCGAATTTTATTTAATCTATAGTACACATATAAGTTGTCCAGATCTTGTTGCAGTTTTTCACAGTCAGCTATGGATTTCACCTGCATAAATATTTTATTATCATCAGCGTAGGACAGATGATGCGAGTGAGCAATGCTTGCAGGCATGTCAAATATGTAAGAGTTAAAAAAAAGCGGTCCGAAAATCGATCCCTGAGGAACTCCGGACGTGACAGCAATAAAGTCAGATCTATAACCCCCCAGTACAACTGCTTGTGAGCGAACTATATGTGAGCGTATATATGTGAACACAGCAAAATCTTTATTTTTAGGAACCAAATGATGCTTTAATGGTCAGAGCATTCTTTTATATGCAACCTCTTATATACAGGGTGATTGTAAGATAGGTTTAAGGCAAAGTAAGTATAGATAATTTAGAACATTAGCCAAAATGTAACGTAGCGCTTCTGTCGGCGGGGTGGCCTCGGCGCTACGCTAGCATTTACAAACCCTTGCGCGTATTGCGATGAAGGGTTGATTACCTGACCTAGCTCAAACTCTAGACTCTAGCCTAAAGAGGTGAGTCACTAACCGAATACCTTTTCCAAACAAACCTAAATATCATGAACAAAGGCACAGAACCAACCTTTGTAAGCTCTAGATATCAAACCATTATTGACATTACTTTGGCAACACACACGGCGGCGAATCTTACTAAAGGTTGGCATGTATCCAGCGAACCATCCTTCGCGGACCACCGTCGAGTGTGTTTTCAATTACTCTATGAATTACCAGACCCTGCTCCTTATCGCAACCCCCGTAAAACAAACATAGCAAGGTACACTAACACATTAACAAATGCACTAGACGAAACGCATGGCAGCGGCGAAACACCTAGCACGAACAGTATTGAAGAAAAAGTACAAGTCCTTGCTTCAGCAATAGTCAGAAGTTACGAGTTGGCATGCCCGATGTCTATACCAAAAGACCTCAACAAGAATCTCTGGTGAGGGCCAGAACTTGAAAGGCTGCGGAAAAGACTAGGGCACTCTTCAATAGAGCAAAAAATACAAGAACTCCCGATGACTGGGAAAGATACAAAGATGCGCAGAAACACTACAAGAAGAGGATCAGATTCCGGAACTCAACAAACCATGCCGCCAGAATAAAGAAAGTATTTGTCCAAGGGAAACACAGACCTCCTTGGCCACATCACAAAAGTCGACGGCACTTATACCAAATCTGAAGAAGAAACCAGCGCGGTAATGCTGGAAACACACTTTCCCGGTAGTCAAATCGCGTCACACCTTGAATGGTCCGACGAGCACTACAGCACCCCGTAAACCGAAGAATGGGAGGCTGCCAGCAAAGTAGTAACTGCGGCTAGAATAGAGTGGGCTATAAAGAGCTTCAAACCCTTTAAATCCGCAGGACTGGACGGAATATTCCCAGCGCTGCTACAATGGCAGCCTAACTTGATAGTAAAACACTTAGAACCCATATTTAAGGTTTGCATAGTCTTCAAATATATTCCCAAACAATGGAGAGAGGCGAAGGTAGTATTCCTACCCAAACCAGGGAAAGAAGACTACACTACGGCGAAATCCTTCAGACCAATAAGTCTAACATCATTCCTGCTCAAAACACTGGAAAGATTGGTAGACAGACACCTAAGGGATGGAGCACACCAAGAAAGACCCTTACATCCCCAACAACACGCCTATCGGAAAGGCAGGTCCACAGAGTCGGCACTACATATGGTGGTCCGTAAAATAGAGTCGGCCATACACAACAAATCCTCAACCCTAGGCGCCTTCATAGACATAGAAGGAGCTTTCGACAAAACAATGCACAATAGCATTAACCACGCCCTTCAAAAGTACAATATAGAACCAGCAGTAACAAAATGGATCACTGAGCTGGTAAGCAAGAGGGCGGTTCAGATAGTCGGGAATAACACCGTTAGAGCAAAAGTGGTAAAAGGGTGTCCCCAAGGGGGAGTCCTATCCCCACTTCTGTGGAACATAGTAGTAGACAGCCTCCTAAGGAAACTAAACGAAAGAGGCTACACTACTATTGGATATGCAGATGACCTGGCAATACTGATAAATGGGACTGCAGAAAACATACTATGTAAAGAAATGCGCGCAGCCCTAGTATTAGTGGAACAATGGTGTGACGAACATCAATTGTCAGTAAATCCAAATAAAACAGAACTTATACTTTTCACCAACAAAAGGAAGCTACGAGAACTACAGCTACCAAAATTATTAAACACCAAACTCTCCCTGTCAACATAATTAAAATATCTGGGCATTATCTTCGATAATAAATTAAACTGGGCGAGTCACATGGAAACAATAACAAAGGCATGCTTAGCGTTTAACCAATGCAGGAGACTCGTTGGTAAGAAATGGGGTCTCAATCCAAAAATCACACTTTGGCTGCAGTTATAAGACCCTCTATAACCTACGGATCAGTGGTGTGGTGGCCCAGAACCCAACTGACCACAGCAAAAGGTAAGCTCCAGAGTCTGCAACGCTTAGCAACTACATCGACCAGTGGATGTATGAGAACCACTCCATAAGCCTCCCTAGAATACCTCTTACAACTGAGACCTCTAGTTCTAGTCATACAAGAGGAGGCGAAAGCAGCAGCCCTAAGACTAAGATCACAAGGACTATGGAAACGCAACATTGGAAAAAACACACGATAATCCTAGATTGGAGTACGAAAGAAATACCTCTTCTCGATGCCCCAATCGATAGAATACCATGCCACCATGTCTTTGGCAGAAGATATGATATCCAACTTACAGCGGAATCAAAAGATTGCTCTGACATTAAAGAAGTTAGGATATACACAGACGGCTCCATGACCCCTTGTGGAACTGGGGCCGGTGTCTTCTCAAACGACCTTAATATCAAATTATCAATAACCCTAGATAGGCAGAACACCATCTTCCAAGCAGAAGCAGAAGCGGCACAGGCAATTGCAGCTACAAATGTTAGCAATCTTAACATAAAGATTATCTCAGACAGCACATCTGTCCTGCAGGCCCTCCAAAACAATACTATCAACTCTGCCCTTATACTGGAATGCCATATCATGCTCCAGGCCATAGCAGATTCAAACCGGGTAATTCTGCAATGGATAAAAGGACACAGTGACTCACTTGGCAACGACGCAGCAGATGAATTGGCTAAGAGAGGTTCAAACACAAAGGTGTATGGACCAGAGCCCTTAATGCCCATTACACAGGCCCAAATAAAAACCTGGCTGCGTGAGAAAACCGAAGAACAACATCTAAAGAGTGGAGAGCCAATGAGGGATGCAAGCGAACAAAAGACGCAATCCCGGTACCATCCAAAAAGCTTGCCCGTTCCCTCATCAGACTAAGGAGAGACAAAATCCGAAAAGTTATAGCTACTAAGTATAACCGGACACTGTCTCCTAAACAAACACCTATTCACAATAGGGGTGACAGACAGCCCTCTATGCAGAGGATGCATGGAGGCAGAGGAAACGCCACAGCACGTCCTTATGGAATGCACAAGTGTGGCCGATCAACGGGCGAAACTTCTCCATTCCCCAGCATCCATGCCGGAAGCATGCAGTAGCCCACAGAGGCTGCTGGCATTCTGGGAGGAACTGGGATGGATGGAGTAGGATGGAGGCTGACGTAACGTCAGGACGCACAATGGCCCAATCATGAGGCTAAGTGCGAAAGAGCCCAGCCAAACTAACTTACTAACCTGACCTAGCTCGGTTGGGTAGATATATTGTCTATGGGGACGTGTCAAAGGAAACACCGATATGAACGGAATCTATCACACGGAAATTTATTACTAAATAAACAATAGCAATGGCAATGTTACGGAATACGGTCTATCCTATCTCTACGGGCAAAGCTAATTATAATCTACGCGCATGGGCGTCGGTACGCCAGGTAGGTGGGTGAATGTTCGGATGTTAGTGTGCCTCACACGACCCCGACGAAATTTCTATCAACCGCTCGTATCATTATCAATATTATTTACATATTTACTGAGCTTATGCATCATTGTATCGTGATTAAAATTAAAAGTGTGTACCAAATTTTAGATCAATCGGTAAACACGAACGGAACGAACATTTTAATTACTTAATTTGACCCAACAACATTAAAGAGGGCAAGCTATATAAAACCATTTAAAAAAACATTATCCAATATCTATTCGATTCTTTACGCTTTGAAGATCTGTCAGTATTTGTGCTCCAAGTTCTTAAGGCCCATTTATATATAGAGTTCCTGCTTCAAAAATATGATTATATCGAAGTAAAATATATATGATAACAATACAAGTTTATTTTTTAGTTACTGAAAAAATTTTGTGTGCTTGTTCAGACAAGAAAACTGAACAACTTTCACTATGGGACCAATTTTGAAATCGCAAAAAAAACAGCTGTTCCATACAAATGTTTAACATTCGCTGAACCTAGATGTATGGGTCAGCTGTTTTTTTTTTGCGATTTCAAAGTTGGTCCCATAGTAAAAGTTGTTCAGTTTGCTTGTCTGAACAAGCACACAATTTATTTTAAGTAACTAAAAAAATAAACTTGTACCTATATGATATCGTACGTTGAACAATCGTGCAACAGTCGTGCGGCAATCGTCTAGTCTTACCATTCAGGATGTCTCCGTAAAAATAAACAATATTTGAAAACACATAATGGTGGCACAATCGTGTTGGCACTCATTCAATTAACCTAACCTCAATTTAGATAAAGTGCAGTCAAATCGTGTTTTTTGTTCAAAAATTTGAACTGAAAACACAAATTGACAGCACTAAAACTAAATTTAGTTTAGTTCAATCCAGTCGGTGCCAACAGAATTGTAGAATGTGTCAACTCGAATGACAAATCTCGCACTCCAATTCGATTTCTACCATACTCATATAAACTGCTTATTCCACTATCAGACTTGTACAAAATCTAATTAGAAATAGTAATAGCCAATTCCACCAACCAACCTTATTAGCTTAGGAAACTCCTAAGAGGTATGCTGTAACTTTTTGTCTTTAATGTAAAGAATGTGGCAGCAGGCCACCTTAGAGTATCCTAACCTAAAAAAGATTGGTAAAATTGCCCATTAGGATCCTAAATTGATAGTTTGTTAAGTAAATTTCGGGCCTATGTAACCATAAATAAATAAATGAAAGTAAATCAGATATCGTCTATCTGATTTATTTTCATTATGGCAGTCATCAACACCTAAGAATTTAGATTGCTTTGACAAGGTTGGATTGCGGCGTATTTATAGCGGAAACAAAGGTCAATGGGTATTCCACAAAACAAGCCTCCGACAAAAAAGGGGGGGTTTGGTCTCCCACCACCCCGGCCCAGTGCGAGCTAGAGGAGAGTGCCAGAGGCCCGTTCGTTCGTCACGAGATTACACCTCGAGCCGGTAACGATTTGGTAAGAGACGGTATTATTGCTCATATTTTGGAGAATTGGGATGATGACTGAATTCTAATTTTTACGTCACATCATTAAATATTTAAAATATCGTGGAAAAAGATGCAGTCCTGTGAAATTAGAATTAAAATCGGCTTAGAAATACATTAGATACAAGCATTTTAAGGTGTTATTAATTTGAAGGTGATTAGACAGAGATCCGACATCAACCGTGACGTCATTATTGAGTACGGCCATATAAACTCCTTGTAAATTGCCGTTTTGCTAGAAAGAGATGGAAAAAAATCTTTAATACCCTATATCTTGGTTGTTTTTGTAGTTATTCGAAAGCCAATTTTTTCTTTTTATTTATTATATGAATGAGCTTCTATTAAAGAAAAAAAAAATTTTTGTCATCTAGCCTATTTTCCAAGTTTAGCCGACTAGATCGCAAAGTTCGCAGTGATTGCGAAACCGCGATATACTAGGCAGGCTTCACTCCACCCAAATTAGTAGCATCAAAGTAGAAGCACAATTTCACAATTATAAAACTGAGAAATTGTATGCTACTCCATACAATTTCTGGGCCTGAAATGCCCTATTGTACGTAAATGGGTCTTTAAACCATAGTAAATATGAATGGCTGCGAAGTGATACCGGGTTGCACCAAACGTCAAATATGTTACATAAATTGTATAGTTGATACAATAATGACCCATTCTTACATATTACAATGCCTTTAGTTTAACTAGTCCTGTAGTACCAGTAGTTCGACTAGCGAACTGTTTGGAGAAAACTATTCCAAACTGTTATACTGGCTAGTTATTATTCTAAGTACAGTGAAAACGAAAATAGATTCCTATGGGCCAGGTTGAAATTCTATCACGTGTTTGTTTTTTTATTTTTCGGTTTTCTAAATAATAATAAAATGTCGTGACAAATTGTTTTTTTTTTATTACAACCTGCGCCCTTAATGACATTAACTTGGTGCAACAAGCCGTAAGAGATATTAATAAATTAATATCTCTTATGGCTGGTTGTATATACTTCCGGTTGAGCAAATGTCAAGTGATAACCGTCGTAAACATCGCTAAGTGATTTTAATAAATATCTAGTGCCAAAACATCTGCTTACGTTTAAAAGTGTGAAATACCAGTGAAACAAGACCTAAAAACTGTGAATCACAAAGAATCAATGTTGAAAAGTGCCCATCAAAAGCAAAATAGTGATAAAAACATTTTAACTGATAATCATATCAATAACTAGGTACACATATAACTTTTTTTTTATCCCCTTTTATGGCAATTTGTTAATTATACCAGCGTCAAGTGAAAGATAGATACGAAACTAAAATTACGAAAAATTTTGAAAGAATTGTTCACCAATGATGACTAATGATTCTGATGATTGTAACCTAACTATACTTAACTAACTACGAAACTATAACTATAACCTAACTACGAAATACTTACACAACTATATACACAATAACCTACAGCTTAATATTATTTTTAATAATAAAATCACCAATTGTAGTATACGAAGTGAGTACATCACTATTGGTTGATGCACAGCACTATTGAATAAAAAAGTAAGAACTGTCACGCCCTTCTTGTACGAGACTAGATAAAAGCAACACGTGTATTTTATTAAGTTGTTTTATTTATTGAACATGATACATGGCGCAGTCGAAACGTTTTAAAATTGCTGTACAGTAATTATATAAGTAATTGAAAAAAAAATGGCAGCAATAACATTTAATCTACCAACAAAGTTGTGTCTTTCTGGTGACTTGCCAAGCAACTGGCGGAGATTTAAGCAGGAATTAGAGATATACCTAAGTGCTTCTGGGCTAGAAAATGAAAAAGACTCGAGAAAAGTTGCAGTTCTGCTAAATTTAATAGGTGAAGAAGCCGTACAAGTATATAACAATTTTGACAAAAGTACTGAGGTTACCTATGATGGCGTAATAAAACTGTTTACTGAATACTGTGAACCAAAACAAAACATACTCTATTCAAGATTTTTATTCTACACAAGAAACCAACAATGTGGAGAACCATTTGATATGTTTTACAAAGATGTGAAGATGTTATCAAGAAATTGTCAATTTTCAAATGAAGATGAATCAATAAGGGACCGAATCATTTTTGGAACCAACGATAAAAGCGAGCAAGAGAAAATTCTCTGTATGGGTGATATTGATTTGGATCAAACCATCAAAAAACTCCGTCTTTCTGAAATTACCCGATTACAAACAAAAGAAATTCAGGGCAATACCACAGTTGTTGAACAAGTGGTCCATAAAGTGCAATACCCTATTATTTTGTGCAAATGGTGTGGTGAGAAACACGAAAGAAACATTAACAAATGCCCTGCAAGAGGATTACAATGCACAAAATGTGGAAAATATAACCACTTTGCTAAAGCTTGTCGAACACTCATAAAAATGAACTATAAAAAACATAGGGATGTACAAGCAGTTCAAAGCGTCCCTGTGGATAAGTTTCAAGACCAAGATGTATTTTATTGTGACAAGGTATGTTCTCAGATTATTCAAACTCCTTGTTGGGACCAAGATTTATTATTAGAAGATGTAGTTAAATGTACTTTCAAACTTGATACTGGCTCTGATGTAAATTTAATTCCAATTTATTTGTTAAATGAATTACAAAATAAGTATAAAAAGATTGATGTAAAATTAAACAAGTCTAGAGTTCATTTGCTTGCATATAATGGATCTAAAATTAAAACATATGGATCTACATTATTACAAGCAAAGTTAAATTCAAGAACATACCTATTAGATTTTATAGTTACTGGTTCAGGGTATCAGCCTACGTTGGGTAAAGATTCATGTTTATTGCTTGGTATAATTCAAAGAAAGTTTGTAAATAACGTAAAAAATAATGTAGATAAACAATGTATTATAAACAAATATGAAGATGTTTTTACAGGGTCAGGTCAATTTCCTAAAAAATGTAAGATAATTTTGAAAGAGAACTCTGTTCCCGTCTCAAAGCCACCACACAGAGTTCCCTTGGCTTTAAAAGTTAAATTAAAAAATGAACTTGACCGACTTTGCGAATTAGGTGTACTATCAAAAGTTGAGGAAGCTACAGAATGGGTTAATAGGATTGTAATTGTTGAAAAGAGTGATGGAGGCATCCGCTTATGCTTAGATCCAAAAGATCTCAACAACTGCATTTTAAAGAAATATTATGAAATTCCAACAATTAATGACTTAAAGTCACAAATAGGCAACTCAAAATACTTCTCTGTTTTAGATCTAAAGGAATCGTTCTGGCAGGTCCAATTAACAGAGGACAGTAAAAAGTACTGTACATTCTCTACAATTTATGGAGCTTATCGTTTTAATGTCCTACCTTTTGGCCTCGAGATTTCTGCTGAAATTTTTCAAGAAAACTGCAAAAATTACTTTAATGACATTGAAGGTTTGTTTATTTATATTGATGATTATTTGATTCATGCTGATTCTAAGTTAAAACATGATCAGATTCTTGAAAAAGTCCTTGACAGAGCGCGAGAGTTGAATATTAAGTTCAATGTAAAAAAGTTTCAATACTTACCACAAGTAGTTAAATATTTTGGTCATGAAATAATAGATGGTAAATTAGTTCCAGATAAAGATAAAATAAAAGCTGTCCTAGATTATGATATTCCACATGATAAGCAGAGTCTGCAAAGGTTTTTAGGTTTTGTCAATTATTTTAGAGAATATATTCCAAATATGTCAGTCATAACTAGTCCATTAAGACAGCTAATGAAGAAAAATGTTGATTTTATTTGGACTGAAAATTACAGTAAATGTGTGCAAGAAATTAAAAACCTATTAATAAGTCCACCAGTATTGGTAAACTTTGATGCAAAAAAGCAAATCGTGATTCAAACAGATAGTTCTAAAGATGCAATTGGTTGTGTTCTTATGCAAAATGGCCATGCAATTTCATATGCCTCAAAAAGTTTATCTGATTCTGAATGTGATTATGGTCAAATAGACAAAGAGTTCCTAGCAATATTATTTGCTTGTAAAAAATTTCATTACTATATCTATGGTAGACATGTTATTGTACAAACTGACCACCAACCTTTAGTGGCCTTAATGAAAAAAGAAATTAGTTCTATTAGCTCTCAACGTTTAAGAAAAATAAAAATTAAATTGAATATGTATGACTTAGACGTATGTTACACTCCAGGATCCAAGATGCATGTTGCAGATGCACTGAGTCGTGCTTCTAGTGCTGCAATAAAATCAGATGTAGATGATTCCTTGACAAAAACAGTACATAGTATTAATGTGAGTGATGAAGTACAAAACTTAATCATATTAGAGACAAAGAATGATTCCGTGCTACAGCAGCTGATATTATATTATAAAGTTGGTTGGCCTAAGTGTAAAAGTAAGGTGACTGATAATGTTAAGTTTTATTACAAGTTCAGAGACAGCATATCATTTGAAAACGGAATAGTATATTTAAATTATAGAATTATTGTTCCATCAGTATTAAGAGAAAGAGTAATTAAAAAAGTCCATTCAAGTCATTTTGGGATCAATAAAACAATATCTAGAGCTAAATCTTTATTTTATTGGCCAAGTCTTGAAACTGATTTTGTAAATATTATAGCAAAATGTGCAATATGTGAAAAATACAGTATAAAAAAATCAAAAGAACCTATGTTAATAGATGAATCACCTTGCTTACCCTTCCAAAAAATTGGCTGTGATTTCTTTCAATATGATGGTAAAACTTATTTCATTGTTGCTGATTACTACTCTAAATGGTTTGAAATAAATCAAGTAAATTCACTCACTGCATCCACTGTCATAAGCATCTTAAAAAATATTTTTTCTTGCCATGGTATACCAAAGATTTTGAGGGCTGACAACATGCCATTCAATTCTTTTGAATTTCATAATTTTGCAAGGGACTGGAAATTTGATATAACAACATCAAGTCCTCGATATCCTCAGTCCAATGGTTTCATCGAAAGATATGTTGGTATTGCAAAAAAATTACTAAAGAAATCATCTGAAAGTGGTGTTGACTTTTATGAAGTTTTATTAGAATATAGAAATACTCCTGTGCTGGGTTCGCAATACACTCCAACCCAATTGTTATTTAGTAGACTCACAAGGACTAAACTTCCAATACATGATGTACTATTGAAACCAAAGTTAGTTACTGATTTTAATGAAATTCAATGTAAAATTAATAATAACAATAAACATTATTTTGATAAAACTGCCAAACTTAGCAATCATAAATTTTATGTTGGCCAAGATATAATTTATTTAAAAGGTGATGTATGGTTACCTGGAAAAATAGTTAATATTCATCAGTCTCCTAGGTCTTTGGTTTTGAAAGATAGTTATGGTCATATATTCAGACGAAATACTCTACATGTAAAACCATCATTTCCAAAAATTAGCCAAAATAGAAATTATGATTTGCTAAATAATGAAAGCCCAATTACTGCTCAAAATTATGAATCTATTTCAAATGATAATAATGTAAACTTAAGCTCAGAGACAATTAATGATAGTCATGTAGAGAACTGTAATGATAGTCATTTAGAGAACCTTAATGGGGCATTGGCAAGACCTAAAAGAAAGATTGTTCCTCCACGATATTTAGAAGATTATGTTTGTGAGTAATATATATATAATTTTAGTTTAATTAGAATCCTTTATGAATCTTGTTTAATGTACCCTTGGTAAGGGGAAGATGTAGTATACGAAGTGAGTACATCACTATTGGTTGATGCACAGCACTATTGAATAAAAAAGTAAGAACTGTCACGCCCTTCTTGTACGAGACTAGATAAAAGCAACACGTGTATTTTATTAAGTTGTTTTATTTATTGAACATGATACACCAATAATACTAACTACAAATGGATTCAAAGATGAGAGCAAAATGTCAATATGAGAAGGAAATGGATAGGAATTTATTTATTTATTTATTTATTTATTTATCTATTTAGGTACATACACAGCTTACATCCGAAATAAAACTAAATATTATTGAAAGGGTGCTGGTCTAGGATGCAACCCAAACAATGTACACATAATGTTCCTTAGAAACGACTTTTAAATTACACACAAAAAAAAAAAGATATTGCAATGGAAATAAAACTAAACTAAACAATTAAATGACATACCCGGTTGAAACATACACAATAAAAAAAAACTAAAAAAAAAAAAAAAAAAACTATTAAGCCAACAAATAAAAAAAAAATGTATACACAAATGGAGACTTTAAAAAAATAATAATAATAGCAATATTAGACACAACATATAATTCTAATAATAATAGCGAGGCTTAATTGATATGCTTTTTGACAAAATGCTTGAACGATATGTACCCGCGCCCAAAAATATCGAGATCAGGGTGCCTAGCCACCATTTCATTAAATGAAAATTTTAACCATTTTATTCAATGAGAATTAAAGGAATGTTCTAAGAGTGAGTCAATGAAAGAAGAACGATCATAATTTGGGCATGAAAAAAATATATGATTTAAGTCTTCTGCCAAAGCACATTTACATAAAGAAGAGTCTAAAATCTTTAATTTTTTAAGATGCACTGCTGTGCAACAATGACCAAAACGAAGTCGGCATATTGTGGCGGAAATATATCTATTTACATATAACTTATAAAACCAAGGCTTGGGTGGAATATCTTTCTGGATTTTGGAATAGCGAAAACCTTTATATTTACTACTTGAAGTCCAAAGCCGTGACCAGGATTTAAACAATTGCTGTTTTGGAATAAGTAAAAGGTCTTGACTGTAATTCATAAAAGGAACAATATCACCACGTAATACTGCAGTCTTAGCAAAGTGATCAGCTTTTTCATTGCCAAATATGCCGCTATGACCAGGAATCCAAGCCAAGACTACAGTATAACCCAGCGACTTGCATAAAAATAATTTCTGCTTTATATGGAACAACAATGAAGAACCTCTACCAGTAAACGGATTAGACTGTAAGGCATAAAGATTACTCAGGGAGTCAGTAAATATAATGGAATATTTTAGCTTATAAAGTAAAACATAATTCACTGCCTCAAGAATTCCTCTACCCTCTCCAGTGAATACAGAAGTTTCCGGAGGACACTTTACCATTTGATGAGTGTTATAGTCCTTGTGATAAATACCGACACCCACACAACCCAAGGGGTCGCACTTATATGCGTCAGTGTAAATCGAGTGCCAACCAGACCACTTCTCACTCATAATACGGGCAAAGTTCCTAGGAGCAAACTTGTCATCCTTTTCAATGCCAAAATTTGTTAAAATGGTTGGAATATAAACTACCACAGCAAAGTCATGCATAAAAAGCGGGATCTTGAGGCTATTATGGGTAGGATTTTTAAGTCTACAAATCTTTACAAAAGTTTTGACTAAACAAGGGACATTTTTATCAGTCCAAGATAAAAAGTTAAAAAATTTAGAGAACTCCCTTAGCTTTTCAAAAATTGGATGTACAGTAAATTGCCACCTCTGTATTAAAAACCTATCTGACAAAAATTGTCTTCTAAGACACAAAGGGGGATCTACACATTCCACCTGCAAGGCATTTATGGGCGTGGACCTCATAGCTCCAGAAACAATTCTCAGAGCACGAGATTGAATACAACCAAGCCTCTTCATTGAAATTTTACTACAAGGACTTAACAGAAATGAACCATAATCTATCACACTACGCACTAAAGCATTATACACCAATTTTAAAGAATAAGGGTGAGCACCCCACCAAATCCCAGCTAAACATCTCAAAATATTAAGATTTTTTTCACATTTCTTAATTATATAGTCAATATGCTGAACACCCGATAATTTAGAATCTAAAAAAACACCCAAAAATTTAACACTGCTTAAGGTTGGAATCCTAACACCATTCAAAGGTAGTAACCTTTTACGGGAAAAGATCACTATAGAACTTTTCTCTGGAGCAATTTGGAGGCTGTTATCCAACATCCAGAGAGAGAGGGAAGATAAAGCCTTAGAAACTGAATTGGTACAAGAATCAATAGACGAACCAGACGAGAACACAACAATGTCATCAGCATACTGAAGACACTGACAGTGAGGTGAAACAATTTGACTCTCAAGCTCAGCAGTATACAAATTAAATAACAAAGGACTTAAAAAGGAACCTTGCGGGAGGCCCTTATAAATAGTTCTACATTTAACACTGTTATTGTCCGTTCTAACAACAATAGACCGACCCGAAAAACTATTAAATATATAATGAACAAATTTTGGTGGAATTCCTATATGCAATAATTTAAATTTTAAACGTGATAAGCAAACGTTATCATAGGCGGAGCTAATATCCAAAAAGGTTGCCACACAGAACCCCTTTTTTGCGAATGATAAACGAATATCTGAAACCAAAAGCGACAAATTATCTAAACAACTCTTACCCTTACGAAATCCAAATTGGCCATCTGACAATAAACCCTTATGTTCAGCAAACCACTCAAGCCTATTCTTAATTAAGTGCTCAGCTAATTTAGCTAGTGTTACTGACATGGCAATTGGACGATAACTATTTACAGAAGAAGCATCTTTACCAGGCTTTAATATTGGAACTATAATCTGAGTCTTCCAAGAGTCCGGTGGAATGCCCGACTCGACACAAACATTAACCAATGACAAAAAGTATTCAAGAATATTGGGACTAGCATGAATTATAAAAGAATAAGGAATACCGTCTATACCAGGGGATGAATCTTTTATAGAAGAGAGAACAAATTTAAGCTCTTCCAATGTAAAGGGATTACAATAAGAGCTAGACACAGAAGAAGACGGCTGAGAATACTCTGGTAAGTCATCAAAGTTGGGAACAAAAGGAGGAGCAAGCTTGTCCATAAACATATCGATCCACTCACCTGAGTCTGGATAAGAAATAGAAGTAGGGGTAAAAGATCGTCGGAATGTTTTAATTTGCTTCCAAACTAAACAGGATGGAGTCTCAGGCGATATAGTTTCACAATACTTCCTCCAACCACTCATTTTCTTTTCTCTCAACAATTTTTTAGCTTCCAGAACAATATCAGAAAGAACTGAAAAATTTTCATCAGACATATTAGACTTATATGCAAGCTCTGCCAGTTTCCTGCGGTGAATAACTGCAGAACATTCCCTGTCCCACCAAGGAGGTAGCGGGAAACCTTTCGAAATTACAGATCTTACTGACAAAGCAGAATCAGCAGAAGATAACAATACTTCAGTTAGTTTCTGATCGCACAAATTAATATTTAAGTTATTGACAATAGGAAGAGATGCAGATAAAGAGGACATCACACTAGAAAAACTAAACTAATCAGTATTACTATTAATACTATATTTAAGAAGGGGTTGCAACTTTCGCTTATGAGGCCTAGCAACAGCAAGACTAAGAATAATAGGGAAATGATCACTTCCATATGACGAAGAAAGAACATCCCATGTCATATCAGGGGCCAAAAACGGAGAAACAAAAGAAAGATCAACCGCACTAGAGAACTCATTAGGCTTGGTTCTACGTGTTGCAGAACCTGTATTAAGAAGACAAAGACCACAGACATCCAACATATTCAAAAACTCAAAAGATAAATCATCATTCTTTTCACAACCCCATGAAGTATTATGAATATTAAAGTCACCCATAACAATCACAGGGCACTCTAATGTAAGGATAAACCTTTCAAGCTGACAAAGAATAAGAGAGGAGGGATAGGGAATATAGATTGAAATATAATAGATACCACACACTTTAACACAAACAATGGAAAAATCTGTATGACTGTAGGGAAAAGGAATATTTAGAATATTTGCAAAATTTACATTATTGCTGACTAACAGGCAGGCCCCGCCATACCCATCAGCCCTGTCATCACGAAAAATATGATAACCTTTAAAAGGAAAAGAAAAAGAAGGTTTTAAAAATGTTTCAGATAAAGCCAAAATTAAAGGATTAAACTTAGAACACAAATAAATTAATTCAGACTTCTTAGACACTAAACCTCTACAATTCCATTGGATTAGTTTGGATGGAACTTGATCCATCACTTAAGTTTTGAACAGAATTACTGACAATATTCGCAACGTTGGACGGTGAGGATGAAAATGAAGAAAGAAGACTAATAAGAGTTTGGATCAATTCAGCTACAGATGGAGACGAATTACACTAAACACTATGAGTTTCATAGACAGGAGCACCCTTGGGCAACTTAGGGACACTTAAACACAGAACACATATACCCAAGGGAAGAATGACAACTACATAGAAAAACACGTTGGACAAATTTTGACTGTGCTGCCATCTTACTGTGGCCCCACGCACTATTTACGCGGCAAAATTCAAAAGCAGTATAATATTAATTTTTTATTGTAATCGTAATTTATGGAAACTACACTCGCGAGCAAAAGTTTGGAATCAGTTACTTGAAATTGGTTGCGCGTTATCTTGAGTAGTTAATACTTTTTTAATAATCGTAAAAATGATATAATTTTAAAGGTTCAACTCTTTACTTTTAAACTGATACCGAATTCATTAAAAACAAGCCAGTATTTATGGAGCCATTCCGCATTAAGTGAAGGTGTATCGAAAAAGGCGTGTTTCAATTGTTTGATACGTCACGAGTTGCGACCTATTAACCCCCTATAAAAGCACCTGTTATCGGATTTTCTTTATCAGTCGACTTTCACACGTTGACCGGTACACATCTCCGCCACTTTTGACCCTTTACCTTGTACGACAATGGAGACAACACCTACAGAAGCAGCACAAATCGTAGCCCTATTGCTAGAAGGGCTCAGCCAGCGGGTTGTCGCGCCACATAAGCCAATTCTGTGTTTCGAAAGTTTATAAGCGCTTTCGGGAGACTGGTGGCTTTATCCCGAGACCAAGATCTGGACGGCGCCGGTGCACATCGGAGAGGGATGACCGTTTTATCGTGTCAACCTCTCTCTGAAATCGGCATTTGACTGGTGTCGACGTCCAACAGGAGCTCCGAGATGTTCGTGGGGTAGCAGCCAGCGAGTGGACAGTTCGTCGACGACTCAAGCAAGCGAATCTGACTCCAAAAAGGCCTGCCACAGGCCCGAAACTCACGGCAGCTCACCGACAAGCACGCCTTCAGTTTGCTCGCACCCATCTTGATTGGGTGGTTGAGCAATGGAGGCAATTCCTGTTCTCCGACGAAAACAGGATGTGTTTGCACGGTAGCGACAGAAGAGGACGGGTCTACAGGCGGCCTGGGGAGCGATTTGCACAGTGCTGTGTCGCTGAAACAGTGGCTTATGGGGGCGGCTCTTGTATGATGTGGGCCGGCATTTCTTTCGATGGTAAAACGGAGCTTGTTTTCGTGCCTGGCGGGGGACGAGGCGGTCTAACTTCGGCCCGGTACATTTCCGATATTCTCCTGGAACATGTCGTTCCCTATGCGGGATACATCAGTGATGACTTCCTCCTTATGCACGATAACGCTCGTTGTCGCACTGTCCGTGTAACAACGGAATACCTCGAAGAAGTCGGTATTGCCACATTGGACTGGTGAGCGCTCAGCCCTGACTTGAATCCCATTGAGCACGTGTGGGATGAACTGAAGAGGAAGGTTCGTTCCAGAACTCCTGCTCCTTCATGTCTGAATGAGCTGAAATCAGCGTTGATTGAGGAGTGGGAAGGTATTCCACAAGAATCAATTCAGAAGCTGATCAGGTCTATGAAGAATCGTCTTGGAGCAGTTATTAGGGCGAGGGGAGGGAACCCAAAATATTGGCACTTATTTTTAAAGATAAATAAAATTTTTATTTAATAATTTTTGTTGTTTTATTCATTCATTATTTTTCCCTATTTCCTTGTTTTCCTACCTCCTTCACTTAATCCGGGATAACTCCACAATTACGGGCTCGATATGAATTAATTTTATATCGATTTAAAGTGGACAGTTGCACCTTTAACATGATGTCATTTTTATGATTATTAAAAATTTATTTAGTAAGCAAGATCACGCGGAACCAATTTCAAGTAACTGATTCCAAACTTTTGCTCGCGAGTGTAGATAATATGCAATGATTTTAATTATAAATCATTGCATATTATTTTCTAGTTTCCATAAATCACGTCAGAATTCGCAGAATAGTAAAGGTAAAAATTAAATAAAAGTATGACAGTTTTATTTATGTTTTATTGTGTTCATCTTCTTTTTAATGCTAGTTTTGAAGCAGATTCTACATATTCTCGGTTTTTTAATGTACAATACCTTTTAATAGTTATGTGAAAAACACTATTTATAATAATTTTTACAGTTATTGAGACATATTTCTCACACTGTTTCTAAAAGGTGAAATTTATATCCTCACAGAGGTTTTTTCATAACAATGTTTTTAAATCAAATATTGATGATGACATTAAAAACAAATTATCGCATAGAGTAGCACAGTCTTCAACGCATTTAATTAAATTTCTTGATGCATAAATTAATTTCTTCTTAATGTCGACATACTCTTTACATTCTACAAATGAATGTACATTTTCTGTCAACTTTAATATCTTCTCACACACACAAGTCACATTCAATTTTTTTAAATAATAAACCCACATAATAAGCACAACTTGCATTTCAGCTGAGTCAGTCATGCTTGCTTCAAAAGTGTGGTCCACTGAAGCTAGCATATTGATCACAATATCGGGGCTTCTAGGGGTTTTACTTGTTGGCTTGTGTGTGGTGTAGAAAACATGTCCTTGAAATTATTTATTATTGTATAATAAATGTCTGTTTCACAGTTTCCTGACTCTATGTGGGTTAGAAATTATAGATGTTTTCAATCCACCTATAAAATTGTGAGGCAGTAGGATTGCAATTTGCACAATTTGCCTGGATTGAGCCAAATAAATTTTCCACTGCATCCTGCTGTAGCCGACGGGTTGACAGAGATTTAATCCTGTTTTTCTTTAAGATTTTTAAATATTTGCAAAATTCCTCTTAATGTCCAGACCCACCCATCTTTCGAAGGTGGTGGGCTCCGGCATCCAACAAATTCTACTTCCTCAAAAAAATTTTCATTAGTTCAAAATGTTTGAAATGCGGCGAGTTCATGGTTATGTTTGTTGAGTGTGTTTTGCCTTTCCTGAAATCAGCACAGTCGCTGTTTACGGCGACAATTTCCGCCGTTGTAATTGCACCTACAGGCAGTTCCCCTGAAAATGTAAAAAAAACTAAATAATGAAAATTGGCAAAACTATAGAAATATATAAACTAGGAATTCAGGCAATATTTTTCCTAGGAGCCTTTCGACAGTCCAACACTACAACTCAATCGACTTATTTCTTCTAGCTGTTTTCCTTATTTTGCATTGTTAGCCAATATTCACCCTCAAAATGAGAAATCTTACATTCCAACATCTGGATGAAATATTTTTATAAATATTACTTTCAGTTAAAATCAGCTGCTGTTTGTTAATTTTTTATGAACTTTGTAGGAAATGTTTATGTATCTCAAGGTATTAAACTAAACTAGAAAAAATTAATCAGGCCTGCCCCATAGCATGATCAACAAAACACACTATGATAAAACATTGTTTTATCATGATTGTTGTGTTTCAGTGTTCATGCTATGGGGGCTGGGGTGGGAATTGAACCCACGGCTTTTCTTAATCAGAACTCTTTGCTCTGAACTATAAATTTTAGTTTAGACAATTTTAGGTATTCATATCAAATCTTTATAAATTTTCAGGTTCAGATTAATTGATATAACAAAATAAATTATTATGTAGGTAAGTTTACCTTAGGATATTTTTGCAAACATGCCTGCAGCCACCGAATGACTCAAAACCTGAGCTGCCTGAGCTAACTAACTTTTATCTTTTCTTTGCAATTAGGGTTAAGGTGATCCTTTCTCAGTGAAGGAGCAAACACAACATTTGGATTTACATTATCTTGGTCATAAAAGTCTTGAATGTGACTCCACTTGGCAATGCCTGTAAAGAAATAGAACTATTTTTAGAAACCAAGGAATTTCTTTCCTATAGTAATTGATATCTTCTAGACAAGTTTTTATTGTATATTGTTTAAATAAGGCTCATTCATATCTAACTGGAGTTCCAAATTTTTAATTTATAGTACAGTAAGGAGTAGAGTATGGATGCGTTGGTGGTGCTGTGGACTCGGCACTGTCCTTCTAATCGGGAGGTCCGTGGTTCGATCCCGCCATGTACCAATGTGTCTTTCGTTTTTCGAATTTCATATGTACATTTGTCGATGCTCCTATGGTGAAGGAAAACATCATGAGGCAACCTGCATTCATTTATGATGAAATTCAAAGGTGTATGTGAAGTCGACCAATCCGCACGAGGCCGGCATGGCTGACTTAGGCCTTACTTCCCTAACCCTTGGGTAACCACGAGCCCCTCAGTGGGGACGTATATTATGAGCTGTGATGATGATGATGATAGTAAGGAGTTGTAGTTTATAGTACAGCCTGCATAGCAGTTGAAATTGATAATACAGACTTTATCCATAGTGCTCAGACTCGGACATTTGGATGTAGTGCAAGCGCTATTGATAAAGTATGCTGTCTCAATTTGAAATGTTAAAAATTTGGCATTATCAATCAATAAATGAACCATAGTCACACCACTGAACTGTCTAAATAATCATTATTAATGTGCAACAAGAGCACTGTACAGGCGGCATATAACTATCACAAGTCTTAGGATGGAGTCCACTCTCAGAAGTCAGCATCCACACATTGAATGCATAAAATGCTAGAAATATTTATTTTAACACAGATCTAAACAGGTAGGATATATACAAAAGCTTTTTTTATTCACCTTGTCAAAACCAATCATATCTGGAACAGCATGTTTGGATAATCTCTTCTCTTCAACCTTAATAAAGTCAAAAGTATATACTATACTCTTATAATCCTATGCTCAGCATATAATTTACGTTGGAAGTCCACAGATGACCAACTGTCATTTGGAAAACAATACTTGGCCCACATTTCACATCTGAAAAAGAAAATATTATGAGCGAAAGTTCATTTATCATTATGATATTTAATCTACGGAATTTAGAGACTATTATAATTTTATGTTCTTGCAGTAAGGCTAATAGAACTCAAAGAAAGAACTGTTATCTCTTTTATTATGAACATAACCGCTACCGCTTTAACAGGGGTCTTTTCTGTCTTTTTTTTTTATTGTAGCATTTGGTCGTTAGAGAGGATAACAACCGTTTACTGCTAGTGTCAAGTGCCAGGATAGACAATTTCATAAAGTAATTTCGCGGATATTTGAGAGAAGTTTTCAACGTCGTCGTTTGACAACTGCGAGCAAGGCTTGTTGAATAACAAAAAAGGACGTGGCAATGTCAGAAGTATTTGAACTGGTCAATTTCAACACTTACCCTCGAATATTTGTTGTTCCTGGCTTTGGAAAGCGATATAGTATAATGTTTGCATCATCTTGTGGTGAGATTCCACACTTGAGGCATTTTCTCTTCAGGTTATCAGGCATGTTCCCTGACAAACTATTGTTTAAATTGTCACTGTCTCAGGAAAAGCATTTAAATCTACGTAACAACACGAAATAAAAACTCAAGTTAAACACAAAAATCCAAACAACTCACTGTCTCCAAACGAGTCTATTTCTCACGTAAAAACAAAAAGTCACTATCAAGAAAAGTCGTTATCTCGAAAGCAAGCACACTTCGATATTATTGCGAAAATTCGCAATGGAGAAACAAAAGGAAAATAATTCATGCGCCAGAAATATAAATTCGGCCATATTTTTTGTGAATGTATGTTGCCAGTTCTAACATTGACTTTACATCCATTATCCATTTAATAAATAATCTTCAAACTCAAGTCTTTCTGGATAATTTTAAACAAAATATACTTCAAAATATTTACTTTAATTAAATAACGCAAATTTATGTTTTAAAAGATGTTTATCATCAGAAAATATGGTTAACATCTATGAATCTTTTGTTATTATTTACTACCATTTTAGGATTTTTAGAAACATGTTTTTTGAGGTAACACTCGATGTATCCCTAGTAGGTATGTCTCATTGCGCCAATAGAAAAGTCGACCACCCCTGAGGCGCGTTCAGCGCCTCTGAGTTGCGTTCCGAGGGTCAGAGTAATGCAACCGAGAGTGTTTTTCACACTCGCTCCGAGGTTCAGAACGGGTCGGTTGCAATCTTTTTTTTTAGTTTGTATCTTGCTGATCAAGATCAAGCAAAGGGCAAAATATTACTAATCCTTACTATGAAATTAACAGTCAATATCCATTTTTCTGCTTAAAAATAATTACAACACATAGAAATCACTATATTTCCCTTGTATTAGGCTTAAAAGAGTTCAAAGTAGTGTTATTTAATAAAATAATAAATAATTAGCATATTTTTGACATCGACTTTAACATAAAATCTGTCAGAGTGTTTTTCACCCTACGCTCGAGTCGGTTGTTTGGTTGCATCACTCGAAGCTTCTGAACGGGCACAGAGTGTACTAACCGCCTGTCAGAGCGTTTTTTACCCCGAGGCTCTGAACGGGTCGGTTGCTGTCAGGGTGCACTCGGAGTGCACTCGAGCGTAGGTTCTGAACGCAGCTCTGGGTGTAGTTGTCCGTCAGAGTGTTTTACAACCATCAAATTCGATGGTTGTTCGGTTGTAACTCGCGGCGACACTCAAAGGTCTTGAACGGGCCGGTTGTTTCACCCGGTTGTCACGCTCGAAGGCATTGAACGGGGTTAGAGCGCAAAGTTGTACTTCGCGCGAAGGCCCTGAACGCGCCTCTGCACTTAAATCAAGAAAAAACACTGACAGTTGACGCCGTTGACGGCTATTACGGTGTTGCTAGTGAAAATATTGAACCGCCTTCAAAAAAGGGATACCAGCTTTAAATTGGGGATACCAGTGAAAAGTTTACCTACCCAATTAGTAGAAAATAGTACAAAATGTCTACAGAAGAAATGATGACATCGTTTTTGCGAAAAATGGACGAAAAAATGGAAAACATGAAGGAAGACTTCATGAAACATACTACTTCCTTAGCAGAAAATTTTAATATGAAGATGTCAACGACTATAGAAGAGAAACTGGCACCACTAGTCGAACAAAACCTAAAATTAAAAGATGAAATAACAACGCTTAAGAACAAAGTTTATAATTTAGAAAGAGAAGTGAGAAAAACAATTTCATACTTCATGGTATACAAGAATCGGAGCAAAATGACATCAAACTACTGGAACTAGTTTTGAATACGTTAAATATTGTGGCAAAAGAAGGCAAAATGGAAGAGTTTGACAAATGGGAAATAAGTAATGTTCGCCGATTAGGTAAAAAGACAGATGAAAAGGTCAGGCCAATATTGGTGAAGTTAACCCTAGCTTGGAGAAGATTACAAGTACTAAAGAACGGGAAAAAACTACCTACAAATGCCTATGCCACTGAAGATTACCCCAAAGACATATTACAAATAAGGAAAGAACTAAGCATTAGAAAAAAGGATGAAATATTAAGAAAGGTAAAATGGCTACGATCAGATATGATAAACTCATAATAAGAGAAAATACAGGCCAAGAGAAAGGCCACGAGACACGGAAACGTTCTCCATCAAAAACACCAATACACAACCAAAATAAAGCAGGACCCAGCCAAAAGGCGCCAAATAATATCAATAAAACCAATGCATTAAAATTCACGAGCCGTTCCAGAACAAACTCGCAATCTGAATACAATAACCAATAACAACTTGCACACACCAGGCCCCGGAAGACCACTAAGACAAAACCAACCAGGAAACGCATAAGAACAAAAACCCCTTCCCCAAGACGGAATACGGTCGCCGTGGGGATGAATGACCGTAACCTTTCAGAGACAAATAATAATGAACACAAAACCCAAAAACCAGAAAACCAAAAGATTTATATAGCAACATACAACACAAGGACGCTTTCTAGCCACGAAAGATTAATAGAGCTTACAAAGGCAATGGAATCAATCAAATACGATATCATAGGACTATCAGAGGTCAGGAGGCAAGGAGAATCCATAGATGAATACCAAGATTACATACTGTGCTATAAAGGCGAAACTCAAGGGCAGTACGGTGTAGGCTTCCTCCTCAAAAAACACATAAAACAAAATCTAGAAAACTTTGTTGGCTTTTCCGAACGAGTGGCTACAATAAACTTAAACTTTAACAACTATCTACTATCCATAATCCAAGTATATGCTCCAACAGAAACAGCAAGTGATGATGAATTACAAAAATTTTATGATACATTGAACACTGCAGTGGAAATGGCAAACAAAAATATTATAATAATGGGCGACTTTAACGCCAAGATTGGACAAGGACTACCAGAAGAGAAATAAAAAGGCACGGCTATGGTACATGGAACGAAAGAGGAGAGAAGCTGGTAGAATTTGCATTTGAGAATAAGCTATCAGTTATGAACACTTATTATAAGAAGATAAAAAGATTAAACCGGAAATGGACTTGGTGTTCACCAAACGGCAAAATAAAGAATGAGATAGACTTTATACTAGCTAACGAACCTAAAAAATTCGAAAATGTAGAGGTCTTGAACATAAATTATCCATCGGACCATAGAATGGTCAGAGCGACAATAAATGTTCAAAAAACCAAGAAGAGCAGAATTCAATATAGTAAAATAAACATTAAATCAATTCTATGTAATTTAGAAAACATTGAACAATATAAATTAAACATATCAAACTATATACCTGACCTTCTTGACCGGAAAGAAAATGACACAGTTCAGCAATTCTATGACAGCCTAACAACAAAAATAAACTCAAGCTTACTGCAAATAAAGAAAACAAGGCACAATATGGATGGAAACCAAGTGTTGTCGGATCGAACAAAAGCACTATTGACCCGCAGGCAAAACTTGCAAAAAGCAAAGCCAAAATCACGGGCTATGAAAAATGAACTAAAAGCATTATACAAGTTGTCAAATAAATATATAAAAAAGACTATAATAACTACAGACTTCAAACTCTGGAAAAACATCTCATCAAATCAGGTAGTATAAAGAAGACATATAGAGAACTACAAACACACAAGACCTGGATAAAAAATCTAAAGAGACTCAGACACATTTCCCAAAACAGAAAACAAGTCCTCGATATAGCGACAGCTTTCTATAGAGACCTATATAGTGCAAATGAAAACAACACCATCAGCTGTACAGAATCAAGTCAAGTTGATATTTCTCCACAAGAAGTAATAGAAAGTATTACAGAAATCGAAGTACTATCCAACATCTGAAACTTGAAAAAAGCCCAGGCCCAGACAATCTAAATAATGAGGCCATAAAAGCTGCTGACTCTCTACTAAGTGCTCCGCTGGCATACCTATTTAACTTAATTTTAACAACAGCTGAAATCCCAAGACAGTGGCTACAATCAAATATCATCCTGCTATACAAAAAAGGCGACCCAAATGATTTCAGCAATTATAGACCCATAAGCTTAATGCCTGTTATTTACAAACTTTTCTCATCAATTATAGAAAAAAGAATAAGCAGTGCAATAGATAAATACCAACCGTTGGAACAGGCAGGCTTCAGAAGAGGTTTCTCGACACTGGATCACATACACACAATCGAGCAAATAATAGAGAAACATCAAGAATTCAAACCCCCACTATACATTGCTTATATTGACTATAAGAAGGCTTCCGACACTATACTACATTCTGCTATCTGGAATGCACTGCAAGACCAACAAGTGCACAACACTTACCTGATGGTATTAAAGAACATTTACAAAAATAGTACCAGTAAAAGGCTTCCGACACTATACTACATTCTGCTATCTGGAATGCACTGCAAGACCAACAAGTGCAAAACACTTACCTGATGGTATTAAAGAACATTTACAAAAATAGTACCAGTAAAATACAATTAGAAAACATAGGCCCAGCATTTCCTATCGAACGAGGCGTAAGACAGGGGGACCCCCTGTCTCCAAGAATTTTTATAGCCGTGCTAGAGTCCTTTTTCGAAAAACCTAGATTGGAAATTCCAAGGCATAGATATTGGAAGAAAACACCTGACACATCTTAGATTTGCTGATGATGTTGCCTTATTCTCAAATAGTATATCCAAACTAGAATACATGATGAATACATTGAATACAGAGAGTAAAAAAGTGGGTCTAGAAATTAACTACAGCAAAACAAAAGTTATGACAAACAGCATCAAAAGTCCAATCAATATAGACAACGAACATATAGAGTACGTAGACCAGTACATATACTTAGGGACCAAATAAGCTTCAATCCAGAATCAAACGTACAGGAAATAGAGAGAAGAACAAAAATCACCTGGAATAAATTTTGGAGCTTAAAAGAAACCCTAAAAAGCGACTTACCTGTCCAACTTAAAATGAAGGTAATGGACAAATGTTTACTACCTTCAATGATTTACGCATGTCAAACATGGAAGCTTTCATAAAAACAAAAAGGATGATTGTTACATGCCAAAGGGGGTTGGAACGGAGTATGATGAAACTAAGAAAAATTCAAAAGATAAACCACTCCCTTATTAGAAAGAGAACAAATATTACAGATGCTCTCCAGAAAGTCCTTAAACTTAAATGGAAATGGGCTGGCCACATTGCTAGACTCCAGGACAAGAGGTGGACATTTCTCACAACAACTTGGAAGGGGCCAGCGGGGAAAAGAAAGAGAGGCCGACCGCTAACACGTTGGACAGATGACATAATAAACCTAGCTGGAAGAAATTGGATATGGAAGGCCCAAGACAGGAAAAAGTGGCAGTCTCTGGAAGAGGCCTTTACCTCATAGAGGGTTCTGGTGTAAATGATATACCTAGTTTAGTTTATAAGATTTTATGTTAAACCAGAAATAAACAGGCTTTTTATTTATTTATTTATATGGCTGGCTGCACCAAGTTAATTTAGCAATTGCGTGACGAGTTTATGCCAGACATTTAGTTTTTCTGGCTAAAATTCACATCAGAGACCACTCCATATGTGAATGCGGCTTTGAGGAAGGCACCGTGGATCATATTTTCTTTAATTGTTCGAGACATCAAACCTCTTTGTACGACCTGCTTCCTGAATCTATTCCTCGCCCATCAAATATGAATTTCCTCCTAACTCAAATCAATACCCCTTTCCTGAATATCCTCTTTAAATATATAAAGAAAAATACCAAATAAAGCTATAATTTTCCTCCTACAAAATTATCCTAGGCATTAGGTACATCTCAACTCATACCTACACCCTCCTTTAACTTCTCACCTACAACCCTTAATTTTAGCCGCTACTAACAATATTTTAATGTTATATTTTAATGTTCGCTTTGCATTGTCCACAGGTAGCCCAACCGGCTAAGTAGCTATCATACCGCTAAACTTCCTAATTTATATCCGTGTTTTCGCTTCCCACTCGAAATTGGCGAAATTGTCAAATCTGACAGAAGCCACTTTACCAAAAAATTGAATTGAATATGTCTGTGGTTTACGCTGTTTTTTTTTTTGTAAAACGTGTTACTATAATCTATCGTCAATTCTGCAGTCTTTGGCCATAGTTAGTGTATGAACCACGATAATAGTGATTAAAACATACCTTATTTTGTTCAGCTCGCTTTCCATGTGGTTGGAAAAGATCGATTCATCTTGGAACTGAAAAGAGCACTTCGGACAGCAGTACAACGTTCCGTCTGCCTTTCCTAGTGGCCCAAACGCTTTGATCAACACCTCCATCGGTAAGCTGTCATTCTTGTCCTGATCAGTTTGGTTCGCGCTCGATACTGATGGAGTGGCTTCTTTGGGTGGCGGTCGTTCCGTCACTATCTTCTGTTTCGCAAGATTCTCCTTGTTTTTCACTATGATGCCGGCTTGGTACTGCAGAAGTCTCACCACCCAAGCCTCGATGTTAACATTGACGGGTATCTGGGTCGGCTCATTGGTAGCGGTTCTGTGTTCGGACTTCATGTGCTCACTGAGACCCGTTTTATGGAAGACCCTGTAAAAATTGAAAAAAAGAATATTTTACATATAGGTTGTTATAAACACATCAAAGGAAGGTATTTGGTAAAAAAAAATCGGTTCGTACAGTGTGTGATTTAGAGTACACTTATTGCAACATTGCCAGTCCCTTCTCATAAATGTTATGGAAACCGACTAACCTTTACAGCAATAACTTGTAACTTCAGTCTTTGAACTAACCTAAGTAGGTTATAGTATAGGGAGGATAATTATGGTGGAAATGACCTTATGTTATCTACAGTAACATACAATATTTTAGTCATAACGTGTACACTAAATACACTAGGTACTTAAAAGTTTTTTTTCTTTTTACGGTTCTTTACTGAACTTTTATGTATAAAGGTACAGACTACTTTGTTATCAAAGGTATAACTAGCCCAAATGTAAAAATACATTTGGGTGAGTATGAGCCTAACATCTCACTATAGGTAAATATTTGCCTGAAGCAAAATTCTGAGGGCCTTCCTCCAGCCCAAAAGTATGAGCTTATAGTATCATGCAATACGTCAAATTTATGCCAAATTTAAAGGCATAAAACACTAACCTCCTATAATTGAGTTCCTCATACAAGTGAGAGCGCATCGCCTCCTCCACGGGCTCCGTGACAGATTTACAGAGCGGGCATTTGTAGTGAAGGCCGTTGGGCTCGCAGAACCGGCCGTACATCGAGCAGAGCAGCGGCGTGGAGAGCGGCGCTTCCGGTTCCCCCTCCTGCTTCACGATGTTCAGATCCGGCGACGGCTCCCGCTTCACCCCCAGCGGCTCCAGCCCGCAGCGCTGCCTCTGCCGCTTCCACAGCGGATCGCCCTCGCCCTCGCCCGGGACCGAGCCCTCGCGGTAATAGAAGTGGAACACGTCCACCTTCTTGCCGGGGTGCACGTTCGCCTGGTGCTTGGTCACGCTCTCCTCGGCGGAGGTGCGGTATGGGCAGTAGAAGCACTTGAACTGCATCTTGGATTGGTGGCACTTGAAGCAGTGCTCGACGACCTCCGGCCGGATCATGCTGATGAAGTTGCACAGGCCGCAGTGCCACGGCTTGAGGTCCATAGTGGGTCGAGTCAACGCGTCCGAGTCGGCGTGGAGGGTCTCCCAGTGGGCGCGCAGCGTGACCTCGTCGAGGGAGATGTAGGAGCAGCCGGCGGCGCCGCACGCGTAGCGCTGCCGGTCGGGCACGTAGAGGGGGTAGCGGCCGACCGCCTCGGGGGGTATCCGGCGCAGCGGGCCCTCCACCGGCGCGGGGCCCTTGTCCACTGGCCTGGCCAGCGAGCTGGACGCGAGGTTCACCATGTGATCGAAGTGCATCTCGTTGGTCTCGAGGTGCGGCACCGGGTTGACGGGCGCCGTGCTGGGCGCCGGCTGGCTCTCTGCGTGCATCTGCAGGTGGCGCACCATGTTGAGGCGCACCTTGGTGGTGAACTCGCAGTGCGCGCACTCAAAACTTACAGTAGTAGAGGAGGATTGGGGATTTAGTGTAGAGTCAGAGGAAAGGCAGGGAAGTGTAAGTGGCTGAAAGGAAAATAAGTTAAATTAGATGATTTAATAAAAGGAAATAAACAAAACCTATGTCTAAAAGAAAGGAAGAATTACCTCGGGTTGTTGGGGAAAAGATTCAGTGAAAAGGGAAGGCAAATTAACGGTAGCTGATGGCAGGGATTGTGGAGGTTGTGAAATAGGTAGCTGGAAAAATAAAGGAGGTTATGAAAACAAATGAAATTTTATATAAAATCTACAATAGTAAAATACAAATGAAAAAAAAACCACTACTAGTTTTATTTATGTTTATCAAATAAGAAAGAAAAAACAAATTTATGAATAACATACGGAATTGTAGTTTGAAGCTTGGATAGAGGCATCTGCAAATTAGAATAAAAGTATTAATAAAAACTCATGTGAATATAGAAGATAGGACATATCAACTTACTTTTTTTTTTGTGCCTTCGTATTCGCAATAGGATCGAAGAGATTTTAGCTTTTAATTCCTTTTCTGTGAGCTGGACAGAGGGTGCTAGGGTTGAGTTGTAGGAGAGGAGCAATTGCCTTCGGTGTCTTGATTTGATGTTGCGATCGTAAAAGTGGGAGTCCAAAGAGTCCCACAAACTGGGATATTTGAGTAGTTGTTGTTCGAAGGGAGTACGAAAAAGGTGGGAAAACATATTAGGAAAATAAAAGAGTAACAGGAAGGGAGAAATAGAACACCTAAAGAAATAATGAATAAAATTTGGGAAAAATTTAATGGGACGCGGGAATCACAAATTATTTATATGTTGGTTGATTGTCAAATTACTTTTTAATTTTACTCTGTACGCATTAGGGACCAAAGGAATTAGATCTACAGCCATTGTTAAAGGAAATAAAACCGGGAGTTATGTGTTCTTCCAGCCAGAAAATCATTGGGTTGTAAGTGTTAAAGGGTGTTACTCTGTCAAGGGGGTGCAACCGTTTTTACATAGTAATTTGATGAGTCGGTGAACATTGTGGAAATACGTGAGTTCATTATGTTCGATTAGTTGTGGTTTCATTCAAGCGTTTATTAAGTATTTTAACGAAAGTTTAATTGCATCCATTACGGAAATAGATGAGTAACAAAAGTGGCATAGAGCTTGGTTGAATATTTCATTCCTATGTACAAGCTCACTAGGTATATCAATTAGGGCATATAAAAAAACATATCAAAATAAAGGTATCTCTAATTTATCTACAATTGAATTATTTAATATTTAGCCGATTAGGAATGAGTTATTAAAAGGTTGTTGTGTTGATTTTTTAAGGTTGTAGCATTTTATAAAGTAATGGAATAATAATCATCACTAGCTTACAGATGGCCTTGTATCAGACCTGTCAAACGATAATAAAGTAGATAGGAGTTAATTTAAAGGAAACTAAGATTGTTTAAAAGAAAATATACCATGTTGAGGGAGAGATAACAATAAGCTATGATTTAAATATTCAAGATTCAGTGCAATTTTACAGAGGTGACAGTTTGCTTAGAGCATGACCGTTTGATTTTAAGCATTTCGGACCGCGGCAAAAACAAAAAAAAAATAAAGAGGTTCTTCTTTTTTATTATATGGCAATTAGCGCGAACGCACACGGCCGACTTTTTGTAGGCCGACTTTTTCACCGCCTTTTTTCCACCGATTTTGTCACCAACTCAACGCACACGGCACGGCAGTCACAGGTAGTTTTCCAATTACAGAGCATAATGCGACTCAGTGGCGCACAATGCCGAATTATGCTGATGCTTTTTTTTTTTTTTTTTTCTTTCTTTTGGCTTGCACGGTTTGTGCATTAGCCACGGACAAGGTTAAAAGGTAGGGAAACGAAATGTTTATTTAAATATAGTTATAGGATCGGAAGGGAAATTAGGGTCAAGGACAGTAGGTAAATCAGGAAAGGTTACAATTTAATGTTGTTATTACATAAATACACAGAAATAGCATTATAAACATTAGGATTATTCGAGGAGAGCAAGGTTAAAATACTTGTAGGGAGAGGAATCTTTAAAGATATCAAATCAGACATAAAACTTGAAGTATCGTGTAATGGGCAAGTAAAAAATAGATGATTCAGGTCTCCAACTTCAGATCCACAATTACAGATATTGCTGTTAACAATACCAAATTTGGCTAGATGGGCATGAGTGCAAACATGACCCAATCTCATTCGAATCAAACTGGTCGTAGAAAACTTATTGAAATTCATACTATTAAACCATGGTTTAGCTGGAACAAATGGCTGAATGCACGCATAATGTTTTCCCTTAAGCTGGCTAGAATTTTTCCAAAGGTCTTCCCAAGATTCACTTAAGTCAATCTTTGGAAGTGTTACAAGATCGAAACTGTAATTTTTATATGGAAACATATCACCACATTGAACTGCATCTTTGGCCAATGCATCAGCATGATCATTGCCCCATATATCCTTATGACTAGGAACCCACACAAAATCGATGCAAAAATGTTTTTTAGAGCACAAATAAAGAATTTGTTTACAGTCAATAATGACAGGATGATTGTTATTGTTTTTAAATGGAAATCTTAATAATGCTTCCAACGCACTCTTCGAATCGGAAAAGATAACAGTTTTTTCTAATTTCATTAAATTAATATACTCTAAAGATTTATAAAGAGCATAGCACTCGCCTGTAAATATAGAAGTCTCTTTAGGGAATTTAACTTTTTGGACAATCTTATATTGATGATGATATACACCAATTCCCACATTACTACTATTATTATATTTTGATGCATCACAATAAATGTGATGCCAATCACGATAATCTCTATTGAGATAGAAATTAAATTCTTTATTGGCAAAAGGATCACTCTTTAAATCACTATTATTAAAAACAATCTTAGGTTGAAAAACTAGAGAATCAAACTCGGTGCTAAAAACTGGAAGGTATTGAGATTGATGTGTAGGAGCTTCTAATGAAATAAATTTTTGATAACTCTTGACTAGGCACGGGCTGGTTTTATTATCCCAATAATGCGATGAGCTTATCTTTTCAGTTAGTAATCTAAGAGTTTTATGAAGAGGATGATTGGAAATCTGAAGAGCACGAAATAAAAAGCGATCACTCAAAAATTGACGACGGAGTCGTAACGGTGGCTCAACGCACTCCACTTGAAGTGCATTGATAGGACTTGATTTCATTGCACCACACACTATACGTAACGCTTTGGATTGTATTTTGTCTAATTTATCTAAACCAAGACTATTGCATGGTTCTAGAAAATACGTACCATAATCAAGAATACTTCTAATCAGAGCGTTATAAAGCAATTTGAGAGAAGAGGGGTGGGCTCCCCACCAGACACCCGACAAACATCTTAGAATATTTAATACACGCTCACACTTCGATACTACATAGTAGAAATGAGGCAAGCCAGAAAGCTTAGAGTCAAGTATTACACCTAAGAATTTTGCTTCCTTTGTTACTGAAATTGAAGCAGAGTCGTATATTATAGATACTGACGGAAGCAACCTCATTCTAGTAAAAAGAACAGAAGAAGTTTTAGATACAGATAATGTTAAGCCATTATTATCAAGCCAGACTTTCAATAATTTAAGAGAGAAATTAATATGTGATGATATTTTCCCAATTGAATACCCAGAGTCGTATATTAACAAATCGTCTGCGTATTGTAGAATTTTAACATTTTCACAAGATATTGAAGAATCTAAGTCATACGTATAAATATTGTAAAGGATGGGGCTTAAAACAGATCCCTGAGGGAGACCCTTCCACACAAGTCTAGATTTTACATGTCCGTCTTCCATGACTAAATTTATAACTCTTTCATGTAAAATATTAATTATAAAATTAATTAACACATTTGGAACCTTTAATGTATTAAGTTTGTCCTTGAGAATAGAAAGCACAACATTATCGTAGGCGGCAGTTATATCTAAAAATACTGCTAATGTAGACTCGTTATTTGAAAAACCTAGGCGAATGTCAGTTGTTAAAATACCTATACTGTCCATACAGCTCTTTCCTTTTCTAAACCCATATTGCGTGGAAGATAATAATCCGTGACTTTCTATATACCATTCAAGACGGTTTTTTACCAAATGTTCAGCTAATTTGGAAAGTACTGATGATAAAGCAATTGGGCGGTATGAGCTAGCCTGCGTTGATGGTTTATTGGGTTTAAGAATAGGTATAACTTCTTGTGATTTCCATGATGATGGGATGTTGCCAGAGAACATAACAGAATTTATAATAGACAAAAAATATTCCAAAGATGAGTCACGTAAATGCGTAAAAAAAGAATAGGGTACACCATCTTGCCCAGGGGAAGAGTCACTGACATAAGAGAGTACTCCTTTTAATTCAGAGAGTCTAAATGGGGAGTTTAAAAATTCGTCTGTACCATGAATGTCATAGTCTGTGCCAGGAATGACATGTGCGATGACTTCTAATTGTTGAGGTTGTTGAGGGACGAAGGGGGGTGCTAAATTGTCCAAAAACTGATTAGCAAGAGAAATATTAATAAATCTAGGTGTAGACTCTTTAAAAACAGATTTAAATCTACGAATATTTTTCCAAACAGTTGATGGTGGGATGTCGGGTGATACAGAAGAACAAAATTTCTTCCAACTCTCCCATTTCTTTTTTTTGAAAAGTTTACGGGAACTGGAAATAAGTTCTGTCAGAATATCAAAATTTTCTGAAGATGAATTAATCTTGTAATTTTTTTCAGCGTTTTTCCGTTGCTTTATTATATCAGTGCAATCTGAATCCCACCATGGTGGAGACGGAATTTTAGAGGTGCTTGTGTTTTTAACAGGGAATAATTCATCTGCGGTATTAATTAATATTTGGATAAAAGCATCAGTACAGTCACTGATATTACTTTGATTCACTCTTGGTAGAGACATACACCTTGTTTTAACTTGCTCGGAGTACTGATCCCAATCAGCATTATACAGTTTATATTTTAGACGAGGTTGTTGTTTGTAATTAGATGGCAACTTAGCAGTTAAATATGGAAAATCAACTATTATGGGATAGTGATCACTACCAAAAGTAGAATCAAGTGTGTTCCATACCAGAGATGCTGCTAAATTAGGTGAACATATGGTTAAATCTGGAACACTATCACCTTCAAAAGGAGAAGTGCGTCGAGTAGGAATGCCATTATTCAATATGCATAAATTGTAAGAATTTAACATATCAAGAATTCGGATACCATAGTGATTAGAAATTGAACTACCCCAAGAGGTGTGTTGGGCATTAAAATCACCCATAATGAAAATAGGTTTAGGGAGATTATCAAAAACAAGATCTATTTCATTAAAGATAGAGGTGGAAGGATGTGGAATATATACAGACACAAAACAAATATTATTTATTATACAGGCAATAATAGAAAAATCATTATTATGTACAGGAATATTTACAGGGGTAAAAAGGACAGAATGCTTAATAAGAAGGGCTACACCACCATAGCCATCTGCTCTATCTTCTCTTAAGCAGGCATATCCTTTTATTTTAAAATTGTAAACTGGTTTTAACCAGGTTTCTTGTAATGCAATTACAAAGGGTTCATAAGTATTAATAAAATAAAATAAATCGTGTTTTTTATTAATTATGCTGCGACAATTCCACTGGAGAATTGATGCCATTTTTAATATTGTTCGAATCAATTATGTTTAAGGAAAGAGCCTCGTTGGACGGTAATGAGATTAAATTAGATTCATATAAAGTATTAATTAAGGTAACAATCAGTTGTTTTAAATCAATATCAATTTCAGGTTTCTTCTGAAGAGCGGTCCCAACTGAGGGAAGATTAAAGTTATACTCTTTTGTCAATTCTGAGTGAACTTTTTGATTATATCCTCTACTAAATATTGGCAACGATTTGGGTTTCTGAAAAACTGTTTTTTTGTATGACTTGTTAATGTTATCATGAATACTAAAAGGCCGCTCATTTGCATCAACATTCTTAAATTGTGGCAAAGAAAGATTTGTTGTAAGAACATCTGAGAAGAGTTTTGATACCTGTGGATGTAATTTTGTTGCCTCTGCATAAGAAATACAATTTTTGGCCATTGATTCTTTTATTGCTTTTTGTCTATTAAACTCAGGGCATTTTTTGCTTGTTGCATAGTGAGAACCAGAACATAGACAGCATAATACACTATCCTCCACGACAGAACATTTATCACCCGAGTGTCCCTGACCACACTTAAAGCACCTTGGAGTAGACCTGCATTGAGACTTTATATGACCATACCTACAGCAGTTAAAACACTGAATAGTTGGATAAATGTACAGATCAACGGGTAAAGAATTGTAACACATAAAAACCCTCTTAGGTAAAACTTGACCGTCAAATGTTAAAACTATTGTTTCAGTTGCTACAAATTCTGTTTGTCCATTAACAATATTCTTTCTTTTTAATCTCCTAATTTTCAAAATATTTCCACATCCAATAGGTACTGAAATATTATTTAAAATATCTTCATCACTCCAGTTAGTAGGTACACCCCTAACAAGACCCATACGAGTAATGTTTGATGTAGGGATAAAAGCTTTATATTTATGTAGTTTCAATGTATTGCTACTAAGAAACGAATTTGCATCACTAAAGGTGGAGAACGAAAGAGATACACGGTTACGTCCTATTCTCTTAACACTACCATTAACAATATTTCTAAATGCATTCTTTTTTAAAAAATTTCCAAATGAAATAGGGTGCATGGAAACATTTTCATTGGGTTCCATTTGTTCCTTCTGAACATGGATAATAAATGGTGAGGCATCACTGTCATTATAAAAATTTCTACCAACAAACAAGTGATCTTTCATAGCGTGATTTGGTGTGGAATCTGAAGTTGGAACAGAAACTGACGAGTATTGTGAATCTACTATGCAATTAGTTTGGGGAGGTTGAGAGTTTTCAATTAATAAATCACAGTGACAGTCAATCTCGGAATCATGAACAATGTCAGATGTTCTGTGTCTCCTTTTCTTTTTATTACAGTGTTTACATATTCTCTTTGCTGAAGTTCTTTTGCGTTTAGTAGATTTACATTCAGAGTCAGTATCTAGAACTGAACCTTCAGTTTCCATTCCAGAATAATTGTAACTAATGGTAACAACATTAGAATCAGTCTCAGGGACAGGTCTATTGGGAGCATTTGATGCCTCAATTGTAATAAAATTCGACGCCTGGGGGGCTGGCCCCCCAGGGTCGTCAGGGACGTTCATCTATTATATTAAAAGTACAATTGACTTACCGCAACTCGGCAAGAAAGCACAAAAATAATAAACTTAAAACAAAAATAAAGTGAAATATACACAATTTACCACCTACTTGACCCTTAAAGTTAATTTTACCTAATTAAAAATCTTTAGCAAAGAAAAAGACACCCGGCACGTTCGTCGTTTCCCGCGCTTTCCATGCTGATGCTTAATTGGAACGTGAATTAGTTTTCAAATGCACCAGCAGAGTGCGCTAAGTTCAGTGTTGAAAAAAAGAAATATTCATAGAGTTAGCAATAACCTCATTACTGTGCAAAAATTGTGGTATACATAATAATTGGTTGAAAACTATTTACGGTTATTTTAAGTAATTTGGATTTTGATTATTTCATTACCATTTTTTTGTTTTGAGTAATTTTTGTACCTTCATCCATACTTATATTTATTTTTTAACACAGTTTGAATTAACTTTGATTATTTCAAAAAAACTACAATGAAACGAAAGCTTTAAAAATTTTTCAACAATAAATAATATTACTAACGATTATCTCTATATATAATAAAATCGTAGGGGTACAAAAATCTGTAATTGCGAAATATTAAGAAAAAAAATACACAGGTCGCCTTAAAATCATTAGCAGAACACGATAGAATAGTTTTTAAAAAAATTGTTTGTTTGTTGGTTTGTTTGTTTGTTTGTTTGTCTGTTTGTCCGGAAAGATCTCCGAAACTACTGGACAGAATTTGATATGGCTTACACCACAATGCTTAGAATTTTCCGGAAGAACATTTAGGCATAATTTCGTTTGTTTAAATTCGCTTTTTATTTTTAGTGAAAAAATACCATACTTATAAAATTTTCGAATTGGCTTTAGGTAGAAAAACAACATGGCGCACGTGAAATTATTTTGACAAGTCTGTCACATAGTACAGAGAGAAGGTATTTTCTTCCACGAAGGAAAGGCAATGGAACTACGCCATACAGCCTGATCTTAAGTAATTGGATTTCGAAAATTGAAAGGCAGGAATGAAGTGTTTCACATAGTACAAATAAAATTTAATATTTTCTGTTAATGGCTGTGCCCAACTGGATTTCGCCAACCAAATTGTCTTTTTCTTATGTCGTACCGTGGTGGTAAAGCAAAAAGATCAAGCCATACAACCAATGTATAAAGCATTTTTTATGATAACACTTATCGAGTGACCATAAAATTTGTAGATTGGTTTAATTCTTGACTAATTTTCACAAAATCGGTACAATTTTTGAAATATTTGAAATGTTGAAAAATGAAGATACTCTTTTCAAGGTATTTTGAAAGATGTTATATGTTTTTACATTAGGACTAAGGAATCAAAGTCTTTCATCCATTTAAAACTTTTAAAAGTAATAGATTAATATTGATAATAAAAAAAATATCTGACTGCAATGTTCTGGGGTTACGCGTAGAGGGACGGGACGGGACTCGTGATCCTAATTTCTAAAGTGACGGATCACATTTTTTTGGATCCACCCAATGAACATGGATATCGAACGAAGAACCTAAAGAGTAGAACACATTGCACCTAGCCACGTTGACTTAATTTGACATGACTGCCGATAAAGTTCGTTTCCAAACCCAGCGATATGCATATCAAATGAAAGGCCTTGATGAGTAGAGCACTATGAACATAGGAAAATCGCCCTAAATTCAACATGGCCGCCACTCAAAAAATGGATAAAAGTTCGTTTTCAAACCCAGCAATATGGGTATCAAATAAAAGGCTTTGATAAGTGCACTATGAACCTAGCAACATTGACATAAATTCAACATGGCCGCCGCTCAAAAAAGATAGATAAAAGTTCGTTTCCAAACCTAGCAATATGGGTATCAAATAAAAGGCCTTGAAGAGGAGAGCATTAGGAACCTAGCAAAATCGACCTAAATTCAACATGGCCGCCGCTCAAAAAATGGATAATAGTTCGTTTCCAAACCCAGCAATATGGGTCTCAAATGAAAGGCCTTGATGAGTAGAGCACTATGAACCTAGCAACACATACATAAATTCAACATGGCCGCCGCTTAATAAAGGTGGATAAAAGTTTGTTTTCTAATCTAGCAATATAGGTATCAAATGAAAGGTCTTCAAGAGTAGAGCACTATGGACCTAGCAATATTGACGTAAATTCGACATGGCCACCGCTCAAAAAAGGTGGACAAAAGTTCGTTTCCAAACCTAGCAATATAGGTATCAAATGAAAGGCCTTGAAGAGTAGAGCACTATGAACCTAGGAAAATAGCACAAAATTCAATATGGCCGCTGCTCAAAAAAAACTGTTAAAAGTTCGTTTCTAAGCCCAGCAATATGGGTATCAAATGAAAGGCCTTGATCAGTAGAGCACTATGAACGTAGCAACATTGACGTAAATTCAACATGGCCGCCGCTCAAAAAAGACGGATAACAGTTGCTTTTCAAACCCAGCAATAGGGGTATTAAATGAAAGTAGGCCCTGAAGAGCAGCCATGCTCTAAGTGTGTTCCGCAGAACCCTAGGGCTCCACAATACCCCTATAAGGGTTCCGCAATAATTTAGAAAAATCAAAACACCCTCTCTGGTCGTACTTTTATTATGCTTATTAATGAAGAATACACTTTTAAAAACTATTGTTTTATTTTAGGGTTCTGTCAAGTATTTCGCTTTCCAAAAGGGTTCCGTCACCAAAAAAGTTTGAGAACCGTTCCGGGGCCTATTGGATGTTCAATTTTAGATGTTACCTGTGTTTAGTGTCCTTCGAGACCGTGATAATGCAACGATCGTGAACTAACTAACGATAACTCCAAGTTTGTGTGTTGGATGTTAGTTATCACGGCGAGTTTGCTAACCGAACTATGCCAGCAACACTATATCGCACAGTATACGTTACAAAAACGGAAGTCTCAATACGTTTTTTCGCATTCGTTTTCTGAATGCGGGCATCCGAATGCATCAAATCTATACAAAATACTCATTGACTGCCGCACACGTTCATTTTTATTACGAACGGAACACGTTCTGTACGTACGTTTAGGTAGAATGGTAGAAATCCCGAATGAGAAGAAACGAACGTCTGCGCTACGTTCACGAAACTCCGTGTCTGTATTCCGTGATCGGATATCGAATACGGAAAACATATTTGTACAGTAACCCCCCCATTCATGCTATACATTAACTCTACAAAAACCGCCAGTATTACGAGTGACATAAGAACGGTTCAAAGGTCAAACAGTATAGCTTGACAAGGAGCTTACTGTACGACCAGTCAAAATTGGCCAAGTTGTCATATCCAAAAAATATATTTTGTTGGTGTTACCAACACCCATTATAAAATCTAAACTTTATTCGTATACAGTTCTAATTTATTAACAATTGTTTATTTTAATTCGAAACATGAATACGATAAAGATTATTCTTGCAACTGTGTAGTTCTTTCTACTGAAGAAGAATTTATTAATATCAATAATGTTTCTGAAACAATAATTATACTTAGTGTTTATAGTAATATGTAATGTATTTAATTTTGTGGACTGTTAGAAAAAGAGCATTACGAACCTACGAAAATTGTCCGAATTTCGAAATGGCCGATGCTCAAGAAAGGCAGAATAAAGTTGAATCATTATGGAATAAAATGGAGGAAAAAACTAAGACTGTGTTAAGTATTTTGATGGCGAAACGTAGTTCGCGGGCACAGCTAGTATATAAATAAAACATTTCGATCAATGCCAACTTAAAGAAAAAACACTTGTTAATTTTCTGTCACTGAGTTGGTATCGATTGCACGCATCACACGAAAACATTCCTTTTGAGAGTGCTCGATTGTGCGAAGTGTTGCTGTAGTTGGAACATTCAACGTTAAGCATTATGCCGCATAATGCGCTCTAGTGCTGTAATTGGAAAACTACCATATTGTCGGTGGCAATCGAGACGAGATACGTGCACATCTAGGGTTGATCATGGGGTTGCAGAGGAATCAACCAGACCCCCTAGACAAGATGCCTTTCGATAATCGCAAAAGCAATCGCTAAATGGACAATGTATGAGATTTGACAATTGCGCTCGAAAGCTAAGCGACAGCTTATGTCAAATCGCATACATTTTCCTTCTAACGATTTCGTTAGCGATTATCGAAAAACGTCTTGTCTAGGGGGGCTGGTGGGCACAGCCAATAACAGAAAAGATTTTTTTACACTATGTAACAGACTTGTCAAAATAATTTCACGTGCGCCGTGTTGATTTTCTACATAAGCATTGTTCGAAATTTTTATATGGTATTTTTTCACTAAAAATAAAAAGTGAATTTAAACAAATGAAATTATGCCTAAATGTTCTTCCGGAAAATTCTGTGCATTGTGGTGTAAGCCATATCAAATTTTGTCCAGTAGTTTCGGAGATCTTTCCGGACAAACAGACAAACAAATAAACAAACAAATATTTTTTTAAACTATTCTATCGAGTTCTGCTAATGATTTTAAGGCGACCTGTGTATTTTTTTCTTAATATTTCGCAATTACAGATTTTATATAGAAATTATATGTATATAGAAATAGATTATATATAGGAATTTAAAACAGTTTCGTACAATTTAATGTAACAAACATCAATCGTTTAAACTTAATCCTTGATAAATAAACAAAACTTTTGCGAAGGAATTTTAAAAGAGCGACATCGATATTGACAACCCTACCAAGCCAGTGCACGCGGCCGACTGTCGGTCAGTGTCGGTCGATCGGGCCGGCCGGGACTCACCGATTTATTTTACGGCCGACTTTTTGTAGTTCGTGTGCGTTGCAACCTTAGACAATACATACCAATAGACATGAAATACCTACGAAAAAAGCGTGCCAGCATTTGGGTTGGTGCTCTAAGATGGCGAAAAAAACTAGGGACGCCGCATCCAAGATTCCACACTTTTTATGTTTTACTTTATAGAATTCATTAAAAAAATCAATTAAAAACGTATAACTGTAAAATGCACTCACAAATAATGCTCACCGACTGATATTTTAGCACAACAACAAACACGGTGCTTTGTAATGGCGGACTGAACTGGACGCTTTATTTGAGACATATAATAACATTGCGAATCCATTGGTTTACTTAATCTGAGGTTGCAACGTACAACTCCTTACTTATGTTTCATTTTCCACCGTCAAAAAGTCGGTCACCGATAATCATACGTAGTATCTCTATTTAGTTTGTGGTCACCGATAATCGGCCGTATGCGTTCGCGCTTCATGAAAAATAAATATTGGAAATTTTTGACAGAATTAAATTACTATTCAGTATATTTAAACAGTTTCATACTTTGGTGGTTCTGAGGAGTTGTTGGAGGTGCTGAAAAAGAGTCTGAGGAAGTATACATTTAAAAAAAAACGTTAAAAAAAACTTTTTAAAAAACACGCTTTTACCAAAAAGACTAAAAATCAAAAAGTTGAAAATAAAATAAGATCACACTTTAAGCAAATCAGGATTTTAAAAATTTTCTTGAGACAACTAGAAATGTAACACAAAAATTTTCTCAAAATTTTAGCGATGTAGTACAAGAACACAATGACTCTAAAAGCGTGGGGCGTAATTTAAAGGATGTATTCCTTAGTTCAACTAAGTTTGTAAGCAAGAGAAGTGTAAAATCTAAAGGCCCCACGCTTTTAGAGTCATTGTGTTCTTGTACTACATCGCTAAAATTTTGAGAAAATTTTTGTGTTACATTTCTAGTTGTCTCAAGAAAATTTTTAAAATCCTGATTTGCTAAAAGTGTGATCTTATTTTATTTTCAACTTTTTGGTTTTTAGTCTTTTTGGTAAAAGCGTGTTTTTTAAAAAGTTTTTATTTACTACTTTTTAGATCGCTTGGTTTTTAGTCTTGACAATAAATTCATATTTTCTATGAAAATGATTTTAATCGTTTTTTAGTCTTTTTGGTAAAAGCGTGTTTTTTAAAAAGTTTTTTTTTTAATTGTACTATAACTAAGCATTTTTGTGATTCCAATATGCCAAAATATTGTATTGTCACCGGGAATACATATGTAGAAAAAATTTGAACTCAATTGGAGCAATAGAAGTGGTCGAAAAATCGATTGCAAGATTTGATCGTGACAAAGAAACCAACAGACAGAGCAACTCAATAAAAAGCGTGTAATAAAAAGAAACCAACAGACAGAGCAACTCAATAAAAAAAAGCGTGTAATAAAATGAAAGGTTAAATTCGAGGGATATGTTATTGGAAAGATTCAAGGTTGGACAGTGAATGTGAAGGAAGTATACAAAGTTTTATGAAATAAAAGGGCTTTAACAACGTCACAGGACTAAAGGTATGAAACGGGTGCCTTGGATAGTTGAACAGAATACAATGAGTCATGATTCACACTATACAATGAGTCACCACAATAATTTTTGTTATCAGCATAATTATCTAAAAAATAGGTAACTCGAAAAAAAAGAATCTGTTTTTATTTTTTTTCTATGTTCAAAAATGACTGAGATATTAAACGTTAAAGTACGGCCTCCGCGGCAAAATCCGGCTAAGCGACCGCGCTAACGTGTGACGTCACGCTGCGAGCTGCGAGTCGGTGCTTGCGTACACCTACATACTGCGCTCTCGCGGTTTCGCTATAAATTCAATTGTTTTTCTTATAGTGAATGAATAAAATGGTTAAGAAATATTGTATTGTCCCTATGTGTACTAACTCCAGTAAAAAACACCACAAAAAGTGTTTTTTTTTTCTGTATCATATAATAAAAATATTCGGAACAAAAATGGTTAAAAGTTATGACAAGAGCAGATCCTCACACAGCCTCAGTCACGTGCATTGTTGTGAAGATCATTTCGACGTAAGTTTTGTGTTTATAATATTATATACATGTGTGTTTCTTTTTAGCAATAGATACCTAATCTGAAACTATAGTTGAATGTGCAGGTTAATAACTTCGCGAGCGGCGAAGAACGCGCTCCCTGGTTTGAGTATATAGGCGTTGGCGATGACTTTTTGTTTTAAAAAACAAACCCAGGTTTATTAAATCTAATCACAAATGGCTTAAAATGTTAGTTGTACCTATGTTAGTAAGTACCTATTACGTACCTAGCCACACAAGACTACAGTAATAGATCCTTACATATTATAAAACAAAGTCCCCCGCCGCGTCTGTCTGTCTGTCTGTTCGCGATAAACTCAAAAACTATAGCACCGATTTTCAAGCGGTTATCACTCGATAGCGTGATTCTCGAGGAATGTTTAAGTATATATTTTTTTGTTTTTGTATTTATTTCTGTGTACATTAACGGTATTTGTTGAAGATGTCAGGAAAAAAAATTAAGGCGAAACGTGGTTCGCGGGCACAGCTAGTACTTAATAAAGTTAGTCATGTATGTTGATAGTCAGGGTAAAGAACAAGTTATTACTAGGTTTTTTGTAATATTATTTCAAAAGTATGTTTACCAAGATCACACCTGGTACCTACCTATAACACTGACTGTAACAAACTTTTAATTTTATTGATCTTACATAAAAAAACAACAAAAAAAGTAAATATGATTTATTTATTATTACTAGCAGATGAGTTTAACTTGGTGGCGTCTGAGTGTTTGGGTTTGAGGTGAGGTATGAGGTCTGGGTGTTTTTTTGTGTGTGTTTATTACATTAAACCAGGGCATATCGATACTGGGTATTTTAGTGGAGCGCAATCTTCACATGCTGCGCTTAATATTCGGGCACGGTAATAGTATACATATACAGTATACTATTGATGAAATGACTTCATAGAAACGGTCGAAACACGCGCTATGCCTACGCGCCTCGATCTGGGATCGCATAGCTACAAGGGCTGTCAACAAATGCAGTTCACCGCAGGGTATACGCACGAGTCAAACGGAGCACAGAGTACTGAAACGGAGCGCACGGTCGGTAAGCGAGCAGCCCTATCGCGGGCTACGCATAGGGAATGCAATCCGGATTATCCGTATCGGCTCTGGAGGTTAGCGGGGCGCGGCGCGGGACGCGGGTCGAGCAAATAACCAAAAAATAAAAAATCCAAATAACAAAAAAATAAGCATTTGATTCGATTTTCATGTGCTTTTATTTTAATCCATAAAATCCGTAAAATCCGGATTGGAACAAAATCCGTTATTAAAAAGCTGGATTTTAAATCAAACGGATGCCACGCACCAAGCGATGCCGAGCGGCCGTAGGTATAAAATTCCAAAGAGGGGCCGAGTCCACATATACTGTATTATACTATTACCGTGATTCGGCTGTCGACTTCATTGTATTTTAAGTGTAATATGGCTTAACGCGCACACGATGCTCCGCCGGAGTAATACGGCATTTCACAGTGCATTCCTTTTTTACTTCCCATCCCTTTTTAACTGCACATATCCTATGGCTTCATGGCCATAATTTTCTCACAATGATCTGTAATAAATTTTCTGATTATTATTTTTACATAGAAAATACGCAATACTTTAAATACACATACTTTACATCGATCCCATCCAAACTAAAAAACATCACTCAGTTTATTTGGTATAAAGGATAAAATGAACTTTTTGTGTGTACTTTACTTACCTATTAAAAAGGCAATAGGTATTAAAAAATTAAATTAAGAAAATGTTTGTCGCCCCCTGCTTGTTTAACATGAAAAATTTAAAACTGCCTTTATTATCATTTAATATTTTGGAAGTATATGTTGAACTTTGTCTACTTGGACAATATTTGTAAACCTTGCCGTTTGTAACTCGACAAAAAACAAACAGTTGTCTTTTAATAAAACTTGATTGAAATATGCACTAAAATAAATGAGTAGTTAGACATTTACTTACATTCAGTTTTATTCCTCGCATTTCAATGGCTACATAATCACAATTTCCAGACAAATATAGCGCAACCATAAAAATTTCGACTTTTGGTAGGTTATCCGACTGTTCTTTTACAAAAACATCACTATGTCAATTTAATAAAAATAATATCTAAAGTAATCGCTAACACAAACACAACAACAAACATTTATAATATTTGGTGCAAACCACTTGAGAAATCAAATTTTATGCACGTAAACACTCCGCATCACCCGCAATCGGACATAACACTCGCAGCGTGACGTCATCGCAGTAACGCGCGAAGGAACGCAAATTTAAAAAAGCGCTGAAACTTTACCACGCTGTAACTTTGGAAATCCTGGCCCGATTTTGATGAAACAAAAACTATTATTATTTGCATAAGTACGCGCATTAAATGCAGTAACTTTTATAGTAATATTTTGATGTGTTGGTGTGACTCATTGAGTTACTGTGAATATATTGTTAGGTTAGTGTTCTGGTAGATGTGTTCAAACATATTTATTAGAGAACAATGCAAGGTTGCTATTCACAGACAACTCATACTTTTTTTTTTCATTTATTTAACATTTTAAAAGACAATTACAATATTTACAGTTTAGATAGCTTTTAAAAACCACTAGGGTTAGTACTAAGCTAACGAGTTTGCATTTACAATTATAATTTTAAATCGATATTTATACAATAGGCGCCACATCAAGCCATACATGTGCACCACGAAAACCGCTGCTATTGCAACTGCATATGAGTTGTCCAGAGGTCGACCTGCATAGCTTGACGTGGAGCTCACCGTACTTTGGTAACATAACATTCACACTATTATTTATTTGATACATGTTTAAATTAATTTTATAATAAGTTAATGAAGTAATCTTTAATCTTACGTTTATTTTTTTTCCGTAATTTCATACACAAACTCGTATGGCAAATGCTTTTGAGAGATACATTGAAGTTCACATAATTTGTCGCTAGGAGTGCTATAAATTTGTAAAAAGAGATGTTAAACCGTTCTAGCATGACTTAAAAACGTATTTTGATACTTCCCACGTGCTAAGTGATTTTTTTAAATATAATCAATACTTTTCTGAATCTCCTTGTTGACTTTTACTAAATTCACAAAAAAGTAATTACAAAAATCGATTAAAGTAGCGCTATTTGTTGATGCTTTCATCGAATTATTTTACTTTTGTTCGTGATGGGTCCCCGTGGTAGGAGTAAGATTTTACCATTTCCTCATTAGGCTTAAATACCGATAAGGTAGAACATTTTCTCATTAAGTTTTAATGCCGATTAGGTAGGAGTAAAATCTAGATTTTGTTCACCTTGGTAGATTAGGTTTTAGTCTGTTTTTTAGATAGAAATAGGGTGGGGGTTATATTAGGATTGGATTAGGGTTAGGTTAGGTTAAGGTGCGTCCCCACTAGGGCCGCGCGGCTTACGAGGCCTAGCCGCGAGGCTGAGCCTCGTGAGTGTGGATGTAAAGCGAGGCCCAAGTCACGCGGCCCAGCACAGCCACGCGGCCGGTCAGTGTGACTATCTCAAAAACGGCAAACCTGCCCGACTTGTTTAAAATCTACCAAACGCGACTCACGATAATGCCAAAAATATGCCATCTTCTCTCAGAACAATAACTAAAGCGTAAAAATATAATTTGTGAAGTAAACTCGAGGATCACGCACACTGTGACGGGCCGCAGCGGGGCGGATCGAGCCGCATAGCACGCAACCACTATTAGCGGCGGAATATGCGGCCCGCTGCGCCCCGGCATAGTACTCGATAGCTCATATAAAATACATACGAGCGATTCGAACTGATTTTTGCGCTGCGACCCAACCCGTTGCGCCCCCTCACAGTATACGCTAACTTTTAAACGATCTTGTTACAAAACCTCTGGTCTAAACCTGCGGTCCTACCGCTTAACTCATAGCGATTAACGATGGCGATAGCGAGTGACTCGCTATCGTTTTAATTTTACGAGTTTGCTATGATAAGCGGCGGCCCTACCGCCTAATTCCCTCGTTATAATTTTAGCTCTCTAATATTGTGATTTCGTACCGCCTATCATAGCTTTTGAAATTGAAACGATAGCGAGTAACTCGCTATCGCCATCGTTAATCACTATTAGTTAGGTGGTAGGGCCGCTCGCTGGTCTAAAGTTAGTCTTGGTTTAAACCTAGTGCGCTTTCACTTGTGTTGATACTCGTAGATTGAGACAACGTCAACTTGGTCCTAGTTTCAACCAGGACTAAGTTCAGACCATGTTTGTTTTCTAATAAGACGAAAGAAGTTGAAACATATACACTTTGTGATATTTTAAAGAAATAGACAAAATTATGACTTCTGTAAAAGGCTGTAACTTGTAACAAGCATTGACTGAAGTATTACGGACCAAGCGTAAATGCGTACCAAGACGACTTGACAAGTTATAATATTCGACATTTAACGCTTTAAAAGTCGGCTACATAAAGGTAACCAAAAGTAGGTAGGTACTGTATTCCGTAAGTCAACTTTAAATTGAACTTACCATCCTGCCAGCTGTTCGCCGATATTCTGCTATTATACAAGGTTATTTTTTAGTTATGATAAAAATTTTGTGTGCTTGTTCAGACAAGCAAACTGAACAACTTTCACTATGGGACCAACTTCGAAATCGCAAAAAAGTCAGCTGTTCCATACATTTAGGTTCAATGAATGTTGAACATTTGTATGGAACAGCTGATTTTTTTTGCGATTTCGAAGTTGGTCCCATAGTGAAAGTTGTTCAGTTTGCTTGTCTGAACAAGCACACAAAATTTTTGTCATAGCTAAAAAATAAACTTGTATAAAATTTATGTTATGATTCATTATTATCTATACATAGAATGTATATCGGGTACCAATAACAAACACCATTTTAAAATTTTTTGTCTGTCTATTTGTCTGTCTGTTTGTTCCCGCTAATTTCACTAATAGATAGCTAATTATATTAGGTATAACATAGGCTCCTTTTTTATTAACTTCAACAAAAGTTACTATTCCGTGCGGACGAAGTCGCGGGCACAGCTAGTTACAAATAAATGTGAACATTGGGGGTGATTCTGAAGCGACCACCTAAAACTATAACTAAATAAAATTAGAGATAGAAATGTCAATCACCGTTTGGTATTCAGAACTCACAAGTTAACTCTAAAATTAAGAGTGACGTTACTAAACTACTCAATTTAGTGTTATATGTTATTTTCGTATTCTGACATGCTTCCTAAATGTAATTTTTTCTATAATTTTAAATATGTCAAACTAATTTTAGGAGGTGAACTTTTAGGTGCCGTCTAAATTTATGTTGTTACTTTTTAACGATTTTCTAACATTACCGAAGTCAATTTTTTTTGTGCATCTTGCCAAATGGATAATGAATTGGTTGTTATGGCATTTATAAGGAAAGGCTTTTATAGCATCAAAAAAAAAAATTATAGCATCAATTGCCAAGTCGTGAGTTGTAATTTGTTTGTTCCCAAGTAGTCTAATAGTACTGACATTTAGATGATAGGTAGGTTATGTATGTATGTATTTACTCTTACAACAGAAATTAATATTCTATCTGCAGATAGAAGTATGCCTATCTAAAATTTGTTGCCTAGCAATTACTATTATTTGCAATAAATAACAGCGGTTATTGTGAAAAGAAAACAAAAATTACTAATGAAACAAAATACGCAATTTTAAAATTCAGAGGAAGTCACGAAGTACCTATCTATACAACTACAGACTACCACGTAATTTTTTTTATTTCAAGGCATAGGCGCGAAGCCATCACAATCGCAGGATAAATGTCGAATAATTTTTCTTTTGTAATAAAATGAATGATAAATAATAAAATTTCTTTTCTGTTATTTACAAATACGATCAAATCTTAAATTAATAATTTCTGATAGTAAAATTAGTAGAATATAGCTGTTTTTAATGTTTCTAAATTATCCCGTTTTTCTACAGCACTAGGTGTATTTATAATCTGTGTATTCAATTTAAGAAATTGTCAAATACAGTTTAAATTAAGAGAGTCCGGCGTTTCAGAATACGAATTACCTAAAACTAATTTAAAATTATATGTTTAATTTTAGTTTTAGTGCAGGTAACTTCAGAATTACCCCCATTATTGCTACCGCCACTATTATACGACTACTGTCATCTCCTCGCGATTGTACAAATAACAAATAATTGGACAATAAATACAAAAATAACAAAAGGCGGGCTTATCAGGTTTCTGCCAGGCAGCCTTTATATATGATATCCATACTAGGTTGGTGGTTAATAAAATAAAATAAATCATTAATGAAATACAAATATTTTAAATAAAATAAAATAGAAACAAATTAAAGAAATTTAATAAAAAAAGTACAACAAACAAAATTATAATAATAACTCCATACTGTAAGTACCTACATAAATTCTAAAGGGCCGTTATGACAGGGGGTGTGTATGAAAGGGGGTGTCAGAGCTGAAGGAAATGTTGCTTTACGCTTTTATTAAAAGATGTAAGACTTACCATCAGGTGGACAGTTTGCTTGTTTGCCAACTTAGTTGCATTGCAATAAAGAAAAAACTACAATGTACAGTTTTACTAACATTTTACTAGTCCATACATTTTGTGGTTAGGTATGAATAAATTCAAAAAATTAATATTACAAAAACTATGCATCGCCGAGAGGGGAAAGGGGTATCGGGGGGTAGTCCTCCTCTTTCTGCACATCTTTTTCACCTCCCCCCTGCAAAATTTTAGACATTGACAACGACAGAAAATCACATGACAGACACCTACGGCAGCCATTCTATTAAAACATGATATTATAGCTCCAATTTGTAAATAAAATCATTCCTATTCTTCACAATGAACACGTATTTTATTACTCAAACAATCGTCTACCAGATGACGATGAATGATAAATAAAAAAAAATTAAGAAATATTTTAAAATAAATTTTTTTAATGGAAACAAAAATTGAAAATCTACATTCATTAAACAATTTTTCGCACTGTATATTTAGCCGTGTCTCTTGTTCTGTATAGAAAAACATCGAAACTTTCCACAAAACAACAGATAATTTTCACAAAGTGTGTATGGGAATTTTCTAATATTATCTGTTAGTTTCATTTTTTACACAAAACAGATGCAGTAGTTACCGCTTTATTTATGAATAGTAGAATTTCAAAACATTTCTAGCACAACAACCTAACTGAAATAAAACTACATTTCTACTAAAATGGAAATAATTCTTCAAAATCTGGCCACACTGGGCCGCGCAGCTCTATAGTGAGAATGCGATAAAAATATACACAGAAGCTGGTGAGGCCGAGCCTCGCGGCTCACGCGGCCGCGCGGCTCGTAGTGGGGACGCACCTTAAGGGTCATGTCAAACGGACACGATCTTTCCACGCGCGAGCTCAAAGGCGACTCCTCTCTCTCCTCACGGGGGGCTACTTCCAGGGGGGGGGGGGGTCCTCGCGCTTTCCCCAAATTCCGAACATAAATATATAAGTTCATTCATTCTTGTGTTCCCACAATTAAAAAGGAACATAGCCAATTCCTCAGTTGCGGAGGAACTCGCTCAGGTGAAGCTCGCCTGTTCGCCCGCTCAGGTGAAGTTCATTTACAATCACATAACATTTAAGTGAATTTTATTGTCATTCATATCATCAATTCATCATTCTTAATTTACTTACAAGAAAATCATACATCATCAGTTTTATCATACAAACATTCCAAGAAAGAAGCGGTAGTCCCATTTCCTTAGATGATTGCAAAGTTGCTCCATTTTTATCAAAAAAATCTATGGTCACTATTACCTAGCATGTTCCTATTTTTCCTTATTTTATTAATATAATTATAAAAAGAGATTTTCACCTTCAAAAACCTAAAGCAAACGATCAGATTTTCTGCTGTATTCAAACATTCGGCAAACAAACTTGACGAGATTATATGAAAACTAGCTGTGCCCGCGAACTACGTTTCGCCTTAATTTATTTTTTCCCGATATCTTCAACAAATATCGTTAATGTACACAGAAATAAATACAAAAACTTAACAAATTATATACTAAAACCTTCCTCGAGAATCACGCTATCGAGTGGTGAAAACCGCTTGAAAATCGGTGCAGTAGTTTTTGAGTTTATCGCGAACAGACAGACAGACGCGGCGGGGGACTTTTTTTTATAATATGTAAGGATAGCAAAACATAGAAGAAACACAGCCAAACTTTTTTGCTTTTTTTTTGCTAATGCAAAAAGTAGGTAATGAAATCGGGCTAGTATTTAAGAAGAAAAACAGGGGACTACAAAACGTCTATTTTGTTTAGGTACTTTTTATAAGTATATACGTATTACGATCCGAACTGCAGTTGCCTCTATCGCTCTCCTCGTCTGTGCAGGGGTACAGCAGAACAGCAGTACATTTTACAAATATCAACCAATTTTTTGATTCCCTGGAACCAAAGCCGTGTCTCCTGCGCTTGTTTTGTTTAGAAAAAAAACCGAAATATTACAAAAAATCACAGATAATTTTCGAAAGTTTGTATGAGAATTTTCGAATATTATCTGTGAATTTGTGTAATGTTTTTATTTTTTTTTCTAAACAAAACAAGCGCAGGAGACACGGCTTTAGGTCCAATTTCACCAGTATTTAAACAGTCGGTTAGATTAACAATCAAGTTTTTGACATTTTACTTCTAAGTACAAATAAGTGTCAAAAACGGTTGTTAGTTAACTTTAAACGCCTGTTTAAATGTTGGTGAAGTTCGGCCTTATATTAGTGTTTCCTTCTGAATGGGCTTGTTTGCCGCAGGCCGAGTGCACGGGGGCGGGCTGCCCCTCAATGTCCACGTCGAGGGCTGCGTCCAGCCGCCGTGCAACCTGCCGCAGCTGCAGGACGTGGTCATCCACGTCACTTTCAAAGCTCTTAAGTATTTTTTTTTATTATTGCTAATGGTGGCAGACGAGCCAGTGGCCCACCTGATGTAAAGTGGTTACCACCGCTCATGGACATCTGCAATGCCAAGGGCACAGTTCAGTCACTGCCTGCCTGGAGAGAAATGCTCTTCTTAAGCCTCGTTTGAAGAAGGACATATCGTAGCGCTCAGGAAACACCGCAGCTGGGAGATCGTTCCAGAGCCTACACGTACGTGGAAGGAATGAACGCTGAAACCGAACTGTACTAGACGAGATTGGTTCCAGGTAATATGGATGAACTCTACAGCGATGGCGGGTGGTGCGGTGGTAATAAGGTGAAGAGGGCACCATTGCAAATAGTTACTCAGAGCACTCTCGGTTAAAGAGCCTATAGAGCACGCAGACAGAACCAAAGTCTCTCCTTTGCTCCAGCGTCTCCATTGAGGTCGTGATATTGGGATCACCGACGATGCGGAATGCACGCCTTTGCAGGTAGTCAAGAGGGTCGAGCTGATATTTGGGAGCTCCCGCCCAGAGGTGCGAACAGTAATCCATATGTGGCCGAATTTGTGCTTTATTGAACATTAGTCGCTGGCTTGGAGTGAAGTACCGCTTGGCTCTGTTCAGGACGCCCAGCTTTTTGCTCGCCAATTTGGCTTTGTCCTCCAAATGACTCCCAAATTGCACTTTAGAAGAAATTTCTACACCGAGGATCCCAATACATACGAACGACATACGAAGAGTAACTCCCTGGAACTGAGGCACTACGATAAATGGGTCCTTCTTCGCAGTGAATGCGCACACTTGTGTCTTCGTGCGGTTGAACTTAACCTAGTTCATTGCACCCCATTCGAAGACTCTCCCTAGAGAGTCTTCGACTTCGGACACAAGTTGTGACCGCCTTTCTTGTAACGAACTCCGAGGGGCATTTTGGTGGTCGGTATACCGCGCATCACCCGTACTGTCATCCGCATAACAATGTATGTTCTCAATGGACAACATGTCATTGATATGCAGAATGAACAGGGTTGGGGAGAGCACCGAGCCTTGTGGAACGCCAGCGTTTATGGGCATGGTTTCGGAGCAGCAGCCGTCGACGACGACCTTAATGCTCCTACCATCCAAGAAGCTGGCTATCCGTTTGCAGAGACCCTCGGGGATTCCATAAGATGGTAACTTCGTGAGAAGAGCTCTATGCCAGACCCTATCAAACGCCTTAGCGATATCGAGTCCAACGGCGAGAGCCTCACCTTTGCCCTCCAAGGTTTCCGCCCAACGGTGGGTCAGATAAAATAAAAGGTCACCAGCTGAACGGCCGTGACGGCAGCCGTATTGTCGGTCGCTGATCAGCTGGTGCTCTTCCAGGTACCGTAGGAGGCGGGAGTTGATGACCCGCTCCATAATCTTGGAGAGCAAGGACGTTATCGCTATTGGCCTGGAATTTGACGGATCGGATCGGTCACCCTTTTTGGGAATTGGGTGGACGTGAGCAACCTTCCACGAAGATGGAACCCTGTTGTTCTGATAGGAAAGGCGGTAAAGGCGCGTTAGTACGGGGCTCAGCTCAGGGGCGCACGTATTCAACACCGCTGCTGGGATGCCATCCGGCCCACTCGACTTATGGACGTTCAGGAGCTTAAGCTTCCGCCTGACCGCACGTTGTGTAATACGGATTTCAGGCAGAGAACTTTCACACCGAGGGATGGTGGGTGGTGTGGCTTCCCCATCGTCCATTGTCGAGTTAGAGGCAAAGAGTTGGACCAGGAGATTGGCCTTCTCTTTTGCGCTGTGGGCCAGGCTGCTCTACGCAGAGGTGGGAGATTGGACAGGCAGAAATTACGTTGCACAGCTTTGGCCAGCGACCAAAAAGCACGACTCCCACTGGGATAGCTTCCTAGTCGCTCGCCAACCCAACCCGGTTAAACCGGCCAAATGTCTATGAATGTTTTATTTCACTTAAAAACTGGAGGGAGACTCTGTACTTACCAGGTTCGCCTGCTTGGGTATCTTCGTCTTAGGTACTGATTGGAATAGCAGTGAAAATAGTGAAATTACTGGATACCGTGACTTTATTACATCTTATGTCACAAGTTGGCAACGTACACTGTGGTTCTTGTGGAGGTAGCAGATTTGCTGTGAATGTTACAAGAACCACATGTACGAGTAGGTACCTACTACATTTGGGATGATGACAGTATTCGAATTTCACGTTTCGTCATAAAAAATTAAAATACCGTAGAAAAAAATGCAATCATGTGAAGTTAGAATTAAAATCGGCTTAGAAATACATTAGATACAAGCATTTGAAGCTGTTAATTTGGAAGCGATTATAGACAGAGAGATCCGACATCAACCGTGACGTCATTGTTGACTACGGCCATATAAACTTCATGTAAATTTCCATTTTGCTAGAAAGAGAAGGAGAAAAATCTTTAATACCTTATATCTTGGTTGTTTTTATGCTTATTCGAAAACCGATGTTTTCTTTCTGTTTATTATATGAATGAGCTTCTATTAAAGCAATTTTTTTTTTCATTCGTCTAAACAAATATTTGACTATTATTGAAAAAAATATTGACGAATGCCCATATGCCCAGGAGAGCTATTTTTGAATTACGTATGCGACTTCGAAATCACCGATGTGACTAATAATCACCGATTTTCAATAATTCTTATTTTTGAATATCACTTATGTGGCTACCTTAGTCACGGATGTGATTTCATTACGAGTGCCCTCACCCACTCGTATACAAGTCATACATAACTGTGGAAACGTTATCTGTGTTTTGTTTAGAGAACATATTGACAAGTTTGAAGTTGATGTGTTGATTAGATTTTGAGTTGGATTTAAAAATTTTAAAATTTGTCAAATAAGTAAATATACACGGTTATTTTTTATCACCCTGGAAAATGTTAGGGACGCTTCAGGACACATCCAATATTATATAAAAAATAAAAAAAAATGAAATTGAAAATAAAAAAAAAATATAAAAAAACTAAAAAAATCTCAAAAAATGCTGCTCTCAACTAGTGCAGCATTTTTTTTATTTAAAAAAAAAATTAAGTGAGTTATTTTTTTTATTTAAGTATATTTAAATCATTCTAATACCATGTCGTGAAGCGTCCCTTAAATTTTCCAGGGTGATAAAAAATAACCGTGTATATTTACTTTTTTTGACAAATTTTAAAAATTTTAAATCCAACACACATCAACTTCAAACTTGTCAATATGTTCTCTAAACAAAACACAGATAACGTTTCCACAGTTAGAACTTGTTTACGACTGGGTGAGGGCACTCGTAATGAAATCACATCCGTGACTAAGGTCACATAAGTGATATTCAGAAATAAGAATTATTGAAAATCGGTGATTATTAGTCACATCGGTGATTTCGAAGTCGCATACGTAATTCAAAAATAGCTCTCCTGGGTTTTTTTTCTCTAGATTTAGATGGCGGGAGTTAAAAAAAATTTACTTGAATCCAAATAATCCGATAATTAATAGGGTAAGTTGGTCGACAATGAACCACCTAAATTTTCAAGAGCTGTAATGGTACTCCTAGCAGGCCTTAGTATATACTTTTTACCTATAATTGTAGATAATATATCTGGCTACATTATGTAGTACTTCGTTTTTGTTCAAATGCCATAACTTCTGATGAAATTTTTATTTTTTATTTTTTGGGAAATGGTTCACTGTGTACACCCAATGGTACTCAATGAACCGGGGGCTGGTACACAGTGAACTGTGTGGGTAAACAATGAACCATGATAATTACCAATGCATAAAATTCTTGGATTATAATAAATGAAGTAAAATAAACTCACTAATCAATTTAAAGTACCCATTTATTTATAATTAGAATCAAGAAACGTCATGTTTGGTATAAAAAGATATCGTAAGCATTGAAGAAACTAACATTAATATCATAAATCAACAGTTTTTTTTACGTTGGTACTAATCAACAAGCAATAACTTTGTAAGTAGAGGTAACATTTATATATAATATTATTTTCTTAATCATAATAAGTAGGTACTACTAAATGAGATATTTTTTTCAGTCTAATTTCGTAAGTAATCAGTCATTACAGGTGGGAGCGCGTATCCTATTGCGTTAACGATGAAACACGTAGTAACTAAAATCCCACGCTCACCACTAGTAATCTTTGCGATATTTCTACCTTTTTGGGCTATCACTTTTCCAGGCCGTTGTACAGTAGTAGTAGATGTTTCATCCAAATTAAACTCTAGTGCCGTTACCAAATTGTGGAAATCTTCCATACACTTCTTGTAGATTGTCAAAAAATGATTTGACATTCGTAGGATTGAATGATGTGGCTCGTGCAATACTACACGCTTCTGTTTTTTTAATGGACAAATCAGGGTGCCTTTTTTTAAATCCACGCAACCAGTCTTTCCCGCCAGTCCCTTTTGTTTCCAACTTGTGGGGTAATTTTATTATATACCACTTTATTTATTTGTATTAAAGCCATAAAATTTGTTGGCACAATCAAGAATAGGTATAATTCTTTAGGCATGTTTCTTGCTCCTCCGTGAATATTTTATTTACGCTGTAGTTTGGTTCCATCGAAGCAGAATTGTCTTTCTTATATTTTATCACATATCTCCTTAATGTTGGATATGGTAGGTGTTACCTTTTGCCGCCTTTCTCAAGCTCATGCCGCTAAGATGTGAATTGACAGCAGTCATCATTGCTTCAGGTAAGTGGGACCATTTTTTCCTCGCAGATCTATCTAATTTTGTTCGGCCCATCCTGAAATGTTGAAAAGTTTTTAGAATTGTTTTGATTTAGTAAAAAAAGTAGGTATAAAAAGTAAATTATCTGGGTTAATACTCAATGTACTATTGGTGGTACTCAATGGACCAAGGGTAGTACTCAATGAATCACTGGTTCATTGTGTACTCTCTCAAAGTGGTTCATTCTGTACCACCCCACACTTACAAATTTAGAAGTTAAATAGCCATATGCACAAATACGATGTGTTCAACGAAACTATTTTAAGTGAAAGCGCAAAAAAACAAGTAATTTATCAAGCCAGTTGATATTCAGCTGCTGTGTACACAAGTAAAATGAGACGAAATGCTACTTACGTTATTTTAATAAGAAATTCGGTTGAAAAACACAAAACACAGACGCGTGCCACCGTCTGCGCCGCTAGCTCGCTGTCGACTGGGGAGGGGGAAGGGCTCCGTAAAGACGCTTACCCTAATGTAGTTTGCACCAAACGGCAACATCACATTTCTGAATTATTTGCATGGTTCACTCTGTACTTCTGGTTCATTGTCAACCACCCGACCCTACGCTCGCTATCATTATGATTATCTCTTCGGAATATTTATTTATTCAATACCATTAACCTTAACATGGTGTAACCTGTTCCAAAGTTCCAAATATTTATTTGACATGAACAAAAATTTGGAATATGTAGTTATTCGGATTAGGTATTTTTAAAAATTTGAAACGGGTTAATTCAGTATGGAACTTAGCTAATCCATCTCTTGACTATTTTCAATTGCATTTATTTATTTATTGCAATAATTTTGAATTTATTTTTCTGCTTCTCCTTTTACAGTTTCCAGATTTTTTGCAATATTGGCTCATATGCATAAATTTATACACACTGTATACACATCATAATATATATAATAACATATAGATACACATAACTTTGCCATTTACTGTTAAAATTTTCTTAGTATTTTAATTAACAAGAAGCCCTAGGGTTGTAGCAGAATACCAGTGCTTTGCTCAAATCCTGATGTGAGTAAAACCAGTCACTGAGTTGCAACCCTTTTACACTTCTGCAGCGCACACAACGTAATTTTGGATTAGGTACCTACCTACTATATCCTTAATTTTATGTTTAGTATTTTTTTTGTTTGTGTGTGATGAAGATGGTTGTAAATAAAGACTTTATCTATCTATCTATCTATCTATCTATTTTCAACCAATTTTTTTCAGCACGTGAAATTCACAAAATGAGCACGTTGGCGACTGCATACGTGCAGACAGGACTATTCCCTCTGCCTGTACCGTACCCGCTGGGGGCGAATGGGATCACTTGCAACTTCTTACAAAACACGTACTGCCCGCTCGTGGAAGGAGAAATAGTACAATACACGCTTCGTATGTACATCGAATCCATATTTCCCCAGGTAAACTCATTTTCCCAATATCATTATCACAGCCTATACCTCGTACCTACGTCCCCACCGACAGGCTCGAGCCTACCCTAACTAAATCAGGGTGTTCATCAGGCAACCACGCTGGTCCAGTGCAGATTGGTCGACTTCACATACACCTTTGAATTTCTTCGCAGATATATGCAGGTTGCCTCACGATATTTTCCTTCACCGCAGGAGTGTCGTACAAATGTACATATGAAAGGAGATGTCCTCTTTTTGTATGGAGGCTGGGTTTTGCTAACTAAAAGAAACGAAACTATGCCTGTTATAGAGGTTTAATATTTAGTGTCATAAAACCGTGAAAAACATAACTTTTTATCCCTCCGTTTTCGAAATATTTTTATTTTCGTATATTTTTGTTAATGATAATATAACACAGCTTTCGATCATTAAACAAAAAATGATCGAAAGCTGTGTTATATTATCTGCAAAAAACATCTATTTGTAATCTGTATTTGTGAATACAATGACACTTATGCTAGTCTATGGTTGTGTTTTGGTTGTTGTTTGTGTTGAAGTTGTTGGTGTTGCGTGAAATGTTGACGTCGTAATGACTATAAAATTAAAGGCGATCGTGATCGCGATTGATTTTTTTCTTAGACAATCTGCATATTAGGGCCTATTCTTCATTAAATCTAATTAATGAAGCGCCACAGCGTCAAGTCAATGTCAAAACTGTCAAACTAAAATATTTCATTTTTTTTATTTTAAACATTGGATTTATAGACTTCAGCCAATCACTGCCAGTTGATTAAAAGATTTGTAGATTTTTCTTAGAAACAGGAATAAATAGTACATTATGAGACGAGCGCGCTATGTCGGTCATTGCATACGAGGCGATATTGTGCGCGAGCCGCAGGCGAGCGCGACAAGAAAGCAGAGTACGTAATGACCAATGCGCGCGTGTATCATACGACATTTTTCAACACACTTGTGAGGAAAACAAAAGATCTTGTGGTATTAATATTTTTCTGAAAATGACTGCGCTTTTTTATCAATCTTCCACTGCATGAAACTATCGTATGCCGCCAAGTATTTATCCTTTGACTTTGGCGGCAACAAACTATTACTCGCGCTTTGCGCCTCTATAATTATTTCCGGCGGAGTTAATAATATGGATTCTTCTTCACTTGGACTCGACATATTTGTAGATAATCAGTTACAACAAAAAGGCAAAAAATTTCAATAGCGGGAAAATGCCGCGCGCCGTTTTTTCCCCGCGCAACAGATAACATAATACTTACTAGTACCCGCGCTGCCCGGGCATGGCTAAACTCTTCATACAACCAACATTCAAAAACTAAATAAACCGAATATTTTAGTTTTTAAAAAACAAGTTTGAGTGAATTTTTAATAATTTATTTTAGTTATAGTTATTAATTATTGTTTTTAAATATTTATGTTTAAGGGTCTGTTTCACAATCAATAAGTAAGTTTTGAATAGCTTACTTGACAGATTCTTTGACATATTTTTCATATAACAACCGTCAAATCATCTGTCAAGTAAGCTATTCAATACTTACTTTTCGATTGTGAAACAAGCCCTAAATGTCGTTGTTAATTTAATATTTAAGTAACCAGTAGTAGGCTATTCATTTGTTTCCAATAGCAGCCGCATAAAGTCGTGTTAAAAAAAAGTATTAAGCGACTAATTTGATTATTGATTTAAGAATGCGTACTGAACATACATTTACTTTGCAATCTTGAACAAATTAGAATTTGTCGTGTTAAGATTACCGCACTTGTGCGATTATGTAAAGTGAAAAGCACTCGTGTTTAATATACTGAATAACAGGTCTAAATGCAAGATAATAAGACCCACTTTACGAGCAAGTGTGTTGAAAAATAGTTTTTTATATGAAAATACATTAACATTTTAGTAATACATTGTATTTCGGAGACTATATGAAGTTAATACGGGTAAATTGGATAGATTTAAAGCATGAGATTTCAAAACTTTCACCACAGTTTAATACGAATCGGAGGTACATAAAAGCATACTTCAGTTATACATACAGTATAACTGAATTGCTTTTTCGATCATCTTTCCAAGGGTAAGTATATAAATTATTGCTTTTAGTTAACATAATTAATAAAAACCCACTCGTGGACATCTCCTTTGTAAAACACATTGGCACAGGATCGAACCCCGGACCTCCCGATTTGAAGGCCAGTGCCGAGTCCCCAGCGCCAGCGAATCTTCTACCTTTCAAAAAAGACAGTTCTAGTTAGCAACCGAAGTTAGAGAATAGGCCTGCAGGATCGAACTACTGCTACACAGATTTATAGTCGAAGATCTAACCTAACACATAGACCAATCCTGGCCTTTATGAAATAGTGAAATTAAAGATCTCATGTTTTTGTGTAAAGCAACATGCGATAGATGGGACGAAAAAATTTGAAGCGATGTAAAAAGTTTCATTTTAAAAGTAGGTATGGGCATATGAATAACTAATAATACGAGTATTATAAGTTATTCTTATGGTATGGGTCAAATATTACCAAAAAAAAAATTTCAACCACGCCGCTTTGTTTCTTATCGTCTTTGTCCTTCATCAGCGGTGCGGCACGGTGATGGAGCTAAAGACACAAATAGTGCGATTTAGGGGCCGTTCGAAAACCCGTGAAGTTTTCACTCGGTAAAAAAGAAAAGGATAGATATATTGCGAGAAAGAGAAGTTTAACTGGTTTTCAAACGCTAGCGAGTGATTTTCGCACTTCAGGAGTTTTCAAACGGGTTCTGTCAGTTAAAAACGAAAAGAAGAGTTCTTGTGTTTTGCAACGCAAACTAGCTTTATTTTACAACTGTACAAAGCTTTAACATTTGTAAACTTTGACTTATGAAATCAGTAGCCACAGATCACAGAACAGTCAACTGTCAATGTCAGGTAAAATTTAACTCTGACTGGGGGCCGTGAGAAATTCACTCCTGTCAGGCGAAAATAACTCTTTACTAATGCGTTCAGAAATACGAGCGGAGTAATTCCTCGGTTAACCTCGGTTTCACTCGGGTGGTTCTCGAACGCTATCGAGTGAAATTCACTCTACCCCGAGTAAATATTACTAGTTTTCAAACGTACCCTTAGTAAAACACGCGAGATGCTGTTCAGAAGAGTGCGAACTCGCGCGGCGCGCGATTAGCGTCAAGCTTGCGCGATGCTTATGGACGCAATTAGCACGGTCATAACTATTACCGTGCAAGGTTTTTGCATCGTGCATGCAAGTAGTGCGCCGAGTAAATCGCAACGCGCGTACAATCTCGCGCGAGTCAAATGGCAGCGAACTCGCCCCTTTCTGGACTTGTGTTGTTTAATTATATTTATTAACCGTTAAATTAAACTAATAAAAAAATTTACACAATAATATATTCGATAAATATTTTCAACCATATCGAATAAAAATATTCATTCAAGTGGATTTTAACGCGAAGATGATAAAATTATCGTTATGAATAATTTCAATCACAGACCGAACTAATAAGTGTTAGGCGCCACAGTGCTAACAAAGAAATCAACATAATATTTTATTCAAATAAAAATATTAACTGATATTTTTAACCATTAAAATTATGAAATATTTTTATTTGATTATTAACTTTTGACTAATAATTTTTTTCAACCATTAACGCCATCTCTATTCTGGACAGGGGCCTAAACAGCAATATCGTACACGCAGGCGCGCGACCATTGCTTTTTTGCAAGATATGCAACAAAGCAAAAAACGGAACTATCTTCGTAAATAATATGCGAAAGTTTATTTTCATAATTTAGATAAAATTCTTTTAGAATGAAAAAAATATGTCGGCGTGTGTGAGGTTTTGCGTTATTAACATGTATATTTTCATTAATAGGTGCATTAGTTGCATCCGTTAATAAAAATACCTAAGTATCTATTAGAAAATAATTAATCAATATCAATCGGCCCGTTCCAGATAAGCATTTTTAGCCATAAATACCAACATTTTTAGCATCTCTGCGTTCCATTAGCCGGTGATGCTAGTTTTTCTTGCTGGTTGTCATGCGTTTCATTTAAGCATTTTTAACACGAAATGCTAGCATCAAATACCCATGCTAATAGATGGGTCCTCTGATACCACTTTTTGACAGCTTTCAAATTTGACATTTGTAATCTTTTTTTCATGAATCAAAAAGGATTTTCAGCGGATTTAAAAAATTTATTGAAAGATATTTGTAGTATTAGCCAATTCTGATTTATATTATAAAAAATTTTAAGTGGCTGGACTAATTAAGTGAGGTGTCAAAATTCAGCACGAAAAATCAGTACCTTGCGTTTCATTTGTAACAATTAGCGCGGCTAAAAATGTCAACATTTCTTAAAAGAAACGCAAAACGAGGCTAACATCAGATGTTAGCCTCAGAAAGTAGCAGTGCTTTATCTGGAACGCAGGGTATATGTAAAAAAATGAGTTAACCGTTGTTACAGCAAGTCACGCATTTCTGTGGCTCAGGCTCTTTACAAACTGACTGCATTTTAACTACACGCCGACATATTGAATATTTCCTTCTTTCTTTCATGCAACTGACACAATCTAAATGTACCTAATGAACTTAGTAACTAAAATAAGTATACATTTATTTACAGAACACCCAAGCAGCGATTGAGTTTCGAGTTAATGACGATACTGACAAGCCTCTGTTGTGTCTGAGGGTGCAAATTGCCATAGTCCCGCCGGTCGGTGGTTCTGCAGCTGCGAAGCTGGTCAGCGGGGAAGAAGTAAAGGCGTAAATAAGATAACAATAAAATTATTTATATTGCAAAAAGTTTTTAATGCAAATTTATTCCTTATTTATTTTATTTAATTAAACCACAAGTTCGCGCCGTGCGGCCGATCTATTATGGCAACTTTAGATCTGCGACTGACAGGTGCGGCTAAAATTGATATTATTTTCCTCTTTGAAATTGCATCTTATTTAAGCTCAACCAAGAATGAAGACTGCTTTATCCTAGAGGAAAATTCTCTTTTTTTTGCATCACCTGTGAGAAAAAAAATACTTAAAGAAATACGCTATATTTCACAGCATTTATTCGAAATCATATTAATTTAATTTTTAATCAAATATTGGTATCAATTCAGACACAACTTAATTTAACTAAACTAATTTGACAGGATCAAAACTATCGACATCTTTCTTTTTCTCTAAAGGATTAAAAGTGACGGCTTTATTTTTAGACCTGTCAAATTAGTTAAATTAAGTTGGGAGTCTGAATCGACACCATTCCATCCACCATCGACAAAACCATACAAAAGACGTGGCTGTATGTGCTTAAGTCCCTTGACTTTTTCAGTTTTAAAATCTAAAACCAAAGAGTTTCGAGCACATACAGACACATCTTGTGTACTTTTTTTCAATACAGAAGTTTTGTGACTTGAGTAAAAGAATACGTATATACTTCCATGTAATTAGCTCGCTCAGTTCATATCCCCAATTGGTCTGTGGCTCACTTGGTAGACGGTACACGAAATCATCAAAGGCTACGCTCATCGTTCACGATTCAAGTCAACACCCGTGACATAAGACAATCCCCTTGATTAATGCCCTGATCTATTAAGACGGGTCTCCAATCTACGGCCCGCAGGCCAAATCCGGCCCGCCAGTGCCATCCGGCCCGCGACAGCTTAAGTAATTAATTGAAATGCAAAAAAGCGTGTTTGCCTAGGTCACGTAATCTGCGACTAGTCTAGAAATATAGTTAAGGGCAGAAAAAATAAAACTGTTTTGGCCCTTGGAACATATTGAAATAAATAGCCAAAGCTTGGAGACCCCTGTACTAAGACATTGAGTCGGTCAAGAGTCGGAAGAAAAATCGACCCGATTATCGGGCCTACAAGTCACGTGGGCGGGTAGCCTTAAGATGTAGCAGTTCACTCTTTGAACTGCTAGGATCTTTAAAATGAATTTCTAAATCCTGTATTAAAATAAATGGAAGTGTGAGTGCAAAAAGATCCATCAATAGATATTAGTGGACATAGGAGACGTTTGTATGGCACAAATTCTGTAAATAATATAATGACACACAAATGATCATGAAAAAGATTTATTCGTCTGCGAAGGACTTTGGCATGACTATTTAATTAAACGCATTGACAGCGTGGCTAACAGTCTAACATACAATTATCTCGCGTAATACATACTACAAAGTTAAAGTAACACAAAATACGCATAACAATTGAAATTTAGTATATGTCAAGAATTGAAAGTTCTAAGACTATTTCTGCAGAAGTGATTGAGGAACTATTACAGTGATAAATTGTTCAACCAGACTATTAGCTTTGCACCATACCATATTCTACAAAAACCTAAGGTCCACAATATTGTTAAGAACTGAGAGCATTTGCAACACACATAATAAAATAACGAATCGTAAAACTAATAACAATGGAATACTTGAAATTAGGTAATTAAGTGCTTGTTACTTGAATATGGTATAGAGTTATTGACCAAAACATCATGAACATTCGAACTAAGCATTTAGTTACATAGAATTTCTTACAACCAATAGAATATTACAATGATTTGATCTGTTAAATTCTAGTAAGTATTCGACACTACCGAAGAACCTAATTGCATATTAATATATAATATTTACATACATCAGTCAAATAATGAGATACTTAATTTGGCTTTAATCATACATTATATTACACATTTGAGCTTATGGATATGCCGCTCAGAAACCGCTTCAACACAACATTATTACGCTTAGTACGTCATACAAAGTTACTTATTTATTACCAGACTTTTTTATCATAACTAATACAGATATAGTAGACTTTGCACAGATAGACAATGCTATAATTTAATATTGCTATAAAGACATTATTACATGTCACAATATTAAGGAAAAAGAAACAACCCTTATATAATATGTACGTACTAACAAAAGCGTAATTATCAAATATTTTCATTCAAATCTAACGTTGATTACTAACTTCTATTTTGTCTTAACATTAACGGGAGATTTTAACTAAAAAATGCAGCACAATGAACTGACTGGAACAAAGAAACCTATCAATTTGACTAACACAGATTGTGTTACGTAATCCACAATTTACTGATTTACTGAAACTATCTAACAACAAAAAATGGCAAAAATTTACCTCAGTCCATGGAAAATTATTGAAGACAAACTTCATGGTTCATGGAGTAAGGAGCAAGAAAATACAATATCATACGACCATTACTATTAATATTGTGAATTAAAAATGCTTCAATTGGCAGTTCAAAAATAACATCACTACTGTGTATATATATATATCTAAGTAATAAACAACACGTATCGGTCATTATACCACAAAGCAAAATATAATTTATAATCAACACTGCATATACCCGACAGGCAGTTGAGAATGTTCAAAAGAAATCACAGATACTTGCTTAACCAATATGTTTGATTATGTTCACTAAATATTACTCACCAGGAGGTAGGTTCGATTTCAAATCTTCGACGAGAACTACAGGATCCATTTTGATTAGCTCGCTCAATTTGGGCACGGTAAACGGCACCATCCTGTTACAGAAGGACATAAGAGTCGTCACGTTCGCATACGTGTCCAGAGGCAGAGGTTTGTCGCCATAATAAGAGTATTCCTCATCAACATCATCATCATCATCATAGTCAAAAGGCAGTTTCGTTGTCGATTTCTTGGCGACTGCTTGGGCAGGCAATTTTGTCGTCGACTTTCTAGCTACCTTCCTGGGCGCCACTGTGGGACTCTCAAAGTCAGGCCCCTTATCTACTTCAACGACATCGTCGTCAATCTCCACGACACTCGAAGGCGAGCTATGTGTGTTAGTGTTGTATTTCAACGGGAAGGTGCTATGCACCGCGTTGTGGTGTGATCTCAAATCGTTGGTGTATTTAAACCGTTTCTTACAGTAGCTGCAACAATGAACTTCTCTAGTTTCCTGGAGAAGTTTCGAGAAAGCGTAATTCATCTCCTCGTTCGGATGAGATTCGGCGTGGTGCTCCCGAAACGAGTCCATGTCTATGCGAAGTATTAAGCAAGTGCAGCACTTGATCACAATATCGCCCTTCTTCCCGAATTCAGACTTCATATTCTCGTGGCCATGTCTCGCGGTCTCCTCTTCGGTCAAAGATTTCTGACAGATCAAACACACGTTCTTCGTCCCGTCGTCGACGATTTTCTTCATTTTCGGCGGCCGGAGCGTCTGTGGCATTACTGCCGAAACGCCGACTGGGGGCAGAGGTACGTGCACCATCAATGACCGCAGACTACTTTTGCTCATTCCTCTCGTAGTCGAACTATGTTCCTTCTCCAAATGATTGGCCACGGCCCACCGAAGCCCGTTGAACTTGCAGAGTTTACAATTGTAAGGTCTCAAGTTGAAATGTCGGTACATGTGGTCCTTCAAACAGGCACGGTACTTGGTGCGGTGCACGCAATACGGACACTGAAAGAGGCGGCCGGAGTCCAGATCGGCTTGTTCCTCGTCCTCGCTTTCTACTGACAACGGCGACGCCGGCCTTTTGCGAGGTACGACAGGTTCTTCGGGTGTGACGATCTTCTCGTACCTCACGACGAGTAGAGCGTTGTCTGGAGTTTCTTCTGCATCGGGCTCTGGAGCTTTGTCATTTGGTTTTAAGAGCTGTATAGCTTCCTTCTGGGAGCTGACTACTTTCTTTAGCCAGGTGGCCCTGAACGCTGGCGATCGCGGGGCCTCCACAGGTCTGGCGTGATGATGAACACTGTCGGTGTCGTTCATGCTTCGGCAGTGGAACTGCGCCTCGTGGTATGTCTGGAACGTATTCGTGCACATACTGCAACACCACCTGTAATCACAATATGTACTTTTTAGAGACCGTCAGTATATATGTGAACACAGCAAAATCTTTATTTTTAGGAACCAAATGATGCTTTAATGGTCAGAGCATTCTTTTATATGCAACCTCTTATATACAGGATGATTGTAAGATAGGTTTAAGGCAAAGTAAGTATTGATAATTTAGAACCTTAGCCAAAATGTAACGTAGCGCTTCTGTCGGCGGGGTGGCCTCGGCGCTACGCTAGCATTTACAAACCCTTGCGCGTATTGCGATGAAGGGTTGATTACCTGACCTAGCTCAAACTCTAGACTCTAGCCTAAAGAGGTGAGTCACTAACCGAATACCTTTTCCAAACAAACCTAAATATCATGAACAAAGGCACAGAACCAACCTTTGTAAGCTCTAGATATCAAACCATTATTGACATTACTTTGGCAACACACACGGCGGCGAACCTTACTAAAGGTTGGCATGTATCCAGCGAACCATCCTTCGCGGACCACCGTCGAGTGTGTTTTCAATTACTCTATGAATTACCAGACCCTGCTCCTTATCGCAACCCCCGTAAAACAAACATAGCAAGGTACACTAACACATTAACAAATGCACTAGACGAAACGCATGGCAGCGGCGAAACACCTAGCACGAACAGTATTGAAGAAAAAGTACAAGTCCTTGCTTCAGCAATAGTCAGAAGTTACGAGTTGGCATGCCCGATGTCTATACCAAAAGACCTCAACAAGAATCTCTGGTGAGGGCCAGAACTTGAAAGGCTGCGGAAAAGACTAGGGCACTCTTCAATAGAGCAAAAAATACAAGAACTCCCGATGACTGGGAAAGATACAAAGATGCGCAGAAACACTACAAGAAGAGGATCAGATTCCGGAACTCAACAAACCAAGCCGCCAGAATAAAGAAAGTATTTGTCCAAGGGAAACACAGACCTCCTTGGCCACATCAAAAAAGTCGACGGCACTTATACCAAATCTGAAGAAGAAACCAGCGCGGTAATGCTGGAAACACACTTTCCCGGTAGTCAAATCGCGTCACACCTTGAATGGTCCGACGAGCACTACAGCACCCCGTAAACCGAAGAATGGGAGGCTGCCAGCAAAGTAGTAACTGCGGCTAGAATAGAGTGGGCTATAAAGAGCTTCAAACCCTTTAAATCCGCAGGACTGGACGGAATATTCCCAGCGCTGCTACAATGGCAGCCTAACTTGATAGTAAAACACTTAGAACCCATATTTAAGGTTTGCATAGCCTTCAAATATATTCCCAAACAATGGAGAGAGGCGAAGGTAGTATTCCTACCTAAACCAGGGAAAGAAGACTACACTACGGCGAAATCCTTCAGACCAATAAGTCTAACATCATTCCTGCTCAAAACACTGGAAAGATTGGTAGACAGACACCTAAGGGATGGAGCACACCAAGAAAGACCCTTACATCGCCAACAACACGCCTATCGGAAAGGCAGGTCCACAGAGTCGGCACTACATATGGTGGTCCGTAAAATAGAGTCGGCCATACACAACAAATCCTCAACCCTAGGCGCCTTCATAGACATAGAAGGAGCTTTCGACAAAACAATGCACAATAGCATTAACCACGCCCTTCAAAAGTACAATATAGAACCAGCAGTAACAAAATGGATCACTGAGCTGGTAAGCAAGAGGGCGGTTCAGATAGTCGGGAATAACACCGTTAGAGCAAAAGTGGTAAAAGGGTGTCCCCAAGGGGGAGTCCTATCCCCACTTTTGTGGAACATAGTAGTAGACACTAGCCTCCTAAGGAAACTAAACGAAAGAGGCTACACTACTATTGGATATGCAGATGACCTGGCAATACTGATAAATGGGACTGCAGAAAACATACTATGTAAAGTAATGCGCGCAGCCCTAGTATTAGTGGAACAATGGTGTGACGAACATCAATTGTCAGTAAATCCAAATAAAACAGAACTTATACTTTTCACCAACAAAAGGAAGTTACGAGAACTACAGCTACCAAAATTATTAAACACCAAACTCTCCCTGTCAACATAAGTAAAATATCTGGGCATTATCTTCGATAATAAATTAAACTGGGCGAGTCACATGGAAACAATAACAAAGAAGGCATGCTTAGCGTTTAACCAATGCAGGGGACTCGTTGGTAAGAAATGGGGTCTCAATCCAAAAATCACACTTTGGCTGCAGTTATAAGACCCTCTATAACCTACGGATCAGTGGTGTGGTGGCCCAGAACCCAACTGACCACAGCAAAAGCTAAGCTCCAGAGTCTGCAACGCTTAGCAACTACATCGACCAGTGGATGTATGAGAACCACTCCATCAGCCTCCCTAGAATACCTCTTACAACTGAGACCTCTAGATCTAGTCATACAAGAGGAGGCGAAAGCAGCAGCCCTAAGACTAAGATCACAAGGACTATGGAAACGCAACATAGGAAAAACACACACGATAATCCTAGATTGGAGTACGAAAGAAATACCTCTTCTCGATGCCCGAATCGATAGAATACCATGCCACCATGTCTTTGGCAGAAGATATGATATCCAACTTACAGCGGAATCAAAAGATTGCTCTGACATTAAAGAAGTTAGGATATACACAGACGGCTCCATGACCCCTTGTGGAACTGGGGCCGGTGTCTTCTCAAACGACCTTAATATCAAATTATCAATAACCCTAGATAGGCTTAACACCATCATCGGGCGCGTGGGTAGTGGAGTCGCAGTGTGGACCTTACCTAGCGCGCCCAAAAGGGCAGGGAGAACACCGGGGGGTTTTAGTGGGTAGGCCTGGCACTCTGCCCGGAGAGCCCCACACACGCTCGCCGTGTAGCCAACGGCGGGTACGGTGCGATTAGGCATTTCCCCCCGAGAAAAAAAAAAAAAAAAAAAAAGGCTTAACACCATCTTCCAAGCAGAAGCAGAAGCGGCACAGGCGATTGCAGCTACAAATGTTAGCAATCTTAACATAAAGATTATCTCAGACAGCGCATCTGTCCTGCAGGCCTTCCAAAACAATACTATCAACTCTACCCTTATACTGGAATGCTATAACATGCTCCAGGCCATAGCAGATACAAACCGGGTAATTCTGCAATGAATAAAAGGACACAGTGACTCACTTGGCAACGACGCAGCAGATGAATTGGCTAAGAGAGGTTCAAACACAAAAGTGTATGGACCAGAGCCCTTAATGCCCATTCCACAGGCCCAAATAAAAACCTGGCTGCGTGAGAAAACCGAGGAACAACATCTAACAGAGTGGAGAGCCAATGAGGGATGCAAGCGAACAAAAGACGCAATCCCGGTACCATCCAAAAAGCTTGTCCGTTCCCTCATCAGACTAAGGAGAGACAAAATCCGAAAAGTTATAGCTACTAAGTATAACCGGACACTGTCTCCAAAACAAACACCTATTCACAATAGGGGTGACAGACAGCCCTCTATGCAGAGGATGCATGGAGGCAGAGGAAACGCCACAGCACGTCCTTATGGAATGCCCAAGTGTGGCCGATCAACGGGCGAAACTTCTCCATTCCCCAGCATCCATGCCGGAAGCATGCAGTAGCCCACAGAGGCTGCTGGCATTCTGGGAGGAACTGGGATGGATGGAGTAGGATGGAGGCTGACGTAACGTCAGGACGCACAATGGCCCAATCATGAGGCTAAGTGCGAAAGAGCCCAGCCAAACTAACTAACTAACTAACCTGACCTAGCTCGGTTGGGTAGATATATTGACCATGGGGACGTGTCAAAGGAAACACCGATATGAACGGAATCTATCACACGGAAATATATTACTAAATAAACAATGGCAATGGCAATGTTACGGAATATGGTCTATCTTATCTCTACGGGCAAAGCTAATTATAATCTACGCGCATGGGCGTCGGTACGCCAGGTAGGTGGGTGAATGTTCGGATGTTAGTGTGCCTCACACGACCCCGACGAAATTTCTATCAACCGCTCGTATCATTATCAATATTATTTACATATTTACTGAGCTTATGCATCATTGTATCGTGATTAAAATTAAAAGTGTGTACCAAATTTTAGATCAATCGGTAAACACGAACGGGGTAAAATTTTAATTACTTAATTTGACCCAACAACAATAAAGAGGGCAAGCTATATAAAACCATTTAAACTGACGTAACGTCAGGACGCACAATGGCCCAATCATGAGGCTAAGTGCGAAAGAGCCCAGCCAAACTAACTAACTAACTAACCTGACCTAGCTCGGTTGGGTAGATATATTGACCATGGGGACGTGTCAAAGGAAACACCGATATGAACGGAATCTATCACACGGAAATTTATTACTAAATAAACAATGGCAATGGCAATGTTACGGAATATGGTCTATCTTATCTCTACGGGCAAAGCTAATTATAATCTACGCGCATGGGCGTCGGTACGCCAGGTAGGTGGGTGAATGTTCGGATGTTAGTGTGCCTTACACGACCCCGACGAAATTTCTATCAACCGCTCGTATCATTATCAATATTATTTACATATTTACTGAGCTTATGCATCATTGTATCGTGATTAAAATTAAAAGTGTGTACCAAATTTTAGATCAATCGGTAAACACGAACGGGGTAAAATTTTAATTACTTAATTTGACCCAACAACAATAAAGAGGGCAAGCTATATAAAACCATTTAAAAAAACATTATACAATATCTATTCGATTCCTTACCCTTTAAAGATCTGTCAGTATTTGTGCTCCAAGTTCTTAAGGCCCATTTACATATAGAGTTCCTGCTTCAAAAATACGATTATATCGAAGGAAAATATATATGATAAAAATACAAGTTTATTTTTTAGTTACTTACTGAAAAAAAAATATGTGCTTGTTCAGACAAGAAAACTGGACAACTTTCACTATGGGACCAATTTTGAAATCGCAAAAAAAATCAGCTGTTCCATACAAATGTTTAACATTCGCTGAACCTAGATGTATGGGTCAGCATTTGCATTGCATGCAGACAAAACAAATGCATTTAGTTCAACTAGTCCTACCAGTAGTTCGACTATCGAACTGTATGGAGAAAACTATTCCAAACTGTTATACTGGCTAGTTATTATAGTACAGTGAAAACGAAAATAGATTCACATAAAAGACAGTCCCTATTTACGAAACTGTAAAACGTAAGTCTGTTCCCTATGTCTCAGGTTGAAATTCTATCCAGTGTTTGTTCTTTTAATTATTCGGTTTTTTAAATAATAATAAAATGTCGTGACGCTGACAAATTGTTATTGTTTTATTACAACCTGCGCCATTAATGACATTAACTTGGTGCAACCAGCCGTAAGATATTAATAATTAATATCTCTTATGGCTGGCTGCACCAAGTTAATTTAGCAATTTGACAAGTTTATACCAGACATTTAATACTAATATGTCTGTGGTTTACACTGTTTTTTTTTGTAAAACGTGTTACTATAATCTATCGTCAATTCTGCAGTCCTTGGCCATAGTTAGTGTATGAACCACGAAAATAGTGATTAAAACATACCTTATTTTGTTCAGCTCGCTTTCCATGTGGTTGGAAAAGACCGATTCATCTTGGAACTGAAAAGAGCACTTTGGACAGCAGTACAACGTTCCGTCTGCCTTTCCTAGTGGTCCAAACGCTTTGATCAACACCTCCAACGGTAAGCTGTCATTCTTGTCCTGATCAGTTTGGTTCGCGCTCGATACTGATGGAGTGGCTTCTTTGAGTGGCGGTCGTTCCGTCACTATCTTCTGTTTCGCAAGATTCTCCTTGTTTTTCACTATGATGCCGGCTTGGTACTGCAGAAGTCTCGCCACCCAAGCCTCGATGTTAACATTGATGGGTATCTGGGTCGGCTCATTGGTAGCGGTTCTGTGTTCGGACTTCATGTGCTCACTGAGACCCGTTTTATGGAACGCCCTGTAAAAGCATAGTGCACAAGCCCACCTGAAAAAAAAAAAAATTACATATAGGTTGTTATAAACACATCAAAGGAAGGTATTTGGTAAAAAAAAATTGGTTCGTACAGTGTGTGATTTAGAGTACACTTATTGCAACATTACCAGTCCCTTCTCATAAATGTTATGGAAACCGACTAAGGAAGTTTACTAATATTTACAGCAATAACTTGTAACTTCAGTCTTTGAACTAACCTAAGTAGGTTATAGGGAGGATAATTATGGTGGAAATTACCTTATGTTATCTACAGTAACATAAAATATTTTAGTCATAACGTGTACACTAAATACACTAGGTACTTAAAAGGTTTTTTTTTCTTTTAAAGGTTCTTTACTAAAGTACAATACAATTTTATGTATAAAGGTACAGACTACTTTGGTATCAAAGGTATAACTAGCCCAAATGTAAAAATACATTTGGGTGAGTATGACCCTAACATCTCACTATAGGTAAATATTTGCCTGAAGCAAAATTGTAAGGGCCTTCCTCCAGCCCAAAATTGAAATACTTATATTATCATGCAATACGTCAAATTTATGCCAAATTTAAAGGCGTAAAACACTAACCTCCTATAATTGAGTTCCTCATACAAGTGAGAGCGCATCGCCTCCTCCGCGGGCTCCGTGACAGATTTACAGAGCGGGCACTTGTAGTGAAGGCCATTGGGCTCGCAGAACCGGCCGTACATCGAGCAGAGCAGCGGCGTCGAGAGCGGCGCTTCCGGTTCCCCCTCCTGCTTCACGATGTTCAGATCCGGCGACGGCTCCCGCTTCACCCCCAGCGGCTCCAGCCCGCTGCGCTGCCTCTGCCGCATCCACAGCGGATCGCCCTCGCCCTCGCCCGGGACCGAGCCCTCGCGGTAATAGAAGTAGAACACGTCCACCTTCTTGCCGGGGTGCACGTTCGCCTGGTGCTTGGTCACGTTCTCCTCGGCGGAGGTGCGGTACGGGCAGTAGAAGCACTTGAACTGCATCTTCGACTGGTGGCACTTGAAGCAGTGCTCGACGACCTCGGGCCGGATCATGCTGACGAAGTTGCACAGGCCGCAGTGCCACGGCTTGAGGTCCATAGTGGGCGCCGTCGCCCCCGCGGGCGATTCGTCGCGCACGAGCAGAACGTTCGCCTCCCCCGCGTGCGACTCGGCCACGTGCCGGTCGAGCATGTACCGCTTGAAGTGGTAGTACGGGCACGTCGAGCAGCCGTACATCTTGGCGTCGTGCATCTTGAGGTGGGCGACGATGCGCGCGGCGGTGATCGGTCGCTTCGTGTCCAGCTGCTGGTAGGGGGGGCAGTGGGCGCACTTGAACGCGTCCGAGTCGGCGTGGAGGGTCTCCCAGTGGGCGCGCAGCGTGGCCTCGTCGAGGGAGATGTAGGAGCAGCCGGCGGCGCCGCACGCGTAGCGCTGCCGGTCGGGCACGTAGCGCGGGTAGCGGCCGACCGCCTCGGGGGGTATCGGGCGCAGCGGGCCCTCCGCCGGCGCGGGGCCCTTGTCCGCCGGCCTCGCCAGCGAGCTGGACGCGAGGTTCACCATGCGGTCGAAGTGCATCTCGTTGGTCTCGAGGTGCGGCACCGGGTTGACGGGCGCCGTGCTGGGCGCCGGCTGGCTCTCCGCGTGCATCTGCAGGTGGCGCACCATGTTGAGGCGCACCTTGGTGGTGAACTCGCAGCGCGCGCACGCCACGGGCTCGTCCAGGATGGGGTTGATCGGCAGCCGGCCCGCGTCCTCGGGGCCGTAGCGCTGCGGCCGGCGCTCCGCGGGGGGAATGGGGACGGGCGCGGTGGACTTCCGGCGGGCGGTGCGCCTCGCCGCCTTGCCGCCGCCCGCCGGCCCCGTTCTGTCCGCGGGATCCTCCGAGAGCACGTACTGGAGCTCGCCGTTCTCCTTGCGGTCCAACTCGATGATCACCTTCGCTATCTTATGCTCCGCCTTGAGATGCCGCCGCGCGACGCCCGACCCGTGGAAGCGCTCCTTGCACACGCCGCACACGTACAGCAGCTCGCAGTGGTTGAGTATGCAGTGGCGGATCAGGTCCTCCCGGCCGGGGACGCGCTGGCCGCAGTGCACGCAGTAAATCTGGTCGCTGTCGGTGCAGCAAACGCTCAAATGCTTCATGAACGAACTGGATTTCGGGAAGTCCTTGTACACGAGCTGGCACCTCGGGCACTCGAACAGTCTGAAGGTGGGCACTTTGACGTATTCTCGTGAGTCTCCGGTGGTCCGCGCGCCGATTGCGTCGACGCCGAAACTGTTCGCGGAAACGTTGGAGGTGTCCGCCGGTGCGGCGTCGTCGTCGTCCTCGTCGCTATCCAAGCAGTACACGACGTCGCCGGAGAGATCCTTCGTGGGCGTTTGAGTCACTTCCGTTTTGAGTACAGGTGTCATTTGTTCACTTATATCGGCTCGCTGCGGAGGGGTCGACAACGGCGCCGGCACGAGCAGCGGTGGAGTTGGCTCCGTCGGTGCTTGCATTGGAAGTTCGACAGGATCCGAATCCGGGAGTATACTCTCCTCGTTTGACACGTGGTCCTCTTGCATAGGAGTACCGGCTCGGGATGGTTCTCCGACGGGCACCGCCGGCTCGACGAGCTGGCTTGTACGTCCAATGAGATTTTCTAAATCTATTGACCTCTCTGCGTCTTTAACGGGGTTTTTATTGTCAGTGCAAGGCTGGACTACTTCGACGGGCACCTTGACTTCGCGGCACGTCACTAAAGGCAGCAGTGTAGATTCTGTTGAGCACTGAAAATCGCAAAGCTATAATTAGATGCTGTTATAATTTATATTTATTAAAGTGCCTCTGTATGAGGACATCAGAATCAAGAAACTAAATTAGGTAGGTTATTTACAGTCATCGTCAACCCATATTCGTCCTATTGTTGGACACAGGTCTCTCCTCCAACGAATAGGTATTGGCGCACCTCCACCATGTATATAAACCCAGACAACAGGGATTGATGTAAAGTATGCTTTCTAGTTTTCCATCACTTCGAGGAAAAGTAACTAGTCGATTGTTAAGACATCCGTGGTAGACATGACACAGAATTTTAATGTAATAGGTTGGGGAAAAAGTTTCTTCGCATTTTTTAAGAAAATTCAAAACATTTTTTAATATAGTTTATTTACATTTAACTAAAGTATGTAGGTACCATTTTGTTCGATAACTTTTTGCCATTTTGTAGGTAGGGACATGATCCCATTGCTATAGAAATTTTGGGACTTCTGGTCAAAATACCGCGACAAGTGGTTTTGGCAGTCCTCTCGTGATGTTAACCTGACACTGCCTAAAGAATTCTGAAGAGACCGAAACAGGTGGAAATCTGAAGGTGCAAGGTCAGGACTATACGGCGGATGCATTAACACCTCCCAGCCAAACTCTCTTAATTTTTGCTGAGTGGCTAAAGATGTGTGAGGTCTAGCGTTATCATGATGAAAAACCACACCCCTTCTGTTGATTAATTCCGGCCGCTTTCTCTCAACTTCTTGCTTTAATCTCATCAGTTGTTCGCAGTAGAGTTCAGAATCGATGGTCCTGCCTGGTGGTAACAGCTCATAATGAATAATGCCCTTCCAATCCCACCACACACACAGCATCACCTTGTTGCGAGTTAACCCGGGTTTCGCCACAGTCTGTGAAGCCTGACCGGCCTTTGATCACGACCTTTTTCGCACGTTCTTGTCGTACGTGATCCACTTTTCATCACCAGTTATCAGCTTCTTCAAAAATGGTTCGGTTTCATTACGTCGTAATAAAGAACCACAAATGAGTACACGGTTCATTAGGTTTCTTTCAGTGAGCTCGTGAGGTACCCAAATGTCGAGCTTTTTTGTGTACCCAGTTTTTTTCAAATGCGCCAAAACTGTTTTGTGGTCAATTCCCAGTTCTTCAGCTACGTCGTAACTACTGACATGCCGATCTTGCTCCACTTTTTCAAAAATGGCATCCATTTTATCTGTAATAGGGCGACCAGAGCGACGTGCATCTTTGACATCAAAATTTCCGGATTGAAAACGCTTAAACCAAATTTGTGCTACTCTCACAGACACTGCACTAGGTCCATAAACATCGCAAATTTTTTTCGCGGCTTGCGTTGCATTTTTACCTTTTTTGTAGTAAAATTTTAAAATGTATCGAATTTCTTCATTAGATTCACTCATCTTGGCGGTACGAAAAACAAATGAAAATCACACATTTTCCTAATTTGAATTTGGAATTATGTTCTTTAAAATTTAAACTTTCAATGATACCAAAACCAGCCAGATACAAATAGTATAGCCAAAGAGATTTTATTACAAGTTTATACATACTATAATGCGAAAAGACTTTTTCCCCAACCTAATATAACAGGATCGATTTTTCGAATGAGACGACAGATGTTAGTGTTTCAATCTATCGTACATTGGATCAAGTAAATTATAAATACTATGGAACATTATATACTGTCATTGAAATATCGGTAATTCGTATATTTATAAGAATCATCATACCGAAATAGGAACATTTTATTTACATCATACAGTACAATAAAATTATTAAGAGGAAATATTTTTTTTTAGAGGAACCTATGCTGTAAGCCGCAGATGGCTGTTACAGCTTCACCTTAATTATTTATAAGAAGGCGAGAACTTTTGTGGGTCCTCAGCCTCGTTTGACAAACCTAACCTGATGGATTTCTAGCTCAGAGAGGCATCACAACGGGGTTGTCCCGCTCTCAGAGTAGAGTCACCAGGCGGTTATAGCCGGTGCGGGGAGCGGCTGCAACGCGAGCGCGCCTCTAACCCTGCGTTCCAGATAAGCATTTTTAGCCATAAATATCAAAATTTTTAGCATCTCTGCGTTTATTAGCCGGTGATGCTAGTTTTTCTTGCTGGTTGTCATGCGTTTCATTTAAGCATTTTTAACACGGAATGCTAGCATCAAATACCCATGCTAATAGATTGGTCCTCTGATACCACTTTTTGACAGCTTTCAAATTTGACATTTGGAATCTTTTTTTCATGAATCAAAAAGGATTTTCAGCGGATTTAAAAAAATATTGAAAGATATTTATATATTAGCCAATTCTGATTTATATTATTAAAAATTTTAAGTAGCTGGACTAAGTAGGTGAGCTGTCAAAATTCAGCACGAAAAATGAGTCATTTTCGTTTCATTTGTAACAATTAGCGCGGCTAAAAATGTCAACATTTCTTATAAGAAACGCAAAACAAGGCTAACATCAGATGTTAGCCTCAGAAAGTAGCAGTGCTGTATCTGGAACGCAGGGTTAGGCACGGACGCTCGAGTTCGCCGTGTAGTGGAGGGTGGGGAGAAGCGACCGGGCAGAGATCTGTACCTGGTATATCGCAAACTGTGTAGTCCGGGCCTTCGCACTCTTGTTCAACTAGTGCGGTGTGTGGGACTAGTGCGTGAGTGTGCAGTGTTTGACAGTAAGTTGGCAGGCGGAAGGAGAAGGTTGTTCACTCTTGTGATCGGGTCGGGAGGGGAAATCATAAGCGCCATTATTGCACACAAGCGATCTCTTTCTGGATGATGGTACCAACATTATGTAATGCTTGTTTCTGTATCCTAATGTATCAAATAAATGTATAAATATCTATCTAAAAACCTAAAAATTGACCAGATTTTCCGCTATATTCGAAGATCCAGCAAACCAGATCGGATTATAAATAAAAGCGAAAAATTGAAACACAGCCGAAGCCTTTCTGTAATTTTTACCCCCAGTTTCTGAAAGGCTGATCAAAATATTGTTCAACTAACATCCATGTCATCTTAACAGCAGTGTCAAATCAATTTAAGTTTCCGAAACGTTGGTTAGCCAAAATTTACTTATCTTTAATAATTTGATTTCTTGTGAGAAATATTTTTAGACACGGTCATATTGCTGAAATCATTTATTTTCTTTTATTCATATGTATTTTGGAAACCCAAATTGGGTCATTCCTTAATAATTTTGAAATAAATTTGACAGCTGTGTCAACTAACACAGTAATAAGTTGATTTAGCTTTCAGCAACTCAATTCATAGTTAGCATTAGATTGACAGCTTGTTAGTTAATTTTATCACTGAACAGCCTTTCAGAAACTGGGTGTTAATGTTTTTTTTTAAACCGGCCTTATTTTAGAGGGGGGAACCAGAGGACTATGAAACGTCTATTTTATCTGCTTTTCATAGGCATCTTTGGTTCAATCTGCAGTTGTCTCTATCGCGCTCTGTGAGGTTGTGCGGTCAATATTTTACATAGAAATTGCACCTATTTTTTAATTCTTTCGCCCTTACAGCCGGTTGCACCAAGTTTTACGTTATACGATTTCGTAAAAAGTAACAACTTAATACTTTAGGTATTAAGTTGTCGTTGTTATGGGTAATGGGTCGTTTCACTATTATTAAATATACGATTTGCGTCACAATTTTTAACCTTTTTAAACGTAAAGAATAAAATAAAACTACAATCGAAACTAGATAGTGGTGAAATTTACATTCTTACTTTTGCGAAATCGTAAAACGTAAATTTGGTGCAACCGGTCGTTAGTGTTTCCTCTTAAGATAGTAACTTATTAAGGTCCCTTATCGTTAATACTCTAAAGCTTTTTACCGTCGCCTTCTGTGAGACTATGTTACAAAACAGGAAATTAGGTTACATAATAGGAAAGTACGATGTTTCTCAAGTTTCAGCTCCTTTCCGATTAAGGGTAAGTGTTTTATTGAAAGCAATTCATGCATATTATTTCATGTTATTAAAAATGAAGGATGTTTCCCGTGGCAAAAATTTGCTATCTACATTATTAAGGATAGGTACTTTCCTTTCCTTTCAGTTACCAACTTCAATTTCCTCATATTTATATAAAAACTAGCTGTGCCCGCGAACTAAGTTTCGCCATAATAATTGTCAAAAATAACCCTTATCGCCTAGGGGTATAAAAAATTGTTTAAGACCTATTTTCAGACCTACCGAATATATACAAAAAAAAAACATAAAAATCGGTCAAGCCGTTTCGGAGGAGTTTGGTTGACACGAGAATCTATACTTACTAATATTATAAAGCTGAAGAGTTTGTTTGTTTGCTTGAACGCGCTAAACTCAGGAACTACAAATTCAAATTGAAAAATTCTTTTTGTGTTGGATAGTCCATTTATCGAGGAAGGCTTTAGGCTATATAACATCCCGCTACGATTAATAGGAGCTGAGCATCAATGAAAAATGTTTCAAAAACGGGGAAAAAAGTAGTATGGCGAAACGTAGTTCGCGGGCACAGCTAGTGTTATATAGTGTTAGCTAGTGTGATATTTGTATAGATTAGATAAAAAATCTTACTCTCTTTTGTGAAGTTCTCAAGTACCCCAGCTGATTCGTGTGGGGGTGTTTCTCTGAAGTGTGACTCGCTAAGCTATTCTGTGTATCAGCCCCGTAGCAGCAAAACCCGCACTGATAGATACTCAGCCCGTGGACCTTCATGTGCTGGATCAACGCAGCGGCTGTCGGCACCACCTCGGCACACAGCTGCAATACGAAAAACTGAAGATCGATACGGAACTACCAAGATAGAAAACCATAAAGCAATCTACCCTTAGCAAAGCATCATATGGCTGTTTTTTTAAAATCAATAAATATATATATATACACGGTTATTTTTTTATCACCCTGGAAAATTTAAGGGACGCTTCACGACATGTTATTAGAATGATTTAAATATAAATAAAAAAAATAACCCCCCCTCCTTAATTTTATATTAATTTTTTTAAAAATACAAAAAATGCTGCACTAGTTGAGAGCAGCATTTTTAGAGATTTTTTTATTTTTTTAAATATTTTTTTTAATTTTTTTAGTTCATTTTTTTTATTTTTTATATAATATTGGATGTGTCCTGAAGCGTCCCTAAAATTTTCCAGGGTGATAAAAAAATAACCGTGTATATAGAATGAGAAGTTCCCATCTATACAAGATTTTTTTTAATTATCACAAAAAATTGTGTGCTTGTTCAGACAAGCAAACTGAACAAATTTCACTATACAAATGTTCAACATTCACTGAACCTAGATGTATGGAACAGCTGATTTTTTTTTTGCGATTTCATAGTTGGTCCCATAGTGAAAGCTGTTAAGTTTGCTGGCCTGAACAAGCACAAAATTTTGTGATAATTAAAAAGTAACCTTGTTGTATAGACGCACGCACAGCCGTAACCGCTAATGGTAGAAACGTGAAATTTGGACAGTTGTTTTAATTCAAAATGCGGACGCACACTAAGGAATTAAAAAAAATTGATCCTGAAGGGATGAAATAGGGGTTGCATGTTTGTATGGAAAAATCTTTAAATTAGCAACGATTTTAACAAAACTTGAGATTCGTGCTCTTAAAAATATTTCACTGAATACGCTATTGGAATTCAGCAAAATAGGGGTTGAGTTTCTATGGAAAATATTTAAAATCTGCGCCATTTTCTATGAAATCCAATTTCTATTATCCGAGCTCCTAAATATAAATAACAGTCTACTATATAGTGGGCTACAAAATTAAAAAAATCCCACGGGGAAACAATAATAACGCGGGCGAAGCCGCGAGCGGAAAGCTAGTAATGGCATACAATTCAACAACTACTACTCAATCTGATGCACATTAACTGGTCTTTCTACTACAGCTACAGTACAACTGTTAAGACACAATTTATTTTCATTTCGTTAGCAATTTCTATTCTGGCTACCTTAACACTAGTAGATCCATGCATAAACCTACATAACACGGGTGTCTCTCAGCGTTTGAATGATCTTGCTCCAGGTGCTCGCAAAATCTTCCCGCCAAGTAGTGTCGGAAATTGCAATCTGGGAAAAATAATTATTACAGCAACTCTTATATTTGTTATAATTGGTCTCGAAAACATATTACGCTATTTACAAACTTTTCATTCTAACTTGAAAACTTCTTTTTATTGCAACTAAGTTGGCAAACAAGCAAAGTGGCCACCTGATGGTAAGTGGGAACAGTCACCTATATACATGTGGTTCCTGTGAGATTCGCAACAAAACTGCAACCCCCACAAGAACCACAGTGTACGTTGCCAACCTGTGACCTAAGATGTAAAGTCACGGTACCCAGTAATTTCAATGCCATATCTTACCCTTCAAACCGGAACACAGCAATGCAATGCAAGCACTGCTGCTTTGCGGCAGAAATAGGTAAGACGGAGGTACCCATGCACACGACCCTGGTATCCCTGGTACAGTCTCCCTCCGGTGCTTCTAATAGCGTGTTTAGCTTAGCCGATACTTGCATTTCGCTTACGCAGGAAAATTATCCTAGGTAGACCAGCTGTGAACGCGAACCACGGTTCGCCATAAAAAGTTTAACGCCATAATAAATATTGAGGTCAAAATTCGAGATAAAAACTTATATCTCTTAAGTTGGACCAAAGTACATAAAGTAAGCCAAATTTCATCAAAACAGGTTAAGAAATTTCGGAGTTTATTCCGGACAAACATCGTGGCATAAGATTTTTAGTGTGGCTGACCCCAGGTGGGCCACAAAAAAAACTCTGAAAAATAGATTATGTCTAGTTTGTCAGTATGCGGGCAAGTTTCAGAGTTTGTCATTTGCACGTTTCAGGGATGTGTAGGTCAGCTGGGGTAACGTTACCCTAGCTGAGTCACACGGATCTCGAAAACGAAAAACATAGCGAAAATCTGTGTGATGATATAGAAGGGAGATAGGTGGCAGTTTATCGAAGTTTGTCAGACAAGTTTCAGTACTCATCGGGCTCGTGTTTAAGGGGGCTGTGTGACCAGTGGGGCAACGTTGCCCCAGCTGAGCCACACGGATCTCGAAGTTTGTCGGACAATCTCCAAAACAAAGCGACGCAACGAAAATCTGTTTGCTCGAATAGTAAAGCAGCGAGCGCGATGAGCACTGAAATTTGTCCGACAGACTTCGATAAACTGCTACCTATCTCCCTTCTATATCAGCAAACAGATTTTCGCTATGTTTTGTCGGTTCGAGATTCGTGGGGTAACGTTACCCCAGCTGAGCCACACATATCTCTGAAACGCACAAACGATAAACTTTAAAACTTGCCAAAAAAGTCTGATAAACTCCAAACATTATAGCGGTATACTCAAACAATCCATTTTTCAGTTTTTTTTTGTGGCCCAGCTGGGGTCGGCTACACAGATTTTTAAGAAACGACCTGACTGATTTTTATATCATTTTTTCATATTTGGTGGGTCTGAGAATAGGTAAAAAAAATTCTGGAGTGACACTCTTATCACTTAGGAGCATAAAAAATAGCCTAAATTTATATACACCCAAGTGATTAGATAAGAGTGACACTCCAAAATTTTTTTTGGACAATTGTTGTGGCAAAACGTAGTTCGCGGTCACAGGTAATATAATAATTGACGACGCGGTAAGCGCAGAGGTAGAGTGATCGCCTACTGCGCAACGGGTCGCGGGTTCGATTCCCGTACGGAACAAATATTTTGTATGGCCTACAGAATTTTTTTCCGGTCTGGGCGTATGTGCATGTGATATTCTATGTTTGTAACTGCACCCACGACACAAGAGAAAATCGTAGTGTGGGGTGACTTTTTTTTAAATTATGGATAACATATCGATGAAAAGTAAAATGTCCATAAAAGGATAATACAACGTACCATTATGAGCACAAATGTAACATCGTACGACTTGCGTTCGCGGCAACATCTCGCCAGGTGCAGGCGGAGCAACATTCGGGCCTGAGAAAACCTTCAGTGGGCTTCCGCTGTGAACGCGGGTAATGTGTGCAAGAACTAGTTGCGTCGATGCTGCCCTGTAGAAGCAATAGCCACACACAAATGGCCAGCAGCTGTGAACTTTGAATACGTGCATCACCAAATCAATGGCATTCCCAGAACAGTCAAAGTCACAATAAGTGCACATTAGAGATTTGTCGCCACCCACGCGCTGATGTGTCGACGCATGAAGTAACGAATCTTCAGCAGAATCTGAACTATAAGAACAATAGCGTCCAGCACATTTAAAGACATGCACCAATTTGTTCTTATTCAACATGGCATCTAACACAACGCGATGTTTTTTGGAAAGCACTTCGGCTTGATTTTCTTCATACTTGTACTGTCTCTCCTCATGTTCGGGTTCATGAAATACCATTGGGTAGCTGTCCTCATCCTGGGTTGGCTGTAGTGGTTGGTCGTCAAGGCTCGTCAAGGTCTCCATACTTGGAAAATACTCTATTTTTGGCACTGCAGGTAAATCGACTTCAGGTTGTGTATTTACTTTTTCAGATAGTAATTCAGAAAGGGGACGCACATTTATATAAGTTTTACTCGGGACCGTAGCGACGACTGCTTCTTCACTTTCTTTCGGTTTCTGTGGTTCTTCAAAAACATCTTTAACTACAGGTAAATTGTCAATATGCTTATCAATATAATGTTGCAAACATTCTTTAAAACTATGTTTACCTTGTGAAGTAAAAATAACTGTGCATAAGGTACAATATCCATCCCAAGATTCAGTGTGTTTTGTTTGTACGTGCTTTTTCAATGAAATCAGCAATGTTGTTTTGTAATGATGTGTTAATGCATTAACACAACACAAATAATATTTAGAGCCTCCTTCAGTATAAGAAACTTTAAAATGAGGGTGGATATATATATCAGGTGGTATATCTACTGTTAGTTCAGTTGGTGTTATTAAATTATCAGTATTAGTTGTATTACAAGGTCTACAAGTCTCGTCCGTTACAGTTGTTGGGGTTTTCTCTTTTATCGGGTTTTCAACTTCGTCACTTTCCATTTTGACAACGTTATTGAGATTGTCTACTATCGATGAAGTTTCACTTGAGTCGTCATTTTCAAACGTTATCTTTGATTTGTGCGCAGTATTTGACTGTTTATTAATAAGCGGCGAGGACGTCTTCCCATGCTGTTGATTTTTTAACGGCTCGTCCGAGACGTCGCTATCTGTAACGTCGCTTTGTTCGTCACTAGTTAAACTCTGATTTGATCGATGGCTTCTAAGCGTACGCGGGGGCTCGTGTTCTCTTCTACTGTGAAGTTTCAGTTTACTTATAGCTTTCTTAGACATAACAGCCAAATTTATCGTATAAACTTCCGTTTGCTCGTCATTGTGGCGGACAATTACATGCGTCTTTAGATTTTCTAAAGATATTTGTGTGAAATTACATTTTTCACAGATATATCCTATAAGTTGCCCTTTTTTATCTTTCGGAGGAGGAGGAACATCTAAATAAAAAGGGCATTTATCTTCTTCGCAAATAGAACAAAGTTGTTTATATTCTCCTGTATGCATACTTACTATATGCCAAAAGAATGCTTCTAATGCAGCCTTTTTCTTAGAAAACTCTTTAAGGCAAAATCTACACACATATTTTTCTGATGGTATTTTACTTATTGCTTGGAAATTTATCTCTTCACATTGATCAATGGCTTCCTTTGCCATTTCAGGACTCAGGCGCGACAATGGTATTTCAGAATGTGGATGATGTTGCTTGTAATGATTGACAATATCGTTGCCGTTGTAAATACACAAACGACAAGAATATTCAGATACATTTTTACGGAAACAATATGTTTTATCGGTAAAACAACTTATTTGTGATGAATGGACTAATTTTTGCGGTGCAGAAATAACGTCATTTTGTTTCAATTCAATCTTCTTCTTTTTATTTTTGGTTCTTATAATGCCTGATTGCCACTCTGGTTTCTTACGTTTCGTTTTTTTCTTTGGTTCTATTAACAATTCTGAGCTAATAGAAGAATGAGTAGATTCATTTTCAGATTCTGAGCCACCAATGTCATTATCTTCCCCAGATTTTTCGATGTAATTGCATTCACTCACAGAATCCGATTCGAATGCATATGGATCGTCCTCGCCATATTTATGGGCAGATTTTCTTGATTTCGGTCCAGGTTTATATTTTGGTAATTTGACTTCCTTAACACTCGTTTCAGTATCTACTGATTTATTTATTTTCTGTTTTGGCTTAGGACCTGGTTTCTTTTTAATGGGTTTATCTGTTGCAATGGTATTGTTATGTTCCATGTTCTTGAACTTTTCTAAAACAACAACCGGCTCAGCACCGGTTTCTTCAGTGTGAGCATCTTCTTTCGATTTGACTTTATTATCATCCACGAGTTTAGCTATGCGACACATCCTCAAACCTGTTGCGTTAAGAACATCATCACTTATAAACATTTCCCTTATATCTTCGTGCAATTTTAACAATTCTCTGAATGGTTTTTTAACGGCTTTTTCTTTTGCACCCGATCTAGTTAGTCTTTTAACGCTTTTCGGAGCTCCTTTTTTCTTTTTTGAAAATTTTCCTCTCCTTCTTTTAATTGGTTTGGATTTTAGTTTTTCTTTCTCACCCGCAACTTTTTCTGGGCACTCATTGTTTTTTTCATTGTCATTACAAGCTGATTGATCTTCAATTGTTTGACCATTGTTATCGTCGTGACTGTCATTTGAACTGTTTTGGACACACGAATTACTCAAAACAGATTTATTTTTGTTTTCCTTACTCTCACTCTCATCATCCTCATCAGAAACAATTTCACTTAATTTTTCAAGTTTCTTTTTTATTTTCTCATTTTCTGTGGAATCACCCCCAAGCATACTTAATATCTCTTTGAGCTTAGATTTATTTTGCAATAAAGACAGTATATTTCCAAGTGAGTCAATTGATGACACGTCTTTGTTCGATGTGCTAGCTTCAGCATTGACATTTGTATTTTCAGTCTCCACAGAATCGTGAGAAGAAGTTACAACGGAATTAATATCATTTTGTGATTCGTTAGTACTATCGGGGGCGTTGGTACTCTCCTCCGACGTTATATTTTGTTCAGAAACTATTTCATTTGTACTGTCAGGTGCGGAACAAACATCTGAATTTATTTTGTTTATTTCTTCCCTCTCAGATATCCTATCTTTACTCAATCCAGATGTTGAAACTGTATCATCCTTAGTGTCTGTACATAAAGGTTCCAATTTATTTGTACAACTTTCTTCATTTCTTTTGTCTGCTGTATTATTTAAAGATTCATCATTATTCAACACATTTGTAGGATTTTCACTAGTTTTAGACTGTTTTTGTACGTTTTCGTTAGGTATATAGTTTCCTTTAGTTTCGCTATCTGCTGCGTTTTTTAAATTTTGAGTATCTTCACAAGCTATTGAGTTCTTTTGTTTGTTATTCTCACAAATAATTTTTTCTTCAGTTTTCTTGTCTGCTGCCTTATTAAGATTTTCCAAGCTATTCTGGGAATCTTTTTCAGACATTTGTTTTTCTTCGTTGGTTAAAGATTCATGTCGTTGAATATTATCACTTTCCACTAAATCATTTTTAATAACTTCCGAAATATCATTCAATTCTTCGGACAATTTTTCAACATTTTCCTCATTACAATTTATATCCTCAAGCATCTTTTCAAGATTTATATCAGAAGTTAAATCCTCCGATGTCCCTATCTTATCAGCTTCTAAATCAGTATCTAAGCCAGCTATAATATCATTTATACTGTCAATAACAGGATCCGAGGTTAAGTTGTCCGAAAATATTTCCAAATCATCTATATGGAAACTGCTTTCTAATTGTTCTGAGGGCTTACTTTTAGGAAATTTATCCTCTGTTTGTGCAAGTGTATTTTCGCTTCTTTTCGAAGTGCTAAGTTCTATTTCTTCCTGATTGTTGCTATTTTGAGTACTTACATTTTTGGCATCATTACTGTGGTCCAGCAAACTTGTACTTGGCTTCAGATTTTGCGAGTCTTCTGTATCAGAGTCGGAGTCAAGGATTACCGGCTTTCTCACTTTTTTGTTAATTTTTTTAACACAGTCCTCTAAATTTACAGACATTATCAAGTCACTTTTTTTACTTAATCTTGTCATTCGTTTTTCAGCTTTTTCAATTGTATCATCTAATTGATAAACATCATTGCTACTTGATTTTTTATCAGTGTTTTTGACATTATTTTTACGTTTTTTGTCAGTTTCCAATTTGATACTAGCTTCAGAATTCTTTGTCTTCTTACTTTTAGTTTCTTGACTGAGATTTTTTACTCCACCTATTTTAGAATCTTCGCAATTTTGTTGTTGTATCTTATTCTCTTCAATCGTCTTTTCTTCGACAGGACGTTTGATCTTTGGTATTTTATAATTTTTAACACCATATCCCTGACCTAGTATTGTTCCTTTCGTAATGTTGTCGTTCGTATAAACAATTCCCAAATTTTTTCTCTCTTTCTCTTTTTGAGTATATTTATAGTTACTGTTATTGGATTCTCGTCGCATTCTAGGGTCCCTACTGTTACTTGAAGGAGAATATTTTTTAGTGTCATATTTTCCACCTTTATGCCTTCCCTCCATTTGTGAATTCGATTTGTGAGAACTAGTCCTATTATCATTTTTCATGTAGTGACTATGAGACGTATTCACTTTCTCTTTCTTTTTATATTTAGCATCATAACTAGCTTTATATTCTCGAAAATCAGCTTTAATATCTATAAAGCTCTTTTCAACATGGTGTACAGTTCCGACCAAATCTCTTCCCACACTTCGCGCACGTCTGAAGTCATTTCGTTTATAATTCTCTTTTTCGTGTGGTAATGTGTTTTGTTTTTGATGCGATCTCCCCACACTTGTCTCACGAAAAGATGTCCCTACACTCGACTCACGGAATGATCTTCCTACGCTTGACTCACGAAAAGATCTCACTACACTTGTTTCACGGAAAGATCTTCCTATACTAGACTCACGATGAAACATACGTCCGACACTTGCTGCTCGTTTTCGCCGAAAATCAAAGTTACTGTCAAACACTTGCATCTTATTAGTATTGTTTAGGAAATCTTGGAATGTCGAATTGACACTTGTGTCAATAACAAAAGATCTACCAGCATGTGGCTGTACAGACAAGTGATTTTCGGTATCTTCTGGCATTCGAGATTGTCCTATACTCTGTTCGCGGTGGTGGTGGTGATTATTATTGTCTCTTGTATAAGTTCGCTCACTATCAACGTTTTTTGTCATAGTACGCCCAACACTTGGCTCACGATTAGATCTACTGTGATCTCGATTCGAATACTGTCTATCGCAATCTCGTGATGCATGAGTATTTCTTTCATACCTACTGACACTTTGTTCTCGATTTCTTCGGTATGAATCCGATTTGTTGTAAGGGTTATAGTCTGATCTATTGCGATCTGTATAATGTATGCGATCATCGCTTTGAATATTATCATGATCAGCAATTCTGTTTAGTCTTGGATCTCTGGACGAATGTTCAGACCGTCCAAATGGATGATTTGGAGTCATTGGCATATCTGATCGCCCGAATGGATGAATAGGGGTCAATGGACATTCGGACCTGCCAAATGAATGGCTTGGAGTTTGAGGACAATCTAACCGCCCAAATGGGTGGCTAGGTGTCTGCGGACATTCCAATCTCCCAAATGGATGACTTGGGGTCTGTGGACAATCTAATCTACCAAACGAATGCAATGGTGTAGGAGAAGCTTCCAATCTCCCGAAAGGATGAGTAGGTGTTGTAGGGACATCTGAACGTCCAAAGGAAGGTAACGGCGTCCGTGGGCATTCTGATCGATTGTAGGAATCTCTCCTATCAACATTATATCTTGAGTTGAAATTTTCAAAGTTATTATTATAAGAATCATTATATCGTGGTTTTGAATATTCATGAATATCTCTTTGGACGGAAGTTGAACGTGGATCACGATCACGGTTTTCTGAAGATTCCCATCGAGATTGTCGTAATCTAGAACTTTTTTCATGCGAATTATCCCAATAACTTTGATTTTCTTGTTCTTTGGTAACTGATTGCTCTCTATTATTACTCTGATCATAAATTGGAAACATGGGAGCATAAACATGTTTCTTTGCCATATTATCAACCATATCAAAACTGTTACGGCTGATTTCATACGACCTAGCATTGGGCGTCATATTAGGATTCCGGCTTGGTGTCATACTTGGTGGCATAATGGGAGTCATACAAGCATTCGTATTCAAATTTCTATTTGGCGTCATATTAGGAGGGAAATTATTTTGAGCGTTTACTACTCTTTCTTTATTAAAAAAAATTGTTGCCACTGGAATATCGGCGCTGGGAACTGGATTCAAATCCTTTCTGACTCGTGGGTCAACGGGTATCCTTGATTTATCCAACGATTTTGTTTCATTAACTCCCTGGGCTGAAGTCATACTTGTAGGAGACATTAACTGTCTCATATCTATATCTGTTTTAGCGGAAACCTTGGCAGGATCTGTAGGAATTAAAATTGGTGAAACTTTTTGATCATTTTGAAGCTCATTTGGAGTTGGAGATTTTGGCTCCAAATCTGCATAAATCTCATTTAACGACACGCCTTTACCAATTTCTTCATCCTCAGACATATCAGCATCACTTAATGCTAATTTGGCTGATAAATTAAAACGTTCACATTCTTTTTCGGTTAGTTTAAGACTTTGTTTTTTCAAATTATCCTCTTTCGTGTTTGGGTCATTTATAAAAAGCGAAGTTGATGAACACGAAGATATAGCTTTTTTTTTATATTTTTCAATCGATATTCTTTTTTTGGGAATAATTTCTTGAACGCTTAAGACTTTTGTGATCTTAGGCTGATGTAGAGAAGGAGTTATCTCTGATCCAGGAATTGACAGTGACTCGCTTAATATTTCATTTTTAAGAGCTTGCAAGATGTCTATTTCTGATACAATATCATCCTTGGGTTGCTGAGAAGCAATACTAGGCTCGTGTAGTAAGGGAATTTCCACTTCCTTTTCTTCTGTTTTATTTGATTCCTTAAGTTCATCTGATCTTTTTAATTCAGCCTCATTGGATTGATCCTCTAATGATGATGAGTTTGGCTGTGGTTTCTCAATCATGGGCATATTTTCAGCAATCACATCAACCTCAACATCATTTGTAACACCATTACTCGATGAATCTTGTTTATTTTCGGAACATTCATGGCGATCTTGTAATGGTTTATAAAAATTTGCTGGTTGATTAGTTACAACGTCAGCAGGCTCAGAAGTTTTATCACTACTAGAACAGACTTTTTCTTCTTGGACTTTTGTGGCAACATCATCTGCATTATTTTTCATTGAGATTGTTGGCTGGATTTTATTATTATCCTCAGTGAATGTTCTGTTACTTGGCTGTACTTCACTGCATAATTCAAAATCATCTATTGCATTCGGTGGGACGATTGGCTTCAAAGAAAGAGAATCAGGTGGCAGCTCATCTTTGTTAGAATTTAAAACCAGACATATTTGAATTTTGCGTGGTTTCTCTTTGCTGTCGTTTTTATTTTTGGAAGAGTTATCATTATCATCAAGAATAAAATTGCCATAAATACTCTGGATCGCTTCACTTTCACTATCCGATAGCTCTCCCTCCTCCACTTCTTCTTTCTTTTTAGAGCCTTTATTTTTGTAAGATTTTAACAATAAATCGGATATATCATCGTATTTTGCTCCAGTGTGTTTTAGTTCACCTAGAATTTGTCTTTTCGCTTCTCGTAAAGTTTCAATATCAACATCATTATCATTACAATTCATAATCCTTGAGAGTATATCTTTTGTATTTAAAGAGTTTAGGCTTTCCTCGGGAACATTTAAGGTAATATTCAAATCTTTTGATTTTTTTGGCAGCTCTTGTTTAAATTTTCTTCTTTCTTTTCTCATATAAGGTGGCGAACGCCTTTTAGGTGATCGTCTTGGTGATCTGGGTGATCTACGACTAAAAAGAGGTGGATTTCTTTCCATACTATCCCAACGAGTAGGTCTTCGTTCTGGAGAAACTAAAACGCGCGTATAGTTTCGCCTTGATGACGATGTAGAGGAAGACTTAACCGGACTTCTTTGTGAACTATGACTAGGTGAAGCTTTATTTGGCCTTCTTTGAAACAGTGCTGGCTCTTTACTACCAGGAGTACATAGCTCTTCTGTTGCACTTGCTCGCGCTATTTCAGGCAAAGTATCTTGATCTAATGTTTTTGTTGTGATTGATTTTAGTTTGTTCCTAACTGTTTCCAATGCTGGATCAACATCTTTTGTATTATGTCCCAACGATGCAGGTTGAATACCAGGTAAAGCTTCTCTCTGAAAAGAACAAACATTTTAAGAACATTTTCATACTAAGACAATATGTAAACTTTTAACTTATATACAAAAATAAATAAATATGAGAAACCTGTTCTACTTTCGCGTACAAATTAACCAGCACTTGTTCGCACTTCAGTAAATTTTCCATTTTCATCCTGTAAACGATGAAATACCGATCAGAAACATTTTTTTTTTAAATATACATTCCAATGGAGATATCGAACACATAATGAATATAATGACATCAGCAAACGGCATACTGAATACAGTATTTGTAATGTTAGATACATGCACATAACATCCAATTAATGCACCTTTTTTTCTTGTCCAAAAGGAGATCTCTTAGAGATCTAATCTTATCCAGCTGCGTTTGTCGAGGGTTGGATACTGAACTTGTACTCTCCAACCTATTGATCATGTTTTCTAAGAAGGGGATGTACTTCTTCATCTCCTCAAACTTTAGATCGTATTCGAGGTCCATTTTGGTAGCTGAAAATCAAATGTCATAAGTAAATATAACAAATTAACTAAAGGTACACACATTTCTTCAAAATGATCTATCCATATATTCATACTCAATCCATATATGGGCACATAAAATCAATTCATATAGGGGCACATAGTCCAACTCGGTTAAGTCCAACTTCCAGAATGAGGTTAGTGGACAGAAACAACTACGCTGGGCAGCGTTCAGGAAGCTACACAGCATATTCTCGGCCCATCTACGGCAGTGTCTCAAACGTTAAGTCTTCAATTCGTGCGTGTTGCCAGTGATGACGAAAAGAAAGAGGAAAGAAACGTGGCCGCTTACAATTAGTCTCATAAGAAGGCTTGAAGTCACTCAAAGTTCTTAACGCGTTCACATCAGAAATGATAAGATCCCTAGAAGAACTTAAAGTCACCGACATAGCCCAAAGAATTGCAAACCTTGTGGCAAGTGGCAGTGGGCAGGACAGGTTTTATTATCAAAATATGTATTTAGGTAAATAGGTTTCAATAATACATTGCCCGTCAACATTATCTAAAATTTAAACTTTCTTTTGCCTATCGCTTGCCTAGTAGAGATTGCTGCATTGGCAATAAGGCCGCCGTTTGTTTCTCCAATGAAATTTATCTTTTTCTATATTTTTAAAATGTTTATACCAATAAAGTGTTAATTCATTCGTTCATTCAGGACACATAGCTCGCAGGATGGACGGCCGTTGGGGCGAAAAGCTCGCGTGCCGGGGACGCAGCGTTGTTAGGCCCTCCAGAAAATTGACCGACGATCTGGTAAATTTCGCGAAGTCTCTGGATGGGGGGAGACGCAGGACCGATCGGCTTACAGATCCCTGGGGAGATCTATGTCCAACAGTTACCGTCTCTTGGCTACAATGAACAATCAATCCATAGAAAACAATTGATCAATGTAATAATAGCTACGAGTACACTGAAAAGGATTCTTTAAGATCCATAAATTGTTATTAAATGTATTCATATGTTACGGCTAATAGCCGAAGAACGGTAACACCTAGTTTTAGAAGGCTAAACTCCCAACCTAACCTGCTGGTTGCACCTAGTTCTGGCTAAAACTGTGTGTAACTGTACTTCAGCTTTAAGTACGTACGTACATACGTAACATATTTAAGATGAAATAAAAAATTGGATCACATCATCTCTAAGCTTAAATAGATACACAGGCACAGGAGTAGTCATCGTTATCATTTTCATTGCTAGTACTCAAGAGAATAGCCATTCCCCATGTCACTGCTGATAGTGCTACGTAGTGCCGAAATGCAGACAAGATTTTGCACAGATTTTAACTACTAAATTTTCACCACGATTTGAAGTTTTTAACTAAGGCCATGTTCGCAACCGTTTTCGTTATACGCAGTCGCTCACTTTACTTTAAGATCCTATTTTCTACGAGCACCTGTCCGGTAGTGAGCATGTCAACCTTAACAAAGTTTTGTTGAAAGAGCCAAGTTCTTGTGAACATGACTATTGCCTCTGTTTCATAAGTCATTAAGTTAGTTATCATCGAAAGATTTGTTGCATAAAATCATTGTTAAATTACATCATCACACCCAATACGCGAGACACTGAGAAATTTTTGAGAAACTAAAAACTAACGTATATGGAAAGAAATAAATAGTTTCATGCGTGTGAACGAATTTTAGAAGCACATTTTCCTGTCCGCCGCAGGCACTTCTTTTACGGTCTTCTCCAAAGCTGTTAGCGCGTCTTCCGGTGATTAAAAGTCGATTTTTATAACCTATCGTCGAGTCGATTTTCTATACTTTTCAGTCGATTTTTATTTTAGGGAATAAAAGAAGTCACACGGTGCGAGATCAGGACTGTAAGGAGGGTGACCAAGACTTTGGCTGGTGTGGTGTCCAGGAAGACCCTCGTTTTGAGCGCTGAGTACGAGAACGCGATGATGAAGCAGTACCCCGCGGAGCCCGGTGTTGAGTCGCTTGTTGCTCATTACAGTAGAAACTTCTAGCAGGCATTTTGTAGTATAACATCCGGCGTTAATGCTGCTTTGATGTCCTAATGGAATTGATACCAGTGAAACTAGACAAAAGCCACACGCTTATTTTTCCGCAGAGAAAATGTATGGAAATGACATTAGAGTGACAACCTGCCGTTATTTTTTTCGCAGCTTATGTCATCTCCATACATTTTCTTGTGAACGAATGCGGAAAAATAAGCGTGTGGCTTTTGTTTAGGCCTACAGATACAACTAGTATGGTCAAAGTGAAGATACCAGCGATCAAATTTTTCCCTGCGCTTCTTTGGTAGACGTTGGTTCGATTTGAAACAGCCAAAATGTCGACTGGTGCTTGGTTTCTGGGTCGTATTGATAAGTCCAGGATTCGTCAGCTGTCATAATATCGTAAACGCGCCGAGATGATCCTGCTTCAAATTTACTAATTATGTCACGGCACCATTCCACACGTATTGTCTGTGGTCGCGATCCTCAGCATTGAGGGAACGATGAAGAAGAAGAAAGAAGAAGACAATTCCACACGGGCCCACTTCTGAGTTTCGGTAGGGTTGTGCAGCTTCCAACGTGTAACTATCCTCCTCACGCGAAGGTGCTCGTGTAGAATCTTGTGAACGCTTCCCGAACCAATCTATGCAGTGTATGCTGAATCTCTTCGTATTACAGTGTATACTGAATCTTTTCGTATGTAATTCGCCTGTTTTCTTGTTTTCACTGCCAGCACACTTTCTTCGGCAACAGCCGTCGAAGGACGACCGCTTCTTTGATCATCCCCGAAGTTAGACGACTGCGCTTTAATTCGTTGGAAGTCGATAAAACGAGTTTTAATTTTGATTGTACAAAAAATGTGGGGGGGAAATTCGAATTAGGAATTTTGTGTTTTTAGCAATAAATAGTTTTAATTGCCATTAAAACCAGCCAGCGTCCCATCCGATAGACAAAAACTAAGTCGCAAAACTTTCTGAGTGTTCGCGTATACCTACGCTATAATAACTACCAGAGATTTAAATCGTTAGATGCGCCTTGCGCTTCAAAAAATTGACTACATTTTATGTCTGTGTGCGTTACATGGCAAATTCACACAACAACGCGATACGCCATAAAACTTTGACACCTAAAATCGCTAACGGTGTATTATGCAAGGGGTCAAACTAATTTGGTTTAAACGACAAAACAATGACACGTATATCAATCTCGCTCACGCACGTATTGTTCGGTCTCGCTCGTACAAACACGTACCGGACGCCAAATTAAGTAAGTGATTTACTTGGGAAATGTTGAAAATAATTAATAAATAGATAGTTAGGTACGCATAATTCCCTTAGATTTGTTGGTATTCCTCGAGTTATTAAAACACTTTCTAAAGACACAGGAGGCATATTTTATTATTTTACACTTGAAATTAGGGAAAAGAAAAAATGAATTTGACGTCCAACGCTCGGTGCTTTCTGCCACAGACTACGACGGAATGAGTGAGCTCACTCTACCCAATGTTGACACATTTTCGAGCGCCTTATGTATGGGAAGGGCGCATCTAACGATTTAAATCTCTGATAACAACCACAATGATGGCTAGGGTCGAGACTTTCAATAACAAACAAGATGAATTATTAAAAAAAAGATTTTTTAAATAGGTACAAGCTTTTATTACTCGTCAATACGAATAAAAACGAGCCCAAACTCGATGGGGCTGTGTCGTTTTGTCGCGGAGTCCCTATGGCCACCTTCCAGTTCCAGTATTAGATCAGCTCCATGTCATCATAATATTGCATTGTCACGCAATATGCATGCAAAATTTCAGCACAATCAGAAACCGGGAAATGGGTCAACACAGACATGCCCGTCGCAATCTCACACCACATACGGTAAACATCGACGAGCCTAAAGTATTAGTGTGGAACAGTTGTTCGACAAACCATTGCCCGACACACGTATGGCCGACATAACTTTTGACCGACACCACGTTTGTCCGACATGACTTTTGACCGACGCACTTTTCAGCGACATAACTTAAAGCTAGATATATGAAATTTCCGGTACATCCACAAAGGGTTCTTTTCGCAATTCAACCACTTAGGGGGTAAATTAGGGGTTGATGGCTTTTTTATTTCAATTGGTTACTTTATTTGGGCACAAATATTTGGGATAAAAGAGTTACACTATAAAGTCTTATTCAATGTATTTTATTTATGGAACACGGACATTTTAAAAGTTAGAAACATGAATTTTGCATTTAAGCTAAAAATTTGAAATAAATGAACACGTGTTTAAGAGTTTTTAAATTATTCCTCCTTAGCAATGTGAAAAGGGTGTTGAAATTGCTTTTCTTGTTTGAGTATGACACTAACAACTGCTCAACGTATTTCAAGGCGACTTTGTTAAAGCTTTTAAATTATTTTCAATACGGGAAAAATAAATTCCCACGGGAAAAGCAAAAATAACACGGGCGAAGCAGCAGCCGGAAAGCTAGTATTATCTATATAATATAATATACATATATTACATTTTGTAATATTACTGACGAAGTTATACGCCAAACAATAAAGTGTAATTGGATTAGATTTAAAATGAAATATCAACTACGTTTAATCAAATTACATGTTTTAAAGAGCAAAAAATTGTTAATGCCCTATCAAGCCGAAACCTACCCGAGTAAACATCTTCTAATATATAAATTCTTGTCACAAGTGTTTTTAACCGAACTCCTCTGAAACGGCTTGACCGATTTATATGAATTTTTTGTGTATATTCGGAAGGTCAGAGAATAGGTCGTAAACTATTTTTTATAACCCTAGGTGATATTTTTTTTACAATTATTATAGCGAAACGTAGTTCGCGGGCACAACTAGTCTCCTAATTCTAATATATAAAATTCTCGCGTCACAGTGTTTGTTACCAAACTCCCCCGAAACGGCTCGGCCGATCTTTATGATTTTTTTTGTGTATGTTCGGTTGGTCTGAGAATAGGTCGTAAACTATTTTTTATTATGGCGAAACGTAGTTCGCCGGCAAAGCTAGTAGTCATAAGAAGGTCATCATTGAAAATTCCAAATTATAAAATGAATTTTGAAGTCCTCCATACAAATGGGTAGTTGGGTCTGTAATTAAATTTATTTTACAATATCGAATGTTCAATAACGCCATATATCTACCAGGTGTAACGGAATACCGAAATAATATTTAAGGTTTTTGATTAACAAAAAATATGTTTTATGACTATTGTTTGTATTTTTATTATATGCCTACTTTCGATTTAATACGCTTAACTATTAAGCCTACTAAATCGAAAGTAGGCATATAATAAAAAAAAATAAAAAGAATAGTCATAAAACATTTTTTTTGTTAATGAACAACCTTAAATATTATTTCGGTATTCTGTTACACCCGGAATATTAATATTAAAAAGAGGAAAGATTTGATTGTTTGTTTGTATTGAATAGGCTTCGAAACTACTGAACCGATGTTGATGAAAGTCGATATAGGGATAGTTCGAGACCAGGGGAAGGACATAGGGTAATTTTCCTACGGGAAAACAAAAATAACGCGGGCGAAGTCGCGAGCGGAAAGCTAGTCCTTTATATGAGTATGTTAACATGGGTGAGTTCTGGCTTGATACAGATAGAATAGGGTATTGACCAAACACATGTATATAAAAATCTCGTGTCACGGTGTTTGTTTTGTATAAACTAAGAAACAATAAAACCTATCAAGTTAAAATTCGTTTCCTATGTGTAATTTGATGCAACTTAAAAGATTGGATAGTTTTTATCTCGAATTTATACCTACCTCAATATTTTATATTACAAATTAAACGTTTATTTGGTAGAATGGACGACAGTGCTACTGCCTTGGTATTGTGTGCGTTAGCACATTATAATCTCGATAACACCAAAATATTAAGAAAAAATGTCCAGACGATGGTGCTTTTTAACAAAGTACTACTTTTTAAAAAAAAAATCTGGCACGAGATACCATGCGACGATCTACACCACGAGTCGCACGAAGAACAAACGAGATTGTGATAGCGTTCTCTTTTCTCGCCCGCGAAACCCTTTGAAGTGGGCAAAAAACCGACACCATTTCTAGGGTGTTCTCAGGGTTTTCGGCGAGAGTCTGAAGGCGCCTTTACGGCTTCCGTCGTATTACCCCTAGCAATAAGTTTATTAAAATGTTTTAGATAATAAAAAATATTTGTAGTCAAATGCCTATGCATTTAATTACTCAAAAAGATAACAACATGGTATTTATTTTTGCAAAAATTTGGTACTTATTTATATCCCACAGAGAACAGGAAAAAACAAAACCTTCTATAAATTGAAAGTACCTACTTATACTACGTAACTACAATTTTTATTTACCTAATTCAAACCTACATTTACTTATTTATGAAAAAACGAACGATGAAAAGGACAGCGACGCCAGTCTACTAACAGCATGATTTTGGCACTCACTAAAAATAAAAAAAGAGGCTAATGTGTGCTTCTTTCTAAATTCAATCTTGAATCTTTAATAGGTTAAAAAATAGCATTCAGTAGGTACAAAGAACTTAAGATCGACGAATAGACCAATCAACATGAAAATTCAATTTCGATTTTGAATAGGTACCTACCCATCTTCGAGCGATTATATCAACGATAACGAAATCAATAAAAGCGATTAAAGCGTAATCGTACATTATTCGTACATACAGGACTCGCACATACAGCACTCGTACTAAGATACAAATATGCGGGGCGTCTTTCGCACGCCTTATATCATACCTCGATTGCCATGTTGACCTGTCCGAACAGTGCCTCTACCTATTAAATAAAATAAAATGTATTAAAAACTTAGTTCTTTCAATCTAGTCGTCGCAAAATAAGCCTGTAAAAACTAATCAGATATAGGTAAGTACCTACTTACCTACCGACTACTTATTTGTTTTTTCTCAAAACCTTCCCATATAATTAATAAATTAAAAAAAAATTACCAATCAAGGATTTTTATACTCCATTGAACATTTATGGCACCTATGATAATCTCACGATATTCTGCAAACTAGGTAGGTAGGTATCGTAGTCAACATAAAAACGAAACTATTAACAACGGTAGGTACCTAGGTATCTATGGTCATTTATTCACAATAAAAACAGCATTGTCTACCCTAACTAGGTATAAGAATGAAACGCAAAAATTACTTTCACGTGTTGGTAGTACCTATATGTATTTTTAATTCTGCACTCTATCACGTGGTGTTTTAATGGAAAAACTGTCTTTCATATAGGTAATCAATCAGGATCACGTAAAACCACAACTCTAGTGCCAGTACGTAATCAAATTTTTGCGGCCGTGGACAGATAAAGCTAAGTAGGTCATCTAAATATACCTATCTACAGGAACTTTCTTTGCTGCTACCTAGGTAGGTAACCTAGCCGAAAAAAACTTACGATGCGCCTCCATCTTCGTTTCGGACTTTTCTCAAACGTTAAATCTAGCTATTCTTATCTATATAATACCTCACCAAACTATAGTGACAAATTTTCTTAAAAAGATTTATTGAACAATGCGTATTATTTGCTAGCTAGCACCTAATCTAACAGAACACGCAACCGAACCGACGAACCCTAATTAAATGCTGACGACACATTTTCATTATCCACGTATAGTAGTAGAAACATTACCTACCTTTCACTGGGATATAACTATTGTATAAAAACACTAATAAACAAGATATATAACAACACTCAATAACTTAATTTTCACAATGATTCCACAAAATGCTTGAGTATTTTTCAACGTCTCGTTGTTTCCGTGTCGCGCCGCCAAATGATGTTCGTACAACAAAATGGCGGCGGCGAAGCGGCGCCCCCACAAAACGGGACACGAACAAAACGAGCGAGATCGCACCACGAAGCGAACGAACGACCCAAACGTACTTGCATACTTGGATTGCGCGGCGATGTCGACGATGGACACAACACGACCATAATCTCCAGGCGCATATTGTTAAATCGACAAATCTAAATAACTACATAAACTATACAATTGAAGATCTGAATTCAAACCAATTGAAAACATCAACATTACGTAAACATACTTTCGGATAATTAACTTTCCGATCCAGAACAAGAACCTTTTATGAAAACCTATAACGGGTAAGGCACGGTCGTGACTTAGGTTAGGTACTTTTCTTCCCTCCACCTAAAAGCTTGGACTATCGTAGTCTATTACCTAATAAATTTATATCTTATTTCATGCAATACATGTTATGAAATTACAGAATTATTCCATCCATACATATAGGTATGATGCAATATTATAGGTACCGTATAAAGCTGTGTGTAAAAAAACAACAAAACATACCTTATCCAAATCATTTCAATAGTAAACTTCAATTATACGTTTAGGCAGATATTTACTTACCTACTAAAATAAAAAGCAGGTAAAATTTATTCAATCAAAATTCCTGCGTTTTGCTGATACTGCCCGACACAAAGATCAACTAATTCAATAAAATTTAAGGTTCTGTTTATCAAAATAATATTGCTGCATACAAATAAGACATAATATTATAAGTACGTAATACGTAATAATCTTCACTTTGAACTTCATATTGAAAAATTCATCTGCAAATAACTAAAAACTAAAATTATTACGGGTGCCGAATAGAATGTTACTCCATGTAGGTATAGAATAATAATGTGCTCACGGACGTGGTACAATTGAAATTCACAACTTGCATGGCGGGTCATCGCGCACACTATTGAGCTAACGACGCCATTTTTTTGTATTCCCGATTACAAAAAGAATTCACTAACCTTTGGTAATATTATTGAAAACAGAATAGTATTTCGTCACTAGCACACAGAATTATTTTCTATTAGTTTAGAATATACATTTTGCGTGTGAGCGCATTCCTTAGCGCTGGATATTTCTTTGTTTCTTGACTCAGGAACAGAGGCAACGAGGTGACGAGCCTGGCGGCTAGCTAGCTAGCTTGTCATGTCGAGACTCGAGTTTGGACGCAACTACGCACACATTGATGGAAGGGCGCATGCCACGCCAATGTCCTCTGCCTCCGCCGCCCCGCCGTTCGCCCCTCTGCCTGCCGCTGCAGCCGGTCCCCGCCTCCGCCTGTCTCTGTGTGAACGGCTGCCCGCCACGGCGCACTGAACGACAAAATCGAAATATTATTCAGCCGAGAAAGCTCCCAGAGCTCGGTGGTCGCCCGGTGTTGTAGAACGTCAGTAGCGTTTTTTGCAGATAGTGATACGAAGTTTCGTGTTCTCAAATGCTATTCAGTTCATTATTTTGTTTTATCATTTGTTTAGAAAATCGGCCAGCATTATTAATGTCGACAAATAGGTTTTACTAAAATCGATTAGTGGTTTTGTTGAAACTATTTTTATCTACGTCACTTGAATATTGACAACTGCGCATAAGATTAGGAACATATTGAAACTACTCCATCTGTTTTAGGTTAGGTATTTATTTCGATGGTAAATATAACTTTGATTACCTACCTATAGTGTTCCGTCATATGATTGTGAAATTGTATTTTAAATAATAATCCTAGATGAATTCCTGTTATGTTCCTGTTCATGTAGTACCTAAGTACTAAAATTATGTAATGTTTGTTCTATAGTGAGACCTGTTAATGCATTTGGATCAAAACATACCTACTTAAATATCACAATATTTTCTTTAAAATAGCAGTGCGAGCGTTATCAGAAATATAATGGATATAATTATATAGGTACGTGCCTCAGTGTGGTATTGTATTGTTTAACAAGTCACTAAGAGCTTCTTATCATTGACCATGGGACATGTCGTTGCTTGCGTTGAGATACCTGGTAAGTACATTCAGCATCAAAATAAGCTGAGCATTTATTTCATTATTACAAAAAATCTATTTGTGTAGTGAGACTAAATTCAACTATCTATACATATATAACATTGCATCAAATTGGATTTTTATCACTACCATGGAACTGTGTAAGTGGTGGTTACGGAACAAGGTTTCAATGAGACGAATTTTTTTATTGTACTTAATAATTTATTCATCATTTTTCAAGATTTAAATGTTTTTGTGATTATAAAGCGAACAATATAAAAGTATTTTCAAAAACCAATAAACAATGTAAAGGCCACTAATATAAAATCGTTCACCTACCTAGTCATTTATTGTATCCTTAGAGCATTCAGTCTGAATGCTCTAAGATTGTATCCAATGTAGGTATCAAAGCAACGTTCTTCAGCTAATAGGTACCTAGGTACCTAGATACTCAGAATTGAAGAAACAAAACCTAATTATCTCCTACCTATTAGATGAACAAATAGGTCCATTGCTTGTAGCTTTTAATGTTATTTCTTTATCAGAGGATCTCGTAGGTATGTATAGGTATATCTAGATCTAGAGGATCTACGTCTATATACAGCAAAAGGAGCATAGGTTCTAATTTCGTCAACCCTAATTCTAATGCCCCTAACCCTAACTGACCTATTAAAAATACACAAACTACAATTTAATACAATAATAATTTTAATTCTCAATGAATTCATTTTGACGTTTTAATGTAAATCTTCATAGGTCCTTGTGAAATTATTTTTTTTTTTCATTTTATTTTTTTTATTGTTTTTATACATATATAAACACAAAAGAAGATCATTCTTTCTCTAACTAAGCCTCTCTAAAATAAGGAGAAGTTAGTTACTTTGTCACTTTTGGTCTAAGATAGCAATAATAAATGAAAATTAGTAGGACGGTCTGTAGCTATGAAGGTATTTGATTACATTATCAAAAATAACCTGTATCAATATTTCATGAATTACATCCCTATGGGGTGACAAAACGGTGATGGCGTTTTGTAACTAAAATAATATATTTATAGTACATACCTATATAGTAATGTAGTTTTTAGAACTTGCATCTCCCAAAGCGGATAGGTAGGTATAAAGAGTAAACTTTCAGGTTAAAGTTTTATGAGAAATTAGCCATGAATTTGAATGAAAATGTTGTCCACACGGTCGAAGCCTATGGAAGTAGTGGCGAAGCCACTGGCGTAGGACTTTTAGAAAGGGATTTTCGTTTAGTAAGGTCAGTTTAATTCTAGAATTTATTAATTTAATCTTTAGTTTTGTTTCAATAATCATGGATGTTTATAACTTTAAAAATGGAAGCTATCAATGATGTATGTACGTAAGCTATCAATATGTGTGTAATATTGTCGGAACTGAAGATTATTTAAATTAATAGCCCACCCAATATGGCTTCCAACTATACCAGCAAATGGTAGGTACTTAAGTATATCATCGCGCCAAAACCATTGAACAGATTTTGATATTTTTATGTTCCATTTTTAAGTCGATTTATAGTCGATAAGTTCGTATAGTGTATTGGAAATTATATTTTTATTCTCAATTATTTTTATACTTATTAAGGTTCAAAAATGTCTTCTCGGTCAGTTTAAGATAATTCAGACATGGAATAGTACATTGTTACCCCAGGGGTGAAAGTAACATAATTAGTCCCGAGACGGAGTTTGGCGTCCGAGCGTAGCGCGGGCGCCAATAGTTCCAGGGACTAAATAAGTCTTTAACCCGAGGTAAACACTGTGCTTTTCATTACGAATACAAGGAAAGTAAGAAAAACATCAATTAGCTAAAGATAACATGAGTGAATTTTATTTTACACTAGCTGGGCCTGCGAACTGCGTTTCGCTAATTGACAAAAAAAATATCAGCCATAGAGGTATAAAAAATAGTCTACGATCTATCCTCAGACCTACCAAAAATATCCAAAAATATTATAAAAATCGGTCAAGCCGTTTCGGGGAATTCGATAACGAACACTGTGACACGAGAATGTTATAGGTAGGTACCTATAAACAACTTCTACTTTAGCCTCTTCTCTTAAGATCAGGGGCCTTACCATGATCGCTTATAGCAATGTTAAAACGATATTGAAACAGAGACACCGCTCTTGCTGCGTATAGCGCCATCCCGTTCTCAGCGCGGTTTTAATATTGTTTTGGGCGATCATGGTTAGGGGGCTGGCGTGAAATCGCTATCTGAATTAGATGAACTCATTGTATTATTATTATTATAAATCTGTGCTATATGGAAGTACAAACAAAACTCTACAGCTCGAAAAAAACAAAGATCAGATTACCACTTTCCCACTTATTTTTTTTCTGGCCGGCTAGCTATTCAGCCATTATTTTTCATTTTCATAATTGAAAAAATGCTAAATATTTTTCCTAAACATATGGTAAGGAAATTGAAATATAGTCATTTAAAAAAAAAGATATTCTTCAATTTATACCTACTTTATGTTATTTCAATTTTACACCGCGCTGTAATTGAGCGTCTGTATAGAAAGTTGGAACATGGTTCAATAGAAATATGAAAATGGAACTAGTTTCTTTTTACAATTTGACAGGAGCGGGTTGAAAGTGTTACTTTCATCATGCAACTTCCGACCTTTCCGAGTATGAGTAATGAAATAGTAGATTGTTAACCGAGGGTCGAAAGAATCAATTCCCGAGGTATTTAGTAGGAATTGATTCTTTTACCCGTGTTAAACACTCTACTTTTCATTTCGAATATGAGGAAAATAAAACTAGTTGTTTATCTGAACTATTTATTGATAATATATATAATACATCTTTCTGTTGAGATTTCTGGCAAGATTTTCGATAACACAATTTGCCTCGTCTTTAATCGAATCTGGTGACAACATTTCAGAATCGCTTGAACTCATTTTTAATATTCAAATCTTAGCAAAAAAGATTATTACCTATTTTTTTTAAATTCCGTCACAGATACATAACAGATTAGTATCCCGCCAATTTATGTCGACTTTTAACTTTTAAATATGGAAGTCACCGCGTAATTGTTGCGGCTTATTCCGCCCAAAGAAGTTTGCGCTAAGTTGCAGCACACTGGCTGTTTAGAAACTAACAAGTTTTTTTTTACATTAAACTCTTCTCACAGCTGACAGCAGTTCTATTTTTAAAGTTCATTCCGGCCCCTAGGTGGGAAGTAAGTTTGTATGAGTTTTTCCCTCCCTATGGAGGAAAGCAGCATTTTCCACCCAATAATCAGATCAAAACAACACTACTTTCCGAATATGAGAAATGAAAAATCTTTTTCGAGTTATTTCTGGTCGTGCGTAAGTATATTTTTGATAATTTTGCTAAAATAACCATTGGGTACGTTATAAGTATACTATCTAGACTGTCTTCCTTACATATTATAAAACAAAGTCCCCCGCCGCGTCTGTCTGTTCGCGATAAACTCAAAAACTACTGCACTGATTTTCAAGCGGTTTTCACCACTCGATAGCGTGATTCTCGAGGAAGGTTTTAGTATATAATTTGTTAAGTTTTGTATTTATTTCTGTGTACATTAACGATATTTGTTGAAGATGTCGGGAAAAAATAAATTAAGGCGAAACGTAGTTCGCGGGCACAGCTAGTTGAATATAAATTGCATAGGCCTCGAGACTGCTGAAACCATATGGTTTACTGGTGAGTGAGGGAGGATTGCAACTATTGCAAGTTATAGTAGAGGATACGATTAAAAACGACCTTCACCCATGTTCAATGGATGGATTGTATTTTAAGTATATAAAATTTAGTATGTTAAAAAAATCATACCAAAACAGCTTATATATGTCCCCATCGAGGGGCTCGAGCCTACGCTAAAAATTAGGCTAAACATCCTAATTTAATAAGGGTGTTTAGGCCTTGGCCTGGCCGGCTAATGGCTGGCAGGCTGGCCCAGTGCGGATTAATCGACTTCACATACACTTTTGAATTTCTTCGCAGGTGTATGCAGGCTGCCTCACGATGTTTTCCTTCACCGTAGGAGCGTCGGACAAATGATATGAATAACCAAAAGCATTGGTATGTAGGTGGCAGGATTGAACACGGGACCTCCCGATTAGGAGGCCAGTGCCGAGTCCGCAGCGTCATCGAGGCTCTTTACAAAATATATCACGAGTAAACTATCTAGAAAATTCCTGGCCACACTATGGTGTGCCTTTTTTTTTAGTTGGGAGAAAATACTTTTACGCTTTTACGCATCCCTCGTGGCTGAGCCAAACCACGAGGGTATGGGGGACTACCCGGGCCATATCGGTCCAGGCCTACCCACTAAAAACCCCAGGTCCTCCATCCGTCACAAGACAGGGGGAGGGGAAAATTTTATCTCTGCAGAATCGGCACGCTAAAGAGGAAGTGGGCTTGATATATCTGTAGACAAATTGTCGGTAGAGTATGTTTCTAGAAGACAACGGTTAGTTAGTCGAGCGCAGAGTATGATGTCCTATGATTGGATGTAGCGACGATTTGAAGAAGGCGGCTATTAGTAAAGGATAGATGCGAGCTGCACAGCACGCGTGGCACAACGATCGCAAGAATTTTTTCAAGTGCACACCGAAATATTACTTTTGACAGCTGTGAGTAAGATTGTGGTTTGCGTGTCATTGATATAACGTTTTATGATAAGACTAGCTGTGCCAGCGAACTACGTTTCGCCATAATAATTTTTTCCCGTATTCTCAACATTTTTCATTGATGCTCAGCTCCTATTTATCGTAGCGTGATGTTATATAGCCTAGCCCATAAGAATAACTAATACAGTATTAGTTATTCTTATGCCTAGCCTTCCTCGATAAATGGACTATCCAACACAAAAATAATTTTTCAATTTGAATCTGAATCACTAGTTCCTGAGATTAGCGCATTCAACCAAAACCAAACAAACAATCAATCAAACAAACAATCAACCAAACAAACAATCAATCAAACAAACTCTTAAACTTTATAATATTAGTAAGAATAGATTGATAAGATATTTTGGGGTTCTTGTTTTACATTTGATGAAGGACCGGAATGACTAGCGTTCTTTGGGGAGGCCTTTGTTCTGCAGTGGATGGTGATATACACGGTGTTTCAAAATAACCAATAAATAATCAATTCTTTATTATAATCAATAGGCTATAGTAATCACATCATGTAAAATGCACCATCTAGTGCATATTAAGTATGAAAGATCTCTATCGAAATAGTGAATATACTTTCCAAATAATATACTTTCCTTCCTTACTTTACAAGTTCGTAAAATATGATACGCAATCATATTTCATTATAATAACGTTAATGTGCGTAAACCCATAGTTCACTGTATTATAGATATAGGTATGACACTCAGCGTCATAAAAATCACACCATAATAATAACATTCAGTTTTGTGTTTTTACTTGCTTATTATAATTTATTTGGTATTTATTGAAAGTACATTTAGTGCCGTACACAGAGACGTTCTATTCAATAATAATAGTATAAGACGACATGTCACTTAATGATTCATTAAAATTAATGAATAAATAATGAATGCGTCAGTTAATAAACTTTTACAGCTACGTATAATGAATAATATAATCGTTTGGTTATATTATTATAAAGTTGGGAATTATATATTATCCCGTAAAATAATTATGAAGCCTATTATTAGAAGAATATTTAGGAACTCGAATAAAAAATGTTATAGAAATTGGAGCAGATTTTAAATATTCTCCATAGAAACTTTCAACCCCAATTTTGCACCCTAAGGGGGTGAATTTCAATAAACCATGAAACAATGAAAAGTGTTCAATAATTTTTTTTTAAGAGCATGAATCTCAAGTTTTATCAAAATCGTTGCTAATTTAAAAAAAAATACAAACTTGCAACCCCTATTTCATCTCTTCAGGGTTAACGTTTTTTAAAATCCCTTAGTGTGCGTTCGCATTTTGAATTGAAACAACTGTCCAAATTTCACGTTTCTACCATTAGCGGTTACCGCTGTGCGTGTGCGTCTATATGGGAACTTCTCCTTTTAGTATCAGAGCAAGGGGGTGTAATACCAGACTTTAGACTTTCCTTTTGTATTACAAGACTTGTTTTTTCCATTAAATGTTTTTTTTTAGAAAAGGTCAATACTAAAAGCACCACTTTGTGTCGTTTCTTTTCTTACCCGTATGAATTTCAAAAAGGCAATCAAGCAAGTCAAGTTCAAGTCGAGAGAATTGACAAGCAGCACTGTGTTTACACACGTACCATTTGGAGCAACTTTTGAACCCTTCATAACGCAAACAAAGTCTATTGAACATAAATACATCAGGTTTATATTATATTGAGTAGTAGGTACCCCTAGATAATTACTACCCCAAAAACACAGCTCGAACGGTTATACGAACGAGTATAGATTTAAGGTCGATAAATCGAAATTTATGACTGGTTGACGGTTGACTGACACATATATAGATCAAAAACACTTAACCCACTTTTAAATGACCTAGAAAGTTCATATTTGGCATCCAGCTAGGTAATTGAGTGTACACAAAGGAAAACATTTTTTGATCAATCACTTTTAAAGCTAGCCAGATCAAATTTTAAGGTTCAATAGATCATAACTTATTTACTTTGTGTAAGTAAAAAAAATCCTAAAGACGATCGTTAAGAACCAAGAACAAAGAGTCATAATCACAGAACACAGAAAGAGGTATCGTCTTTCTGTGTTCGTGGTCATAATAAAATTACTATTATTTAAGTGAATTGAAGGTTAATTAGAAGATTAAAGCATTCTTGCAAACCCTCACTCAAAGTAAGCTGTGTTGACCTATAAATTCGCAGCGGAAAGCTTAAGTAATATTATAATCGTAAATAAGAGTCACGATTGGACTGTCATGTCAACTGTTTTACAAAAGTCCTTGATTAATAAATAAAGGTAAGAAATTGTAATTAATTTTAATAAATTTCATTTCAGGACAGAACTTGGCACCCATTTAGATCCAATTCTTTTGTCGGTGAAGTCGACAACCTTGGCTCCCATTTTCATGTTATTGGTAGGATTACGATTTATGAATGCTAGAAAATTCACCTTTCTAATTGTCACACGCTTAGATGATTTAAGAATAGCTATTTGAAAAAGATTTTGAAGAGGTGCTATTTTGTGACTCCATGTGTTGAAACTTATTTTCACTACGAACGAAAAAAAGACACCTTTGAAAAAATTTGGCGCTTTGAAAATGTAAATTACTTATGCATTTGCAAATACGTAAAAAAGTTTCAAATACATATTATGTAATTGATTCCCATGAGTTATGTTTGGATGCTCCTTGAGGATGATGGCGGTCAGAAAAATATCTAGTACCTACTTACCCACGACAAAATCAGAAAATCTTTAACCTGATAAACAACCAAATTCAAATTATGCTACGATGCTATTGAATATACTATGTATTAAAAGTAATACATAGTATATTCAATAGTATCGCGTGCGTATGGTTGGTAGGGGAGTACAAATCACAAAATAACGTCTATAAAAATTAGATAAATCAGGGTGTGAACTTCGATTGACTTCGTAATGTGGCTTCTCAATTTATACGCACACGTCGCATCGTATTGGAAAAACCTAAGCAGATTTGTGTTCGTAAGTATACACCATTTTTATTTATTTTTTAACCGACTTCAATAAAGGAGGAGGTTATCAATTCGGTTGTATTTTTTTTTAATGTTTGTTACCTCATAACTCCGTCGTTTTTAAACCGATTTCCAAAATTCTTTTTGTATTTGATAGAGTATACTGCAAGGGTGGTCCCATGGTCACCAACGTCAGGATCGGATGATGGGATCCCATAGAAAATCGAGGAAAACACTAATTTAATACCAGCTCACCGAAGGAGCTGGTATTAGGGTTTCTTTCACTAAAAAGATTCATTCACTAAAAAGTTAAAAATATTTTTTTTTACAAAAAATAGAACCGACTTCAGAAACACTGAAAACTTAAAAATAATCTACTTTTTATCAACTTAAACAAAAGTTACTTTTTATCAACTTAAACAAAAGTTACTATTCCACGCGGACGAAGTCGCGGGCACAGCTAGTTATTAATAAAAATTTTACTCCTTTTGTCCTCGGATTAGTTACTCCGTGTTTTAGCTTGTTTCCCCACATGTCGGCTGTCATATGTCAAAATGAGACAAAACACAATCCGAGGATGACCCAAGGAGTAAAGATTTCTATTAATAAGGCCGTTAGATTATATCTTCCATAACTTTAACCTATTTGGACAACCAGAAAATTTTTATGCAGTTTTGTATACAATCAGATGTGCTGATTATGATAAAACTTTTTTTGGTCGACTTAATATTTAAAAAAAATTATGGATGACGTAATCTAAAAGTGCAAGGTGGCTCGATTTAGGTGTCCCGGAGTGTATGTCAAATAATGCCTAGTTACCTACGTGTAAAGTGTATGCAAAGCTGTCATAGCAATATTCTTCGCTCGCTCTTACTATGCCATATTGCATTAAGATATTCAACCGCAAACCGGGCCGCAAATTAAAATCCTTGACTGTACCTATTTGTCTGCAGCCTCGGTACAGCTATCTACATACTTCATCAGCATCAATATACATTGGTTTTATTATGAAATCGATATAAGCACAAGCTCGCAACTAGCCAAGCAAATGAGACATCGGGACATTTCCCGTTGCGCAACAAAACAATTTATGACCATACCTGTATTGGAAACGGATGCTTCAGCATTTTACTATATATTAAAAACTACAACTAATGGGTTCAATTATTAACATTTAGTTCGATAAATTAAATAGCATTCATTTTGATGCGACACTGTGCTCATGAGTCATGACCTTGGTCATTTGTATTTATAAAGGTTTTGGTGATTCACTGAGATATCAATATAGAGCCGAAACAATTGGAGTTAAAAACTACAACTAAGGGGTACGACACAGGTTCAATTATTAACTTTTAGTTCGATAATTTGTTACGTAGTCAGCATCCATTTTGATGCGACACTGTGCTCATGACCTAGGTCATTTGGTGATTTGCTGAGATATCAACATAGAGCCGAAACAATTGGAGTTAGAACCAAAAAATTCGGTAAAGGGATCCGTTAGCATATTAGTTAGTTATGTAGAGGCGCATTACGGAAATCCGCATCCAAAAAATAAGTCGACTAGTGTTGAGAGTGTGAATAGCGAAACGTAATTCGCTGGCACAGCTAGTTATTACCTAAGTATATATTTTCATTAATTCATTTTCTGTGTCACACTGGTGTGACAGAGAGTAATCCCCCCTTTATTTTGGGATACCTACCGCCGATTAAATAAGGAGCTACGTCACTCGTTTTACTTTTACAAATTCGCTTCGAGCATCGTTTTAAAAACAGTTTTATTACCATGATCGCTTGGGGCAAGGTCATACAGTATTGAAACAGAGACACCGCTATTACAGCATGTAGCGCTATCTCGTTCTGACAACAGTTTTAACACTGTTTTAAATGTTATATGCATTTATACAGTTTTGCTGTAAAAATTCATTTGCATTACAAAATGCATTTATTTGAATTTGCCAGCAAGCAGCCGATTTAGGCATACTTTATTATTAAACCAGCATTAGGTTTTCTTTTCTATTATATAAATAACTCGGTCAAAGTACAATAAACACAAATACCCGCCCGCGAACTACGTTTTGCTAGTAAAAATACTATGTGTAATATCCCTATTAAAATGAGCGTTGGCGGTAGAAGCGTTAAAATTTTGGGTTCTAAGTATTTTTGATGCCAAATCATAAAAGAAAATTGTAAAGAAAATGTGGAGAAGGCCACGCTTATCATCTAGGGGTATAAAAAACAAATAGCCTACAACTTATTCTCAGACCTGCCAATATACACAAAAAAAATCATAAAAATCGGTCAAGCCGTTTCGAAGGCTTAGTTTCGAGAAGTTCGATAACAACAGTGTTTGTTATCGAACTAACTCGACCTATTCCTTGAAAGGAGTGAGGAGGACTAGAGGTCATTAGCAACAAATTAAGTCCGGTGAACTAGTAAATACAAAAAAAATTATTGTTACTAAAGTTTCGCGCCATAATAATTGTAAAAAAAATTCTGGAGATGGAGACCGAGCAAACAACCAGGGAGAGGGCCACCCTTATCGCCTAGGGGTATAATAAATAGCCTTCAACTCTCAAAACACAGTTCGGTATTCTGTGCTTCGACCTCATCTCAGACCTACCAAATATATACAAATATCCGCATTTCGGAGGAGTTCGATAACAAACACTGTGGACTTTTATTAGAGAAGATATATATAATAATGCCATATCTTTGAAACGATTATGGCAGTATATATAATAATGCTATGACATGGTAAAAATTTCGAGATGAAGTCATGAAATGCTTCATTTGGTATTACCGATCTGCAATGATATCACCACTATAGCATAATTTCAATGATGTCATCATGATATAATGAACGAATGATCAAAAATCTGAACGAAAAATCTTTTCGTCTTGTTTTCGTTTTGCTCCCCGGTGTCTCATTTGCACCATTGAACTGCATCAGCAATGGTACAAACGAAATTACTGTGTCTCCTTTGCACCATTGATAATAATACAACTTTTTCACCCTTCTTTGCTCGTCTATGATTTCATCATGATATCATTTGAAAACCATGAGATCGGTAATAGGCCAGGACCATAGGCCCTAGACAAATGCCACACGCTAACTTCTCCGCAGTCGTTCCACAGAAAAAAATGTATGGAAAAGACATTAGCCTGCGACAAAGTCACGCTATTTTTTCCGCAGCTAATGTCATCTCCATATATTTTTTCTGAGAAAGGACATTTTGGAAAACGAGAGATGAATGAATAGAGAAATTGGGAATTCTTGTGGCAGTAGTAGGTATGTACTTACCAATCTGTTTTTAGGCTTCCGTACCTGCAAAGGGAGCACTAACAGTAGTGTCACGGGAAAGTAAAGTAAAATATGTGCTCTATAAAAAAACTGTTTTCTATGTTTAAACGCGCTTCCGAACATGTCCTCGTAAAAATTAATAATTATTAAAATATTTAAAAAATCTTTTTTTTTCTCTTTTTAACTTAAGTACATGATTGTATTTTTGTCTTTTTGAGAATCTGTCCATATGAGGATTTGTCCTTTTGAGAAACTGAAAGTCGTAAAAATGTAGTAAGGAACCTTTCCACTTGGATAAATTTCTACGGAACCCTTTGTGTGCGAGTCTAAACTCGCACTAGGGTGTTTTTTTATGTTTTAATGTATGATCTATGATCGGACATCCAATGAATTCGGAACGTTTGTTTCCCGATGTCTCATTTGCACCATAAAATTGCAACAAACCAAAGACATTGTAACTATTGCGAAAATAAAGCAAAAGGGTGAAATGGTTTCATTCATCTGTGCAACTAAAATCGCTAGCGAAAGGAGTTCATTTTAACAGGAACATATCCTCAAGGAATAAAGAAAGATACAGACCAAAGCTGGAAAGAATTTATGAATCTATACAAATAAATAAAATTGAAGTGTCTGTTTGTAATGTCAAAATAACAAGTTTTTACTAAATGGGTATGAATGTATATCGGGTAAACAAAAACACAAAAAAAATTTGTCTGTCTATCTGTTTGTTCCCGCTAATCTCCGGAAGAACGGCTGGACCGATTTTGACGCGACTTTCACTAATAGACAGCTAATTATATAAGGTATAACATAGGCTACTTTTTATCAACTTCAACAAAAGTTACTATTCCACGCGCACGAAGTCGCGGACACAGCTAGTTATGATATAAATTGATGTAATTTGATCTATGATGCTACAAATTCCAGGATTTCGCCTACAAAATTTACTAATTTTCTACTAAATCAGGGCGGGAACTTCGTTTGATTTCGTGATGTGGCTACTCAATCAACACACAAAATTTTTAGTAACATATTTTTTATTCAAATATGACTTGTACATACCACGAGCAAAGAGTGGATAGTAAGCTCTTTTTTTTGCCTACCACGTCTTTATATTGATTTTCAACATTTGCGGTGCGCGCGCATGGTACACCCACGCAGACGAACCGGACGTATGACGTAGGTACCCTACTCGGTATCGTTCGTAAATCAATATAGGAAACCGACGATTAAGGGAAGTAAGAACCTAGCGTGATAGCTGATAGAGTCTCAGCTTCTGGTTCAGGAAAACAAATCAATGGTCTTGACTACCTTGTCAAAAAGCATTTAAGACTGAAACGTCAAAACTAAATGACAAAATTAATAATTTTCTTCAAACTATGCTTTAATTTCATCATAATCACACTGAAAACTGAGCACAAAGCTCTAGAGCAATAAAAATGTATGAAATTTCATTATTCCAGTTTTGTTTTTTTTTTAATCGCACAAAGAAGTTACCAATCTCAATGAAATAGATATCTATTCAGCCAGCGGATATCGATACTTTCTTAGTTTATATACGTATTATTCGTTTCTATCCTACTTGTTCCAAATTTAAAAAATGATTGCTGCCAACTCTGATTTAAAAATGTAAATATGCGGGAACTTTAATAATTTGGCGTGACAATATTTTCGTTAAAGTGTGATACCTACTGTCTTATTTTGAGTTCTTCGTATTAAGAATTAAAATGAAATCATCTAGCGACTCATTAACTCCGAAAAACATTTTAAATGAAGCCGACAGCGTTATAGAAAACCTTTTGCCCTTAAAAACGAGTACAATTCCTACATAAAATCTTAAACTTCTATTTTCATTTTTTGACGTGAGTATTTTATCTACTATTCCTATAGGTAATAGTTGAAAGAAAAGCAGATTATGCACCTCGCCTTAAGTAATTTATTATTGCCCTCGTGCCTGTTAGAGCCCTCGCTAATAATAGGTGCAAAAATAAATCACTTTGTGCTTGGTGCAATAATCTACTATTATCGTCCCTAGTCCAGTAAGATATGAGTTCATAATGTTATACCTACCAGTAAGTCAAATTAATGTGAGCACGGGCCTCGCACTGACGTATTAATTCAAATTTATTTTTCGTTGTTATTGATTGTACTATATGAGATTGAGAATATAATATTTTGCTAATAAAGGTCGTCGCGACAGGACTATTTCTATATACGAAATAATGGCAGTCGACCTCAGACCATTTTTCTTGGTCTGGGCAGTCGACATAACGCTATATGATAACTATAAATGACTCGTCGCTTGTTGCCTTTAGCCGTCTGCGGTAACTAAATAAATACCTCTTTTCACCTCACAAAAAATCAATATAGGTATTGGTGGCAATTCTGTTGGCACTAATTCGATTAAACTAAACTAAATTTATAGTTTTAGTGCTGTCAAATCGTGTTTTTTGTTCGAACATTTTAACTGAAAACACAATTTGACAGCACTTAAACTAAATTTAGTTTAGTTTAATCGAATTAGTGCCAACAGAATTGCGACCATTGCCTTCTGTCGTGCTTAGTTTAGTTAGTTATACTACAACGTTGATGGAAAGCATCGATACAATAGAAAGCATGATGTTGCTGATAATTAATTAAGCAAACTACCAATAGATGGCGCTAAGACTTGCTACCAACAGGTTTCAAACCCGCCGAGTCGCCGGCTTTGCCCAGGCGGGTTAGGCCACCATTGTTTTGTGATAATCGTACCGGGATTATAACAAAACAAGCCCGGCGGGTTTGGCGTGTAGAGGCCTTTATCCTAACAGAAGCCACGGTACCACAGATTATATAGAACAATACCTACGTAAAACGGCACAGGCGCAGCGCAGCGCAGTTTTGCGGGCCTATTACCGATCTCATGGTTTTCAAATGATATTATTATGACATCTTAGTGCAAAAAGAAAAATAAGAGTGCGATATTTATTGATCGCGTAGCCTTGTCATCAATATTTATCGCGATCCCCGTTTTCCATTTAATTGACATCATTTTTTCACGCTTACATCAAATGTTAATCATGTTTTGCTTTTCTTCTAAGAAATGTTAACATTTCTAGTCGCGCTATTTTTCACAAAGAGAAACTAACCTTAAAATGGAACGCATTACGTTAACATACGATGCTAGCCCTACTAGCGTCAAAATTAATGAAATGCGATGATGCTAAAAATGTTGAAAATGCTGCAAATCTGAACTTAAGTGGAACACGCCTTACGTATATTTTCCGTATCTATACATCCACAGACTAGGGAGATACTGGCAATGATTATGTACTCTGTGATACTGACGCGATCCGTATCGAACGTGTAGGGTCTTCTGAGATCCATCAATACACTGAAATGAAATTTGATGTAGTGATAAATATTGAACGTCTAGCATACGCCCTAAAGTTTGCGAAATATTCGCTTGTTAATTTTGACAGCTGTCATCCAGAAGTGCGGTCCGTAGTGAGATAACAGTTTTGCATGCATGCAAACAGCCCGTTTAAATCGTTTGCACTGCTCACGGACCTCAGACCAAGAAAACCAATGGACTCGCAGTATTTAACTATGGCACGAATTGCGGGGTGGTTACTCTCTGTCACACCTCACACCAGTGTGACACAAGAATTTTTTCCTGACAGTCACACTACCAGCATGCGTAGCACGGCCCGTGGACAAAACGGAACAAGAGATAAATAACATATTTCTTCTCGCTCTGTCCTATAACAATGAAGCGAGATGGGACGAGGATTAATCACTTTCTCTTCTATACTTCACGCGCCGTGCTAGGCTTGTTGGCGTAACCTAGTGTGACAGGCAGTAACTAATAGAATTATTAACAATTATCGTCACACTATTACTCCTACTCGCATGAATAAACAAAATAACAGTTCAAACAAATCATTATATAACTCAAACAAAACATAAAGTATTAACTAAAACAAAAGAGAAAATATTATTTAAGGTCTTAACGTATACTATTTAAGGTAGTCCAGTCGAGTTCGTCAAAATAACGTATTAATGAACTAGCGCAAAACCTCAGACACTTGTTTTTATTTTTATAAAAGTATATAAATGATTATAGGGTAGGGTTTTATTAATTACTAGTGGGCCCGGCAGACGTTGTCCTGCCCGGCGATTACAGCGCCACCTAATGGGTCCAAATGTACTTTTAAACCTTCCCTGTACCTATTCAAACACACACAGAAAATTTCGTAAGAATCTGTCGACCCATTTCAGAGTATTTGCGAGACAAACACACAGCGTTTCATTTCATTTTTATATATAAGAAGAAGAAGATAAAAGCGTCCTTATTAATTTCTAAATGTCTTCTCGGGGTTGATAATTCTCCCAGAAAAGTAAAATGCTCCCGTAACACCATAAGCATTTGCTAGAACTGATCGTGTATGGAAATACGGAGTGTCTTGGAACTATCGGATTTGAGAAACTACCTTAGAGTAGGAGCAGTAAAGTTTGACGTTCTGTTAAATTTTGTCTTTATTTTTTTTTATAAAGACAACTAAATTGACAAATACGAAGCAGTATGCCCACCTGATGATAAGTGACTACAGTCGCCTACAATGGTTCCTGAAACACTTGCAAATCTATTACCCCCTTCAAGTACATGACGACTCTGATATTGATTCTCCCTCTGGTCAAAAGGAAGGTTATTCAAGAGGAAGCTTGCACCCTATCCCATAAAAAAAATAAAAATATGTTTGTTACCTCATAACTCCGTCATTTTTAAACCGATTTCCAAATTTTGTATTTGATAGAGTATACTGCAAGGGTGGTCCCATGGTCACCAAAGTCAGGATCTGATGATGGGATCCCATAGAAAATCGAGGAAAACACTAATTTAATACTAGCTCATCGAAGGTGACCTGGTATTAAATTAGGGTTTCTTTTACTAAAAAGATTTCATTCACTAAAAAGTTAAAAATATTGTTTTTTTACAAAAAATAGCACCGACTTCAAAAACACTGAAAACTTTAAAATAATATAAGAATAGACAACGACAACATCACACAACGTAGAACAGACAACATCACACTTCTATATTGAAGTCGGTGACAAATTTTAACACTTTCTAGGAGATCATCGTTTGGCGCCAACTTCAATTTAGAAGTGTGATGTTGTCTGTACCTATTATTATATTATTTTTAAGTTTTCAGTGTTTTTGAAGTCTTCTATTTTCTGTCAAAAAAAATTTATGAGTACTCGTATGTTACGTGTTTACTGCGCCACTTGTGGACCGATTTTATTTTTATTTTTTTGTATTTTATAAAGTATTCCCCTGAGGTGGTCCCATTGTCACCAAAGGATCTGATGATTGGCTCCCATAAAAATCGAGGGAAACCCTTAAAGTTTTAAGTGTGTGCAACGTGTTTTGTGTGTATGTTACGCGATTACTTCGCCAATTATGGACCGATTTTCAAAATTCACTCAAAGAATACAAATATTTTAAAGATTTCGCTACTTTACATAAGTCTGAGGACTTAGACTTTATAAAAACTGCAAATGGTTCTACTTCACGAGTAATTATTTGGGTATTTATTTTTACCAGTATCGATAGAGAATAAAACTCGTGTTATTAAATTTTACGTCGTCCCTGGAGTTGCTACAGGGTTGTTATTTGGCTTAAATTTCTGGAAGGAATTTAATATCGCGCCAGATATTTTATCATTGTTAGAGGATATAAAAATAATAATCAGGTGTACACAGTTATGTCAGGCAGCCGAGCTTTACATGATTTTGAAACTTTATCTAAGCTTGAGCGTAGGCTGGTCAAAGACGTCATAAAGCAATTAGATGACATTTCCGCAGAAAAGAAAGGCCTAGGTAGGACACACTTAGTGAGTCATAAAATTGATACCGGTGACCACCCACCTATTAAATAACGGTATTATGTAGTCTCACCCGCTAAACTGGCAGAATTAAATAAACACCTAAACCAAATGCTGAAGGATGATGTTGCGAAGCCTAGCGGAAGTGCATAGAGCAACCTCGTTACTTTAGCGGTTTAATCAGATGGGTCATCGCGTTTCTGCTTGGACAGCCGAAAACTTAACGCCATATCAAAGCATGACGCTTACCCTATGCCTTATATAAGCCATATTCTGGACCAGCTCAAAAATGCTAAGTACTTATCTTCTATTGACCTTAAGTCTTCATATTACCAAGTTCCTTTGGACTCTATTGAGTCCAGAGAGAAAACTGCTTTTACTGTTCCCTGCAGAGGCTTGTTTCACTTTAAGGTCATGTGCTTTGGACTTACTGCAGCTCCAGCTACGCAGCAGCGGTTGATGGACCGCATCTTTGGGCCCGAGTTTGACAGTAAGGTGTTTGTATATGTTGATGATTTAATTTTAATTACTCCTGAAGGCCCTATGGCCTCCAGGATCACCTCCAGCTCCTACTTAGGGTAAAGGAAAGACTTAAACTAGCCAACCTTACTGTCAACATGGGTAAATGCCAGTTCTTCAGGAGACAGCTGAAATTCTTGGGTCATGTGGTTGACGAATATGGTCTGCGCACGGATCCTGACAAAATAAAGGCTATTGTAGACTTTCCTATTCCCACTTGCAGGAAAGACGTCAATCGTTTCTTGGGAACTGCAAGTTATTATAGGCGTTTTATAAAAAAATTTAGTCATAGAGCTGGTCTTCTTAATGCTCTTACTTCTACCCGTAAGAGCGCGCTATGGTTCTCTATTTTGTCTCATAATTTTTTATCCATTATCTAACGTGTCATGTTTTTTGACATAATCATCATATGTCCGAATGATAAGCACCCCTAACTTAATTTCTCATAATATCACTTGCCCGAAAACCGAAATCTCTAAATATAATATGACCTAATTTTTTTTGCTATTAATAATTAAATCACAATCGATAATATTTAAAATTCCTAAAAAACTTTTTTATAATAGTCATAAGTCCTAACATAATATAACGTACCCTAAAATCGAAATACCACAAATATAAAGTTGTTTCATTATATGTATTACCAAATCCATGCATGCGTTTAAAAACAGTCACTTGATGTAATGCAAGCAAGCATGCAGCATGCAAGCAAACATGCAGCATGCAAGCAAGCACGCAGCATGCAAGCAAGCAGCATGCAGCATGCATGGCTTCTGTCGACATTCAGATTGTTTTTGTACTGCAGAAAAGGGCTATTCGAGCAATCTATAACCTTAAAATGAGAGATTCTTTGCGAGAAACAAAGAAATTGGTATTATGACAGTAGCGTCGCAATATATTTATGAGAATCTAATATATGTTCGTAAGAATATTCATGTGTTTTGTAAAAATAGTGATATTCATTCAGTTAATACTAGACAAAAGAATATGTTAGCTTTACCAAATACCAGGCTCCAAAAAATTAATAATTCTTTTAGAGGCCTGTGTATACGCATAAGAATAACTACTAATAACTAATAATACTGTATTAGTTATTCTTATGGTATACGTTTCTACAATAAAATCCCAAGTTGTATACAAGAACTTAGCTTAAAAAAATGTAAAGTTGCAATCAAAGATGTACTTATTAAAAAAGCATATTATAAAGTGTCTGATTACATGACGGACAAAAAAGCTTGGGTTTGAACTCTCAATTCTAATATTTAACAATATATTGCGTTTTGTTTCAAAGAAACGACCAGTGAGAGCAATTTATAAGCTAAGTTTACGCACTTCTCTCAGAGATAGCTTATATAATGTGAATTAACACATCTATTCTTGTAATGGAAGCTGAGCTCAAACTTTTGCTTTGAGCTTCCAATTGACGACTCTGTAACACACCAAAATTGTAAATGGCGATTTAAAAGAGGAGATAAAAAATTTAGACCTTTCGAGTTTCTTGCCTGTTCTTCTCGAGGCTCTCCCAATTTCCCAACAAGTGTAGAGTCAACTTTTTTTTTTCATTCCTACTTGTATTTTCAGACATCTTGAGTATATTTAGGATGTATGCACATACAAGGTTAATATGATATCTTTAAATTAGATTGTTTTGCTTGGTTTTGACGTCAATAAGTGCCTGTAAAGGCCTATAATGAATAAAGATTTTTGAATTTGAATTTGTCACGGCTCCGGCGCTGCGGGGCTCCGGCGGTCCCACGCGACCTTATCGTCGCAGATGGTTTTCGCCCACCGCCGCGGCTGAGGCTGGCCGGCATCGACCACCTACTCCTCAGCTCGCGGGCCGCCTCACCCCTCCGCGCCTACGCGGGTTTAAATAACACTCTAGGGGTAGGACAGACAAGACTACGTGGTGTCGGTTTTACAGCGATATATTTCTGTCACTGAATTTTAAAACGTAACAGTTGTTAAGGTTCATAAGACAACATTTTAATTCAATTTATTATTATTGATAGTAAGTCTAAGCTTTGTGATATTGATAACATAACCAAGATAAATCAACTTTTAAACATGTTTTAGGACTAACAATATTATTATAAACCATCATTCGGACTAACAATATTATACAATATAACACTTAGGACATGTGACTCTAAATCAAGTAAAATTAGGATATCTTATTATTATAGCACCCGATATTATGACACAAAAGCATTAGAACTAAAGACGAATAAGTAATATACAATTTCGTAAACCCGAACATTATGGAAAGTGATGACGATGAGTATAGCAAGCGTTTTCGGGATTATGATATTCGGACGATCTATATCCGGAGAAGAAAGGGACTACCGCGCGCCTCCTTTCAAATGGACGACCGAGGCAGACGAGGCGTTCAACGACCTACAACTCGTACTGTCTACTTCTCCGGTTCTGCTATGTCTGACTGACTTCTCGAAAGATTTTGCTGTCCACTGTGACGCTTCTGATTTCGGGTTAGGAGGTACCTTGACTCAGGTTGTAGATGGACAAGAACGTCCTGTTGCGTACTGTAGCCGTTCACTAACACCCGCCGAACGTAACGTAAGATAAATTAACTCAAAGAGCAAGATAATACGGGAATTAGTACTTAGCTCATAATAAATATTGAGGTCAGTTATAAAACTTCTGATCTCCTATTTTTTAAATTGGACCAAATTACATTCAACAAACCAAATTTCAGATTTTCGATGCTTCATCGCTGAAAGACCGAAAATTATATAAATTGACGTTCATCAGAATGTGCCATCGCGATGAAAGCTTCTGGCTATACAAACAACGCAATTCACTGTTCATCATTCACACATAGGGCATGGAATACCGGAATGATTTTCATACCGGTATTGATATCGGACCGGTATTGATATTTCAAAAACCGGTATACCGAAATTTCGGAATTTTGTAAATACTGTTTATTACTATTTAAATGATTCCAATAACGATTGGCAAGTCTTGTTTGGGGAGAGCGATTAAAGCAGTTTTCTACGCTTTATGACAGAAACACTGAAACCAATTATCATCTCCCTAAAAACCACAAAATGAGTTATTAAAATAAATAGGATTAAGAATACTAATAATATATTAACTGGGGTTGCTTATGGAGGGTCCTACAATTTGGAGTATCAAATCATCTCATCGCTCTACTTTGCACCCTGTATGGTTCAAGCCAGGGAGTCGTAAGAGTCGATAAAACAACCTCAAAACCCTTTAAATTTCACCAAGGAGTACGCCAGGGATGTATTTTGTCGCCCATTCTATTCAACGCCTATGGAAAATACATAATGAGACGAACCTGCGAGAATTGGGAGGGTGACATCACAGTTGGTGGCGTGAAAATCACCAACCTACGCTACGCCGACGACACTACCCTCCTTGCAGCAAATGAGTCAGAAATGTCTGTGCTTCTGGCCGAATGGAGCGGATTAGCGATGAGATGGGACTTTCCATAAACAGGTCCAAAACCAAGATCATGGTGGTAGATAGATCTGGGAAGTTAGAACTCACAGGCGCGCTGGACCTAGAAATAGTGGACAACTTCTACCTGGGTTCTAACATCAGTAACGATCGCTCGTGCGAAAAGAAAGTGCGTAGGAGAATTGGCATGGGCAAAAGCGCCATGTTTCAGCTTGAAAACATCTGGAGAGTTCGTAACATTTCCGTAAAGACTAAAACAAAACTGGTACGGACTCTAAGTCTTCTCGATCTTTTCGTAAGGCGCTGAGATGTGGATACTGAAAGCTGCAGACCGCAAACTCATTGACGCCTTTGAGATGTAGTGCTGGACAAAGATGCTCCGTATCCCGTGGACAGAATTTCGGACTAACGCCTCCATATCGCGAGAACTCAAAATCTCCTCGCGGCTGTCATCTGAGTGTCGACGCAGAATCCTAGAATACTTCGGTCACATTGCAAGGAAAGACGGTGGCAACCTCGAGAAGCTCATCGTGACCGGCAAAGTTGATGGGAAAAGGCCTCGTGGACGTAGCCCAAGGCGTTGATCCGAGCAGATCCGCACCGCTCTTGACTCCACAATCCACAACGCCCTCCACACAGCCGGAGACAGAAACAGATGGAAAAAGACCGTACGTGAGAAAGTGATACAGAAGGGAGGTCACGACCCTCAACACTGAGGAATACGACTCAAGGAGGAGGAAGAATACTAAAGAAAATACGGTACACAAATGGCACAAATATCACAATCAAATAGGTATTAAAATCAGTCTTATTCTCTAATGATAAGAAACCATTTAATAAAAATTTCGAAATATCTCTCTTATGTCGCTGAGAAGTTAAAGTACTTACTCAGCTTATTTGTATGCACTTGTACAGAACACAAACACAACACTACTCACACAATGTGCCTGGTGACGAATAGTGACGATGTTTTCACACTATTAAATACATCACACTCCAAAATTATTGTTAAAGTATTGTCATGATAAGAAGCTCACTATATACCGGCACATGTTCTCGCTTCAATGAAAACAGCAGAACTGAGGGAGGCGTGCAGCATGGCCGTGCACTAGCCCAATGTATGAGACAGAAAGCAATCACACCAACCAACTTCATATATATGATGTTAGTTCGTGTGATTGCCGCTTCAGAGCAGAGCGCTTAAGTATTGTTTCTGCCGTATTGTGTCTGTACGTGCACGAGTGCTGACAGCAATTTATTTGTAGAAGTTATTCATTAGATGAACAACTGAAAGCAGTATCATTAAATACCACCTGAATACTTGCTATATGCATGCAGTGTCTCGCGTAGTTGATTTTATGATGATTTTCCATAATCGAGATTTTTCGTGGTTGTCATATGAAAACTCATTAGCAGTATGAACATCACCATGAACCATAGAAATCGAGCGTTCTGCATAGTATTTATACATCCTTGCGAAAAAAAATTTTATTTGAAATACCGAAATAACGGTATTTTATCCTCAAATACCGGTATCAAAATACCGAAAATTTTTACCGGTATACCGGTATCCATGCCCTATTCACACAATTCATTACAAAAATGAATCACTTTTGATGAACCGTCTAATTTCGGCTTTAAGTACTTTCGGAGTTTATCCCGGAAAAACATAGTGACGCGAATTTTTTTTTCTATTGACAAGAATAAGATAAGTAGGTAATACAAATGTTATTATTGGAAGTATAAATAAAACATAAATATCACTGTTACAAAAAGATAGATAGAGAAGTAAAGAGTATACCGTATACATTAGAGAAAACAAAGAGGACCCCTCCTAGGGTTCCAATGATATAATTTTTTTTAAAAGAATAATTTCAAAAATTTTTTTTACAAAAAATAGAACCGACTTCAAAAACACTGAAAACTTAAAAATAATCTTCTATATTGAAGTCGGCGCCAAACGATGATCTCCTAGAAAGTGTTAAAATTTGTCACCGACTTCAATATAGAAGAAGATTATTTTTAAGTTTTCAGTGTTTTTGATGTCGGTTCTATTTTTTGTAAAAAAAAAAATTATTTTTAACTTTTTAGTGAATGAAATCTTTTTAGTGAAAGAAAACCCGAATTTAATACCAGCTCACAGCTGGTATTAAATTAGTGTTTTCCTCGATTTTCTATGGGATCCCATCATCCGATCCTGACTTTGGTGACTATGGGACCACCCTTGCAGTATACTCTATCAAATACAAAAAGAATTTTGGAAATCGGTTTAAAAATGACGGAGATATGAGGTAACAGACATAAAAAAAAATACAACCGAATTGATAACCTCCTCCTTTTATGAAGTCGGTTAAAAAGAGCACTTTTTAAAAAACAAATTATAGGATTTTTAGATTTCTTAATAAAAATATGTATATTCAACACTAGAATTATCCATCACTAGCTTATATAAAAGACTGTTCTTTATATTTAGGTGCTGGCATAATAAATTTCATACAAATTGGAGCAGATTTTAAATATTTTCCATAGAAACTTTCAACCCCTATTTTGCACCCTAAGGGGGTGAATTCCAATAAACTGTGAAACATGTGTTCAATGAAATGTTTTTAAGAGCATGAATCTCAAGTTCAATCAAAATCGTTGCTAATTTAAAAAAAAAATCATACAAACTTGCAAGCCCAATTTCACCGCTTCAGGGTTAAATTTTTTTTAAATCCCTTCTTAGTGTGCGTTCGCATTTTGAATTAAAACGACTGTCCTAATTTCACGTTGCTACCATTAGCGTTACGGATGTGCGTGGGTCTAGATGGGAACATCTTTTTAATTTCACGTTTCTACCATTAGCGGATACGGCTGCGCGTGCGTCTTTAGATGGGAACTTCTCCTTTTATACCGGCTGTCGGCACTTAATACCAAAAAATAATTTATTTAGTTTGTATGGAAAACAAAAGTACTTAGGTTTGTTAGCCCTAATATTTTTCCTACAGAGTCTCTACTTCTAATGGATACATACCCTTAAATGTTATTGGGGTGATCAGTTACATCCTGTATATATAGACTAGCTTTCCGCACGCGGCTTCGCCCGCGTTATTATTGTTTTCCCGTGGGAATTTTATATTTTTCCGTAAAATAATTGTGGCCTATATAGAAGACCGTCCCGTTCTTTATATTTAGGAGCTCGAATAATAAATTTCATAGAAATCGGAGCAGATTCTAAATATTTTCCATAGAAAATTTGAACCCCTATTTTGCACCCTTAGGTTGTGAATTCCAATAACCAAGAAACACGTGTTCAATGAAATGTTTTTAAGAGCATGAATCTAAAGTTCAATCAAAATCGTTGCTAATTTTTTTTAAAATCCATACAAACTTGCAACCCCTATTTCATCCCTTCAGGGCTAAAACTTTTTAAAATCGCTTCTTAGTGTGCATCGACATTTTGAATTAAAACAACTGGTACATACACTTGGTACAAGTAGGTACTAAGATTTTACCTCAGAGGTATGGTAGATGTCAAAATTGAAAATCAGCTACTGCTTCAAAAAAGGCAGTCAAACAAAAACTCTTTTAAATCAACAGTATAATTTGTAATTCGAAATGCCACAACTAAAGCAAAATAGAGGTAAAAATGAAAATTTATTCAAAGGCCTTATCTAGAGAAAGGAATTTCTAACACTTCTTAAATTATTATTTGTCAATCTATGAAGTCAATGCATTCCACTTGCAAGCTATTAATAAAACTGGATTTTGTTGGTCCAAATATAAGTCTTCAAATAAAATTAAGGTCCAAATATAAGGCCTTAGATTGTATGTTATGTTTTTTGAAGTTCCATACCTCAAATGGAAAAAGCAGAACCCTTTTCGGGTCACTTTGCAATCTGTCTGAATTAAAACAACTGGTACAACTTGGTATAAGTACTAAGATTTTACCTCAGAGGCACAGATTAGATAATAGTTACTACGTAACAGATACATCACTCCCATAGAAACGCTCAAATCGTTGTAATAATAATAGCCAAAACCGACAGACAAAAGTAGCTGCAGGAAGAAATGGTCTCTACGGGCGTGCGAGAATCGAGATTCCCGCGTACACCGTGTGATTGCGTCATCGAGCGAAAACTTAAGGGTTGTACAAAGTACATAAATTAAACAAAATGGTCAAAGTAAAACTTAACTGATATTATTTATAAAGATAAGTATATAATATAAAATAATTACCAAAAAAAAATGCAATAAAGTGATTGCGAGGAAAGCCCTTGACTTAAACGTGCTTTGCTTTTATAAAATTATAGATTTTTAAATCTTTTAACTTACGGTTATTAAATTTTACCATCTAAAATATCATGACTCGTATGAATAATTGTGATAATTTTAAAAACAGGGGTGAAATGGATTAAAAACTTTTTTTATAAGGAATCAAATAAAATGCTAGTGGCCGGTTCATCAAGACTATAATTATTTTTTATATAAATAAGTAGGCAATCAAGCAGACTGCCTTGTTTGCATTTTTTTTAAACAAACAACAGGGAAGCTCTTGGCCTTCATCTCATATGATGGTAAGTAACGAAAAGGCCTAAAAAAGAAAAAAAAATATTTTACGTTCACAGCTTCATAGTAATGAACCACCATAATATCGTTAATCAAGTTTATTAAATTAAAAAGTAATATAAGTTTTGCGGGGGAAACGTGTAGTGTACTCGTAGCTACGCCTTCAATTACGCTCGCGTCACAGACTCGATTTTAGTAAGGGTAAAAATCACGCGTGCGGCGTGCGGCAGCCCTCTGCCGGTCGGCGCGCCGGCGCGCTACTTAGCGGTAGGTATTGATAACGCTGCATTGCGCGAGTGACGGGGGCCTGTCAGAGGTATGGTAGATGTCAAAATTGAAAATCAGCTACTGCTTCAAAAAAGGCAGTCAAACAAAAACTCTTTTAAATCAACAGTATAATTTGTAATTCTAAATGCCACAACTAAAGCAAAATAGAGGTAAAAATGAAAATTTATTCAAAGGCACTTCCTCGAGAAAGGAATTTCTAACACTTCTTAAATTATTATTTGTCAATCTATGAAGTCAATGCATTCCACTTGCAAGCTATTAATAAAACTGGATTTTGTTGGTCCAAATATAAGTCTCCAGGCCTTAGATTGTATGTTATGTTTTTTGGAGTTCCATACCACAAATGGAAAAAGCAGAACCCTTTTAGGATCACTTTGCAATCTGTCTGTCTGTCAAAATCCATTTTGTCAGAATGGGTAGAGATATCAATCTAAAATCAATATCAATTAAGTACTTGGGTCTACAATCTGCTTCAGCTGTGGAAGACACAAACTTATAAGTCAACACAGTCAAAAGATATCACTGTTTATGTTGCATATTTTGCGAATTCATAGGGGAATCGAAACCTATAGGGTACCTACCACTGATTTAGATTAATGAAAGGCAAAAAGCAATTAGTTGCAGCAAATATTAAGGAAAATATCTGAAAACCCCAATTATGTAGTTGGGAACAATAAAATTGTACAGAACTCTAAGTGCTCGCTAAAGTACGAACTTGCACTTGAACACACTACAACGCTACAATAAGCAGTGGCCATAATGAAAACAATGTACAGTATCAACTTTCATAGTTAAACAATGAAAACTTCAAAGAAACACCTTTCAAAGATCTTAAGATATTCACATATTTAGGTCATATAATTATATACATATATGCAGAGGAAACACCACAGTACATCCTTATGGAATGCACAAGCGTGACCAATCAACGGGCGAAACTTCTCCACTCCCCGGCATTCATGCCGGAAGCCTGTAGTAGCCCACAGAGGCTGGACGCACAATAGCTTAATCATGTGGCTAAGTGTAAAAGAGCCCAGCCAAACTAACTAACTATATACATACATTTTGGGTTATATAATTATTTGGGTCAACAAATGTGGCAGTTCAGTTTGGCCCTAGAAATTAAACCCAAAAAATTTGTTTCTAATATTTTATATCAAATAGAATTAGAAAGGCTGCATATGCCTATCACTTGGCTCAATCATCATCATATCAGCCAAGAGACGCCCACTGTTGGACATAGGCCTCCCCCAAGGATCTCCATACCGATCGGTCCTGTGCCTCCCGCTCAATATGTTATTGAAAATAATATCAATCGTTGCCCTGCCCAATTTCTTAGTGTAGACGAAGAACACTCACAATGAAATATTTTTCTAGAAATTAAACCCAAAAAATTTGTTTCTAATATTTTATACCAAATAATCAGTCAAATGTAGTAGCAACTAACAGTAGCAACTAAAATCTATCTGTATGATTTATAATCTGATATGAATACATATAAAAACAAGTTATGAATATACACAAACTATTATGGGTTTATCTACTCCTTTTAATTGAACAATTTTGGGTTGGATAATAAGCCCATAGTGTCTTTAAACCACTCAAGGCGACTGATGACAAAGTTATTCAAATTAAGCATTTAAATAGGAATGACCTGAGAAGATTTTCAATTTAGAGGGATAGTACCAGTGATCATGATTGAGTTTATTATTAATGAATGGAAAGATAATAAAGATGAGCTATCTAAATGCTAAAATGATTTTTGGAGCTAAAGCCTTAGAAAGCTGACAATTAAGCTTCTGACCCTTATCTTGTGCATAGTATGTGTCGTGTCAAAGTTAAATTCATTATGATGCACCATCACAATCGACTATGTTATTCCTCTTCTTTTCGTTGCAATCCTTGAAATGAAGCAGCAGTCTGTGTCCCATAAAAAACCTTCAGTGTCAATACTATAGCATTTATAATATTATAAACTTATAAACCCTATAAGTGACTCAATTGGAAACCATGAGACAATGTTACAAACTTACAAGGGATAGAGACCAATATAGAACGATTATAAATTCGAAATTCGGGAGGCCTGAGCTCCCTGGATCCTCCGCCGGTTATAAATAAATAGAAAACTTTACTTACCAAGTTGCAGAAAATGTTCACATAAACAGATAGATTAAATACAAAAATACCATATAAATAATACACTAGCTACTAGTAAAACTATATTTAAATGAAAATAAATAATAAAATGCCTAAATAAACGAATCATTTGATTGGGAAATAGAAAGAAACCCACCATTCCCGCGCTTTGTCGATTTTTTTATTATTTTTATTTTAACTTCTCCCTGCTTAAGAAACGGCAAAGGAACTTAAATCCAGACAGTTCTTGCCTTTTTTCTTGATTCATCGCACATACTGATTGGTATCGCATATTTTTATGTATAAGATTTGACAATTGCGTTCGAAAGCTAAGCAAAAGCTTATGTCAAACAATGTTTCAATCCCATACATTTTCTTGTTTAAACTTGTTCATTGATCTATCGAAGCCGATTACACTAAAGCACAGAATAGATAATAGTACTACTAAAGGGACTAAAGGGAGGGACTTTTGTCCGCGAAGAACAGAAGTCCCTGAATTGTGAATAAAATGTCCTTCGCGAACTTGCCGTGGATTCAACGCCCACGGTGTGCGGACAATTTTCCTGCTTGGAAAAGTGAACGCACGTTATGCACGTTATGGAAGCAATTATTCTGAGATTTCGTTGTGTTGTTAAGCCGGCTTTTGACTGTGGGATATAATGTAATATATATTACATTTTGAGATATAATATTTTATCGCTTGCCATACTTTTTTACGAGACCGTTCTCACTGTGCTATAATATATATTACACCCCAAACTGTAAATATTTTTTCGCCCGACCGAGCTATATTTGAAGGCGATATATTTTACCTCACGTTCCCGCATACCGCACCTCTGCCCCTGCTTCGCCTTCATTTCGAATCGTGACGGTCATGCGCACATACTTACATACTCGTAGCTGTCCGCGTGTTATGATTTTTGGGTATTTTGGTTCGCAATCTTTTCTTTACGTATTTACCACGTATTTACCTATTTACGTATTTATCCCTATAATGGAACATTTTATAGAAAGTGTTAGGAAATATCCTTGTTTACGACTAATCTTGAAGAGTATAAAATGAATGAAATTAAGGATGCTGCATGGAGAAATTCACTATAATCTTTTCTTAAGGCCTTACTAATAACCATTTCATACGCCTGATTTGGTTAAACAGTGTTTTGTCACGTTCACTCGAATGACATTTCAAATTCGAACAAAAGAGACAAAACACTACTTAACTATACAAGGTTTGTACAAATTAGTAAGGCCTTTAGTCTATTAAGATTCGATATCCAGAATCGACGTTTATCGTATTTTTTCTAAATAATGAGATATGTAAATCGAATACTGTATCATCTTCGTCTGATAAACTATCGAAAGTACCTAGCAAAACAATTTCCATATTATCCATTTAATAACGAGAGGTCAACCGTTTCAATAAAAGACGTTATGATGTATATGATGATCATAGAAGCTGAACTATTCAAAAAAATATATCTGATAGTGAGAACAGCAAACACGGGATGTAATATATAGCTGAACATGTAATATATATTACATCCTATAGTCAAAAGCCGGCTTTATTTACAGTCTGACCAAGATCTTGTGGCACGTAGATGACATTGACAGGTGGGCGCTGCATGATTTTCCTTAAAAAAAAACTCATTTACTTTAAGTTGTGCTATAAGTACAACCTCTCTGGCACTACTACGTATCACTTTAGGCATGTTTTTAATTTAGATTACAAAAATCACAGCAAACTGTAAACCTCCCAGAAAGTGATTGTACAAGATGACAACGTTAGTTCCGATTTCGGCCACAAGATCTTGGTTGCACTGTACATGAAAAGGAATAAGAGAAGACTTAAAAAAAGAGTGCTGCATCCATCCCTTTATTAATGTATGAATATTTTTTGGGGATTGTTATATCCAGAGCGTCAGTGGCGCTGTGGCCTCGGCACTGGACTATGCCCCGTTTAGAACGGGAGGCCCGCGATCGATCCTTCCATGTACCAATGTATTTTTCATTTCACGACTTTCATATGTACTGTACATACATTTATCTGACGTTCCTACGCTACGGTGAAGGAAAATATCGTCAGCAAACTTGCATACACCTGCGAAGCAATTCAAAGGTGTATATAATATAGTCAACCAATCCACACTGGGCCAGCGTGGTTCGACAAGGCCTAATCGCCCTAACTAGTTAGGGTAGGCTCGTGCCCCTCGGTGGGGACGTATATGAGCTGTGATGATGATGATAATTGTTATATCCAAAAAAAATCATGAAATATAATATTGTCTAAATCTAGCACAATCTCACTGCTGGAAATCTTGCCCAGCACCAGCCCACTGCTGGAAATCTTGTGCAACAACAGCCGATTGCTGGATTAACTTGTCCAGCACCATGCCCATGCTGGGAATCATGCGCAGCCCTAACCCACTGCTGGACAATCTTGTCCACCACAATCCCACTGGTGGGAATCTTGCCCAGCACCAGTTCACTACTGGGAATCTTGCTCAGCATTAGCCCACTGCTGGGAATCTTGACCAGCACCAGCCCACTGCTCGGAATCTTGACCAGCACCAGCCCACCGCTAGGAATCTTGCCCAACACCAGCTAACACCTAGACAATCTTGTCCAGCACCATGCCCATGCTGGGAATCATGCGCAGCCCTAACCCACTGCTGGACAATCTTGTCCAGCACAATCCTACTGGTGAGAATCTTGCCCACATTAGCCCACTGCTAGGAATCTTGCCCAACACCAGCCTACTGCTGGACAATCTTGTCCAGCACCATCCCGCCGCTGGGAATCATGCTGTCGCAAACGTGAAATATGTTCTGTGTAAAACGGAACGCGAGGAAAGAGGCAAGGGAAGGGGAAAGAAAAAGGATGGGTGTGTGCATGGCAGCACTGACACGTGAGAATGGATGGCGAGCGAGGGAAAAAACGAAAGAAGTAGATCTTGAGGAGAAGGGACATCGTTTTGGTAAGACACCCATCATGAACGAATGCTAGAAGTTATCTCGGAACTCGGTAAGTGTTTTACCAGTATTATCACGATCAATGTACCTATGAATGAGAATAAAAGGCGACCGAAAGATACGGTTGCGGTGCCGGTGGTCTGGGATGGCTGTAAGGGGCGGAGTTGGAGGCCATTCTAGGGACAAGAAGTCCCTCTCCAGGAACACTACAAGAAGCTGGTGTGACTGTGATGAACCATTAAAGAAGTTAGGACGAATTAATAATTTCGCTAAGAAGTTGTCTTACACGCACACATACACATACTCGCTGGGCTACTCATACGACACATGCCCAATATCAGTGTACTGGTGGAACTCTTGCCCAGCACAGCACCATTGATGGAGACACTCTTCCAGCACCAGCCAACAGCTGGATACTCTTGCTCAGCACCAGATTAGGGCGAAAATAATTATAGAAATAAACAAAATACTACATCGTACTAAATAGAATGAGGTACAGCAGGCCTATTCTCTAACTTCGGTTGCTAACTGTGTTATAATTTGATATTATAATATTTGGAGCGATAAAAAGATAATAAAATATTTTATATTTAAAACTTATAACTTTATTCGAGAACCAACCATTATTATAATTAGACACAGACTAAACAACTAACTTATTGTAGTGTTGCTAACACTTAAGTGTTGCCATCACAACACCTCCCCCCTAAATGTAATAATAAGAATTATACATTTATAAATTAAATTAATAATTGGTTTTATGGTTCTTCCACTTCTGGTCGAAACCTTTACATTTGGTTGAATACAATTTGGAACAGAATTACTTTCATAAGGTACAAAATTATTATTAGTAGGTATTTGGTTGCAGATTATGAGGTTCAAGACATTCAAGTAACATTGGATCAGTAGTATACAAATTATCATTCAAATTGCATTTAGTGTATGATTTTTTCAACTGTGAACTATTCCTCCGTAATTTTCCTCCTCCTTGAGTAGCAATAATAAAGGATCTAGGCTGTTTACATTTATTAATTATTTTAGCTTTGTGCCATTTATTACCCTCTCTATATACTACATTGTCACCTATTTTAAAATCAATGTTACTTCTTCTAGCTTTTTTATCATAAACTTTCTTAGTAATTGACTGTTTTAGCAAGAGTTTATTATACACATCTGTTTGTATTTTAGGTTTTAAACTATTTAGATTACATGGAGCTATTCTTACAGATCTGCTATTTAATATTTGTGAAGGAGTAACATTTAAGCCCGAAATTGGAGTGTTATTGTATTCCATCACACTTTCTAAATAATGTTTACCTGCCTCTTTACATTTTTTTAAATTTATTTTACAAATATGAACTGTCTTTTCAGCCATACCATTACTTTGGGGATATCTAGGTGTAGAAGTAACTAAGTTAATATCTTTAGATTTAAAGTAACATTTAAACTCATAGGGCGCAAAAGGTACATTATCTGCAACAATTTCCAGTGGATAACCAAAACGTGTAAAAACACCCTGCATAGCATCAATAACAGATTTAGAGGATTTATTTTTAAGTGGCAGCAATTTAATCCAAGGAGAAAAATAGTCTATAATAACTAAGAAAATATTTCCGTTAAAATCTAAGATGTCAGTACCTAATTTTAAGAATCTTTCCTTAGGAACATCATGTGGCAACAAAGGCTCTTTAAAATTATTAGGACTATATTTAGTGATTAAACGAACTTACCTGAAGTGAAGTTCTATCATAATTATACGAGTTGCTTCGTCCGAAGAGATTAGGTAATAATTGTAGTAACACGTATCATGTCGCCTTTCATCCACTAAGTTAAAAGTAGGTATTCACACTTTTTTTTTTTGATGGTGGTACACAAACCTTCCTAGAGACACCAACCATATAGTCGCTCATTTAGTTGAAAGTCCCGCAAAACCTATATATTTCACTTTAAAGGGGGCATATTGGGAGGGAGGGACCTAATCTCTTCGGACGAAGCAACTCGTATAATTATGATAGAACTTCACTTCAGGTAAGTTCGTTTAATCACTAATTATACATTCGTTGCTTCGTCCTTTGAGATTAGGTAATAATTGTAGATTTTGAAAGCAAGTGAAATATTAAAACCAAATAATAATTAAAATATATTATGATATTCATTCTGTAACCAAAAAAATCAAATCTATAAAGGAATCAAGGCAACAACAAATAATATCAATTATTTATTGGCATAATGTTAGCTATTAAGGATAGCCAATGCAAAACTATTAGATTCATCTGGTTGAATATTTCTATAGTAATAATTAGCAAACACATTGGCTGCCACTCCCCCCTACAGTCCTGCGTATTGCTGCCTATGCGCCGTTGAGGTAGCTGCATGTCTGACGGAGTGGGCAGAAAATATTGAAATATAAATTCCGCTAGTTAATAAGGTGTCCTTAATCCACTTGCTGATTGTATTGGAAGATAAGATAATGAGGTCTTTTGAAACTTATCAAAATGTCTTTTTTTTTTTACTTTCCGCTCGGTTGACTGGTAAAGAATGTCTTGTTGCATTAAGTGCGCCCTTTATACTGTTTTTAAGTGCAATAAAGATTAAATAAATAAATAAATCTGTGGGCGGTCTTTGTAAAATGAAATACACAAATTTGGTTGATTTGATCCTGGACGTGATGTTTTAATCAAATCTTTAATTTTAATAATAATTACTTGATCTCTAATAATTATGTTATCTAATTTTATTTTTGCAATCGTCTACTCTGTGTGCTGTTACGAGTACAAGAAGTGTTGCAATCTTCTTTGACAATTGCTCTAAACTCAACGTGGTATTTAGATAAGCTTTTGACAGGTAATCTAAAACTAGAGAAGGATTCCAGGTAATGTAACATATTTAGGGGCTGGAGGGCGAAATCTGAAAAACCCTTAAACAGTCTTGTAATGCGGTCATTCGACCTTACTCTCGATGCCAAAATCAAAGAGAGCAGAGCGATGACTATTATTTTAATCATCCATATTGTAAACCCGAATAAAATATTTGTGTAAGAAAATAAATAACCTGCGGAGAAAGTTGATGCTTCATACACGTCAACATTTTTTTTCTTTTTTTTTTTGTACAATAATTTACCCAGCGATGTATTGCGAATAATATTCTTTGATGGAATTTTTTGACAGGGAAGCCATCATGATGTCTAAGGATGACGGTGGTACGCTCCTCTTCAGAAGTGCCTTTCGGATAAGTTCCCTGCTATCAATGTGAGCTTGGTCAGGCTGTTAGAAACAGACAACAAAACGTTATCTGAAGGGCTGTAATTGTACAGTCTTTGAACAAAGAAGCTCTTGGAATAAAGGAAACCAGGGTTGTGTAGGCCAGAAGGGAACAACGATACTATTCCCTCAGCTTGATCGGTTATTATTTTTCGTAAAACTTTTAGTATTACAGCAAAAGGCGGAAATGCATAAAATGAAAGATGTTTCCAATTCAAGGTAAAAGCGTTTACCGCCATAGCCCCTGAACACGTTAATCTGGATCCTTATTTATTACAAGAAACATACAAGTTGCATTTTTATTGACTCTAGAGGCAAAAAGATCAATGTCAGGCTTGCAAAACGCCTTTAGAATTTGATTAAATGCATGATTTTTTAGCTCCCATTCAGTATCAGGGTGAGATTTTCTTGACTCCACATCTGCTATTTCATTATATTATCTTTAGAGCTTATGTAACAAGCAAACACAAATGTACCTCTAGGTTCGCACCACTGCCACAGTTACCTGGTTATATCAGTAAGGTGTGGAAATCGAACTCCACCCATGCGGTTGATATACGAAATAGCAGTTGTGTTGTCAATGCGCAATAATATTAGACAATTTCTTCTTTTGCGAATATTTGAAAGCCTAGACAAGCGGCCAAAAGTTCTAAATAATTTATGTGTTTGGATTATTCCTCTATACTCCATGGTCCACTAGCGGTCTCCTCACCGCATGCTACCCCCCAACCTTTTTTGCTCGCATCCGAAAAAAATTCGATATTGTAATAGTCTTGTCTAATAGGATTAAATGTTTTTATCAATGGAATTTTTCCACCAGGAAAAATCTGTTTGCAATTGTTGTAGCTATTGTTATTGCATAAAGCAAGGTATTTGCATCATTACATTTGTTTGGTATACAACCAACCATACTTACTGCTGGGCAGGATGAGGTGAGGAGTCCCAGCAGTCGAGCGAAACGTCGAATTTTACAATTTGTCTTATGTTGAAAATAAAGCAATTCCTTTTTAATAATATTTCTTTTATCCTATGTACTATAAACATATATGAAATTTTTTCGTGTCTATTAGAAAACCAATAAATCTACAACTAGTGTTAGGAAACATACAGCTTTTTTCTTTTTTTTTTTTTAAACGTCGCCTCACACTAGGATTTTCTCCTGGGTCGTGGGTGCAGTTACAAACATAGTATATCACATGCACATACGGATACGCCCAGTCCGGAACAAATTTCTGTAGGCCATACAAAATATTTGTCCCGTACGGGAATCGAACCCGCGACCCGTTGCGCAGTAGGCGATCACTCGACCTCAGCGCTAACCATGTCGTTCAATGTTGATAATAAATCCAAAGGACTCTAAAATATTTTTAGTTTCAGCAATATTTGCTAGACATTTTTGGTAATCCCTAGCAATGACACAAATATAGTCTAAAAAAATGGTACACATATGGCCTAAGGATCGAAGTAAGTACATCACCGTCTTAAGCAACTTTGTTACTACAAATGGTGCGGTGTTAAGGCCAAAGGGAAGAACGTTAAATTCGTATAGTTTATCTTCGATATAAACCCAAAATATTTTTTATGAGCTGGGTGGATTGAAATTAAAAAATAGGCATCTTTTAAATCTATGGTGGCCATGACACTGTTTTTTGAAACTAATTTCATTGTAGCTCTGTAATCTGTTTTTACATATTGGTTGTTTAATAATAAAATAGCTGGACAAGAACTGTTTATTTCACTTGGTTGACAAGGTGAAATAGCTCCTGAATCAATCAATTCAGTAATGGCCACTCTATATTGTAAAGATTCAGAAGTTGACAAGGTCGGCAGTTTAGGTTCCCATAATTTATGAATAGGTCTGGAAAAAGGGATCTTATCCATCATAATATAACCGGGTCATCAGTTAAGAGTAGCCAATTATCGTAAAAATTATTTAAACGACCTGCTGTACATACCGAATCTAGCGACGTGGGCCTAGGTGCTGCTGCGAGCGCGGCGGCGGTCGCGGCAGCTGCTGTTGTCGCGGCGGGCGCGGTGCCTGCGGCGGGGCCAGCTCCGTCCTCCGCGGTGCTCCCACCTGCCTGGACCTCGGTAGCGGAGGCTTCTGGTTTAAATGACGATTTAAAGGTTGCTTTGGTTTTGTCGCTGCAAGCGTTTTCTTGGTTGATGAAGTAATCTTTATCTCAGCACCAGACTTCGATATCGCCTTTGCGGCTTTGAGATTGTCGGCTAATTTTCCCCCAAATAGAAAACTGTCAATTTCAGCATTGTACAGTTGCTCCTTTATGTCATTTTTTAGTGCTGAGCAAATAAAAAAGCGTCTTGTTTTTTGACTCGGTATGTTGTGCATCGCACATTAAACGGCTGGCCTCGATTAACAGTTTTTAGACTCACTGGTCTTTATGTTCTAAAGAAAATAATGTGGTCCGAGCGTCACCAATGCAAGATATAGCAACTGCCTGCTGTATTTGTTTATTTTCTAATGCTTTATCTTTGTTAACAAGCATTTCCGATAAGGCTGCCTTCATCTCAGGGTTCATCTTTGGTGTGTTTATTTTTGATTTTTGAGGGCACAGTTTTTTTTTTTTGTGAGGGTGTTTCACCCAAAAGACTTAAAATCTCTTCATCCAATTCAACACGAACTGGTTCACTGCTCACATGTGCAGGTAGTTCGGTAGAATCTAAAGGCTGTAAAGCTGTTGTTGCGCAGTTGCAGTCATAGAAGTGGATGGATCTGAATTGATCTCTTCTACAATCGAGACTGTCGACCTCTGATTGCACTTCACTTTCACCTGCAATACGTTTGTGTCGCATACAGGTAACTGTGTGTCCAAAAATACATATGACACAGAAGAATACACCTTTGTCAGATATCCATAACAGCTGCTTAATTTTTTAAATGCGGTTGTATATCAACGACCAATCTTTGTGAGTATAAACCCTTTAGTGCCGTATGAAACTTTAAAAGGCAACATTCCATTAAAATGTGCACATACTTTATTAGTCATGAAGTTAACATAACATATAAAATGTACACAGTACATAAACAATATTGTGACGGTAACATCCCGCATAGATGTACACTACATACAAGATACCAGTGGTAATTATTTGTGACGGTAGGTAATATCCCATATAGATATACACATCACTAAAGATTATCTGTTATAGATAACAGGCAGATACTTTAATATTATCAGGTATAATATTTTGTGCCGGTGACATCCCCGTATAGATGTACACTACACAATATTAAAAACCAGTGGTGGTCTTTCGTTATGAAATAATCCCATATAAATATAGGAACACATTACATCACATTAAGTGATACAAATATTAACCACTTTTAATAAATAAGTATAATATTATTTAACAACTGCGTACCTTCGTTTCCTGATAGCGTCAGAAGTGCCACCGCCGGTGAGGCTGGGCACGACGAGCTACTATTGTTTGAAATTATTCGATTGTGCGTACGCTTTTCGCGCTTTTTTAACATCATTTCTATCTTTCTTATTTTCTTGCGTAAGTAATCACTATCTTCCTCCTTATGACTTCGTTTCGGCATAGTAACGTTTTCTAAGAAATTAAGTAGGATACGTGGTGATCGGCGAAGCACTAAAACGCGAATGAGCGACTATATGGTTGGTGTCTCTAGGAAGGTTTGTGTACCACCATCAAAAAAAAAAAGTGTGAATACCTACTTTTAACTTAGTGGATGAAAGGCGACATGATACGTGTTACTACAATTATTACCTAATCTCAAAGGACGAAGCAACGAATGTATAATTCTCACATATTCTACATTCTTTTACATAGTGAACAATATCAAGTTTCATTTTCTCCCAATAAAATAACTGCCTTGCACGAGATAGAGTTTTTGATATGCCAAAGTGACCTTTGTGAACTACATCAAGAACATAGGATTTAAGCGAAGGTACAATATTTATCTTCAAGAAATAGTAAACCTTCTTGCATATATATCAAATGTTTGAACTTTTCGTAGTGTTTATATTCTTTACTCACACAATTTTTGGCCATCCTTGATAGTAAAAATTACAAATTTTATTTAAAATTTTATGATTATAAGTAGCATCTCTACAACGGCGTCAACGCACTTCCCTGGATCAGTACTAGCGTCTAACATCGCTATTAGGGCTGCTCCTCACAACTGCCTCTCCAGGCCTAGTAATGAAGACTGGAGAAGAGCAGCGATGAATATCAGACCTAACAAAGTTGAATGGGCTATAGATTCATTCAAACCTTTTAAATCCGCGGGTGAGGATGATATCTGTTGTGTATCGGATTAGAATGTAATAAATGAATATTCACTTGTAATTAATGAACCTTTTATTTTGACCATTTTTACAGAACAGACGAAATATCTATCATTACAACACAGACTAAGATGCACATATTATATATTATAGTGTTGCTACACTACACTTTCCTCCTCTTAAAGATTGAGCTTCACTGGTTTCTTAATTACTCTTTTAGAAGAACGCCTTTCATTAACATTTACTGATTCAAAGCTCGCTCTTTTAGAGGGGTTTAAAATGGGTACATTATCCACATTTATATTATCTTTTTCTAAATTAATCATATCATTACATTCATTTTTAACACTATCATTAATCATTACACAATCAGTTTGATCAGCTTTTGCAGTTACATTTTCATTTAGTACAGGTAAGTTTTCATCATTTAATTTAAGGTTTTCATTTACATGTTCATTACTAATATTTAATCTTATTTTTTCAGGTACATTACCATCTTCATCGTGATACATGCTTTCAAACAACATCATTTGTTCTTTCCAAATAATACCAGAATCTGCTAACTTTACTAAATAAGTAACAGGACCTAATTGTCTTAACACTATTGCTTCTAACCACTTGACATTATTTCTGTATGATCTTACTAATACATTTTGTCCAACATTAAACTGCTTTGCCTCATTTCCCCCAGCATAAAACTTTTGCCTATCTTGTTTATTCTGCACTGTAGATTGTAGGTTAGGTTTTAACAAATCAAACTTTAAACGTAAATTTCTCTTAAACATGAGTTGAGCAGGTGTTTCACCAGTTGTGTTATGTTGAGCATTTCTATAGTACATTAAATAATTATAAATACTTGATTCTACATTTTGCTTATCATGCACTGCTTTTTTAATACAATTTTTAATAATTTTCACTGCACTTTCTGCACAACCATTAGTTTGCGGATGATAAGCTGGTGAAAATATTTGCTTAATTCCACATAATCTCATATAACTTTGAAATTCAGATGAATGAAAAGGAGGACCATTGTCACTACATATTATTTCTGGGAATCCAAACGTAGCAAATATTTTTTGTAATGCTGATATTGCATAAGATGCTGCGGTGGATTTTACTTCGACTACCTCTATCCATTTAGAATAAGCACATTGCAATACTAAATACATTCTTCCAAAACAGGGACCTAAATAATCAATGTGTAATCTTGACCAAACTGTTTTAGGATATTCCCACCAGAAATAAGATCTTGCTATAGACTTCATTTTAACTACACCTAAATGAGTGGAATGCAATTCTTTTAATATTGATTTAATTAAATAACTTGGAATCACTACTCTATGTCCATACATAATTATTCCTTGTTCTACTGTTAACTGTTCTCTCTTATTAAAAAAAGGTTGTAAAATATTTTCAACGTTTTTAGGCCATCCTTTATATATATAATCTAATACTGTTTTTAATAACGGATCCAACATTGTTTCTTTCCTAATCCTTTTATAATCTAATGGCAAATAGCTATTATCAGTAATAAAATTTAAATATGAATAATCTGGAATATTTGTATTGTTTACTCTTTGTAATGGCAACCGTGAAAGACAATCTGCATTATTATTTTCTGACTTTACATAAATTATATTGTAATTGTAACCTGACAATAATAAAGAGTAACGTTGCAGTCTACCAGCAGCTAATACTGTAATTCCTTTTTTAGGACCAAAAATACTAATTAGAGGCTTAGAATCTGTTATTAAGGTAAACTTTTTTCCCCACAAATATTGGTTGAATTTTGACACACCAAAGACTAAAGCTAAAGCCTCTTTATCAATTTGGCTATAGTGTTTCTCCGCATCATTTAATGTACGGGATGTAAAAGCTATTGGTCTTTCTTTATTATTTATCTTTTGAGATAAAACTGCACCCAGGCCATAAGCACTAGCATCACAAGCTAAATATAGTTCTGCCTCAGGGTCATAGTGTGCTAACAATTGAGAAGATGCCATCATGTCCTTAATACACTTAAAAGCTTTTTTACAATTTACGTTAAAGTTATATACTACATCTTTCTTTGTTAAGTTATATAAAGGAGATAGTACTGTTGATGCATTTGGTAAAAATTTTAAATAATAATTGACCATTCCAAGAAAAGATTTAAGTTCTGTTATATTTCGTGGTTCAGGTGCTTTTAAAATAGCTTCTACTTTACGTTCATCCGGTTGTAAACCTTCCGAAGACAGTTGATAACCTAAGTAACATATACTCGGAGCCATAAAAATACATTTCTCTAATTTTACTGTTAGACCTACTTCTTTTAAAATGGAAATCACTTCAATCACATTATTAATATGATCCTGGTCGTTTTTCCCAGTAATCACGATATCGTCTAAGAAAATAGCTATACCCTTGTTTTCTAATTTTTTAAACAATTTATCCATTATACTTTGAAAAATATTTGGTGCTGTCTTAATACCAAATGGTAAGCGATTATATGCAAATAATCCTAAGTGTGTATTAATCACAACAAGCTTTTTAGAGTCATCAGAGAGTAAACATTGTTGGTATGCATGAGCTAAATCTATTTTTGTAAATTTCTGACCCTTTTTTAAGTTGACAAATAAGTCTTCAATACGTGGTAAAGGATGTTTATTTTCTTCTAAGTACGGATTTATAGTAACTTTAAAGTCACCACACAATCTTAACGTCCCATTATCTTTTAGAACTGGTACCACTGGGGTTGCCCAATCAGCTGACTTGACTGGGGTTAAAATATTTTCTTTTACTAACCTGTTAATCTCCTTCTCGACCAACTCCTTCATTGAATATGGTAGTGGTCTTGCTTTATAATATTTAGGGTTGGAATCCTCTTTTAAACATAATTTAATTTTTTCCCCTGTATATGTACCTATTTCAGAGCTAAAAACTTCAGGGTATTTCTCTTTTAAAAAAGCCTTTAAATTAGTAACATTAAGTTCCATTGAATGAAAAGATAATAGATCTATATTTTGTAACCAGTCTCTACCTACTAATGGAGGACCGCCTTTATCAAAAATATACAATGGTAAGTTGTGACTATTTCCTTTATACTTTAGTATTATTTCAATATATCCCACTGGGCATATTGGAGTATCGGTATATGATTTTAAAGTTAAATTACACTTCTGCATTGGTATATGACTAAACATGTTTTTATATAAATCTAAATTAATTGCACTTACCGCTGATCCTGTATCAATCTCCATATTGAGATACTTATCAGAAACACATAACTTTACCATAAATGGTAAAGGTTTTGGTGTATCCATTACAAATAAATTTTGAATATCTTGTACAATTTCCTTGTTACTATTTTCATTAAAAATATAATGTTGTCTTTTGTTCATAGAATTATTACACACATACTGTAAATGACCAATCTTCCCGCACTGATTACATTTTCTATCTCGATACCAACACGTTTGCTTCCAGCTTTCCTTGTTTCCCGCAACAACTACATTTTACTGTTCTCTCCTGTTGCTTAAGACCTCGCCTACTATCCATATCCTGTGCTTGTACTTTGTCCTGTTTCCTGTCTTCCTTTTTATAATGTCCTGTTATCTGCTTCCCTTTATTGTTGTATGTGCTCTCTGTATTTTGTGGCTTGTTCTCTTTTCTTCCTTGTCCATATCCTCTGTCCATTCTTTGTCCATATCTTCTATTCATTTTATGTAACTCTCCCTCCGAATCTCCCATTTCCCTTAGGTTCCTTTCTGTATTTTCTGATGCCAATGCCATTTGAACAGCTTTATCTAGTGTCATTCCTGCCTCCTGTTCATTGAGAATACGTAGTTTTATCTTTGTGTCACGAAGTCCCGAAATGAATCTATCCCGTAACATATCATTTAATTTATCACCATAATTACAATGCCTTGACAACTTTTTCAAAGCTGTGATGTAATCAGCAATATTTTCATTGATATTTTGTGACCTCTGGTTAAATTTGTATCTTTCGGTTATAATGGAGTTTTTTGGTTCGAGATGGTCAATTAATATTTGTTTTAGCTCTTCATAGGTTTTTTGAGTTGGGCTCATTGGAACACATAAATTTTGCAATAAAGCATATAATTCAGCTCCAATCACCGTCAAAAACACCGATTTTCTTTTTTCGCTTTTAATGTCGTTGCAATCCAAAAAGATCTCAAACCTTTCAATGTAAATCGCAAAATTTTCTTTTCCATCGTACTCCACATTTCCCAAGAACGCCATTTTTCCTTTTATTCTCGTCGCCACTTTGTTGTGTATCGGATTAGAATGTAATAAATGAATATTCACTTGTAATTAATGAACCTTTTATTTTGACCATTTTTACAGAACAGACGAAATATCTATCATTACAACACAGACTAAGATGCACATATTATATATTATAGTGTTGCTACACTACAATATCTTTCCTGCTCTGCTGCAACAGGGTAAGAATATCCTTACTCCGGTTCTGGTAAAGATCTTCAGAGCTAGTTATGCCTGGGGATATATACCAGAAAATTGGACTATGGTAAAAGTTCGATTTATTCCCAAGGCTGGTAAAAAGGACTACGCGCAGCCAAAGTCCTTTAGACCCATAAGCCTCACCTCCTTCCTACTGAAAAGTATGGAAAAGGTCATTGACGTGTGCATTAGAGACGGACCACTAAGAAAACGTCCTCTGCATGCAAAGCAGCACGCTTATCTAAAAGGAAAATCTACAGAAACTGCCTTGCTCGAACTAACCGACAAGATAGAACGGGCTCTAGAAGATAAACAAATAGCCCTCTGTGCTTTCCTAGACATAGAAGGAGCCTTCGATAACGTAACCATTGAAACCCTTTCCAAGGCAATGGGCGACAAGGGGATTGATAAAACAACAACCCGTTGGATTGAATCGATGCTCCTTAACAGAATTATCAGTGTAAGTCTTCACGGAACCGTAAAAGGCTTCAAAACAACAAGAGGGTGTCCACAAGGAGGCGTCCTATCGCCACTACTGTGGTCACTTGTTATTGACCGCTTGTTAACTGAAGCCTCAGAAAAGGATTTAGATGTTCAGGGCTACGCAGATGACGTTGTAGCATGCGTCATTGGTCCCTGCCAAAGCACTGTCTCATCTATACCACAAAAATCTCTTAACATCATAATCGTAATCCAAAAGGCAAAAAGTGCTTTAGGAATATGTTGTCGTTTAGCAGGAGCGAAATGGGGCATAAACCCAAAAATCCCCCTGTGGATGTACACTGCGATCGTCAGGCCTATGGTAACATATGCCTGCGTGGTTTGGTGGAAAAAAGTCACGCAAGTGACAGTTATCAACAAGCTAGGCGGTCTACAACGAACAGCTTGCCTTATGGTAACTGGCGCCATGTCTACAACCCCAGGAGCTGCGCTTAATGCCCTGCTGAACCTACCGCCCCTTCATCTATTTATAGTGAAGGAGGCGAAAGCTAGCATTTATAGAATAGAAAGCACTGGGAAGGTAAACTGGTACTCTCAAGCATTGAGGTCACTGCGACAAACAGTGCTTCAACAAAAACAACTAGCTATGACTACAGATGTCATGCTTCCACTCTGTAATTTTACTAAAAACTACTCAGTGGAACTACCAAGCAGAGAGGAGTGGGCGGAAGATCATAACCTCTGTAAGGCTGGAAGCCTAGTTTGGTTCACAGACGGCTCCAAAATGGGTCAAAATGTAGGATGCGGGGTATATGGTGTCAGACCGAGCTTTAACAAAAGCGTTAATCTTGGTCAGCACGCTACTATATTCCAGGCGGAGGTGTACGCCATCATAGAATGTGTAGAAGCTAATCGCCAACGAAACTACAAAAACCAAACCATTTATATCTTTTCAGATAGCCAAGCAGCTCTTAACGCTATTCAATCGAATGTTATATATTCGAAACTGGTGACAGACTGCGTAAATAAACTAAATGACCTGGGACAACAGAACAGAGTTATTCTGAAATGGGTACCAGGACATTCAGGTGTCGTCGGTAATGAAAAGGCCGATGAACTTGCAAGGGCTGGAGCGGAGGGTCAACAGATAGGTCCAGAACCTTTCTGTGGCATCTCGAAACGTCATGCCATGCAACTCCTTAAGGAAAACCTTCTAAGCGAATCAAAAAAATACTGGCTAAACCAACGAGGATTAGTACACGCTAAAACCTTGATAGAAGGATACTCGCAAAAACGAACTACTGAACTTTTACAGTTCAGTAGGACGAACACCGGTGCGATTGTTAGGGCCTTAACTGGTCACTGCAAGCTAAACAGACACCAATTTCACATGAAATTAAGTGAATCTGATATTTGCAGATTTTGCGAACAGGAGCGTGAAACACCCCAACACCTCTTGTGCGATTGTGGACCTCTAAGTCACAAACGAAGTATCCACCTGGGAAGACACTTAATCAGCCCAGGGGAACTGAAAACTCTTAAAGCCAGAGCCATCTTGGATTTCCTGGTGGCGGCCAGGCTAAAAGAGATACTGTAACTTGGCGGCGAGTCACAATAGATCTTTTAGGTCGCAGTGACTACAGCTTCATTGAAGTTGCATAGCCCCAACAATAAGAATAATAATAATAGCATCTCTAAAAATAATCTTTTTTCAGGAGACATAGGCAAATATTTAGATACAGTATGAACCATTTGCAACATTTCTTTGTCATATTCTGTTACATCTTAGCTATTTCTCGATAACATATCAGCAAAATGTATTAATTTACCTGGAACATAATAAACATTTAATTTATAGATAAGTAATTTTATTCTTAATCTTTTTAATCTAGGTGAACCCAGTTTGTTAATATGCTTCAACATTATTGCAGTAATTGGCTTATGGTCAGACTGAACATCAACTTCTGTACCATAGATAGGAATATTTATGAAATTTTTTACAACCGAAATATATAGCCAATAGTTCCTTCTCAGTCTGTCCATAATTTAATTCTGTATCATTCAATGTACGTGATGCACATGCTATTAATCTCAGGACTTTATTATCATCATGTTGAAACATGCAGCATCCAAGACCATACTTAGAAGCATCACATTGTAAAATTACTTTTTTATTTGAGTCAAAAGGTGCGAGAGCTGGTGCTGTACTAGCTCTGTCTTTTAGTTTTTCAAATGCTTCATTATGAATGGGGAGCCAAGAAAATTCTACATCCTTACGTAACAATTGACATAATGGGGCCATAATATCACCCATATCTGGTACATAACGCCTTATATAACTAAAAGAGCCTATCATGCTTTTTAGCTGTTCTTTAGATGTTGGAGCTTTTAATTTGATCAGAGACTCAGCTCTATTTTTATCTAGCGACATACCCTTTTCATTGAAAATTTGGCCCACATATTTAACTTCATTCTGTCTAAATTGAAACTTTTCCTTATTAAATACTATGCCAAGCTCACGTGCTTTATTAATAACACTTTCTAGTGCTCTATCATGCTGAGATAGGCTTGTACCCATAACTAAAATATCATCAGCCCAACAAATAACATTAGGAATCATATTAAAATGGTTTTCTAACACTTCCTGAAACAGTTCAGGTGCATGTAAAAGGCCATATGGTAAAACCAAATATTTGTACACTCCAAATGGTGTTGCAAAGCAACACTTCCATGAAGCTGACTCCTTTAATTTTAAGTGATGAAAGCCTTCGCTTAGGTATAGTAAAAATACTTGTCCCATACGGGAATCAAACCTGCGACCCGTTGCGCAGTAAGCGATCACTCCACCTCTGCGCTAACCGTGTCGTCTATTGTGTTTTTTTTATAAGTTAGATATTAATACCCATTTATTGGCATAAAATGAAAAAGTCATTAATAAAATGATAAATTATTGTTATAAAAATGTGACGGGGTCGGGGTCGATGTAAAAATGGGACCCGGCTAAGGGTCGTTTCGTGACATTAAAGGGTTAATGTTGCTCTATCAGGGTTGCCTACGGAGTCAGGTGAGAGAAACAGCGAGAAACAAATAAAGAAGTTTATTTACAATACCACAAAATCACTTGGCTATTCTTAAATTACTTAATTAACGGTTCCGGGCGCGCAACGCGCGTAACTTAGATTATGCCACGCAGGGCAAACGATCGCACTTATTCACTGTACAGGGGTTGCCTGGGCACGACAACCAATCGGGACGGAGCGACGACGCCCGATTAAAATACGCTTCACTAGGGTTATGCACTGTGACCGACCGCACGAGACGAGGGGAGGAAAAGGGACGAACAGGGATACAAGAGCCGTCACGCCTGTGACGACTATCGGGGTACTGGAACCTCCGGCGGCTGGGGCCGTCACTCACTCCTGTGACAACCAGTGAAGCGCTGGAACCTCTGGCGGCGGGGCCGTCACTCCTGTGACAGCTAGCGGGAACCTCGGCCTTCGCGATGCTCTGGATCGACCGGGATACTGGGATACTGGGAAACTGGGATACGGGGTTCGCGACGATACGCGCCTAGTGGGGAGGGGGCCGCTGCCGGATCAGGCAGTCCACGGAGCCACTCTCGCACACCGAGACGCAGGGACTCCGCCGGGTTACGACTTCCACTCGGTCTATGCTTGGTGAGCATGGTTTCGCGGGACTATCTCTACTGCTGGCGCTCGTTCGACTGTCGAACACGGCTAGCTCCGGGTGGAGGCTGCTGGACCGTACCAATTGAAAAAGCGTGTTACTTATTTTATGTACGCCGATGCTCCTGTAACCTCAAGACTCGTTGCTCCCGAGGAAGCCGATTGACGTAGGTTAGGATTCTCGTACGCACAATCAAAACGGGAATAATTGCTGGCTGAATGCACCAAACAAAAGACCGGACCTAACTAAGACCTACCTAGGTATTTGGTCTAGGCTATTCTGGCTGGGCGGAACGACGCGTACGCTTGGAGATGTTGCCGGGCCGACTGCGCCAGAGTGACTGGCCCAGGGGCGGTCGACTTTTCTATTGGCGCAATGAGACATACCTACTAGGGGTTAAATAACCTTTATTCATTTATTTATTTATTTATTTATTTATTTAGATAAGACACACCAACAGCATATACATTAAACATTAAATTAAATACATTGAGATTGTTTGAGGGACGCATAACCGATGTATAAGCCTATAATAGGTATGTACAGCATTCGCAAAGAAATTGTCACATTGATTAAAAATAAAAAGTAATTTGAATGTCAAACATGAGTGTCTACGCGGGTTACAATAACTATGTCAAAATAATTAAAATGAAAAAATAAAGCAAAGGTCAAATAAGAATTAAATAAAATCAAATTAAATAAAAATAAATAAAATAAATCAAATTAAATAAACCAAATTAAATCAAATCAAACCAAATTAAATTGAATTATTGAAATAGTATGTCACTGAATAATAAATATGGTACCTATATAAAAAGAGATCAATAAAAAAAATGAATATTAAAATTAAAAAAAAAACGTTAAAGCTATGCAAATGATTTCAGTACTTTACGTCTGAATTGGGATAATGTATCATTAAAAATATCAACATCAGCTTTTTTGCTCAACACATTATATTCCTTGTACATTCTAACCATTAGCGAGTTGGCGCCGATATTAGTTCTAACCAGGGGAACATGAAAGATGCTTTCTATGGGTTTACGGGGAATTCTTCGCGGTACCGATAAAGAGACTGACTGATTATCGGTCTCTATCACGCCATGAACCGATTTGTAGAGAAACAATAGATCATGCAATTTCCTCCGATTCGATAACAATTGTATATTGAAGAATTTTAATCGTTCCTCATAACCCGCACGAGAACAGATGCCCCTAGATGCAAATGCCAGATGACGTGTGAATGCCCGCTGTACACCCTCAATGCACTGTGAGTGAACGCTGTAAAAAGGGGACCAAATCACACTACCATATTCCAAGCAGCTTCGCACCAGTGAATTGTAGAGTGTTATCTTCGTCTGAGGCTTCTGGAACTTTTTAGTGTTGCGCTTGAGGAATCCTAACATCCTGGCAGCCTTCCCGACAACACAGTCTACGTGAGACGCAAAACGAAGCCTCCCATCAAGTATCACGCCAAGATCCCTAATTTCGTCAACCCGAAGCAGCGACGACCCGTCGATGAAATAAGCCGATTGTAATTGATTCTTGCGTCTACTATATCGCATATGAAAGCACTTTTTTACGTTAAGCGACATTGCATTATCAATACACCAAAGCTGTATTCTATCGAGATCTTCTTGTATTTTCTTAGTGTCGGCCGAGGACTTAATGGTTCTATAGAGCTTTAAGTCGTCTGCATACAAAAGATACTTGCAATGGTGGATGCCAAAACCAATATCATCAATAAATATCGAGAACAAAATTGGACCGAGATGAGACCCCTGCGGTACACCAGATCGAGCATAGTAACATTGCGACTCATAACCACTCACTGATACCACCTGAGGTCTATTTGCCAAATAAGAGCCGAACCAGTCTAAAAGGCAGCCACGCATGCCGTAAAGCATCAATTTATGCAACAGCAATGAGTGGTCAACCCTATCAAAGGCGGCAGTAAAATCGGTGTATATAGTGTCAACTTCAAATCCTCGGTCAAGCTCAGAAGATAAATCCGATATAAACGACTGTAAGTTGGTTATAGTGGAACGACCTTTACGGAAGCCGTGCTGCCGAGGTGATAAAATATTGTTCATATGACTTGTTATTACAGGACAAACAAGAGATTCAAATATCTTTGAAAAACAAGACAAAATGGTAATTGGGCGATAGTTTGCAACATTGCCTGGGTCATCCTTCTTGTGCAATGGGATAACCCTCGCTTTCTTCCACTCATCAGGAAAACTACCCTCCATGATAGACCGATTAAATATTAAAGATAGTGGATAGGCTAAAACAGAAGCGCAACGCCTCACAAATACCGATGGAATGCGATCAGGGCCCGCACCCTTCGACAGATCCAATTTCTTAATCTTATTATAAATAGTGCGTTCTGTAAAATGTATTGTGCTTAGACAAATTCCAGTGTCCTGCATCTGTCCAGGCAGTACGTTGTGTGGTGCTTTCCTCAAACTGCTATAAACAGAGGAGAACTGACTTGCGAAGAGACCTGCAATCTCGGTACCCGTCTCGGCACTGCCATGTGCGCCATGCATGACTGAAGGAATGGTCGAAGCTCCCCTGCGTTTGCCTTTGATATACTGCCAAAATACCTTACGACGCTCAACAATGTTTGCCTCAATGGATTGGATATAATTGGAGTAACATCTCTGGTACAACTTATGGCAATGCCCACGCAAAGCCTCATACGATAACAAATCGCGAGGATTACCGAACCTGCGATACCTATGTCTCATTTTTTCTTTTTCCGCTATCATTCTGATTAAAGAGTGAGTAAACCATTTCGGGTACTTTGATTTAACTGATTTACGTTTCGGAACAAACTCGTCTATCAGTCTACGGAGATTCTCGTAAAGTACTGAAACCATAGCATTAACATTACAACATTCTTTAAACACATCATACCAATCTATGAGCTTAAGTCTAAGATTAATTTTATCATAATCTGCCTTAAAAAAATTCAAACTAGCACCACCAACATTATATGGGAGAGCTGCGATATTTCTGGATAAAGTTATAGTAACAGTCAAACTCGGATGTCTCAAATCAACATTACATAAGTTGTCAATCGATCGTAACAAAACAACACCAGGCATACCACTGAGCACCAGATCCAGAAACCTGTCATCACAATTGGCGACATTGTTATATTGGTATAAATTATTGACAGACAAAAAATCGACAAGTAAACATCCCAAGGCGTTGTTGTAATTAGAAGGTGTCATATGAGGGTGGAATACATCCTTTCTCCAATTAATGAAAGGCAAGTTAAAGTCTCCGAAAATAACGACATCGTCAACTTCATTAAAAACGTTATTTGCACTATCTAAGAATCCTTCCAGTAAATCAGCTTTTGCTGGTGGTGGTAAGTATACTGCACCTAAGGCTAGGGTTTTAATGCTATTGTCAACATTGACGCCAAGGGTTATCCACAAATCCTCCCCATCACTCTCCCAAGACTGTACTCGCGAGCTCACAACATTCTTAGAGACCGCCATGAGCACTCCTCCACCGTCTTTTTTAGAGGAGCCTGTACTGACACGATCTCTGCGGTATACCGTATATCTTGAATCTATAAATTCACTATCGCATATATTAGGATTCAACCAGGTCTCCGTAAAAATGATAACATCATAACTGCACAATGAAATATTTTCTGATAAAGCATTAGTTTTTGTTCGGATTCCTCTAGTATTTTGGTAGTAAATACTTAAACGATCGAATTTTACAATTAACAACCAAAACACTCACAAAAGAATAACGAGTAAACTATGTTATAAGCTTCAAGCAATCCGAATTCCGAATGTGGTGAGCTTGCGAGGCCTCATCCTTACGGACATAAATCCGCCCATTTCTAACCCACACGAATTTGTAATTCATTTCTTTAGACTTCTTACGAGTGGCGGCATGTAGTTCTTTATTACTAGGAGTAAGATGCTCTGCTACATACACTGATGCTCGTGCTCCACCGATGCCCAAGTGATTTGAATTTAATTTGTCTTCGCGATTTTTCTTGTTGAATTTGACGACAGCAGCAAGGATGGTGTCACGCTGACGAGGACTGCGCAATTTTACAATCACTGAGCGTGGTCTATTGTTATCCTTCGACAACTTGGCCACGCGAGTAACATGTAAAATATCATCTTGATTTAAAGGAGTGTCCACTGTTTTAATTAATTGGATAACAGTATTAACAAGATTTTCCGTGCGATGTTCAGGTATGCCGTTTATTTCCAAATTTGATTCGCGCATGTGTTGTTCCGTTAAGGCAAGCCTCGCGGATATATCCCTCAAAGAGCCCGTCAGGAAATCATTGTCTGTCTGAAGTCTCGAAACAACAGTAGTCTTTTCATCAACGAGACGTTTTAGATCCTCATATTGTTTACTGATGAAAGCGACTGACTCCTTGTAACTATCCAATTGCCTCTTAATGTCTATCATTTGACTGTTTACTTGCTTTTTTACTTCCTGACGAATGTACTCCTGTATGTCATCCATGTTTAGACTAGACGTAACATTGTCTTGGTTTATGTTTTGAGATTTTTCACTAGAGCTACATAAACCTGCTTTAGCCTTATCGTCCCCTGTGGTCGTGCAAACAGCAGGTTGATTATTGGATCGAACGGGTGTATTAGTGTTGTCTACTTTAGGCTGCTTATTAATACATTCAGGACAACTCCATGACAATTTTTGTTCTTTGTCCATATTATTAAAAATTCGCTTATCAGTGACATTAGCACAGAAAAAGTCATATTTCTGTGAACAGTTACAGCATATCAACACATCTTTTGATTTAATCAATTGTTTACACCCAGGTCATCTATTCGAAGGGGCCATAATGTAAAATCGTAATTCAATGTTAAGTTCAATGATCAATCAATGTTAAATTCATCAATGATCGATTCAATATTTCAAGCACAGTTGAACGCAGCCGATACTATAGTCTATGGCAACTTTAGCGCTGGCAACACTGCTTATACCGTAGACGGAGATTTCTCCGTCTACGGCTTATACGATTGTCACTCGTAACAGCCGGTGTCGATAGACGACAGCCAATCAGCCCCCCTAGCACGTCCACCAAAACACGATATGATAAAGCGGTTTATCGCGGTGAACTGTCAAAATACAATAGGGTTTCGTCGTATTTTGACAGTTCACTGCGATATATCGCTTTATCATATCGTGTTTTGGTGGACGTGCTACGGGGGCTGCTGTTTATGTATATTGTTCTATTAGCAAATAAAAATTCTCTTAAGTTGTTGGCGTACAAGATGTTTATGTGAAATTGTGAATTCAAAATAAACGGCCAGCGAAAAATCTCACCTCAGTGATAATGTTGTCCAGTAAAAACAAACTTCGAGTGGTTGATAACTTTCAAATACAATATGTTGAAGCAGCGAAGTTATGTCTTCATGATATTACAACTTTGATACAGAATTCAAGATTTTAACAAGGTATTTTTCAAGGTATTCATGACATGGATACAGAGTCCCTTAGTCGCATACATTTGAGATCTTAAAACTAGTAACATTTTGTTTTTCGATTTAAAGTTCTTCTGCATTTTTTTCTACTACATTATATTTAAAATTATAAAACTAAATCTTATCTAAAGTGTTTTGTACAAACTTAAAAATAGCATAATTTTAAATTAAATCAAAATCAAATATTACCGCTCAGTTTGACTTCCCGCCAAAAAGTCACCTACTAGCCCTGCGTTCCAGATAAAGCACTGCTACTTTCTGAGGCTAACATCTGATGTTAGCCTCGTTTTGCGTTTCTTTTAAGAAATGTTGACATTTTTAGCCGCGCTAATTGTTACAAATGAAACGCAAGGTACTGATTTTTCGTGCTGAATTATGACACCTCACTTAATTAGTCCAGCCACTTAAAATTTTGTATAATATAAATCAGAATTGGCTAATACTACAAATATCTTTCAATAATTTCTTTAAATCCGCTGAAAATCCTTTTTGATTCATGAAAAAAAGATTCCAAATGTCAAATTTGAAAGCTGTCAAAAAGTGGTATCAGAGGACCCATCTATTAGCATGGGTATTTGATGCTAGCATTTCGTGTTAAAAATGCTTAAATGAAACGCATGACAACCAGCAAGAAAAACTAGCATCACCGGCTAATGGAACGCAGAGATGCTAAAAATGTTGGTATTTATGGCTAAAAATGCTTATCTGGAACGGGCCGTAGGAATACATCCAATGTTACCTCAAAAAACATGTTTCTAAAAATCCTAAAATGTTAGTAAATTGCAAATTAACTAACTAACAAAAGATTGCAAATTTATGTTTTAAAAGATGTTTGTCATCAGAAAATATCAGAAAATAGATCATCAGAAAATAGTAAATAATAACAAAAGACGCAAATGTATGTTATAAAAGATGTTTGTCATCAGAAAATATGATTAACATCTATGAATAGATGTTACTATGATTAACATCTATGAATAGATGTTACTATGATTAACATCTATGAATAGATGTTACTATGATTAACATCTATGAATAGATGTTACTATGATTAACATCTATGAATATATCTATGAATTTGCGTTATTTAACTAAAGTTAATATTTTTAAATATACCTACTTTGTTTAAAATTATCCAGAAAGACTTGAGTTTGAAGATTATTTATTAAATGAATAATGGATGTAAAGTCAATGTTAGAACTGGCAACATACATTCACAAAAAAATATGACCGAATTTATATTTTTAACATGTTGCCATTAAGGGAAAACATTATGCGTGCATTCAGCCATTTGTTCCAGCTAAACCATGGTTTAATAGTATGAATTTCAATAAGTTTTCTACGACTAGTTTGATTCGAATGAGATTGGGTCATGTTTGCACTCCTGCCCATCTAGCCTTTGGTATTGTTGGTATTATATATTTGGTATTGTGTAACAGCAATATCTGTAATTGTGGATCTGAAGTTGGAGACCTGAATCATCTATTTTTTACTTGCCCATTACACGATACTTCAAGTTTTGTCTGATTTGATATCTTGAAAGATTCCTCTCCCTACAAGTATTTTAACCTTGCTCTCCTCGAATAATCCTAATGTTTATAATGCTATTTCTGTGTATTTATGTAATAACAACATTAAATTGTAACCTTTCCTGATTTACCTACTGTCCTTGACCCTAATTTCCCTTCCGATCCTATAACTATAGGTATTTAAATAAACACTTCGTTTCCCTACCTTTTAACCTTGTCCGTGACTAATGCACAAACCGTGCACAGTGTTGCCACCTTGGTGGTTTTGTCACCAGATCTGGTGGTTTTTCAAGACCTTTAGCGATATTTTTTCATCATTTAGCGTATTTATTTTTTTTAGTGGTTTTTAGCGGTTTTCTGGAATAGAATCTGACAACACTTCTTCGAGAAGAAAATTTCCTACTGTTCCGAATAGACACGAAAATCTATACCTAGTTATAAGCTTAGTCTATGAATGCTCCCACTTTACATTACAGAACAGCAGTTTCGTTTCCTGTACGGTATTTATCATTTTCTCCATAGACTTAAAATATACTGTCGTATGAAATAGACCAACTGACAGTGCGAGCGAGAATGTATATAGTCTTATGAAGTTCTCTAGTTCTAGAGTTTGAAAGAGACAGTGCATTTAGCTACTTTTTAACCGATTTTGAAGGACAGATCAGCCACATTGGATATTGGAATTCAGCCACATAGTATTGGAATTGACAATTCAAATATTTTGGTCTCATTTTATAATGAGCTGTCAGTACGTCTATACGCCAGTATATTCTAAGTCTATGGCTTTCTCCGGTTCCAAGGCAACGGATGATTTAAAAATGCATCGGACTAAATGTACTGAAGTTATTTAAATGTCTTGGCACCCCATTTCGTTGATGAACTAATAAAAGATAGAGGACAGTTTTGCTTAGTTATTGTTTAACTACATTACATACTTTATAAGTATTTTATTTAAATTAAAAAAAAGTTAGCGGAATTTGGTGGTTTTTTTCTTGTCCACATTTTAAGAAACTGGCGACATTTTAATGTGGATCTGGCGCCCTAACATATTTCAAGGTGGCAACGTGCAAGCCAAGAAAAAGAAAGCCAAGCAAAAGAAAGAAAAAAAAAACATGTTGCCGCCGTTGCCGGCGCTTGAATTCTATGAATTATTTTCCTTTTGTTTCTCCATTGCGAATTTACGCAATAATATCGAAGTGTGCTTGCTTTTGAGATAACGACTTTTCTTGATAGTGACTTTTTTATGTTTTTACGTGAGAAATAGACTCGTTTGGAGACAGTGACTTGTTTGATTTTTGTGTTAAACTTGAGTTCTTTTTCGTGTTGTTACTTCGATTAATTGCTTTTCCTGAGACAGTGACTCTAAAACGTGTCAATTTGAACAATAGCTTGTCAGGGAACATGCCTGATAACCTGAAGAGAAAATGTCTCAAGTGTGGAATGTCACCACAAGATGATGAAAACATTATACTATCCCTGCGTTCCGTAAAACGATAAAAGTGATAATATCGCGAATCCGACCAAAGTCAACTTAACCTAGGTACTGATTCAATAGCCCTTTTAATTTGTGACGATTTAATTTGGTCGGATTCGCGATATTATCGCTTTTATCGCAATTCGGAACGTAAGGTATATCGCTTTCCAAAGCCAGGAACAACAAATATTCGACGGTAACTGTTGAAATTGACCAGTTTAAATACTTCTGATTAATTACCACGTCCTTTTTTTGTTATTCAACAAGCCTTCCTCGCAGTTGTCAAACGACGACGTTGAAAACTTCTCTCAAATATCCGCGAAATTATTTTATGAAACTGTCTATCCTGGCACTTGACACAGCAGTAATGGTTGTTATCCTCTCTAACGACCAAATGCTACAATAAAAAAAAAGACAGAAAAGACCAATGTTAGAGCGGTAGCGGTTATGTTCACAATAAAAGAGATAACACTTCTTTGAGTTATATTAGCCTTACTGCAAGAACATAAAATTATAATAGTCTCTAAATTCCGTAGATTAAATATCATAATGATAAATGAACTTTCGCTCATAATATTTTCTTTTTCAGATGTGAAATGTGGGCCAAGTATTGTTTTCCAAATGACAGTTAGTCATCTGTGGACTTCCAACGTAAATTATATGCTGAGCATAGGATTATAAGATTATACATATATACTATTGACTTTATTAATGTTGAAGAGAAGAGATTATCCAAAGATGCTAGTAGGTGTATATTGGGCATTCTAAAACAGTTTTCATCAAAACACCGCAAACGAACGGAGTGAGATTTGAGCTACGCTTCGCTGCGCTCTAGCTCCGCTACGCTCCGCAAATCTCACTGCGTTCGTTTACGGTGATTTGATGAAAACAGTTTGAGATTGCCCAATATACATTATACAGGGTTAAATTATTCATACCATTAAATTGTAATTTTTGATAAATAAAGAGTTATGCGAGTATATTGAATCACCATATTTGTTTTCATTAATAAAACGCAGAAATTTTTGTTAAAAATATTTTTTTATTATAAAGCAAGTAACAAATATCATCATAGCTAAACTAGAACAATACTTTAAATACAAATTTTCATTCAAGTACAATTTACTGAAGTCATAAATTACATGTGCTTAAGTACCACTTTTTTATGAATAAAACATTCCTTAGAGCGCACTCTTTTTTATGAGTTATACAATTGAAGTTAGCTCCACCTTTAGCATAACTATTGCGCAATGTTGCAAAATTAGGACAACCTTTGCCTTCAACATTTATCAAAAAGCAGTCAGAACACAAATCTTTAATCCATTTTTGCTTTTCAACACCTTTCATTATTATGGTTTGGTCCTTTAAAATTGGAATAATTAATCTCTTAAATTCTCTGAAATCTATATTGCCTTGACTCCAGTATATTCCTCTGTTGCGTTCAATCCAATTGACTGCTCTTTTTTCTTCGGCAGATAATTTTAGATACGAATATGGAGGTTTTATTAAAAAGACTTGCGTAAACTCTTTTGTGGCTAACGCAAATTCCTTAATAATAAAATTATTTTTGCAGTCTTTGAATCCTTGAACATCAACAAAAAGTATCTAACTCTTATCAGCACTCATTGTTTCGTTGTATTCCACTGTTTAACATAAAGTTGAAGTTTGTTCTTTCAAATACCTTTTGATTGCACTTTATTTAGTTAAGATATTTTCTTCACAATATTGCTCAGAGGTTTGTACTCAAAAATGCAGTCATTTAAAATCAAGCAATATGCTGCTGTCTGATCCGGGATTTCTTGGTCTGTTTCAATCTCCACTCTGACATCGATTGATCCCTTTATCATTTCTTGTTGGTGAGAACAATCAATAACAAATAATGGGGCAACGTCTCTGAATTCCTTCAAGCTCATCAACGGCTCTGGTCGCCGTCCATGATAAGACTGTTGGAATCTTGCATATTGTTCGTATAATAAATTAAATTTATCCTCTGAGAAACTGACATTCAATCCTTCATAAGGGTAATACGATGCATTTAACAGTGCATTGCAGTGATCGAACTCTGCCATTGACATTTCCGCATTGTGTTTGCGATTGGTTTGCAAGGCTATAATAACGAATCTTGGTTTCTCTATCTGTGACGAAGTTTTGATAGACCAAGTGTGTTTACGTGTCTTCGGTAATAATGGATATTCATACAAATCCCAATTTCGAAATGCTAGTGTAATAGGCCTGTCCTTTTCTAGATGTTTCAACAAATTGATTCTTTCACGATCTGATACTTTAACGTGCGGAACTCGCCAAACAACTTTGCTAATAGTTATATCTTCGACCACCTCTCCGACATTTAATTTCAAAGCATTGAGATTCGTATTGCTTCTTAATAGCACCAATTCATGTTTGGAGTTAATTATAACTTTTTCATAATCTTCTGCAAAACCTAAAATTTTCTTCAACGGCACAGAAGCCGAAAAAATTCCTCCGTTAAGATTGTTTGTACCAGAAGTTGACCATCCCCATACACGTGAGCATTTAGATTCATTATCATTTAACGAGAGGTACGATTTTATTGTTGTAGTTATGCCAGCATTTTTTATTTTGTCTATTTCTATTCCGTTTAACTCATATCGAATATCTTGAAATAAATATAGTATTGGATTGTTGATAAAATACACATTTGATATTTTTTCTTTAGTCGAACTATTATAAACATTGGCTTTACCCTCAATATACAAAGTGCTGAGTGAGGGTAACAGACATAGATCTTGTTGATTAATAGGTATTCTTATTTCATCATTCTTGTTGAAACTTGTTACGTACGGTTTATAAGAATGATATTCGAAACTTTCAATACTATTGTCGTATGATGTTGATTGAGATATATTTAAAATATTCATTTTAACAAGCCAATCAACTTCAAAAATTCCTTATTGTTTTTGGTGAGCTTCTTTTTTATGTGAAGCGGTGTGCTTTTATGAGGTGATCTTCTAGTACTAACTTGAATGCAAGCTGTGTCATGATTTTTATTGAAATTTATCATTTTTACGAAAATGTAGATACAGTTGTACTTCTTCGTCTCGTAAATTGATTTGTTTATTCTCGGCGTCTAATAATTGTATAGTTATTGCACTTATAGAACTTTTATTTACAGGAAAATATATTAGATTTTTCGGCACTTCAATGATCCGATAACCAGGTGGTACGTTAGGAACAAACTCGTGAATAATATGACTTGCAGATCCGTTCACGAATGACCCACTAACTACGTCGCATTCGATGCGCACAATGGTTGTTGGCAATATACTGACAGGATACAGAGATTCGGTCCTTTTTAATGCCTTTATTGTTTCTCCACCAAAACCTAAAATCCTTCCAAGTGAGTCACTTTTGTTGAAATGAACATCTTTAGTACAAAAAATTGTAGTTTTTAAAGTATTATTATTACAAGTTAATTTTAACATTGCATTTCTAATGTATGTCTTTAAATAATCACAGATATCTTGAAGTTCATAAGCTCCTTCAGGTATTTCGATTACTTCGTTATCGTCATAGTAGAATTTATTATTTCTTTTATCTATGTTGGGTATAGAATTAAATGTTGAAAAATACAACAATCCACACTCATAGTATCCACTTAATTCCAAAGTAGGTGAGTAGTTTGTTATCAGAGAGGATCCTTTTCCAGTTATAGACACAGTGAAAGACATTTTACTACTGATAAAGAATTTTATTTCAAGCTTTATATAAATGTGTTTTCCAATACTCCTTTAAAAATTTTATACAAAGGTGGCCGCAATTAACAGAGTCAAATGTTTGATATTGCTCATAGTTATAATTTAAAGAAACATTTCTTAAGTAATCAAGTAGTTCTAACGGAGGTTTCAGATTACCAAAACTATCAAAATATTCAGCATACTTATTTTCTTTCACGTAGGCTACCCAATGTGTTCCAATGTTATTTGAAGTATCTAAATTTATAATACCGCATTCTATCTTCCTAGGTTTTGAGGGCAACGTATCCCTCATGAAAACACCACGAAAAAATGGAATATCACTAGCATGTTCTAATATATCCCAATTAGTTAATGCCCGCCTAGGTAGCCGCTTTATTAGTTTTTTGAGGGTTTCAAATATAGACCTGCACCCTTTTTATAAGGTCTAATATATAATCCTTTTCCGAGAGCAACCGCCTCCATCATCTTATTATGTCGTTCCGATTCTTGAAGAGCTTTTTGAGCTGCTTTTGAATCATTAACCGCTTTTGCTATGCCAGCTGCTCCACCAGCCAGTGAACCTAAAGCTGATAATCCCGCGAAAATAGGAATTAACGGTAACAGTCCTCCACATTTTGGAATAGGAATACAACGAGGTAAACTCATTTTATTTTTATTTCTAAATAGTTTTTTTGCAGCGGCGACCGCATATTTAATAGTAGAATTTGTGTCTTTAGATTTTATTTTTTTTAATTTAGATTTGAGTTTTTTCACAGCCGTCATAAACGACCGAGCACCTGCACCAGCTCTTAATTTGGCCTTCATAGCATTTTTTACTATCCATGAAGCAATTTTTTCTTTCTTTCCAGCGTCTTTTGATTTCAATCTTCTTTGAGCCATATTTAATAGATCTAGATCAGCTTTGTGCCTTACGTTAGCGTCGTTGTTTATGTAAGCAATATCGTGGTGCATACAAGCGTTATCCAATTTATTAATTCCTCGCTGACCCTTAAGTAATCGTTTCTGAAGCTTTGTGCCGGGTCCGCAATATTGGTAGCCCGGTAAATGTAACTCAAACGGAATCTTATTTATTAAGCTGTTTATGATACCACTTCCTTTCTTCATTGATAAACAAAAAGTGAATCAATAAAGATATCTTGAGCTATTTTATATCATAAAACCAATTTATTCTTATCAACCCAACTATTTTCGCTATTACTTAATCCTAACCATTTTACAAACAATTTGTTTCCTTTTCTTTTTATAACCTTTTCAATGAGGTATAGGTCTGGAAACTTAGTTTTTTGTAACTCGTATGCATAAAATGAGCCGAGGATTCTTTGATTGCGTCTGTCCTCTATTTGATAAGTTGTTGGGTTAGTGTGATTAACTTTTACTATACGAAATATTTCGGTGGACCAGTTTGGCGTATAGCCTTTGTAAAAATCTGCTTTATATCTACTTATGCGAACATAATCACCAACACGAAATGTATATCCCCGACTTGTTTTATTCTTTTGAGAATTCATAATATAACCTTTGACTATAAGCTCATTTACTTTGTTAACTTCCACAGGCTTAAATTTTGTTATTCTATGCAAAGTGTTATTGTAGTGTTCTACAACGTCCTTTAAAATATTTTTATACCATTGGTAATTTCCGTTCAAACTAAATAGTTTGTAAAGGTGAGATTTAATTGTTCTTATAACTCTTTCTACTATAGATGCTTTTTTAATAGAATATGTTGAATAATGATTAATATTATACTTTTTCATTAATTGTTTAAAATTATCATTGTAGAATTCTGTGCCTAAATCAGTTTGTAAATTTTTAGGTTTTCGTAATGATGTAGTTAAAATACTTTGCATTGCATCTGTAACATAATTTTTCGCTTTTGATTTTAAAGGTCTGATCCATACATATTTTGATAAAGTGTCAATTACGATAAGAATATATTTATACCCTTTATTAAACTGTGAATATTTTTGCAAATCTATGAGGTCGGCTTGCCATAAATCATCTATTCCTTTTATGATCGTACATCGCCGGGAAAAATTCCTTCTTGCTGCTTTGTGAAGCTCATTCACTATGTCTTGTTTGCTCATTATTATCTGGTTTCTCTTGAAGCATGTGATCAATTTCTGTCCTTGTGTAAAACAAGGTGGCTAGCTTATTAAGTATTGAACTTTCAAAATCATTTAAACGAATATTTACATCACTTAAAATATTAGTTCTTAGTTCGTGTGTCTTTTCATCCACGTAAGCTTTATTGGCGGCTTCGTCATCATTGCCTGGCGATATAAGCCCTTTTAATCTTGATGATTTTAAATCATATTCACCTGTTTCTGACTTCACTAATGTATCGTTGAGATTTCCAATATATTCCTCTAATCGTAAACGTTTATGAACGTGATGACCAAATTTATCTACATTCATTTCCGTATCTATGCGGTGTTTGCTGTATAACTACTGATCAGTTTTTTAAAATTAGGTTCCTTATATTTGGTGTTTTTAATGATGCCTGCTTCGTACAGCTCTTCTATAATCGCAATAATTTCATTATCTAAGCCGGTATTGCCAGCATCACGAGATGCAAACAGTAATTTCAATCGATCTACTAATTCATTTGGATCATCCCAATAAACGTAATCTATATCTTTCTTTACACTTTTTAAAAGATTTATTCCTTTTCCTACCGTAAGACTTTCTGTGCTGTCATACTTATTTCTAGAGAACTTAAACAGTGGTTTAATAATATGCATGTACTTAAACCCTTTGTTACTATTAATTGGCTTGCGTGGATCACAATTACGCCTATGTGCATTCGTTTCTATTAGAAGCTCTTTATAATTTTGTAAATCTTCATCTGTGATCCAAATTTGGTGTCTTTTCAAATAGTAATTCTTTTAATCCAAGAGTTTTGTTTAAACTTCGATTTCCAATTTTTATAATTTTTCCGTCGTCGAAAACACGTGTTTGGCCGAGCATAAGTTTTCCTCGTTCATTTTTTATTCCAAAAGGGATATTTGCGTCGGGTGAAGCACACCACGATAAACTATTAAGTGAAACATTTGGTGATGATTGAAAGGACTTAAAGGAAGCATCACTCATATTATTGTTGTCAGAAGGTGATACGACAAGGGTTTTTTCGGAATTAAATTTTTTATAGAACTGTTGTTCCTCTTCTTCATTAAAATCGTCATCAGAAAAATTTGTTGCCTCGCTGTCATTATGTTTATTTTTTTTTATTGTATAATGTTCAAACTCATCCTCATCTTCATGAGAAATTTCATTGTTCTTAATGGCTATTTGTTTCAGTGGATCGGTTATAGGTTTGAATATGGATTCCAGAGTGGCATCATTTGTATTTTTCATATCCTTTATCATTTCAACCTTTCTTTTTACAGCAGCTGCAGCTTTTACAATTTGTTTTTTAAGTTGCTTTTCCATTTTGACAAGGATTCCGTTCAATGCAAAATCCAGAGTAATAGTGTTTGTGTATTGATGAAACAATAACTTATGTATATTAATCTACTACTACAAAAGTATCGAATGCCATCCTATAACATCCTTTATTTCTTTCGCAGTCTTTATTGATCACAACATAATTAAATGGTTTATTCCAAATAGTTGAGCACATTTCACGGAACTGAGACCACGACATATCTGAACCTACATGCTCATCGTAAACGTGTTTTAAATTTACATCGTCTTGTTTAAATAAAATAATGAGGTTAGAATTGTCCCTTATAAGTTGTTTAGGTACTTTACTGTATGTTTGGTTAATGTAAAAACAATCAATATTCTTATGTCGACCCATAGCAAAATAATCCCGAATGCTATTTTGGTTTTCACAAGCTACGTCGTCGAATATTATAATGGAGTTTGGCAAAGCTTCGTGTGGGCTTATGATATCATTATTATGGTTATATTTACTATAAGATATGTCTGCAACTAAATCTAATACTTTTTCTAAGAACACATATTTTGGTTGGTATAATGATTTAGAATATACATATAAGTTACGAAAACGTGCACCATTCTCATGTAATAACAAACCTATTACTAAGTTTGTCTTGCCGCAATTTGATGGTCCACAAACAATACATCGTATAGTGCTCGGCAATAAGTTGCCATGTCGCTTTGCTTCACATAATGATGCAGGACAGATATTATAATCTAATTTTAACGTTTCCTTTTGTTTGAGGAACTTCATAGCAACTTGTCCGTTTTGATTCGTGGCTTTTAACAAAATGGATATAACACTTTGCGTTCGTAATAATAAGAGAACTAGCAGTATATTTACTTGTAAGTGCACTCACTCCACCATATAGACTAAGCATTCGACGGCGGTAACAATAGCAAGGAGTAGAAGAATTTGGATACTGTTACCACTCATTATATTAAGTTATTGGACGTGTCTAGAACACACAATGTTAAAGCATCGAGAAGAATGGAGAGAGAAGAAAGAGCTCTCACCCCTCTCGAATCGTGCAATAAAAAATGATATGAGTAAGGAATCGATGCTTAAAAATAAACATTGTTTAATTACTTGCATCCCTACTTTAACAAAGTAATACACTGCGTTCTTTAATAAATAAAACTATATTTTTAATTTTATTACCATTATTTTAAACTATGTATTTGAATTCTAATAAATTTTATCTTAGATTTATTTATAGAGGTAATTCTGAATGAATGTTTTTCAAAATATTTGATTACATTATAGAGGTGTTAAAATAAAAACAAATATTTTCATACAAGTCTTTTTATTTTTAAATAATATTTATTGAAAACAATACAAGACTTAAACTAACATAACTATTTAAAATAACATAAGTCTTAGTTAGTAAAATTTATAAGCATTACTATAATTTTTCAGAAGAATAATGTTGTTGAAATAATGTATCTCCGTGAGTGTACACGTAACTAACGATAGTAGGTACGCATCTAGCACATTAGAGAATTTTAATATACATCTACAAATGTTTTAGGTCAGCAATAGTTATTTAAAAACTATAACTGTAACCACATATTTTCTTAGAGATATTAGTTATAATATTTTCTGCTTGATCCATTATTGGATCAATATGCTCGGTTACCACATATTGTGTTTTTATTAATGGATCATTGCTGGTTGATTCCAGATCTAATATTTCTAATTTAATTAATCGCCGCCCTTTAGTAGGTATTGTTTTAATTAAATAAGAAGGTTCGTTCCCCTTCGTATTCTGCAGTAACTTGCTTCTCCTCTTCATGGGCTTCTTTTTATTAAAAAGACTTTTAACCACCTTGGCATGCAGCGGTGAATCTTTAGCATTCCAATGTGGAAATTCTTCAGAGAAGCCCTCCAACATATCTTGCGCATTTTGCTCAAAGCAAGGAGGATAATCTTCTGTTGCCTCCTTGCTTATGAGTAGCGACTGCGAGATTTCTTGGGTATTCTGAAATTTAATTTATTATGCAACAAAAATAATTTCACATCGAAGAAATGATTGATATAGTGGCGGAGGTAGAAGAGTATATCTAGGATCCACAAGGAGGCTGACTATCTTATACGGAACCGATAGAATATGAGAATCACGATAACAGCATCACAACCATAAGGTTTTAACAACAACATTATCTTCCAACTAAATCAAATATACAAATAAACATTAACTAGTGATCTAACCACTACACAAGAAAAGAGTTTGAAGAAAAATAATTTATACGACTTACCATGATGTATTTGGGTGACCGTAGTTGTCACTTGATTAATTATGTGTGAAACAAATTTTAAAAACATTCGACTTTAATAGCTATTTATAGTGTAAATATAATGCTGACATAACAACAAAGCATTCGCACGGAATCGCAATTGGACAAATTACTAATGAACTATAAGTTGGAATACCTAAATCAGCAATAACATGTCCCAACCAGTTTCGAATTGTTCATTGCGTGTGCTATTTTATTAATAGTTTTATATTTTATGGATTATGAAATAAAAAAAAACATGGTAGCTGGTTTATAACGTTATATATTTTCATCGTTACAATACAACATTAAGTATTTGATTAAAACTAGGTAATTAATTTACCTATTTACCATTAAAAAACAATGTATAATACTATTAAACAAATAACTGATGGATAACAATATTAAAATTAAATAACTTTACAATATAAAGTGCCGTGTCGGTACATACTATACAATTTCATGTATGTTTTTATTCTATTAACTTATTCATTACTTAAGCCATATAATAAATAAATAAATAGATGATGGGGTAACATATTTCTCAACTTACAATTTGATTCATGATTACCATTAAAATAATAATAAACTATACAATACGGTGCTTCTAAAGAAAAACTAATGATATTAAACTAAACTATCCCAGTGACCCCATGATAAAGTAGAAATTTTGTTTTTTAATATGATACGTTTATCGTCATTACCTGACAAAGCTATTTTGTTCTGTTCTTGAGTAAATATTTCGTGCTTAAGAGATTTAAATATGATATTTTTTTTCTTCAAAAATGTATTTTCATTTAATACCTTGTAATAATCTTTATATTGTACATCTTTTAATACTTGCTTCTGTATGCCTTTTGCTTTTTTTAATTCATCTTCTGCCGTTTTAATACAGTATAACTTGGACCTTAATCCTACAAACTTCGAAATCAAACTTCCTCCTAGCTCATCTTTAAAGAGACCTGGCACCTTTTTGTTCCAACTAGGAATGTCGTATACGTTATTTACAGAATAATTACTAGTGTCGAAATAGGGAAGAAAATTTGATTTTAAATCAGCATAAAAATCTTTACTTTCTATTGAATACAAAAAACTATCAGTATCCGTATAACAAAGTTTTAACTTTTCCTTATAAAAAGGCTTCATAATAGAATAATGAAAATCAAACATGTGACTCTTAGATATTTCCAAAACGGAAAAACCAATGTATATAGGTTTATCCAAAGTGATTGTTTCAGGCTTCATTTGAATGGCTACCAAGTTTTCAGTGAAAATTGTAACACTGTGAAAATTTGGTCGAGCTATCATTTGCTCTGCACAGAAACTTTTCTTTGTTTTGTTACTATCATCATTCCACTTATTGACTAATTTCACATTAACCCTCTTTTCTGTGTCTTCTAACGTCTTGCCAAATATACTGTTGTTAAGAAGTTTGAAGAAATCTTGTTCAAATGTAGATATAGCTTTTTTTCGTAATTCAGTATTCATGTCAATATACTGCTTTAAATAAGGACTCTGATTAAATTGAATAACTCTATGTATTTTTTTTAACAACAAACCATGTTTTATACATGTTTGCAGATGAGCAAAATGTATGACATAGAAATATTTATCGTATAAATTTGGAATCAATTTTGAAGTTTTAGAACCTGGCGGAGTAAATTTTTGAGCACAGAATGGAAAATCGTTATGATCATTATGCAAATGTTCGGGGTATTCTAAATCTACTTCTAGTATATAACCAGTGTCTCCGTTAGTTGGCACATTTATAAAATCTATTCCAGCGATTTCCAAGTCATTCAATAACTTAAAATTGGAATGAGGCAAATAAGCACACATTGCATATCCATAGAGATTATTACAATCGATATAAATTAGAAAGTTATTACTTTTTCTTGGATCGTAAGTTTTTAAATACTTGTTATTGGTTATGTTTGTTATTGTTTGTTATTGGCTTTTGAATACCTTGTCGAACATAAACATATTCCACCGCGAATACCTTTTTGAATCATTCTTATTATTTCCAGGTCGTGTATTAATTCTAATTTAACATCTGTTTTTAATAGCATGGCATCAAAACTGAGACTCGGTGCTGTAACATAAAAGGCTGGATCTAATTTATAATTCATCTTACATGTCTGGCGAAAACTTTCAAAAACGTCAGCTAATAAAAGAACATCTGACTTAAGATACAAGTCTGTGTATTCACCGAGATTCGATAATTCAAACGTTTGCCAGACTTTTTTTGCATGATCATAATCTACTTTAGATATATTACTATTGCGTAATTTGCTGAAAAAGAACTCCTGAGGCGGAAGTACTTTTTCTTCGTATGAACTCCAAGTAGTCATGTATTCATATGGATACACCCCTTTTCGTTTTATTAAAGCAAAATGCTCACGAGAAGGAAAATAACGCCGCAGATGTTTAAAGTCGTCATTTTTTAAGTTTGCGACAAGTTTCTCTAGACTTGTGCCTAAAAATTTAAAAGAATCAACAAATCGAACAGGTATGATATCTTTATCATTAATTTGAAAAAATTTTGTAAAAGATATGTAGTTATCCTTATTTTTTGCTATTACTTGTATTTTTCCTGATAGTTTTCCCAACTGTCGTATAAAAAGATGACTGTCATAACCCGCTAAATTATGAAAAAATATAGGAACAAACTTAGGCAAACAATATCTAATATTGCAATAAGAATGAGCTGCACCACGATACCGTCCTGTAAGATGGCAATGATCTTTAACTTTATCGTCAAACAATATTTTATCACAAAGAAAACAATTTGTAGCCCGAGCAAAGTTCGCTTTGTCTTCATTTGTTAAACAAATAGCCACTGGCGACTGCAAAACGTTATAAATATCGGTTATATCCAATAATAGACTTTCTAAAAACTTTTCTACACAGGCTGGACCTCGATAAGATACATATTTATTACGCGACTTATCATAAGAACACACAACGTAATAAGCAAATGCTGATGGTACGTGTTTTTGCAATATCTTTGTACAGCCTGATCCAGAATCGAGTTCAGTTGGTTTTAATAATGATTCAAAATCTGCGTATAAGACGAAGGGCATGTCATGCATTCGCTCGTAATGATTAAATTGAATTCGTGTTCCATCACCGGGTAATATTGTCGATACACCACCACAAACATGAGCTTTCAGTTTATCATTACTATCAAAGAATATCATACAATCCTCGCATAAATATATTTTAGAATGATGTTTAGTTAATTGAAGACGAAGTAATTTAGATAAATCTTTAATAAGACAGTAATGGGTGCGTTTTCTGTTTTCCAGGAAAAGCATATTAATGTGATGATCTTTGCGAATCTCGCTTTTGTATAAAGGTCCAACAATGTTACCATTCTTTTGAATGCCGTAAATATTAATACTTATGCGAGGATTATTCTTTTCAAAAACTTTGATGTCCGCAAACCCAACTGGAAAAATCATATTTTTGATATTGAGTACATTTTTAAAGTGTGGGTAAGCTGACGTTCGATGTGCGTTTCTGTTTATAGGAAATAGTGCTGCCATGACACACCATAAAAAACAATAATTATCAGAATTTTGAATGTTGATACATGCTCGTTTACATTTTATGGACTTTGGTAATTCTATAAAACTGGAGCCTCTTAACGGGTTATATTTGTTTATATTTACTTCTAGATATAGGCTTTGTAAATAGGCCCACCCACTATCTCTTTCTTCAAATTCTTCAATTTTTTTACAAATTAAGTGAATAATTTTTGAAAACATATCTTCAAAATTGAAGTTTTGATGCAAGATGAAGTTTTCCGTTGCAAATGACTTGATTGAAATCGAATCATACTTACTAAGCAGAAAGAATTCACAGAAAAGTTCAAAATTAGCTTTAACATTAGTGTGAGCTTGAATTTTCGCTATGAGCAATAGGCGTACGCGAGAGCGCAAGTGCCATAAAAACTCGGCGGGCAGGCGAACACGCGCACTATCATGACCCTCATCTTGATATCGAACACGGTACGATGCTATACGATTACGAAAAGCGCTATGAACTTTTTCAACCCCCTCACTATCAACGACCGAACTGTTGTTCTTATGTAAAATACTTTTCAAATGTGCAGAGAAAACTTTGTTATTTACGGATACGTCACAAACTGAACAGAAAGTAGACCTCGACATTATGATTTGGACAGTACAAATTCTCAAAGTTAAAGTAATAAAGGCTTAAGTATGTAAGTACCTAATCTTTGAGTTTGCTAACGATAAACAATAAGTAAACCAGCTAAAACATAATTTACGCAGAGAGAAACAAAAGAGAACCTATTTTTTAACTTTATCTTTATAAAATATCCCCTCTGTGGTAAACTTTGCCTTAGCTAATTTTGCAAATTTTTTTAATGCGTAAAATTCTGGAGATTCTGCTTCGCCTTGCAAGCGTACCCAAACGATAGCGCGCTCGCACCGGTCAAGGCCGCTGAGATTAGATACCTCCTTCTGGTTGTAGAGGCGTAGCTCCACTAGCAAGTCGCCGTCGAGCTGTGCAGTCCGACGCGTTACACCACCAGGTACTCGGCGTGTCAGGATACTGGTGGTCTTGTTTGGCAGGTTTGGCGGCCGCGAAACCTCGCTGTCCGACTCTGAGTCGAACAACCACTCAGAAGTATTGGACGACGATGTATTCTTCACTTCTGCACTCTTCGCCTTCGATAGGCACTTTATCGCCTTGCTTCTCTTCTTTGGACTAGGGAGATAGAAAAAGGATACACGATTATTGTACACATTAAACATTTGAAATTTAGATATATGTAAATATAGCAATAAAAGTACCTGATGTCTCCGTCGTCGGTATCAAAGAAAAGGTCAGATTCACAGCTCTTCTTGGCTGACCTTTTGTTTTGCTTGCTATCCGACCTGAAAATAGTAAATGTCATATTAGTATTAAGAGTGGTTACAAGAAAACGAGTTGAAGATTCACATCTTCAATTCATAAGATAAAAAAAATATCATCATCATCAGTCAATCAGCATGCCACTGCTGGGCTTGATGGTCCCTCGTGAAGACAGCACTTGGAGAGGTTACGTCATATACAGCCTGGTCCAACGGCTCAATTTGTTGAAGCATGAAGATGATCAACCACTTATAGACAATTAAAGAATAGATATAAAGTATAGCAATGAAGTATAAAAACTTACGAACATTTTTCAGCTGTCTTGGTCTTGAGATTTTTTGATGAGGAGGTACTGAAGCACTGTTAGTGGTCAGAGATAGCACTGGAGTGTACTGTGACTACAGTTTTTCCGGATTTTATATAAGAAAAGTGCAATGCAAGTAATAATTTTACTGAGGTTCTCAACCTATACCTTATCTTTATAATCATTTTTATTTAACATGACTAATCTAAAAAAGAATGCTCATTAATTTTTATATTGTTAAATAAGTAAGTAATATTATAAAATATTATATACACGGTTATTTTTTTATCATCCTGGAAAATTTAAGGGACGCTTGGCGACATGGTATTAGAATGATTTAAATATAAATAAAAAAAATAACCCCCCTCCTTAATTTTATATAATTTTTTTAAAAATACAAAAAATGCTGCACTAGCTGAGAGCAGCATTTTTAGAGATTTTTTTTTTTTTTTTTATATTTTTTTATTATTTTTTATTTATTTATTTTTATTTTTTATATAATATTGGAAGTGTCCTGAAGCGTCCCTAAAATTTTCCAGGGTGATAAAAAAATAACCGTGTATATAATCATAAAATTATTAATTTCCGTCCAAATCATATCCACACAAAATATTTATAAGAAAACAAATATGCATTCACGGATATGATGTCTATACGTTATCGAGAATCCTAATGCATTCACTTCCACTTCCATGGTCAGTGTTCGTTTTTCAAACACTAAAGAACTGACACTTTATTTAGAGAAAATATTTTTTTTTTCGTGATTTTTTTATCACACCGCGCGTTTTAGGCAAAGGCACACCCCGGACACTCCATACAACGTTCGCAAATCAATTACCTATTACTACTACTTAAACAAATGACGTTCATACACGCGCAAATGTGTGCGTGGAATCTAGTAGGGCTGAGTGAGCGGTTATCAATCGCAATGACGCGGGAAGTGCAGCGACTGCCTTCTCTTTCACCCGCATAGCGCTGTCTCTGTTATCGCCCGGCGCTCGCGTCTACTCGTCCGAGCGATCGCGCGCGCCCTTGTTTACTTGTCAGTGATGTCTACAGGGAAGTGCCGGGTAGGACGAGGTATTTGAAATGAGTGCGAGGAGGTGAGTGGCCGTTCTGTACGTAGTACTATTATCTATTCTGTGGCAAAGGAGACGCGAAGCGCTCTGGGTACTATGGTACCCGGGACGTGTGAGTGGAGCAGTTCTCAGGTCTGCAACAAAATTTTTGATCCGCAGTTGCGTATGATCCAAAAACGGTCCGATCATCGGCTGAACTTCGTCAGCTATATAAAAAAAAAGTACTTACGTAGCAAGAAAGAAACAAAACGACGAACTGACGCAATTACGTGTATTGGATTTTAATTTTCGAGGTAGTAGTAGATCGTTATTCAGCATCACAACATCTAAGAGAAGATTATAGTTTGGTAGTTTACTTTCAAAAAGTCGGTTCCATACTCGAAATATAAAACTTAATAACGTTTTGCACCTCTGACTTTCATGATATTTAGCAAAATTTGATATTTACCCATAATTCTACCAATGTGCAATATGACGCGGAAATAATCAGCAAATTAATTGTTTGTCGTTTATTTCCACAAACTTGCAATACAATACTGTGCATATACAGCAAAATAGTTGGTAACCGTTTAATTCTGCTGATGCAGAAATCTCGTGTAAGGCTGCATGCTCAAAATTTTTTTTCATTTCGGGTTTATTATATTTATTTAAATTATACATGTACATACATATTTACAATTACTAACGAATATTATCTCCAAATTAAAAAGTCTTCTTTATAATAACGGATGCGATTTCTAATTTTCATTTTTCGATACTACTATTTAAAACAGATAAACAATAGGTATATCGTTCTATTAGGCGAACCGAATGTATTTATAGCATAACGATATTGATACGACATGAGGACAGAACCATAGAAGTTTATGAAAATTATTGTAATAATACATAGGTGGTATTCATCGGCAGCATCTCATACACGTTCCCACCGCACTATCCTATTTAATTAGGATGTTAAGACCTTAGTCAGCCAAGGTAGGTAGTTAAAATGTTCTTAATATTTTTTATATTTTCATTTTTTAAATTATTGGAATATTTATTTTCTATTTTTTATTCGTGTGATGACTGGAACACATCTTTCAGGGATTAGCCCGCCCTTTTAAATATTTTGTAAAAATCAACAATTTTATACTTTGTTTTATAATAAAGAATATATTTAATTGAAGTAATTTAATAAACAAATAAAAGTATTAACGTGTGAAAGAAGCCTTATTATTTGAGTAAGCACTCGTAACTGGATATATGAATAATGTGCAATAAATTTATTGCTGATAAATGAATTTCGTGGGAATGCTTTGAAACTGTATGGCAGGCAGAGTGTAGAACGGTACTTATCCGAGAGTTGAGTCCTGAAGCTACGAAACCTCAACCTGTTTAATTTCTGTTGTTATTGCACTGCTACCTAGTTGAATGCCTTAATATTCTGAGATAGAAAACCTTGAAAATGTGTCTAGTAAATCGCAATCAATCAAAAGTATACTGTTTACAGTCAAACAACACAACACAATAGAAACATTATGAAATGAAATGAAATAAAAAATCTTCTTTTCCATTTAACCCTATATAATGTATATTGGGCAATCTTAAACTGTTTTCATCAAATCACCGTAAACGAACGCAGTGAGATTTGCGGAGCTAGAGCGCAGCGAAGCGTAGCTCAAATCTCACTGCGTTCGTTTGCGGTGTTTTGATGAAAACTGTTTTAGAATGCCCAATATACACCTACTGATGCTGTTCCAGATATGATTGGTTTTGACAAGGTGAATAAAAATAGCTTTTGTTTATATCCTACCTGTTAAAATAAATATTTCTAGCATTTTATGCATTCTATGTGTGGATGCTGAGTCCTAAGAGTGGACTCCATCCTAAGACTTGTGATAGTTATATGCCGCCTGTAGAGTGCTCTTGTTGCCTATTAATAATGATTACTTAGACATTTCAGTGGTGTGACTATGGTTCATTTATTGATTGATAATGCCAAATTTTTTACATTTCAAATTGAGACAGGATACTTTATCAATAGTACTTGCACTCCATCCAAATGTCCGAGTCTGAGCACTATGGATAAAGTCTGTATTATCAATTTCAATTGCTATGCAGGCTGTACTATAAACTACAACTCCTTACAATCATCATCATCATTACAGCTCATAATATACGTCCCCACTGAGGGGCTCGAGGCTACCCAAGGGTTAGGGTAGTAAGGCCTAAGTCAGCCATGTTGGCCTCGTGCGGATTGGTCGACTTGACATACACCTTTGAATTGCTTCATAGATGAATGCAGGTTGCCTCATGATGTTTTCCTTCACCATAGGAGCATCGACAATGTAGATATGAAATTCGAAAAAAGAGAGACACATTGGTACATGGCAGGATCGAATCACGGACCTCCCAATTAGAAGGACAGTGCCGAGTCCACAGCACCACCAACGCATCCATACTCTACTCCTTACTGTACTATAAATTAAAAATTTGGAACTCCAGTTAGATATGAATGAGCCTTATTTAAACAATATACAATTAAAACTTGTCTAGAAGATATCAATTAATATAGGAAAAAAAATCCTTGGTTTCTAAAAATAGTTCTATTTCTTTACAGGCATTGCCAAGCGGAGTCACATTCAAGACTTTTATGACCGAGATAATGTAAATCCAAATTTCGTGTTTGCTCCATCACTGAGGAAGGATCACCTTAACCCTAATTGCAAAGAAAAGATGAAAGTTAGTCAGCTCAGGCAGCTCAGGCTTTGAGTCATTCGGTGGCTGCAGGCATGTTTGCAAAAATATCCCAATATCAATTAATCTGAACCTGAAAATTTATAAAAATTTGATATGAATACCTAAAAATGTCTAAACTAAAATTTATAGCTCAGAGCAAAGAGTTCTGAGATCATATGATATCATAGTGCGAGACGAAAAATACGATTTCCGGTCAGATTTTTGATCATTTGTTCATTATTTAATGATGACATCATTGAAATTATGCCATAGTGATGATATCATTGGAGATCGGTTAATACGAAATGCAACATTTCATGACTTCTTTCTCTCAAATTTATACCATGTCATACGATGAAAGATCCATAATTGGCCTGCAGATTAAGAAAAGCCGTGGGTTCGATTCCCACCCCAGCCCCCATAGCATAAACAGTGAAACACAATAATAGGCAAGATGACAAAAAAATTTTTTTTGCTTTAATATAAGCTCATTCATATTATAAACAGAAAGAGAAAATCGGTTTTCGAATAACTATAAAAACAACCAAGATATAAGGTATTAAAGATTTTTCTCCATCTCTTTCTAGCAAAACGGCAATTTACAAGGAGTTTATATGGCCGTACTCAACAATGACGTCACGGTTGATGTCGGATCTCTGTCTAATCGCCTTCAAATTAACAACTTAAAATGCTTGTATCTAATGTATTGTTAAGCCGATTTTAATTCTAATTTCACAGGACTGCATCTTTTTCCACGGTATTTTAATATTTAATGACGAGACGTTAAAATTAGAATTCAGTCATCATCCCAATTATGATAAAACAATAAATCAATATGAATGATAAAGCACTAAACTGTTTTATCATAGTGTGTTTTGTTGATCATGCTATGGGGCAGGCCTGATTAATTTTTTCTAGTTTAGTTTAATACCTTGAGATACATAAACATTTCCTACAAAGTTCATAAAAAATTAACAAACAGCAGCTGATTTTAACTGAAAGTAATATTTATAAAAATATTTCATCCAGATGTTGGAATGTAAGATTTCTCATTTTGAGGGTGAATATTGGCTAACAATGCAAAATAAGGAAAACAGCTAGAAGAAATAAGTCGATTGAGTTGTAGTGTTGGACTGTCGAATGGCTCCTAGGAAAAATATTGCCTGAATTCCTAGTTTATATATTTCTATAGTTTTGCCAATTTTCATTATTTAGTTTTTTTTACATTTTCAGGGGAACTTCCTGTAGGTGCAATTACAACGGCGGAAATTGTCGCCGTAAACAGCGACTGCGCTGATTTCAGGAAAGGCAAAACACACTCAACAAACATAACCATGAACTCGCCGCATTTCAAACATTTTGAACTAATGAAAATTTTTTTGAGGAAGTAGAATTTGTTGGATGCCGGAGCCCACCACCTTCGAAAGATGGGTGGGTCTGGACATTAAGAGGAATTTTGCAAATATTTAAAAATCTTAAAGAAATACAGGATTAAATCTCTGTCAACCCGTCGGGTACAGCAGGATGCAGTGGAAAATTTATTTGGCTCAATCCAGGCAAATTGTGCAAATTGCAATCCTACTGCCTCACAATTTTATAGGTGGATTGAAAACATCTATAACTTCTAACCCACATCAGTCAGGAAACTGTGAAACAGACATTTATTGTACAATAATAAATAATTTCAAGGACATGTTTTCTACACCACACACAGGCCAACAAGTAAAACCCCTAGAAGCCCCTGATATTGTGATCAATATGCTAGCTTCAGTGGACCACACTTTTGTAGCAAGCATGACTAACTCAGCTGAAATGCAAGCTTGTGCTTATTATGTGAGTTTATTGTAAAAAAAAAACTGAATGTGACTTGTGGTGTGTGTGAGAAGATATTAAAGTTGACAGAAAATGTACATTCATTCGTAGAATGTAGAGTACATACTCTTAACTCGACATTAAGTAGAAATTAATTTATGCATCAAGAAATTAAATAAAATGCGTTGAAGATTGTACTACTCTATGCGATAATTTCTTTTTAATGTCATCATCAATATTGGATTTAAAAACATTGTTATTAAAAAACCTCTGTGAGGATATAAATTTCACCTTTTAGAAACAGTGTGAGAAATGTCTCAATAAATGTAAAAATTATTAAAATAGTGTTTTTCACATAACTATTAAAGGGTATTGTACATTCAAAAACCGAGAATATGTAGAATCTGCTTCAAAACTAGCATTAAAAGAGAAGATGAACACAATAAAACATAAATAAAACTATCATACTTTTATTTAATTTTTACCTTTACTACTATTCTGCGTCTGCGAATACTGACGTGATTTATGGAAACTAGAAAATAATATGCAATAATTTATAATTAAAATCATTGCATATTATCTAGTTTCCATAAATTACGATTACAATAAAAAATTAATATTATACTGCTTTTGAATTTTACCGCGTAGATAGTGCGTGGAGCCACAGTAAGATGGCAGCACAGTTAAAATTAGTCTAACGTGTTTTTCTATGTAGTTGTCATTCTTCCCTTAGGTATGTGTTCTGTGGACTGGCCGTCCGGCGGCGCCGGGGCGGTGCGCTCGTATATATCATCGGTTCGATTGGCTGCGGCCACCGACGTGCCACAGTGCAAATAGGACGCCACAGTGCACATTGAACGGCAGTACTGTAACTTCGTTACATTCCCCCTCGGCTTCCCGAGATTTTTCCTTATGGGAAAAATCACCGAACATGGGCTCTAGGCTAAAAATTATACGTGTTACTTATGACTATATGGTACAATTCTTATTGGTACAATTCTCATCTTCAAACTATTGTATGTTACGATTCTTAGCTAATCTTATATTTGAATTGTTACAAAAACTTATTTAATATACTTATTGAAATCTGGAAAAAGGACCTACATTCTGAATTACCAATTGTATGCTCTGTGTAGATTTCATATTTAACTTTAATTTTAATAAATGAAGCTATACACGGTTATTTTTTTATCACCCTGGAAAATTTAAGGGACGCTTCACGACATGGTATTAGAATGATTTAAATATAAATAAAAAAAATAACCACCCTCCTTAATTTTATATTAATTTTTAAAAAAATACAAAAAATGCTGCATTAGTTGAGAGCAGCATTTTTAGAATTTTTTTATTTTTTTTAAAATTTTTTTTTACATTTTTTTTTTCATTTTTTTTATTTTTTATATAATATTGGATGTGTCCTGAAGCGTCGCTAAAATTTTCCAGGGTGATAAAAAAATAACCGTGTATAATTTATTTTCCTAATAACTATTTCATCACATTTCTGGTAAGCATATAATATTCCGGACTGGATTATGTTAATAAAATATACACGTACTGGATATTATTAGTAATTCACTTATTGATTTTTAAAATTAATTAATGAGATCATATAAGTTATTTTTCTAATAACAATTTTCTGGAATATCTGACTGGAATGTATATTCATTCATTAACATAAACAGGGAGGTGTCCTGTCACCACTACTCTTCTCGGCCTTCATGAACAAAATTTCAACAATTCTAATGTGTCCGTTCCACCTTTACGCTGACGACCTACAAATTTACTATCACTTTGATCCCTCTGACTCTGTTACGGCTATTTCGGCACTGAATAAAAACCTTTCAACGATACAAGATTGGGCGGATTCTTTTGGACTCCTCGTCAATCCTGCTAAATCCCAAGCAATGATTGTAGGTAGTACTTAGTAGGTTAAGAACTTCGCTAAAAGTGAATCTTTTGCCAGCTGTTGTTTTTAATGGAGTACCTATTGCTTATTCAGACACTGTAAAGAATCTGGGTTTAATTATGGACTGCAATATGTCATGGAGACCCCAAATAAATGAAGTAAGTAAACGTATGTACTTCTCATTTCACTCTCTCAAGCGTCTCCAGTATTTACTTCCTTTCAAAACTAGATATATGCTTGCACAAGCTCTTTTGATTCCCATACTAGACTATGCAGATGTTTGTTATTTGGACTTGAACGAGGATCTGCTCGATAAACTTGAACGCCTTCAAAATCTGGCGATACGTTTCATTTTTGGACTAAAGAAATATGATCGCATTTCCCACTATCGGAATGAATTAAAATGGCTTCCAATACGCGAGCGTCGTAATGTCCACATCCTTACAACACTATTTAAAATCCTCAGAGATCCCAATGCCCCGCCTTATCTCAGTTCCCGTTTCAACTTGTTACCTCTTCCCGCTCGTCCTATGCGCTCCAACTATACTAGAAAGCTCGATCTCCCCATATGCAACACCAACTTCCTTCTCCACTCCTTTTCCTTTCGTGCCGCCCAACTGTGGAATCATTTACCGGGTACTTTACATCTATGCTCTTCAGTGGAGTCATTTCGGCGTAAACTGAAGCAGCATTTTCTTTCGGAGCATAATATTTAAGGGGCATATAAGTTACATACTAAATGGACCTTCGGTGCTTGTCTGAGATCTGGAATCCCTATACTTTCAGATTTATTTGATTTTAAACTGAAAGCAAAAACTTTTAAGTGACAACCATAATCAGTTCTTAACAGAAAAGAAATTTAAACAAAAAATGACACGTGACAGACGTGAGCGTAGTATTCCTCCTACGCTTACGTAAGGCTGTCGGCACTTAATACCAAAAAAATATTTATTTAGTTTGTATGACGTGAGCGTAGTATTCCTCGTATGCTTACGTAGGGTTGTCGGCACTTAATACTAAAAAATAATTTATTTAGTTTGTATGGGAAAAAAAGTAGGTTTGTTCGCCCTAATATTTTTTTTACAGTATCTCTACTTCTGATGGATACATACCCTTAAATGTTATTGGGGTATTCAGTTACACCCTGTATAATATATATATTAGGTTATATATACCTATGTTTATTTTTATTTTTTTAATGTCAATAATTATGTTTATTTTATCTTGGTGTCTCCCATTAATAAAATGGAATCTCCCACACAATTTCAGGTTGGCTGGTAGAGATCTCTTTAGAGATAAGTCCACCATTGCATCTTGTTTTTTACTTGTGTTTCCCCATGTGTATTTTTTTGCAATAAAGTATATAAGTATAAAAATATATATACTATATATAAAATGTTTATTACTGGATATTCAGGAATATATGCATGTTATATAGCTATTTGTTTCTGGAAAATAATACATTTAAGTTCATTGATGCCGCAAGAAAATCTCTGTTAGGTGACCTACTGTTAAAACATTTACTATAAGCCCCCTCTTTTTTTTAAACTAGGATATACGCATATCGCCGTGCTGCCGGTTAACTTGTAATGTTTTCGCGATATTGCTTATTCAAATCATTATGTTTAACTCATTCTACTATGGTTTTCAGGAAAATGCGATATGTTTATATTTGATTTTACTTGCGTATACATTTGTAGGCAACTTTATATATATTTTGTAACTTACCTTAATCCTATACACAATTATATATTTTCTATTTACACTTATAATTTATATATTAAAAACCTACAACATAATTAATTATAATAATAATTTAATACATATACATATATACACGTACGCCAGTCGAGACGCGCTCACGACACGAATCGCTTGTCGCTCTTGCCTACGCTTTCGCTTGCAATCTACCTATCTGTTACTATTGTCATTGTTATTCTCCGTACTGTGCTGTATATCTGTCGTTACCGTTTGTGCGCGTATAATTCTATTTCTCCTTCTGTGACTGTAATAACTGTGACTGTGTTATTGTGACTTTTCCTGTGGATGTGGATATTACATTACTGTTCACCGTAAGTGTTTGGACATTTTTATTCCTCACCAAACATCACACAAATAACACCCATTTACCGGAGATACTACACATTAATATTGCTGAATTATTTGCGGAATTCGTATAATTAAGCTGTTTCTACCTTAATTATTCTCTTGTTATAATATCTTGTCGTAACGAACTGGTTTACATCATACGTTCGTACGACATACCTATTTTATACTAAATATATTCTCTGGAGTACTGGGTAAAGATTTTTATACAATGTGATGTGTTAAATAATATCGGATAACGTCAAAAGTTTTAATTACTTTCCTTAGGAATTCTAAACTATACAACAATTACTATAAAAAAACTTAACATTTTATTTCTTTTGAAGAGAAAAAGGAAAAGAGAAAGAAAAAAAAATTGGACTGTTTATCCTTGGTCGTGCTGGTGTTGTGGAGTGTGTATTTTTTCTTCCGCCCTTTTTCTCCTTGCCCTCCTTTCTGCCCAGGTCTGGTGGCTCCGCTTGTTTTTCCTCCTTTTTTTCTTTTTTCCATCTCTGGCATTGTCTGTGTTGAAAAGCAGGTCCCACGGGATGTCGGGAGGAAATAATAATTAGTATTTTTATTTGCCATCGTATTGAAAACTAACATTTTACTATTACTTTTTTCGACTAAAAAGCATTTTAAATCTGGTAAAGAAGCGCAGGTACAGTCGGCTTTAAAAGTAGATAATCATTTTAGTACCATATTACACCAACTATTAACAATGCAATATAGCTGTAGCCGTAACCATACTAAATAAAAGGAGTAGTTCGTGTGACATGGTACTGAAATGTCCATCTACTTCTGAAGCCGACCGTTCAAATGTTTTGCAAATTCGACCTATCTAAATTTTAGTCTATAATTTAGGTACATGAAAATTTTGGGTTGAATGACATTACGTGTAAACATCTAGAGATGGAACAAATGAGTTTTCGATAAGGAATTGATTATTTATTGGTTATTATGAAACACCGTGTATAAATTTACATACATCAGTCAAATAATGAGATACTTAATTTGGCTTTAATCATACATTATATTACACATTTCGACGGTCGCATGGAATAAACGTGCAAGTAAAAACAACGAACTTTACAGGAGAAAAATGAGGATCAGTACAACTATCACAAACTTGTTCAAATTAGTATTCACATTATTCTTTATGACATACAAATGGCATATGTTTTTGAATTATCGAAATCGGCCTATTAGTCACCGAGATATTGAGTTTTAAACGTAGATCCGTGCGGGCGGTTAAATAGACCCGTAGCGCTAGGTTTTTAAGTTTCAAAAATATTAAAGTTGTTTGTTTTTCGCATATAGTTTCCAGACCATTTGCCCAACCTAAAAAAATATTTTGTGTCATTCTAGGTACTTGCATAGGTAGAAATTTAGGTATTTGTCGTTTCAATCAGTATTGGACGAAAACAAAATTAGAGATGAAAATTTTACTTTCATCATAATAACGAAGTAGTATCTGATGTGCATAGGCATTTTGTGTCATCTCTGTCCACGAGAATCTTAATTTTTAACCAGTGGCTAACATGACGCCCAACTAGCTCTGAAAGAATATTACAATTGGTAAAATAGGTGTTATGCGTTTTAGAATACTAGTATCTGTTGTTTAAACTATTTTGTGTCAAATTCATCCACGAGATGTATAGATATTTTATTATTTTACTACAACACCCTGTAAAATCCTCAAAATAAAATGCAAGTTATTAGAGTTCACGTGTTTCTAATTATTATTTTGTAACAAAACACTATTCATAATTTGTGTTGTTTTCATCCACGAAATCCTTTTATTTCAAAAAATACCAACTTCTTTGCACGAACGCCGAGCGCGGGGAAGCGCGCAGGCGGCGGGCACCGGCCAGTCACACGCGCGCGTGGCACGTGCTGAGCTGATTGTTTAGGCACTTTCGATCTTTCCAAGTTGCGACAAACGAGTGCGTGCGTTATTCTGAGATTTAACATTATGAAGACTAAAATGGAGATTGAAAATAAATGTATTATATATGGTGTCATACTAGACGTTAATATGGTAATTGTCAAAGAAAGTTGACGATTAAAGTTCGTAGAATCAAGCATTGTTACTGTTAGGGATGACGGAAAAACAGATTGTTTCAAGGACCGTGCTGAAATAAAACTACACAAAACTTCCCGAAATATATATCGCACAGCTAGAACTAAACTGAGATAATTCAAAAAATTATATTTTTCAGGAGATTTGTTTGTGAGGGAACTTATGAAACCCTATAAAATTTAAAATCGTAATAGGTTGTAAAATATCACTGTTTTTATAAAATTCGGCTAAGAATTTAAATAAATAATTTGTTAAACTTTGTTTTAAATATAAAATTAATAATAAAACATTAACATGAAATGAAATATTTAAAAAAATATGAAAAATTAAATATAAATGTATAATAGGGGATTGGAGTCGCTCGCGCCCGTAGGTTTGAACCTCGAGACCCTACACGTGATCCTCGGGTGGTGCTGATGGAGTGACCAACTTCTGGTGGTAGCGCTTGAGAAACCGGACTGGCTAGCGACCACCGTGCGCATGACGTAAAACACGTCAACTCGTAAAAAGGCTATTTCTTGTCCACGTTTCGAGATCAGTCAGCGCACAGCCAGAGCTTGAGGGGTCGTTGCTGCGATTCGTGTGGGCTTCCGTCGACCCAATGCCAGGTTGACTGCGTTGACCCTCCGTCTAGGAAGATCTGAAGAAACGGCTGTTCCGCTGGCCGCCCGTGGTAAAATACAGGGGCCCAAGCGGACCTAACCAGTCCTTGAGGCTGCCCCACCATGCATCGCATAATCTCGGGGTGGTCCGTCGTGCCGGTTGGTGACCGGACGGTGGGTCCCGGCGGCCACTTCCGGGGAGGTTCGGGAGCCCTTCCGTGCGGAGGGTCAGCGCAAATCAGCTATCGGCAGTTCCCTGGCGAAATAGGCCTACGCCCGTTAATAGTTAACGGGCTGCAACGACACCGTAATTTAACGCCTCTCTCACTCCAACAAATATGTCAGCGCACTATATTAGGACTGGTCGTACATCGGTGCACTATCCCATCAAAACACCACTATTCGAGGTGGGGCTCGCTAACATCCGCGGGCTCCATTCTAACCTCTTAGCTGTCCCAACAATTTCATGACACCCCGTCCAGCAATGCTGTTTTTGATGGAGACGCATTATCTTATCTGCCCGACCGACAAGCTACCTTAATTACCCCGGCTACGCTCTTAAGGAGTTGTTCAAGGCGAAGGCAGGTGTTTGCTTGTTCGTCCGGGCGGACGTTTGTTGTCGTCACCTGCGTTTTGGAAGAACGTTTGTTTGGAAGAACCTTCCGTTTCCCTTCTTGCGATACACGTCGATTTTGGCACTCATTGCAGTGTCTTAAGTCTGCGTCTACCGTTAACATCGAGGTGACTTGGAGACAACTGACTTTTTTAACATCTAAGTTGGGTGGCAGATGACGTGCAGGAGCGATTTCCTTCCGCCGAGCTAGTGTTTTGGGGGACTTCAATGCTCACCACGAATTGTGGTTAAGTTCCTCTAAAATTGACCATGCGGGTAGGACTGCCTACGCATTCGCTCTCACGTACCACCTGACACAATTGGTTACCCAGCACACTAGGTACCAGATATTATCGGTCAAGTACCCTCTTTGTTGGACCTTCTGACAAATCTTCCTGACGGATATCAGGTGGTGATTCGAGTTCCACTAGGATCTTCGGATCACTGCCTGGTATCCGTCTCAGTGCCTCAGGTGTCGCGACGGTCACCTGTAGTTGCAGCACGCCGTCTGTAGCTTATGCGTCAGCAGATTGGGACGGTATGCGGGATTATTACCTTGGTGGCAGCACTGTTTCAGTGAGATGGACCCGAACTCCTGCGCTACCTCTGTTGCTGACGAAATCATACTAGGAATGGAATATTATATTCTGCATTTCAATTTCGTCAGTAGTCACAGATGTAACCTCTGGTTCAATCGCGAGTGCGCCTCTGCTGTTTAAAAAACAAACAGCTGGCTTACCGCGCTTGGATCAGAGGTCGAGCTTCCAGGGATCCCAACACAAGCCTACTGAAAACAGCCTACAATAATGCCACCAAGCTGTGTAAGAGGGCTTACATTAGAGCGGATGCTCAGCGTGTTGCACAAGTGGATCAGAAGGAACTGCTAGCGCACCCTACGGGTAGCCGATCTTTCAATCAAACTTCTGCCAACCCTCGCTGCCACCCCTGAGACATACCGATGGCTCACTTGCTTATCAGCCGCAGAAGAAAGCTGACCTCCTGGCAAAACTCTTCGCGGCTCATTCCCGTGTCGATGACTGTGGTGCACAACCTCCGACACTGTCATATTGTGGCAGCACCATGCCCGATATCCGCATCAGACAGCGTTATGTGCGGACGGAGCTACAGTCGATCGATATTCGAAAAGCAAATGGACCAGACGGCATTTCTGTGATTGTTCTTAAGAAGTGTGCAGCGTAGTTGACTCCTGTCTTGACGCGTCTATACTATTTGTCGTTCTTTGTTAGTTGTGTGCCGAAATCTTGGAAAGAGGCCAATGTCTTGTATGTATTGTATTTATATATTTAGTTATATGTATAGGTATCAATTTTAATTGTTAATTTATTCTACTTAGTTTTTTTTTTCTTCTTTTTAGTGCACTATCCTGTATCTTGAATACGTAGCTACTTTCCTAGCCCTAAGGTTGCCGGGTAGAAATTGCTACCTTAGCAATAAGGCCGCCTATTGCCAATATAATGTGTATTGTAATGTCCTGTGTTTAATGTGAAATAAAGTGTTTATTCATTCATTCAATGTCTAGCCCGTTCCCAAAAAGGGAGATCAAACTATCGCCCTATAGCCGCCACTTCCATTTTGTGTAAAATCTTGGAGGATCCTTAATACCCAGCTGATCCATTACCTGGAAGGTCACTCGTTGCTTAATGACCGTCAGTATGGGTTTCGTCCTAGCGTGACCTTCTAGCGTTCTTTTTACACAAATGGGGTGAATCTATCGATAAGCGCGGCGAGTCGGTGGCTATTAGTCTCGACATCGCCAAAGCTTTTAGTAGATAGTTTGCCACAAGGCTCTCCTTTTCAAGCTACCGGCATACGGATTACCTGCGCAGTTCTGTACGTGGATTGCCAGCTTCCTCCACGAGCATAGAATTCGTGTTGTCGTTGACGGCTGCGCTTCGCAGTTCATGGCAGTGAACGCTGGAGTTCCACAAGGCTCCGTTCTATCCCCAACATTGTTTCTTCTGCATATCAATGACATGCTTTCCTTGGGAAGTATACATTGCTATGCAGACGACAGTACTGTGCATGGGGGATATCACGGAAGCTCGGGGGCTGCTCATGGTGATATTGGTAGGGAGAGGCAGAATCTTATCATTGAGCCCAACAGGACGCTGGGCCTCGTCTCCGAATGGAGTTCCAACAATCTTGTTGAGTTCAATGCTAAGAAAACACAGGTGTGCGCGTTCTCGGTGAAAAGGTTACCTTTCCTCCCCCTTCCTTCTCTTTAGGGCACAACCTATCACACGCAAAGCAATATCGCTTTGCTCGGAATGAACATTCGCTGCGATCTGAACCCTAGAGACTTCAAGAACGAATGCTAGGAAAACACAGGTGTGCGCGTTCTCAATGGTCACCTTTCCTCCCCCTTCCTTATTTTCAGGGCACAAACCTTCACACGCCTCACGGAATCTCGGTGTCCTGAACAAGTTGCGTAGGTATTTTGCGCCGTACCAACTATGCCTGTTGTATAAAACTCAAGTTAGGTCTTGCGTAGAATATTGCTCGCACCTTTCGGACAGCCCCACTTAGTACCTCCTCGATGCTCTGGATAGATTGCAGTGTCGCGCTATTCGCATAATACCATCGAGCCTTTACAACTTCGTTGTGACATCGCCTCTGTTAGCGTCTTTTAGCGAATGTTCCATGGGGAATGCTCTGAGGAGCTCTTAAACCTTATCCGTCCCTCTCCATTCCTTAACAGAAACACGCGTAAGGGCCTTCGGAGTCATCCTTACACTGTATCCACCTTTTCACACCGCACTAAGAAATTCCAAGATTCCTTCTTCTGTTGTTCATCCCATACTTGGGATTCTCTACCTGCGCACGTGTTTCCTCAATCCTTCAACATGGGTTCCTTCAAAAGAGGCGTGAAAAAGCATATTTTAGGCCGGCAAGGGGCGGGCAGGTAGGATAGTGGATGTCGTCCCTCCTTTATCTGTCAACTCATTTGGGCCACTTTCACCGCTTAACATCAGGCGGGAGGATGTCATTTGTCGGGCCCTCAAAAAAAAATACATTCACATAGGTATAATTGAGTGAATTATTCTGTTATATTTTTAATCATCATCATCATATCAGCCAAGAGACGCCCACTGTTGGACATAGGCCTCTCCAAGGATCTCCATACCGATCGGTCCTGCGCCTCCCGCATCCAGCGGCTTCCCGCGACCTTCACCAGATCGTCGGTCCACCTTGTGGGGGGCCTACCAACATTGCGTCTCCCGGTACGCGGCCGCCACTCGAGGACCTTTCCGCCCCAACGGCCGTCAGTCCTACGAGCGATGTGTCCTGCCTACTGCCACTTAAGGTTTGCAATTCGCAATGTCAGTAATTCTAGTTCTTCTACGGATCTCATCATTTCTGATATGATCACGTAGAGAAGCCCCGAGCATAGCCCTCTACATTGCCCTTTGGGTGACTTTGAGCCTTGTTATGAGACCCATTGTAAGCGGCCACGTCTCAGTTCCGTATGTCATCACTGGCAACACGCACGAATTGAAGACTTCTAACAAATCAAAAATAATTGTCTCTGAACTAATTGGGAACAAAAAATGAGACATTTTTCTGTTATTACTTCACAAAAACTGTCTTAATCTTTAACAGATAAGACTTAAATATAAAAAAATGTGGTGCTATTAATAAATCACAAAATATTAGTCTCGAAGACTTTGAGATTGATATTTTGTGATTTATTATTTTAATATTAATTTTGATATTTTATAACTTATTACTAGTAATGTAACTAAAAATGTGGTGTCATTTATTTATGCTATAAATAAATAAGTTTTTTTTATTGCAAATAAGTTGGCAAACAAGCAAACTGCCCACCTGATGGTAAGTGGTAACAGTCAGTGAATCCTGTGAGATTTGCAGCAAAACTGCAACCCCCACAAGAACCACAGTGTACGTTGTCAACTTGTGACTTAAGATGTACCGGAACACAGCAATGCAAGCACTGCTGCTTTGCGGCAGAAATAGGTAAGACGGGAGTACCCATGCACATGACTCTGGTACAAGGTCTCCCTCCAGTAAAAGTTCGATATATTCGTATTATTCAAAGTATTCGAATAGCAATATCGAATGAATAAGCACAAAAAATCGAAGTATAAAAACCAACAGTAAGAGAGTAAACATTTCCAAACAAAATTGAAGATATTTAATGTTGTGTAATTAAAAATAGAAACATCTAAAAATTATTAAGTGCTAATTAAAAATAAATTCTTTTACAAACTTCTCATGATACTTGTACTTGATATGGCACTTTTATCTTATTATACTTGATCAACAATTGAAATTAAGAAAATATCATACATGCCGAACACAGCTTGGATCTCTTTCAGAGTCATTTATTAAACTTTCATCACATGACGTACTATAAAAGTCATTTTTAATTTCTCACAATGGCATGGTTTGGTCACCACGGCTGTGTTTGTTGCCCTATTTTGTTTATTCTCTTCTGCTTATACATTTACTTTAAAGTCAAATCAAGATAGTAACAAAATAAATTTACATACCTTAGCAAATAATACTGAAGCAAGTAGAAACATCCCGAACTAATATGACAGAAAATTGATCAACACTGTAACAACTCAAATGAACTCACATATATTTCTTCATCAAAACTGCAACAAATCCAAATAACCGTGTTCTCGTTTATGCTAATACGTACACTCTCCAAAACAACGACGGCACGGTTAGCGCAGAGGTCGAGTGATCGTCTACTGCACATCGGGTCGCGGGTTCGGTTCTCGTACAGGACAAATATTTTGTATAGCTTACAGAAATTAGTTCCGGTCTGGGCATATGTGGATGTGATATTCTACGTTTGTGACTGCACCCACGACCCAGGAGAAAATTTTAGTGTGGGACGACGTTTTTTTGTAAAGAAAACAAAAAATAACAAGCGGAGGTCAACTGACAATACACTTGTTTCGGTGGGAAGAACTGACATGCGTTGATTCAGCAAGGTAAGCTATTTCTATCTAACGACGACTGGTTTAAGCTTTGACCGAAACTGTTATGCCGGATAGATGTATATGATCAGCGAGCATTCGAATACAAGGATAACTAAAAAATCACGAATTTTTGAATTGACTCAGTTTAGATCTAGGTGTGCGATATAGAAATCCGAAATGTATTGAAGCGGGAAAAATGAAATGAAAAAGAAAGGAAGTTACTGGATGTTCTTCGAGTTATAGTAAGAAACGATTATTCTATCTAGAGGCTATACCTGCACTTGCTAGTAACACAAAGTATAGTACATTGCACTAGTAACACAAAGTACACGAGAAGATTAGTCTACGAGAGAAAAATAACATTACGGAGTAGACAAAATGTTTCTCGAGTTCCTAGTGCTACGCGTGTGTTTGTATGTTTGTTAATCAATCATGCTTTAACGGCTGAATGGAATTAGCTGTGATTACCAAACGAAGGTGAACAGTGCGTACGGCGAGCGTCACCCGCCGCCGCTCGCCCCAGTGTTGCCAAATTCAGAGGATTTCCCTAAATCCTAGGGGTTTTTGCAGGTCTTTGAGGTTTTTTGGAGGTTTTGATATCACGAAATTTATCTAGGGGATTTTCTGAAGGTTTTCTACTATTCTAACCAAATGGCAAATTCCTTTTTATATCAGACAAGACCGACAATTTATTCACCAAATAGAATAAATGGGACACTAAAACTTACGAGTATTAGCTGGCAACACATTATGTTACCATTGAACTGTCTTGTTTATCATAATTCCGGCTAAAAGACTGTTTTCCACAGCCTCACACAGACATTTATAACGAAAAATTCGAATCGACAGACACACGGCTATGTATGTGAAATAAATTAAAATAGGTAATTTGAAGAAAACTTCTAAGTTTTTTAATGCCAATATTAGAAAGCTTATGTATATGACATGGCCAAAATAGTCAGAGGTTTTTTATCAACCAAACTGGAGAAACTAGGGGTTTTTTAAATGTATTTGGGGGGGAAGTTGGAAAAAATCTGGCAACACTGGCTCGCCCGCGTCGCGCCGCGCGTCGACCCGCTTCGACCGTAACCATTGTTTTTGTGTTTTATTCATTCTATGTTTATCGTGCATGAAAATGACACAAATTTACAATGTCGACTTTTCATGCATTTATGATATTAAATGTGTAAACTCTAATTATTTTAATATTTTTTTGAAGCGTTTATAGCTTGGAAAAGGAAAATAATTAATAATCTTAAAATTGCGTGATCCAAATTGGCACAAATTTATTAAATAGGCATATGTAAGTGATCTGAGATAGAAAATAGTTATTTCATTAACTGTAATTTTTTTTTCGTAGTGTACTTAAATACTGACTCTATGTCAGTTTGCTCTGGATGAAGATGACACAAACTGGGTTTGCACACTCCGCAGGCTCTCCTAGATATGGTACCATAATTATTTTTAACTTTAAATAAATTTTGCCAGTTTTAATTTGAATATAAATAATCAATCACAAATCATCGAATTACTGAAAATGCAAGTACCAGATGTGACACAAAACGCAATAATAAGCTTCATAGGTACGACTGCATCGACATGCAAAAAATAAACAACTTTAGAATTTTTGAAACTTATGACATCAAAAAAGCCTAGCGCTATCGGTCTATAAAGCCGTGAGCCGAGAATACGCGTGATGTCACAGGCTCGATGCCGTGCGTGCTCCTTGTACGCTTACGCCTCAGTCCGCCAGGCAACGGTGTGAGTCAAGATATTTTATTTGTGTATTAAGGTGTAATGTGTTTAAATTATTACATTGTGATATTGTATATCGAACTAGTTCTAATCATGCCTATAAATGACTTAAATCTTTTTGTTTTGTGATTGAATTACTGTTAAAGAGGCCAATCACAAAATCGCGGCGCGCGGAACTAAACAAACTTTTCGGCATCGCCGACGAAACAATATAATTATATTCTAGTTCTATTTTATTCATAAGAAATATAGTATCGATTTATAAACAAATAACACAACAGTTTAAGCAAGGGTTAAAAAACATTTTGGCAAAAAAAATTACGTTTAAGCGATGGAGAACTTCGTACATAAACTGACTTGTTTCGACGGGTTTTTAACCGACTTCAAAAAAGGAGGAGGTTATCAATTCGGTTGTATTTTTTTTTACCTCATAACTCCGTCATTTTTAAACCGATTTCCAAAATTATTTTTGTATTCGATAGAGTATACTGCAAGGGTAGTCCCATGGTCACCAAAGTCAGGATCTGATGATGGGATCCCATAGAAAATAGAGGAAAACATTAATTTAATATATTAAAATTATTATTATAGGTATTAAATTAGGGTTTCTTTAATTGAAAAGATTTCATTCACTAAAAAGTTAAAAATATTTTTTTTTTTACAAAAAATGAAACAGACTTCAAAAACACAAAAAACTTAAAAATAATATAAGAATAGGTGCAGACAACATCACACTTCTATATTGAAGTCGGTGACAAATTTTAACACTATCTAGGTTCTAGGAGATCATCGTTTGGCGCCGACTTCAATATAGAAGTGTGATGTTGTCTGTACCTATTCTTATATTATTTTTAAGTTTTTAGTGTTTTTGAGGACGGTTTTATTTTTTGTAAAAAAAAATTCGTTAGAAAATTTACTCGTAATTAGATTTAAAAATCAGCAGGCCAATTATGGATCTTTCATCGTATGACATGGTATAATTTTGAGAAAAAGAAGTCATGAAATTCTGCATTTCGCATTACCGATCTCCAATGATATCATCACTATGACATAATTTCAATAATATCATCATAAAATAATGAACAAATGATCAAAAATCTGACCGGAAATCGTATTTTTCGCTTCGCACTTTTATATCATATGATATCATTTGCAAAACCATGAGATCGGTAATAGGCCCTCCGCAGGCCAATTATGGATCTTTCATCGTATGACATGGTATAATTTTGAGAAAAAGAAGTCATGAAATTCTGCATTTCCTATTACCGATCTCCAATGATATCATCACTATGGCATAATTTCAATAATATCATCATTAAATAATGAACAAGTGATCAAAAATCTGACCGGAAATCGTATTTTTCGTTTCGCACTTTTATATCATATGATATCATTTGCAAAAACATGAGATCGGTAATAGGCCCTCTGGTCCGCGTGAGTTTTTGCCTTAAGAGGATTGTGAAGCTGTAAATTTTCATACAAAAAGCGATAACGCTTTTCTCCCACTAAACATAGTCCAATTTTCATAATTTTTGGAAATGTTATAGATATAATGAAGATCTAGGTTTGTACGTTTTGATTTTGAAGAAATATTGTTCAGAATATAAATTATTAGCATCTAAATATCTATATTTTAGACTTAAAAACTACCTCGAGCATTTTTATCTTTTTTTGACTAAATTTTACTGAATTACAAAAAAAGCAAAACGTACAAACATAGTTTAAGGTATTCTGAATCGAATGAGACCAAAAGTGTCTAATTTCGTAAAGGTTTAGGGGGGTAAAACAGTTATCGCCCGAAACAATATTTCAAACAGGAATTGTAGGCAATTTCGACCAGTTCTTGCAACTCTCTCTATCGCACGATACGGGTCGGGGGCAGGGGTATAATGGGGCATAATGTAGTGATGTGACATAATGTTATCGTAGTTATTGTTGCCTAGGGAGGAGAAAGTAATATCGATATATCGATAAATACTGAAAGGTATTACTCAAGTCAGAATTATTAATCTACACAAATACTTTCTACATGAAAAAGTAAATGTCTTTTCGAATACGTTTATCGATTTTAGTGTTTTATTTTAAGGATCTTATTTCAATACAAACCTTATTTAAGGGTAAGCAGCCTGTAGCCTGTTTACTAACTGTAAATTTCCAAAATCAAAATAAGAAAATAAATTTTAAGTATGTAGTTATTTGTTATAATAAATATGTGCCGCAAAGACACAAACTCAAAAGAAAGGCCGTTTCCTCGTTTTTTGTTTCTTGTGATATGTATTTGTTATGCATCGTATGTTCGTTATCGTATTCTAAGTTGCTCACAAACTATTTTTCGTATAACCAAGTTGGAGCAGCTAAAAACGTGTAACAAACTATATGCAAGTAGCATTATTTTCAATATTATTTTATTTGTACTCGCGTTATGGAATCTACGAATGTATAAAAAATACAAACGACAAAGTAAATAATATATGTAGGTAGGCAGGGTAGGCATATATGTGGAGAAGGCACCCTTAGTACGGTTATGAGTTTATTTTTTCATTTTAACAATATAATTTAAAGCAGCTGATTACATATAATCCTACTAATAGGTATTTTTTTCATACGACAGGGAAGCTCTTGGCCTTATATCGGAACACAGCAATGCTATTAACATGTTATTATGGCGACAAACTTAGGTAAGACGGTGGTAAGCCAGGTGGGCTGAGAAGCCCTACCACCAACCAAACCGAGCAGAAAAGCTTCTGTCCCCGATGGGAATCGAACCCCGGACCTCCCGATCAATACCCGGTGGCCTCAACCACTAGACCACGGAAGTGGTAAAAATTAAAATTCTAAAACTATTAGTATAACTAGGTACCCGAGATTAGTGTATAAAAATGAGAGGTATTTTATATTTGTTGCATAAATATTATTTAACTCTAAATTGAAATTCGTACGAATCTACTCCACACATGGGGTACTTTCATACAGTACTAGCTGTGCCCGCGAACTTCGTTTCGCCTTACGATAGATTTCCCGTCATATTTTTCCCGTGGTATTCATTTTTCCCGTGGGAAATATAGCCTATGTTACTCACGAAGGATGTAGCTTTCTAATGGTGAAAGAATTTTTACAATCGGCCCAGTAGTTATCGAATTTTCCCATAGGAAAGAAATATTTTCCCGCGGTAAAAATTATAATATAGCCTATAACCATCAGGGACAATGTAGCATTCTAATGGTTAAAAAGTTTCTCAATTCAAACCAGTAGTTTCTGAGATTTGCGCTTACCAACACATTTTGCGATTCATTTTTATATATAAGATTATTCCTGTATTTCTGACAGCATAGACTTTTCATCGACTGCTTGACTACAAGTATTCTTTGGTTAATAACTTTGTACAATGTTTCTGAAAAAAGCTATTTACTCAATAAAACGCCCTTGCCCTTATTACGCCGAAGTGTAAGATTCTTTGCTGCGTTTTTTAATTGCGGATATGTCAGTCCAGTCTTCTTTTTTAATGTCATCTAGCCACCTTTTCCTTAAGGAGGCCTGTACCGCCATGGTAAAAGAAAAGGCTTAAATGATGAATAATATTTAAAAAAAATTATATGATTATTTTTGTTGGTGTTCACCTCAATTTCTTTAATAATAAGCCAAACGTAGCTTCTGTTTTGCTGCTGACTAATTCAAAGATGGATGGAGATGGAGCTAGTTGCAGATGATGTTACGTTTGGCTTATTATTAAAGAAATTGAGGTGAACACCAACAAAAATAATCATATTATTAAAAAATATTATTCATCATCTAAGCCTTTTCTTCTACCATGGCGGTATAGGCCTCCTTCAACTTTCTCCATTCCGTTCTATTTTGGGCTACTCTAATCCAGTTCGTGCCCACCATCTTTACGATGTCGTCCTTCTACCGCATTTGTGGTCTCCGGTTGGGTCTTTTACGCTTTCATGGCCTCCACTCTAAGCCAGTTCTGCACCACGAGTCCGGCTTTTTGGCTATATGTCCAAACCATTGCCACTTGAGCTTTGCTACGCGGTGTGTAATATCCGAGACCTGACTCCGTTTTCGGAGCCAACTATTCGTTTTCCTATTCCGGAGTGTTACTCCTACCAATTTTCTTACCATCGCGCTCTTTGTGCCACCTCTAGTTTTTGGACGATGGCCTTAGTTGTTGCCCATGTCTCGGCTCCATAAGTAAGCACTGGTAGGACACACTGGTTGAAGATCCGCGCTTTCTGTTTTATGCTAATGCTCATATTAAAAGCAAAGTCAAGTTTTGCAAAAGCTGCCCAGCCCAATCAAAAAAATATTATTATTATTTATTATTACTTTTTATTTTTGTATCCCTATTCCTATTTAGTTTGTATGTAAAAGTATTATTATATGTTTAGTGTTTTTTTTTCAGAAAAGTTTCACATCTCAAATGCAAATCATTTTAATTCAGTATAACACTCATCTTAAAAAATGGTATTTTCCTTAGACAGGTAAATGTAGGATACATACCTACTTTCATAACAAATATTCCTCACCCTCAATCCTATAAGGTATAGGGATACCAAGTAAGTGCCTTCACAATAAATTTCAATACAGAAATAATTTACGAAATGTAAATAATTTCTGTATTCCGAAACTTATCTACTAAATATTATGAAGAAAGAACGTACTTAACGTTTGTATTTTTGTTTGTAATGAATAAACTCAAAAACTACCAGACTGATTTTAAAAATTCTTTGGCTAATAGAATGCTACATTATCACTGAGTAATAAGTATAGGCTATAAAATTGTTTTTCCTATGTGAAAACATAAAATTCCCACACGAAAAACGAAAGTAACGATGGCGAAGTTGCGAGCGGAAAGGGAGTCAGAAATATAAGCAACGCAAAACATTAAGAACGATAGAATAATAATCTCGAGCTCTCGCGCCGGCCGCCCGCCGCCAAGTCGCGCGCTGAGTGTCGTAGTGTGCGTGAGAATCTGCGCATGTTGTATTTGTGGTGTAAACGCCGGACCGGAGGCAGAGCGGTGTGAAACAGATAGCATTTTAGAAAATACCTACTCGCGCCGCGCACGATTACTTCACAATCCTCTTAAACATGCTTCTGGTAAATAACTATGACTAAGTTATAAACCGCTTTATTGTTACTGTAGATAACAATATTATCAAGTAATTGCTTTTTATTGCAACCAACGAAAGGTATACTATTTTTAACCATTAAAAACCTCAATCAGAACTTTTTTTAATAGGCCTCTTAAAAAATGTAAGCTCATACCATAATGTTGTGTGATAAGTATGGGTAAACTTATAGTATATCAAAATATGCTTATTATACACGGTTATTTTTTTATCACCCTGGTTAATTTAAGGGTGACTACAGGACACGGTAGAAGAATTATTTAACCATTAATAATAAAATTTACTCACCTGTTTAATTAGATATTTATTATCTGAAATATCCAAAAAATACTGCACTGTGCAAAACATTGAATGAACGCGAACTGGCAACGTCGCCGATTCAAAGTCATCCATCACTGAGTTGATCACAATTTCACCTTCCTACTTTACGGGCTTAGGACTGGCAAAACAAAGTTTCTAAAGAAAACAATCAGTACTAGGTAGGTATTACGGTTATGGTAAGTTGTTTTGGCGGAGTTATGAAATTGGAATCAACTTTAAATACCTACCCCTACCTAAGAAACAATTTAAATCAACTTTACATACTTAGTCGTGCATGGTTAAAACTGTTTGAGATACACTTATTTTTACTCCACAAGTAAAAGTATACGGTCTACCGGAGTAAGGTCTGTGATGTGCGTGTGGTGTGAGAGCTCTTTTTTTAAAGGTTATAATAATTTTACGAAATCAAGAAAGAATTTAGGATATAATTGTGAAAACATCATGGTGAAGATAAAAAAATTGTGAAATCTATAGGGAGAAAGTTCTGGTAAATTAACTGGAACACTCACTCTGCCAACCAGAGAAAATACTGTGACTCCGGTCTCAAAATATATTAGATATAAATGCTTAACATTTTTATGTGGAATAATTGTGTTGAATTTGTGAAACCTATTCACAAATATTCAAAAGATTTTAACGGTTTATTAGGATTTGGCAAAGGTTTATTTGGAACACTCAATTCTCTTATGGTGGAGACGGAGTGTTCCGAAACTTACCAACTTTAGCTAAATAAATATTTAATATTCTTACTCTGTTTTACGAGTATAACACACACACCCCACACGCACATGTACTGCACAGAAATACTCACACACATACACACCACACACACACAATGTATTTTTAAATTGCAGGTCCTTTCAATATTTAATCCACTAATAAACCTAGTGTAAGTTTCAATTGTAAGCACCAATTTGTTTTTATATGGTTTCTCAAGATACAGGCTCTGCCTAGTTTGAGAACCCCTGGCAACTCTTTGTAAACAGTGTCACACTCCATATTGCCAATACCAATATAAAATTTGTTACGTAGGTTACCCTGTTTGTGAGAACTGTGTGGAATAGATTTCTAATGAACCATGTACCTGTAATTCTGAAGGCAAATAAAATTTATTATATTATATTATATTATATTTGTGAATCAAAAATCTTGTCGTAAAACATAATAGTTAGAGAGTAAATTAGAAATATATACTTTCTTTTCACACTTTTCAATCCGTTCGAGAGCTCCGTATTTTAGAGTTTATTTACATAACCCGAACTTATATACAAACGTAGGCCACATCAGAAATTGGGATGATGACTGAATTCTAATTTTTACGTCTCGTCATTAAATATTAATATACCGTGGAAAAAGATGCAGTCCTGTGAAATCAGAATTAAAATCGGCTTAGAAATACATTAGATACAAGCATTTTAAGTTGTTAATTTGAAGGCGATTAGACAGAGATCCGACATCAACCGTGACGTCATAGTTGAGTACGGCCATATAAACTCCTTGTAAATTGCCGTTTTGCTAGAAAGAGACGGAGAAAAATCTTTAATACCTTATATCTTGGTTGTTTTTATAGTTATTCGAAAACCGATTTTTTCTTTCTGTTTATTATATGAATGAGCTTCTATTAAAGCAAGAAATTTTTTTTAGTCATCTAGCCTATTGTGAAAATGTTATCACTAAAGTTTTGACACATTTTCTATATCTGAGACTGTTTAATTAGAACATTAATCAACTTTATTACATTTCTAAGCAAGAAATGTGTACGGTGACAATTTATTTGTGGGACACATTTTTGTCTATCCTCATTACGCACTAACTAAGTATTTACTGTTTACTCATAGCTTGATTTCTTGTCAAACGCAATTTTATGTTAGTGCATTTGTTTGAGCGTTGCAATTATTTATTTAGTTTCGACAATATTTACACAAACACAAACACAATGTGTCGTAAATGAATATAGCAAAAATATGTTGGAATTTGACACACTTACAACACCTATTTACTGTTGTAACATTTTCAGTGCAAAGTGATAACACCGGTTACTAGACTCTGCAACCAAAACGCACACAGTCATTATGTATAGAAATAGTTACGACACTGTTACGGTTTATAACTAATCTGTGACTTTTATAAAATTTTGCTACCGAAAATGGTTGTATGGGTAAAGAATGTAAAATCAAGTTCACTAGACTCAGTGGAGCACTATGCCAAGAGACTCATCGGCAATGACACACTCGTTGAGGATAATCTCCAGAGCCTCAACCACCGAAGACGCGTTGCTGCTTGCCTCTCGGTTTTTTATCGGTTACATTTCGGAGAGTGTGCGAAAGTTTTACGTTGATACTTTGATCCCCCTGCCCCTTTCGGCCACCAGTCGACCAGGCGCGGCGAGGGTTTTAATGATATTCCTCTCATTCGCACGAAGCAATTTGCTTTTGCTTTCATTATAAGAACAGCTAAGAAGTGACACTCTGCCGAGGACTGTTTTCCCGCATCTTTTAACCTTAGGCATAAATAACAAAAAATTAGTTTTTTATAAGTACAAACAATATTATTTTATTGTATGTATGCATGGACACCCTAAACAAATTTGTCGCATAGAAATGTAATAAAGTTGATTATTGTTAAAATTAAACAATCTCAGATATAGAAAACGTTTCAAAACTTTAGTGATACCATTTTCACAATTTCTGATGTGGCCTCCGTTTGTATTTAAGTTCGGGTTATGTAAATAAACTCTAAAATATGGAGCTCTCGAACGGGATATTGTAAAGAAAGTATATTTTTAATTTAATCTCTAACTATTATGTTTTACGTCAAGATTTTTGTTTCACAAATTAACTCTGTGTTATACTCGTAAACACAGTAACCCCCAGTTTCTGAAAGGCTGATCAAATATTGTTCAATTAACATCCATGTCACCTTAATAGCAGTGTCAAATCAATTTGAGTTTCCAAAACGTTGGTTAGCCAAAATTTACTTATCTTTAATAATTTGATTTCTCGTGAGAAATATTTTTAGACACGATCACAATGCTGAAATCATATATTTTGTTTTATTCATATGTATTTTGGAAACCCAAAATGAATATTTCCTTAATAGTTTTGAAATAAATTTGACAGCTGTGTCAACTAACACAGTCATAAGTTGATTTAGCTTCCAGCAACTCAATTCATAGTTAGCATTAGATTTGACAGCTTGTTAGTTAATTTTATCGCTGATCAGCCTTTCAGAAACTGGGTGTAAGAATATTAACTATTTCTTTAGCTAAAGTTGGTATATTTTGGAACACTCCGTCTGCACCATAAGAGAATTGAGTGCTCCAAATAAACCTTTACCAAATCCTAATAAACCGTTAAAATCTTTTGAATATTTGTGAATAGGTTTCACAAATTCAACACAATTATTCCACATAAAAATGTTAAACATTTATATGTCATATATTTTGAGACCGTAGTTACAGTATTTTCTCTGGTTGGCAGAGTGAGTGTTCCAGTTAATTGACCAGAACTTTCTCCCTATAGATTTCACATTTTTTTTATCTTCACCATGATGTTTTCACAATTATTTCCTAAATTCTTCCTTGATTTCGTAAAAATATTGTAACCTTTAAAAAAAGAGCTCTCACACACAGTTCCGTAAATAGGGCGGTGCCACCGGTGCCCAGGCACAGGGCGTAGACTCTGGAGGGCGCAAGAATGGCCAGACTAGGCAGGACTACTATTTTTTTAGTTTTGCTCGTGATAAGTTACCGGCCCCGCTGTGCCCCTAGTGCTCGATTCCAACACATACGTACCTAGTGCCAGACTCTAGGTAAGTTGGTGAGTAGGTGAGCTTGGAAGAAAGCGGCATATTCAAAAATTCTAGCTCAGCTCCCCTAGCACGTCCACCAAAACACGATATGATAAAACGGTTTATCGCGGTGAACTGTCAAAAGACAATAGGGTTACGTCGTAATTTGACAGTTCACCGCGATAAGTCGCTTTATCATATCGTGTTTTGGTGGACGTGCTAGGGGGGCTGGTAATACTGTCTACAGAAGGTAAAATACATTTTGATACTTGAAATATTCTAATATTATTTTATTTATGTAGTAATTTAGAATGTTAAATTTGTGAAGGGATTGTCTTTTTTTCCTACTATATTCTACTGAATATAGTAGTAAAAAAAGGAGTTGATACTTTTTTAAAATTAAATATTAGGTAATGTTTAGTTTCGGCCGGCGGCCGGCGGCCGGCCGCTTGACTCCGATAAACACTAATATATAGTTCTTTACTGACAAAACCTAAGATTTACCAATATAAGGACTTTTACAGTAACATATATCTATTCAAAGAAAATAAGAGCCACCTATTATTTTTATTGATTTTCAATAGAATCTTATTGCTTATTTATATTAGGTACGCACTTAATTTATTTGTCGTCAAAAACGTTCGGGACCTTAAAACCAATAAACAAACACATAGAAGAAATAAGCAAAGAAATGAGTACCTAATGTTAGTTTGTTTATCATACAATTTTACAGGTGGCTGTAATTTTGATTTGAGTAGGTAGTATATAATATAGTATGTATAATGAAAAATTAGAGTAGCTATCGGTTATCGCTTGGTAATCGAGTAGGGACTAGGAGGCCCCAGTCCATCGGGGGCCCTGGGCACGTGCCCATTGTTCCCAATGGGTAAGAGGGGCCTGGCGGTCCTACGTGACCTTATCGTCGCAGATGGTTTTCGCCCACACCGTAGCTTCGGCTTGCTGGCCGGCTGCGCTGGCCTGCCTCAGCCGCGGCGGAGGTCGTTAAAACCACCTGCTCCTCAGCTCGCGGGCCCCTCGCCCCTCCGCGCCTACGCGGGTTTGAATTACACTCTAGGGGTAGGGCAGACAAGACTACGTGGTGTCGGTTTTACAGCGATATATTTCTGTCACTGAATTTTAAAACGTAACGGTTGTTATAAGGTTCATAATACAACATTTTAATTAGATTTGTTATTATTGATAGTAAGTCTAAGCTTTATGATACTTATTGATAACATAACCAAGATAAATAAAATCAAATCATTTATTTGCTATAAACAGGGTACATTGCGTTCTTAAACATATAATTAGTTCTAACCTATTTAGCAGATAACAATATCAGCATGCAAATGTAAGAGGTTTTATTAAATCAGTGACCCATCGATTATAAAGAGAGTCGCAATTAGCATTATAATAACGTTATTTATTATTTGTGTTTCATATAATTTAACTTGTTTATTTAATTTATCTAATTTGATTAAGTCCATAACTATGTTAATTTGAAGTGGTTAATTTAGCTATTCAATCTCAAACCAAGTCGCTCTAATTAGATTGAAATTTTATTTATTTTTTATTTATTGATCAAATTATTTCAGTATATATATTTTTTACACCTAATACCCTCGCTTAAACCACTGGGGTTTTTATGCGGGTGGGAGTTCGCATACTTAATAAATATCTTAGTTATTATTTACATAATAATGTTCATATTTCAATATGATCTAATAGGTATTGTTGTTTGCTTAAATATTTATTCACAATATCTTCTGGAAGGCTGTTTAAAACATTGGGTAGTATATATCGACATAATCTGGTTCCAAATAAATTCTTATACATTGGTAATTCATATTTTTATAAATTTAACAGTTGTCTTTAGTTTAACATTGCGTTTCTGCTTACGAAGTACATGAATGTTTACAAATTCCTCCTTCATGATTGCCATTTTAAGCTTGGATTGAATCGGCAGTACCTTACAATATTGAAATAATTCATTGTAATTATCTCTATACATACATTTTATGTTGTGAGGAACAATAGTTTTTAATATTAGAATTTGTAATTTATGTATTTTATTATGATTTGTATGTACGGCCGTAGCTACATAGCCCATATCCTATAACAGAGTCTGCTAGTGCTAAATAAAATAGTCTTAAAGTTTTATATGGCATTTTATACTTTAATATGTATAGTTTGCTAAGTATAGCTCTTAATTTTTTACAGACATGTTCTATATGGGCGGACCAATTAAATCGCACATCTATTATGAGTCCAATATACATATGCTCTTTAACTATGTCTAGGTTGGAACACGTCCTACTGTTATGCTTGCATATAAAATTATTATGTAGGCATTTATGATCGTGCGCTACTATGCTAGGGGTGTAGATATCCCTGTTTTGAGCTGATTCTACCTATATCTAATTGATATACTACCTATATTTTTTTTTATTCAATATTATTTATTTCATAATTCATTTTAATTCAACTGTCATTTCATTCATTTTAGTTAATTTCAATATTTTATTTAATTAATTCAATTCAATTTAATTTAAATTTCAAATCATTTTAATTTTACTTAATTTAATTTAGATTAATCCATGTTCTACTTGTGTGCTAGGAATTCCTATACCGAGTAAAATGTTTTATTTATTATTAGTGTTTCATATAATTTAACTTGTTTATTTAATGTATCTAATTTGATTAACTCCATAATTATATTTATTTATTTAAAGTGATTAATTTAGCTTGTTTAATTCAATCTCAAACCAGACGCTCTAATTAGATTGAAATTAATATACTTAATCTAATTTAATTCAATATAATTTATTTCATATTAGGTAATTCATTTTAATTCAACTGTCATTTCATTCATTTTAGTTAAATTCAATATTTTATTTAACCAATTATTTTATGTTACCCATCGGTAAAAAAATTACCGATTAGTAAGACTGTTACTCAATGCCACCTTTTTTGTCCCTTTGAGTGACAGTGTAACTCAACAAAACTGTGTTCCCGTTAAGTAAATTCTTCTTGTGTAAAATCATTGCTCAAGTCAATGTACTTCTTACGGAAGACCAGGTCTTTGCTCATGCGGCGTTCCATCGACACTAGCCTCTTTTCCGCTAGCGTCCGGGATTCGCCCAGAGGGGGCCGACCGGCACGAAAGGGTAATCAAGTCAGAAGGTGACCAGAGTGGAGACGACCAGTATTATTCTGATAGAATAATTCGCATTCCTCTTGCTCTGGGCTGACTCGAGGTTCAGATGGGGGCTCCTCTACTTCCCAAAACTTCTGAAGGATATCAGAGAGAGATGACCCAACAATAATGGCGCCATTATCAATAGGGGCGAGGGAATCATGCTGTACGGCACCCATCACAACAAATCCCAGGGCCGTATCTACGGCAACCAAACCACCTGGCTCTAAAACATGTTTGTTCTTTAACAACAATCGTCCTAGGACATCTGCTTCCAGCAGTACGTCAACCGAACTTGGGGCGTAGAATTTAGGGTCTGCCAGTATCAGACCAGCAGGCGTAGCACGGGCTGCCAAGAAATTTGTGATAAGACTCAGTGACACGTATCCATTGAGGAGCGTCAAGAAATTTTATCATGTCAGTCACACTAAAGCTGCGTTCCGGAAATCAATAAGAGTCACTATTAGCGCGCTCAAACGCGTCCCGAAATGTTGTGAGCTCGCTAATGTTAGCCGGCATGAAGAGCCACATGCCGTCATCGTTAACGTCATACAGAACTTACGGCGCTAATACTCTGGAGTGAAATCAATTTATGCGAACTGTCAGCCTGACGTTCGATAGTTGTGTTTTCCGTTCAAAATGAATGTACCTGTACTTCCGGACCTAAATCGTAAGCATGCTGATAGCATTTTCAGTGTTCTCTTTAATTTGGACAAGCCGATTATAATCGTTAGCACTGTGAGCGATGTTATCGGACCGCAGCCTCAATGCGCGCCGCCGTGCTACTCTTTAAGACATAGATATTATATCACTGAAATTGTGAGATAATCGTGTTGTCCGAACCCGTCTTGGCAGCCCGTGCTACGCCTGCAGACGTTAAAATAGAAATTAACGGATTTATTTCAAACGACGGTTGTCTGCCTATTACCGTATCCAATACTAAGGCTGACGCTGTGATGCTCGGGTATGAACAAAAAATGGGGCTGAAAGTGAACTCAACTTCACCAATCAATTTAGGCACTTTCACGTCACCAATATCCCTGATCCCCTTAGGGTGAGGTTGAATCTTAAGACCTAACTGTGCAACCAACGAAGAGGACAAAACACACCCCTGAGCACCGGAATCCAACAAAGCCCGTGCTTTTACACTTTCGCCTCTCAGCCCTCTAACAATCACAGAGGCCGTCGGCAGAAGAACTGTCTCTGGAGAAAGCTGAGGCGATATTAATCGTTAACAACTAGGAATCTCGACTGACCGAAACGTTCGCTCGTAGCGATCAAGCATGTTCCATCCTGGTTGACATTTACGGCTCTGCTCTAAGGTGGACGGCCAGCAAGCGGCGTCAGAGCCCGCCCTCAGTGACACCATAATGTGCAGCTGTTCTAGGATCTGCAGATGGTGGGGGATTCCTGGCGTTCCCGCCCCTACAGGGGTTCAATCGCTCCGGGGAACGCCTAGATCCTACCGCTTCACTATCACAGTTCGGCGAAGAATCACTCGGCACAACGCCGCCCCCGCCCATGCGGGGCGCCATACAATGCCCCGACGGGGCAGCCCTGCGTGTACAGTCGGGAACACAATCATTCAGCGCAACGCCGCCCCCGCCCGCGCGGGGTTTCACGTAATGCCTCGAAGGGGCATCCCTATATGTACGGTCTGAAACGCTATCAACTCCACTCCTATTCATACACAAATAAGGATGGTGCTTGCCACTACAAAATTTACAAGGTTGTGCTTGGGAACATTCTCTTTGGCGAGCTATAGTCCTACGACCCTGTTCTCGCTGGCCTATCAATTTTCGACAGCTGGGCGTCTGATGCCCAGAGCCCCTACAGTACATACAGGTTGAGGCTCCCTGTACCAAAGCGTACCGTTTGGGCTGTTTCGGTTCCTGCCGTCCAGATCGAAAAAATCTGCTCGACGACGTTACACCCTGATTTCTACCCCTCACCCCGCTAGCCTACATTCATCCTCCATAAATTTCAAGAGGTCACTAAAGGGTGGTAGATAAGTGGAGCTATCCCCACCAAATCTCTCTTCAAATCTAACTTTCAAATTATCGGGCAACTTGGTCAGAACAATATGTAATAAAAGAAATGACCATTCCTCGACAGGCAGGTTCAAACTGCGTAAGGCATTCATGGCCACCAGGAGTGGGTTCAAAACGTCAACCCGCAAACGCAACACGCTGGTAACTCGTGGGAGCCCTAAAATAGTGGCCACGTGAGTGTCGGCTAATCTCCTCACGTTTTGATACCGTCGGGTAATAATATCCATAGCCACCTTATAATTCTCATCCGTAGGGGCCGGGTGCTGAACCTGTTCACGGGCCTCCCCTTCCAAAACAGTGAGAAGGTAGGCTAATTTTTGTCCCGGGGTCAAATCATCCCGCGCGTCAACAAGGCTATGAAATAAATTCGAAAAGCCTTCCCATTCGTCGAGACTACCTGAGAAGCGCCCAAGATCAAGGGGTGGTAGACGTGACCATAAAGATAAATCGGGAGTCGATTTCGAGAAGGATTTTGTCCCTTCCGGATCAGCTTCCCTACTCTGGAGAAGGGGTCGAGCACCCTCGGCAATACGGTCCGAGAGATCGTAACATTGGTCAACGTCATTTTCGACCTCCTTTCGGACTTCCCTCATCGATATTGCCACTCTTTTCTAAAAACAACGCATATTGCTCGTCAACAACTGCCGTACGAAGCGGGAGATCGCTATATCTATTAAGCAAGGCTTCCTGTCTGTCTGGTCTATCCAACAAGGTCGCGGCTGTTGTTAGCCATCGCAACTCAGCCCGAATTTTTGCTTTACTCGAAAGTGCCGACATCATTTCAATCCAGTACAATTAACAATTAAATAAACGGACAATAAATTTAAAATTAAGTGGTAGCGTAATTAATAATATTTAGTTCCAACAACAATATATAACAAACAAAAATGGAAACAAAGGTTGACTGGCAGAAACTGCCTCAGGCATTAAGTCCGCCTCTGTACAGAAATAATTGTGCACATTGCGAACATACACACATTCGTTTCCTATAAGTAAACAATAATCCTTAGATCACAAAATATCAAAGTTATGAATTTATAAATGAGGATCCGTAACGATTTTAACTATAATAATGTAGCTTTGTAGACAATTAAAATATAATATAAATGGTACCAAATTTTTTTTTCTACGATGAAAGTTGACGAAATTATAACGAAAAAACAGACACGTTCTAGGCAAACTCCGCATCGGTGCTAGCTATCACTCCCGAGTTTTCGACTAGTAGCCGCGCGAAGCGTTTAATGCTTAATCGTATTACATACCTATATTGTTTTCTTTTATGTCATAGTGGTAGTAGTATTCAAGAGGTTCAGTACAGTTTGAGTAATGAGTAATAAACTAGAAATCGGTTTTGTGCAAGGTCAATCGGATAAACTATTTTTGACATTTTTATGGAATCTGGTTATTTGATTACTTACCCATTTAAAGTACACCAGTGCCGAAATCCGTGGTTGGAAACTTCAAAGGTAAGTGAATAAAGCTACATATTTTAAAACTAGCTGTGCCCGCGAACTACGTTTCGCCATCAAAATACTTAACACAGTGTTTAGTTTTTTCCTCCATTTTATTCCATAATGATTCAACTTTATTCTGCCTTTCTTGAGCATCGGCCATTTCGAAATTAGGACAATTTTCGTAGATTCATAATGCTCTTTTTCTAACAGTCCACAAAATTAAATACATTACATATTACTATAAACACTAAGTATTATTATTGTTTTAGAGACATTATTGATATTAATAAATTCTTCTTCAGTAGAAAGAACTACACAGTTGCAAGAATAATCTTTATCGTATTCATGTATATCGTATTAAAATAAACAATTGTTAATAAATTAGAACTGTATACGAATAAAGTTTAGATTTTATAATAGGTGTTGGTAACACCAACAAAATATATTTTTTGGATATGACAACTTGGTCAATTTTGACTGGTCGTACAGTAAGCTCCTTGTCAAGCTATACTGTTTGACCTTTGAACCGTTCTTATGTCGCTCGTAATACTGGCGGTTTTCGTAGAGTTAATGTATAGCATGAATGGGGGGGTTACTGTACAAATACGTTTTCCGTATTCGATATCCGATCACGGAATACAGACACGGAGTTTCGTGGACGTAGCGCAGACGTTCGTTTCTTCTCATTCGGGATTTCTACCATTCTACCTAAACGTACGTACAGAACATGTTCCGTTCGTAATTAAAACGAACGTGTGCGGCAGTCAATGAGTATTTTGTATAGATTTGATGCATTCGGATGCCCGCATTCAGAAAACGAATGCGAAAAAACGTATTTATGCGATTAGCCTTAAAATGTATTGAGACTTCCGTTTTTGTAACGTGTACTGTGCGATATAGTGTTGCTGGCACAGTTCGGTTAGCAAACTCGCCGTGATGACTAACATCCAACACACAAACTTGGAGTTATCGTTAGTTAGTTCACGATCGTTGCATTATCACGGTCTTGAAGGACACTAAACACAGGTAACATCTAACATCGAACATCCAATAGGCCCCGAAGCGGTTCTCAAACTTTTTTGGTGACGGAACCCTTTTGGAAAGCGAAATACTTGACGGAACCCTAAAATAAAACAATAGCTTTTAAAAGTGTATTCTTTATTAATAAGCATAACGAAAGTACGACCAGAGAGGGTGTTTTGATTTTTCTAAATTATTGCGGAACCCCTTATAGGGGTAGTGTGGAGCCCTAGGGTTCCGTGGAACACACTTAAAGCATGGCTGCTCTAGGTACCCTTCAGGGCCTACTTTCATTTAATACCCCTATTGCTGGGTTTGAAAAGCAACTGTTATCCGTCTTTTTTGAGCAGCGGTCATGTTGAATTTACGTCAATGTTGCTACGTTCATAGTGCTCTACTGATCAAGGCCTTTCATATGATACCCATATTGCTGGGCTTAGAAACGAACTTTTATCAGTTTTTTTTGAGCAGCGGCCATATTGAATTTTGTGCTTTTTTCCTAGGTTCATAGTGCTCTACTCTTCAAGGCCTTTCATTTGATACCTATATTGCTAGGTTTGGAAACAAACTTTTATCCACCTTTTTTGAGTGGTGGCCATGTCGAATTTACGTCAATATTGCTAGATCCATAGTGCTCTACTCTTGAAGACCTTTCATTTGATACCTATATTGCTAGATTAGAAAACGAACTTTTATCCACCTTTATTGAGCGGCGGCCATGTTGAATTTATTTATGTGTTGCTAGATTCATAGTGCTCTACTCATCAAGGCCTTTCATTTGGTACCCACATTGCTCGGTTTGAAAACGAACATTTATCCTTTTTTTGAGCGGCGGCCATGTTGAATTTAGGTAGATTTTCGTAGGTCCCTAATGCTCTACTCTTCAAGGCCTTTCATTTGATACCCATATTGTTAGGTTTGGAAACTAACTTTTATCCACCTTTTTTGAGTGGCGGCCATGTTGAATTTATGTAAATGTTGCTAGGTTCATAGTGCTCTACTCATCAGGGCCTTTCATTTGAGACCCATATTGCTAGGTTTGGAAACGAACTATTATCCATTTTTTGAGCGGCGGCCATGTTGAATTTATAGCAATTTTCCTAAGTTCATAATGCTCTACTCTTTTAGGCTTTTCATTTGATACCCATATTGCTAGGTTTGGAAACGAACTTTTATCCTTTTTTTTGCGGCGGCCATGTTGAATTTAGGTCGATTTTGCTAGGTTCCTAATCCTCTACTCTTCAAGGCCTTTCATTTGATACCCATATTGCTAGGTTTGGAAACGAACTTTTATCTATCTTTTTTGAGCGGCGGCCATGTTGAATTTATGTCAATGTTGCTAGGTTCATAGTGCTCTACTCTTCAAGGCCTTTCATTTGATACCCATATTGCTAGGTTTGGAAACTAACTTCTATCCACCTTTTTTGAGCGGCGGCCATGTTGAATTTATGTCAATGTTGCTAGGTTCATAGTGCTCTACTCATCAATGCCTTTCTTTTGATACTTATATTGCTGGGTTTGGAAACGAACTTTTATACGTTTTATTTGAGCGGCGGCCATGTTGAATTTAGGGCGATTTTCCTATGTTCATAGTGCTCTACTCATCAAGGCCTTTCATTTGATATGCAATATCGCTGGGTTTGGAAACGAACTTTATCGGCAGTCATGTAAAATTAAGTCAACGTGGCTAGGTTCAATGTGTTCTACTCTTTAGGTTCTTCGTTTGATATCCATGTTCCTTGGGTGGATCCAAAAAAATGTGATCCGTCATTTTAGACATTAGGATCAAGAGTCCCGTCCCGTCCCTCTACGCGTAACCCAGAACATTGCAGTCAGATATTTTTTTTAATTATCAATATTAATCTATTACTTTTAATAGTTTTAGATGGATGAAAGAGTTTGATTCCTTAGTCCTAATGTAAAAACATATAACACCTTTCAAAATACCTTGAAAAGAGTATATTCATTTTTAAACATTTCAAATATTTCAAAAATTGTACCGATTTTGTGAAAATTAGTCAAGAATTAAACCAATCTACCAATTTTATGGTCACTCGATAAGTATTATCATAAAAAATGCTTTATACATTGGTTGTATGGCTTGATCTTTTTGCCTTTCCACCACGGTACGACATAAGAAAAAGACAATTTGGTTGGCGAAATCCAGTTGGGTACAGCCATTAACAGAAAATATTAAATTTTATTTGTACTATGTGAAACACTTCATTCCTGCCTTAATTTTCGAAATCATATTACTTAAGATCAGGCTGTATGGCGTAGTTCCATTGCCTTTCCTTCGTGGAAGAAAATACCTTCTCTCTGTACTATGTGACAGACTTGTCAAAATAATATCACGTGCGCCATGTTGTTTTTCTACCTAAAGCCAATTCGAAAATTTTATATGGTATTTTTTCACTAAAAATAAAAAGTGAATTTAAACAAACGAAATTATGCCTAAATGTTCTTCCGGAAAATTCTAAGCATTGTGGTGTAAGCCATATCAAATTCTGTCCAGTAGTTTCGGAGATCTTTCCGGACAAACAGACAAACAAACAAACAAACAAACAAACAAACAAACCAACAAACAAACAAACAATTTTTTTTAAAACTATTCTATCGTGTTCTGCTAATGATTTTAAGGCGACCTGTGTAATTTTTTTCTTAATATTTCGCAATTAATATTTCGCAATTACAGATTTTTGTACCCCTACGATTTTATTATATATAGAGATTAAAAATAATAATATGTAGGTTATTGACCTCTAAAGTTATGTCACTAAGTTATAAACTAGTATTACTTTTGAGTATTTCTTTGGTTCTTATCTATGTTTAAAACATTCAAATAGATATTTTTTGATGTAGGTAGGTATAAGTTGGTATTCTGAGCACAAAATGAGTAGGTAGGTCTATTTCGTAAGGGGTCGATTTCACGAATCGAATTAAAATGATAAATTTTATAAGAGTTTTTTAGAACACCGTATAAATGCTATTTGAAGGTGTTGAACGTTTACCAAACTCAAATTATAGCCCTAAGTTTTAAAAAAATTGGGGGGAATTAAATACTTTTCAAAATATTAAAAAATTATCTGATACGAATGAGTTGATAGTTACACTAATGAAATTACATGATTTACAAATGAAATGTAGTTTGACACAAATGAGAGCCACTTGCATATTAGTTTGTATCTTATACCATAGTACTATTTTAAGTACCTACTTACTTGTTGTTGGATTCATGTAATAATAATGACCCACACAAAACAAGGGACATTTTAGTAAAAATATTTATTGATTCGGTTTGAAATAAAAAATATCAATATACGAAATAAATCACATTTATTGATTCAACGAAATATTTATTTTTCTTTATTAATCTTTCGAACTACAAATTATTTTCAATTATGTTATAAAAAATATGTAACGTACTGATTAAAGTCTAATGACGACAAAAAACACCGAACTAATTAACGAATTAACATTCCTATCGCGTTTCATAATTTATAATTTTCTTTGGAATCACAATACTTCTTTTCTTAATTTGGTTAAGACATAAAATTTTTGATTGTAAATATAATCATCTTTTCAAATGGTTTTATTTTTATTATATATTATATATTAGATTTATTTTGATAACATATATTTATAATAAATGTTACATATTATTATTAAAATCATCTTTACAATCAAGTTTCTCTAATAAATTTAACATAACATTAGTGATAGTTTGAGGTAGGTACATCCCCATAAAAAATTTATAATATAGTTGTGTAGCGCCTATTAATAAATCATCCTTGTATTTTTTATTTCTCCTAATTAGACAAACTATTAATAAAATTAATAAATTCTTGTTCGTGCTCACCACTTTTCATTTGGTTATTAATAAAGGTCTGATTTTCCCAGCTATTTCTTACTTTTGCAAGTGTTACAACGTTTTGGCTTTTACGTATTTGACGTAGCCCAGATGTAGATGGCTTAGGAGACTCGTTGACGAATTGCAGGGTAATGTCCTCCAAAACATGAATTTTCTTGTTGGCTGGAACAATTTTTACATTTTCGACATGCAATTGCACTCTTATAAATCGTATGCAACTGCATATGATTATTGTCATGGTCGCAGATTTTTTCAATACACAAGAAGCAGCTTAGTTTTCTGAATTCAAGGAAATTAGAATAAATATTCCACAGTACCTGATGTACTGACATGGTTCCTTTAAATGGTGAAATATCCTTAGGCAACATAATTTCTTTTTCTTTAATATCAACTTCGTCGACTACTCTTATTTCAACGCTTTTAACGTTTTCTTTTACGACGGCAAGAAACTTTGAGAAGTCACCTACGTCATTTCCACATTTCACCTGATAATCTGCCGACCTTTTTACCACCGCACCAATGCCATCAGGTGCTCCTTTTCCATGGCCACTTTCTTGATAATTCCATGTTACATATTTTAGAAATGAAAAGGTTTTGTGAAGTTGAGTAATAATGTAAAATATTTGTTTATTCCTGTACTGACTGGTTGGACTGTCTGTGAGAATATGGACGGTGGTAACGGATGAACACTTTTCATATACAAATTTTAATGCATTCTCTAAGTGGGCCCATACTGCTGGTGCATCGTGTCGCGTACACTCGCTTACGGTACATAAAGAATAGTGAACGATGTCTCTTCCTTCCTTAAAGTAAGCCACTACCGTATGAAGAGAAACTTGTCCTCTGCTCCCTCCGAAGTGTAAGCTTTGTATTTCTCTAGAGAATTTATAACAATAATTTTCGGAGAAGTCCATATGTAGTAATGTTTCGTTATGGCTCAGAGACTGTTTTATCATTGTTATAGCTTGGTATTGATTGAGTATATTCCCTGTATGAGCAAAAAACTTCGGTAATAATGATTCTAATTTTTGTATAAGGTTTCTAGGATTTATTTATTGAGAAACTTTCTTGACAACGTTGATATCTTTAGCCCCGACTTTCTTTTTATCTCGGACCCATTCGTAATATTCTATTTCTACCCGGTTATCAAATTCATTGTATGCTATTGATTTATTTTTGCAGACATCACATTCGCGGGCAACACACTTCAGAGAAAATTTGGTGCAGCACAGCACTCCTAACATTTCTTGATAGTTCCTTAAATCAATAATTTTATTTTTTCTCAGAGCATGAATAATTAGGTCTATGTTAGTATAAGTAGTGCAAGCACATGTGTCTCTATCATCTCTAGGCAAACATACCCAAAATGGTCGAAGTCTTGAGAAAGTTACATAACTGATTTTTATTTTAGGATTTTCTTCGAGGAACCTTTTGTAAAGATTTTTAATCGAGTCCAACAAATACCGTTTTTGTTTCTGGATACCATACTTTTTCACACATTGTTTCTTTCCTGCGCCAATACGACTATTGATATCATCTTCATAATATTCTTTAACTAATTTTTGAATATCATTCCTGCTCTTATTCATTTCTTTTAGAAACCTGTCACGTAAACACTTTTTACGAAGATCAAAATTATTTTTCTGCTTTTTATTAATATTATTCGTTTTAGTCTGTACAACTGATATCTCTTTATCACGATCAGAAGAATAGGGTGATGAAGCAGTGAGTGGAAGATGATTAAAATCGATTGTATTATTTTTTAGATTTTTTATTTTCTGGCTCAGTATTTTATTTACTCTATTTAAAATTCCACATCTATTTTTATATTTTTTTATTAAAAATGACATTTCTTTCTTTTCTTTTAAATGTTTAAGCTTTAATAATTTAATTTTGTTATTAAAATACTGTGTTCCCTTTTTGTTATTTGTTTTTATTATACATTCTTTAAGAGGATCATCCAAAGAATCAACTGATCTTTTACTATTTTCAGCAACTGGAGAGCAGTCAATATTAATTTCATTGATTTGTCGCTCCTTAATTTTTTTTTCTAAGTATCGCTTAGAATTTTTTTTCCATCGCCTCCTTTGCACTCTTTGTTCTCGTGGGGACATATCTTTTATGCTCTTAACTTTATTTTGACTTTTCCGTTTTAAATACGCTTCTCTTTTTTTTTGCTGTTCAATAGAATATTTCTCTGGGTTCGCTTTTAATTTTTTATATCGTTCCCGCCGTGCCACCCTTTTTCTTTCCAGATCTTCTTCACGAGATTTTCCCTTTGCCATTATGACCTTGAACAAATTCACAAAAATGTTAATAAGAAGCTTTTAGTGGAACCAACTGAATAGCATTTAGCAATAGCAATAGTAAAAAGTTATTTTGTTTAACTGCTAACGATTATGATAATATAATTGCAAGCTTATGCATTGGTAAAAAAAAAACAAAATTCGTTCACTGAGATTACCCCCTGCGACACGACGTCACAAAATAATAAACTTTAATAAATCTTTATAACATTAGTATATTATACTACAAATATTACCATTCACCACTAGCCTAAGAATGTATAACGGTTGCTTTTGTTTTAACTTTGTTACACGTAGCTATAGGGATGCTGTTAGTTTATAAATTATAATTATATTATGACGAAATACCCGAAACTTAATACATACATATCACGACTATTATCCCATAAGGGTTAGTCAGAGACTAGGCAATAAGCACCGCAAAAGCGATCCACTGATGGCAGTTGATGGCAATATAGAATATATTATTTGCTGATGGTAATATATTACTATGGAGTCCGCGCATAACTACAATCACAAGCCAGTAAAGAAAAACAGCAAACATTTTTCAAAGGTAAGTGATTTCATAGCGATAATCAGTAAATCATAGCTTTACAGCAAGTACCTAGCTAAAAGTCACAATTGTGCTTAATATAACCATATACGAAATACTAGACCTCTTTATATATATATGTGTGTGTGAAAAATAAAACTAAATAATACTCGCATCATTTGTGTAAAATTGCATATCATTAGTGTGCCTGCAAAATCGACACTAATGAGACGACACGAATGATTTTTTGAAACGAAAATCGAATTATTACGTCGTAGAATAATCTAGAAGCCATCGGAAAAATACACCAAATATGTGTCACAAATAGCTACTCTTTGCACATTACTGCAACACTACTGAAAAATTACTATTGCCTGCACTGTACTGAACACAAATGAATATATTTTGTGTATAAGTAATTAAATCGAAATTGACATAAGTTTCTTACCGGTTTAACGAGGCGCACGTCTGCTCCCGCCGCACGTTCACGCGTCACTGAGGCTCCTTAGCGCAGAGTAGAATGCTGGCAGCGGGGTGGGTTATAGTTTTGTTTTATTAAATTTAAAGGTTCGTGTCACACTAATGAATATTAATGTCATTAATCGCAAGAAAAGGTTGAGAAATCATATTTATGTTTGTCTTATCTTTAAATAATTGATATAAATTAACGTTACAGATATTTAAGTTTACCCCAATAAAAATAAATCGTAATTTCCACGCGTCAATTATTTTTAATTTGACTTTAACTTGAAATATTGCGAAAAAGACATATAATGCGAATGAAGTGAAACATGGTTTTTTGTTATTTAAATTATGATTACTTATTTTAACCTATAATTATGAAACGTTTTTTCAAAGAATTAATTTATTGATAATATTGCGTGAGAATGATGTCAATATGAATGATATTGTGGAATTTAATAAGGAAAACCTGTTTTCACGGCTTATCTGAAATTGACCCTAAGATGTACGAACGAATGAACACAGGGCTGTCTTCAGGATCGCAACGTGACAGTTTTGGGCGGTCTGGATCATTCATAGTATGGTGGTGATGTTATGATCGAAACACACAATGAGGGTGCAGCGTGGCGCGGAATATATTCTTTATTTACACTATGAGCGTGCGCTCCCTTTTGATTTTCTCTTTTAAAACACACATTTTTTATTATTCCTGATACCTAAACCTATCCTATCCGTACCCGCGGCCGTACCGCCTAACTCAAAGCGAACACTCGCTACCGTTATCGTGACATTACAACAATAGTTTTAATGTCACAGGTGACATTTGAACTGTTGTTCTAATGTCACGAAAGCGATGCTGAGATGATTTTGAGTGTAACATAATGTCCTGGGGCCTTATTCTGCTAGCGTTAATGCATTTGTGGCGTGTGAATAACACTTCAAAAGTATCGCTTTTTGAGACAGTTATTGTTGGTTAACCGAATCCTAACTAAAACATTTGTAACTATTGACTTATCAAGAAATTGTAGTCCAAATAAATTGTAGCAGAAAATGCGCATAAAAGCGACAGAAGCAGTTTTATTGAAACGCTATCACGACGCGACAACAACGTTAAGATTAGCGGAATTAGGGCCCTGGTCGTTGGTTTTAGTTGATTTGTTTACTGAAAAATTGATAATTTTTTGATTTGGTGCCCGTTTTGTGTAGGGGACAGGCTGGAGTACTGTATGGCCCATACTGCCAGATGTGGCTTTGAGTGTAAAACCTAGTTTTAACAGAGTGTTACCTATAGCTCTGCTAGACCCCTTTTGGGATTATAAACGTGATTTTATGCATATATGTATGTAAACCTATCTATGAATGTTACCGTCACATGGGCGTGCAGCTTATGGCGATAAAGCCGTAGGTTAGGTGCAAGTAAAGAGAACTGGCTACATTGTGCACTGTTAAAGCCAGAATAACGTCAGAACACAAATAGATTCACTATATCATTATACGGTCTAATATTGCATGGACTCATACAACGGTTAGTCTCTCTCTACTCGTTTACTGTAGGTAGGATACAAGTCTCCCTGCCTGCCACAAAGAGAGTTTTGTTTTTTTTCATTGATTGTAGCACTAAACAAGAAAACATTCAACCTTACTTAAAAGAATAATAATAATAATAATAATAAACGATTTATTGCACACAAAGATATAGAAACAGAATTTTTTCAAAAACAACACAGATGTTCAGCACAGACGGCCTTATCTTTCTCTTAATACTAATCTATACTAATATTATAAAGAGGAAAGATTTGTTTCTCATTTAATGTAAAATATGGAGGTACCTATATAAAAAATATTGTAGTGGTAACCATACGTGCATGTGGTGACCCTAGAGGCGTCCGCAAACTACTGCGGGGCGTTACAGGGGGAAGGGCGCTGTAGGTATGCAAATAGCGGCATTTGGCGCACCCACAAAGGAGATTCGCTTCTATACTTGTATTATTAGTTATTCTTATGGTTATAGTGCATTATATAATACAATAAAATAATCAATAAATTTAGTATTGTTGTCTTTTAATGTTTTATTATCAAAATTTGGAAACATCCTTCTTTCTTCCTCTTCATAAATAATCGGTGCCTTGTTGTCCTGATTTTTCTTCGTATGTGGTGTCTTGTGCTTCCTGTTCAAGTAACTGGGGGGTCTCGCGCGTTCCCCAAATTCCGCACAATATCATTCTTTTAATATTTTAATCTTCATAGTTGCTTTTTCTCTAATTGAGATTTCAATCCTCTTCACTGTCAGTACTTTCGAGTGGTCTATCACATGGCACGAGATTTCTATAAAAACTTTGATACTGATTTGGTATCGCTCCTGAATCACAAAGACTCAGTAAATCCTTATATAACGGTTGAGGTATAGGAAGTTTTGCCTCATAAGCTAAGCAAAGATCTTCAAAGTTGTCTAATTTTTCTACTCTTCTTGAAGAATTTAACCTTGTATTGAATTTCACCTCTCTCGTTTCTTCTTCTGTAAAACTATAGCGTAAAAAAAGGGAGTCCTTGTCAGGGAAAAACGTTATTTTTTTTATTTTACTCCAAAGTACTTTTTCGCCTTTTGTATCTTTTAGCCAATTTTTACCTTTTAATAAATCTTTAAAATTGAAAAAACTTTCTTGTTGCATCTGTTTAACTATATACTTATGACCAGTAACTTTTGCATTTTCAATTAGGTAGTACATTTGATCAGGATTGTATATAGTGTGATTTTTCTTGGAGCGTTCAATAGCAGCGTGCATAGAATCACCCTCAGATTGGCTATGGCCTTTTTCAAAAAAATCTGTGAGTTATCTTTAGGCTGAATTTTTTTGATGCGAAAGAAAACATAGCATATACAAATCTATTTCTGTAACCTATTTATGTAAACATTCTTGCAAAATTTGCACTCTTCATGTTTATTTGTATAGGCATATTGCACTAAATAAATTAATAGACTATCCACGCAATGTTATGAAGGACGCTTGACAATTATTGAATTGCGATATACCATTATTCGGGTCGAGTCGCGCGCAGAGCGGTGTCGTAGGCGCACGCATACACATTAAACGCTCGTAACTTTTTCAAAGTACCCACGTTTACTTGTTATAAACATGGATGAAAATACGAATGAAGAAACGGACAGTAACCTATTAATGAGTGATAAAAGTGACACGGAAGTGATTAAAGAGTGTGAATTGGCTATGGAGAGTTGGAAATTGTTGGAAATTGAAGGTGGCAACAAAGATGAAATAGAAGTGAGCATCACTGCAACCATTATTAAAACAAATGGCTTTCGCGAAACTACTAAAAACTGAACACATTGAAAAAGTGCTAAATATTAAATATAAAAGTCCGTAGAAATTTAATATTCATTTTGAAAACAAAATTGAAACTGAAATATTAATGAAATGCGGTAAAATTGCAGAGCGGGGCTATAGATGCCAAATGACATTAGAATCTCAAATTTCTTATGGTGTTATCAAAGGTATTGACCTCGAAATGGAAGACCAAGAAATAATCGATAGTTTAGAATGCTTGGTAGAAATACTATAACACGACTCAACTTCGAAGGAAAATGGGTGAAATGCGAAACAGTTCGAGTGATCTTTAATAGTCAAACACTGCCATCGCACGTTTATGGCTATGGATGTAGGATTAAAGTGAACCCATATGTGTTCCCAGTGACACAGTGCTCCGGATGTTTGTGGTTGACACATCAATAAAATTGTGCTCAACAAAGAAAATAAGCTACCCCAAATGTGGACAAAACCATGAAAATTGTGACAAAAAAGATGTTGTTTGTCTGAATTGCAAAGGTAATCATATTGTATTAGATCGATCCTGTCCCATGTTTCTCAAAGAGAAATATATTCAGAAATTAATGTGTGAACATAATGTTACGTATAAGAGGGCGCTACAAATATATAATAACTAGCTGTGCCCGCGAACTACGTTTCGTCATATATTTTTTTCCCGTTTTTAGAACATTTTTCATTGATGCTCAGCTCCTATTAGTCGTAGCGTAATTTTATATAGCCTATAGCCTTCTTCGGTAAATAGATTATCCAACACAAGAAGAATTTTTCAATTCCAATCAGTAGTTCCTGAGATTAGCGCGTTCAAGCAAGCAAACAAACAAACAAACAAACTTTCAGCTTTATAATATTAGTATAGATATTCAAGAAGAACAGGAATCAGCAAAATTAAATGACAATACTAAAACTAATCTAGTGAGAACAACTCATGCGCCACCACTTCAAAAGCAACAGCAAGCAAATTTTGCTGATGTAACACATAGATCATATAAGAATGTAGCTGCTTCGAATTCTGCCAATTATATAGAACCTACCCCATTAAGTACCTCGGATAGTGAAAAATATGCTAACGAGTCATCACTTGTAAAAACAACACCACCTAAGAAGAAGTACAGGAAAAGCGAGGATCATATTACAGAAACGATAGAACAACCAGAGGAAGACGAGAGGCAGAGTAAAGAGATAAAGCACAGGAAAGTAGATTTTAGAAAGTTGTTTACAAAAATTAAGGAAATTATTTTATCTGACAGCCAAATATTGACATAAATTATTTTATTTATAAATGAAATTTATACAGAGCTTAAATCTTTCTTTATGAGTGTTATAACTGGAAATAGTTTATTTGATTTTTTTAATGGATAGTCACAATAATACTGTTAATATAGAGGTTAATATTTTGCAATGGAATTCCCAAAGCTTGCTACCAAAATTAAGTAGTTTTGGCGCACTTTTATTACAAGAAAAGACACACATAGCATTGGTCAGCGAGACATGGTTAGACGTCGAGGTTAGACGTCGAAATGCCATTAAGTTTAAGTGGGTATAACATATTTAGGAAAGACAGGTTTGATGCCTATGGTGGAGTCGCCATTTTAGTTCACAAATCCATCCGTGTATATCCTGTGTCCCTTGTGAATGCAGGTATAGAAGTAGTTGCAGTACAATTGTTAAACTGTAAAAATATTGAATACCTTTTTTCTATTTATTGCCCTTCTTCGGTGAACACCACAAGTTCTGATTGGGATGATTTATTTTCACGTTTAAATAGAAAAACTGTTATTGCCGGCGACTTTAACGGCCATCATACGAATTGGTCTTACAAAACAGACACTAGAGGCAGTCATATCTTTGATTCGGCTTTAAATTATGGCTTTGTTTCGATTAATAATGGACAATCGACGAGAATAAGTTTAGTAAACGGAATATTGAGAGAATCGTCTCCTGACATTACTTTTACTTCTTTAGACTTTGCTACAGACTGATTGGTATACCACTAACGAGAATTTGGGCAGTGACCATCTAGTAATTAAGTATTCTATAAATTATTAATGCTCGCCTTCCTCAATAAAAAAAAGGAACTTTAAACTTGCAGATTGGGAAACATATAATTAAAAATGGTCTTATTTCAGCATTTAGTCCAGTAGTCGATAGTAATAATGTTGGAGATTTGTACTACTACTTCTATGATCTTGGTTTCTTAAAAGGTCGATCTACTCAAACAAACCTTATCTCACTCTTGTCTCGTATAACCCCTTCTGTAGATTCTGGCACACAAATTGACGCAATATATACTGATTTCAGTTCTGCTTTTGATAAAGTAAATCACGCCTTATTGATCTCTAAACTACAGTTCTTTGGTATTCATGGTTCTCTGCTGAATTGGTTTAGGTCGTATCTGGAGAGAAGGTCGCAATTTGTTGCCGTCGCAGGCTTTGAATCTAAAACCTACTACTCTAACTCAGGAGTCCCGCAAGGTTCAATTTTGGGACCAATTCTTTTTGTTATATTTATTAACGATCTAACACGTGAGATCATCTATTGGGATTATTCCCTTTATGCAGATGACATGAAAATTTTTAAGGAAGTTAGGTCATCCTCTGATATAGAACTGGTACAGAGTGATTTGGATAGGAAACAGCAGTGGTGTATTAAAAATGACATGATTTTAAATGTAAAAAAATGTTACCATATAAAGTTCACTCGAAAAACTAAAGGGTTTATATCATCAGTATACAAACTTAATAATCAAGTATTGGAAGAAGTAAAGGAAATTAGAGACCTTGGTGTCATATTAGACTCTAAGCTTAGCTTCAAACCACATATTGATGAGGTCGCAGTGAAGGCTGGTCGTATGTTGGGTTTTCTTAAACGTAACACAAAGGATTTCAGAAAGTGTAGCTCCCTCAAAATACTCTTTAATGCCTTTGTCCGTAGCCAACTCGAGTATGCCAGCGTTGCATGGAATCCAATGTACGTGGTTCATTCTCAAAGAATTGAAACAATACAACGCATCTTCACACGGCATCTAGCTTTTAAAATGCCAGGAATATGCTACCGTACTCCCTATGAACAAAGACTTGCTTTCTTCAATATGCAGTTTCTGCGTGATCGACGTAAAGTAGCAGATCTTATATCATTATACAAAATTATAAACGGTCAATATAACTGTAGCGATATACTTTCTAGAATTCCTATTCAAGTTCCATTTAACTATCCACGAAAACCTATTCTGAACATTTTTAACTGTCCTGTGCGTAACACTAATTTGGGTAACAACGAACCACTTAAAAGAATGTGTCATGAATACAATGTTGAGTCAAATAAGCGATCGTTGGATATCTTCCATGATACTTTTAATTCTTTCAAAAGTAGACTGCTGAGACATGTGTAAGAAAAACCCTTTTTTGTATTTTTCTATGCCTACTAACCTATAACTTTAATTATTTATAAAATATGCCTACTAACCTATAAAGCCGTTTATCTGATTAACGTTGTGTACGCCTGTCATGGGCACATGTATTGGAATTGTTCTTTTTATACTGCAGGTTAATAAGTGTGTAATATATGTGCTGTTGGTGTACCTATCTTAAATAAATAAATAAATAAATGATCAAATAACAACAGCTGCGAATAAAAATATTCCTTTTAAAAAATATAGCACAGAACCTGAAAATAAATTCAAGGCTAAAGAGTACTGGAATCGAAACTAAGGGAGTAATAGGTCTCAGTGAGTTCGCTGGGCGTGAAGAGTTGACGCGCGGTACAGGGAGACCTGGTGGAAATGGTTACCGTCGGCCACCTGCCGGTCAGTAGGGGACCCGAACCCAGGAATATCCTGCCTGGGAGGCTGTCCTGCACAACCGGCGAAAATCCCGTCGTGCAGTCATCGTGCCGGAGTAGGAGACCGGAATGGATCCCGATGGCTGCGTGCGGGGGGGACCGGTGGCCTTTCCGTGCTGCGTGTCAGCTCTCCACACAACCCGCGCTCTCACATTGTACTATGCTCTGCCCTTTTTTTTTTGTTTATCACCGAGACTATGTCCCACGTTTGACCCCTTCCCCAAATAAGCTCACACACAAAACATGAAGGTTAAGAAAAAGAAGATGCAAGTTTCTACGGCGGACACCCACTCCACATTTAAAATAGATTTCTGCAATATCAGAGGTCTACACAGTAATCTCGATGCCGTCCACCACCATCTCGTGATGACTCGGCCTGCCTTGCTCTTCTTAACGGTGACGCAAATTACTGCCCCGGACGATGTTTCGTACCTGAAATACCCTGGCTACGAATTGGAACACACATTCCTACGTAAAGCCGGGGTGTGCGTTTTCGTCAGGGGCGTATTTTGCTGTCGCCGCCTTCGGGGCCTCGAGCATCGGGACCTGTCGTTACTATGGCTGCGCGTGGACCATGGGGGCCTTACCCGAATCTACGCGTGCCTTTACAGGTCCCACGCCAGTGAAATTGGGTCAGCTCAGCTTTTTGAGCACGTCCAAGAGGGGATTGACCAAGCTTTGGAGCAGTACCCAGCTGCGGAAGTGGTGGTCCTTGGTGAATTTAATGCTCACCATAAAGAGTGGTTGAAGTCCCGGACCACCTACCTCCCGGGTAGGGCTGTCTTCAACATGGCTTCGGCCTATGGCCTCTCTCAACTGGTCATACAGCTCACCCGTATACCAGATATAGAGAGCCATGAAGCCTCCTTGTTGGATCTTCTACTGACTACACGACCAAGCGGATACAAGGTTGTAGTCGATGCTCCTCTTGGATCATCGGACCATTGCCTTGTCCGTAGTATTGCTAGTCTTGCGCGGCCCCATCGCGCGTCTGCGGCCAGCAGTCGTGCAGTTTGGCGGTATGAGTCAGCAGACTGGGATGGACTCCGAGAATTCTTCGGGTCCTATCCCTGGAAGCAGCTCTGCTTGGCCTCCGAAGATCCCGACACTTGCGCAGATTACGTCACTGAGACGGTACTGATGGGAATGGAAGTATTCATTCCCAACGCCAAAATACCTGTTGGCGGTCGCAGTCGTCCCTGGTACAACAGCACCTGCAGGAAGACTGCGCACCTCAAACAGTCTGCGTACATCACCTGGGACAACGCCAGGAAATGTCGGGATCCTGGCATGACGGAGAAGAAGCGACAGTACAACGCTGCCTCTAGATCCAACAAGAAGGCTATTGCTGAAGCCAAGGCGGAACACGTGGCCAGAACAACAGGGTTCCATCTTCGTGGAAGATTGCTCACGTTCACCCAATTCCCAAAAAGGGTGACCGATCGGACCCATCAAATTACAGGCCAATAGCGATAACGTCCTTGCTCTCTAAGATTATGGAGCGGGTCATCAACTCCCGCCTTCTACGGTACCTGGAAGAGCACCAGCTGATTAGCGACCGACAATACGGCTTCCGTCATGGCCGTTCAGCTGGCGATCTTTTAGTTTACCTGACAAACCGTTGGGCTGAAACTCTGGAGGGCAAAGGTGAGGCTCTCGCCGTTGGACTGGATATCGCTAAGGCGTTTGATAGGGTCTGGCACAGAGCTCTTCTCGCGAAGCTACCATCTTATGGAATCCCCGAGGGACTCTGCAAATGGATAGCCAGCTTCTTGGATGGTAGGAGCATTAAAGTCGTCGTCGACGGCTGCTGCTCCGCAACCATGCCCATAAATGCTGGCGTTCCACAAGGTTCGGTGCTCTCCCCAACCCTGTTCATTCTGCATATCAATGACATGTTGTCCATTGAGAACATACATTGTTATGCGGATGACAGTACGGGTGATGTGCGGTATACCGACCACCAGAATGTCCCTCGGAGTTCATTGTATGAAAGGCGGTTGCACTTGTATCTGAAGTCGAAGACTCTCTAGGGCAAGTCTCCGAATGGGGTGCAAAGAACTTAGTCAAGTTCAACCCCACGAAGACACAAGTGTGCGCGTTCACTGCGAACAAGGACCCATTTATCGTAGTGTCTCAGTTCTAAGGAGTAACTCTTCATATGTCCGATGGTATTGGGATCCTCGGTGTGGAAATCTCTGCTAAAGTGCAGTTTGGGAGTCATCTGGAGGACAAAGCTAAATTGGCATGGAAAAAGCTGGGCGTCCTGAACAGAGCAAAGCAGTACTTCACTCCAAGCCAGCGGCTAATGCTTTATAAAGCACAAATTCGGCCGCATATGGAGTACTGCTCGCACCTCTGGGCAGGAGCTCCCAAATATCAGCTCGACCCTCTTGACTCCTTGCAAAGGCGTACATTCCACATCATCGGTGATCCCAATATCACGGCTTCAATGGACACGCTGGAGCAAAGGAGAGACTGGTTCTCTCTGCGTGCTCTATCGGCTCTTTAACGGAAAGTGCTCTGAGGAATTGTTTGCAATGGTGCCCTCTTCACCTTTTTACCACCGCACCACCCGCCATCGCAGTAGAGTTCATCCATATTACCTGGAACCGATCTCGTCTAGCACAGTTCGATTTCAGCGTTTATTCCTTCCACGTACGTGTCGGCTCTGGAATGAACTCCCAGCTGCGGTGTTTCCTGAGCGCTACGATATGTCTTCCTTCAAACGAGGTTTAAGAAGAGCACTTCTCTCCAGGTAGGCAGTGACTGAACTGTGCCCCTGGCATTGCAGATGTCTATGGGCGGTGGTTACCACTTAACATCAGGTGGGCCACTGGCTCGTCTGCCACCGTAAGCAATAAAAAAAATCCGACCTTATCGCAGGCAGTTGCCCAGCGTAGACTAGCGATAAAGCAATTTAAAAAGAATCCTAGTCCAGAAAATTTAACAACATTACAAAGTATTAAAATGTATTAAATTCTCATCGCCAAATGTAAGAAAAGTGGATACCATAGTGGAAATGAATAATGAAATTGTTGAATTCATCGACTTTATTACATTTTTGGGTATAACACTAGATTCTAGATTGCAGTGGGATCCACATATTGAGTCCTTGGCTAACAAACATAGTTCTGCTGCATATGCAGTTAAAAAAATAAGACAACTTACTGATGTTGAAACGGCAAGATTGATTTACTTTAGTTATTTTCAGTGTCATGTCATATGGAATACTACTGTGGGGATCGGCTGCTAGTATTGAAAGTATTTTTGTACTTCAAAAAAGAGCGGTTCGCGCTATTTATAATTTACGAGCAAGAGATTCTTTAAGGGACTTATTTAGAGAAATTAATATATTGACTTTAGCAGGACAGTACATTTATGAAAATTTGATTTATGTCTATAAGAATTATAATACATTTGAAACCAATTTCCAAATTCATCATCTAAACACAAGATACAAAAATAAACTCGCCGTTCCAACATTCAGGCTTCAAAAAACTAGAGGCTCGTTTATGGGGAAATGTATAATAAGCTTCCACAAAGTGTTACCGACTTGCCTTTTCATAAGTTTAAAGCGCATGTAAAAAAGACTCTTATGAGTAAAGGATATTATAAAGTCAACGATTATTTGAATGATGCCAATGCCTGGTGTTAATTTTTCAGATAATGAATCGTCTTGTTATGTATAACCATTTGTTTAAACAAATATTATTTTTGGTAATAAGTAGTAAGAAGAGAACTGACACATCTAATCTTGTAATGGAAGTTGAGCTCATACTTCTGCTGTGAGGTCAGCTTCCAATTGACGACTCTGTAACAATACAGGGAGAAAAAAATAGCCCTTGCTGGTTTTCTTGCTGGTTCTTTCCAGTACAAGGTCTCCCGCCGTAGACTTGTGAACCAATGGCGTAGCTGCTTTGACGTTCAAAAGAGATTGTAACAATCCAATTTGAATAAAAGATATTGAATTTTTTTGAATTTTGAAAAAGTAAAGTATTTGAAACTCAACAGCTCTTAAAAAAGGCAAAAACTAAGTCTTGGCATCAGTTTTGTTCAAGTCTCAGTGAGACCACATCTGTAGCAGACATGTGGAGCCGGATGACATGGATGAAAGGACGCTATCAAAGTAGGCATCTTCCCCCCGAAGTATAGAGTTAATTGCTATATTTTAAGCTTTGTTGTATCCAATTCCTTGTAATTTTGAGAAAGTTGTTGTTATCACAGACAGCAAAAGTTCACTTCAACATATAGCTCGGTGCGCCTCTGGCAACAGAGGTGTATCGACTGCTTATAAAGTATTAGAAATGATTCATGAATTTAATATTAAAAATGCGCTAAAAAGAAAAAATAAACTTTTTCACTAAAACTTTTACTTATAACGTCATTTCACATTTGACACAATTTAAATAATTTATGTCTTTATTATTTTTTCTTTTTAGCGCATTTAAATAAAAGCTTGTTTTAATTTATTTTTTAATTTTTAGTTATCACTGGACACGTTTCTCAGTCCGTTCATCTCATTCAACGCATCATTGTTGCAAGGTAGTTTGCCGGAACGACTATACAGAATTTTTTAGCTTTAGAAGTACGCCATATTGGATTAATAGTGACATCGCTTTATTTTTCAAGTTATTCTTAGCAAGACCTTTTATTTGATACCCATATTGTAGGAGTGCATTAAAAATAATTGGTCCGCCAGCTTGGGTATGCCGCCATCTTGGATTTGGAATGACGCCACACAGTTAACCATGCATTTTCATCCAAACTGTGTGTGTATACAAAATTTCAGCTCAATCGGTTAAAGATATCTACTTCAAAATTGATTTTCAAGGCTTAGAAGTCCGCCATATCAGATTAATAGTGACGTCACATTATTTTTTGAGTTACTCTTAGTAAGACCTTTTATTTGATACCCATATTGTAGGGGTGCATTAAAAATAATTGGTCCGCCATTTTGTGTATGCCGCCATCTTGGATTTAGAATGACGTCACACAGTCAACCATGCATTGTCATCCAAACTGAACGTGTATACAAAATTTCAGCTCAATCGGTTAAATATATTTGCTTCAAAATTGAGTTGCAAGATTTCACCCGAACATACATACTTACTTACATTGCAAGTTAAATAAAAGCTTGTAAAAAAATATAGGTTTGCGACTACAATGGGTTCCTTCACACATTGGGATTACAGGAAACGAAGAGGCTCACCGAATAGCAAAATTGGCAATAACTGAAGGTCAACATAGATCAGTTAAACCATTTTATTCAGAAGCTATATCAACATTTAATCTGTTTTAAAAACTGGAAAGAATTTTTCGACGAGCGTTCAAGAGAAAAAGGTATTTGGTATAAAACAATTCAGTGTCAGCCTCTTCGTCACCCGTGGTTTTATAATTTTAAGTTAAGTAGACAGTATATAGTTTTATTAAATAGATTGCGTTCAGGGCACTATCCATCTAACAAGTTCGGCTACTTAATGAAAAAAGTAGAATCGCCCAATTGTGAGATATGTGGAACGGTGGAAGATGTCCAACACTTGTTGGTGGAATGTGTCCGGTTTCGAGATGCTAGAAGAGACTTAGTTAATAGATCAAAAATTAATGTCATTGATGTAGGTGTGTTTCACAGTATTCTAGCTCAACCAACTTCAGAGGAGGCTAAAATGCTGTACTGTTTACTGTGCCCGCCGCGACAATCCTCTACTTAATTGTATATGTATTTTTTATTATGTGTATAGTTGTATAGGTTGTATAGGACATATCCAATAGGATAAAAGTCCTTAATAAATATTGAATAAAAAAAATTATTCGGGCAACGAAGTCACACAATAATTCCCTAGAACAATCTGATTAGTAACTATAGTTTTAAAGTTTCTTGCCCAAAATTTTACAAAAAAAAATTACATGGTACAGAAACACGTGCTAAACGTTTTAAAGCAAAAAAAATATTTGTGCAAGAGCTCTTGCACGTTTATTCGGTGGGGCCATCGATTTGAGCTTATGGATATGCTGCTCCGAAACCGCTTCAACACAACATTATTACGCTTAGTACGTCATACAAAGTTACTTATTTATTACCTTACTTTTTTATCATAACTAATACAGATAGAGGCATCTTCGCACAGATAGACAATGCTATAGTTTATATTGCTATAATGACATTATTACATGTCACAATATTAAGGAAAAAGAAACAACCCTTATACAGGGTGTAACTGAACACCCCAATAACATTTAAGGGTATGTATCCATCAGAAGTAGGGATTCTGTAGGAAAAATATTAGGGCTAACAAACCCACTTTTTTTTTCCCATACAAACTAAATAAACTATTTTTTGTTATTAAGTGCCGACAGCCCTACGTAAGCGTACGAGGAATACTACGCTCACGTCATACAAACTAAATAAATTATTTTTTGGTATTAAGTGCCGAAAGCCCTACGTAAGCGTACGAGGAATACTACGCTCACGTCTGTCACGTGTCATTTTGTGTTTAAATTTCTTTTGTGTTAAGAGCTGATTATGGTTGTCACTTGAAAGTTTTTGCTTTCAGTTTAAAATCAAATAACTCTGAAAGTATTGGGGTTCTAGGTCTCAGACAAGCACCGAAGGTCCATTTAGTATCTTACTTATATGCCCCTTAAATGTTATTGGGGTGTTCAGTTACACCCGGTATAATATGTACTAACCAAAGCGTAATACTCAAATATTTTCATTCAAATCTAACGTTGATTACTAACTTCTATTATGTCGTAACCTTAACGGGAGATTTTAACTAAAAAATGCAGCTTATTGAACTGACTGGAACAACGTGTTACGTAATCCACAATTTACTGAAACTATCTAAAACAAAAAATGGCAAAAATTTACCTCAGTCCATGGAAAATTATTGAAGACAAACTTCATGGTTCATGGAGTAAAGAGCAAGAAAATACAATATCATACGAGCATAACTATTATTATTCTGAATTAAAAATGCTTCAGTTGGCAGTTCAAAAATAACATCACTACTGTGTATATATATCTAAGTAATAAACAACACGTATCAGTTACTATACCACAAAGCAAAATATAATTTATAATCAACACTGCATATACCCGACAGGCAGTTGAAAATGTTTAAAAGAAATCACAGCTTGCTTAACCAATGTGTTTGATTATGTTCACTAGATACTACTCACCAGGAGGTAGGTTCGACTTTAAATCTTCCACGAGAACTATAGGATCCATTTCGATTAGCTCCAGATCGGTTTGTTCCTCGTCCTCGCTTTCTACTGACAACGGCGACGCCGGCCTTTTGCGAGGTACGACAGGCTCTTCGGGTGTGACGATCTTCTCGCACCGCGCCACGAGAAGAGCGTTGTCTGGAGTTTCTTCTGCATCGGGCTCTGGCGCTTTGTCGTTTGGTTTTAAAAGCTGTATAGCTTCCTTCTGGGAGCTGACGACGTTCTTTAGCCAGGTGGCCCTGAGCGCTGGCGATCGCGGGGCCTCCACAGGTCTAGCGTGATGGTGAACACTGTCGGTGTCGTTCATGCTTCGGCAGTGGAACTGCGCCTCGTGGTATGTCTGGAACGTGTTCGTGCACATACTGCAACACCACCTGTAATCACAATATGTACTTTTTAGAGACCGTCAGTATAAAATAAATGTGAATACAACAAAATCTTTTTTTATTTTTAGAAACCAAATATGCTGGTATGGTCAGACCATTCTTTTATAGGCAACATCTTATATACAGGGTGATTGTAAGATGGGTTTAAAGCGAAGTAAGTATAGACAATTTAGAACCATTTAAGTCATGGTTTGTCTTAGACGAAATCTGTCAATTTTTTTTTTCGTTTTTTTTTGCGAATTTTCTCAAAATTTAGAGTTTACTGCTGATTTATGGACAAATTAAGTGATAAATGTATTATTTTTTATTTTATTGAATTAAAGTTAATGTGTAATATAGCAAAATATGGTCGAAGCATGTGTTATTAGAATTTTTTTACAGACGTTTGAAATTCATGAAATAAAATTTAAAAATTTAAGAATACCGTTTTTGAACTCATTTAAAAAAAACGGAAATTGCTTTTTGTTCAAACATTTTCTGAAAACATGCTTGATTATCGTTCTTTCTCTTGAGGTATCATTTACGCGGATATCTTTGAAATTAGGAACTAAAAACCAATTTGAGGGAGAAAATTTTTCGAATCAGGAATAGATGGTGTTATGTACCAAACCGTGTCGGACATTTTCTTGCAAAGAGGTTTGTTTACGTTCATCGAACTGATGCTCAGTTTGGTGATTCCGCGAACCACCTGCCTACAGCAAGCAATACCTTAGCGTGTGGCGCGGCGCTAGCAGAGCAGCTGTACTGGGCAGTACTGGCACACTGAAAGCGCGCCTTTTTTTGAATTTAGAAAATGGAACGACGAGAAAAAATGTGCATGCAGACGACACAATTTAATGACGCCGTGCGTTGTTTATTGTAATTTTAAATATTATCATTTTAACACCGTGTGTTGAATACAAAATTATTACTTATAAAGAAAACAACAGAAAGACAAACACAATATAACTACGAAGATTAATTAATTCGAAGATCGGATAGCCGGCTGCTGCAGAGGAACGGTGAGTCGTACTCAGATTTTCTTTTGTGGGTTTTGTCCGACACGGTCTTCAAATTATATTCTTATATTTTCCTTTGTATACAGTCCACTCTGTCGATTCAACATTATGGATATCGTTTTTAACCGACCTCAAAAAGGAGGAGGTTATCAATTCGGTTGTATTTTTTTTTTATGTTTGTTACCTCATAACTCCGTCATTTTTAAACCGATTTCCATTTTTTTTTTGGATTCGATAGAGTATACTGCAAGGGTGGTCCCATGGTCACCAAAGTCAGGATCTGATGATGGGATCCCATAGAAAATAGAGGAAAACACTAATTTAATACCAGCTCACCGAAGGTGCTGGTATTAAATTAGGGTTTCTTTAACTGAAAAGATTGAAGTCGGTGACAAATTTTAACACTTTCTAGGAGATCATCGTTTAGCGCCGACTTCAATATAGAAGTGTGATGTTGTCTGTACCTATTCTTATATTATTTTTAAGTTTTTAGTGTTTTTGAAGTCGGTTTTATTTTTATGTATAGCAGAGCTGACGGCAATGGAAGTTTGCCACGACGGTTGTATCAAGAGCGATATCCGAATCGGAGGGTACCGAATGTCCGAGTGTTTTACAACACGTATCGACGACTTGCTGAAGATGGGATACACCGCGTCAACCCAGGCAGACACTCGCCTAGCGTCGAAGAAGACATTTTAGCAGCATTTGAAGCGGATCGCACGACCAGTAAGTATCAGAGCAGTAGCACGAAATCTAAACATTTCTCAATTGAAGGTGTGGCATACAATGCACCATAATAAAAAGAATCCGTTCCATGGCACGGGTGTGCAAGGTCTGGAAGCACAAGATCCTCAAAGACGAATTCAGTTCTGCCGTTGTCTCCTCAACAGAGACATTAAAGATAAGTGGTTCCTGAAGTTTATCCTTTGGATAGATAAAAGCAAATTTAGTAGTGAGGGCATTACAAACTTTTCTTTTCTCTATTCCACGAATGGACCAACAAGGACAACAATCCACACTGGTAGAAGCAGGTATCGTTTCAAAAGAAATTCTCAGTCAATGTGTGGGCAGGAGTAAATTTTCCCAAAAAATTTTTATAATAAAAAAAATCTCCCTCAAATTGTTTTTTAGGTCCTAATTTCAATCCCTAGTAATATGTCCGCGTAAATGATACCTCAAAAGAAAGAGGGCTAATCAAGCATGTTTTCATAAATGTTTGAACAAAATACCCAATTTCCGTTTTTTAAAATGAGTTCAAAAACGGTATTCTTATAATTTTAATTCTGTTTCATGAAATTCAAACGTCTCTAAAAAAATTGTCACGAATGGCATATTATGCTAATCGCTAAACACGAATGGCAAATTTCGCACTTCAATTCGATTTCTACTATACTCATATAAACTGCTTATTTCACTATCAGACTTGCACAAAAACTAATTAGGAACAGTAATAGCCAATTCCACAAACCTTAATAGCTTAGGAAACTCCTAAGACGTATGCTGTAACTTTTGTCTTTAATGTAAAGAATGTGACAGCATGCCACCTAAAGGTTAGAGCACACTGTGACGGGCCGCAGTGGGGCGGAGCGAGGCTCAGCGCAGCGTAAAATGTTTACTTAACACATTAGCGACGGGCCGAGGCGCAGCGCATTGACGGATTTTGGGTACAGACCGTCACACCAAAAGTCCATGTGCCGAACGTACGTGCAGCTGTACGTTATGGATAGTTCTGACGAAGAATTGTCCTTTTTTCCCTGTTGTTAGAAATATGCGGCCCGCTGCGCCCCGGCATAGTGTGCGATAGGTCATATAAAATCCACACGAGCGATTTGAAGTGATTTTTGCGCTGCGACCCGACCCGTTGCGGCCCGTCACAGTGTGCGCGATCCTTAAGAGTATCCTAACCTAAAAATAGATTGGTAAAATTGGCCATTAGGATCCTAAATTTTTAGTTTATTAAGTAAATCTTCGGACCTCTGTAACCTGATAATAAATAAATAAAAATAAATCAGATAGACGGGGCAGTCATCAACACGTAAGAATTTGGATTGCTTTCACAAGGTTGGATTGCGGCGTATTTATCGCGGAAACAATGGTCATTGGGTATTCCACAAAACGAGCCTCCCACAAAAAAGGGGGGGTTTGGTCTCCCACCACGCCGGCCCAGTGCGAGCTAGTGGAGAGTGTCAGAGGCCCGTTGGTTCGTCACGAGATTACACCTCGAGCCGGTAACGATTTGGTAAGAGACGGTATTATTGCTCATATTTTGGGAGAATTTTCCAAGGAGTTTAGCCGACTAGATCGCAAAGTTCGCAGTGATTGCGATACCCAGTCTATATACTACGCGATATACTAGCAGATACAGACATGTACCTGCTCGCTTCTCTCCACCAACAATTATAAAACTGTGAGAGTAGCATACAATTTCTGGCCATGAAATGTACCTACAGTAAGCCCTATCTTAAACGTGTCTTTAAACCATCTATGCAAATAAATAAAATTGAAGTGTCTGGTTGTAATGTCTAAATAACAAGTTTTTATTAAATGGGTATGAATGTATATCGGGTACCAATAACAAAAACACAATTTAATTCTTTTTGTCTGTCTGTTTGTTCCCGCTAATCTCCGAAACGGCTGAACCGATTTTGACGGGACTTTCACTAATAGATAGCTAATTATATAAGGTATAATATAACATAGGCTGCTTTTTATTAAGTTCATTAAAAAATTGCCTACAAAAATCAAAATGCTGCCAAAAGTTACTATTCCACGCGGACGAAGTTGCGGGCACAGCTAGTAGTAAATATGAATGGCAGCGAAGTGATACCGGGTTGCACCAAACGTCAAATATGTTACATAAATTGTATAGTTGATACAAGAATGACCCATTCTTACATATTACAATGCCTTTAGTTCAACTAGTCCTACTAGTAGTTCCGACTATCGAACTATTTGGAGAAAACTATTCCAAACTGTTATACTGGCTAGTTTTTATTTTAAGTACAGTGAAAACAGAAATAAATTCACATAAAAGACAGTCCCTATTTACGAAACTGTAAAACGTAAGTCTGTTCCCTATGTCTCAGGTTGAAATTCTATCGAGTGTTTTGTTCTTTTAATTATTAGGTTTTTATTAGGTTTTAGGTTTTTTAAATAATAATAAAATGTCGTGACGCTCCCAAATTGTTTTTGTTTTACTACAACCTGCGCCATTAATGACATTAACTTGGTGCAACCAGCCGAAAGAGATATTAATAACTAGTTTTTGCCCACGACTTCGACCACGTGGAAATCCTTTTTTATTGATTCCTTTTACAAAATCCCCCCTCCCCTTTTTACACCCTTTAACCTTTCCCACAACTATCCTATGTCCGTCTCCTGGTTCTAAGCTACCTCCCCACCAATTTTCAGTCAAATCGGTTCAGCCGTTCCTGAGTTATAAATAGTGTAACTAACACGACTTTCCTTTATATATATACAGGATGTAACTGACTGAACACCCCAATAACATTTAACGGTATGTATCCATCAGAAGGAGAGATTCTGTAGGAAAAATATTAGGGCTAACAAACCTACTTTTTTTCCCATACAAATTAAATAAATTATTTTTTGGTATTAAGTGCCAACAGCCCTACGTAAGCGTACGAGGAATACTACCATGAAGCAAAAACAAACTTACTTCATGAATACTACGCTTTTATTACTTCGTTTTTACTTCATGAATACTACGCTCACGTCATACAAACTAAACAAATTATTGTTTCGTATTAAGTGCCGACAGCCTTACGTAAGCGTACGAGGAATACTACGCTCATGTCTGTCACGTGTCATTTTGTGTTTAAACTTTTGTGTTAAGAGCTGATTATGGTTGTCACTTGAAAGTTTTTGCTTTTAGTTTAAAATCAAATAACTCTGAAAGTATTGGGGTTCCAGTTCTCAGACAGGTCCGAAGCACAGCACCGAAGGTCCATTTAGTATCTAACTTATATATGCCTCTTAAATGTTATTGGGGTGTTCAGTTACACCCGGTATATACAAGCTGTAAAAAGACTGGTACCGAAGCCGAAACCCACGTATTGCTCCCATCATCACTATACTTTTTGTCTTCTTGAAAATGGTTGTGAAACTAATAGTTGCCGAGATATTCAAGGTTAAAGTTACAATTTATTTTCGAGATTTTTATACAAAACTGTTCGAAATGTATTTTGATAATTTTCGTCCAAAAAAACATTACGAAAAAATCAGTATTTCTTAACAAAATCGAGTTTTTAATTTACAATGCACAATGTATTTTGCACCGAAGGCCGCTGACGCAATATCCGGACGCGCAAGCCAGGCGCGGGCACGCGTTACATTGCGTTGTATTTCTTGTCGTTGTTTTTTTAAGTCTAAAAATTAATTTCGTTTCACATCATTGATTTTTCATTATATTGCTTTATTAAATAGTCTGAATGTGCAGACGCGGGCTTCGGTATACGTCTTAGATAGATTAATATCTCTTATTGCTGGCTGCATCAAATTAATTTAGCAGTTGTGAGACGAGTTTATGCCAGACATTTAATGTTACTGTTACTATAATTAGTGTTACTATAATCTTTTGTCAATTCTGCAGTCTTTGGCCATAGTTAGTGTACGAACCACGAAAATGGTGATCAAAACATACCTTATTTTATTCAGCTCGCTTTCCATGTGGTTGGAAAAGACCGATTCATCTTGGAACTGAAAAGAGCACTTCGGACAGCAGTACAACGTTCCGTCTGCCTTTCCTAGTGGTCCAAACGCTTTGATCAACACCTCCAACGGTAAGCTGTCATTCTTGTAATGATCAGTTTGGTTCGCGCTCGATACTGATGGAGTGGCTTCTTTGGGTGGCGGTCGTTCCGTCACTATCTTCTGTTTCGCAAGATTCTCCTTGTTTTTCACTATGATGCCGGCTTGGTACTGCAGAAGTCTCGTCACCCAAGCCTCGATGTTAACATTGACGGGTATCTGGGTCGGCTCATTGGTAGCGGTTCTGTGTTCGGACTTCATGTGCTCACTGAGACCCGTTTTATGGAACGCCCTATAAAAATTAAAAAAATATTATATAGGTTACAGGTAAACACACCAAAAAAATGTATTTGGTAAAAAAAAATGGTTCATGGTGTGTGTTTAGAGTACCTACACTTCTTGCCATTCCCCTTTCATAAATGTCATGGGAACCGACTAAGGAAGTTCAGTCTTTGAACTTACCTAAGTAACACATAGTCTGATTCCCCCTGTTAGTCTGTTATTTAAGCGCTCTATAAATGAAGGTATTGTACCTAGGATCTGGAAGGTAGCATTTGTCACACCAATTCATAAAAAGGGTTCCAAGCGTGAAATTACAAATTATAGACCAATTTCTAAACTGTGCATACTGGCAAAAGTTTTAGAGAAACTTGTACACCAACAAGTATCTGCTGCTCTCAAACATACTTTTACATCACAGCAGCATGGATTTTTAAAGGGACGGTCAACAGTTAGCAACCTTATTGCATTTACCGAAGAACTTTCTCTTGGAATGCAGTCTGAAGGTCAAGTCGATGCTGTATACACAGATTATACTAAAGCGTTTGATCGGATTGATCACACGATCTTGCTTGCTAAGCTACAATCTGCCGGTATCCATGGTGACCTCTTCAGATGGTTCAGTTCTTATGTGTCGGGTCGATGTCAGACTGTAATCCTTAATGGATTTTCCTCCCACTCATGTTTTTCTGAAATTCCTTCTGGTGTACCGCAAGGCTCTATTCTGGGGCCTCTATTATTTATAATTTTTATTAATGATATTTACCAATGTTTTGTTCATTCGGAATTTTTATTATTTGCTGACGACATGAAAGTGTATAAAAAAATCAACTCCCTTAATGACTGCTTACTTTTACAACAAGACCTTGATAGACTCCAACATTATTGCCACGCTAATAAACTTGAACTTAATGTCTCCAAATGCATGTGTATTACATTTAGCAGGTCTAAAAAGACATTACAATATAATTATACTTTAGATAAACAGCCCCTCACTCGTACTGAGCATATCAAAGATCTTGGTGTAATTCTAGATTCCAAACTCTTGTTTGATGAACATGTCGATAGCATAACTACTAAAGCCATAAAAACTCTGGGCTTTATAATACGTAGTACCAAACACTTTAAAACAGTAAAATCATTAAAAATTCTATATTGCTCACTAATAAGAAGCCAACTTGAATATGCTTGTCAATGTTGGAATCCTATGTATAATTACTATATAAGTAAAATTGAGAGAATACAAAAGAAATTTCTAAGATTCTTAAATTTCAAATTCAGATTGGATCCGGACTTAACTTCTGATTACACTAGGAATTGTCGGCATCACCATCTACTTCCATTAAAATTGCGGAGGGAGGCTGCTGACTTGACATTTTTTCATAACTTAATCCTTGGCTATATAGATTGTTCCGAACTTTTGTCAAAAATTAGTATACAGGTACCAAGTCGAGCCGTATCCAGAAGAAATTACATCATATTTCACGCTGATACTTGCACCACAAATTATAGGCAAAACTCCTATTTCAATAGAGTTTTTAGGGTCTTTAATAAAAAAATTTCTCCTACCATTGATCTTTTTAATATAGGGCATAACTATTTTAAAAAACAAATAAATCTTGGATTTTTCGAGTAACGGATTTATTATACTTACATTGTTTGCTGTTTCTCAGACGAATTGACATGGTCTCGAGTTTTATTTACATAATGTTTGTTATAGCTTATGGTTGGTTATATTTGTATAGGTACAGTATTGTTACTATTTTGTTATGTTTATTATGCATGCAAATATCAAAACATTATTAACCTAAGATTTTCTATTAGCGAAAACTGTTTATGGCATTTGTGTTCTATATCTTTAATATTCTATTTGTTGTTATTTATATGCTGTTTGTTTTCCAAATAAATAAATAAATAAAATAAGTAGGTTATAGGGAGGATAATTATGGTGGAAATTACCTTATGCTATCTACAATAACATACAATATTTTAGTCATAACGTGTACAATAAATACACTACTTAAACGGTATAGATTAGTTTGTTATTAAAGGTACAACTAGCCCAAATGTAAAAATACATTTGGGTGAGTGAGTATGACCCTAACATCTCACTATAGGTAAATATTTGCCTGAAGCAAGATTATAAGGGTCTTACTACAGCCCAAAATTGAAATATTGTACTTATATTATCATGCTATACGTCAAATTTATGCCAAATTTTAAGGCGTAAAATACTAACCTATAATTGAGTTCCTCATACAAGTGAGAGCGCATCGCCTCCTCCGCGGGCTCCGTGACAGATTTACAGAGCGGGCACTTGTAGTGAAGGCCGTTGGGCTCGCAGAACCGGCCGTACATCGAGCAGAGCAGCGGCGTCGAGAGCGGCGCTTCCGGTTCCCCCTCCTGCTTCACGATGTTCAGATCCGGCGACGGCTCCCGCTTCACCCCCAGCGGCTCCAGCCCGCTGCGCTGCCTCTGCCGCATCCACAGCGGATCGCCCTCGCCCTCGCCCGGGACCGAGCCCTCGCGGTAATAGAAGTGGAACACGTCCACCTTCTTGCCGGGGTGCACGTTCGCCTGGTGCTTGGTCACGTTCTCCTCGGCGGAGGTGCAGTACGGGCAGTAGAAGCACTTGAACTGCATCTTCGACTGGTGGCACTTGAAGCAGTGCTCGACGACCTCCGGTCGGATCATGCTGACGAAGTTGCACAGGCCGCAGTGCCACGGCTTGAGGTCCATAGTGGGCGCCGTCGCCCCCGCGGGCGATTCGTCGCGCACGAGCAGAACGTTCGCCTCCCCCGCGTGCGACTCGGCCACGTGCCGGTCGAGCATGTACCGCTTGAAGTGGTGGTACGGGCACGTCGAGCAGCCGTACATCTTGGCGTCGTGCATCTTGAGGTGGGCGACGATGCGCGCGGCGGTGATCGGTCGCTTCGTGTCCAGCTGCTGGTAGGGGGGGCAGTGGGCGCACTTGAACGCGTCCGAGTCGGCGTGGAGGGTCTCCCAGTGGGCGCGCAGCGTGGCCTCGTCGAGGGAGATGTAGGAGCAGCCGGCGGCGCCGCACGCGTAGCGCTGCCGGTCGGGCACGTAGCGCGGGTAGCGGCCGACCGCCTCGGGGGGTATCGGGCGCAGCGGGCCCTCCGCCGGCGCGGGGCCCTTGTCCGCCGGCCTCGCCAGCGAGCTGGACGCGAGGTTCACCATGCGGTCGAAGTGCATCTCGTTGGTCTCGAGGTGCGGCACCGGGTTGACGGGCGCCGTGCTGGGCGCCGGCTGGCTCTCCGCGTGCATCTGCAGGTGGCGCACCATGTTGAGGCGCACCTTGGTGGTGAACTCGCAGCGCGCGCACGCCACGGGCTCGTCCAGGATGGGGTTGATCGGCAGCCGGCCCGCGTCCTCGGGGCCGTAGCGCTGCGGCCGGCGCTCCGCGGGGGGAATGGGGACGGGCGCGGTGGACTTCCGGCGGGCGGTGCGCCTCGCCGCCTTGCCGCCGCCCGCCGGCCTCGGCGGCGCCGTTCTGTCCGCGGGATCCTCCGAGAGCACGTAATGGAACTCGCCGTTCTCCTTGCGGTCCGACTCGATGATCACCTTCGCTATCTTATGCTCCGCCTTGAGATGCCGCCGCGCGACGCCCGACCCGTGGAAGCGCTCCTTGCACACGCCGCACACGTACAGCAGCTCGCAGTGGTTGAGTATGCAGTGGCGGATCAGGTCCTCCCGGCCGGGGACGCGCTGGCCGCAGTGCACGCAGTAAATCTGGTCGCTGTCGGTGCAGCAAACGCTCAAATGCTTCATGAACGAGCTGGATTTCGGGAAATCCTTGTACACGAGCTGGCACCTCGGGCACTCGAACAGTCTGAAGGTGGGCACTTTGACGTATTCCCGTGAGTTTCCGGTGGCCCGCGCGCCGATGTCGTCGACGCCAGAACTGTTCGCGGAAACGTTGGAGGTGTCCGCCGGTGCGGCGTCGTCGTCGTCCTGGTCGCTATCCAAGCAGTTCGTGGGCGTTTGAGTCACTTCCGTTTCGGGTACAGGTGTCATTTGTTCACTTATATCGGCTCGCTGCGGAGGGGTCGACAACGGCGCCGGCACGAGCAGCGGTGGAGTTGGCTCCGTAGGTGCTTGCATTGGAATTTCGACAGGATCCGAATCCGGGAGTATACTCTCCTCGTTTGACACGTGGTCCTCTTGCATAGGAGTACCGGCTCGGGATGGTTCTCCGACGGGCACCGCCGGCTCGACGAGCTGGTTTGTACGTCCGATAAGATTTTCTAAATCTATTGACCTCTCTGCATCTTTGACGGGGTTTTTGTTGTCAGTGCAAGGCTGGACTACTTCGACGGGCACCTTGACTTCGCGGCACGTCACTACAGGCAGCAGTGCAGATTCTGTTGAGCACTGAAAATCGCAAAGCTATAATTAGATGCTGTTATAATTTATATTCATTAGTGCCTCTGTATGAGGACATCAGAATCAAGAAACTAAATTAGGTTATTTAGTCATCGTCAACCCATATCCGTCCTACTGTTGCACACGGGTCTTTCCTCCAACGAATAGGTATTGGCGCACCTCCACCATGTCTGGCCAGCATGGTGTTGGTACGCCATTATCTATAAACCCAGACAATAGGGATTGATGTAAAGTATGCTTTCTAGTTTTCCATCACTAGTCGATTGTTACGACATCCGTGGTAGACATGTACAGACACAGAATTTTAATGTTTAACAGGTTCGATTTTTCGAATGAGACGACAGATATTGGCATTTCAATTTATCGTACATTGGATCAAGTATGTTACAAATACTATGGAACATACAGGGTGTCCCAGAAGCCGACGTCAAGCCGAAAGCAGGTGATAGACTAACTGATATGTTATCAGAAAAATTTTAAAAAAATCTAAGTCACCTATTTTTAAAAAAAATCTAATATTTAAAAAATCGATATAATTTACACCCTGTGACGTTTTTTTTCACTCTAGTTGCTACAAATCTTGACTTCGCTAAACATTTTCTTTTGTTTTGTAATCCTGAATAATGTTTCTGTATACTCTAATCTAAAATTTAAAGCCAGCTGCTCCAAATTAGAAGAATATGCAATTTTTATCTAAATTAAATATTCAAAATTAATTTTTCGCATAGCTTTAACAAGCTGTACTGAAAAAAAATGTACTATGCGAGTTTGGCAAGTAACTGCAAAAGTTGGCGCATTCAATAAGGATTCCAAAATGGTATGATACTTGGTAGATAATTTCTACGATTGCAGACAATATTTTTTTTTCCAAAAACAGGCAGTTTTGAACAAATTTTTCTTACGTACTTAAAATTTATTCTAATGTAACCATGGTTTGCTTTAAGGCTGTAACTTTAACATTCTACACTCGCGAGCAAAAGTTTGGAATCAGTTACTTGAAATTAGTTGCGCGTTATCTTGAGTAGTTAATACTTTTTTAATAATCGTAAAAATGACATCATTTTAAAGGTTCAACTCTTTACTTTTAAACTGATACCGAATTCATTAAAAACAAGCCAGTATTTATGGAGCTATTCCGCATTAAGTGAAGGTGTATCGAAAAAGACGTGTTTCAATTGTTTGAAACGTCACGAGTTGCGACCTATTGACCCCCTATAAAAGCACCTGTTATCGGATTTTCTTTATCAGTCGACTTTCACACGTTGACTGGTACACATCTCCGCCACTTTGACCATTTACCTTGTACGACAATGGAGACAACACCTACAGAAGCAGCACAAATCGTAGCCCTATTGCAAGAAGGGCTCAGCCAGCGGGTTGTCGCTCGTCGGCTCCACATAAGCCAATCCTGTGTTTCGAAAGTTTATAAGCGCTTTTGGGAGACTGGTGGCTTTATCCCGAGACCAAGATCTGGACGGCGCTGGTGCACATCGGAGAGGGATGACCGTTTTATCGTGTCAACCTCTCTCCGAAATCGGCATTTGACTGGTGTCGACGTCCAACAGGAGCTCCGAGATGTTCGTGGGGTAGCAGCCAGCGAGTGGACAGTTCGTCGACGACTCAAGCAAGCGAATCTGACTCCAAAAAGGCCTGCCACAGGCCCGAAACTCACGGCAGCTCACCGACAAGCACGCCTTCAGTTTGCTCGCACCCATCTTGATTGGGAGGTTGAGCAATGGAGGCAAGTCCTGTTCTCCGACGAAAGCAGGATGTGTTTGCACGGTAGCGACAGAAGAGGACGGGTCTACAGGCGGCCTGGGGAGCGATTTGTACAGTGCTGTGTCGCTGAAACAGTGGCTTATGGGGGCGGCACTTGTATTGTGGGCCGGCATTTCCTTCGATGGTAAAACCGAGCTTGTTTTCGTGCCTGGCGGGGGACGAGGAGGCGGTCTAACTTCGGACCGGTACATTTCCGATATCTCCTGGAACATGTCGTTCCCTATGCGGGATACATCGGTGATGACTTCCTCCTTATGCACGATAACGCTCGTTGTCACACTGCCCGTGTAACAACGGAATACCTCGAAGAAGTCGATATTGTCACATTGGACTGGCCAGCGCTCAGCCCTGACTTGAATCCCATTGAGCACGTGTGGGATGAACTGAAGAGGAAGGTTCGTTCCAGAACTCCTGCTCCTTCATGTCTGAATGAGCTGAAATCAGCGTTGATTGAGGAGTGGGAAGGTATTCCACAAGAATCAATTCAGAAGCTGATCAGGTCTATGAAGAATCGTCTTGGAGCAGTTATTAGGGTGAGGGGAGGGAACACAAAATATTGACACTTATTTTTAAAGATAAATAAAATTTTTATTTAATAATTTTTGTTGTTTTATTCATTCATTATTTTTCCCTATTTCCTTGTTTTCCTACCTCCTTCACTTAATCCGGGATAACTCCACAATTACGGGCTCGATATGAATTAATTTTATATCGATTTAAAGTGGACAGTTGCACCTTTAACATAATGTCATTTTTATGATTATTTAAAATTTATTTAGTAAGCAAGATCACGCGGAACCAATTTCAACTAATTGATTCCAAACTTTTGCTCGCGAGTGTAGTTTGAGTGAGACCGGGAGAGTCATTTTACGAAGTGTGAGAGAGACAGATAGTGACGCTAACGTGACAGAGACGGAGAGATTCGAAGTATGAGCGAGACAGATAGTGACGCTAACGTGACAGAGACGGCGAGTCTCACATTCACTTCGTAAAATGACTATTTTACAAAGTGGAAGTAAGACAGATAGTGACGCCAATTATTCGCTAACGCACAAACAATACACATCAGTACGTTTCGCTCCTTCGCTTACTGCGCATCTTTTTGTATTCGTTCGTATTGATTTCGTGCTTACCACTTTCTGCTTCGTTTATTGGACTTGATTGCTTGTGATTTGGATTCGGACTGTTTAGTTTCTCTACCGACGACCTTTGCTTTGCTCTGGACTACTTATCGTTGATTGTGTAATTGTGTAGTGCCACCATGTCTGAGTACACGACACAAGAATACGCCAACATGCATTTAATTTATGGAGAATGTAGATGCAATGCGAGTACAGCGAGTACAAACTCTACTACCCCGGGACCATCGACCCCGTGTTGCTTTTTGTCAAACAATGCTATAAAAACACAGAGAAGATCCGCGATTCTTCGAAAAAATTTTGTGATCAGATGAGTCGACATTTAAAAAAGATGGTTACATGAACCTACACAACTTACACGAGTGGCATATCGAAAATCCTCATTTGATGAGGTAAGATAGATCACAATATCGATTTAAAGTGAATATGTGGACCGGAATTTTAAATGGACAAATAATAGGTCCTTTTGAGCTGCCAGACGCCTTGACTGGTGAAGTTTATTTACATTTTTTACAAAATGATTTACCAAATCTACTGGAAGATGTGCCACTTAACATTCTAAGAGATATGTGGTTTCAACAAGATGGTTGCCCAGCTCACTATGCCAGTTCAGTAAGAGAATATCTCGATGAGGAATACCCAGGCAGATGGATAGGACGATCTGGTACTATCTCGTGGCCAGCCCGTTCCCCAGATTTAAATCCATTAGATTTCTTTTACTGGGGAGCGGTGAAAGAAAAAGTTTACGCAAAGCCAATCGAAACTGTGATTGACCTACGGCAAAGAATAATAGAAGCAAATGATTTTGTTAATAATGGAAGATTCGCCCGCTTGATAGCCCGATCTTTTTTAAGATGTCGAGCCTGCATTAGAGCTGAAGGAAGACAGTTTGAACACCTGTTGTAAATCTTGACATTTAAATAAATTATGTTAAACAATTTTTGTGTATTTAATTTATTTCACTATCTGTCTCTCTCACACTTCGTAAAATTACTCTCCAGGTCTCACTCAAACTAGAATGTTAAAGTTACGGCCTAAAAGCAAACCATGGGTACATTAGAATAAATTTTAAGTACGTAAGAAAAATTTGTTCAAAACTGCCTGTTTTTGGAAAAAAAAATATTGTCTGCAATCATCGAAATTATCTACCAAGTATCATACCATTTTGGAATCCTCATCGAATGTGCCAACTTTTGCAGTTACTTGCCAAACTCGCATAGTACAGTTTTTATTTTCAGTACAGCTTGTTAAAGCTATGCGAAAAATTAATTTTGAATATTTAATTTAGATAAAAATGGCATATTCTTCTAATTTGGAGCAGCTGGCTTTAAATTTTAGATTAGAGTATACAGAAACATTATTCACGATTACAAAACAAAAGAAAATGTTTAGAAAAGTCAAGAATTGTAGCAACAACAGTGAAAAAACCGTCACAGGGTGTAAATTTTATCCATTTTTTTAATGCTAGATTTTTTTTAAATAGGTGACTTAGATTTTTTTTATATTTTTCTGATAACATATATGAGTTAGTCTATCCTGATATTGGTAATTCTAAGAAAAAAAAAACATTTGTTTTTATAAAATAGGTAAATCTTGTGACAAGCTTTTATATTTTCGAATCTAACGAGCCCAAACTCGATGGGGATGTGTTGTTTTATTGCGGAGTTCCTATAGCTACCTTGCACCTCCAGCATCAGACCCTGGTTGCCATGTAGGATTAAAGTACTCGTCAATACGAATCAAATGAGGCCAAACTCGATGGGGTTATGTCGTTTTATTGCAGAGTTCCTATGGTCACCTTCCAGCTCCAGCATCAGAACCTGGTTACCATGTAAGATCAAAGTACTCGTCACAACGAATCAAACGAGCTCAAACTCGATGGGGTTGTGCAGTTTTATTGCGGAGTTCCTATAGCCACCTTCCAGCTCCAGCATCCGACCCTGATGGTTACCATTTAGAATCAAAGTACTCGTCAATACGAATCAAACGAGGCCAAACTCGATGGGGTTGTGTCGTTTTCATCACAGTTTTATATTGAAGTTGATGCCAACACAAAAGATAGGTTAGGATTTATTCAAACCCATATTAATTTAATATTAAATCATGAATTACATACATACATTAGTTGAAAAGTCACTAAAAACTATACAGAAGAAATGGCTGTATGTGCTTAAATCCGTTTGCTTTTCTTAAACTTGGAAAACTTAAATCTACAAATGTAAAAAATATGGCGAGATTTGATTTTTGTTTGATTTTATTATATTTTATGTCTTCGCGGATTTTTGAGCATATGTTGTCGATTCAGAATCAATATTTTTTTACGCTTAACAATATAAGATGGTTTTCTATCGAATATGCGAAAAATTTATTAATGTTACCAGTGTACAAATATATAAGTTTCTCTTACAAAAGCAGCCGTTATCAACGATTAAAAATGGTTTCAGTATTTTATTTAAATCTAAGACCTCCTTAAAATTAGGAAGACCTTTAGCATAAGAATAACTCATAATACGAGTATAGAAGCGAAACTCCCGGCCGTCGAGCGCTCAAGGCCATGTTATTTACCTACCGTTTGATTTCCGTTGAACGGAATCGCCAGTCAAGGCGCGCACGGCGCGCACCGCATCCCGCACGCACGTGACTCCTTCCCGCGCGCCGCTATCTACCTAATCGCCGCGATGCCGACTTATTGTTGTGTTTATGGTTGCAAAAACAATGCCATAATAACCCCAAAGTTAAAGTTTTACAATTTGCCCGAAGATAAAGAAAATCAAAAATAGGCAGGTTCCTATAACTACGGAATCAAAAAAACTAAAAATGTGCTAAAGATAGTCGCTCGCTCGCTACACTTGAAGTACAAAATCAATAAGACTCGGTGTATGCTCAGTTTCTCATTTAATGTAAAATATGGAGGTACCTATATAAAAAATATTGTAGTGGTAACCATACGTCCATGTGGTGACCCTAGAGGCGTCCGCAGACTACTGCGGGGCGTTACAGGGGGAAGGGCGCTGTAGGTATGCAAATAGCGGCATTTGGCGCACCCACAAAGGAGATTCGCTTCTATACTCGTATTATTAGTTATTCTTATGCCTTTAGTAAGATTTTATTTAAGAAGCGTTTGAGTATTTGGCCGTATGTTACTTAACAGGAAATTATCTACAAAATTAACCTTATCGATGGGTATATAGGTACCATAAGTTTATGTTGATGTTTCTTAGTACAACGTTTATCAAGTTTTAGCCGTTTTCCGATTTAGGGCAAGTGTTTTATCGAAAGCAATTCATACATATTATTTCATATTATTAAAATTGAAGGATGTTTCCTGTTGCAAAAATTTGCTATCTGCATAATTAAGGATAGGTACTTTCCTTTCCTTTCAGTTACCATCTTCAATTTCCTCATATTTATATAAAAACTATCTATGCCCACGAACTAAGTTTCGCCATAATGATTGCCAAAAAAACCCTTATCGCCTAGGGGTATAAAAAATTGAAAATAGTTTAACACCTATTCTCAGACCAACCGCGAATATATACAAAAAAAATCATAAAAATCGGTCAAGCCGTTTCGGAGGAGTTTGGTTGACACGACAATTTTAGATATTAAGATTAGACAAAAAATCTTACTTTCTTTTGTGAAGTTCTCAAGTACCCCAGCTGATTCGTGTGGGGGTGTTTCTCTGAAGTGTGACTTGCTAAGTAATTCTGTGTATCAGCCCCGTAGCAGCAAAATCCGCACTGATAGATACTCAGCCCGTGGACCTTCATGTGCTGGATCAACGCAGCAGCTGTCGGCACCACTTCGGCACATAACTGCAATACGAAAAACTGAAGATCAATACAGAACTACCAAGATAGAAAACCAAAAAGCAATCTACCCTTAGCAAAGCATCATATGAAAAGTTCCCATCTATATTATAGCCGCATGCGCAGCCGTAACCGCTAATGGTAGAAACGTGAAATTTGGACAGTTGTTTTAATTCAAAATGCGGACGCACACTAAAGAATTTAAAAAAAAATTGATCCTGAAGGGATGAAATAGGGGTTGCAAGTTTGTATGGAAAATAAAAATATTTCATTGAAAACGCTATTGGAATTTAACAAAATAGGGGTTGAAAGTTTCTATGGAAAATATTTAAAATCTGCTCCAATTTCTATGAAATCCAATTTCTATTATCCGAGCTCCTAAATATAAATAAGTCTACTATATAGTAGGCTACAAAATTTAAAAAATCCCGCGGGAAAACAATAATAACGCGGGCGAAGCCGCGAGCGGAAAGCTAGTAATGGCATACAATTCAACAACTACTACTCAATCTGATGCACATTAACTGGTCTTTCTACTACAGCTACAGTACAACTGTTAAGACACAATTTATTTTCATTTCGTTAGTAATTTCTATTCTGGCTACCTTAACACTAGGAGATCAATGCATAAACCTACATAACACGGGTGTCTCTCAGCGTTTGAATGATCTTGCTCCAGATGCTCGCAAAATCTTCCCGCTAAGTAGTGTCGGAAATTGCAATCTGGGAAAAATAATTATTACAGCAACTCTTATATTTGTTATAATTGGTCTAGAAAACATATTAGGCTATTTACAAACTTTTCATTCTAATTTGAAAACTTTTCTTTTATTGCAACTAAGTTGGCAAACAAGCAAAGTGCCCACCTGATGGTAAGTGGTCACAGTCACCTATATACATGTGGTTCCTGTGAGATTCGCAGCAAAACTGCAACCCCCACAAGAACCACAGTGTACGTTGCCAACCTGTGACCTAAGATGTAAAGTCACGGTACCCAGTAATTTCAATGCCATATCTTATTCTTCAAACCGGAACACAGCAATGCAAGCACTAAGAGGGAGGTATCCAAGCACACGACCCTGGTACAGATCTCCAAAACAAAGCGACGTAGCGAAAATTATTCTAGGTAGACCAGCTGTGAATGCGAACCACGTTTCGCCATAAAAAGTTTAACGCAATAATAAATATTGAAGTCAAAAATCGAGATATAAGCTATTATATCTCTTAAGTTGGACCAAAGTACATAAAGTAAGTCAAATTTCATCAACAAGTTATGAAATTTCGGGGTTTATTCCGGACAAACATCGTGGCATGAGATTTTTGGTGGCTGACCCCAGGTGGGCCACAAAAAAAACTCTGAAAAATAGATTATGGGGGTGATTCTGAAGCGACCACCTAAAACTATAACTAAATAAAATTAGAGATAGAAATGTCAATCACCGTTTGGTATTCAGAACTCACAAGTTAACTCTAAAATTAAGAGTGACGTTACTAAACTACTCAATTGAGTGTTAGATGTTATTTTCGTATTCTGACATGCTTCCTAAATGTAATTTTTTCTATAATTTTAAATATGTCAAACTAATTTTAGGAGGTGAACTTTTAGGTGCCGTCTAAATTTATCTTGTTACTTTTTAACGATTTTCTAACATTACCGAAGTCAATTTTTTTTGTGCAACTTGCCAAATGGATGATGAATTGGTTGTTATGGCATTTATAAGGAAAGGCTTTTATAGCATCAATTGCCAAGTCGTGAGTTGTAATTTGTTTGTTCCCAAGTAGTCTAATAGTACTGACATTTAGATGATAGGTAGGTTATGTATGTATGTATTTACTCTTACAACAGAAATTAATCTTCTATCTGCAGATAGAAGTATGCCTATCTAAAATTTGTTGCCTAGCAATTACTATTATTTGTCAATAAATAACAGCGGTTATTATGAAAAGAAAACAAAAATTACTAATGAAACAAAATACGCAATTTTAAAATTCAGAGGAAGTCACGAAGTACCTATCTATACAACTACAGACTACCACGTAATTTTGTTTATTTCATGGCATAGGCGCGAAGCCATCACAATCGCAGAATAAATGTCGAATAATTTTTCTTTTGTGATAAAATGAATGATAAAAAATTAAATTTATTTTCTGTTATTTACAAATACGATCAAATCTTAAATTAATAATTTCTGATAGTAAAATTAGTAGAATATAGCTGTTTTTAATGTTTCTAAATTATCCCGTTTTTCCACAGCACTAGGTGTATTTATAATCTGTGTATTCAATTTAAGAAATTGTCAAATACAGTTTAAAATAAGATAGTCCGGCGTTTCAGAATACGAATTACCTAAAACTAATTTAAAATTATATGTTTAATTTTAGTTTTAGTTTTAGTGCAGGTAACTTCAGAATTACCCCCTATGTCTAGTTTGTCAGTTTGCCGGCAAGTTTCAGAGTTTGTTTTTTGCGCGTTTCAGGGATATGCGTAGGTCAGCTGGGGTAACGTTACCCCAGCTGAGCCACACGATCTCGAAAACGAAAAAACATAGCGAAAATCTGTTTGCTGATATAGATAGGTGGCAGTTTGTCGAAGTTTGTCAGACAAGTTTCAGTGCTCATCGGGCTCGTGTTTAAGTGACCCAGTGGGGCAACGTTGCCCCAGCTGAGCCACACGGATCTCGTTTCACAGCTTATCTGCAGCAAAGTTGTTGCAACTGAGCCAGCTGGATCTTTTTTTTTTTTTATTGCTACTAAGTTGGCAAACAAGCAAACTGCCCACCTGATGGTAAATAGTAACAGTCACGTATAAACCATGTGCCTCCTGTGACATTCGCAGTAAAACTGCAACCCCCACAAGGGCCATAGTGTACGTTGCCAACTTGTGACTTAAGATGTAAAGTCACGATACCCAGTAATTTCAGTGCCATTTCAGTGAACACAGCAGTGCAAGCACTGCTGCTTTGCGGAAGACATAGGTAAGACGGAGGTATCCAAGCACACGACTAGGCCCCCGTCACTCGCGCAATGCAGCGTTAAAAATACCTACCGCTAAGTAGCGCGCCGGCGCGCCGACCGGCAGAGGGCCGCCGCCACCCGCCGCGCCGCACGCGAGACTATTATCGAATTTTGTAATTTTTTTGTATTTTTTTTATTATTTTGTTTTTATTGTTTTTTTTTCCTTTATTTTATTGCTTTCTTATTATTATATTAATTTGGTTTTTAATTTCATTTAGTTTTTTATCAATTATTTATTATTTATTTATAATTTTCTTTTCAGAACTAAAAACCGGATTTTTATACCTAAATCAAATAATTTTCCGAAAATTTTCAGTTAAATGTTGATGCGAAAAAAGTACCTACACAATAATTACACACAATAATTTTAATTTAATAAACTTGATTAACAATACGGTGGTTAATTTATACTGTGAACCCATTGAGGTAATATGTACTACGTACTAGAGAAGCTATCTTCTGCAAAAATCGTGCTCCATATTGATTTGAATTGTATTTAAAGTTCGCTGCAGCGCTGAAACATTAATAAGCAGTTTTAGTACGTTATAAACACTCAGCGCTAAATCACTTCTAAAGTGCAGATTTCTCGCGACTAAAATGTCGTAAAAGCCGTGTTTTTCATGGCGCTTACGCCTAACGTTCAACGTAAACAGCAACATGCGACTCTTATAGACTAAGCGACCCGTGTAAACTACCGAACAAAACGGAAAATAGGTATAATATTAACTTTATGCATAGGAAGCTATTAAAAGTTATTAAAAATGCAATCAAGGAAATATATTTTACGTTAATTTACGAGTAGAGTGTAGGACTTGAAGTTTCCATGACACATTTCACTTTTTACTTAAATGCTATTTTTGCTGGTTACTTTTTTCGAAATTTTTTAGTTTCCTTATTTAAGGTGGTTTAAATAGTTTAAATTTTATGAATTTCACCACTGGTTAAATATTACTTTTTCTATAATAAATCATCCTTAAACGTAATCAAACTTTAACCACTTAGAAACGAGCTATTATTAAGGCAAATAATAAAAAAAATGTATTTATAAAATAATTATAAGTAAATTTTATAGAATGAAAACTTATCGAGAGTTTACGCTGCGAAATCGTAGCAGAACTGAGGGAAATTTCGACGCGTAAGCTCTCGAAAAGTTTTGATAAAAAAACTAAAAACTCTCGAAAAGTAAATATCATTGTTGAAGATTTGTGAATAAATGTATACTGAATATATTTCATGTTTTGATCATATTATTTACGTAAGGAGTGCATGAATATGCCCTTAAACGCGTGGAATGTAAATATGAGTATGTTAAAAGCCTTAAAAAGACATTAAAAATAGCATTTAAGTAAATAGTAAAATGTGTTATGGAAACTTCAAGTCCTACACTCTAAATTAACGTAAAAAGTATTTCCTTCATTGCATTTTTAATAACTAAAAAAATATATTACTTCTCTGAATATTGTGCTAGAACACCGATTATTACAAGACCGGGCCCTTAACATATTTTCTGGTATAAACAGAAATGTCAAGTATCCTACCTACATAGAATTTCTGCATATCTTAATCTATGTCAATGACACAATATGGCGTCGCCACAATATTTTGTGCGTATTTAATTTTAAATCGATTATATTTAGATACTTATCGGTGAAAAGTTATTCCTTTGCACTTAGTCACATTCCTTGAATTATTAGTGCAATATCTCAACACACAACACGGCATAATTAATGAGTTTTTAGTTAATAGATTATAAATAGTCACGACCAATGGCACATAAAACATCTAGCAAGCGACTGAGTGAAGTGCGGCGTGGTCGCCGCAATCGAACGGAACACGATTGTAACATGTGGCGTCTTCTCTATACGTAGTATTATTACCTCAATGTGTGAACCTATTGGATGTCGTTGTTGAGACGAATAAAAATTTTGATTTTTTTTCATAGTCGAAATTCGAAGTAGTTCTAACTAATTAGATAGTAATTCGTCGCCATAGTAACAATCTTCAGTCCTCAGTCTAGTTCCTCACTTGCTGAGGAGTTCAGGTTGAGCTTACTTTCATCTTAGACCTTTTCGTCACTTATCATCGGCTGAGATGAAAGCCAACAGCTTCTCTGTTGTAAAAATAGGCAGCCTGCTTGATTGCCTACTTAGTTTTATAAAAAAATAATAAAGTCTCGATGAACCGGTTGATTCCTTACAAAAAAAAACCCACCTTACTCCTGTTTTTAAAAGATTGCCTATTTATGACAATTATTCATACGATTCAGCATATTTTCCATAGTAAAATTGAATAACCGTGAGTTCAAACTTGAAAAAAAGACATCGATCATGTATTTTTCATAATAATTCGTAATTTTTTTAATCGTTTGTAATTTGACAAATGAATAAAATCAATGAAGAAAAATTTCGCCTTGGGTGGGATTGGTAATTTTTAATAATTTGTATTTTTTTATAATTTTTAAATGTATCAATGACGAAAAAGTAATATTCTATTCTCTTATTTTTTAACATATACTATTTTAAATTTTTAAATATATGCGCACTGCCAATTTAGAAGTAGATTATGAGGAATGATGTAATGATTAACACCAATCATGTATTTTACCATATTCTTGCAAATTAAGTAAGTACTATTATTATTATATAAAATTAAAGCACATTTGAGTCAGGGGCTTTCCTCGCAATCACTTTATTTCATTATAATCCTACGTATATCAATAAAATAATAACATTAAAGTTTTACTTTGACTATTTTGTTTACGTTCTTTGTATAACCCTTAAGTTTTCGCCCTTAAGTGTACGCGGGAATCTCGACTCTCGGCGCGCGTTCATAGAGACCTTTTCTTCTTGCAGCGACTTTTGTCTGTCGGTTTTGGCTATTATTATTACAACGATTCGAGCGTTTCTATGGGAGTGATGTATCTGTTACGTAGTAACTATTATCTAATCTGTGACACGACCCTGGTACAGATCTCCAAAACAAAGCGACGTAGCGGCGAAAATCTGTTTGCTCGAATAGTAAAGCAGCGAGGGCAAACAAATTTTCGCTATGTTTTGTCGTTTTCGAGATTCGTGGGGTAACGTTGCCCCAGCTGAGCCACACATACTCGTATCTCTGAAACGCGCAAACGACAATCTCCAAAACTTGCCAAAAAAAAACTCTGATAAACTCCAGACATTATAGCGGTATACTCAAACAATCCATTTTTCTGTTTTTTTTTTTGACACATTTGTGGCCCAGCTGGGGTTGGCTACACAGATTTTTATGAAACGACCTGTCTGATTTTTGCATCATTCTTTGTGTATATTTGGTAGGTCTGAGAATAGGTAAAAAAATTCTGGAGTATCATATCACTTAGGAGTATGAAAAAAATTTTATACACCTAAGTGATTACATAAGAGTGACACTCTCCAAAATTTTTTTGGACATTTGTTGTAGCAAAACGTAGTTCGCGGACACAGCTAGTATAATAATTTCGGGTCGCGGGTTCGATTCCCATACGGGACAAATATTTTGTATGGCCTACAGAAATTTGTTCCGTTCTGGGCGTATGTGCTGCATGTGATATTCTATGTTTGTAACTGCACCCACGACACAAGAGAAAATCCTAGTGGGGTGACGTTTTTTAAAAAAATATAGATAACATATCGATGAAAAGTAAAATGTCCATAAAAGGATAATACAACGTACCATTATGAGCACAAATGTAACATAGTACGACTTGCGTTCGCGGCAACATCTCGCCAGGTGCAGGCGGAGCAACATTCGGGCCTGAGAAAACCTTCAGTGGGCTTCCGCTGTGAACGCGGGTAATGTGTGCAAGAACTAGTTGCGTCGATGCTGCCCTGTAGAAGCAATAGCCACACACAAATGGCCAGCAGCTGTGAACTTTGAATACGTGCATCACCAAATCAATGGCATTCCCAGAACAGTCAAAGTCACAATAAGTGCACATTAGAGATTTGTCGCCACCCACGCGCTGATGTGTCGACGCATGAAGTAACGAATCTTCAGCAGAATCTGAAGTATAAGAACAATAGCGTCCAGCACATTTAAAGACATGCACCAATTTGTTCTTATTCAACATGACATCTAACACAACGCGATGTTTTTTGGAAAGCACTTCGGCTTGATTTTCTTCATACTTGTACTGTCTCTCCTCATGTTCGGGTTCTTGAAATACCGTTGGGTAGCTGTCCTCATCCTGGGTTGGCTGTAGTGGTTGCTCGTCAAGGCTCGTCAAGGTCTCCATACTTGGAAAATACTCTATTTTTGGCACTGCAGGTAAATCGACTTCAGATAGTAATTCAGAAAGGGGACGCACATTTATATAAGTTTTACTCGGGATCGTAGCGACGACAGCTACATCACTTTCTTTCGGTTTCTGTGGTTCTTCAGAAACATCTTTAACTACAGGTAAATTGTCAATATGCTTATGAATATAATGTTGCAAACATTCTTTAAAACTATGTTTACCTTGTGAAGTAACAATAACTGTGCATAAGGTACAATATCCATCCCAAGATTCGGTGTGTTTTGTTTGTACGTGCTTTTTCAATGAAATCAGCAATGTTGTTTTGTAATGATGTGTTAAATTATTAACACAACACAAATAATATTTAGAGCCTCCTTCGGTATAAGAAACTTTAAAATGAGGGTGAATATATATATCAGGTGGTATATCTACTGTTAGTTCGGTTGGTGTTATTAAATTATCAGTATTAGTTGTATTACAAGGTCTACAAGTCTCGTCCATTACTGTTGTTGGGGTTTTCTCTTTTATCGGGTTTTCAACATCGTCACTTTCCATTTTGACAACGTTATTGAGATCGTCTACTATCGATGAAGGTTTAATTGAGTCGTCATTTTCAAACGTTATCTTTGATTTGTGCGCAGTATTTGACTGTTTATTAATAAGCGGCGGGGACGTCTTCCCATGCTGTTGATTTTTTAAAGGCTTGTCCGAGACATCGCTATCTGTAACGTCGATTTGTTCGTCACTAGTTAAACTCTGAATTGTTTGATGGCTTCTAAGCGTACGCGGGGGCTCGTGTTCTTTTCTACTGCGAAGTTTCAGTTTATTTATAGCTTTCTTAGACATAACAGCCAAATTTATCGTATAAACCTCCGTTTGCTCGTCATTATGGCGGACAATTACATGCGTCTTTAGATTTTCTAAAGAAATTTGTGTGAAATTACATTTTTCACAGATATATCCTATAAGTTGCCCTTTTTTATCTTTCGGAGGACGAGGAACATCTAAATAAAAAGTACATTTATGTTCTTCGCAAATAGAACAAAGTTGTTTATATTCTCCTGTATGCATACTTACTATATGCCAAAAGAATGCTTCTAATGCAGCCTTTTTCTTAGAAAACTCTTTAAGGCAAAATCTACACACATATTTTTCTGATGGTATTTTACTTATTGCTTGGAAATTTATCTCTTCACATTGATCAATGGCTTCCTTTGCCATTTCAGGACTCAGGCGCGACAATGGTATTTCAGAATGTGGATGATGTTGCTTGTAATGATTGACAATATCGTTGCCGTTGTAAATACACAAACGACAAGAATAGTCAGATACATTTTTACGGAAACAATATGTTTTATCGGTAAAACAACTTATTTGTGATGAATGGACTAATTTTTGCGGTGCAGAAATATCGTCATTTTGTATCAATTCAATCTTCTTCTTTTTATTTTTGGTTCTTATAATGCCTGATTGCCACTCTGGTTTCTTACGTTTCGTTTTTTTCTTTGGTTCTACGACCAATTCTGAGCTAATAGAAGAATTAGTAGATTTATTTTCAGATTCTGAGCCACCAATGTCATTATCTTCCCCAGATTTTTCGATGTAATTGCATTCACTCACAGAATCCGATTCGAATACATATGGATCGTCCTCGCCATATTTATGGGCAGATTTTCTTGATTTCGGTCCAGGTTTATATTTTGGTAATTTGACTTCCTTAACATTCATTTCAGTATCTACTGATTTATTTATTTTCTGTTTTGGCTTAGGACCTAGTTTCTTTCTAATGGGTTTGTCTGTTGCAATGGTATTGTTATGTTCAATGTTCTTGATTTTTTCTAAAACAACAACCGGCTCGGCACCGGTTTCTACAGTGTGAGCATCTTCTTTCGATTTGACTTTATTATCATCCACGAGTTTAGCTATGCGACACATCCTCAAACCTGTTGCGTTCAGAACATCATCATTTATAAACATTTCTCTTATATCTTCGTGCAATCTTATCAATTCTCTGAATGGTCTTTTTACAGATTTTTCTTTTGCACCCGATATAGTTAGTCTTTTAACGCTTTTCGGAGCTCCCTTTTTCTTTTTTGAAAATTTTCCTCTCCTTCTTTTAATTGGTTTGGATTTTAGTTTTTCTTTCTCACCCGCAACTTTTTCTGGGCACTCATTGTTTTTTTCATTGTCATTACAAGCTGATTGATCTTCAATTGTTTGACCATTGTTATCGTCGTGACTGTCATTTGAACTGTTTCGGACACACGAATTACTCAAAACAGATTTATTTTTGTTTTCCTTACTCTCACTCTCATCATCCTCATCAGAAACAATTTCACTTAATTTTTCAAGTTTCTTTTTTATTTTCTCATTTTCTGTGGAATCACCCCCAAGCATACTTAATATCTCTTTGAGCTTAGATTTATTTTGCAATAAAGACAGTATATTTCCAAGTGAGTCAATTGATGACACGTCTTTGTTCGATGTGCTAGCTTCAGCATTGACATTTGTATTTTCAGCCTCCACAGAATCGTGAGAAGTTACAATGGAATTAATATCATTTTGTGATTCGTTAGTACTATCGGGGGCGTTAGTACTCTCCTCCGACGTTATATTTTGTTCAGAAACTATTTCATTCGTACTGTCAGGTGCGGAACAAACATCAGAATTTATTTTGTTTATTTCTTCCCTCTCAGATATCCTATCTTTACTCAATCCAGATGTTGAAACTGTATCATCCTTAGTGTCTGTACAAAAAGGTTCCAATTTATTTGTACAACTTTCTTTATTTCTTTTGTTTGCTGTATTATTTAAAGATTCATCATTATTCAACACATTTGTAGGATTTTCACTAGCTTTAGACTGTTTTCGTACGTTATCGTTAGGTATATAGTTTTTTTTAGTTTCACTATCTGCTGCGTTATTTAAATTTTGAATATCTTCACAAGCTATTGAGTTCTTTTGTTTGTTATTCTCACCAATAATTTCTTCTTCAGTTTTCTTGTCTGCTGCCTTATTAAGATTTTCCAAGATATTCTGGGAATCTTTTTCAGACATTTGTTTTTCTTCATTAGTTAAAGATTCATGTCGTTGAATATTATCACTTTCCACTAAATCATTTTTAATAACTTCTGAAATGTCATTCAATTCTTCGGACAATTTTTCAACATTTTCCTCATTACAATCCATATCCTCAAGCATCTTTTCAAGATTTATATCAGAAGTTAAATCCTCCGATGTCCCTATCTTATCAGCTTCTAAATTAGTATCTAAGCCAGCTATAACATCATTTATACTGTCAATAACAGGATTCGAGGTTAAGTTGTCCGAAAATATTTCCAAATCATCTATATGGAAACTGTTTTCTAATTGTTCTGAGGGCTTACTTTTAGGAAACTTATCCTCTGTTTGTGCAAGTGTATTTTCGCTTCTTTTCGAAGTGCTAAGTTCTATTTCTTCCTGATTGTTGCTATTTTTAGAAATTACATTTTTGGCATCATTACTGTATTCCAGCAAACTTGTACTTGTCTTCAGATTTTGCGAGTCTTCTGTATCAGAGTCGGAGTCGAGGATTACCGGCTTTTTCACTTCTTTACTATTTTTTTTAAGACAGTCCTCTAAATTTACAGACATTATCAAGTCATTTTTTTCACATAATATTGTCATTCGTTTTTCAGCTTTCTCAATTGTATCATCTAATTGATAAACTTCATTGCTACTTGATTTTTTATCAGTGTTTTTGCCATTATTTTTACGTTTTTTGTCGGTTTCCAATTTGATACTAGCTTCAGAATTCTTGCTTTTAGTTTCTTTACTGAGATTTTTTACTCCACTTATTTTAGTACCTTCGCAATTTTGTTGTTGTATCTTATTATCGTCAATCGTCTTTTCTTCGACAGGAAGTTTGATCTTTTTCGTACTGTTGTCGTTCGTATAAACAATTCCCAATTTTTTTCTCTCTTTCTCTTTTTGAGTATATTTATTGTTACTGTTATTGGATTCTCGTCGCATTCTAGGGTCCCTACTGTTACTTGAAGGAGAATATTTTTTAGTGTCATATTTTTCACCTTTATGCCTTCCCTCCATTTGTAAATTCGATTTGTGAGAACTAGTCCTATCATCATTTTTTATGTAGTGACTATGAGACGTATTCACTTTCTCTTTCTTTTTATATTTAGCATCATAACTAGCTTTATATTCTCGAAAATCAGCTTTAATATCTATAAAGCTCTTTTCAACAAGGTGTACAGTTCCGACCAAATCTCTTCCCACACTTCGCGCACGTCTGCAGTCATTTCGTTTATAATTCTCTTTTTCGTGTGGTAATGTGTTTTGTTTTTGATGCGATCTCCCCACACTTGTCTCACGAAAAGATGTCCCTATAATCGACTCACGGAATGATCTTCCTACGCTTGACTCACGAAAAGATCTCACTACACTTGTTTCACGGAAAGATCTTCCTATACTAGACTCACGATGAAACATACGTCCTACACTTGCTGCTCGTTTTCGCCGAAAATCAAAGTTACTGTCAATCACTTGCATCTTATTAGTATTGTTTAGGAAATCTTGGAATGTCGAATTGACACTTGTGTCAATAACAAAAGATCTACCAGCATGTGGCTGTACAGACAAGTGATTTTCGGTATCTTCTGACATTCGAGGTCGTCCTATACTCTGTTCGCGGTGGTGGTGGTGATTATTATTGTCTCTTGTATAAGTTCGCTCACTATCAACGTTTTTTGTCATAGTACGCCCAACACTTGGCTCACGATTAGATCTACTGTGATCTCGATTCGAATACTGTCTATCGCAATCTCGTGATGCATGAGTATTTCTTTCATACCTACTGACACTTTGTTCTCGATTTCTTCGGTATGAATCCGATTTATTGTAAGAGTTATAGTCTGATCTATTGCGATCTGTATAATGTATGCGATCATCACTTTGAATATTATCATGATCAGCAATTCTGTTTAGTCTTGGATCTCTGGACGAATGTTCAGACCGTCCAAATGGATGATTTGGAGTCATGGGCATATCTGATCGCCCGAATGGATGAATAGGGGTCAATAGACATTCGGACCTGCCAAATGAATGGCTTGGAGTTTGAGGAAAATCTAACCGCCCAAATGGGTGCGGACACTCCAATCTCCCAAATGGATGACTTGGGGTCTGTGGACAATCTAATCTACCTAACGAATGCAACGGTGTAGGAGGAGCTTCCAATTTCCCGAAAGGATGAGTAGGTGTTGTAGGGACATCTGAACGTCCAAAGGAAGGTAATGTCGTCCGTGGGCATTCTGATCGATTGTAGGAATCTCTTCTATCACCATTATATCTTGGTTTGAAATTTTCAAAGTTATTATTATAAGAATCATTATATCGTGGTTTTGAATATTCATAAATATCTCTTTGGACGAAAGTTGAACGTGGATCATGATTACGGTTTTCTGAAGCTTCCCATCGAGATTGTCGTAATCTAGAACTATTTTCATGCGAATTATCCCAATAACTTTGATTTTCTTGTTCTTTGGTAACTGATTGCTCTCTATTATTACTCTGATCATAAATTGGAAACATGGGAGCATAAACATGTTTCTTTGCCATATTATCAACCATATCAAAACTGTCACGGCTGATTTCATACGACCTAGCATTGGGCGTCATATTAGGATTCCGGCTTGGTGTCATACTTGGTGGCATAATGGGAGTCATACAAGCATTCGTATTCAAATTTCTATTTGGCGTCATATTAGGAGGGAAATTATTTTGTTGAGCGTTTACTACTCTTTCTTTATTAAAAAAAATTGTAGCCACTGGAATATCGGGGCTAGGAACTGAATTCAAATCCTTTCTGATGCGTGGGTCAACGGGTATCCTTGATTTATCCAACGATTTTGTTTCATTAACTCCCTGGTCTGAAGTCATACTTGTAGGAGACATTAACTGTCTCATATCTATATCTGTTTTAGCGGAAGCCTTGGCAGGATCTGTAGGAATTAAAATTGGTGAAACTTTTTGATCATTTTGAAGCTCATTTTGAATTGGAGATTCTGGCTCCAAATCTGCATAAATTTCATTTAACGACACGCCTTGACCAATTTCCTCATCCTCAGATATATCAGCATCACTTAATGCTAATTTGGCTGATAAATTAAAACGTTCACATTCTTTTTCGGTTAGTTTAAGACTTTGTTTTTTCAAATTATCCTCTTTCGTGTTTGGGTCATTTATAAAAAGCGAAGTTGATAAACACGAAGATAAAGCTTTTTTCTTATATTTTTCAATCGATATTCTTTTTTTGGGAATAATTTCTTGAGCGCTTAACACTTTTGTGATCTTAGGCTGATGTAGAGGAGAAGTTATCTCTGATCCAGGAATTGACAGTGACTCGCTTAATATTTCATTTTTAAGAGCTTGCAAGATGTCTATTTCTGATACAATATCATCCTTGGGTTGCTGAGAAGCAATACTAGGCTCGTTTAGTAAGGGAATTTCCACTTCCTTTTCTTCTGTTTTATTTGTTTCGTTAAGTTCATCTGATCTTTTCAATTCAGCCTCATTGGATTGATCATCTAATGATGATGGTTTTGACTGTGGTGTCTCAATCATGGGCATATTTTCAGCAATCACATCAACTTCAGCATCATTTGTAACACCATTACTCGAATCTTGTTTATTTTCGGAATATTCATGGCGATCTTGTAATGGTTTATAAAAATTTGCTGGTTGATTAGTTACAGCGTCAGCAGACTCAGAAGTTTTATCACTACTAGAACAGACTTTTTCTACTTGGTCTTTTGTGGCAACATCATCTGCATTATTTTTAATTGAGTTTGTTGGCTGGATTTTATTATTATCCTCAGTGAATGTTCTGTTACTTGGCTGTACTTCACTGCATAATTCAAAATCATCTATTGCATTCGGTGGGACGGTTGGCTTCAAAGAAAAAGAATCAGGTGGCAGCTCATCTTTGTCAGAATTTAACACCAGACAATCAGGTGGCAGCTCATCTTTGTCAGAATTTAAAACCAGACATATTTGAATTTTGCGTGGTTTCTCTTTGCTGTCGATTTTATTTTTGGAAGAGTTATCATTATCATCAAGAATAAAATTGCCATAAATACTCTGGATCGCTTCACTTTCACTATCCGATAGCTCTCCCTTCTCCACTTCTTCTTTCTTTTTAGAGCCCTTATTTTTGTAAGATTTTAACAATAAATCGGATATATTATCGCATTTTGCTCCAGTGTATTTTAGTTCACCTAGAATTTGTCTTTTCGCTTCTCGTAAAGTTTCAATATCAACATCATTACCATTACAATTCATAATCCTTGAGAGTATATCTTTTGTATTTAAAGAGTTTAGGTTTTCCTCGGCAACATTTATGGTAATATTCAAATCTTTTGATATTTTTGGCAGCTCTTGTTTAAATTTTTTTCTTTCTTTTCTCATATAAGGTGGCGAACGCCTTTTAGGTGATCGTCTTGGTGATCTGGGTGATCTACGACTAAAAAGAGGTGGGTTTCTTTCCATACTATCCCAACGAGTAGGTCTTCGTTCTGGAGAAACTAAAACGCGCGTATAGTTTCGCCTTGATGACGATGTAGAGGAAGACTTAACCGGACTTCTTTGTGAACTATGACTAGGTGAAGCTTTATTTGGCCTTCTTTGAAACAGTGCTGGCTTTTTACTACCAGGAGTACATAGCTCTTCTGTTGCACTTTCTCGCGCTATTTCAGGCCAAGTATCTTGATCTAACGTTCTTGTTGTGATTGATTTTAGTTTGTTTCTAATTGTTTCCAATGCTGGATCAACATCTTTTGTATTATGCCCCAACAGTGCAGGTTGAATACCATGTAAAGCTTCTCTCTGAAAAGAACAAAAATTTTAAGAACATTTTCATACTATGACAATATGTAAACTTTTAACTTATATACAAAAATAAATAAATATGAGAAACCTGTTCTACTTTCGCGTACAAATTAACCAGCACCTGTTCCCACTTCAGTAAATTTTCCATTTTCATCCTGTAAACGATGAAATACCGATCAGAAACATACGTTTTTTAAAAATATATATACATTTTTTATAAGCATAACATTAAAAATAAATACGTCAAATAAATAAAGTTACAAAAATATTACAAATGTAATTCACTTGAATTGACGGCTGTACTGTACATCTAAATGCAAAAAAAACATAGTTACACAATAACCTGGACAAAGTAACGTTAACAGTATTTGGGCTTGAATATTAATTTCAACTGACATAACCAAAGGGTCAAATCAACTATGTCGAAATAGTATCAATGTCATAGCGCTAGCAATTCCGAATGTTTGCCAGACAAAATAAGTTACATGTTTGTACAAAAAAAAACAGTTGCATTCATTCCAATGGAGATATCGCACACATAATGAATATATGCAATTCAGTATGCCGTTTGCTGATATCATTAATATCAGCAAACGGCATACTGAATACAGTATTTGTAATGTTAGATACATGCACATAACATTCGATTAATGCACCTTTTTTTCTTGTCCAAAAGGAGATCTCTTAGAGATCTAATCTTATCCAGCTGCGTTTGGTAAGGGTTGGATACTGAACTTGTACTCTCCAACCTATTGATCATGTTTTCTAAGAAGGGGATGTACTTCTTCATCTCCTCAAACTTTAGATCGTATTCGAGGTCCATTTTGGTAGCTGAAAATCAAATGTCATAAGTAAATATAACGTAATGAAATCTAGACAAAGTCGTGCCAAGTCTAAGGTTCCTTACTGCGATTTCTTTATTATTATAGTTAATGTTGTGTCACTTGGCCGTTGAACATTCTTTATACGTTAGTGGGTACAAGTCAACAACCAAGTCACACAACATTAACTATAATAATAAAGAAATCGCAGTAAGGAACCTTAGACTTGGCACGACTTTGTCTAGATTTCATTAGTTTTTAGAGATAAACAAGCAGCTCCATCGAGACTTGGCTAGTTTTTTTACAGAATGTTTTTGGTGGGATTTCACTTCTTTTTGTAGAAACGTGAGCTTATTGATTTATTTTATTAGATTTTCTTATTTGACACAGCTTTTTTCTTTTTAGTAGTTTTTTTTTCAATTTTTTTATGTACCAATAGTAGTAGGGGGCATTACCATATCTCTAATACAGCTTAAACAAGCTGAGGGTTCTTCATCAGATACTTCAGACCTTCGAATTTTGACATCAAATGAAGCGGCCCACCAAGTTGAATATTTTTTGTAAAGGCGGTATGTCGATATCTCTAATAGTTTGGTTGGGCTCTTGTGTTTTCTAATCAGGGTCACCAGGTACTCCAGATCTTCGATTATCCTAGTTTTTATAGTTTTCCCTTTATGTGGCCATTAAACCCTAACTCTGTACCAAATTTCAGCTCTCTGAGTTTATGGGAAGTACTAGTTCTATTTTGATGATCATGAGTGAATGAGTGTCATAAATGCGAAACTTTGCTTTCGGTTAACTTCGGAACTAAATGACCTACAGACTTGAAATTTTGGATTTTAAGTATGTGATTATAGCTTACTGGATGACGAATCGACGAATTATCCAAAGGTTCTCAAATAGGGGCCTAAAAATGCGGCGAAATGGTTCCAGTAAAGGATGGTACGGCAGTGTTTGCTTCGCGCTCGACTTGGCGGGGGCACTGCCGTGCCCCCAGATAGTTATAAAGAGGAAAGATTTGACTGTTTGTTTGTTTGTATTGAATAGACTTCGAAACTACTGAACCGATGTTGATGAGTCTGTATAGGGATAGTTCGAGACCAGGGGAAGGACATAGGGTAATTTTCCTACTGGAAACAAATTCCCACGGGAAAACAAAATTTTTTTTTTTTTTTTTGTCTATCTGCGATCAGCCATATGTGGGGCTATAATCAAATCTGTTGTTGTGCTCAAAAAACAAAAATAACGCAGGCGAAGTAGCGAGCGGAAACCTAGTCCTTTATATGAGTATGTTAACATGGGTAAGTTCCGGCTTGATACTGATAGAATAGGGTACTGACCAATCACCTGTATATAAAAATCTCTCAGACTCACGCCTCTCAGCCCTCTAACAATCACAGCGGCCGTCGGCAGAAGAACTGTCTCTGAAGAAAGCTGAGGCGATATTACTTGTTAACAATTAGGAATGTCAACTGACGGAAACGGAAACGTTCCTCGTAGCGATAAAGCACCGGGTTGACATTTACGGCGCTGCTCTAAGCGTGGACGGTCTGCAAACGGCGGCAGAACTCGCCCGCCCTCAGTGATACCATAATATGCAGCTGTTCTAGGATCTACCGATGGTGGGGGATTCCTGGGGTTCCCGCCCCTACAGGGATTCAATCGTTTTGGGGAACGCCTAGACCCTATGGCTTCACCATCACAGTTCGGCGAAGAATCAGTCGGCACAACGCCGCCCCCGCCCGTGCGGGGCGCCATACAATGCCCCGAAGGGGCATCCCTATATGTACGGTCTTCAACACAATCATTCGGCGCAGCGCCGCCCCCGCCCGTGCGGGGTGCCGTACATTGCCTCGAAGGGACTGGCCTATATCGGGTGTTAGTAAACATGCAACCCAAACTGAGTCAGATGATAGTACTAGTGATACTTAACATTACTACATAGAAAAAAACTTTAAAAAAAATAATTTTTTGTCAATTTTTTTTTGCATATTTCTAACAGCATTGTGTAAACACAAGATAATAAAACGATATTTTAAAGTTTCAAAACAAAAGAACGATTTTTTACGAAACGCGCAATGTAAGTTGAACCGTAGAATAAGACTCATCAAGCCGCCCGCTGAAAGGCACGAGCTGAGCCGAGCCTACGCGGAGTACGCCGCCGCCCGCCCGACGTCGAGGTCATGAACTCACGGAGCCCACAGCTGATTCGGCCTAGTATAGTATCTAGTATCGAACGACGCGCGCGCATTTTAGCTTAAAAAACCTACGCCTATGTGCCTATCCTTACAAACAGCTTACATACGGTGGAACACACATTGTCATGTTACCTACATAACCATTCCTTAATCTGGCTTAAATGAGGCTAGCAATAAGTAGCACCCAACAAAGCATCAATTGTTATTAAATTGTGGCAATTTTGCCAATGGGCTATAGCCCGCAGTCGATTTAATTAATTAAACGGCAACAAGTAATTTGTTGCCTTCCAATTGCATTCTTCCAATTGCATTCTACCAAATTACGTAAGATGGGGTGGGTATTTAGTATTTAGGTATTAAACCTAGGTCGCAACTTTAGCATACCTACAATTCATAGTTTTTAAATGGATTGTGGGTGGGTGATTGTGGGTGGGTGTCGTGTCACACTTCCACCCAAAGGACCTAAGACATTGACATAGGTAGGTATAATTGTTTATATTTAAATTGGTAAAATGGTCTTTTGACATGATAGAATTCTAAAACAAAATATTATTTTCATGCTACAATGATCGTTCATAAATTTAACTCTAATTTAAGGGACCTTAAGGTTCTCTTTTGTGTAACAGTATTAACGGCTGACTACTGGATTTTGTAGACCCATTGATCGGCCTTTGACATACAATTACATTTGTAGGCGGCTGACTACTGGGAAATTACATGTCTTATTAGAGTTAGTCTTATTATTTCGTCTTATAAGAGTTAGGCCCAAAGTAATGAATAAAATTGGGACTATCTGCTCCGTTAATTTCAATTGAATATAAAGATATCACGAAAAAACTAGTAGTCAGCCACTTATGGCTGAGTACTGGATCTACCTTAAAAATTCGAAACCCATTAGTCGGCCACCTAAATTACGACAAATTAAACAAATAAAATGTATGTAAAAGTAATGTTTAAGATAAAATAAACATTTTATTAAGCTTCTGTTCTGACTCTTATCTTGTGTATAGTATGTGTCGTGGGAAAGTTAAACTCATATGATGCACCATCACAAACGACTATATTATTCCTCTTCTTTTCGTTGCAATCCTTGAAATGAAGCAGCAGTCTGTGTCCCATAAAAAACCTTCAGTGTCAATACCATAGCATTTATATTATTATTATAAGCTTTTGGAAACCATGAGACAATGTTACAAACTTACAAGGGATAGAGACCAATCACAAACTAATATGTGAACAAGTTAGACCAATATAGAACGGTTATAAATTCGAAATTCGGGAGGCCTGAGCTCCCTGGATCCTCCGGTTCACTAAATCTTATTACATAGAAAACTTTACTTACCGAGGCGTGTTCGGGTAGCCTGTGGTGGCGTTTTTAGCATTATCAAAATTGGCGTTGACAGCGTTCGATTAGAAGGTTATGTTGCCATTTTTGCTCCACACCCTATCCGAACGCTACATTATCAATATGTCAAAGTCATAAGCTATTGTAACCTAAAATTTTCAGTTTCCAGATTCTGGATGTATTACAATGTAATAAGCTCGCTTCATGATTAACGATCATTAATTTCCATAAATACCTAATGAAAATAAAATTTATTTCGTTAAAACTTATTCAATCATGTCAAAATTTTTATACACGTCAAAAATCTTAAATGTCAAAACTTCCACTTTTCTTACCTTAGATCAAAGAGTATTATACTACTACGGGAATACAATATAGCGTCCGTATCGCAATTTCAGTGTAATCACTCACTACTAGAACGAAGGAGAAGATCTCAACTTAACGTCTAGATGCAGCAAAAACACTGAGAAACGTACAAAATGCACAAATTGACTGAAACGTAGGCCGTGTTCCGTTTCGCGATAATAGTGACCATCAGCACTGTGAGCGCGCTAACAGGCGGCCCGTTTCGCGACAACAGCGTTCACGTTGGATGTGATGACGTCATTGATTGCGTCACAAACAACGTTTACAGTGCTCAGGCGGAATTCGTCAGCACCGTGAGTCAAATGTCATTGTCGAGTTGACATTTTGTTTTGGTTTGCTAATTCGATTGTTGAAAATTACTCTGTATTTGAATTGAAGGCAAAAATAAGCCAAATATCCTAAAAATTGAATTAAATATAAGGAAAAAATGACGACATTAGAATTACGAATTTTTGTTGAAGAAGAAAACAAAGTAGTTTACCTCAAACTGTCTCTTGAAGACGCTAAAAGAGCAGAAAATGGTAAAAGATAGGTACAAGGCAATGAAAAACTGCTAAAGCTTGAATATCACAGAAAACAATTGAAATTACGAGTTAAATTCTTTTTGAGGTTATGTTTGTTTTGATATTATTGACATAATCGCGCTCACGGTCGTTCCGAGACGATAGCATGCCATTGGCATCATTATCGCGTCTATTGATTCGGTCCGGGCGTGAGCAGTCTGAGTACTGTGAGTAGTGTAATCTCGAAACGGAACAGGGCCTTAAAACGCACAAGCAAGCCAAGTTAGCGATCAATTGACAATCAAAAGGTTGCGGTCCGCATGATGATGATATCGATATTATTGCGATAACAGCCGGTCCGCATGAACGTTAGCGCGTTCACGACATCTGTCATGACGTCATAGATGACGTCATTGAAGCCGCCATTTTGCGCTAACATCGACCCTGGGCTACGTTCCAAAACATCACCCGGAGTGAGTAGGTGGTGGGGGGAGAGTGGCCGGTTAGGGTGGTCGGAGTGTTGGTTGTTTTAGAACGGCAAGAGTGTTGTCTGCTTTGTTTACATAACCAAATATACAAAAATAAGAAAATATATAATTCATCGGCGCGTCCGTTCGCTTTAATGCATGGATTACATTCCTCTGTTTCATCTACGAAAATGCTAAAACCAACAGAATATGAATTCTTCTAAATCGCGGCCTAACCTAGATTCAGCGGAAATTAAGGCCAATTTTACCAATGTCACTTACGATACCTATAGTCTTTAAAATTTAAAATTAACTTATTGTCGACGTTACGAAGCGCATCCTCGCTCTCCGAGATGCACAAATTGTGTGTGAATATGAAATCTTTGTAATCAGAATCACACACAACTTTAAAATCCACACAATTTCCCGCCAAATCCAATCGAGTGAAATTACACCTTGCTATATTATGCGGGTGAGAGGTGAGATTCTACTCGATCGAGTGCACTCCGTAGCGTTTTAGGACACGCCACTCCAACACTCTCGAGTGCACCCGAAATGTTTTAGGACATACTTCGGGTGACCGAGTGCACTCGGGTGATGTTTTGGAACGTAGCCATGCCCCAGAGCGTTATCGTTGTGAGCGAACTGTTAAAAGTGTCAAATTAAGCCGCCAATACAAAAGTATTTTGAACTTTTGAGACAATAAATTATTTTATAAAAAGTTAAGAAAAATGGATTTGGTTGGATGGTTGGTTTGGAGCTTTCTCTTACTCCACAACAACAAAACAGAGATAGCAACGGTAAGCATTATGTGTTGTTGTGTGTAAACAGAGTTCGTTAGATAATTTGTAATGCCCCCCATGGTCCATAAGAGTACCTAGATCTAGAAAAAAAATGTTTGAATAATAAAACCGATACACAACATTCACTAAAAACAGAGTATCTACTGAGAAAGTGGAGTACTAATATTCTACTGCTTAAAACAATTTATTACTGATGTAATAAATTCACTGAGTACTTTTTTGGAAAACTGAAATTTGAGGTTAGCTAGCAGTTTCGTTAGCGAGCTAAAAGTCGGTCCGCATGATAATCTGTCACAAACTGTCATTTGTCGATTTAAGCGCGCTAACGAATGCGGACCGGGCGTGAGCGTTGTGAACGCTATAATCAAAATTATTCTCATGCGGACCACACCGCAAATGACAGATCGACGATAGATCGATCAGCCATATTTAAAATCCTGTGCTGCCTTATTACAAAAAATAACTCAGTTAACTCCGCAGCAAAGTATTTTTTTAAAGTTGTATAAAAATAAAATTGCATATGTTGAAAATTAAATAACATACATTTCTTATTTTATTTGTGCTTTTTATTACAAATTGTGTATATACCGTGTAAGCGACATCTATCGACGCTGTAAAGAATTTGTTCAACTCAAGTTATAGGGTGCAGTCTTGTAGATGGCAGTACCTTCTTTGTTAAATTTTAAATTGTACCTTGAAAGAAACTGTCACCCCCCTGCCTTAGATAAAGAATATATCTATGTTTCTTACCCTGTGTTCCGTAAAACGATAAAAGTGGTAATATCGCGAATCCGACCAAAGTCACAATATAACCTACTGATTCAATAGCCCTTATATTTTGTGACGATTTAATTTGGTCGGATTCGCGATATTATCGCTTTTATCGCAATTCGGAACGCACGGTTAATTGGCATGGCAATGGACTCAATTCTGAAGCGGCCGCTAAATTTCCTAATTTTATTTAGGTGTCGCTAAACCATTTTCCTATTCTACGGTATCTGTCAAATTCAACTGACATTGCTAAATTGGCCCAGTGCGGATTGGTCGACTTCACATACATCATTGAATTCTACGCAGATGTATGCAGGTTGCCTCACGATGTTTTCCTTCACCGTAGGAGCGTCAGACAAATGTACATATGAAATTCGAAACGAAAAACACATTCATGGCGGGTCTCGAACCCCGACCCCCCGAATGGAAGGCAAGTGCCGAGTCCACAGCGCCACCGACGCTCCTTAGAAAGTAGTTTGATATGTTTGAATTCAGTACACGCCGCGCCGCTCATCACAACGCGCACCGCCCTGCATCTCCGTAAATGAGGCCTTGGACGTTTTGGCCTCGAGTATGATGAAATTGAATAGCCGCTTCAGCGCTTTCCGGACTGGTAGTCCACCCGCTTTTAGGAGTACGGCTGTAACTCCATCATTCCCCGGCGCCTTGTTGTTTTAAGCTGTTTGAGAGCCACACTAATCTCGTACAGTAAGCTCCTTGTCAAGCTATACTTTTTGACCTTTCGTAGTGTAAATGTCAAGCTTGAACGGGAGCTTACTATACAGGCTGACGTCCGGGATGTCTTCAGTGAAGTATCGGGTCAATTTGGCTCTAGGGTCTGTAGCCTCAATAAAGCCAGGTCCGCTGCGCCATGTTTTCATGTTTGTAAACACGAAAGCCGGGTCCGCTGCGCCATGTTTTCATGTTTGTAAACACGAAAACATTGTTTAGTTAACCGATTAGGGGCGTGGTTTAACAGTTTTGTTAGAAAAATACGATAACATGTTTTCCGCGACGAATGGATAACATCCCCCGCGTTCGCCTGCGGGGAGGGGAAGCTTAGCATTTTTTGTTAGCGCTCACTAGAGGAACACGTATCGCTTGAAGTTTATAACAATTCTCTTTGGTTTATTTTTGAGTGAAATAAAGACAATATTTTGTTTTTAATACAACTAATAAGAGAGAGACCGGTGCTGTGGGATGTTACATTAATAGATTATACCGAACCTATCATAAATTTTTAGTTCTTGATAAATAATGACAAAAACATTTCAAAAACAGGCGCTATGTTGGGCTTAAGCCGGGTCCGCTGCGCCATGTTTTTTGTGTTTGTAAACACGAAAACATTGTTTAGTTAACCGATTAGGGGCGTGGTTTAACAGTTTTGTTAGAAAAATACGATAACATGTTTTCCGCGACGAATGGATAACATCCCCCGCGTTCGCCTGCGGGGAGGGGAAGCTAAGCATTTTTTGTTAGCGCTCACTAGAGGAACACGTATCGCTTGAAGTTTATGACAATTCTTTTTGGTTTATTTTTGAGTGAAATAAAGACAATATTTTGTTTTTAATACAACTTATAAAAGAGAGACCGGTGCTGTGGAATGTTACATTAATAGATTATACCGAACCTATCATACATTTTTAGTTCTTGATAAATAACGACAAAAACACTTTAAAAACAGGCGCCATGTTGGGCTTAAGCCGGGTCCGCAGCGCCAATTTTTTAACAAAACATGTTAACAAAACATGTTAGCAAAACATGTTAAGAAAAACAGCCAGTCCGCTGCGCCAATTTTCTAACAAAACATGTTAACAAAACATGGCGCCTGTTTTTAAAATGTTTTTGTCATTATTTATCAAGAACTAAAAATTTATGATAGGTTCGGTATAATCTATTAATGTAACATCCCACAGCACCGGTCTCTCTCTTATTAGTTGTATTAAAAACGAAATATTGTCTTTATTTCACTCAAAAATAAACCAAAGAGCTTTCAAGCGATACGTGTTCCTCTAGTGAGCGCTAACAAAAAATGCTTAGCTTCCCCTCCCGCAGGCGAACGCGGGGGATGTTATCCATTCGTCGCGGAAAACATGTTATCGTATTTTTCTAACAAAACTGTTAAACCACGCCCCTAATCGGTTAACTAAACAATGTTTTCGTGTTTACAAACATGAAAACATGGCGCAGCGGACCCGTCTTTACATGTTTTGTTAACATGTTTTGTTAGAAAATTGGCGCAGCGGACTGGCTGTTTTTCATAACATGTTTTGCTAACATGTTTTGTTAACATGTTTTGTTAGAAAATTGGCGCAGCGGACTGGCTGTTTTTCTTAACATGTTTTGCTCACATGTTTTGTTAACATGTTTTGTTAAAAAATTGGCGCTGCGGACCCGGCTGAAAACATTGTTTAGTTAACCGATTAGGGGCGTGCTTTAACAGTTTTGTTAAGCCGGGTCCGCTGCGCCATGTTTTCGTGTTTGTAAACACGAAAACATTGTTTAGTTAACCGATTAGGGGCGTGGTTTAACAGTTTTGTTAGAAAAATACGATAAAGCCGGGTCCGCTGCGCCATGTTTTCGTGTTTGTAAACACGAAAACATTGTTTAGTTAACCGATTAGGGGCGTGGTTTAACAGTTTTGTTAGAAAAATACGATAACATGTTTCCCGCGACGAATGGATAACATCCCCCGCGTTCGCCTGCGGGGAGGGGAAGCTAAGCATTTTTTGTTAGCGCTCACTAGAGGAACACGTATCCCTTGAAGTTTATAACAATTCTCTTTGGTTTATTTTTGAGTGAAATAAAGACAATATTTTGTTTTTAATACAACTAATAAGAGAGGGACCGGTGCTGTGGGATGTTACATTAAGAGATTATACCGAACCTATCATAAATTTTTAGTTCTTGATAAATAATGACAAAAACATTTTAAAAACAGGCGCCATGTTTTGTTAACATGTTTTGTTAGAAAATGGCGCAGCGGACTGGCTGTTTTTCTTAACATGTTTTGCTAACATGTTTTGTTAACATGTTTTGTTAAAAAATTGGCGCTGCGGACCCGGCTTTATAGATTATACCGAACCTATCATAAATTTTTAGTTCTTGATAAATAATGACAAAAACATTTCAAAAACAGGCGCCATGTTGGGCTTACATGTTTTTTTAACATGTTTTGTGAGAAAATTGGCGCAGCGGACTGGCTGTTTTTCTTAACATGTTTTGCTAACATGTTTTGTTAACGTGTTTTGTTAAAAAATTGACGCTGCGGACCCGGCTTTAGAAAAATACGATAACATGTTTTCCGCGACGAATGGATAACATCCCCCGCGTTCGCCTGCGGGAGGGGAAGCTAAGCATTTTTTGTTAGCGCTCACTAGAGGAACACGTATCGCTTGAAGGCTCTTTGGTTTATTTTTGAGTGAAATAAAGACAATATTTCGTTTTTAATACAACTAATAAGAGAGAGACCGGTGCTGTGGGATGTTACATTAATAGATTATACCGAACCTATTATAAATTTTTAGTTCTTGATAAATAATGACAAAAACACTTTAAAAACAGGTGCCATGTTTTGTTAACATGTTTTGTTAGAAAATTGGCGCAGCGGACTGGCTGTTTTTCTTAACATGTTTTGCTAACATGTTTTGTTAACATGTTTTGTTAGAAAATTGGCGCAGCGGACTGGCTGTTTTTCTTAACATGTTTTGCTCACATGTTTTGTTAACATGTTTTGTTAAAAAATTGGCGCTGCGGACCCGGCTGAAAACATTGTTTAGTTAACCGATTAGGGGCGTGCTTTAACAGTTTTGTTAGAAAAATACGATAACATGTTTTCCGCGACGAATGGATAACATCCCCCGCGTTCGCCTGCGGGAGGGGAAGCTAAGCATTTTTTGTTAGCGCTCACTAGAGGAACACGTATCGCTTGAAGGCTCTTTGGTTTATTTTTGAGTGAAATAAAGACAATATTTCGTTTTTAATACAACTAATAAGAGAGAGACCGGTGCTGTGGGATGTTACATTAATAGATTATACCGAACCTATTATAAATTTTTAGTTCTTGATAAATAATGACAAAAACACTTTAAAAACAGGTGCCATGTTTTGTTAACATGTTTTGTTAGAAAATTGGCGCAGCGGACTGGCTGTTTTTCTTAACATGTTTTGCTAACATGTTTTGTTAACATGTTTTGTTAAAAAATTGGCGCTGCGGACCCGGCTTAACAGGTGCCTGCCTGTGATGTTGCGTAAAGCTGTCCATAGAAGCGAAGCCATTAGCTCAGGTCGGCCGTCATCTGTTTTCAGCTTCGTCAACTTGTAAAAACCTCACGCTGTTTTTTCCGCACCTAATGTCATCTCCATTGTTTTATATGAGCGTGTGGCTTTTTTTTAGCGGGCGCACTGTATGGTAGTTTTCCAATTACCGCACTAGAGCGCATTATGCGGCATAATGCTTAACGTTGAATGTTTCAACTACAGCAACACTTCGCACAATCGAGCACTCTCAAAAGCAATGTTTTCGTGTGATGCGTGCAATCGATACCAACTCAGTGACAGAAAATTAACAAGTGTTTTTTCTTTAAGTTGGCATTGATCGAAATGTTTTATTTATATATAATCGTTAGTAATATTATTTATTGTTGAAAAATTTTTAAAGCTTTCGTTTCATTGTAGTTTTTTTGAAATAATCAAAGTTAATTCAAACTGTGTTAAAAAATAAATATAAGTATGGATGAAGGTACAAAAATTACTCAAAACAAAAAAATGGTAATGAAATAATCAAAATCCAAATTACTTAAAATAACCGTAAATATTTTTCAACCAATTATTATGTATACCACATTATTTACACATTTAATGAGGTTATTGCTAACTCTATGAATATTTCTTTTTTTCAACACTGAACTTAGCGCACTCTGCTGGTGCATTTGAAAACTAATTCACGTTCCAATTAAGCATCAGCATAATTCGGCATTGTGCGCCACTGAGTCGCATTATGCTCTGTAATTGGAAAACTACCTGTGTAACTGAGGCCCTAGACAAATGCCACACCCTAACTTTTCCGCAGTCGTTCCGCAGAAAATATGTATGGAAATGACATTAGCTTACGACACAACCTCACGCTATTTTTTCCGCAGGTAATGTCATCTCCATAATTTTTGAGGAACGACTGCGGAATTTGCCTGTGTAAGGCCTCTGCACTGCAGAGTATGGTCCACAATCAGATAACAGTGCAAACGCTTGCATGCATGCAAACAGCCTTTTTTAATCGTTTGCATTGCACTGCTCACGGATTTCAAGCATTCGTTCAGTAAATCTGTCAAGTTGACAGTCAATATCATTTGCAAAGAAAAATTGGGAGGGAGACATGTATTGTGCCTCCTGTAATTTCACAGAGCACGTCCGTACTAATTGTAGATATTTTGATAAAAAAATAAATTCGAACATACTAAAATAAAAATAAAACACCATGGGAACTGATGTTGACGTTGACAGTTCCGAAGACAATGCATTACCACATTTCTTCGTACTGTCAGCACCAATCGGTGACATCATCGACGCACTTAAGCAATGATGGACTATGTAAACTAATTCAAATAGCGCACACGAGCGCTGATAGTAAATTTTGGACCGCACCTGCAGTCTGACAATCGCATTGGAATTTAGGGGCCGTCCGAAAACCCGTGAGATTTTCACTTGGCAAAAAATAATTGCGAGAAAAAGAAGTTTAACTGGTTTTCAAACGCTAGCCAGTGATTTTCGCAATAGGCTAGATGACTAAAAAATTTTTTTTGCTGTAATAGAAGCTCATTTATATAATAAACAGAAAGAGAAAATCGGTTTTCGAATAACTATAAAAACAACCAAGATATAAGGTATTAAAGATTTTTCTTCACCTCTTTCTAGCTAAACGGCAATTTAGAAGGAGTTTATATGGCCGTACTCAACAATGACGTCACAGTTGATGTCGGATCTCTCTGTCTAATCGCCTTCAAATTAATAACTTAAAATGCTTGTATCTAATGTATTGTTACGCCGATGGTCTAAGAAACTTCCGGCGTGGTTTTCTTAGAAGGGTTTTCAGCAGTCTTAAAACGCAGTTCAGTGCGTTTCAGGTGGTGCTTTATCACATACTAGAATATCGAAATTTTACCCATGTTGTCGTTGATTTCAGGCGCCTGAAACATGTTTTCAGTCCGTTTCAGGCTACCCTCTATCAAACCATACCATAAACTGAAACCCCGTTTTCAGGCGTTTTCAGGACCCCTAATGGGCCTTTGAAGCATACTTCGATATGTGACTAAATTTTCAATAGGAGTAAGTGAGATAGCACGATAAGAAAGAGACAAAAATAGTGAGCACCTTCCATAGATAAAAGATCGAGATGCATCTAGAAACTTCTAGGCGTGCTGAGACAGAACATGCTCTCAGAGACAGACAATCGGGAATGCGATGGAACTTTCTAGAAAGACAAGTATGGAATGATATAGAATAGAACCTTTTCGAATACCTTCGAATATTTACCGGCCCTACTATAGAAGTGCGTAGGCATACAACGGAACTTTCTAGAAGATAAACGATCGATCGGTTATGAAATGTTCTAGAATAGAAAGAGCCCTCTCGAATGCCTCGAATGTTCACCGGTCCTACTGTAGAAGCGCGAAGGCGGTACCACGGAACTTTCGAGAAGGAAAGACAGACAATCGATTGGGTACAAAATATTCGAGAATAGAACATTCTCGGGTGCCCCGAATATTCGCTGGCCCTACTATATAAGCGCGTGGGCGAATGCGGACGGGCAGTTCTTTCTGTGGTTAATTCAAAGAGAGCAAACCGAGCGGATCAAGCGATACAAAGCGACTTGGAGCGATCATCTACGACTTGGAAGCGTCTTACAGTGAAGTGTTGTGTGTCCACAGTGCTTATAGCGGTTCGGTTCGGTGTTTCGCGAATTTTCTATTGAACACCCACCCCACAAACGTAACAGTATTTCTTAGCCGATTTTAATTCTAATTTTTTTTTTTTTATGGATGGCCCGGCAAATGACCTACAATTTCACAGGACTACATCTTTTTCCAGCCCCCCTAGCACGTCCACCAAAACACGATATGATAAAGCAATTTATCGCGGTGAATTGTCAAAATACAATAGGGTTTCGTCGTATTTTGAGAGTTCACCGTGATAAATCGCTTTATCATATCGTGTTTTGGTGGACGTGCTACGGGGGCAGGGTATTTTAATATTTAATGACGAGACGTAAAAATTTGAATTCAGTCATCATCCCAATTGGCGAGTTTTCAAACGGATTCTGTCAATTAAAAACGAAAAGAAGAGTTCTTGTGTTTTGTAACTCGAACTTGCTTTATTTTACAACTGCACAAAGCTTTACTTAACATTTGCAAACTTTAACTTCGCATAAAAACGGAATCAGCTAGCCACAGATCACAGAACAATCACCTGACAATGTCACGTAAAAACGCTGACTAGGGGCCGGAAGAAATTCACTCCTGTCAGGCTGTTTACAATAAACTGGCACCTGGCGCCATCTTGCGTCGCCTCGCGACTTTTCTTGGTAGATATTAAGTTAATTTTAATTTTGACGGGACTCGAGGCCCAACTTGTCTTCGAGTAGTAGCAGACAATAGTTTCGGACCACCAATCCAATCACAGGCTAAAATTATCCTGCGCTTACATTTACGAAAGCGTTCAGAAATACGAGTGGAGTAATTGATCGGTTACCCTCGGTTTCACTCGGGAGATTCTCGAACGCTTACTTACTTACTTCTTACTTCTGTGGCGTTACAACCCTTTGTGGGTCCTCTTCACATACTTGCGCCACTCCCTCCGATCCGTGGCTTTCCTTCTCCAGCTAGTTAAGCGTCCCATGGCCTTCAGGTCTTCCTCAACGTAGTTGATCCACCTTTTCTTTGGCCTCCGGCGTGGTCTTTTCTGCTGCGGCTTCTAATACATCATCACATTGGGTGCCCTATCCTCGCCCATCCTCTCTGCGTGTCCGACCCACCTAAAGCGTTGTGACTTCACGTATCTCACTATCGTCTCCCGGTCGATGAGAGCCTCGAGTTCGTGGTTCATGCGGGGACGATAGGCGTCATTGTCCTTGATAGGGCCTTACACTTTACTTAGCACCTTCCTTTCAAAAACCGCGAGTTTCTGCTGTTGTGTCGTCGTTAGTCTAGTGCCCATGTTTCACATCCATAGGTGGCTATTGGTAGGATGATGGTCTTTTAAATGGACAGCTTGGATTTGATGCTCAGGTGCTTTGAGAGAAGAAGTTTCCTTACCGAGAAGTAGCATCTGTTGCAGGCCATGATTCGTGCATTTACTACTTCCTCAATTTGGTTTTGAGCCGATAGTGTTGAACCCAGATACTTGAAGCTGCTTACTCCTTCAATGTTATCCCCAGCTACCCTGACATCTTGCGGTGACATAAGATGTCCCGAGCTGGTAAGATATTTGGTTTTATCTGTGTTGATATAGAGTCCATACTTGGCCGATTCGGTTTTTAGGGATTCAGTAAGTCTAATCATGCTGTTTCTAGATCGACTGGTGATCACTATGTCGTCAGTATATGCCGCTAGTTGACTGGTGTTGTAATCGATTAGGCCCTTTATCCCTACATTGCGCATAGCAGCCTCTAGCGTCAGGTTAAACACTATGATCGATAGGGCATCCCCCTGCCTAACTCCAGAGCGCACTTCAAAGGGGTCCGAGATTTCGTTCTGTATAGCAACCACAGATTTGAAGTGTGCCATCGTTGCCTCTATCAGCGTTACCAATTTACTTGGTATTCCGAGGGACCGCATAACATCCAGTATCTTCCTTCGGTTTACACCTCAGATTAAGTACACCAATGGATTCGCAATGTTATAATATGTCTCAAATAGCGTCCAGTTCAATCCGCCATTACAAAGCACCGTATTTGTTGTTGTGCTAAAATATCAGTCGGTGAGCATTATTTGTGAGTGCATTTTACAGTTATACGTTTTTTATCGATTATTTTAATGAATTCTATAAAGAAAAACATAAAACGTGTGGAATCTTGGATGCGGCGTCCCTAGTTTTTTCCGCTATCTTAGAGCACCAACCTAAATGTTGGCACCCTTTTTTCGTAGGTATTTCATGTCTATTGGTATCTCGTATAGTCTAAGGTTTACACTGTGAAAGGCTGTTCAAAGTCTACGAACATATGGTGGAGATCTATGTCGTATTCGTGAGCTTTCTCCAGAGTTTGTCGTACGAGATGGATTTGATCGACTGTGGAGCGGTTAGGTCTGAATCCGCATTGGTATCCTCCAAGTATTTCTTCGGCATATCCACGCAGTTTCTGACAGAGCACCCCTAATAGAACTTTATAGGCCGCAGACAGGACAGTGATTCCTCTGTAGTTGCTACACATACTTTTTCACCTCTCCAGCACGAAAAGGGTGCTTTTGGTGCGTCAAAACTCGCAGCAAAATCGCTTTTTGCTGCGAGCGAGAGGTAAAGTGATTTGAATTTCGAACACCACCATTTAGAATTTACTCGGCGCTGAAAAAAATAAACTAGGCGAGGTTCGTTCAGAAACTCAATTTGGCCAAGCGATTTAATTCATTAATATTTGTTATTAATAATTATTTATTGAAATTTAAGTTAAAAAAAATTATACTATTACATTTTTAAAGACGTAATATTTAAAATAAATACCAGTGAACATTATATCGCTTAAAAATCATGTTTTGTTTTTATAAAAATGTCAAGCAGTGCAATTTACGAACGCAACTTCTAAAAAAATTAGAAAACGAAATGGTGGAATTGGCGGCAAATCCATTTCATTCAGTGTAAGGTCGTTTGAACTAATTTAGTGGATTATACGAATAATGAGTGCGAATGAAATAATATAGTGGATTAAACGAATAATGAGTTTGAACTAATTTAGTGGATTATACGAATTATTAAAAGTCCTCCAGTTTCACTAGGCCCTTCTGCAAACCCTCCGCAATGCACAAACGTAGAGACGGAAATATTACATAATACGCAAGTAAATAATGCGACAATCACAGTTCCGAACAAAACTTATTTTTAACTTGCATAATTGCAGTAATTTTACTTTTAATTTTTAATAATTATTGTTATTTTTTGTGAGGGTTTTTAGTTATAAATAAAAAAAATGTAAATATTGTCTTAGTGGTTTTCATACCTATACTTTTCTCGCTGGTAGAGGTGAAAAGTTGTATGTTCATCATCACGAGAGCAAATTTTTTTTATGTCGCGTGCCCTTAAATCATTCACTGTGCTCAGTAGTCTATATTTGAATAACTCGCTACGCTCGTGATTCAATTCAAGACTACTTCGCTAGTTCGTGATTTAAAGTCAGCACTCGCAACAAAAAATAACTTTGCTCACTTGTTGTACAAATAACTATTATCTCCTTTCTTGTGTATGGGTATTATACCCAAGTTCCAGTCGTCTGGTATCTTTTCCTTTTTCCAAATCAGTTGTACCAGAAAGAATAAACACTCAGTGAGTTTTGAACTCGCGTTTTTCAGCATTTTGGATGTAATGGTATTCAGTCCCGGTGTCTTATTGTTCTAGAGGAACTTGATGCTAGTGTAGGGCTGCCATACGTCCCGGTACACCGGGACATGTCCCGGTTTGTAGCGTTATGTCCCGGTGTCCCCGTCAATAACTCATTTGTCCCGGTCTGGGAGCTAGGTGGGTAGATATACCTACACGAGTTGATCACTATTAGCGCTTCAAAAAGTCAGAACCTCGGATAAATATCAATGGACAAAGAAAAGTGATATATCGAGAAAGCGAACATTGATTAAGAGAGATAACGCTGAGAATAAGCATGTTTTTTTTTGTTTTATTGTTGGTTTAATTGAACATTTTATTTAATTAAAAAAATATCCTACTAAAAATGAAACTTGAAAGTTCGTATCGAAGTACAAGTCATTGTTCTTTTGAATTTCCATTGTATAACCTTTTTATCAGACTTCAAAAAAGGAGGTTTCTCAGTTCGACCGTATATTTTTTAGGGTTCCGTACCTCGAAAGGAAAAAACGGAACCCTTATGGCTTATAGGATCACTTTGTTGTCTGTCCGTCCGTCCGCCCGTCTGTCTGTCAAGACCCTTTTTCTCAGGAACGCGTGGAGGTATCAAGCTGAAATTTATATCAACTCAGGTTTACTGTCCCTTGGAGCTGTAAAAATCAAACTTCTAAGCCAACGCAATCAAAAGATACAGCCGTTTATGCCGCAAATTTTCGACACTCGCAAGGGAATCAAAACCTACAGGGTACTTCCCGTGAACTCAGAATCTTGAAATATGGTACAATGTAACGTATTTAGCACAAATAAAGGAAAAATTGTGAAACCCGTAAATTTTTAGTTACATCATATAAGTAATAAAAATATTTTTAATAATTTTAAACGTACTACCCCTTTCCTCGTGAACGCGTAGAGGTATTTAATTGAAATTCATATCAAATACTCGAGTCTATAATACCTTTAATCTAAAACAAAATCAAACTTCTATGTCAACGCAATAAAACTTATATACCCACAGGTTTGAACGGAACCCTCGGTGCGCGAGTCCGACTCGCACTTGGTCGGTTTTTTTATGTGTGTTCGCGGGTAACTTCGTCGTTTATAAACCGATTTTGATGATTCTGGAAAGAAGATATTCCAAGGGTGGTCCCATGATAAGGAAACCAGGATCCGATAATGGCATCCCATAAATCGAGGGAAACCCTTGAATTTCAAGGCACTTCCAACGTGTTTTATGTTTCTTCTTAAGATATTCAGGTATTTGCATCTGGTAGTCGTCATGTCTTATTACTGAACTGATGATTGAAGGTTTCTGATAGATTAGGAGCTCGGGAATAATTCCTTTGAAACTGTTTGGAGCAAAAGACGTTTTATTTCAAGTTATTTCGGCGTTTGCCTTGGCTCAAATTCTTATATGTAATATAGATATATTAACAAAAAAAAATAGTAACAGAATACATACAACATCATAGTTTTATATTGAAGTCGGTGCCAATGTAAATTAAAAATTTAATGTAGTTATTTAAAATTTAGCACCGAATTCAATATAAAACTGTGATGTTGTACGTAGTCTTTTATTATTTATGACTTTTTGGTGTTATTGAAGTGGGTTCTATATTTGGTAAAAAAATCTAAGTAAGTATTCAAAATGTCCCGGTCGATGGTTCAGAACTTATGGCAGCCCTATGCTAGTACGTACTTCAGCCATATTATCTATTCTGTGCTTCAGCTATGGTGCGTTCAATGACTTATTCGGCGTCATAGTAGTGTACAAACTCTAGTTCTTCGTTATCCACATTTAGAAGCTCGTCGAAATACTGTCGCCACCTGTCTAATATGCTGCTTTTCTGTTAGCAAAGTTCCATCCTTGGCTCGACAGATGTTGGTGCGGGGCTGATATCCCTTGCGCGAATTGTTGACGCGTTTGAAGAAGGATCGTGTCATTCCCCTGCGTCCCCAGTTGTCCAGTTCCTTAAGCTGTGCGATTTCGTTCTCCTTGCGTTTTTTTAAGGTCTCGAACGCTATCGAGTGAAATTCACTCTACCCCTCCACCTAGAGTAAGAATTACTCGTTTTAATTTTTTTTGAGGGGATGAGGGGAGTCGGATTGTCGGTCGTAGTCGCGTCGGCCCATAAACACTTAAGACATGTACTATAGGGTACCACTTACCATCAGTGTGCAGAGTGAGAGTTTTATCGATCTTTACTCGATCGTACACATCGAACGCGTTAACGCGAAATTGTATGGAATTAGAGCAGCGCCATCTAGTAGCTGCTATGGAATGAGACAGCTTCACTTAGTGACTACTAGATGGCGCTGCTCTAATTCCATACAAATTCGCCACTTACGCGCGTTAACGCGAATTTGTATGGAATTAGTACTCTCTACATGGAGATAGTATGGAGTCGCAAAAATAACCATAGCATTGCAATGTCAATATCATTGCAAAGTAAAATCAATCTTGTTTTATGATACGAAACTGATTTTCAACCTTAATGGTACAGACAACAACACGTCAAACTGCATTTGCACGAAGTATTAGGAGCGAAATAAGGGCAGTCTCAAAATCAATATGTATTGTGAGATGTGTTGTTGTATGTACCTGTCAACAGCACGTCAGGCTATACAAAACCAAAACTATTAAATATCTCTAATTGAGTTTGAACCTTACACTGTTTAGCTTTAGGTTCAAATCTGATTTGAAAAAAAAAATAGTAATTTTATGGTAGCCTGATGTGCTGATGACTTTATTCATGACAAGAGTTAATGTGGTTGGATTATTGTCGCGTCCTTGATAAGTATTTTCAAAAAGTATGTATTTTTAAACATCCAAAAGATACCACAAAAACAAAAAGAAAAACAAAGTGAACTTTCAAATTTTCTTTAATCAATAATTTAAAGCTTACAGAGACATGTTCTCATGTATTACGTAAGCGCCGGCACGGGCTCACATTCCCGACAACTGAAATTTCGCTTCTAACACGACTAAAACAAGAACCGAAATCGCGCGCGGCCGCATCTAATGCGCGCGCGCCGCCGTGCTTACAAAACAAACTCTCAAACAAACATATCATGATTAGGTCTCCCCTCTCAAATCCATATCAAAATCACATATCTAAATGCGACCTGTGACTAGTCGCACGGGTCCGCGCCTCGGCGGCCCTGTCAAAGGTGCTGCTGGTCGTGGTTGACGTGGCCCGTGCACATTGTATACGCATCCGTTGTAATGTGCACTCCCATAGTGGACTTTTAAATATCCGAATATACAATTAGTTTGTGATGTGCCCAAATGAGAATCGCCATGTATTATCGCAACTTTTTCCAAAGTGCACGCGACATTTACGCAATGCGCACTTGACAAGTGCACGTGCCGCGTCCGGTCGCATCCACGCGGAGGCACAGGCTAAGTGGAGATTAATAGTAATGTATACGCGTATTGCTTGCGGTATTCTTGAGCTGACATAATGTTTGGACGGTAATGTGCCTACGCTTGCCCGATGGAAGAGCCCCCAACAATTGACGTGCTGCCGTAAACAGTTTAAAAAAATATATTCGGGATTAACACATACGGGGTAAACGGGACAATTGTGCCAACCTCAAAAACAGTCGAATACAAAAAAAAATACGGGTGACGAATAATCCGCCCGAACATCTATTCGCTAACATTCAAAGATGACGTCGCTTCGCGTTGTCGACCAAGACGGACGACCGAATGCGACGCGCAAAAAAAATGCATACAAATACAACCTTAGTCTCGTCACGAACGTAACTCGCCCGCACGCACGCATTCACTTGTCCTATCTGTTATCCATGCAAAACTGCAGTGAGCGTCACGCGACGAACCGAAATTCGACATAAAAATCGATAACGTGTAAAAGACCGTTGCCTCGAATTTCATCGCACTTCAATGTCGAAATCGCCCATCGACAGTTTTCTGCTTGATCACAAAAAATTACAACCATTAATAGAAGTATAATAAAAATAATGATACCTAAAACCTCATGCTCTACTCAAGTCGATGGCTATGAATACAATCAAAAGAGATCATGTGGGTAAACAATATTGACCCTAAGTGATATTTTGGGCAATGTCGCTTGGTTATTAATAATTCGATTTGGAAAACCTACAAAAGCCTTGGAAATTTACTGCCAAACAGTCACACAAAAATTATATGAATTTATGTTCAATTTAAACAATATATTATGTAACAAAAATCTGTATTGCTTTGAATCAAGTTTGGATCATTGGCACAAAAATATTTACCGAAGGGCTAAAATAACCACAGGTCAACAACAAGCATGTCAGAAATACTAAATTCACATTTCCTTGAGATAATTTGTTCGCACATGCGATTTGTGTGATGATGAGAATACACATTTGACAAAAAATTTACCATATTACTAATAAATTGACATTAAGTATTCACGTCTCAACAATGTTCATATTTAATTGGCAACAAATTTATTAGCAGTACGGTCTTAGAGTACTTCAGAGGTATAACTTAGCTAATGTATTGCAGAATTATTATGCAGTATAATTAACACATTTTGATTTTTTTTAATACAATGTTATGCGAGCGTGTGTACAGATACTTTACGTCTCTTTATTCAATGCGTAAATATAATTCACCCCACATATCAGGTACTGGATCACTGGTTGCCCAACAACAAAGTATTGCGCTTCAGGCGTATTTGACATGCTTTAAAATTATAGTGTTTGATAATAATACATTCTTTTTGATCGAATATTTTTTCACATGTAGCTGAGTTGGATATTGTTACCTATTAGATCTTCACATGTTAATACAATTCTGTCCGATGCCTTGCCCAACAGTAACAAACATAACATTTCTCGTGTAAATTTCGCATCTCTCAACTTCATTTTATGGCTCTCAATAAAATAAACAATGTATAAAACACATATAAAGTAAATTTGACTAGTAAAATTGCAATTTGGTGTAAAGTTTCACAAAAAATTTTCTATTTACGGTCCTGCTTATCAATTGACACAATAAAATAACATGCCAATGTGTGTAGAAAGTAAACAATGTAAAGAAAATATTTTTATTTCTTATGTACTCATGTATATATTTTTAAATTTTGTAAAGTTATGCATGCATGTTTGTTACTTTTGAGATAACATTATTATATATCCATTGGAAGCCGACAGCCAGCTTAGCCAGATCAAGTTAATTCATTCATTTATACATATTTTCCTTTACATATTTAGCATGAACGTTTAAACTTTAATAACGCTATGGTGACCGTGAGTTTTAAGTTACAATTACTGATCATTTGTTCTTATAGTGTTCGACATAATTAAAATTTTCCAGTGAATTGCTACGGGCCATATTTAAAGCTCCATTACATCGTACTGCTGGTGCTCATAATCATATACCGGTTCATCCGATGTCTTTTTAACTATACACTTCAGAATCATCACTGCAATTTTGCACACAAAAACGTCATTCGAGTCACAAATTTTCATACGCACAATTTCACATCCACATTGTCCGTTAAACATAGTACATACACACACACTGGATACACCAACAGTCATCGCAAACACCCGCAGCCGTAAAACACTATAATTTTCGATGAATATATCGAGTATTGCTTCGTGATCGGAACGTTGTCTAGTCACCAACAACAATAACAATTAAAATAAAATCACAGTGGACGATCCCACAGGTTAGATCGTTCCGGACTAGGTACAACGTTCCGTTAGTAAGGAAGAGATATCGTGATCAGGACACCGGTGAAGTCTGTGGCTGTGAGGAGTCAGCGGGTGTTGAGTGAGGAGTAAGAAGCGACGTCACCGGGTCCTCGCTGCTCGACGGTGTGAATGGGTGCGAGTTTAACGCTTCCTGAAATAAGTTTTTTTTTGATTAGACAAAACAAATGGCAAACGAGCATACTGTCAACCTAGGTTGCGTTCCAAAACGGATAAGTTTCGCTCGGTAAATAGCTAAATTGACTCAATCCCAGTTCCAAAACACATCGCAGGATTTTTTTAAGGTGTTTTGGAACGACTTTGCCGAGTCAATTAGATCCTGGAAAGAGCTATTTTTATCCTATAAAATTCAGGGGTGGTAATTATTCTGTCATGGCTGTAACTGACAGTAGTGACAGTTGACATTAACTTGACGCGGGCAATTGTGGAAAATACAAAAGAATTATTGTAGCAAGTTTGCAGATTGCAATCATGGAATATTGTGTTCTGTGATTGCAATTAACTCCAAATCCAGAAAGATGACAGCACGAAAAACCAGTTCATATCGTTTCATTTGCAACAATTAGCGCGGCTAAAAATTTCTTAAACTTAACAATTTCTTAAAAGAAGCGCATAACGTGGCTAACATCAGATGTCAGCACCAGGAAAGTGGTGATGGTTAAATGGAACACAGCTATAGCGTGCCGCAACTTTAATGGCGAGTGGCTAGTCACTGTGGGGTCAGCACTTTGTTCTCGAGGCTAATCTAGAGCAACACATGCTAGCGATTTATGCTGACGTACATATTTAGTGTCACTACAACGAATGTAAATGTTAAAAAATTACCTTAGCGCTCATACGCACTAGCGGCAAAACGCGCGGCTAGATGTTAATATGCAACCGCTAAGCTATTGAGTGCGTACGATCACAAGCGGTTGCATATTCAATATGGAAAAAGCGGCCAGCCGCGAGGTTAGCCGCCCCCGCGGTTAACCGCTAGTGCGTAGGAGGGCTTAGTAATAAAACCGTCACACTGGCTGTTTGATTTAAATCCACCCGGTTAAAAGCCAAAGTCACCTATAGTATGTGTGGTTCTCTTATGTCCGGTTTCTACATTCAAAAATGATCAGTTTTTGCTACGGACAGTTAAATTTTGACATATTTTCCAGAGAATAAATATCAAAGGACAATGTCAAATTCGGCCTAAGAGCCAATACAAATTTAGCATATGTGATAATTCTTGGGATACCTAATTTAAGATATAATTATCACTCATTAGATACTTACATAGCGGACTCTGAATATTTTATTCAATTTAAAAAGGACTTTACGATTCCTTCTAATATTTTTAAAAACCACAGACTAGATGGAATGTATATATTTTAAGGTGCGTTCCAAAGGAGATTATAACGATGAGAGCGATATGAATGCTCACAACTTTTCCGAATAGGATATCGCGTTAACATCGACAAATGATAGTTGGCCATTCGGAACGATAATTTGCGCGCGCTCAGACATTGACGCCCATTAGCTTGACAACTAATTTTCTGCAATGCAATAACACTTGATTTTTTTACCTAACCATTATTTAATTGGCACTTAAGTAGACAACAGGAAAATTACTAACCTACTGTATTTTTTTCTTCATCTCTCACAGTAAATCTAACCATCTTCATTGTTGTTTTCAACCGCTGACATTGACACTGGACAATCTCATAACAGGACACTCACAACGAGTACGATCCGAGGCATAGTCGCCGTAAACGCAAGATTGCGAATGTAATGAGGTCATCAGTGACGTCAGGTTGGATACTGTCAGCGCGCTCACGGTGATTCGAAACGACTTTTAGGGTGCAGAGTGGTTATTCGGACCCGGGTCCCTGTAGAAGTCGATTGATATTCGACCCCATAGAAGCGTAAGCGAATAATAATGCGGCGGCGCGGGCGAGTGGTGGTGCCGCTCGAGGTCCTCCAGCGACAGCGCGTTGGGCACGTAGAGTGCCGGCCGTAGGGTACTCACGGGGCGCGCGGTCGCGGCCGCGGGCGGTCAGTTGCGCACGGGCGGCGCGGGCGAGTGGTGGTGCCGCTCGAGGTCCTCCAGCGACAGCGCGTTGGGCACGTAGAGTGCCGGCCGTAGGGTACTCACGGGGCGCGCGGTCGCGGCCGCGGGCGGTCAGTTGCGCACGGGCGGCGCGGGCGAGTGGTGGTGCCGCTCGAGGTCCTCCAGCGACAGCGCGTTGGGCACGTAGAGTGCCGGCCGTAGGGTACTCACGGGGCGCGCGGTCGCGGCCGCGGGCGGTCAGTTGCGCACGGGCGGCGCGGGCGAGTGGTGGTGCCGCTCGAGGTCCTCCAGCGACAGCGCGTTGGGCACGTGCACGGACGGCAGCTTGCCGGCGGACGCGCGCGCCAGCAGCTCCGGCGAGAACCACCTGGCGAGCTGGTTGTCCCCCCCGCCGGCGCCGCCCCCCATCTCTGCGGGACACCGGGACGGGTTTTGGCCGTTAGGCTAAAGGCCGATACACAATGATCAGTGGTGTTACAGTACCGCCACCATGATAATTCTTCTTCTTCTTCTTTTTTAATATGTGGCAATTGGTCGTTGGAGACCATGATAATTATTCTTTCATACATTCTCTATGAACGTGTGTCTGTCCGTGGTGACACCAGGCTCTGAGTGACATTCATATACAATTTATGAAAGAAGAATTATCACGGTGGCGATACTGCACCGAAAGTGTGACTTATTAATTCATTGTTATTGAATTATTTTATTGTTATTTTAATATTTTAATTAGTTATATTCGATGTCGATATTTCGTTGATAATTTTGAATTACATTAAAAAATAAAATTTATTATCGAAATTATTTCAACCATTCACCACACAATCTGCATTATACTTTAGAACTGCGTAGTTTTTCCATATATTTTATAAATGAAAAAAAAAATACATTGGTATTAATTGATTTTTACCAAAGTAATTAAATTTGTATCCTAATTGCAATGTAACCCTTGCACTTAGATTGCTCAGCGTAACCGTTGCATGCAATAGCAGTGCACAGGACAAGACGAGTAACGTGCAAGTTTACCGTTGAGGCGGCCCTGCTGCGAGTGGGCCAACAGCTGCTGCAGCGTGGCGCCGCCGACGCCCGCGCCGCGCGGCATGTTGCCCATGCTTGTGTACTGCCGACAACATAACAAAACGCGTTACGCTTACCTTTGTTATACATACGTCGTATTTGTTTGTATACGCAAAACCTGAAAGTGGTTTGTTCAGAATCAGTGACCAAATCGATTGTCTTGTTTTGTGACAAATTTAATCGCGATGATGATGATGATGATGATTGTGACAATATTAGAATCTAAGACTACATTTTAATTTATATTGCCAAATTACTGTGATACCTTGATTTGAGTGGAAGAAGCGTTATGAAATCATATTTGATCATACAAATTAAGTGAGGTAGGTAAGTAAAATTTATTCAAAGTGCGTTTTATTTTGGTTATGTCAGGGATTGTTTACTTCATTTTTAGTTGTAATGTTACTGTAAAATAAGATGATAAAGCTACTTTAATGGTTTTATTAAATAATAGTTAACATATTCAATTGTTTCTGTTTCGCTTATAAATTAAATATCGTTTGTAGATCGAAATGACTATTATTCTAAAGACTGGGTTTGTGAGTATCACTCACAATATAAAATTTCAATCATAAAACCGTCTCTATAGGAAAATTGTTGGTATCTGCTGGACATCATATGACATTAAGTCCGTCAAATTTTACATTATTTTTACTGTACATTAAACATACAAAGTAACTATTAATATAAATAAGTAAATGAATAAAATAACGTCGTAATAAACACTCACGGAATTAGGAATTTGCTGCCTCTGTTGCTGGTGGGGAAACTGACGCGCACCGCCCATTTGCTGCACCAAAAAAAGGCCTACATTTAAAAGGCGGACGGGATGGTTTTTTGGACAATACATCCCACACGAAGACAACTGTATATTAGGTGACCTATGCCTATTATTATTGCCACGAGTGTTTGTGACACTAAAACTGTTTTTTTTCCCTTGTAGATACAAACGCGAAAGATTTAGTTTACCGTTATACATTACATTACATATAAATCAAAAACATACATTTACTTAGTTTCTTCACAGGGAAACACATAAGTTACGTATTTAGGCTTTCTGCAAATGGGACATTGCATGTAATGTTTATCAATACTAATAAGTATTGCAACTACTTATTGAAAAAAATATGCGTATTAATATGTAATAATAAATATATCTGTAAGAAGACATTATTAGAAGACTTAAGGGTAGAAACTATGATGACACTGAACAGTTATTATTGGTTGATAAATAATTATGTAAAATAAGTATTTTTAATAGTGAACATCATAGATTCAGGTTATCATGTATAACTGCCTCAGATTTTTTCTCACAAACATAATCTATATCACACTGCAACATTTCAATCTAAACAATCCCACTTACAGGGCTGGGCAGTATTTGAAATACTTGTAATTGAACTACGTATTTGAAATACAAATACGTATTTTGTATTTGTATTTCAATTACTTGCTCAAAATGTAATTGGTATTTCAAATACCTGAGTCTAAGGTATTTTGTATTTAGTATTTCGATATTTCAAATACATTAAGCATCAAAATACATCATATCAAATACAATTATATGATCAAAATTAATAGATTTCAAAAATGTTTTCCTTTTAAATTTACAAAACAAATGAAATGATTGATTGACCGATTTAGACAAAGCAGACATTTTGGGATTTACTCAAGCGTGGTGTAATAACATAAGAGGACAATTTTAACACCGTTTAAAAAACCTTGCACCATGTTCAATACCCCCATTATACATGAACCGTTTATATAGGATCGTGTGTTTAGAGCAGCTGATTAGAATAGTAAAAAAAAATAGGTCGCTAGAAAAAATTGAGAATGTCAGATTAAGGCGAGTTAATTATTTGTAGAGCGTGAAATAAGCAAATGGGAAAGTCACAAACAATTTATTTTAAGCCTTCCGATTAAGGAAATTGCTCTACTTAATTTTTAGATTATGGGTCAGCACAACAAGTATATCAAGCTGAAACATCTATTTATATCGATCATTTTAATATCACTAATTTTTCTTTGCATTTTTGACACTCGCTCCTCAGTTTTGGTTGCATCTAAATCGACAGTCTTTTGAATAGTAGCTCATTTAGGGTTCAGTTAACATCGCTTCTGAATATCTGACTATTTTTTACCCCTTCGTACAACCACCACCATCATTCAAACCGGCAGACTTAATATTAGGTTGGGGAAAAAGTCTTTTCGCATTATAGTATGTATAAACTTGTAATAAAATCTCTTTGGCTATACTATTTGTATCTGGCTGGTTTTGGTATCATTGAAAGTTTAAATTTTAAAGAACATAATTCCAAATTCAAATTAGGAAAATGTGTGATTTTCATTTGTTTTTCGTACCGCCAAAATGAGTGAATCTAATGAAGAAATTCGATACATTTTAAAATTTTACTACAAAAAAGGTAAAAATGCAACGCAAGCCGCGAAAAAAATTTGCGATGTTTATGGACCTAGTGCAGTGTCTGTGAGAGTAGCACAAATTTGGTTTAAGCGTTTTCAATCCGGAAATTTTGATGTCAAAGATGCACGTCGCTCTGGTCGCCCTATTACAGATAAAATGGATGCCATTTTTGAAAAAGTGGAGCAAGATCGGCATGTCAATAGTTACGACGTAGCTGAAGAACTGGGAATTGACAACAAAACAGTTTTGGCGCATTTGAAAAAAACTGGGTACACAAAAAAGCTCGACATTTGGGTACCTCACGAGCTCATTGAAAGAAACCTAATGAACCGTGTACTCATTTGTGATTCTTTATTACGACGTAATGAAACCGAACCATTTTTGAAGAACCTGATAACTGGTGATGAAAAGTGGATCACGTACGACAAGAACGTGCGAAAAAGGTCGTGGTCAAAGGCCGGTCAGGCTTCACAGACTGTGGCGAAACCCGGGTTAACTCGCAACAAGGTGATGCTGTGTGTGTGGTGGGATTGGAAGGGCATTATTCATTATGAGCTGTTACCACCAGGCAGGACCATCGATTCTGAACTCTACTGCGAACAACTGATGAGATTAAAGCAAGAAGTTGAGAGAAAGCGGCCGGAATTAATCAACAGAAGGGGTGTGGTTTTTCATCATGATAACGCTAGACCTCACACATCTTTAGCCACTCAGCAAAAATTAAGAGAGTTTGGCTGGGAGGTGTTAATGCATCCGCCGTATAGTCCTGACCTTGCACCTTCAGATTTCCACCTGTTTCGGTCTCTTCAGAATTCTTTAGGCAGTGTCAGGTTAACATCACGAGAGGACTGCCAAAACCACTTGTCGCGGTATTTTGACCAGAAGTCCCAAAATTTCTATAGCAATGGGATCATGTCCCTACCTACAAGATGGCAAAAAGTTATCGAACAAAATGGTACCTACATACTTTAGTTAAATGTAAATAAACTATATTAAAAAATGTTTTGAATTTTCTTAAAAAATGCGAAGAAACTTTTTCCCCAACCTATTATAATAACGCAATCCTCAGTCGGTAGATTATTTTTCCTCCGTTATTAGAAACACTTGGGGCGCATAAACTATTCATATCTAAAGATTCTGAAGCGCCAAAGAATATTTTTCATTTTATTTCATTTTTTGAAAATGCGGAAATGAATTTTGAAACACGCGTGAAGGGAGCACACCATATAAGATAGAGTAGTTGGGCAGCCAGTAAAGCACCTTTTTTGACATAACAGGATTATTGTCTTTTACAGAAGTTTTTGGCGCAGTTTCTTGGGAGCTTCCCTTTTCTTAGACAACAAACCAATGCTACTGTAGCCTATTTTCATTTTGTGACTTTTGTATTTTCATCAAAATACAAAAGTCACAAAATGAAGCCAACTGTACCTAAGACAATACATGTGGGTCCTTCAGTATAAGCTGTCATTTAGTGACGGCGGCCAACTTTGATTTGATCGCTTTTAATGGTGTACTGTATTTTAAAAGTCAAGCCCTTTCATTTGATACCCATATTGTAGGGATTGTATTAGCATATTATGTAATCCGCCATTTTGTGACGGTGGCCATCTTGGATTTGAATTCTTCTTCATAGTTTTCGGGTCAATAATGCAACGGAGTTTTAATTCTTCATACTAATGTAATTCGCAAAATTAAAAATTCGTATTTATGACTGTAAAATAAATATCGTGTTTTTGAATAGTAGGAATTTTGATTCATAAGAATAAGATTCGGAGTTTTAAAAACGTAATATTCATTTTCACAATGTTTGGATGTTCCCTTCTACCTACAATACGTACGTATATGTCATTGAACGTATACTTACGAATAACATAAATGCGCACAGTATCATGCAATATTTAAAACACATTAACATTGTAAGAATCAAAAGGTTGAATGTATTTTGTATTAAGTATTTTAAATACAGTAAAAATTGCTCAAATACTGTATTTTGTATTTGATATTTTAAATACATCACTGGCGAGTATTTTGTATTTTAATTACATGCAGCAAAGTATTTTGTAATTTGTATTTCAATTAAATTAAAGCGTGTATTTTGCCCAGCCCTGCCTACTTATTTGGTCATATAAGCACATACCAACTAAAGATGCCTAAAATACAAGTAAACAACATTTGGTTACTTAGCTTAAGTGTCATCAAAAATATCACAGAGTACATTTTATGATTAAAGCAAAATTAAAGATCTTTTCGCGCGTACTTTTTTATCTTTATTTCTGAAAATGTTTAATATAATACCTGTCTGTATTAGGATTAAGCCCTTTATAGTGAATACATTTTATCTTTATCTTATCTTATTCATATAACATTGTAGAATTTACTATACAGCTAAACAATATCACAATATTAGCTTTGTGGCAACATAAAAAAAAATAATTTACATATTGCGCGTAGGGTACATACACAAACTAAATAATGGGGAAGACTAAGAATGAAATTTTGATGAAGACAAGCGTTAATAAGAATATTCAAAACTCACCTGTTGATTTAAGTAATGCTGCTGGTATTCTGGCTGTGGTGGTCCAAACGCCGTTGAAGATGCACCGCTCTGGTTACCCTGAAGAATATGGTAAATAATAGCTACAGCACGTTTGCACGTTTGATTTTGTCAAGTGTGCCTGGATGGCCAAATTCGAAACTATTGTAGATATCAAAAGATGCTCAAGGAGGCCTCGAGACTGATTTTGATTTATACTACTGCATTATTAGATTTTTGAATTTTATTTTTCATAGCCGATTCCTTTAGTTAATGAATTTTCTTTAGTTTGCAATATGTTACTATACTTTCCAGAATTTGGTCCTTGTAAGCGACTATTTGTTGTTGTAATATACATATAATAAAGTTCGTTTCTTTTTCAAATCCAACGGGTTTGATTTCTGGCTAGCAAATTAAATGTTATATAAATATCAACAACAAACAGGGCAACCTAAATAAAACCATTGAAAGATTTACAAGGACAAACAGGGCAACCTAAATAAAACCATTGGTAGATTTCCACAGAAAAAAAGAAGAGGCGGGGGCAATCTTCAGTTGTTTTGTTGAGTGCAAATTATTTACATATAAAATGAATTCGTATAACTAATTAGGTTTTTATATTCATTACATCCATACTAATATTATAAATGGGAAAGTGTATGTGTGTGTTTGTTTGTCCGTCTTTCACGGCAAAACGGAGCGACGAATTGATGTGATTTTTTAAGTGGAGATAGTTGAAGGGATGGAGAGTGACATTGGCTACTTTTTGTCTCTTTCTAACCCCCCATGTCCCTAAAATGGGGAGTTGAAGTTTGAATGGAGCATTCCGCAATTTTCAAGGTAGAAAGCCAAAAATTGGTATGTGGACTATTTGTGACTAACAAAAAAATCGTGCATCATTTTTTGGGAAATCTGCCCCCAACCCCTTAAAAGAGGGGGTAATATTTTATATGGGACTTTTCGCAGTTTTCAAGGTAGGAATCTAAAAATCGGCAGGTGCACAGACTCTGTGTTACCAACGTAAAATACCTGCCTTATTTTTTTTGGGAAATCTTCCGTGTTACCCCTAATTTAACGCGAGCTAAAACCGCGGGCAAAAGCTAGTTTCAAATAAAAAGCAAAGTGTTTTCATTTTAGGCTCCTTTCGTCCCCAAGCTACGACCATGTTCTGTGATGAGACGGCATGTCGCTAACACAGGAGGACATAGTATAGTATCCAAGGCTCACCTTGACAATGGGCCTCCCTTGCGGCATCTTAAGCGGCTGCGACCACTGCTGCTGCTTCGGGCTGGCCGCCTCCGCCTCCTTTTCCGCTGTCATTTTGCGAAGCACCTGCGAGTGGTTGGTCGAAATGTTGGGCACGTCACAATGTAGAGCAGTTCAGAATGTTGTATGTTTTTTTATTGTTCAAAAACATATAGGCACATTAACATTTTGTTGTAGGGGAATATCATACGACGGAAGCCATTAATATAGGCTTATCTGTCGCAGACGAGCCCTCAATACAGAACGACAAGGATTGTTACATTAAACAAAGCAGAAACTCCAATCTAATTTGACTAAGAGGTACGAACGGTCAAGAAAGTGGTGTACCAATTTTGACAAGACCTCGAGTAAAAATAAATCATAATTAATGTTGCCTTAGTGCATGGATTTGTGTGGCTGACCCCAGCCGGGCCACAAAAAAAGTGTGAAAAATAGATTGTTTGAGTAGGTCGCTATAATGTCTAGAGTTTGTCAGAGTTTGTCGGCAAGTTTCAGAGTTTGTCGCCTGCGCGTTTCAGAGATCTGTGTGGCCCGGCTGGGGTAACGTATCCGTAGATCTCGAGTTTCAGCGTTTCAGAGTTTGTCGGTCCACCATTTCAGAGCTCACCTGCAGCAAAGTTGATGCAACTGAGCTAGCTGGATCTCGAAAACAAAGCGACGTAGAGAAAAACTGTTTGCTGGAATAGTGAAGCGGTAGTTTGTCGGAGTTTGTCGAACAAATTCCACAGTTTGAGACATGCGCATTTCCGAGATATGTGTGGCCCGGCTGGAGAAACGTTACCCCAGCCGGGCCACCTGGATCTCGAAAACGAAACGACCTAGCAAAAATCTGCTTACTGTCAAAGATAGGTGGTAGTTTGTCGATACATTCTTCAAAGATTCAGAGTTTGTCGACGCCTCAATCCAAAGAACGAAAGAATTCTTTATTTGGGTAAATAGTCTAGGAGCCTGGAGTCCCAAATGTGCCAGATTTCGGTATTTTTTATGTTTTATGTACTTACAATAAGAAGTTAATGTAAAATAGTTAATTGAATTCAGTGATGAAGCAGTAACCGTTAATATTTAAATTTATGTAAATCCTCGATGAGTGATTGATATTTTTTAAATGTATTATTTAAGCAACATTTGGCATCTAGTCTCCTTGTCTATCTATATGAAGTAATGTACACTAGGTCGTTTCGTTTTCGAGATCTGTGTGGCCCGGCTGGGGTAACGTATCCCCAGCCGGGCCACCCAGATCTCTGAAACGCGCAGGCGACAAACTCTGAAACTTACCGACAAACTCTAGACATTATAGCGACCTACTCAAACAATGTATTTTTCACACTTTTTTTTATGGCCCGGTTGGGGTCAGCCACACCATGGATTTATTTATATCTGTCAGAATATTACAGCAAAGGAAAGTCAACTGTATTATGACATGAAACTGAATTTCAACCCAAGGGTGGTAAACCACTTTCCTGACTGACTGTACATACAAAATGGAATATATTTTTTGTTTTTAATAAACTTACACGATCGAACGTTGTCACAAGATGGCCATTACAAAACGTCTTGTGTCAATCCCTAGTTGAAATAAATTTAATTGTCTACTGATTGTTATAAATTTTTTATTAAATAAAGGTTTTTTTAAATTTAATAAAGCTTATACCTATATTATTACAATAATATTAAACGTAATTTATGTTTTAAACAGTTCCTTTGTTTTCTATTTGAGACTGCATTTTATTTAAAAATGCTAAATAATTTGAAAAATTTTTGAAAATAGATCAAATACAAGAAAAAATTTCATCTCGGGCGGGACTCGAACCCTCGTCTCCAACATACCGTGTGCATGACGCCTTAACCACTGAGCCAGCGAGCACTTTACCAGCCCTGACGAAATTATCAAATGTTTCTCAAACCAAATATGCATAAATCGGAAAAATCTGAAGCGTCACCGGACTCAAGACTATAGTTTACCAAGTAGTTTGATATGGCGACATTCATTATACCAGATACTTGGGAATCTAAAAAGCAGCCCGCAATAAAAAAAAACGTGAGTTGCCAGCTGATCTGTTAAACACGCCTTGTTCAGTTACTGGATTAGTTCAGTTTTTTGATAGACGTCTATTCTGTAATCTCTATAGTAGCAGTAATTTTAAAATAAACCATTCCTAGCTATGTCAACACGAGAAGAAGCCTTATATTCCCAACAGTCGTAACCTTGACGGGGGCAGAAAAAAAGTAGTTCTCGAGCTTTTAGGCGATTACCACACTGCCACGCACCACGCTGCATCATGCGTGTCGACGCAGCTACGCGCGTACTTGCGGAAGTGCAAGTCCGCATCATCATTCGGGTTTTTACGCATTCACGCGCGTAGTTGCGTTTCCAAAATCAACGTCAAGCCCTTCCAAAATCACGCGCAGCACTGCGAGACTCGGTGTGCCATACCTTGCGTCTCGCCCGCACCTACGCGCGTGGGTGCGTCTTTCACCGCTTGTAGGCGCGTGATCTGCATGAACGCGCGTGGATGCGTTTTCTGTGTGTTGGACTGTGCGTGTTTTCTATACAAACGGAGATACTTACAAGCAACGTAAGAACACGCATTCACGCGCTACACTGCGTGGTGCGTGGCAGTGTGTGAATCGCCTTGGATGACGATGACAATGCGATAACTCACCGACGTGGGCGTGAATGAGATCGGCGTGGGCTGCTTCGGCTGCTGCATCTCGTGGCGGCGGCGGTAGTTCTCGCGCTGCTCCTCCAGCTTCTTCTTGATGAGCGCGCCCTGCATTATGGACTGCGTGTGCGCGGCCAGCTCGCGGGGGGACGGGATGCGTGCTGGCACTCCTGATAATATTAATTTGTCAAGTTACCACTGATAAGTTAATCATATCAGCAAATTATAATATAAGTAATATAACTCCATATTATGTCCATACATTCATTCAGAAATAGGGATGTTGACATGAATCGCAAATATATTAAAAGTTATGTTAATACCATAAAAGGGAATATTAATTATGGTGAAAATCATATTTTGCAAGTGTAAATATGCGTTATAAATTAATAAAAAATCTAAAAAATGCCCAGTATCACGTGATTGCAAACGCCAATAGGAGCGAGTCCGACACCATGGTCCGATTTGAGCTATTTAGCACTATTGGTACCGATAGCGTGCAATTAACCCAGTCCAAATTGAACGGATGCGTGCCAACGAAAGCAATGTGAGGTCATGATGCGGTACAATCAGTGCTCACGCTTATGAAAAATAGATAGTGCAGTGTGCGCGCAATGTCAAATTCAAATTGAAAGTAAACATATATTATCTTCTGAGTTGAAAAAACCTAATTAATTGACTATAAAAGCTAATAAGCTTTTATTCTGTATGTTTAATTAATGATAAATTAATAACATTAACAAGATTGCACACGACCGTGGTATTAAAGTTGTCCGAAATGATTGCGTGCAAACAGTACAAATATCACCGCATTCAATTCGATACACGTCGTCGTTTGCACTGATCGTAATGTAAGTAATATTTACGCAACTCGGACTGCGGTGCGAGACAAGTTGTCAAACTGTCATCTATGTTGATAATCTTTTTTAGGATATGCATATAAGTGAAAATTACGATCGAGCCTAGATTTATCTAAGAAAATGAAACAATAATAATTAACCAAATATAAATAAAACAGAAATATGCAATAGATTGATGGTGGCAAGTTTTTTTTACTACGAACAAAAATTTTTGTGCAGCAGAGTTTACGAACGTGAAAACATCTTTGTGAGTAATATTTGTAAAATATAATTTTGAATTAAAATGAATAATAATTGACAATTAAACATTCTAAAATATTTCGTATTATTCCATTCTGTTGATTTTAAATCTGCATCCTACGAGTTTAGGTTAGGTTTTTTGTAAGTCATATAAAGTGGAATTGTTTTTATTTTAGATCTCTACGGGAATCTTATGGGGGTGATCTTCGCCTTGACCGATAGTTTGACAGTAGTTTGTTTATTAAACACATTGTGACGTCATCAAGATCACGTGACAGCTTGAAGCGTTTGGCCGCGACATTAAAGTAATTTAAATAATAAAGTAATTTCATCTGATTTTTTTTAAATTAGTAAATAAATATTTTTTATTAATTTTACGTGTATATCTATAAAATGAAAACAGTCCCTGAAGATTCGTCAACATCCCTATTTCCAGCTTGGTATACTGTACCTGGATGGTGCACCGTTAGCGTATTTGGACTTGTCGGCATTATCGGCGACACACAGAAGGCTGCGTCCAATGTGCAAGGAAAACAGTACATTAAGTTATCGTTTTCAGTGACATATTCGTATGTATACTGAAATATGGTTTTACATTTTCTAATGTATGTAAAAAAATGTTATATAATTTGTTTAAAAAAATATGTAATGATTGACATTGTAATAAATGTTTCAAAAGGTAAACCAAGGATACAAGAAGTAGTTAAAGATCTTTTATTCACGGCATTTTTTTTTTGTTATTTTTGAGACGTTTTGGAACACTGTGGCATTCTGCGAATAATTCGTTCTGCGTGTAAACTATTTTAATGCCGTCTAATTCTTCTGTTGTCTACCTAAGCGCCCATAAAAAAATGATGAGGCGCAAAAATTACGTGGTATTGCTAAAATTTATTGTCAAGCTAATGGACATCAACGTCTGCATCGCAAGCGCGCAAACTATCGTTCCGAATGGCCAACTGTTATTTGTCGATGCTAGCGCGATACCCCCCTGCGAGCAAAGACCTCTCGATAAACAAAAGGAGTTGTTTATTTTAATAGGGAAATATGGCTAGGGTGAGTGCAATTGCGCAAATCAAGCAAATACAAATGTAATTTACGTGGCAATAATCAAAATCGCCCAAAAGTTCTTAGTTTAGGTGCACATTATTATTTTAGATTAGAATTATAACCACACTGAAGGCGCGTTACACTTAAGCATAGATTTGCAACATTTTTAGCATCATCGCGTTTCATTACCTTTTGACGCTAGCGGGGCTAGCATCGTATGTAAACGTAATGCGTTCCATTGAAACAATATCTTGATTTTTAGGTTAGGTTTCCTTTGTAAAAAATTTCGCGGTTAAATTTTTTTACAGAAACGCAAAACATGGTTCACATTTGCTGTTAGCGTGACATAATGGTGATCACTTCACTTCACTTCTTTGTTGAATGGCAACCGGTCGTAAACACAATAATGGTGATGTTTACATGGAAAACCGGGTGAGTCGCCATTATCACGTCTTAAATGTCAATGTGACAGCTGACAGATGAGTTATCAACCAATGTCAGACTGTCAGCTATCATTCATTACCATCTCAGAAGAATAGATGATGAACTGTTCAAGTGATGTTCGTAAAACACCCATGGTGTGGCCACATAATGAAAATTAAAAGGCGTTGTGCTCTTTTGATAAGGGATGTTGAATTTTATAGGTAATTTTAATGAAATGTATGCATTTTTTGTCATGTACTGAAAGATTGCACATGCGCTAGCCGGGAATGTAAACATTTCCTTTGACAGCTAAGATCGACATACTCGACAGAAATCAATAAATTTGACAGATATTCCTAAGGACTGAAAAGGACAGATGCTTTTGTCGATCGATATACGTCGATCAACTAGTCCATGCTCGCAGGGCCCATTCGGAACAGTCGTGAGCGCTCACACCCCGATCTCACCGCTATAAGCTGATTCGGAACGCACCTTGTTGAACGCGACAATAGCCACGGTTGTATGGCCACAGATCCCTTTGCGTGCAATACTTATAACTAGTAGGCTGGAAGTGAACTCACCGGCGTGCGGCAGCGGCGACAGCCTCAGCGGCTGGTGGTGCGGCACCACCAGGTGCGGCGGCACGCCCGGCGCGCTGGGTAGCGGCGACCCACCCATCTGGACAACGTCAACATAGTAATACTCCAGCAGGCGTAGCACAAGGCTGCCAAGACTGGAGTCGAGTCACGCATTATCTCAGTTTCTTAAAGATTCTCTATGTCTTAAAGATTAGCACGGTGGCGCGTATTTAGTGTGACTGGCGTGATAAATTTTCTTGGCGCTCGTCAAGGAACACGTGTGACTGAGTTTTATCACAAATTTCTTGGCGTGCCTGTGCGGGTGCGCCGACTGCTGTGGTTGTAGCAAGGGCTTTAATACTTTAGAAGATGTAGTAGCAGTTGGAGAGCAAAAAAATTGTGATAAAACTCAGTCACACGTGTCCCTTGACGAACGTTAAAAAAATTTTTAGGCAGCCCGTGCTACGCCTGCTGGGGTTGCCATAAACTTTTTAAGTCGTAGCACACTTAGAAAATTTGAAATTTTTTACGGTACCCTAGTCATTGTTTTTTTTTCTATTTCTTTCTCTTATTTTTGTTGTACCTTTTCCACACACTTATAGTCTATTCAAGAAAGTTTCCGTAACAGGTCGAAGTTTTCCGTTTCATGCATACTAGCTTCCGTGATTAAAAATATTATGTTCTAAGTATATAACTTATCTCTTTAGGTTATTTTTATCAAAAATGCAATAAATAATTCCACATTAAATAAAAACAAGAATATCAGACCAGTCAAATATAATTATACCTGTCACCAAAACCTTATCTTGATAAGACTATAGTTTTGTACCACAGAGTCACGTTTGCCGCAATCAAACTGAACCGTGTGCGTCGAACGGAACGAAAAAAAAAAGAGAATGGACGCGTTTAGTTATCGCAAAATACCGTACTGTTTGGAAATATCACTTCCTGTGGTCCTAAACAAAAGGCACACGCTTATTTTTCCGCAGTCGTACCGTAGAGAAAATTTATGCAAATAACATTAGAATGTGACAACCTCACGTAATTTTTTCTGTAGCTTATGTCATTTCCATACATTTTTTCTACGAAACGACTGCGGAAATATAGGCGTGTGGCTTTTGTCTGGATCCACTGGTATTAAAATTAATATACATTTGCCACACGGTAATATGAAATTACCGTACGAATAAGGTTATTACCGTACGCTTGGCAACGCTGGCTGGCGAAATGTCACTCATGCATCCTTGTACTCCCCACCCAAACCGTTCCCAGAGCGTAGACCGGCCACGCGGGAGATTTTCCATTCCATAAAATGTTTGTATCCATATAAAATTTTGTTTTTTAGCAGAGACATCCGTCTCGGTGGTACCCCAGGGTGCCGCGGCACCTATTTTAGGAACCTCTATAATAGTCTATACTCTGTGGCAGCTTGCAGACTTCTAGAGTCTGGCTAGCGAAACATGATACTGACAAATATTTAGTTTTCTTCGCATGGCCGCACTTAGGGAGCGTTCAGAAACGTCCGTCCTTCACCTTTTGCCGTTCAGAAACTAGCCCGAGTGAAACCCAGGGTGACCAATGAATATTATTCTCCCAGCCCGTTCAGAGAAACAATCTGTTAAGTGAAACGTCGCACAGACAGGTGCGAATTTCAACCCCTGCCGAAGAGCCGACAAACTTTACAGACTTCTGTTAGTACTAGTATTGTGTTGACATAATGCAATTGGCTAGATGACTAAAAAAAATTTTTTGCTTTAATAGAAGCTCATTCATATAATGAACATAAAGAAAAAATCGGTTTTCGAATAATTATGAAAACAACCGAGATATAAGGTATTAAAGATTTTTCTCCATCTCTTTCTAGCAAAACGGCAATTTACAAGGAGTCAATATGGCCGTACTCAACAATGACGTCACAGTTGATGTCGGATCTCTCTGTCTAATCGCTTTCAAATTAACAACTTAAAATGCTTGTATCTAAGGTATTTCTAAGCCGATTTTAATTCTAATTTCACAGGACTGCGTCTTTTTCTACGGTATTTTAATATTTAATAACCAAACGTAAAAATTTGAATTCAGTCATCATCCCAATTGTGGTCGGCTGAGTGCAAAACAGTCTGTTCTCCTGGGGCGCCCCGCTCACCTGCCGCTGTTGGTGGTGCGCCCTCATGATGGCCAGCAGCACCTCGCGGTGCCGGCTCTGCAGGCCGGGGTTGCTCAGCTGCTGCATCAGGTGCTGGACCGTGATCTCGCCCGCCTTCAGCCCTGGAGTGCAACGTACACACATTCTAAACCACTTCCGTATGTCTTGTATTTGGATGCAGCAGAACAAGAAGATCATAGAGATCGGTCAAACCGTTTCGGAGAAGTTCGGTGGCAAGCGCTGTGACATGAGAATTTTTAATTAATTTGTAAGTTTTTTTGTAATTAATTTGAGTCGGTGAGTTAAAATAATTATTGTGAAATCTTATCATGAATTCCGGAAGCCATTGATAATAATTTACAGTCTATCGAGATTATATAGTAGGTACCTATAGACATAGTTTTAGTTTTGATCACATCCTAAAAATAACCTTGCCGATCTGTACTTGTTGGCGTCCTTTGTCAGTTAGAGTATTTGGTGCCAGTTGATAAACGGTGCCAGATTTCCGTCTGGGTTTATACCGAACTGGTTTCCCTTTTCCATGCAGTTGTGAGACACTCCACTTTGGTATGTTATTATTATGTATCCTGTCATCCCCTCAGTGTGTCTGATTATTTTATTGGATTTTTTCTATATGCGTTGTGTGTATTGTTGCTGCATGTAAATAATAAATGTTCATTTATTCATTCAATAATAATGTATATTATGCTGGTTTGGCTACAAGTTGCATTGACGTACCGTGCACAAGCGCCTGCGCCTCGGGCCTCTGCAGCAGCTCTCTGTCGGACGCGTGCACGCTCACGTCGCCCGCTGGCTGCTGATGTTGCTGCTGACGCTGCGAGACAAAATACACCATTATAATTTATTATTCATTAATTCGGAGCTATTTGCGTCACTGTGACCTACAAAGATCTATTGTGACTAGTCTCCAAGTAAGACTTATTAGGCCTTACATGTGCTCCTTTAGCTGGGCCAAATACACCATTATTGGAGAATTCAGTTATTCATAAATTTTGATTAAACTTTCAAAACATACACGGCCTTATTAATAAAAAAATTTACTCCTTGTATCATCCTCGGATTAGCTACTCCGTGTTTTGTCTTGTTTTGTCATACGACGGCCGACATGTGCGGCAACAAGACAAAACACGGAGTAACTAATCCGAGGATGATCCAAAGAGTCGAATACAAATCGGGAATATTTGTTTATCAAGTATCTAGTGAATTCACACCGGAACATATAATCGCGTGATTTTTTTATTTGCATGCCAACTGACCTGCACCTGTAAGAGCTTGTAAAGGAGCTCCTGCGGGATGTGCGGCTGCTGGGGCTGCTGCGCCTTTTGCTGCTGCTGCTGCTGCTGCTGCTGTTGTTGTTCCATGCTCTTATTTAACATCTGAAACGAAACATCACACTTGTCTTATCGAAAGCAGGGACCGGAAAGCCCGTTCATTTGCTTAAGCCGTTCGAAAGGGTAACCCATTCGTATGGTAACTCAATGGGCTCGGTAAGCCGTTCAACTGGTTTCCCAACAATAACGATAACCCGTAAAATAGGAGTTACCAACCACAACAATAATTTACCGCTTACCTAATCTTAAAGGTTTTCAGTGTTTATGCGCTTAACCGCTTACTGTTCGGGTTAGGGTAACCCTTTCCCTCACGCACACTGAGCGATTGAAATTAGCACTGCGGGCGCAATAACGCCGGATTTCGGTCGCTACCTTCGGGCATATATGCGGTGCAAAAGCAATCTACACGTGATATACGTAAGGACTAAAATAACTTGCATAAATTAATCAGCGCTTAGAATGGTAACCCATTTGGGGGCTTTTGATATCGGTAAGCGGTAACCCGAATTAATTTAATCGAAGGGATTGATATGTTAACCAGTAAGCCGTTTGAAAGCTTACCATAAGGCACAGGGTTTGAAAACCCAGTGTTATAAAATACCTAATCAAAACCCTAAGGTTATAAAGGTAACCGGGTCCGGTCCCTGATCAAATGTATGTTTTGTTTGGAGACTGGCATCATCATTTTTTTTGCGCGGCCTCTTATAAAGAATTCCTGGTTTTTTAGGCATTGAATAGACAAACTCAACTATGTAAGTACAATAATCCTAAGGTGTAACAAAGAGGAAATATAAAATATTGAATTATATTTTTATAGTACACTGTTACAAAAATATTTATACATTGATTGACAGACATTATTGACATTAAGGTATATTAAAAATAAATGTTTATTAAAAAGAGACATTTTTTATAAAATTCTGAATATTTTATTTTCCATTATGCCATATTGATGTGAAACGTCTTTAGCGGCGGGTCAGACCGATTATTGGCGTGGTGACGCGTCATCACATGTATTGTACCAAGTGTAAGCGACATTATGCATATTACAAAATAATTCAGATGTTTCTCATCTGCCAGGCGTCCCGCGACCACTCATTTTTATTTTGTACTCGAGTATGCGTTACGGTGGCTATAGCTCACGAGGCGGAATTTCAGCCCGAGCCGAAGGCGAGGGTGTAATGCAGAAGAGTTTGTACAATCAATATACGCATGTATATCGTATGACGTTTTTCAACACACTTGTGAGGAAACAGAACAAGAAATCGTGATATTTTTTTCGAATTTCATATCACTTTTCTAGCTATACCGGGTATAAGTGACGGTGTCCCATTTCTTTTAACAGTGAGTTCAGACCATGATCCTAATTTGAAAATCACTGAACTTTTCTCACGGAAAATTCATAAATTTACCGAATTTTTAATTTTTTTTTCTAAATTTTCTAGTGTTATACAACTTAGTAAACGTTTACAAATCATATTCTGTAAAAAAAACAATTACACAAAAAATAAACTTCGCAATGTAATCGTATTACATTTCCATCATACAGCGCGCGGAATCAGCTGTTTGGGTCATCAAACGTCAGCGCATCGGTGTGAGCGGAACAAAATTGATGCCGGTGCGCCATAAATTGCATAACATGAATAAAAATTAAAAATGCAAAATTCTTCTTTTTTCCTGTTCCGGGAAAAATAAACACCGGTAAACAAACATTAACATCGGTCTGAACTCACTGTCAAGAGAAATGGGACACCGTCACTTACGCCCGGTAAAACTTTTCCACGCAGATTTCGAAGAGTAAAAGAGAGCCCTTCCGTGCTGGTGAGGTGAAAACGTTGTCTCCGTGAAAATGTATGTACACACCTGTAGCAAGCTCATGGGCTGCGGTTGGGGCTGGGGCTGGGGCTGGGTCTGCAGCGGCGGGGGCTGCAGCGGCGGGGGCGCCTGCGGGTGCACGGGCCGCGGGCCCTCGGCCGCCGCCTGCACCGCGTGCCCGCCCGACACCTGCGCCAGCTGACGACGATCACACAGTGAAACCTTTTTTCACATCGCACCACATTTTTTCGTCCGTCTATCGCATGTCGCATTGCACGAAAACATGCGATCTTTAATTTCACTCCTTCGTATAAACACGTCGTATAAGTCAGGATTGGTCTATGCGTTAGATCTGTGACTTTAAATCAGTATTACGCTATTCAGTGTGGCAGTGGCTCGAGCCTGATGTAGAGCACTGTTTTGTTTTCCATAAATTTGTTTTTTTTTATTATTATTGTTTCGCTGTAATTATTGCTTTTTTGTTTATTTTATTAATTTGTTTTTTATTTATAATTTTATAACATATAGAGTGAGTTTCTAAAAGTGTAAACACTGCCATGCTAAATGCTCTATGCGAAACCATAACAAGAGAAAAGACACTGCCAATTAAAATATCTATGTTTGCACAGATTTCATTATACAACTTGCACATTTTGTACATCAAATTATTTTAAACACATTATTGTCATTTGTGATATAAAGAATAGTTGCGGCTTACGCGCTTGCTTCACTCACACTTGATTAACTTACAATGTATGTATGTTCGGGTCAAACCTTCACCGGAGAGAGACTTTATACCGGGGCTCGTTTTTGGGTACTATCGTCTTACCTATTTCTACCGGAACTGTGTTCCAGTTTGAAGGATAAGATACGGTAGTGAAATTACTGGGTACCGTGACTTTACATCTTATGTCACAAGTTAGCAAAATACACTGTGGTTCTTATGGGGGTTGCAGTTTTGCTGCGAATCTCACAAGAGTTATATGTACTATAGGTGACTGTCATCACATACGTTTCCACTATAGGACGACAAGACGTGGTGATCTTCCTGCGTCTGTGTTTCCAATTAAGTATAACATGGGGGTTTTCAAGGCAAGAGTGAACAGGCACTATTTGAGTTTGCGTGCTCCACCTTAGGCCACATCTTCGCTTTCCATTAGGCAAGATTGGGGTCAAACGCGCTCAAATTTAGCTTAAAAAATACCATCAGGTGGGCAGTTTGCTCGTTTGCCAACTTAGTTGTATAAAAAAATCTTGCAAGTTAAATCTGACCCACTTTGCCAGTGTCCGATTGAGCTGAAATTTGAAATACATCTTTAGTTCTGACGACAGTGCAATTGTACATAATTATATATAGTATCGTTGTAAATCCAAAATGGCCGCTGCAACAAAATGGTGGATTATACAATTATGTTTTACAACTGTGGAGCCGTCGTCGTGCTATGCCCACGCCCAGCGCTGGGCCTCACTCACCAGCCGCTTGAACGCCGACAGGTCGTGGTCGGCCGCGTGCGAGGGCCGCTGCGGCCTCAGCCGCGCCTCCAGCTCCTCCAAGCTCTGCATCTTGTTGCCACCGCCGATACTGGGACCCGCACCCATGCCTGCCGATTATAAAAATGTATAAAAAATCGAGGATATTAATAATTTCAATATGTATTAATAATGATAATAATAATAAAACCTTTATTTTTCTGCTACAGAACACACACACATAAAGCAAATGGAAGACATAACATTAAGCAAAAACAGGAAACATATAAAATACAGCACAAAAACATAGACAACAGCATTATACACAGACAACGATTTAACACAATCGTGTACAAACGTAAAGAGGCTGGTGTGTGTGTGTACCGCAGCAGGCGAAATAAGGCGACAGCTCAGCGTAATATTTGCTTGTGTTGTGGTAGGTAAGCAAAACGCTGATTTTCAGTTGTATTAGTTAAATAAATGAGCAATTTTCTTTTACTGAGAGCACCGACTTTAAATCTCAAACAAGAGAGTAAGTAAGCCTACAAAATAATCAGATTTTAATATATCTAAATACAAAGAAAATTGTTCTGGAGTGAAACACAACTTTCAGATAGCAACATTCAGTTTTAGCTACAACCATGATCAAAGGTGTGATTCTAATTTGAAAAACTATCTTTCGATAACACTCGACGCCGAGAAAACGGTTTCTCACCATTAGTTCTATATGATGAGTTGTATTTTGAATAAGCTCTTAATAAAACAATAGGTTAATTAACAAATATTTTACCCAACAAATTATTGTAAATGGCTCAAATACAATAAATTTTAAATAATAAATTCGGCGCGAAGATGTTGTATTCGTTGTAGATTTTTAAAATTGTTACATTATCGATATACGAGTAGCAATAGGATCAAAAACTATACCGACACATAGGTCTGGAATAGTGTTGTTTATAATTGCTTGTAACATGTTTCAATAATATTTACAGAAAAAACACTTGCAACGACTGATGGAGTCGAATGAGATTATGTCATGTTAGTAACTTTCGAATTTAAACGTCACATCTCGATTCAAGTGAAACGCAGATTTAAAAGCGAAAACATTTCATTTTTTGGACATTATGACAAAATTAAAAATAATTATGAATCATAAATTTTTATTTTATCTATGTTTGAAAATCCATTACTCGATAATATCCTTTTTTACGATATAACTTAAATAAACATCAAAGGGTTGGTATGCTCGCTGTAAAGAAATGCACGTACCATGCGCCGGCGCAGCTTGCGCGTTGGCCTGCCGCAGAAGGTCCAGCAGCGAGGGCGGCCGCGGGGCGGCGGGGGAAATGGGCGCGAACACGTGCTGGGCCTCCGCACTCCCAACGCTGGGACCCACGCCCAGGCCCAGCGCCGTGCTCGTCGGCGGCTCCACACGATTCGACGATTTGTCCAACTCTGTGTCGAATATAGCAGGGGTCTTATTCTGCTAGAGTTAACGCATTTGTGGCGTGTCAATAACGCTTCAATAGCATCGCTTTTTGAGACAGTTATTGTTGGTTAACCGAATACTAACTAAAACATTTGCCACTACTGACTTATGAAGAAATTGTAGTACGATAAAATTGTACCAGGAAATGCGCATTTAAGAGCCAAAAGCAGTTTTATTGAAACGCTATCACGACGTTAAGATTAGCAGAATTAGGCCACAGGACGATTGCAAAATAGTCGTGTCATGTAATAGAGGTGCTTTAAAAAAGTCTATAAAAGCATGAGTTAAAGAGAAGAGACAAAAAGTTTGCTTCCCTGTTAAACATACAACTTTTTACTCAGATCGTTAAAAGACTAACGATCTGAGTAAAATGTTTCTTTTTAGGTGGTGTTTGGTTGATGACAGAGCAATAATATTATTGTACATCTTATCACCACAGACTAAAAACTAGAAGGTAGTTCGCACTATCGCCATCTACATTAGTTTTACCTTTGATTCCCCGTGAGTGAGAAACCAGTTATTATGTACGCGAGTAAAACTGAGCGTTGGATGCAACTATAGTCCGTTTTTTTAACAAACGAGTACCGAAAATTTTTGCTGCGTTGCTATTGGCCCACGTAATCAACATTAAGTCCATTTTATTCAATATAAGAACGGGCCTCAACAATTTCAAAACAAGAACAATGGGTAAGCCTCGCCCCTAACTCTCACTCTGTCAATACTAAAAATGTGCAAGCGACATACTCAGTACTCCTTTGTTAAAAAAAACGGACTATAGTCACAGAAAATATAACAGTACTCCGTACAGAACGGCCACTCATCTCCTCGCACTCATTTCAAATACCTGACACATAATAAAGGGCACGCGCGTTCGCTCGGGTGCGGTGACAGTTCACGTTCACCGAGTAGACGTGAGTGCCGGCCGATAACCGAGATAGCGCTGTGCGGGTAAAAGAGAAGGCAGTCGCTGCACTTCCCGCATAATTTCGACCGCTAACCGCGCATTCAGACCTACTAGATTCCACGCACACATTTGCGCGTGCACAAACAAACGTCATTTGCTTAAGTAGTAATAGGTAATTGATTTGCGAACGTTGTATGGAGTGCCCGGGGTGTGGTCGACGCGTATTACGATCGTCCCGATATTGTGCTGAGTGGATACCGTTTCACAACCGCAATAAGTTGCAGTTTAAAAATTCAAATGTATTATTAGATTTGAGTGGTTTGAACATTGATATACTACCAAACGTAGATAGAGCGCTTCATACAAAAACGCGCTTGAAATCTGTCACCTAATCGACTATACATTTGTACTCGCTGATATATACTTGAATATGCACGCTCGAATGAAAATTACCATAAAGAAAGTACTGTATATTCAACCTTATTCTGCATTATTACGGCAACTATTTTAAGTACAACCGTGGGAAGTTACATCATTTCATACCTAGCCACAGAGCAAACGACGTTTTAGTAATTGCTACAAGAAAATATCAACTTTATACTCTCAAACATAATGCTTGAAATTGCTTATCGCGTTGTCGCTCCAACGCATAAATGAGATGGCACATCGTGATACGACGCCCGTGCGAGCGAGACGATTGTGATGTACTGACACTGACGCGAAGCGACATGTTTATGATTAAAATAATTGTTTTTTAATGGTTTTTACGTATAAATCGAATATTTGAATACATGATAAGATGTGTAATGAGTTTACTCACGCAAAATATGAAATTCCGACTTTTTTCTGCCGTTTCTGGCTATTGTTACCACAACTTTTGAATGCGCACTTTGGCATGTTTACGTGCCGACAGCTAATCACTCACTATGGAAAGGAACTGCACGAGTCGCGATTGAGCAGTTCTTCACCGGCCTACTTTTCGATCGTTCATGCGTTATCTACGTTTGGTAGTAAATCAATGGGTTTGAATGAATAAATTTCTATTCTATTCTATTCCACGAATAGTTGGGTCAGGCTCACCGTCGACCATGCTGTGCAGCAGCCGCTCGTAGTGGCGCGAGTCGTTGGTGGGACTCTCGCGGCGGAACCAGCGGCTGAAGCGGCTGCCCTCCGCCTCGCCGCTGCCGTTCTGCACCAAGCAACGGCACATTTCAACATCACACTCGACTCAAACTCAAAAATCTTTATTCAATACTAGCTGTGCCCGCGACATAGTCTGCGTAGAATAGTAACTTTTGGCAGCGTTTGTAGGCAATATTTTTTTTAGTTCTCGATAAAAAGTGTACGCCTATGTTATACCTTATATTATTAAAGCTATCTATTAGTGAAAGTCCCGTCAAAATCGGTCCAGTCCAGCCGTTCCGGAGATTAGCGGGAACGAACAGACAGACAGACAGACAATTTTTTTTAAAATTGTGTTTTTGTTATTGGTACCCGATATACATTCATACCCATTTAGTAAAAACTTGTTATTTTGACATTACAAACAGACACTTCAATTTTATTTATTTGTATAGGTTTACAGGCACTTATTGACGTCAAACAAAACATTAAAAATCTTCAAACAAGTACCTAATTAACTAATTATTTAATCCTTGTATGTACACACACCCCAACCATTATTAAGATGTATGCAAATACAAGTAAAAGTAAATTGAAAAAAAAAGTTGACTGTACACCTGTTCGGAAGTTAGGAGAGCCTCGTCGAGAAGAATAGACAGGCAAGAAACTCGGAAGGTCTTGTATTTTTTTTGTCTCCTTTGTCTTTTAAATTGTCAACATTACAAATATTATATTTCACAAATATCAAATCGCAAGCAGTTTTGCCTGTCATATAATCAGACACTTTATAATATGCTTTTTTCATAAGTGCGCCTTTGATTGTGACTTTAAATTTATTCAAGCTGAGTGCTTTAATATTATTTGGGATTTTATTGTAGAAACGTACACTGTCATGGGCTCCCGATAGGAACAAATTATAATTAGTTCTAAATAAAATCAATAGATGTCGCGGCATGTACCATACTAGAATGTAAGAACTTATTCTTACGCATTGTGTAAATATTAAGCTGTAACTAACCACTAGATGTGTTAATTAAAAAGAAATTATTATTTTCAAAACAGATTTGTTAATTTTTTAAGTAAAATTGATAAGTTGCAAAATGAGTCTGCTTTGTTGTGCTTTTTTGTTTTGAACTGCCATCTATTGTGAGCTATTGTTAACATCTCGTCCAGACGTCGATAACTTTGAAATTAAAAAGTATGACTACAGATGGCAGTTGTACAGATACTGATAAACAGAAGTGAGCTAGAAAAACTGAGTGTTTGCGTTGTTGTTGTTGTTTTCCAAGTGTGTTTGGCATTTTTATGTCTAAATCGCAGATTAGGTACATATTCTAACATCTAAATGTTATCAATTATTCGTTTGTCGTTAAATAATTTAGAAAAAAATTACATTAGGTAAGAACGAATATTAAATAAATGTTTTGATTATATTGTCATCTTTGAACTAATTGTTTAAAAACATTGCGACTATGAGTTTCGAGGTGAATTTGTGCTTGCTAATTTCTGATGTTTTATCGACGACCTGCAGGCCTTTTCTCTAACTTCGGTTGCTAACTAGAACTGTTATTTTTGAAAGAAACAACATCCATTACTGCATCATGAACGCTACCGTAATGCCTCCTCCAGACTACTCGCGAAGTTCCTCGACGAAGTACTCGGGAAAGTTAACCGAAGTCCGAAGTATATCGCTACACACTCGTTGAACTTCGCGAGAAACTCATTCGCGCCGCGCGGCAGTACCGTCAGGACTCGCACGTCATGAACGCTCAAGTAGCAGCTTCCAGGAACAACAGAATTTGCTCCTGCGACCACTGTGTACCACTCATAATCGTGTCGTGTGAAAATATTAATAAAAAATAATTACTAGCACGCGCTCACGACTACGTATTGAAGCCAAAAAGTGAATATTTAAACTGAAGTTAGCCGAGTAGTGTAGAGAGGAACTTCGCGTAGATACTTCGTGCAACTTCGAGTCCTTTGACTCGGGCGCAAAAACCGACAACAAATGGAAGTCGCCCGAGGCGAGTCGAAGTTGGACGAAGTAAGACGAAGTGCCTCTCCACACTATTGTATTCGCTTAACCTCGTTCAACTTCGCGAGTAGTTTGGAGGCTGGGTAACACATAATATCACTAATCTAGTAATGGATATAAAGTTTCTTTCAAAAATGACAGTTATAGTTACCAACCGTAGTTAGTGAATGGGCCTTAAATGGGCTTTAAAAACAATTCGAATTAGGTACCACGATTATACACAATATACGACTGCCGCAATTTTGAATTTGGACTTCGACGAACAATCCACACACGACGATTATTAGGCTTTTGAATGTCGGTCGTAATATCAAATACTTTCGTAATGCACGGTTAGCGCAGAGGTCTATTGATCGCCTGCTGCGCAACGGGTCGCGAGTTCGATTCCCGTACGGGACAAATGTTTTGTATGGCCTACAGAATTTTTTTCCGGTCTGGGCGTATATGTGAATGTGATATTCTATGTTTGTAACTGCACAACCACGCACGACACAGGAGAAAATCCTAGTGTGGGAAAACGTTTTTTTCAACACACTTCCTCATAAAGTGGCTCTAATCCCATGGCAATTAGGCACATAATGACACCTATAATCAAACTGTGACTTTCATTACTATTATTCACGAGTGAGTAATAGTTTTTTTTTTAATATTATTGGTTGAGTTACGCTTACACTTGCGCTAAAATGCTATCCGCGAAAAACCCAAAAAAAAGAACCTCATTTTTTAGTCTATGGCCGATGCGCGCGCATAGGAAAACTGATTAATTTTTCCCGCCATTACGAAACATTTTTCACAACTCGTCTCGTTTTCTCTTTTGAAGTTATTTAGTTAGTTATTAATTAAGATGTCTGCAAATACAATTTATGAAGAAAATGATTTATGTTGTACACCGCCCGATATAAGATGTGAAGCCCAGAACGTTATGGAAAGTTTACTACCAGAAAACTCAAAGGAAAAATATCTATTAGCGTACCAAAATTTCATACAATGGCAGAACAACAAGATTACGCAGTCTTTTTCAGAAAATGTGTTCATGGCGTACTTTAAAGAATTATCTTCTAAGTACAAACCTAGCTCTTTGTGGTGTATTTACTCAATGTTAAAAAGTACAGTCCGAACAAAGAATGGAGTGGACTTAAAAACATACTCGAATTTGTCAGCTTATCTAAAGAGACTATCTGATGGATTTAGAAGCAAAAAATCAAAGGTTTTATCATCTGATGATATTGAAAAATTTATTAAAGATGCTCCAGATAACCAATATTTGGCTACAAAGGTTAGTTAAATTAATTTTAATTAAATATTTAATAGCAGCTTGTGTTGTGTGTTGACCTTAATTATTGTTTCTTTTGTTTCAGGTTGCTTTAATATTTGGTGTAACTGGTGCCTGTAGGATACAAGAATTAACAAATATACCTGTAAAAGATATAGAGAACCATGGCCAGATGCTTTTAGTGAAGATACCTATCACGAAAAATAAAATACCTAGATCATTCACCATACACGGTCCATTCTATGATATTGTTAAGAAGTATGAAAGTTTGCGTTCGCCAAAAACAAAAAATGACCGTTTCTTTCTAAATTACCAGAATGGTAAATGTACCTGTCAGCCTATAGGTATAAACAAATTTGGTTCTATGCCTAAAGAAATCGCTAAGTTTTTGGGTTTAGTAGATGCTGAGAGCTACACTGGACATAGTTTCAGAAGAACTTCAGCTACATTGCTGGCAAATTCAGGAGCTGATATAATGACTTTGAAGCGACATGGCGGGTGGCGATCTAGCAATGTAGCAGAATCATACGTAGAAGATTCCATACAAAACAAGAAGAAAATTTGTGCAAAAATCACAAAAAGAATTAAACTTGATTCTGAGACGCATCCTACTGGCGAAATACCAAGTACGTCCAATGATTGGATTTCACCTACCTACACGAATAATGAACCATCACAAATAACAATAGAACATGAAAGTATTTCAATAAATAATCTATCTGATGAGACCGCTATGTCATCAAAAATAGTTAATTATAATTTTACTAACTGCACATTTACTAATTGTTTCTCTAAGTTAACTTTTTATCTACTATGTAAAATGGTTTTTTATTTAAGTATTGTTTTATTCAGAAGTGTGTTGAAAAACGTTGTATGATACACGTGTGTATTGATGGTTACCGTCCTCGGCTTCTTAAGACCCTCGCCTGACGGCTCGGGCCTCAATGCGCCTCAGCGGCAATCACCAACATTACACACTTGTACCATAATGTACTATTATAAAAAATAATAATAAAAAAACGACGTGTTGCTGACAACATGTCAAGCTAACAACAAAATAAATAAAATGTCGTTTTGAAGAATGATATTTCATTTTGATATCTATCTCTACGCGTTCCTGAGAAAAGGGGTCTTAAAAGACACACAGACGAACAATGAATCCTACACAAGTTCCGTTTTCTCCTTTTGAGATACGGAACCCTAACAATGATATTTTGAGCTTAAGTTTTCAATTCCTTTACTGATCCGTAGTATTTTTTTTATTAAGTTGGTAAATAAAGTACCTACCTAAAGCGTTTTATTTGGCCTAAGGAAATATCTTACCCTGTTAATATGAATGAAAAAGTACATCGATTTAGTCAGATTCTTCCTGGGGACTGTGGTGGAAATTCTTCTGTTATGGGCCAAAGCAATGTCTTTTTAAAAATATTATCACATCATTATTATTTCAATTAGGTACTTAGTTAGGTAGGTATAGACACTGTCTACTCTTTTCTTTATTTAATTTTATATACCTACAAAATTAGGTATGAGAAAAGATTCCTGTCGATTGGTTCTAAAAATAGTATAATAGTACTTAAATGTCAGAATTTAACGAGATCAATTCGCGGTTTATGTAAGTATCGAAAACTTTAAATAGGTACAGCTTTACTATTTTTTGAAAATGAAAATTAATATTTAGGGTACATTCTCTTTCAGGGAGAACACCGTGGGGTTTTAATGGGTAGGCCTGACACTCTGCCGGGAGAGCCCCACACACGCTCGCCATCTAGCCAAAACGGTGCGGGTACGGTGCGGTTAAACGCATTTCCCCCCGTGAAAAAAAACGGGTACATTCCCTTCGTCAAAAATCTTTAATTTCCATTCTGTAGAAATAATTGGAATATTGATAGTAGGTAAGTAATCAATCTGTTATTTTAAGGGGGCAAGGGGCGACCAATGAATGAGCGACCCCCAGTGGGCCATTGCGACCTGCGGCCGTCCCGCCTAACTCAAAGCGATCACTCACTATCGTTATCGTGACATTAGAAGAATAGTTTTAATGTCACAAGTGACATTTGAACTATTGTTCTAATGTCACGAAAGCGATAGCGAGTGATCGCTTTGAGTTAGGTGGTAGCCCCCTGTACAGATCTATTTTGGCTGAACATTGATAGTGGGTAAGAATTCAAATTGACGAATTGAATAAAATGACGACTAATTAAACAAAATTAAGACTACGTTAAAAAAATTATTCACAATAGGCTAGATGACAAAAAAATTTTTTTTGCTTCAATAGAAGCTCATTCATATAATAAACAGAAAGAAAAAAATCGGTTTTCGAATAACTATAAAAACAACCAAGATATAAGGTATTAAAGATTTTTCTCCATCTCTTTCTATCAAAACGACAATTTACAAGGAGTTTATATGGCCGTACTCAACTATGACGTCACGGTTGATGTCGGATCTCTCTGTCTAATCGACTTCAAATTAACAACTTAAAATGCTTGTATCTAATGTATTTCTTTGCCGATTTTAATTCTAATTTCACAGGACTGCATCTTTTTCCACGGTATTTTAATATTTAATGACGAGTCGTAAAAATTAGAATTCAGTCATCATCCCAATTCTTTAGCTAAGTTTTTAATTATTGTATTACCTACTGGGCAATAGTTCGTTATTTTACGCAATTCGTCAATTTAAATTGACGAATTAGGTGTACCGTAGAACTAATTGAACAAAATAAGTATTCATTCAAGAAATTATGTAGGTATTATTCTTTAGATAAATTCTTAAGTTAAATTATTGTATTGTATGGTCGGTGAAGATGCAATGAAAGTAAGTACACAAATTGACTTTAATAGTTTTATTTATTTTACTATACCTAAGTACATTCACTAAAATTACAGCTTCATGAATCATTGAAATTCTCAAAGAATATAATGTCTTCTTGCCCATTAGAACATTTCTTATATTGGGTAAGTAGGTACCTATGTGGCGGGTTCGATTCTAAAATCTTATCCTTATTATTCTAAGATCTTATCGCTCTCTAATAGTTTTCTACGTTGAGTTTATTAGCGACGGTTTAAATATGAATTGAATTTATTTAAATAAGAAGGTAAATTAATGCTAAAGTCTAACAAATTACAAAAATTATATCATGTAGGTAAGTTGTTGTGACAGTTAAGATGCTGTTTCCGAGTATTTCCGGTTTCTCTCAGAATTCCTTGCTTTTAATTGCTTGTAAAAATACTGCCATCTATTGACATGCTTACGCAACTACGCAATAAAACGTCGATTTTCGAACCAAAGCATTGCTATGTGCTCTCTTTGGTTTTAGGAACAAAAAAGCAGTGTCCAGTGCTGCCGCCTGGCTAGAAAACTATGATAACTTTTTAGTTACCCGAGATAGTTTCCTTAGGCGTGCACGGATTTGTACTATGGGATTGGGCATCTGTACTAGTATTATGTTATCTGTGACACTGTATTTATCATTAACAATGAGCGCCGCGTAATGCCACCGAGTTTGACCTTTGGACCACTCTTATGTCGCTCGTAACAGCGGCGGCTTTCGTGGTGCAAATGTAAAGCTTGACGTGGCGTTTACTGAACTATCCATTCCAAATGAGAATAGAGGCGAGCCAACAACCAATGGCTCCTTAAAAATCAATTATATTTAAAAAAAAAAAACGTCACCCCACACTAGGATTTTCTCCTGTGTCGTGGGTGCAGTTACAAACATAAAATATCACATGCACATACGCCCAGACCGGAACAAATTTCTGTAGGCCATACAAAATATCTGTCCTGTGCGGGAATCGAACCCGCGACCCGTTGCACAGTAGACGATCACTCTACCTCTGCGCTAACCGTGTCGTCAAATTGTAATGCAAGTGTAATTACAAAATTGTATTAAAATATATTTTTGCACACCCTACCTAATTGGCTCGATTTGATTGTTCTGACGTCACAATATGGTGGAGATCATAGACAATTTATTCCTTTTCTCATTCGAAACGAGCAGTATATGAACTGCGTGCTTCAAAGCATTTTTTAAGGGATATTTTTATTTTGATAATGCTTATTTCTGTTTCTGTCAATTTAAAACAAATAACGATGACAAAACGACTGATAAATATATATAGCGTTCATCGTATTATAACTTACAGAGTTATATCGTATTATAATCCTTAACCGAGGTTATAATACGATGAACGCTATATAAATTTATCAGTCGTTTTGTCATGGTTATTTGTTTTAAATTGACAGAAACAGAAATAAGCATTATCAAAATAAAAATATCCCTTAAACAAATAACATACCCAATAGAAAATATTGGAGGTCCTTTACTCTGTGATATGCAACTTTATGTGCATAATATTATTGCATCTAAATATACTATTATTATAAGACAATCTAAACATATTGTATATCCATTAATGCACTAAAACCCCAAAAGTTGAGAGTACAAACCGTGAGCACGTCAGGGATGGTGTCGAACTTGAGGAACTCGTCCAGATTGAACTCGGGCTGCTCGGGGAGGTGGGGCTCTGTGGGCTTGCTTGTCTCGGCGGGGGGCTCTTTTTCCTGTAGGACAACACGAAACAAATATATTTACTACATTTTACCAAGTCACAAGCCACCCCCTAGGCTAGGGGTCGCCAAACTTTAAAGCCTTAATGTTTACTTCAGTATGTTCCAAGGGCCGAAACAGTTTTAATTTTTGCCCTATATTTCTAGGGTCGTCGCAGAGTGCGCGACCTAAGACCCATACGCTTTTTTTAGGGTTCCGTAGCCAAATGGCAAAAAACGGAACCCTAATAGATTCGTCATGTCTGTTTGTCTGTATGTCTGTCCGTCCGTATGTCACAGCCACTTTTCTCCGAAACTATAAGAACTACATTGTTGAAACTTAGTAAGTAGATATATTCTGTGTAAGTAGATGGTGGTGCCCCAAGTAGACTCCACCACGTCGGCGTTTCACCGACTTGTATTGCTGAATTTTATTTGACTACCAACTCATAGAAAGCTGGTATTACTTACCTTGGCTCCAATTGTCTCCTTCCGTCTCCTCCGTAGCCGGTGGACTTCCTGAGCTAGCTCGAAGGAAGTCGCGGCTCCTGAAGATCTGCAGTGGATCCACCGGTGGAGACCGGAGCACTACAAATGCCTATTAGGCCACCACGACTCACACGCGATTCTGACACAAAGCGGGTACTCTTTTGCACAACACAAAGCGGGCTTTCGCACCCCGATATTAGGTGCGCCGCGCAAATCACTATTTGCTTGAATATTGTGTATTATATTTTATGGATGCCCGGACATCATCCTAACCACAAATTATGACATTTCGACTCGACTCAACTGACATATCACATGCGGCCGGCCGCCAAAAAAGCTGTCACTGCACAGACTAGAATGCAGTGCCGCCACTCGCTCTTCCTCGAGCGTGAACATCCCCCCGCTCCGGACAGTCCCGGACTGTCCGCCAAATCAGTCTAAGGGGAGGCGAGAAAGAGTAGCGACCGCGCGCTTCAAAACAGAATCCCCAACTAGGACCTCGGCAAACCTGGGCACACCATCAGACCCTAGAGTAAGTTGGACAATGCGTCCGCGACGCCAACGTAAGGGTGGCAGGTTTGGGTCCTTCACTAACACGAGGTCTCCAACCCTCGGTGGGTTTGTCTTATCTGACCACTTAACGCGCTGTTGCAAAATGTGTAAATATTCAAGGTGCCAGCGGCGCCAGAAGCTCTGGGTAAGCTGCTGGAGCAACTCAAACCGCGAAAGGCGTCCGGGATTGATATCTCTATAAGGATACTCGGGCAGGGCGTTAAGTGGTCTGCCTATCAAGAAATGGCCCGGCGTGAGGGCCTGCAAATCGTTCGCGTCGGTAGACAACGGACATAACGGACGCGAGTTGAGAACCGCCTCAATCTTATGAAACACCGTCGCGAGTTCCTCAAACGTGAGAATAGTCTCCCCAATAACGCGGCGAAGGTGAGTCTTGGCGGCCTTTACAACAGATTCAAAAATCCCTCCCCAGTGAGGGCAAGACGGCGGGGAGTATCGCCATGTTACCCCCCTACGGGAGAGTGTGGATCCGATCTCAATATTATTTTTATCTAAAAATTCACAAACTTCTCTTATATGTCTATCAGTGCCCTTGAAGTTCGTCCCACAATCGGACCGAATTAGAGAAGGCAGTCCCCGGCGGGAGACAAATCTGCCTAACGCTGCTAAGAAAGCGTCCATGGTGAGTGCACTCACCACCTCCAAATGAACGGCTTTAGTGGCCAAACAAACAAACACACACAAGTAAGCCTTTTCAGTCTTAGCATTACGGAGTCGCGACGTTTTTATAGTGAATGGTCCCGCGAAATCAGTTCCAACTCCTAAGAAGGTCATCGATTCGTTCACACGATCAGCAGGCAAATCACCCATTTGGGGCTGCATCGTCTCGGGGCGTAAACGATAGCAGGGCAGACATCGAAAGATAACAGATCGGATTATTCTTCGCGCTGACAAAATCCAAAACTCCCGTTGGAGGAGCGCGGTCAATGCATTACATCCGGCATGAGCATTCTTCACATGGCGATCAATGATCAACAATCGCACCAATGGTCCGTCCTTGGGGAGCAACAGGGGATGACGTGATCTATAAGGCAAGTTAGCGTGCCTCAATCGGCCTCCTACACGCAACAATCCCTTATCATCCAGAAAGGGAGTCAAACGCACCAAGGGTCCCTTCAATTTGGACGTCCCGGTACGGAAAATCTTAAGTTCCGGTTCAAACGCTCTAGACTGGGTCATACGCACCCAATGCAGAAGAGCATCTTGGCGCTCCTGCGGTGAGAGGACCGGACACAAATCTTTGTCCTGAGGCCGGCGACAATTTCGTATAAATCTTCTTATCCAAGCGGTCACGCCGAGCAACTTGTCCAGAGAACTGTAGCGGTCTAATAAAAATTCCCGCTCTGGAGCCGCCATAGTCTCGACAGCGTGAACACGCAAGCCCGGATTTGGTACCTTCACCACAGCTGGTGTGGAAGGCCAAGACGGTTGTAACAACCAGTCGGGACCCCACCACAGAGTGTGGTCAATAAGCTGAGGGGCTTCGCTGCCACGTGATGCACAGTCAGCAGGGTTTATTTCACCTGGCACGTGGCGCCAAATCAACGTGGCCTTCGAGGCCTGTATTTGGGATACCCGATTGGCCACAAATACTTCCAGGGAGTGGACGGAGTTCTTAATCCAACACAGGACAACCTGACTGTCGGACCAAGCAAAGAGCGACTCAAAGTCCACACTACGTCCCAGGGTGTCAACAACGTGGTTCATCAACCGAACCAGAAGAGTAGCTCCAGACAATTCTAACTTCGGAATCGTTAATCGAGTCCGAAGTGGAGCAACCTTACTCTTAGCAATTAGCAAGTGGAGCTTAACAGCTCCTCTATCATCAACCGTCCGGATATATACGACGGCTGCGTATCCACTCTCAGACGCGTCACAAAAGCCATGAAGGCTGGCCGTAAACCGTCCCTTAGGCAGTATATGTCTAGGGATACTAACACGGTTAATGTCGGGGAGAGATGACATGAAGGACTCCCAATCTCGCAGCAAACGGCCCGAGAGGGGCTCATCCCACGACACTTCGGCTGACCAAAGTTCCTGTAGGAAGCACTTCATCCAAAACACTACGGGACTAATCCAGCCATTTGGGTCAAAGGTACGAGCTACTGTAGACAAAACCAACCGTTTCGTCCAGACCTTGGGGCTTGGCAGCTCCAATCGATAGGTGAACGTGTCCTGGACAGGTCTGTATTGCACTCCCAAAACAGACAGTAAATCTGGAGTGTTGGCATTCTCAAAAATATGAGGCTCCTGCTGGTGGTCGTCTGGCAAGTCACACAAAAGCTGAGGTGAGTTGGACATCCACTTCCTCAGTTCATAACCACCAGCCCCGAGAAGAGCAATTAGTTCATCTCGCAAAATCAAGGCTTCCTCGACACTAGAGGAGCCCGTACAAATATCATCAACAAATGCATCCTCCTTGAGAACCAAGGATGCGCGAGGGTATCGTAATCGTTCACGTTCAGCGAGTTCCACAAGTGAGCGAATTGCCACAAAGGGGCTCGAACGCAAACCGTATGTATTGGTGTTCAGCTCGTAGACCAGCATGGGATCCCTGGGATCCTCCCTCCATAATATGAGCTGATATCGTCTATCGTCCGGGTGAATCACAGTCTGCCGAAACATCATCCGGATATCGGTCACAAAGACGACGGCATGGCGACGGAAGTTGGTCAATACATCACCCACCTCGTGGTGCAACTTCGGTCCAGCATGCAGACATTGATTCAGCGAAACTCCGGTAGACGTAGGAGCTGACCCATCAAAAACAACGCGTATCTTCCCGGTGGAAGGTTTCAAAACCGCGTGGTGAGGAAGAAAATTATGTTCCTCGTTTCGCCAGTCCAGTCGCGAGACCGACATGTACCCCAGTTGCTCATATTCTCGCATGAAGTCGACATACTTCTGTTTGAGGTCGGAGTTCCTACTCATACGACGCTCCATGGACAGCAGCCGCTTCTCGGCCAACGGCCGGGAGCTGCCAAGTGAGGGGCGAACTGACAAAAAGGGCAAACGAGTGATCAGCCGTCCCGAGTGAAGGCGACCTGTATTGTTCTGGTAGAACAACTCACACTCCTCGTCTAAGGGGTTCACTCGCTTCACGGTAGGTGGCTCTTCCACCTCCCAAAACCGTTGCAGGACATCCGATAAGGTGGAGCTAACAGTTATGTAACTGTCCACCGATGGAGATGGTGGGTTATGCCTAACTGGTCCCATCACTACAAACCCAAGCGATGTAGATAAGGCTACCAGCCCACCCTCCTGTAACTCTCTCCTCTTCCCACAATACACGCGGCCTAGAACATCGGCACCGAGCAATAAGTGAATCGGACCGGTTCGGTGGAAGGAAGGGTCAGCCAAGGTCAATCCTGATGTCGCATCAACGACAGCGCGCGAAACGTGCTGTTGCGGAAGCTGACCAACAACCTTATAAACAATCGCGGTAGCGCCAATTTTGGGCGCTGAAGAGAAGTGGGGGGAGAAGGAGAACAAAACCTGACCGATCGGATCCGGGATCCGCAGGTCTCCGATTCCTCGTACCGATTCAAGGTATGGAGATGTGTTCAAACTCAACTGCCGGACCAGCCAGCTGGAGGCAATGCAACCCTGAGCTCCCGTATCCAAAAGGGCGCGAACTAAAACAAAGGTGCCCCTCGGGCCCCACACCTGTACGGAGGCTGTTGGTAACAGCACCTGCTCCTGTGGGGGGGTTGCAGCCGACAGTTGGTTTAGTGAAAATCCTCCCGCATTCCCCGCAACGGGGGGGAAGGGGGGTCCGAAGAAAAATGCGTGCGCGGCGGAGGAATAGGGCGCTCAAGGCGCTCGAGCGGGTCCCAATCCGGCACGTACACACCCCGACCAAAGCTGCATCGGGGGGCCGGGCGGTGCCCATGATGGGCGAAAGTTGGGGGAGCCCGTGACAACCGGGGTCTCTCCATCAGAGGGGGAGAGAAGCGTATTGTCTCCCGACGTGGCTCCCTAATAACCGCGGCCCAATCCCGCGGTGGCGCCTCATAAGCGGCGCGTCGATCCCCCCCGCCCGTAGGGGGGGTGGGGCGCCCAATCCTCTCACTGGAGGGGGGGGCGCCTGTCCAATCTCCGCGGAGGGGTGGCACGCCCCTCCGATCTCCTCGGAGAGGTGGGTGACCTAGGAGGGCCCCCGCCCGTGTGCGAGTCCCTCTCTCTCACCACCTCACGAGTGTCTCTATTGTTGAAGCACAAAAGGGGGTGATGGGCCCCTCCACAACAGTGGCAATCTCGTGGGTGGGGGCAAGCCGATGCCATATGGGCCCCCAGGCAGCGGTAGCACCAATTCCGCTGCTTGGCCATATTCCTACGCCCCTCGGTGCGTAGGCCAACAAATTTGGGACAGGCCGGCAAACGATGGCCATCCCGCTTGCAACACTTGCAAGGCCTCGGCCTCTCCCCGTGTGGAGAGTTCTGCCGCACTGCAGTATACTGCTTGTGCGGGCGGCGCTCTCTCCGTGGCGCTGCCCGGGTCGCCTCAAAGCGGCCTGTACTCGGTCCCGGTATAGGAGCCAGATCCAAGTGGTCGGTCATCCGACACTCATCCTCCAAAAATCTGAGGAGATCCGAGAAGGGGGGGAGGTACGAGGCACTATTGCCCCCGTACCTTTGTTCGAAGCGTCCCTTCATCTCCATGGGAAGCTTATCGAGGATGAGGTGGAGCAAAATAAAGGACCACTGGTCCACCGGTAGATCAAGTCGTTTGAGCGCGTTAATAGCGCTCAGCAGCGGGTTCAAAATCTCCTTCCTCAATGAGGAGACCCGCGATACTCGTGGCAGCCCTAAAATGGCAGCCACATGTGTGTCCGCTAGCAAGCGAACATTCTGATACCGGGCGGTCAACAACGCCCTTGCAATATCATAACTGTCATCATTGACAGGTAGATGCTGGACAAGTACACCAGCCTCTCCCCGTAAGGCAGAGAGCAAATAGGCCAATTTCTGGCTAGGGAACAGGTCGTCCCTCGAGTGAACCAGGCTATCAAAGAGGTTAATGAACCCCATCCAAGAAGCCAAGTTCCCATCAAAGGTTGGGATGTCTAAAGTGGGCAGTCTGCCCAGCAAGCCGGCCGGGGTAGGCTTGACCTCCCCGGGCGTGCACGACTCACCCCTCCGGGCGGATAGGATTGCCTGAGCCTTGTTTATAATCACATCCGCCTGTTCAAAACACTGATCATAATCGGCATTAAATTGGTCGACTGCCCGCAACTCAGCGGCACCCTCGGCTGGGTGGTCGAGCAGATATTGTTGATGAGCAACGAAAAGCTGCTCCAATTCCTTCAAGCGAGCCGGTACTCCCTCATGCCGAATTAACAAGGCCTGTTCTCGGTCTGGTCGGTCTACCAAAGCGACGGCACTAGCAAACCATCTCAAAATCTTTTGTGCACCCGCGCGGGCACCACTAAGCGGGCTGACTGGCGGGACCATTTTGCACCAAAATTAATAAACACTATAATAATACACGGACAAACAGACCGACAACCGCAGACAATAAAACAGATCGGGAGGAACTTCAAAGGCAGAACAAAATATATAAACAAACCAAAATCAAGTATAAATGCTAGAACTTAACTAGAACAACAAGGCATTTAACAACAGAATTTTTCAAACAAATTAAATTCAAGTATTAAGTCAATAACTTAACAAACACAATATTCAAAGGCAAACAAAACAAAATCAAATGTAAATGCTAAAACTTAACACAGCAATATAGTGTATTACAACAACAGCAAAGTCATTTAGCAGCAAAATTTTTTCAACAAATCAAATTCAAGTATAAGTTTACAACTTAACAAACAAAATATTCAAGGGCAAAACAAAGATATGAAAAAACAAACCAAAATTTAAATATAGGTAAATGCTAGAACTTAACTAGAACAACAAAGACATTTAACCTCAATTTTTCATATACAATGACAATTAGTTAAGGAGATCGGTCCACAAATGAGCTGGTAGTCGGCCTAAAATCAGCAATCAAAACCAATTAATATGTATTGCCCGTTTGGACAACCAACAAGATTACAATATTAATTGTACAATACTAATCAAATGCTCAAATCTAAGAACCACGCTCTGCTACCAAGAGATGGTGGTGCCCCAAGTAGACTCCACCACGTCGGCGTTTCACCGACTTGTATTGCTGAATTTTATTTGACTACCAACTCATAGAAAGCTGGTATTACTTACCTTGGCTCCAATTGTCTCCTTCCGTCTCCTCCGTAGCCGGTGGACTTCCTGAGCTAGCTCGAAGGAAGTCGCGGCTCCTGAAGATCTGCAGTGGATCCACCGGTGGAGACCGGAGCACTACAAATGCCTATTAGGCCACCACGACTCACACGCGATTCTGACACAAAGCGGGCACTCTTTTGCACAACACAAAGCGGGCTTTCGCACCCCGATATTAGGTGCGCCGCGCAAATCACTATTTGCTTGAATATTGTGTATTATATTTTATGGATGCCCGGACATCATCCTAACCACAAATTATGACATTTCGACTCGACTCAACTGACATATCACATGCGGCCGGCCGCCAAAAAAGCTGTCACTGCACAGACTAGAATGCAGTGCCGCCACTCGCTCTTCCTCGAGCGTGAACAATGTTCCAAGGGCCGAAACAGTTTTAATTTTTGCCCTATATTTCTAGGGTCGTCGCAGAGTGCGCGACCTAAGACCCATACGCTTTTTTTAGGGTTCCGTAGCCAAATGGCAAAAAACGGAACCCTAATAGATTCGTCATGTCTGTTTGTCTGTATGTCTGTCCGTCCGTATGTCACAGCCACTTTTCTCCGAAACTATAAGAACTACATTGTTGAAACTTAGTAAGTAGATATATTCTGTGAATCGCATTAAGATTTTCACACAAAAATAGAAAAAAAGCAGTAAATTTTGGGGGTTCTCTATACATAGAACTGAAACACAAAATTTTTTTTTTCATCAAACCCATACGTGTCTATGGATAGGTCTTCAAAAATTATATTGAGGTTTCTAATATCATTTTTTTCTAAACCGAATAGTTTGAGCGAGAGACACTTCCAAAGTGGTAAAATGTGTGTCCCCCCCACTGTAACTTCTAAATTAAGCGAATGATAAAACTAAAAAAAATATATGATGTACTTGTAACCATGTAAACTTCCACCGAAAATTGGTTTGAACGAGATCTAGTAAGTAGTTTTCTTAATACGTCACAAATCGTACGGAACCCTTCATGGGCGAGTCCGACTAGCACTTGGCCGGTTTTTGCATTTCAATTACTTAAGCTGTCGCGGGCCGGATTGATAGCACTGGCGGGCCAGATTTGGCTCGCGGGCAATAGTTTGGATAGCCCCCGGCCCTAGGCCAGCGTGGTCGTAAACGGACAAAAATCTGTTTTTGGGGAGAACTATGCCCATAATGGGCTTATTCGGGCGGAGATGAGTCTGTTCCATCGAAATTTAATGAGATCAATGCCATATTTATCAGTTATTGTTACAGTTATACCCCTACTACTGTAAGTACCCCTTAGTAGTATAGAAAAAATTGGCCAAGTGCAAGTTGCAGTCGCGCCCCGAGGGTTCCGTTAAAACTTATTCAAGTATATAAGTTCCCAACTATAAAGATATGTACGGTTTTCAGATTTATCCCTAACATGTGGTACCAGCCAAAATTCAAGGTTTTGATTCCTATGTGACATCGCAAAATTGCGAAAATATGCGATAGCTCCTGAATACCAGCTCGACTCTCTTGACTCCCTGCAAAGGAGGGCATTGCGTATCATCGGTGATTTCAATAGCACGGCCTCAATGGAGACGCTGGTGCAACAGTGGGACTTTGGTTCTCTCTGCGTGTTCTACCGGCTCTTTAATTAGGAATGCTCTGAGTAACTGTTTGCAATGGTGCCCTCTTCACCTTTCTACCACCGTTCAGTCCACCATCGCAGTACACTTCATCCGTATTACCGGAAACCGATCTCGTCTAGCACAGTTCAGTTTCAGCGTTCATGCCTTCCACGTACGTGTAGGCTCTGGAAAGAACTCCCAGCTACGATGTTTCCTGACTGCTACGATATGTCCTACGTTGAATGAGGCTTAAAAAGAGCACTTTTCTCCAGGCAGTGACTCAACTGTGCCCCTGGCCTTGCAGATGTCTATGAGCGGTGGTTACCACTAACCATCAGGTGGGCCACTGGCTCTTATGCTACCGTTAGCAATAAAAGAAAACATAAACAGTCATATCTTTTGTTTGCGTTGCCTTACAAGTATGATTTTTTCACAGCTGAAAGAATGTAGACTGTAGTACTTATCTAATATAAATTTGAGTTTGATATCTCTACACCTTTCCGAGAAAAAGGGGTCTTGGTAGACAGACAGACGGACAACCGAGTGATCCTATACGGGCTCCGTTTTTTTTTTGAGGTACAAAATTCGTAAAATGGGAACTTATTCTCCTCGTTGAAGGAGACATGAGGGGCAATCGCACTATTTACTCAAAGTTTCAACCAACGTTTCTGTTCCCATACATTTTGACAACATCTTGACAGCAACACGGTAAAGATTTGGTTTTGGTTTCAATTCTCTGTCCAAATTCAAAACCACATTACATGTAAAACGCGATTAAGCAATTGCTTTAATTTGGTACTTAAAATACATAAAGTTCTAAATGACCGATTGAGCATAGCATCGTTTCCAGTGGACTGACGATGCTACGTTTGGTTGATTGATTGCAAAGGATGCGAGTGGGATGCGATTTGATTATTGAACGTCCAAAGTTTACTTTAACATTTTTGATTTTTTCATTTTGATTTTTTGATTGTAAAGTTGTTATTTTTCGTACCATGTGGTTGCTGCCTATAATTAAGTTTGCACTTGTAATGTAACCTATTATTGTAAGTCTGTATTGTGTTTTAGTGTAAACTTGTTGGCGGTCTAAAAATAAATAAATGTTTGTAAATAGTGCCATTCCCCCTCTGTGCCCGACAGTGGGACGTACAGCTTGGCAAAAAAGAGTTTGGAAAAAGTGAGGGCGCCACTAGTACAGTTTCGCATAAGAAACACGAAAATAAAGACACAATTTCAAGAAAGTTAAGTAATTTTTAAATAACATAATGGAGCGTCGGTGGCGCTGTGGACTCGGCACTTGCCTTTCAATCGGGGGGTCCGGGTTTGAGACCGGCCATGTGTTTTTCGTTTCGAATTTCATATGTACATTTGTCTGACGCTCTTACGGTGAAGGAAAACATCGTGAGGCAACCTGCATATATCTGCGAAGAAATTCAATGATGTATGTGAAGTCGACCAATCCGCACTGTGCCAGCGTGGTTGACTAAGGCCTAATCACCCTAACATAGGGTAGGCTCGAACCCCTCGGTGGGGGCGTGTATGGTGTATGGGCTGTGATGATGATGATGATAATGGAAAATTAAGTAACGACAGTCTCATTAAATACACTATTTAGAAACTAGTTTTACTACGGAAATCGCTTTTCAGTTCCAGCTGTCACCGCTCCAAACTCTTTTTTTGCCAAACTGTATTATACGCGTTGAACGACGATTTGACATTGAAGCTCACATTGGAGGCTGGGTCAGTCTTGGTTTCATTGGAGGCGGCCGGCGAGGAGTTCTCCCGCCAGCGCTCGGCGGGGGACTTGCGATCGCCGCTGTTCCACTTCTGCGGACATTCCAACAACACGTCAACGGCCGGTTTCACCAATACCTACGATCCGAAATCTACGATCGTCTCATAACCTATCCTTATATCTCCCTCCACATTCCTCGTGTTGTTCCAACTCTTTTACTAAGAAAGCGATTACGCTGTGGAACTCTTTGCCTGAGGCTATAAGGCGCGCACCTACACAGGAGTCATTTAAAACTAAAGTGGAAAACTATTTCCTTGAGCTGGAATATAGTACTCAATTCGTTTCAAATTCTCCTATTGTGTTGTATTTATTGTTAGAATTTGTCATAATTTATAAAATATGTATCAGATATTTGTTTATGTAGTATGTATGTATTATGTTTATGCAATACATATTTTTTTACTACACGTTTGTAATGTATTATGCACTTCCCGCTTCGCTTTTCTTAAATATTTTCCTTTACCTTAAGGTTGCCTGGCAGAAACTGCTATTTTAGCAATAAGGTCGCCTTTTGGGTTATGTGTAATTATTTTTAAGTTTCCTTGTGCAATAAAGCATTCATTCATTTAATATTTAAGCAGACGGTTAGATAACTAGGGTCCGTTCAGAAACATTTTGTATTCACCCTCAGAAGAAAGATGAAGCAGACGTATTTACCCGATTGAGAAAGAGAGAATGTTTCTGAACGACACCGAGTGAAGGTAAAGTTAATCGGTTCTTCAGCAGGAGTTCAAATTCGCACCTGCCAGTGCGAAGTTTCACTTGACAGGTTGTTTCTGAACGGGCTGGATGAATCATTCGGTCACCCTCGGCTCTAGTGGAGTTAGTTTCTGGACGGGTAAAAAAGGTAGGTTTCTGAACGCTCCTCTTATAAACAAGTTTTGACACTTCACTCATAGATAAGTGTCAATAATTATAATTTCACTCAATAATAATATTTTTTTATAAAATTAGACCCATATTTTTTATCTGTGAATCTATTCTCCTCCTAACTCTGAACAAACTAATTTCAGATTTTGCGCAATTTCATTAACACGTTATAAAGCCTAATGTGTACATATTTAATATTTATCAAGTAACGTTAAAATTACATTTTTTGGCAAATATTTTACTTAAATAAACCGAAAATCGACCGTTACTCCTGTAAAATAATCCAAATATTCTCATTTAAATGTCAAATGTGGACTTTCTTCCTGCGCATGCGCATATGTTTATTAAAAGATAACACAAACATTTTTTTTCTACAATCATTAAAATATTAACCACTCCCAAAGTTATCAACTAAAGCTTTTGACTAAATGTTTTATACTGGAACACTACCTTCCAATAGTAGAACGTACCTCATTCTCCTTGCTGTTTGTACCATTTTTCTTGATTGGCTCGTCAAAGCCACGTAGCTCGATAGTTTCTAGTTGAGATGTCGGCCCTCCACTAAACCTATAATTGTGAGACAGTATACATTATTGTTTTACTTCATTCATTGTTAATAAATAAAACATAAATCGATAATAATTAGGAATAAGATGAATTATAATTAGACAAACTCAAGTTAAAAAATACAATCAGGTTTGCCAACTTTGCTTGTGATCTTTGCTCCATAAGAAAAACATACCAACGATTAAACTGACACAACTCATTATATGTATTTGTGAATTTTTCTTAGTTGTTAAATAAATAAAAAAAACCGGCCAAGTGCGATTAACGTTGCATGTGCTTATAAGGCCTTGCTTGAATTATGCGGTAAGGTGAATTTTTTTAAATTAATTTTCAAATTCAAATTCATATTCAAATTCAAATTCAAATCACTCATAACCACTAGATGGCAGACATGGTCTAGGGGTATTTAATAAACTACCCTCACGTTTCATGACAATGGCAGGTGAAGTTTTGGGCCTATACAAACCATTCGGGTTCGTCCTCTTTCTCAAAGCGACGTTGAGAAAAGCGACCACCAGATCTACGGTTGTCCTCTCTGAAACACAAAAATTTTAGCGCATATAGCAACCGGTTATGTAACTTAACCGCACAGAAGACCGTAGTCGAATGGCGTCATAATGTTGTGTTTCTGCAGGAATGAGGTGACCAGTGCTCATTGGGGGAACTCTGTCAGTAATCTCTAACCGACGCCGTCGTTTAGTGGTAAAGACCACTGGGTGTTAATCAGGAGGTTCGGGGTTCGATTCTGCTTGGTTTGGTTGGTGGTAGGGCTTCTGAGCCTGCCTGGCTAGCTACCACCGTTTTACCTAAGTTCTACGCCATAATAACAATGTTAATAGCATTGTTGTGTTCCGACAATTAGGATGATGACTGAATTCTAATTTTTACGTCTCGTCATTAAATATTAAAACACCGTGGAAAAAGATGCAGTCATGTGAAATTAGAATTAAAATCGGCTTAGAAATACATTAGATACAAGCATTTTAAGTTGTTAATTTGAAGGCGATTAGACAGAGAGATCCGACATCAACCGTGACGTCATCGTTAAGTACGGCCATATAAACTCCTTGTAAATTGCCGTTTGGCTAGAAAGAGATGGAGAAAAATCTTGGTTGTTTTTATAGTTATTCGAAAACCGATTTTTTTCTTTCTGTTTATTATATGAATGAGCTTCTATTGAAGCAAAAAAAAAACTTTGTCATCTAGCCAATTAGAGGTAAGATAGCCAGTTCCACAGTTATTGAGGAGTCCAAGTGAAGCTCACTTCCACCTTCGTTCTTACCGTCATTTACTGTGAGATGAAAGCCAAACGTTTCCCTGTCGTATGTAAAAAGAACTCTAGTGATAGCAGACTTGGATTTAGTTTTATCAATAAGTGCACCTAATCTACAGTATTCGTTAGTAGTATATATTCGTTTGCCATCAGTAAACCAGTGGCGTTAAAAACGGCACAAGGATTACCTGTCTCGTGTCTTCTCGTTATTAAATCGATCGTCCCTTTCCCTCTTGATGTCAGAGGAGTAGGAGTCTCTGTTGAACGAGCGTCGGTCGAACCTGCACGATAACAAATCGTATCATTAAATCAACACACAAATTTTTACACCTTGCGTTTTAAAAGAAAAAACATACGACGCTCTAAGAAAAAGACAGAATTTAAAGGTTTTTTTTGCATATCTTTTAAAATTCTAAAATTGTAATAACTGCAACAAAATTACGATTAATGTTAATTTTATCACAAACTAATCACTGTAAGTCGAGTCCCGACACGACGAGGCGTCCGCTCACCTGTCACCGTTGCGCTGGTCGCGTTCGCGATCACGATCGCGCTCGCGCTCGCGTTCCCGTTCGCGCGGGGGACGGTAGGGCTCCGTGCGGCACTCGCGGACCTCTCTGCCCTCTCGACCCTCGCGGCCCTCGCGACCTTCGCGGCCCTCGCGACCCTCGCCCTCCTCCCAGCCGCCGTCGCGCACCATTATACGCCCTGATCCTATGCGGCGGCCCGCTGAAACAATGTACATTACGTCACTATCGATCGACTACGAGCACAAAGGAGATGTTTAAGTTTTGTACGGTGCTCTGGACATGACCTTGTACAGTACTTTAAAATTATCCTGAAAAGAATAAAAGCAAAACCTACTATTTGTTTTTGTTGTCTCTTCATTAGTTTTAATGTACAAACCGTTTTCCTAACAATCAACTAGCAACATATCTTTAAAAATGGCTTCCATTTCGGACCGCAGCCCTTCTGAGTCAGAACGTAAAGTGAATGGCATTTGACACAAAGAAAATCTACAAACAAACAAGCGAATGTTAAAGGCAAGGCACAGATGAGAGATCCATTCAACTTATTTTTTTTATGGTATGCTATAGAAACGGAACCAAGTCTTTTAGCTTTAAACCTACGATTTCAGACCTCAAAAATATTGCCATAGTAAGTATTAATCCATGTTTATTTATTAAATTGTACATTATCTAACCGCTAGAAAATTCGATTTTGATATTTTTATTTAGTTTATATGATTTTTTCGAATTTTTTAATCAACTATATAATATCATGCCCAAAAATGAAACATTTCCTTTTCATAAACTAACAGTTCTAACGAGTACAGTAAGCTCCCATTCAAGCTTTACATTTACACTACGAAATCCGCCGCTATTACGAGCAACATAAGAACAGTCAAAAGGTCAAACAGTATAACTTGACGAGGAGCTTACTGTACAATATTTATAAGCGGGGTGGCTATTCGGACCCGGGTTCCTAAATTCTACTAGCAGAATTTACATAAAATAGTCTACATTTATCATTTTGTAGGCAGCAACTATACAATGCCACGAAAAGGCTCAATTCGTGCATCACCTGTATCTGCCAAATTGTGTTATAATAATATAGGCCCAAGAGATATTATCGCATAGGATAAATAATCCTATAGCAAAGACGTATATAAGAATTTGGGCCATACATACTAAAATTGCCTTATTGCAGATGCCGATCATCCAATGGCGGTGTAACTAGGGATGCAAAGTTTTTAAAAATATCGATATATATCGAATTAAGTCGATACTATATCGGTCTAGTACGTCGATATATTGATATTTTATCAATATTTCTCCTTTTTTAAAACCTTATTAAAATTTAATGTAATTTATAGCCCCTCTACACTATGGGCTATGTATGATCATTGATTTACTACCAAACGTAAATAGAGCAGTTCATACAAAAACGCGCTTGAAATCCGTCACCTAATCGACTATACATTTGTACTCGCTAATATATTGTTGAATATGCACGCCCGAATTAAAATTACCATAAAGAAAGTACCGTATTTATCGAATTCAACCTTATTCTGCATTATTACGGCAACTATTTTAAGTACCACCGTGTGAAGTTACATCATTCCATACCTAGACACAGATCAATTGACATTTTAGTAATTGCTACAAGAAAATATCAACTTTATGCTCTCAAACATAATGCTCAAAATTGCTTATTGCGTTGTCGATCCAACGCATGAATGAGACAACACATCATGATACGACGCCCGTGCGAGCGAGACGATTGTGATGTACCGACACTAACGCGAAGCGACATGTTTATGATTAAAATAATTGTTTTGATTGGTTTTTACGTATAAATCGAATATTTGAATACATGATAAGATGTGTAATGAGTTTGCTCACGCAAAATATGAAATCCCGTCTTTTTTTATGCCGTTTCTGGCTATTGTTACCACAACTTTTGAATGAGCACTTCGGCATGTTGACGTGCCGACAGCTAATCACTTACTATGGAAAACAACTGCACGAGTCGCGATTGGGCAGTTCTTCACCGGCCCACTTCTCGAACGTTCATGCGTTATCTACGTTTGGTAGGAAATCAATGGCTATGATGCATCCCTAGGTGTGACGGCGACCGGCGAGACTCGACAGGTGTGAATACTGTTAATGTCGATGACTCAGCCGAGGAATAATAGTAGAGTGCGTGCAAGATATGTCTGCACGCGGTCTAAATCAGATCTATGGCCAATTTCATTAACCTTGTCTTAGCCAAGACAATCCTAAGAAGAATGCTTCATTTCTTGTCTTTAATGAAAAGAATGTGACAGCAAGCCATTGCCACATGCCACTTAAGATCGTCCCAAGCTCAGAGAAGGTTTGTGTAATTGGCCACTAATCTTACAGTTACTAGTAAAGGGGAATCGTCCCAAATTGGGGGGATTTTGTGGTTGTCTTGTGAAAATTTGGGGGCAGTATTAGTATTCATTCAACGCGAAAAACGTAATTAATCTACAAAAGCATTGGCTACCGCGTGCTGGTGGTGGTGCAGAGACTACAGTCTGATTTTTAATTCGACGGAATTCTGACATTTCAGAAGTGTTGTCAACATTGGCATCTCCTCATCTGCGGTCAACTGGTTTATATCTTATCTTCATGGTCGTAGGCAAGCTGTAAAAGTCGATGGTACTATTTCTGACTGGTGTGACATCGTAACAGGTGTCCCACAGGGAAGCATCTTGTCACCATTGCTGTTTTCGACATTTATAAACTTTATCACTAATGACCTTGACTGCTCTTACCACCTGTATGCTGACGACCTTCAGTTGTATGCTCAAGCTAGTGTTGACGAAATTGGCGTAGCGATAGAAGTCCTCAATAAAAATCTAGCCAGGATTTCGGCCTGGTCGCAGCGTTATGGTGTTTCGGTAAATCCGGCTAAGTGTCAGGCAATTATTCTGGGGAGTACACGTCAGTTACGAAAAATTTCGCTTGCCAACTTACCCTCGGTAATTCTTGACAATACCATCATTACATATAGCGACCAGGTTAAGGACCTTGGCCTTATTATTGATAGCTCTCTCTTCTCTACCTGCGCACGTGTTTCCTCCATCCTACAACATGGGTTCCTTCAAAAGAGGCGTGAAAAAGCATCTTTTGGGCCGGCAAGGGGCGGGCAGGTAGGAGAGTGGATGTCGTCCCTACTCTATCTGTCAACTCATTTGGGCCTCTTTCACCGCTTAACATCAGGCGGGAGGAGGTCATTTGCCGGGCCATCCATAAATAAATAAATAAAAAAAGCTCCTTGCTGGGTTCCACAGGTGGCCGATATCAGTCGTAGAGTAACAAATACTTTGAGATATTTATATCGCTTTAAAAACTTCCTTCCAATTCCGACCAAAATTCTGTTGGTACAAACACTTATTCTGCCTCTACTTGACTATGCCGACGTGTGTTGCTCGGAGCTACGAAGCGACCTCCTTAATAAGTTAGAACGTTTAATGAATAATGCCATACGGTTCATATTTGGCATCCGTAAATACGATCACATCTCTAGTTACCGGTCGCAACTTAAATGGCTTCCCATTAGGTGTCGCAGAAGAGTCAGGACTTTATGCACACTTTTTTCAATTATTTTTGATCCCCAGTCTCCTACTTACTTAAAAAGTCGATTTCAGTTTGTGGAGGATATAACCCAACGCAACCTTCGCTCTTCTAGACGTCATATTATTGATATACCTCTATTTCGCACTGGCTTTATGTCCGATTCCTTCACTCTACAAGCAATAAGGGTGTGGAATTCCCTACCGATTGATTTGAGATGTTTGACATCAAAGCCTCTCTTTAAGAAGAGAGTTCGAGAGCTTTTCTTGAAAATTGCAAATAAATAACTTGTTTTTTCTTTATCTCTGACAACTCATAAATATCGTTCGTGGACACCATCATTCATCATCTGTATTAATATTTATATTATTATATAGTTATAATATATATTTTATGTATCTGTATATATATATGTTGTATGTGTGAGTATGTGCTTGTGCGTGTATGTAAGTATTTTTGGCCCAATGGTTGACTGGTAGAGAGCGATGTTCATCGCTAAGTCCGCCATATGTACAAACCTATTGTAACATGAAGTATAAATAAATAAATAAACATTGAAAAACTCTTCCTTAATTTAAGGTTTCAATTAGAAAAACTAAGACTTTGATTTTTCTATTACTGGGATCCCTGTTCAATAATCCATAGGTTGCAAACCTTTTCTAGAAAAACCTCTTCGTTTATAAAAATTTTGCTTCTTCTAAGAGCCAATATAACAAGATGTCAAATCTTAAATTAAAAACCTATTAACGCCGCGTCATGCACCGCGGTCCGAGTTGCGCAAAGTGAAACAATATTAGAGAGCATATAATATCACAGCTGAAAAAATGGCAAGAATGCATAAACCATATTATTAAAGAAGATAAAATGTGCCCTTTAATGAGTTGCTGGATAGTGTGTGTGGTTCTTTTATAATCCGAGTTGATGATGATGGCGACAATGATGATATGTGATGATAATTAATAATATGTTGTTTTACTCTGTTTTTCCATTTAGCACTTAAAAATTTACATTCTAAACTAAAAATTCTAAACAGAAAAGGTTATTGAGATCTGATTTGTCTATGGATGACTTCCGTCTGGTGTATGAATTCCGTCGAATTAAAAATGAGACTGTAGCTTGAGAGTAAAAATAAGAAAATTCAGGATTACTAGTAAACGGTATTAGGTAATCATTAAAAAGTTTCTTAAATAAGTAGACATCATCAGTATTCAGAATCGTGCAGAAGCATTTTCTTCTAACCGTTATAGTTATTTTTTAAATAATTTCTAAACGACCTGATTGCATGCGGGCGCAGCGCATTCAGAACTTTGATGATATAAATATAAAGACTAGTTACTTGAACACGGGGGGCGCCCCGCGTTTACGTATAGACCACGCCTCCCATTGTTTGATTAACGCCTTAACGCACGTAAGGAAAGCGCTCGCGCGAACGAGTTCCGTGGACGAGGGCCAAAGTGTGTGCGACTCACCCGAGTCGTGCTTGGCGCCGGCGGCGGTCGCGTGCTGGTGCTGCGCGTGCTGCGGGTGCTGGTGGTGGTGGTGCGGCGGCGCGGCGCCGAGCGGCGACTCGGGCCGGGTGCGCGCCACGTGCGGCGGCGGCGGCGCGGCGGCGGCCGGCGCGGGCGCGCCGCAGCCCGACGTGAACGAGCGCCGCTGCGGCGACAGCACGATGCCGGTGCCGCCCCCGCCGCCGCCGCCGCCGCCGCCGCCGCCGCATCCCCCGCCGCCCGCGCCCGGCGAGCTCTCCTTGCGCACGCGCTCGCGCGGGTCCGCCGACCGCCGCTCGCGGTCGCGCCCGTACACACCCTGCCGGGCGAGCGCAACTTTCGATGGCTTTTATTTTACATTGTATTGTTCCGATAATTGGGATGATGACTGAATTCAATTTTTACGTCTCGTCATTAAATATTAAAATACCGTGGAAAAAGATGCAGTCCTGTGAAATTAGAATTAAAATCGGCTCAGTAATACATTAGATACAAGCATTTTAAGTTGTTAATTTGAAGGCGATTAGACAGAGAGATCCGACATCAACCGTGACGTCATTGTTGAGTACGGCCATATTAACTCCTTGTAAATTGCCGTTTTGCTAGAAAGAGATGGAGAAAAATCTTTAATACCTTATATCTTGGTTGTTTTTATAGTTATTCGAAAACCGATTTTTTCTTTCTGTTTATTATATGAATGAGCTTCTATTAAAGCAAAAATATTTTTTTAGTCATCTAGCCAATTAAGTAGAGGTAAGATGGCCAGTTTTTCAGTTGTCGAGGAGTCTAGGTGAAGCTCGTTTCCATTTTCAGCCTTATCATAACTTACCATCAGGTGAGACGAAGGCCAAGAGCTTCCCTGCAGGCGTAGCACGGGCTGCCAAGATTAGACTCGAGTCACGCATTATCTCACAATTTTAGTGAAATAATCTCTACATCTTAAACGAGTGACACGGCGGCGCGTATTTAATATGACCGACGTGAAAAAAATTTTTTGACACCCGTCAAGGGACACGCGTGACTGAGTTTTATCACAAATTTCATGCTCTCCAACTGCTGTTACACCTTTCAAAGTATTAAAGCACTTGCTACAACCACAGCAGTCGGAGCACAGACACGCCAAGAAATTTGTGATAAAACTCAGTCACACGTGTTCCTTGACCAGCGTCAATAAATTTTTATAACGTCAGTCACACCGTGCTACTCTTCGAGACATAGAGATTATGTCACTGAAATTGTGAGATAATGCGTGACTCGAGTCCAGTCTTGGCAGCCCGTGCTGCGCCTGCAGAGAAGCTCTTGGCCTTCGTCTCACCTGATGGTAAGCGATGATAAGGCCGAAGGTGGAAGCGAGCTTCACCTGGACTGGACTCTTCGACAACTAAGGAACTGGCCATCTTACCTCTAATTAATTATCGGAACACAACAATGTTATTATGGCGAGAAACTTAGGTGAGACGATAGTTGCGATGACGTAGCGTAAAAATTTAAAATCTAATTAGTCCCTCAGTTAGATAATAAAAAATAGCAGACACGCATTTTTTTAGTATGAGTATGTTTTGAGTAGTGGGGTCTCGCTCACTGATGGGACTCGAGAGACGTTTTTTCACTCGAGTCACTCGCCAGTGAAAAACAAGTCACTCGAGTGTCACTCGAATGAAAATAAAACTCGAGCCTTTTTTTTTATTCGGTTTACTCGCCTGTCAATGCCGAGTCACTCGAGTGCCACTCGCGTTAAGATGAGACTGTAGTCTATTTAACTTTTATAAAGTAAATGAAATAGCGAAAGGGTCTTAAATTAACAAATTACTAAACACAAACAACTCACTCAAAAATATTTTGACTTTTATTTCAAATGGAAGGTACATTGGCTAAGGTTGTCATCCCTTTAATTTCTCACTCGAGTCAGTACAGGCCGAGTCTTTTGAGTTAACTCGAGTCACTTGTAAATCGAGTTGTAATAAATATTACTCGAGTGTGAGTAAAAGAAAAGCTACTCCAAAACACGGCTCGGATCCCATCATACTACGTCACAACTTCACACAATATTTTTTAATCATCTAAACGGCAGACATTGAATGAAATTGTCATCGTCCCAATTCAATTGGTTATTAGTGTTCGCGAATTATTTGACAAAACTAAGTTAGTGTCTTTGGTTTCTGACATTCCTCAAAAGGATATTGGCGATCGTCACCAACGGAGGGTCTGTAAAATTCAAATTTTCCAAGTTGCAAAATTACAGGCATTACCATGACATGACAAAACAGGAAAGACTACAGGATATTAATCATCCTCTGACACGCAATCCTTTACTGACAAAACATAAAATGGCAGGAATGAATCTGAATGATGTATGGTGATTAAAAGATTGCTTTTCTGTTCACTCTCGGACGGATGTGTCGTGTTAGTTCGTAGTCTCGACAGAATAATACAATGCCGCATGTGTGTGAATGGTTTATTATTATTGTTCATTATTTATTTGTAATCATCACCAGGCATCGCACTCCGCACAGTTCTGCCGGTCTTATCCAATAGGATATACAAAACTTGACGTCAAAACTCAAGCAAAAACCCCATAGCCTCTCACCGAATTAAGTCTATCAAAGCATATAGCGAAACTGCAGAGCACATGTTGTACGGCACGGAGAGAAATGGGCAAACGTAACATAATTTCCAGCAATATTTTAACACTAGCTTGTATAGTGGAAGTCCAAAATAATATTACCTTATGGTTTTCGGTGGGAGCATCCCCTCTTCCTCCCTTGTCCTCTTCGTTGGGAGAATCGGACGTTCTTTTTAATACACTGAAATACATAAAGGATAAACCGCATATAATGAACAAAACCTTGTTGAACATTTTGCTTCTCTTGGTGATCTCAATACGTAGGAATATGTACATATTAATTTTTTATTTATAATGATTACACAATATTTTTTAATTGGACGAACAATTCAGTGAAGCTATTTTTAAAAAATAAAAATCACAGAGTTATAGAGCTTTTATGTTGTCCACACAACACCCACTACCCCACTAGCTAGCTAACATTGAAATTAGATTGTGACAGTTTGTTATGGTTTTTAAGTTTTTTAACGTCCTTTGATGTGCCATCAAAAAAAAATCCAATTTTATCGTTTTTCGAATTTCATATGTACATTGCATTTACATCCAAAGCTCCTACGGTGAAGGAAAACATCGTGAGGCGACCCGCATACATCTGCGAGGAAATTCGAAAGTGCATGTGAAGTCGACCAATCCGCACTTGGGCTAGCGTGGTTGACTAAGGCCTCAACATCCTAACTTAGAGTAGGCTCAAGCCCCTCGGCGGGGATGTGTATGGGCTGTGACGATGACTACTGGTAGAAGTATTCGTAGTAACAAGGGTAATAAAGGAAATTTGCGAAGCTTACAAAATCCATATGTACCTATGTGGTGGACGGGGTGAGATTGGTAGGTGCCATCGCACCATCACGTGAGCAGTGCCCTTGTTTGCAAATACTGTAGAATGAAAAAAAAATATCGGTTTCAACGGGGTAGATGTGATGTGACTCACAGCCCAAGCGCCTGGCAGCCGGCGAATGCGTTCTCTAGGTTGCGCTTGACCAGCGGCGAGTTGCGCAGCCGCAGCAGCTCGTCGCGCGTGTAGGTGAGCGGGCGCCGCGCGGGGCCCACCGCCAGCACGGCCGGGTCGCCGCCGCGCCCCGCCGCACCTTCCTCGTCGCCTGCACACAAACAACGCTGTCAACGATAGGCTAGCTAGATGAATGAAAAAAAAAATATTGCTTTAATAGAAGCTCATTCATATAATAAACAGAAAGAAAAAATCGGTTTTCGAATAACTGTAAAAACAACCATGATATATAAGGTATTAATAGTACATTGTTACCCTAGGGGTGAAAGTAACTTATTTAGTCCCGAGACGGTGTTTGGCGCCCGAGCGTAGCGGGCACCAATAGTTCGAGGGACTAAATAAGTCTTTAACCCGAGGTAAACACTGTGCTTTTCATTACGAATACGAGGAAAATAAAAACAAAACAATGAATTAGCTAAAGAATAAACGTGTAAATTTTATTTTACATAAATCAACAACTTCTGCTTTAGCTCGCTTTTTTTTATTAAATCAGGCGTTAACCCCATACCTGAATCAGATCACAGATCAACTCATTGTGTTAATTAATAACACAATGTTATACACATATAATTAACAGTTAATACAAATCTCTGCTATACAAAAGTATTGACAAATCTCTACAAATGGAAAAAACAAATGAAGATCGCCTTGCCTTTCGCACTTTTCCCGCTTATTTTGTTTTTTTTTCTGTGGCTGGCCACCTATTCAGCCATTATTTTTCATTTTCATAATTTAAAAAAATAGTGAAAATTGGTCCCAAATCTATGTTATTTCAAGGAAATAAGTAGTTGAAAATAAGTTATAATAAAGTCATTTAAAAAATATATTCTGTAAATACTTAACATTATGTTATTTTAATTTTACACCTCGCTGTAATTGAGTGGATGTATAGAAAGTCGGAACATGGTTCAATAAAAATGTGATAAAAGAACTATTTTCTTTTTTAAAATTTGACAGCAGCTGTCAGTTGAAAGTGATTCTCCCTAGGGCTGAAAAGTATTACTTTCAGCCCGCTTCTCAGGCAACTTCAGACCTACTTTCAGAGTATGAGTAATGAAAAGATTTTTCTCCATCTCTTTCTAGCAAAACGGCAATTTACATGGAGTTTATATATGGCCGTACTAAACAATGACGTCACGGTTGATGTCGGATCTCTCTGTCTAATCGCTTCCAAATTAACAACTTAAAATGCTTGTATCTTATGTATTTCTAAGCCGATTTTAATTCTAATTTCACATGATTGCGTCTTTTTCTACAGTATTTTAATATTTTATGACGAGACGTGAAAATTAGAATTCAGTCATTATCACAATTCGCATGCGGACGGGTTGTGAAAAGTGACAAGTATTATTTGCTTTACCCAAATACCGAAAAACTACTGCGCGATAAAGCGAATTACAGTCGGGGCTCGTTACGTTAAAGTTAGTAAAAAATTTCGTCATATTGTGTTATTTCAGATCAATGCATGTGCGCAAGTTGTTGATTACATAAAATAAGAAGAAATGCAATGCAATGCAATATTTTTAGTAATCTGGCAGGCGGACATAAAAAGATGTCCGAATCCGTATTGTTCATAGACGAGGTATACTCGCAACATAATAATACCGGATTTACACACTAGCGCTCACCTTCGCCTCGTGCGTGACTCGTCGAAATACTCGACGAAACATTCGTTCACGAGTGCCATCGCGAGCTACCGTTCGTTCACACAATCACGGAACTATTCATTTTGATGCTCGCGCACGAACATGGGGATGTGGAAATAATTGCAGCGTATACTTATTTTCTCAGTTTATACAATTATTTAGATCTACAAAAAAGGAAAATAATAAATTCATTTTTAAATTATTGGTGCTGGACATACCCGTCGCCATATAAAAGGAGATTCCGCGCATCGCTTACTTTTAGTTTATTTTTTTGATAACGATGTTTTGGGTTCTAAATACGCTCTTAACTGAATGCATGCGTGTGTGTAAAACGGTAGCCCGCGTTCGCTATGACTGTGTCATTTGACTCGCGTCTGAAAAACTGTCCTGACGCAAACGCGCGAGTGGCGGGATGTATGACGATTGCGCTGTACATACATACAAACGCGCTCGCCACTCGCCTCTTCACATACGCGAATGTGTAAGTCCGTTACAAGGGTTTTTGAATAACATCCTACAAGACTCGAGCCAACCTAACCTACCTGCGGTGCACCCGTCGATCAACCGACGCGACGGCAGCCCTGGGAGACGATTTTTTAAAGTAATAGAATTTAAATTCGCTTTCGAGATCGTATGATTTGAATACGAATTTTTAAATTCACTATTTTTGAATATTCATTCTGTGAATTCTGCAACGAGTGGTTGTACCCACTCATTTTTTATTACTACTAGTAGAATATAGTACGCAACGTATACATACGTTCCGTTTTACATGCGATTCATCGATGGTTTTTTAAATTAATAAGTTATATAACCATGTTATAGCGAACCGGGACTGTAATTTTTCTGCATGAAACGGCGTCTAATTTACAATTTAATGGTAACACTGAATTCGAGTGTTTCAAAATCTTTAAAATTGGGAACAGTAGATAATAAAGTCGCAATGGTAACTTCTAATGATTCAAAAATGCGTCTCCTGGCTCCTGGCCAGGAGACTGGCTCTTTATCAATCCGTAATGGCCCAGCGTGGCGGGAGATGACCCGAATTCCCTCATTTCAGTGGAGACCCAACATGATGGTTGGGATGATGATAATGAAACGATGCAACAGCCCCCCTAACCGATTGGCCATAGCAGTGAAGCTCGGCGAAGGCTAGCCATCTGCGCAGGAGATATAAAGGGCCATAAGTGTCTCCGCAAACGCAAGGTGTACTCTGCGTTCCGTCACCTGCACACTCCAATAAGACGAGAACCTTAGAGCATTTACTCTAAGCGGGCAACCGACTATCTAAGCGAGACCAGGCGTAGAGCCCACCATTTAACTTGCTTTGCCCTGAAGCACCAAGGACTTCGCGCTACATTCTGGTCGCCCATCATGCACCTGACCGCAGCGAACGTTGCGTATTTAAAAGCGATGAAGCTGACCGTTGGGCCACAGCTACACCACAGGTGGCACGCTTAACGGCAAGAGGTTAGTTGATCGCTTAGATGTCTCATCCTAGTAAACCAACACACTGCATGCTATACGCGCGGCCCCACCGCTCGCTTAGTGGGACGCTTGGCGCCTCGTAAGTGTGTTAAAAATTGTGGCAAGAAAATAACCGATATTTTACAATTGTTTTACAATGATGTTATTATTATATTTTACTTTTTTTGTACAATATTTCAAATTCTCCTTTAGTAGACCTCAACGTCTTAACATCACGTATTCAACATGTTCGATTATTTCGAAATTAAGAAGCAATTTTCTAGAAAAATTTAAAAGAGAGACATTTTATTAAAACAAAATGTATGTCTATACCCTTTAGACCACCAGGCGCACGCTGCCAGTGTGGCCACTATCTACCGAAGCATTTTAACCACTAAGCCTGCCTCCTAGTTAACTTAGAGGTTAGGCCTCCCACCTCCGGTGTGGCCTTTGCCTTAAGGTTGCGAGGTCAATGACCTTCTATTACATCTTGTGTATTTATCACAGATTTTGAAAAAAGAACCAGCACACTGAAAAAACAGCGGTAGCGCACAAAGGTTTTCGAAATTCGACTCGACCGACAGTTACCAATTTTGTCCGATCTATCGATTGATATCGATTAATTCTGTTAACCGAACATGGAACTTGACGAAATTTGTCACATGTTTGTGGCGTTTTAATTCGGTGTTGATAAGGTTAGAGCGTGAATACGAATGCAATGAATTTACAAACAATTTGTTTTTTCTTTCTAAAATATAGGTAGACAGCATTGCATTTCGTGATGTAATGTTACTAGATCAGATAATGCAATCAGCATTCTTTTTCTTATACAACAAAGTGGCATTCTTTTTCTTATACAACAAAGTGGCAAACAAGACTGTCCACCCGATGGTTGCGAAATCATTGTTTTTAAAGAAAATCAAAACAGGCGGCGGGCGGCGTATTGGTAAACCTATCGAGGCGTAAAGGCCTTTCCACACCATAGCCCGGCGAGCCCTAAGAGGATTACTTCTGCGTCCTGAGCAGTTCTACGTCATGAAAGCCAGCAGCCATCTAGGCGAGCTAACATGAGGCGCCAGCAAGTCTAGTCAGGCAAGTCGCAGGCTTGATTGTTACTCGTATCGTTGATACAAAGGTGCTGTCCACGAGAACACGAGAAACAGAACAATTTTCATTTTTTCGAACTCTGAAGATAGTAGGTTTAAAATGACAAGACCAGGCGAGTTCCGACCATTTGGCAATAGATCTAATAATAGGGATACCCCGCTGGAATAATCCCAGCTATGTAATGCAAGCTGAAACTTTGCCTCAGGAAGGATCAGCAGATTTTAAGCCACTAGAAAGGGAGGGGGGAGGGGGGCATGCACATTCACTGATAGCACAATATGTTAATGTATTTAATTGGTTTTAAAATGTTATCCTATGGTGTTTTAGATTACTTTCATTCCGATTGGCCTAAAAACGCTTGACAGTATTCGGTACAAAATTTGTTGGATCCCGCTTTTTAAACCCTTCTCTATACATTACTATTTCCGACAAATTGTAATTTCGTAGTCGGCAGCACCAGGGTGATGACACCTCACAAACTCCGCCAACACTGGACGCACCACCTCAATCGTCCAGACGCCGGCAGCTGGGAGGGCAGGCCACCTCCTGCCATCTCGAAACCCTAGCTGCGTTGGTGTGTGAGGCCCTAAGGGCCTAGCCACAGTTACTGGCGGTGTGGTGCACTGTGTGACTGACTACAGGCAGAGGCAACGGCAGCGGCGGCGCCGGCGACGCGGCGACAATAGTGGACGTATTAAGCGTGTTAGGTCGAGGCGCATGAATCGAGCTGTCAAATAGATTTTAAATTTCCTGCATAGTTCACTTAAATGTCTGCGAGCTAGCATCATAAGAAAATAGGATCGAGGACAATAAAAATTGAAAATGTCCGAGCCCTGTTTTGTAATGTCTTCTCGATAACTTCAAGGGATCGGTGAATAATAAACAACAATGTATTTTCCAAAGCTTTATCTATTTTTACGACGTGCTGACCACTCCAAATAATTATTTATCTAACACACTTCACGATAAAGATAAAACGTTTTGGTCGCGCGATGGGTCCACCCCTGCCGCGCCGTGCGCCGCTCCCTAAGCAAAAGCCATTTGCTCGTCTACCGCAGGCGGGCGTTCCGCTGCAGAAGACGTACGGAAATCAAATAAGCTGCGGAAAAAGGCGTGCGGTCGCCACAAGCTTTTGCCTAGGGAGGCCTCCTCGATACTCGCCAGGTGCATTCGTTTCGTCTGGCTGCCGCTGCCGCTCCGCGCGCCGCCGCGCCACGCGCCTCCGCCGCCCCGGTCTTCCCGACTGGTCTAGCCGCTGGTGCTCCGCGATTCTCTCCGTGATATGCGCGCTGAACGTGTCTGTGGCTACGGGTGATAAGGGTACCAATGACACTCGTGAATCACCTATGTTCACCTACACCATATACACGGTAAGTTTTTGATCGCTTCAATCCGGTGGCGGAGAGTCGTGGACACTATCGTTTTGTCATGTCATGACACTAACAATTAAATTACTTTTGAATTTTCTTATAATTTGGAATTGATTTGAATCATTTCTGGCTTCAATGAATACGGTGAGAACCATTAGTTTACCAACCGCCTTCAAGCCTCATTTGATTCGCGGGCAAAACCCATGTTGTTGGTTCCATGCATTTCACCAATATCACTTCCAATTTTAAATTATAATGGCACGGCTCGACATGCGTCGCAACGCGTTAAATAAACGCTATAATTTGGGCTTTACACAATGTGACCGGGGCTGTTCGACTAGTCCCTACTAACGTATCCCCCCTGGTGGGTAATCGTCAGTGGCGTTAGATGTAAATAACTTTCGTAGTGAAGTGCGCAGATATAGCCACTGCTTCAATGCGTTATTTTTAATGCGTACAGCGCATCAACGAGTGAGTTATCAACGAATAGGTACCGTTTTAATGTGATTAAAACGATCAAATCTTACCGATGTATAGTATCTAAATGTCGAAAAATAATTCATTCGCCGATCAGCAAACGTTCAAACGGGGCGTTGTTTATGTGTGAAACTGTGCGACAACAACTAGTTATTGTAAACATCTTGAGGCTCGAACATTCCGTGACCGAAGTCGCAGACTCCCGGTAGAAGCAGTGTTGGTAGTATGCAGTTACAGTCGCGTCTTAAATAGTGGGGATTCCCTTTTGTTATTCACGTTATGACACCAAAATAATGTTGCAAGATGCGTTAAGATAAACTACATAAAGATATTATAATTTATTTAATAAATATTTTTCTTTGCGGAAGCTTTCGAATATTGTATTTTTCCTTTTACTTAATTTTCCAACAAAAAATTACGAATTCACTCCATAAGTCATGAAGTGCAGTGTAATGCTAATGTATCTACATCTACAGTAGGTGGTAAACTATCTTAAAATATAGTGTTTTGCAACTATTACAGTGTAGTTGGCGGCACTGGCGGTATGGCTTTCACCGTTTCGCCTGCATATTGCATTTCGTACAAAAAAGGGTGTCAACTGTTCGGTTTTTCTGTCTGTTCTGGGGCCCAACCATGGTGGCTTAGTTAGAGCAAGGTTGCAACAATGTTGAAATAGAAACAACGATAATAATATAGCGGCGTATAGCGTCATCTCGCTTTCACTACGGTTTTAATCAGGGTTGCCAACCCCACTATATAATATAGTAAACTACCTACTATTTTTGTTGTCTAAATACTATATTTCCGAAAAAACTAACTACCATATTTTCTAATTATTTATTTTAAAATTGAGTCAGAAAAGAGTGGAGTCAGAATTGCATAATGTTTTAAAGATTATTATTTGATAGGAAATCGTACTTTTACCCTCCACCAACCATACAAACGTAGTCCCCTGTTTCCTTCCTGCATAATGGCACTAGTTGCTCTATTTTGACCAATAAAATCAATGGCCACTATAAGCATGTTCCTATGTTTTCCTTTTTTTATTTAGTTATTTATTAAAAGAGATTTTAAACCTTTAAAAACTTGAAAAATCGACCTAATTTTCTGCTGTATTCGTCCAGCAAACAAATTGAACAAGATTATATGAAAAAAGCAAAATATAGAAACACAGAAAAAGCCTTGTCATAATTTTTTACATAAAAAGTAATTAAATCGGTCAATTTTTCGTGCAGAAAACAGGGGACCACGAAACGTATATTTTGTATATTTTCATAGGTATATTCGGTCCAAGCTGCAGTTGTCCCTATCGCGCTCAGTTCAATTATTCGGACACATATCGCAATACATTTTACAAATACCTATTTTTGAATTCTCTCGACCTTGGTGTTTCCTCTTAATTTCTTCTTTAAATACTTGCAACTTCCGCATTTACACAGCGCATGTTTTTCGTTATGAAAAATAATCGGTAAGATAAGCATAATCGTTCCAATTTAAATTAAATATAAGCAGAATAGATGGTATTTTTCATGTTGAATATAGAATATTGGAATGTAATGATTTTATTAATTATGTTTCGATTTTGATCGTGCTAGATATATTTCTTTTAAATTTTTTGCCATCTACTATATTTTTAGAGGTTTAAAATTATAAAAAAACTATGATTCAAAAATAGTTGGCAACCCTAGTTTTAATGCTGCTTTAACCGACAATGTTAAGATCTAGCAGTTAGCTAGCTAGACGATAAATTAACGGAGACGAGTAAACAACTGTTCAGCGATTTTAGAAGAAAAGAGCGCAAGTGACATTTGAATTACGTTTGACGTTTAGTTGTTTACAAAACGAGTGACGTCATGGACATGGTCACAGTATATTGCACCATTAAGTTTGCGGTGTGTGATAAAAAAAGCACTTAAGACGCGATATAACAGAAAATCTACTCGTGCACGGCGACTGCTTTATTGCAAAATGATAAAGTTGCTTTATGCATAGTTTCTAATGTCGCTTACGCGCTGTGATCGAACTAAAACGTAACTTTTTACACGTTTTAATCGATTTTTGGAAAGCTGGGGCACAAAATAAAAATTGTACCTACTTTTGCAATTTTCTAGATAATAAAAATGCACGTCTATTAGTAAAACTTTTATGTCATTTATTATTGTATTTGCTGATTCACAGCAGTTTTAGAATATTGAACACAGTGATCTTTGGATTTTATTTCTATCGAGATATTATTAAACATGTTTCTGTCTTTAAGCATGTTTAGATGAAATATTCAAAAATGTCACATATGAATTTTAGAACTGTATGTTTAATATTTGTAGCGGTACATTTAATCGAAATTGTTCGAAAGCGGAAAGTAGCGCCTTAAATGAATATGTACAGGTTCTTTCACTTTTATATATACATATTTCTTTTTAAATGATTTAGGTTTTGGCACGTCCGCGACGTTTTCGCTGGGCATCCACGGCGTAATTCGTTGCACGGGTGGGGGCTGATAATATCTAACTTCGCTTGCTATCTAGAACAGTCAATTTTGAAAGAAACTTTCTATAATCCATTACTAGTTTAGTAAGTAGTTTGGTTATGGCGGCGTTCATTATGGATATAAAGTTTTTTTTCAAAAATGACAGCTCTAGTAAGTAGCAATCACAGTTACGTAATCAGGTGGGTTATTGTCTAAGAAAAAATCTATCACGATCGCTTATAATTTGACAGCCATTGCGCCGTGAACATTAGACTCTGCGCCGACTTCCTTTTATAAAGGAGTAATGGCCCATCCATTACTCCTGCGACTGACAAATTGTAAGCTATCACGATATATATTTTCTTAGACAATAACCCCCCAGCCTGGTGCTCCGCCTTGAAAACGCTCGCTGCCTGCCAGTGTGATAGATATATAGTTGGTTGATCAGTCCCTCTAGCGAAAGGTTCCGGGTACGTCTCCAGTGGAGGCATAATTAATTTATGATGTGTACCATAATACTTAGTCAGCTTTAAAGCTAGTTTTATACTTTTATCATTCAGTAACCATGGAATTTCTAAAAACCATTTGATTTTTTTACGGAGGTAGATTGAGGGAAGCTTCAACAAAGTAATTTTAGTCCTTTGTTCGCATAAGTACAGATACTCAAAAAGACAAGATTCTCAAAAGGACATTCTCATATGGGCAGATTCTCAAAAAGTCAGAAATGGTACAGTTGCACACACCCTCACATAATAGAATTTAAGAATGTATATAGATAGACAGCTATATCCTGTGGGTATCCGATAATGTTTTCAATATCAAAACGAATTCTTAGGAATAAATGAGAATATAATTGATGGTGTTAGGCGTTATTTTTCGGAAGTCCATTACTAATTGTTAAAGAGTAGGTATATAGCAAAACTTCCGATAAAAAATGTCGGTAGTTGGTACTAACTGCCTGTACTAAATTAATATATCCAGTAACGCTCTACGTATTCGGTCAGTAAGTAATTAAATAAATAGATATATTAATAACGGTCCCCCGACGTGACGACTAAAGGGCCAATCAACATATTTTATTTTTTACTTTTTGTAGGTCTTTTTGTCGGGGGTTTTTTAAATTTTTAATTTAATTTTAATATTTTTGACAAGACGTGAAAATTAGAATTCAGTCATCATCCCTATTTCAAGTGGTCACATACTTAGCTGACCATCAATGAAAAACGTTGCAAAAACAGGAAAAAAATATATGGCGAACCGTAGTTCGCGGGCACAGCTAGTCTATACTTACTTACTTACTATACTAATATTCTACAGCTGTAGAGTTTGTTTGTTTGATTGAACGCGCTGATATCAGGAACTACTGATTCAAATTGAAAAATTCTCTTTGTGTTTGATAATCCATTTAATAGAGGACGGCTATAGGCTATATAACATCACGCTACGACCAATAGGAGCAGAGCATCAATTAAAAATGTTGCAAAAATATTCCTTGTCACAGCTTTCGTTGCGTGCGCTGCGTAAACGGTTGTTATTTTCCGACATCCACGCGAACGAAGTCGCGCGTACAGCTAGTTTTAGATATCGCTTGTTTCGTCAAAATTATACGTTCGTTTCTACATACCTACCGATGTATCGTTGGACACCAGGCGAATCACACTCCTGAGTGGTTAATCAAATTTAAATATAGATCCTAGAATCTCGTTAGTGCTGCGATGTAAAACAACATTCTAGCGAACAATCGAAACGCGGAGCCCATGGCTGAATCCAATGCGCAATTGCATTTCTTTTAATTCATCATATGTACGTTTGTGTACAAAGGCGGACTTAATACCTGGGGCATTATCTGCCACTCCACTTCATTTTTCGAAACAAATTCAAATTGATGGTGCAAATTTTTAAATTCTGATTGAAATTCGATTTGCGATAACGTGTTCCGATTATTTCGATGAAACTTTGAAGGTCAATTCGCGTAGTAAGTATATAGGTATCGATCGACTTGAAGGTCGGAAAAAAATAAAAGTGTATGAACAGTTATGAATACGTGCTTGAATATCATTTAAAATGTACAAAAACCGTTACGGAAAAACCATCCACAATCAATAACAGCTACGAAAGGGTTGAAGTATATTGTACAAATGTCGGTAGTTACAAATTTAATGCACTTCGATAATGATTTTACTATAATGGCATATTTTACCACAGGAAAGAAATGTTGTAGTCTTATTCATCCCACAAGACAAGTGACGATACGGTGAATATAATTAAGACCGCCTTTTTTATATATTAAGATGAAGTGGCTATCCTGTGCAGGCCCCAAGCCTTGACACGGAATCAACTCACACACAGTGAGACAAAACCCATAAATGGCACGGCGAAAATTTCAAAAAGTTGTAAGCATAGGTAACTTACGCCACGAGACACGCTTCACTCTCTTGCGCGGCGGACTCGAGTTGACCTTGGGCGGGAGCTGCGACGGCACCTTCCTCAGCGCACTCTGGTACCGCAGCAGGAACGCGTGCACCGCGCATTTCACTGGAGATATTATCTTATCGACCGGCTTAAGGGTTGGGACTGCGTTCGTCCCCGAAGCGGATGTATTGCGCGCGCGCCGCTTCGCCGCCCTGCTGCCGGCCCTGCGCGTTCTGCGCCTCTTCCCTTTCTTCAAAACTTCCACCGCGGCCGTCACACCCTCCTTGCTCACCATGACGAAACGAAACGACGCACACGACGGCACAACAAAATGGCGGAAACGGACGGGACAAAAACTTAACCTAACTAACGAAGACCTAACAATTAAGACGCACACACACCACAATAAAATGTATAGACGACAAAAACTACAATTAAAAATTAATTAAAATTAAAATATGTAAAATATTTAAACTTAAGCCTAGGGTTGTCAGAGACGCGATCGACGACACACAACGCGGAATTTCAACGGCAGTTGAATTCGACGTAGACGCGAGCACTTCGCGACGCAGTTAGTAAAAAAAACAATTGGGATTTGGGGAGGCAAAAATCTCCGGATCGGTCGCGAGGATCGCAACGCACGGACTCGTCTCACAGATTGACGACGTGACGATCAGCGTGCAAGACAATGAAATAATTCTTAAAATACCCTCAACATTAGAGCAAAAGTCGAAAAATATTGTCAAGTACCACTTTTGAGAAAAAAAAAACGTCGCAAAAGCACATTCAAACGCAACGTTTTTATTACTGAATGAATGAAATGAGAATATTAAAATAATAAGTGATTTATTTGTTATTGTGCAAATTTGGTTTTGTAGGATCATAGACGTATTATGCAAAACGTCCATGAGTAAGAGTAGTCATTTTTTTATATTTGTGACCTTGAATTATCTTTAAAAATGCTAAAAAAAATTGAAAAATTGATAAATCGCTATAAGAAATAACCCTGCCTGAGATGAAATTTTTGTTGTATCTTTTGTTTTGGTTTAATGATTTTTTTGTTGTTACTTTGATATTGTTACTTCTTACGATATGTCTAATTAAATTTTGTGGACAATTATTATAATATGGTGCATACTTACATATAATTTGAAAGTGTAAATTTATTTATTCTTTACTAGTTGTGCTCGCGAACTACGTTTCGCCTTAATTTATTTTTTCACGACATAAATATCGTTAATGTACACAGAAATAAATACAAAAACTTAACAAATTATATACTAAAACCTTCCTCGAGAATCACGCTATCAAGTGGTGAAAACCGCTTGAAAATCGGTGTTTGAGTTTATCGCGAACAGACAGACAGACAGACGCGGCGGGGGACTTTGTTTTATAATATGTAAGGACGTTATCTGTACTGTTATTGCACTAAAAAGGCCTAAGCCCACAGCATCAAAATCATTCAGAATAAAGAGTTTTTAAAAAGTTTCACGATTGGGAAACTACATTTTCCGGTAGTGGCTTAAGATACTTTATAAAAGTTTACACATTTCATTTCGTTTCATTTTATATTCATTATATTCACCTACGCGGGCAAAGCCGCGGTAATTTCGAGGTACTAACTGACACTCGATACGTAGTACTATTTATCTGTGCTTTCGCATTTAATTTTAACCATTATGAGATCTCTTTTAAGCCAAAACCTCTGCATGGGAATGACATTACGAAACCACGCTATTTATGCCATTCTCATACCGTTCCATTCTAAGAGATTGACCTGTCTGTCTGTGTGTCTGTCTGTCTGTCTGTGGCACAGTAGCTCCTGAATTAATGAACCGATTTGAGTGCGGTTTTTTTTTATCAAAAGCCTTGTTCATCGCGGTGGTTATTAGGTATGTTTTATGAAAATCGGATTAGCAGTTCAAGAGCTACAAGCACTTTGCCAAGACGAGGTAGCTATTTTTTATTAGCTGCGTTTTGGATCAATTGGTATCTATTAGAATTAATTAGAAATTTACAAATAATGAAATAAAAAATAAAATTAAAAAACCTCAGACCCAAAAAATCACTGTAAAAAGTATAAAAATAATCTTTTTTTAGCTCCTTTTATAACTTGATTAAAAGTACCTATTTATATTTGTAAGATGAGAATCACCGCGTCGGGGGACCGTAGTAATTGATAGATGATTGATTAATTTTACTTCTTCATCGAGGGCGAGACGCTCCGCCCAAATCGGGGTTCCGTACAGCGCCATCGACTATCAGTTTTTGTAAAGTCTACGGCTCACTGCGCCCGGTCCACCCACGTTGGGGAGGATCCGTCCGAGGGCTGCCGCGGCGGCAGACAGCCTTGGGGAGAGGAGCTTAAAGTGCTCCTCGAAATCCCATTAGGGGTCCAGTACCAGACCGAGATACTTCATCGAACTCTCGATCTGAACTTGGATCCCCTCCCCTCGGACACGCCTGGGGTCTGCGGCGACGCGGCGGCCTGAACGTTACGGCCGACGTCTTATCGACGGCAGTCGTTCAGCCCGAGGAGACGGATGCACCGGACGACCATCGTCGTGCCGACTGACGCCAGGTGGACCGCCTCCTCATACGTGCACCCCTTCGCCGCGACAAGGGTGTCGTCGGCGAAGCAGACAATCTCCATGTTCGGCAGGAGGTTGCCCCGTAGAACCCAGTTATACCCCAAGTTCCAGAGCAGAGGGCCCAGCACGGAACCCTGGGGTACTCCCACCATTGCATCAGCCATTGAAAACTCTTTTTTCACTATCTATGCCTAATATTGGATCAGGTCCGCGTTTCTTTATGTAATCGGTCGTTCACTTATTCTATCTAAAATTGTTGTTTTAGGAATGTTGTACTCTCTACAAACTTGCCTAATTGGCGTCTGATTGTGACGAATTTCAACCAAGGCTTTTCTGAAATCGTCTTCAGAGTACAGAGCAGTATTTTTTTTTGAGCTTTGATGAACTCATCTAGAAAAATTAATAATATATCTAATAGTGGTGGTATCACATTTAGTAGTGGTACTTTAATATAATTACAACACTATTTGAATAAATTATGAGGTAATTATATTGTAATTTTATTTAGTATTTATTATAAATTGTTGGTGCAAGACAGTTAGTCAATCAATAAAGATAATTAATTATTTCCAAACATAAATAATTACTAATTAAATTTTAATATTTTTGACAATGAGTTTCTAATTAGAATGTATATTAATAATTGTGAAATAGCTTGAATTAACTTTAAATTTTAACTAACCAAAAAAGCAGTCGAAAATTGGAATGATTTTACACTATAGGTAGGTAGGCCCAATTTTCGACTAACATGACTTTTCGGATTTTCGAAGAATTAATTTAAAAGTAAACACAATCTAAAATTTATTTTGATTAAGAATGGTAGTTAATTAGAATTAATTGAAATAGTTTTGAATATTTAATTCAATTCTTTTAATTTTAGCTAAACGAAAAAAGGCAGTTGGAAACTGGGATGATTATACCCTATTTCCAATTTTCGACCAACAAAATTGTTTATCATATTCAGTTGATATTAACAAAGTAAAATATTTGAGGAATTGGCCATTAGATAATATATTTAAATAAAGCTCACATTATCAAATTAGATTTAATATCTTTCCATAAATTTTAAAACAACATAGAAATCTTATTTGGACGTGCCTTACCTATTTTTCGACCACCCGGTCGAAAACTGCATTTTTTGAGTAGAGTCTACCCTTTCTTGACCACCTCATTTTATAAATTTGGTTATGAAATTTACGTTAAAATCTAATTCATCCACACAATAAAGGTCATAAAGAAGCTGCACAAACAATAAATAATCCAATATTACTTAAGATTTATTAAAAACTTACCATACAAGTAGTGGCACCTTACTATATTTTTTCTTAATATTCAACACATGTGACGCTGTCCGCTGCTAACCTCAGATTAATTATTGGTTAGTTTTCGCAGCTTTCATTCAAGTGTACGTGTTTATATTTTGGTGATGCCAGTATACCATATTACTATTTTTGATCATTTTACAAGGGAACACTGTTAAATGGTCGTAAATAATTGGTAGTGTCAGGGAACAGGCGCATCTACCCTACTCCACTAAATCTGCTTTCAAATTGCGCAAACATCATATACACCATCCAATCCAATTTAAAATGTTCCTACCTCCCATTTATTATAAATATCCTACTTTACATGAACAGAAAAGAACAAAGCAATTAACACATGTACGCACATGTGCACATGTAAGGAGTCCTGTTACATTTAATAATAATAATAAATGCTTTATTGCACACAAAAATATAGAAACAGAAAATTTTTAAATCAGCATAAATGTACAACACAGGCGGCCTTATTGCTAAAAAGCAATCTCTTCCAGGCAACCTTTGGCCAGGGAAATACAAAAAAGGAATTCAAATCAGGGATGGGTGCAATAGTAGCTAAATATGGACAATGAGGGACTGATTTAGCTAAAGATTTAAGGATAGGAAGTGATTTCGGACCTGATTCTTAAAGGACTCCCGTGTACGAGCTCTCTTAATACTCTCAGGAAGAGAGTTCCATAGCCGACATACAGTTGTCATGGGGTAGGGTAAAATTATATTTGACCTTTATCTCCTTAATATTTACACAAACTAATTTTGTTAAACATCACTCAAAATGAAATAGAAGTGGTGCAACTCCTTTTAAGTCCTTTGATAAAATTTTCTTTATATTTTGTAGAAAAAAAATATTATGTTAAATGTTTTGTTATAATTTGTTCAGTATAGGTTTGAGTATGGTCAATTTGCATAACATTTTTATCTGAAAGTATAATTAAACATAGAGACTGCAATGCAATGTTACTGTAATCAGACAGCAATTAAACTGCTCAGTTGGTTGGTAGTTTCACTGTAGTTGTACTAGCTGCATTCAATATATCAGAAGGAAATGCAGTTAAAACAGTCCATTGAAGAGAGCATTAGATAGATTATCCAAACTGAACTAAATGTGATAGATATTTACCACATTTTGGTTCAATTTGGTCTATTTCATAATTTATTGCAAATGTGGTAATAAATTATCATTTTTGTGAATCTTTATAATAATTAAAGATAATAATCTTGCTTGTTGATCCTAAGGCGCATAACACATTGCACCGGACACCGCTCCGGTGTGCGGTGCTGCGGTTTTTAATTTTGACTGAAGAATCTTAATTTGTATACAAACGGGTATAACACACTCACACCGCATGCCCGTGCGGTTGTGCGGCGCGCGCGACGGCACCGCACTCCCGGACGGTGATGCGGTGCGGTCCGCGGGGTATACCACACTGTGCCACAGTATCGTAGGGATTTTTGCGTAGAAAAGACGTGCATACGCTAATAGATCTCAACATAGATAATGCGGCGATGCGGGGCGTCGTGCACCGCAGCTCCGGACGGTGATACGGAGCAAACCGTATGGTGGCATGGTTCCGTGACGCCGCAGCCGCATGCGGTTTTCGTCCCTCCATACACCGCAGCGGTGTCCGGTGCAATGTGTTATATGCCTAATATTGTTAGTTGCCAACATCACATTGACTAGCTTTAACACTAGTTACTAGGTTGTGATAGCACAGTGCTTTTTCATTTGCAGTTGATTTGGAAACCCCTGGAAGCTTCAACATGTTCCCATTTGACAATGATGTCAAAAAACCTTTCTCTGTCCCTTTATGGAGTAGGTATGTCCATTATCCATTTTTTAAATGTTTTACTACTAAGGAGGGTTTATTAAAAATAACAATTATGCCAATCCCACTTTAGAAGTTTGTCCCATTTTTGTATTTTGTGGAAGTTGTGCATGAAATGCATCTCTAACTTGCTTTTAGCATAAAAATTTTAATGTAAGATTGAAAGATAAAATAATTATTCTAATTGAATTTTTCTTATCAATATGTAAAAATAATTGATGTTCCTTTTGGTAATTTAAACATACTGATGTTCAACATTATACAGAAGAGTCAGAAGAAAAACAATTTGCTTGTGTTCCTTCTCATATGGATGACAAATGTGATTCTATTATGATATTAGTATACAAAGCAACATAAGCATTATGTTATGCAGCATTATGTTAAGCATATATACAAGGTGTTTCATAATAACCAATAAATACCTTATCGTTATCTAAAACTAATTAATTAATTGTGTTTACCCGTAATGTCATTCAACCCAAAATTTTCATGTAAATCATAGACATGATGATGATACTATGATATACATGAAAATTTTGGGTTGAATGACATTACGGGAAAAACTATTTAATAATTAGTTTTAGATAACGATAAATTATTTATTGGTTATTATGAAACACCGTGTATATGACATTTAATTTAATGACATTTGATTATTAATCTGTTATTTATACCACTTGGGTAACGTGGCGAGCAAACTGTTTCAAAGAAACGCAGACCAAGGGGTGGTCTGCCTATTGTTTACTGAATTGTGACCATGTAGGCAAGTGGCAACAGGCAAAAAAATATTTTAATTGCAGTCTCCAAATAAGTTGTGAATGTTAGACAATATATCAAGACATTTCATAACTACTATTGAGTTAGTCAACTGTGATTTTGATAGAGACTGAGAGAGATTTTAGGAGAGTTCTAAAAACATGTAAGTAGAAGATGAAAAAATGTAGTTCAGAATTTGTAAATTGCACTTGCACCTAGTTGTTGCATCTAAGTAAACATATATGCGCGAAACATTTGTGAATATAGTCAACCACAGTAAATATTATACTGAATAAAACTGAATGATCAAAAGATTTATTTGTCATTATGTGGGTAACATAAGAAAGAAAAGAGTGTAACTTGCCTTCGTAGTTGGAGCCATCCTTTGGGTTGTTGTCGTTAGATTTCTCTTTCAATGAAGTCAATAAGCTCACAGCTGACATAGTAAAAATATAATAACAGATCAAACACTCAATTCTTCAGTCTTCGTTCAATATATTAACTTTGTTAAAATTTAATATAAATTTACAATATTTACAAAGTCTTCGGTAATTAAAATCTATCACCTATAGGTATTGTTTATATCACAGACTTTTCGTTTTTCAATACGGATAAAACGTCCACGCATGAAAATACTATCAATATTTACAAGACACTATGTATAATAAACTTATTTACATTTAAAAACTAATGTTTAGCAGCTAATTTTAACAAATAGGCTCTAGCGGTCACAAGATACTCATAACTAAAAGAATTTATCAGTTTTCGATGCAAAAATATATAAAACGTCCGCCATATGCCTTTTGAATACGTATGTGTTAGCCGACTAATAAAAAAAAATGTCTTTGTTGGGGATTCCATTTGTGCAAGTGATATTCTTAATTTAGTAGTATAATACATTCGTAGCTGCCATTTATTTTTTTTTTATTACAAAACGGTGTAGGTCTGTAGGGTACCTGGTATTTAGTATTTTATTACAATTGTCAATTTTTCAAATCGTTGAACCCACAAACTAAAACTAAATAGAGATACAACGTGTTAAACCCAACAATTTTTGGCTTAGATGAAAGAACTTGAAAAATAAAAAACCACATTGTGTGGTTTGTGTGGTTTTAACCACGATGCAAGGCAAGTGAATTTTTTTTTCATTTAATTGAAAATTTTATTAACCTTTAAAGTAGTTTAAAGCCCATACTGGCCTTGGCTGCTTTGCCGAGCGCCTTTCACTTGTCTTTACCACGTCTTTACTCCTACTCCGCGGCCGGCTGTAATGAATGCGACATGTGATAGATCAGTCCGCGGACCACTGGTGGTCCCTGGAAGCAGCCGAAGTGGTCCGCGAAGTCATACGAAAAAGAATACTAAAGAAACAACCAACAACCCTTTATTCATTTATACTTTATTTTGGTCTTGAATTGTTGATCCATATGTGTATAATGGTACCTCGTCACTAGAAGGTTAAGAACCACTGCGATAGATGGACGAAAAAATTTGAGGCGATGGAATGTTGGCTATACGGCGAGCGAATCTGGAGCTCTCCCGACAGTGCCGGGCCTTCCCACAAAAACTCTGCCCTTTAGGGGGCGGGGAATCCTTTACGATTAACAAGGAACTGGAAGCTGACAAAGCTGTCCCTTGGATATGCCGTAGAACTCCGATAAAATCCACATACCCGACAAAATCACCCTCCGGTACCTCTCCGTCCTTGGTGGAGGCACGCTCGGAATCCGCCGGTGCCTTCTTTATCTTGACCTCTCTGGCTCTTTTCGGCAGGTTTAACTTATGGGCCAGAGTGGTCACCCCCTTTTTCTCCCTAGGCGCTGATGCTTGTTCCGCAGCAGTGCTTGTCGCTGGTCATTGGAGGCCTATATGACTTGACCTGCAAGAGGTGTCCGTCGATTTCTAGGCCCTAAAGCCTTGCCGAACAAACGTTCCCGAAGTGGGAAAACATATCCGACTGGAACAAGTCCATGAAGCTCATGAACTCTTCCTTTGTCATGGCACCTTTTCCCTCGGCAGGCTGTGCCATCATTGCTCGTGCTGCCTCCGGCGTAGGTTTGCCCCCCCTCCCCACTCCAAGAAGGCTCTCCTCAGGGCCGCAACCTCCGACTGAAGGGTGTCGAGTTTCTCTGTCAGTCGGCGGTTGTCAGCCTATAGGCGGCGAACCTCCTTGGAGGTCTTCCTCTCTGACTCTTCCTCTCTGCCAGAACTCTCGCAATCCCGAAGATAGACGTGGAGGCCTCCTTGAGGTCCTGCACACATGTTCCTTTGAGGTTGCCAGACTTCACCCTACTTATTACTGCACCGTACTTATTATCTCCGTAATAAGTAGGGCGCAGGCGCGCCCTGCTTAAAAGTTCCTCATTTGTGAGGCCTTCTGTGGATGGGGGCATCTCCTTCTTCGAAGATTTCTCCTTTCCCTTCCCCTTTGGGGGCTTTGGAGCTGTGGCTGGAACCTCCCCGAACTCCCCGTGGGCCTGAGAGAGCCCGGCCGAGTGAAGTACACGATAATATGATAAAGCAGTTTATCGCGGTGAACTGTCAAAATACAATAGGTTTTCATCTTATTTTGACAGTTCACCGCGATAAATCGCTTTATCATATCGTGTTTTGATAGTCGTGCTAGGGGGGCAGGCGTGTTTTATGAGCTGCTTTATGTATTTAAAAGATCCACTTAACGAGCACGTATTTTGAAAATAAAGTTATAGAAATAATTGATAGGTACTTATTATTAATTTATTTTTGGTTATTTCGATTTAATCCAATAATCTATTCAACAATAGTCTCTGGACAAAAATAATATTTGTAGATAAGTACCTAAGTAAAGTATGATTTTGCATATCAAAGTATTTATATGTAAAAACCAAAATAATGAATTATTTATCTAAAACTTAAATATTTTTGTTAATATTTGTTAGTCATATCGATTTTCATCTTAATATTGTCATATTTCACATGTTCTTTTCAATACGAGGAAATTATGGACACCTTATAAAAAGGGACAAACGGCCTCTCTTCTGGCTATCCCTCACGGCTCGTTTTTCGGGTCAGGGGCCTTACCATGAGCTTTTATAAAACCATCCATAACCCGTGCAGTTCTTAAGCAGGCCTTAAACAGGATTGCTTAAAATCGTACTATGAGCCCTGTTTAGGTGAACGGCTTATAGATTGCTTGAGTCGTAAGGTGAACGGTTATTTGTCTCTGGTCTGCTTTATTGTTAAAACGAGATAGCGCTATACAAATGTTGTATCTGACATCTCTTTTCTTCGGAAGCGTTCGAAAACCATTGAAAGATTAAAAACCGGTTGAACCGGTAAAAGAGAATATCTCAACATATTTACAATTTTATTTGTTATTTTTGTTGTTCGTTTTAACGTTTTTTATTCTTAAGATATGAGTTATTATATTTTATAGTTGTCTTTATTTTATTACATCTTTACTCTACATTCTCCAAGAATTTTCCAAGCTATTGATAGTGGAAGGAAATGTTCATAGCTTGTTAAGAACGTACTTAACCTATGTACCTCGTACATTAATTTATTCAAAGTGGCAGAAAATTTTAAAGAATTAAAGTTCTTCTTCGAAGTTTTGTATAAAATACACCTACCCATTGTACTTTCACGATCCATGTCAAGAAAGCAGTCCTACAAGGGCATTACCATCCTTCTGAAAAACGAAAACTGAGCAAAAATCTGGATTCTGGGGAAATCCAAAAGGGAAACACCACCAAACAAAAAAGAATTTTAGACAACGACCAATCGTGTTCTAAAATACAGATGTTTTGTTTGTATTTTCTTCTTTAAACAATCGATAGAAAATTTTGTCGGCAGTTTATTGTGTTGATTCTTCATTGTACAAAGTGTTTGCAAGTAATTTACATCGTCGTGCTTTGTACAGCGATAAGAACTAAGAACTTCTGAATGAAATATACTCGAATGGTATCTGGGTTCATCAATGTTATAGATATTTTTTCGATGTTTGCATGACTTGGAAGACGTCTGGTAAAATACATATAACCAGTATATAGGTTTTAATAAGTCTGCACAAGCGAGAAGTGGAAAAAGATATGGAAAGCATTGCACAATTTATGTTTAGTAAATGAATAATAATTATGATGTTACTCTTCAACACCCACCAGCTTTAGTCATCTCATTACCATGAATACTGAAAAGCAATCCATATGTGGGGCTAAATTATTGAAATGTTTAAAACCAAATAGGTATATGCAAATAAATCCAAAAAGTGTAAATTAATTTGAATGTGTAGTACTCATGCGAATAAAAGACACGTTATTGTGAAGAAATAAATGTTTTATTATAAGTTGAATCTTAAAAACCTGAATTTTGTTTGCTTTATTGAAGAAACTTACTCAGAGACAGCTAAATTTGAAGAAGTAGACCTATATTTGTCATAGGATATCTGGTGAACAACCCAGAAGCGAACAACAAATTTCATTTTTGACTGCTGCTTCATGTCTGCCACAATAGATGGATCTTGCGCTGCAGTAGACGTTTGCTTAAATGCTTCTTGGATTAATCAAGATTAGCTTCATTGCCTAGTGTGAATACAGAGGCGAAAATCTAGGCCAAGAAAGATTGGGAATAACCTGAAATGATTGTTTTATTTTAAGACTAACATTGTAGTATTTTTTTGTTTCTTGTGTGTGATTTCATTGTTTTGAGCCTAACTTTAGAAAAATGTTATTTATTATATTTTGGAAAAATGTAATTCGTTTTATTTTTACCAATAATAATAAAGCTTTATTATCTAGTGTATTTAAATTTTCTAAATGAGAGGATGATTTGTCCAAGTAAATGATTCGTGATTAGACCCTAGATGAGTTGCATCAACACATACATTGTTGTGATGTTGCAGTTAAGCATTTTTTTGCCCGAGTATTTCTCATGAGTTAATTTCTTTCTCTCAATCGATCAACAGTTGACTCTGGTGAGGTTAACTGATGATCGACAATACTAAGCACACACCCTTGTAGGTAGCATAAGAAACCTAATAAGTGTTTATTATAAACGTCTTTATGGTGAAATGATATATCCACTTTCAAGAATTGAAAGCTTAATTTCACTGAATGCCCTCCTTTCTCTGTCTTATTGAGTGTGAACATTATATGCTAACAACAATGTGCATATACTTAGATCTGTCTGCAATGCACATCTGAAATAATTCTTTTTATTTAATATATATGTAAGTTGTTTTTCTATGTAATACATAGAAAGCTCTCACTTCAAGTTTTATATTATTTATATCATTTCCCATAGCACAAAAATTGTTGAGAAGGTATTAATGAACCGTCACATTAATTATTTTGTAAACTGAGTTTTAACTATTTATTACTATTTTTCAATTTTAGGAAGTAGTAGGTACAATTATTTTTTTTGCCACAAAATTAAATTTACATCTGCAGAAAGAAATTTTGTTTGTGGAACAAGAAGTGCCTTTTTGCCTCAAACTCACTTTCGCATTTATAATATTAGTTAGGATGGTAAGATATTATGTGTAGGTTTGGTAAAAGCTATAGAAGCATTTTGCAAAGTTAATGCTTATCCTTAATAATTTGGTGTAATGCCACCAACACTTCAACTCACCGCTGGACACAGGTTTCTCCACAGATGAGGAGGAATGAACCTACTACACCATTATGGGAACAGTAGGTAAGGTAGTAAGTTCACAATTTGAATCTTATTAGCCTTTATTATACACACCTTAACTCATACACATTACATTCTTTTAGCATATTTTTGGAAACCACATTTATGTCTTATTTGCACATTGTTAATGGCATCAATTTTTTGTGATAAAACAGGAAACCTGTCTGTTGAGCAACATTTTGGGGTTCCCCAGTTGAATTTTGGTATGATCCATGTGCATAAAGATAAACAGCTGTTAAAACCCTGTAACAGAAAAGGTTGTTTTTGCTAAGCTGTGAATTAAAGGTTGCTACAAAAAACGGTCCGAAGTGACATTTGTTTCTAAATTTTAGACATTTGAACTTAATTTTCACTATCAGTTGAAAGTATAGCAAACATTCCTAACCAACTCTGGAGGTAACCAAACATGGTTAGAATGAAAAATGTTACCTACATTATGCTTAACATTAGATAAAGTAGAACAAAATAAAATTAATGTAAGTAAAGGCAAGGGTTTTTAATATAATCAAGAAACAACTAACATCTATCTATTATAATATAGTATAATAACACAAATTTGCTCTCTCTGTTTGTACGCTTAAATCTTTAAACTACGCAAAAGATTTCAATGCAGTTTTCAGCAATAGATCACCCTATCTATTCAAGAGGAAGGTTTGTATGTAATATACATATAATATTATTAATCACTCCAAACTGCCCCACATTAGTATCTACATTGCACCCGTGCGAAGCCGGGGCGGGTCGCTAGTTGCTTAATAAATTCATTTTCACAGAGTAGGTACTTTTTTATACTGAAACTCATTTTCCTCTAAATCAAAGGTAGGTATTGATTGTTCTGAGGGTATCATTAGCTTCTCTCGATGTCACTTGTTCTCCGTGCGGTGTTCACTCTCCAAAAATTCAAATATTTCATTATCGTCACATCACATCTCAAGCAATATCTCGACTTTCAAGAGTAATAAACACTGTGAAAACTATATAAAAATTAAAAACACTCGGCGTGACTCGGCTATTAATTATACGAAAATTAGGGAGTTAAAATTAGAGAAAAAGTCACTACAGCCGTTTGAAAACATCTTAATAAAGTTAGTTTTAACAATTATCTTATGACAATTCCACCAAATTGGGCCAAATCCACTAAACAATCTTGTTACAGCCGCTGAAGAGCAACTTTTTAGAGATTGCTTTATTTGACATTTAGGACGTTCAAAAGCAGTTTTCAAACTGTCAAATGGGCGGTCATGGTACGAAAGTCATACATAAAAAAAGGTGAACGGTTTCGTGACGTCATTTTAAGCAGGCCTGCAAACGCGCTGCTTTAAGCCGGTCATGGTACGGAAATAGACAGCAATACTGTTTAAGGCCTGCGATAAGAGCTCATGGTAAGGCCCCAGAGAACTTGCAGTCGTTTTGATTATTAAGTCCATGGCACAGACCAATATAGATACTACGTAGTCTGTGACTGCTGTCACGTTTTTGTGGTGATTTTTCTTGGCGTGATGCGTGATGTCGCGGTGCAATGTATTTTACCTTTAATTTTAGTTAAAACTTGGGACATTCATTGTGCAAAATGGCTCAAAAATGGACTATAAATCGTAACGATACCGGTATTTTACGTAAATGTAGTGATTTAAAGGAGAAGAAAGAAGAACTTTTCGTGTTTGGTTACTCGTGCAAATTGTTCAGGGACAATGAGAAAGCCCTGCACATTGATCAAGGAAAACACCTCATTCCGTGGATGGGGGATGAAACGTTGAAAATCGACAGGTTCGATCCGTTTTTTTCTATAAGACTGCTAATTGTGGCGCTAAAAGTTATAAAACATAGTCAATGTAATGAAAATATTAAATTTTCGGAAGATCTCTAAGGTTTTCACAGAGGATGAGTGAAGCTTTTTCGCGGAGCCTACTGTCGGGCAATGCGGAGAGTGGTGCAGCATAAAGTTACGGTGATACTCTTCGGTGGTATGTATATCTTGGAACGGTATCCTTGAGTATGTATATTCAGCAATATTGTCCCCGACATGACTACATATACTGTTGTTGCTTTTATTAAGAATAAAATGTAATTATAGATATTAGACATTAGTACCTATATTACACTAATATTATGGTCATGTTTTATTTTCTATATTTTGTAAAAATTACATCAAATAAACTGTTATTATCTTATTAATATAATCTTTTAAATCTGTTTAAAAATTAAGAAAAAGATAAAATGTTTTTTGTTGTGAATTTGAAAGTTAAATTTATAAAATATACTTCTTAAGTGGCACATGTTTCATTATTTCTTTATGTCTTGGTGCTAAAGCAAAATTTTCTGAACAGGTATGATGCAAGAGGTGCCCTGCACGACCTGTCTTCATTGGAGGCTCCATCTGGGGGCTATGATTGGCGTGTCGAGCTTACCAAAGGAGAATGGGAAGTGGAACAACTGTGCGATGAGGAGCGATATCGGGCGCTGCATACTAATGAAGATGAAGAAGAAATGTATAAAGGTAATTCTTCTTCTTCTTCTTAATTTAGTTAATTCTTTAACTTAATTAAAAGGTTCATAGATAAAAAGGTTCTATAGTGGTATGGTTTGCGGGCAATGTTTATGTGTTGGTTTGTTGCTTGGTTGTGGCTATATATCATATCAGAACACAGATATAAATCCAAATCAGAACACAGTTCGCTTCTTCACCATTTACTTCAACTCACAATTTAATCAGAAGGATATACAGGAATAGATTACTATAAAATATACTGAAAACGTATCGATAATTTCGCAATAACAATGTATGGCATCCGCGTCGCATAGGCGATTGTCACAGACTGCGCGGGAGCTGACTGGCTCGACCCACGTTGACGTCACACACAAACGGCTACAGTTCCGCGTTCTCATTACACCTTTGTTTCGGAACCACACTCATCCGTCAGTTGTGACGTAATTAGATGTTATTTTTATTTATATTTATTTAGGTAAGAATTAAATTACTAATTTAAGAATTTTATAGATTTTAGTATTTAGTATAATATTTTATTAATAAAATATGTGATTGTTATAGGTTAGTATACAGGGTGTCCCAGAAGCCGACGTCAAGCCGAAAGCAGGTGATAGACTAACTCATATATCGTCGTTGTCAAACCAAAATCTGCTATGTGCACTTTTTTGAGATTGTAACATTTTGACCTTAGCGAATAGTTCACTGCCTTATCAATCGTATAAAAAAACTGCTAAGTGCTTATGAGCTCTATTTGTCGAACTACGACTTCTTTATAAAATATGCTATGTGCAGCAGCTAGAATTTTGTCAAATAAAAAATGCTATGTGACATATTTCCACATAGCACATTTTATTTGACCACGACCAATGGCAACAACTAATATAAAATCTGCTAAGTGTTTAATCTAAACAATAGCAACTGTATTATATACTCATATTACAGATTATTCATACAGAATATAATAATAACAAAGCATTAATATAAAACTCTTTGATCTTTGACAGTTTTGCGTTGCAATATAATATAGAGTGATATAAATCTTTACTGTTTATTTACGTTTACCCTCAAATTTCATTACACACTCCCATGTTTATCTTGCCTTCATAATTTAACTCTACTCTGAAGCAGTCAGTTGATAACGTGTTAGCTTATTAAGTACACACGTATTACCCAGTTATAAAAGTGTATACGGTGTTTTTGACTGAAGGTAACAATGAGAAGAGGAAAGAAAATTGTTGATTTGGTTTTAAATTCCGAGAAAAAATGTTTACGAGATGAAAATGAGCAAGAATTGTGCCAGCCTCACAGGGAATCAGTAAATCTGAGTAAAGATCTGTTAAATTACGTCGAGTCTAATCAACCGTCTACATCTTCGGGTGTATATGCAAGCATGTCAATAGATTCATCTCCGGAACAGAGTGACAGTTCATCTATTCCTACAACTACCAAAGGAAGGCGTTACATTATTTACAGTAGTGACAGTGACTCATCAAATGCATGTCCAGTACAGGAATCGATAGTGAACATTGAAATTCCAAACAGCTCTCAAACCCCACAATTATGTCAATCCAAAGCTAAACGCCGCCGTTTACTGGGAAAACCATACATGGGCTTTAAGAAAAAGGATGGAAAGTTAGAACAGAATGCACCAAAAGAGGCTCGATCTGTAAAAAGTCGTTGTAATCATTCTGCAAGGAAGCTGAAATCCAAAAATAGTTTCATGTGTGGATTGGTGTCGGAACAAGAACGGGCTATATTGCATTCTAAGTTTTGGAATATGAAATCGTGGGGTGAAAAAAAGGCTTTCTTACAAGGATTAGTATCTAAAAGAAGTTTTCGTAAGCAAAGAAAACGTGATAATCGTTTATCTTCTAAAAAACAAATTGGTTTTGATATTTTTGTACCCAAGTCTGATTGCCAAAATACCAAGGTAAAAGTGTGCAGATTATTTTTTTTAAACACACTTGATCTCGGCCGTGATTCTTTCTTGCGGTGGGTTAAAGATAAGCCAGCAATAGCACATGACAATGAAACCCTTTCTATAACTGCACATAGTCACAGTGTTAATGTGCTTACTAGGAATACGAGTTTACGAGCTACGGTATCTCAATGGTTGGGGTATCTCAATGGTTGGATTTACTTCCGAAAGTGCCAAGTCACTATTGTCGAGCGTCATCAAAGCGCATTTATGTAGAATCAACATTTTTATCACATCTGCATATGCATGCAGTTTATAAAACCTGGTGCAATGAACAAAATAAAAAGGCATGTTCAAGAAATACTTTTTTAAGTGTACTTAGAAAAAATAACATTTCAATACACAAACCGAGAAAGGATCAGTGCGATGTATGTTCTAGCTTTCAGTTAAAAAATATCTCACAAGAGGTCTATGAAACTCATATCCAAAAAAAAGATGAAGCACGCCATGCTAAGAAAATAGCAATAGAAAACTTGAAAACGAACCCAGACAGCGTAGTGATAACCGTTGATGTGCAAAGTGTCCTTTTAGCACCAAAATTACTTGCAGGTGCTCTGTATTATAAACAAAAATTGCAGTGTCACAATTTTACGATTTATAATTCTCGTAATGGAGATGTCACTATTTATTTTTGGCATGAAGCAGATGGAGGCGTTACATCCAATGAATTCACTAGCTGTATAATTGATTACCTTAAAACTACATGCAGAGCTTATAAACACATCACAATAATTAGTGATGGATGTAATTATCAAAACAGAAATAAAGTCTTGGCCAGTTCACTAAGTAACTTTGCTTATTTTTTTAAAGCAGAAGTGGAACAAATAATTTTAGAAAAGGGACACACTATGATGGAAGTCGACAGTGTCCACTCAACTATGGAACATTATATAAAGCCCCCTATTTATGCACCTCAAGATTACATTACAAAAATACGTCAAGCCCGACCCAAACAACCTTATGGTATTAGAGTAGTTCACTATGATTTCTTCAAGGATTATGAGAAAGTATCCACCAATTATCCGTCTATTAGACCAGGTAAAAGGAAGGGCGATCCTACTGTAAATGATATCAGATCATTTTTATACACGTCCACTGGTGAAGTAGGGTAGATTAGCCTGTTTTCGACCAATTAGTGGAGTTGCCAACTTTGGGAATAAAAATATGTGTTTTCTGACATGTATTTTGTATCATGATAAATTGTGGTAACTCCTCATATAGTCTATTTTTAATAATTATATATTTTATAATAGTCAAATTAACAGTTTTTTTATTATTAAATCCAAGCGTTAAATTGCCGATTTTACCAGTTTTCGACCAAAAATTCTAGTTTTCGTCCATCTGTTGACCAGTTTTCGACCAATTAATTAAGAAAGATTTTTATGAATAAAAGTATGATAGAATATATATTTTTTTAAATTAAAATACTAAAATAATCAGCTTTTAATATTTATTAAGACTGTGTCTATTTGAACCCGGGTCATCATCATCGACCTACACTCGTCCACTGCTGGACATATGTCTCCCCTAATGCACGCCACCGCTCCCGATCTTCGGCTACTCTCATCCAGCCCACTCCAGCCAGCCTACGTATATCGTCATCCCATATTGTCGCAGGGCGTCCCACACTACGTTTTCCGAGTCGCGGTCTCCACTCAAGCACCTTACGACTCCAACGGCCGTCAGCTCTGCGGCTCATTAGGCCAGCCCACTGCCACTTCAGTTTACTAATTCGGTGGGCTATGTCGGTGACTTTGGTTCTCTGACGGATCACATCATTTCTGATACGGCCTTTTAGAGATACTCCGAGCATAGCCCTTTCCATAGCACGCTTAGCGACTTTAAATTGGTGGACTAGTCGAGCCGTGAGTGTCCGCGTCTCGGCACCGTATGTCATGACTGGGAGGACGCACTGGTCGAAGACTATCGACTTAAGACACTGAGAAATGGGTGACGAGAAGACATGTCGAAGCTTACGAAATGCTGCCCAGCCCAGCCGAATTCTTCTGTTGGCTTCCCTCTCGAAGTTGTTTCTGCCTAGTTGAAGAGTTTGCCCTAGGTACACATATTCCTGTACAACTTCGAGAGATACTCCATTTACTACGACCTGTCCCAGATCAACGAGCTCGTTGAACATGACCTTGGTTTTATCCAAGTTTATCCGGAGACCGATGCGTTCGGAAGACTCAACCAGGCTGTTCACCATCTCTTGTGAGTCTTGCAGGGTTTCAGCCATAATGACGATATCGTCCGCGAATCGTAAGTGTGAGATGCACTCGCCATTTATATTAATGCCACGTCCTGTCCAGTTGAGCGTTCCGAATACATCCTGCAGCGCAGCGGAGAAGAGTTTCGGTGATATTACATCCCCGGCCTCACACCACGTCACAGGAGGATAGGCTCAGTTTAACCATTCTGGACAACGACGTACTCGTTGTCCAGAATGTTTGGAATGGAACTCGGAGTTCGATATATCGCCAATTAATTTGGCACCTCTGCAAAGACTCTAGAACAGACCAGGTCTCGACGGAGTCAAAAGCTTTCTCATAGTCCACAAACGCCATGCACAGGGGTTGGTTATACTCATTGGTCTTATGTATAACCTGCCTTACTATGTGAATGTGGTCTATGGTGCTATAACTCCGTCGGAACCCGGCCTGCTCCGGAGGTTGAGCTTCGTCAAGTCTTCGTGTAAGACGGTTCGAGACGACTCTTGAAAACAACTTATAGACATGGCTCAGGAGTGAAATTGGTCGATAGTTCTACAACAAAGTCTTGTCGCCCTTCTTGAAGAACAATACGACTAAACTCCATGTGCCATGCCTTAGGAGTTCTCCCGGAGAGAAGAATAGAGTTAAATATACGCTGTAGCTCCTTCAGTATCGGCTTGCCAGCAGCTTTCAGAAGCTCTGTTGTGACTCCATCCTCCCCCGGGGCTTTTCCATTTTTAAGTTGCCCATGAGCCTTCTGGATTTCGTCTAGGCTGATGTCTGGGAGATCCTTCGTTGCATGGCGGGTTAAGGTGGCTCTTGGATCCTTTTCATTCGGTGCGGGACGGGGTGAGTGCGACGCGTATAGCTGACTGAAGAAGGTGCTAGTGCAACTTCCGAAAGAATCTCCGATTTCGAAGCGTCGATTTCTCCGTTTGCTTTGGTCAACTTCGTCAACGGGTGCTAATCGGACGTCTATTTATTGTTATTCAAATCCGGAGTATGAAAACATACAGTTTTAATTCAGATTCATGTAGTCAGAATATCTAACCTTTTTTTAAGGAGGGGGTAATCTCTTTTCGATTCGACAAGGGACTGAAAAGCTGACAAGGCCGCCCCAAGGATATGCCATTGGACTCGGGTATTAACCCCATACCTGGCTAAACCACCCTCCAGCAACTTTTTACTCCATAGAGGCACAATCAGGATCGGCGTTAGCCATTCCCCGAGTGCGCCCACTGCAGACTAGCACGACGGTGAGCCAGCATCACTGACCCAAGCGCAGGGCCTTACTCTTCGGAGGGGTCGCCAAGTGCAATAATGCCCCAGACGGGCAGGCCAGGGGTAGAAAAGTAATGTGTCACAACCGGTTGTCGGCCGGCCGGGCCATTTCATCCCCAGCTTGCTTGAATATTACTAATTAAATTCTAATATTTTTACAATGAATTTCTAATTAGAATGTATATTAATATTTATGAAATAGCTTTAATTAAATTTAAACTTTAACTAACCAAAAAACGGTCGATAATTGGAATGATTTTACACTATAGGTTGGTACTTAAAAAGTAAACACAATAAAAATTTATTTTGATTAAGAAATGGGAGTTAATTAAAATTCATTGAAATAGTTTTGAATAATTAATTCAATTCTTTTGATTTTAGCTAAACGAAAAAAGGTGGTCGGAAACTGGGATGATTATACCATATTTCTAATTTTCGACCAACAGCATTGTTTGTCATATTCAGTTTATATTAACATAGTAAAATATTGGACGAAAATTGGCCATTAGATAATATATGTAAATAAAGCTCACATTATCAAATTAAATTTAATATCTTTCCGTATATTTTAAAACAACATAGAAATCTTATTTGTAGGTGCCTTACCTAGTTTTCGACCACCCGGTCGAAAACTGAATTTTTTGAGTAAAGCGTGTACCCTTTCTTGACCACCTCATTTTATTAATTTGGTCATGAAATTTACGTTAAAATCTTATTAATCCACACAATAAAGGTCATAAACTAGCTGCACAAACAATAAATAATCCAATATTACTTAAGATTAATTAAAAACTTACCGTACAAGTAGTGGCACCTTACTATTTTTTTCTTAATATTCAACGCATGTGACGCTGTCCGCTGCTAACCTCAGACAAATAATTGATTAGTTTTCGCAGCTTTCGTTCAATTGTTCTAGTTTGTGTGTGTGGGGGGGATCAATGTATTCAGGATGCTACTTGTTAATGTTTTGGTGATGCAAGTATACCATTATTACTATTTTTCATCATTTAACAAGGGAGGACCGTTAAATGGTCGAAAATTGGCAGTGGTCGGGAAACGGGCGCATCTACCCTATACTTTAAACTTCGACATCCAGAAGAATATACAATTCTTCCGCAACGAAGGCAGGTTCCTCAAGAGTATCCTGAACCTGCATCATTGTATGATGGGCCATTGGAAATAACTCAATCCAAGTTTAATCAATTACAAGAGTTAAAACCATTTATAGATCGTGACTACCATCCATTTTATGATTGCCTTAAATTTAAGTCTGATTAAAACTGTTTTAATGTATCTATCCATCATTAAATACTTACGTAATTTCGAAATGTTATTCATTAATACCTGTTATGTGCTCTAGAATTGACAACTTAAAATCTGTTATGTGCAAAATTTATTCAATTATCAAAATAATAAATAAACTATTAAATATTAATGTTTAAAATGCAAATAAGTTAACGTATAACAACCTTAACTTGCAAATAAAATACTTCTTTAAAAAAACCTTCCTTTAAAAATTTTCAGGAAATCTTATTTTGTCAATATCTCAAAAGTATACTTTTTGCACATAGCAGATTTTGGTTTGACAACGACGATATGCTATCAGAAAAATATAAAAAAAAATCTAGCATTAAAAAAAATGGATAAAATTTACACCCTGTGACGGTTTTTTCACTGTTGTTGCTACAATTCTTGACTTTTCTAAACATTTTCTTTTGTTTTGTAATCCTGAATAATGTTTCTGTATACTCTAATCTAAAATTTAAAGCCAGCTGCTCCAAATTAGAAGAATATGCCATTTTTATCTAAATTAAATATTCAAAATTAATTTTTCGCATAGCTTTAACAAGCTGTACTGAAAAATAATGTACTATGCGAGTTTGGCAAGTAACTGCAAAAGTTGGCGCATTCAATAAGGATTCCAAAATGGTATGATACTTGGTAGATAATTTCTATGATTGCAGACAATATTTTTTTTTCCAAAAACAGGCAGTATTGAACAAATTTTTCTTATGTACTTAAAATTTATTCTAATGTACCCATTGTTTGCTTTAAGGCTGTAACTTTAACATTCTAGTTTGAGTGAGACCTGGAGAGTCATTTTACGAAGTGTGAGAGAGACAGATAGTGAAATAAATTAAATACACAAAAATTGTTTGACATAATTTATTTAAATGTCAAGATTTACAACAGGTGTTCAAACTGTCTTCCTTCAGCTCTAATGCAGGCTCGACATCTTCTTAAAAAAGATCGGGCTATCAAGCGGGCGAATCTTCCATTATTAACAAAATCATTTGCTTCTATTATTCTTTGCCGTAGGTCAGTCACAGTTTCGATTGGCTTTGCGTAAACCTTTTTTTTTCACCGCTCCCTAGAAAAAGAAATTAATGGATTTAAATCTGGGGAACGGGCTGGCCACGAGATAGTACCAGATCATTCTATCCATCTGCCTGGGTATTCCTCATCGAGATATTCTTTTACTGAGCTGGCATAGTGAGCTGGGAAACCATCTTGTTGAAACCACATATCTCTTAGAATGTTAAGTGGCACATCTTCCAGTAGATTTGGTAAATCATTTTGTAAAAAATGTAAATAAACTTCACCAGTCAAGGCGTCTGGCAGCTCAAAAGGACCTATTATTTGTCCATTTAAAATTCCGGTCCACATATTCACTTTAAATCGATATTGTGATCTATCTTGCCTCATCAAATGAGGATTTTCGATATGCTACTCGGGTTAGTTGTGTAAGTTAATGTAACCATCTTTTTTAAATGTCGACTCATCTGACCACAAATTTTTTTCGAAGAATCGCAGATCTTTTCTGTGTTTTTGTAGCATTATTTGACAAAAAGCAACACGGGGTTGATGTTCCCGGGGTAGTAGAGTTTGTACTCGCTGTACGTGGTACGGGTGTAGCTGATTTCTTTGCAAAATCCGATAGGCTGTACTTTTGGGTACTCCTGTGCTTCTCTCTATTCCACGTACAGAAATACTCCGATCTTCTTCGACAATGTCTAGTACAACGTCCTCGTAAGGGGGACGAAATCTTCTTTCACTATGTACTTGGTTCGGCAGTCAGCCCTCTGAGAAGAGTAATCGGTGCACATTTGTAAAGACTCGATGATCCGGAAAACGAGCTGCATTTGGGTACCTCTCACGATAAAGTCTAGCTGCAGCGTTGGCATTGCATCTACATTCCCCATAAATTAAATGCATGTTGGCGTATTCTTGTGTCGTGTACGCAGACATGGTGGCATTACACAATTACACAATCAACGATAAGTAGTCCGGAACAAAGCAAAGGTCGTCGGTAGACAAACTAAACAGTCCGAATCCAAATCACAAGCAAACAAGTCCAATAAACGAAGCAGAAAGTGGTAAGCACGAAATCAACACGAACGAATACAAAAAGATGCGCAGTAAGCGAAGGAGCGAAACGTACTGATGTTTGTGCGTTCAATAAACGAAGCAGAAAGTGGTAAGCACGAAATCAACACGAACGAATACAAAAAGATGCGCAGTAAGCGAAGGAGCGAAACGTACTGAGCTGCGTTCAGAACCTACGCTCGAGTGCACTCCGAGTGCACTCTGACAGCAACCAACCCGTTCAGAGCCTCCGGGTAAAAAACGCTCTAACAGGCGGTTAGTACACTCTGTGCCCGTTCAGAAGCTTCGAGTGATGCAACCAAACAACCAACTCGAGCGTAGGGTAAAAAACACTCTGACAGATTTTATGTCAATGTCGATGTCAAAAATACGCTAATTATTTATTATTTTATTAAATAACACTACTTTGAACTCTTTTAAGCCTAATACTAGGGAAATATAGTGATTTCTATGTGTTGTAATTATTTTTAAGCAGAAAAATGGATATTGACTGTTAATTTCATAGTAAGGATTAGTAATATTTTGCCCTTTGCTTGAAATTGATCGGCAAGATACAAACTAAAAAAAAAGATAGCAACCGACCCGTTCTGAACCTCGGAGTGAGTGTGAAAAACACTCTCGGTTGCATTACTCTGACCCTCGGAACGCAACTCTGATGTTTGTGCGTTAGCGAATAATTGGCGTCACTATCTGTCTCACTTCCACTTCGTAAATTAGTCATTTTACGAAGTGGATGTGAGACTCGCCGTCTCTGTCACGTTAGCGTCACTATCTGTCTCGCTCATACTTCGAATCTCTCCGTCTCTGTCACGTTAGCGTCACTATCTGTCTCTCTCACACTTCGTAAAATGACTCTCCCGGTCTCACTCAAACTAGAATGTTAAAGTTACAGCCTTAAAGCAAACCATGGGTACATTAGAATAAATTTTAATTACGTAAGAAAAATTTGTTCAAAACTGCCTGTTTTTGGAGAAAAAAAGTATTGTCTGCAATCATAGAAATTATCTACCAAGTATCATATCATTTTGGAATCCTTATTGAATGCGCCAACTTTTGCAGTTACTTGCCAAACTCGCATAGTACATTATTTTTTCAGTACAGTTTGTTATAAAGCTATGCGAAAAATTTATTATGAATATTTAATTTAGATAAAAATGGCATATTCTTCTAATTTGGAGCAGCTGGCTTTAAATTTTAGATTAGAGTATACAGAAACATTATTCAGGATTACAAAACAAAAGAAAATATTTAGAAAAGTCAAGATTTGTAGCAACAAGAGTGAAAAAACCGTCACAGGGTGTAAATTATATCGATTTTTTTAAATGTTAGATTTTTTTTATATTTTTCTGATAACATATATGAGTTAGTCTACCGCCTGCTTTCGGCTTGACGTCGGCTTCTGGGACACCCTGTACATATAATATAATATGTGTAGATGTAAAGGTGTCCCCACAGTGGTGTCTATCTGCAGAGATATATCCTCCTTCATATAGTGGTTTTTTCTCTCTCTCATCTATGTATGTGTATTGTGTAAGTTTCGTGTTGGCTGAGAATGTGAGGTAGATAAAGGTTGTGTATTCATGTTGAAAATGTATATTCATTTCGGGCTTGCATGTAATAGTAGAGTACACCACCAAACACTTAATTTTTAATCTCAGCATAAATACAGCTGTCAAAGTATTAAAGCCCTTGCTACAATAAAAGGCGCAATGGACTCAACATATACATCTTAAGCGATAGTCAAGCTGCGCTAAAGGCACTGATGTCATATAAAGTGCACTCTAAACTGTTCCTGAATACCATCAATGTACTAAACAAGCTTGCAAAGAAAAATACAGTACATCTGATATGGATTCCATGACATGAGGGTTTCTATGGAAATGAGACAAGGATCGCGAGACAAGGATCGGAAACCAACTTTGTGGGTTCTGAACCTTTTACGAGTCTGGCACACTGTTCAGTCAACTCTGTCATCAGAGATCAAGCAAAGAGAAAATACCGAAATGAATGGGTCGCTCTGAAAGGAATGGCGCACACCAAGCGGTTCATGGGCCTGAAAAACTGCAACAAATTCTCACTGAATTCAGGCAGAATGCAAATTCAACTCCTGTTGGGGGCTCTGACTGGCCACTTTGGCACTATATGCTAGCAAAAATGGGTCTGAGCAACACAGAGACCTGTAGGGCCTGCAATGAGGGAAAGGAGAGCATGGAACACATATTGTGCCACTGTGATTCCATTTCTCGTAGAAGAATGAGTCTCTTTGGGACTGAATATCTCAAACCCAAAGACTTCAAGGCTATCCCTCCTGGACCAATTGTGAGACTTATGAGTGAACTCAATTGGTCCATAAATGGTGGTAGTAATCAATGAATGAAGGAATTAAGGGTCGAAGTGAAGGGCCCCCTGGGTCCCCCGTCCATTATAAGATAAGATAAGATGCTTATTAATAAAGAATACACTTTTAAAAACTATTGTTTTATTGTAGGGTTCCATTAAGTATTTCGCTTTCCAATAGGGTTCCGTCACCAAAAAAGTTTGAGAATCGCTGCTTTAAGCAATAGAAAAAAAACCATTTTATTTAACATCTTAATTAAATAATAAAAATTGGATTAAAAGTATAGAATAGAAATTGTTAGTTAAAATTAAGAAATTACAGGATTTTTAATTGATTTGTTTAGAGGAGGAGCTGAAAAGGCTTCACGCTGCTGGATATGGGCAGGTGGGGTTTAACTATGACGCCCCGCAACAGCCAGCTTCCACCGAGAGGCAAGCAGAGGTCGAAGAACCCTTTGAGCCCACATCTTCCTTCAAAGCTCTACTGCCGGCGGATATGCTGCTAGTAAGCTAATTATACTTTTGTGTGAATGATATATTTGTATGTGCATCAGTACATATACATCGCTGCACACTGCAATGTAAAGATTTAAAGTGAATTACTTCTTCTTTTGTTAATGGCAATGTGTTATCTTGTTAGAACTATTCTGCCAGCTCTCTGTTTCTCTCTTGATAAATGAATGAAGCATGCAGTATATTAAGAGGAAATCGTACAGACCATTTACCATACAAACATAGTCCCCTGTTTCCTTGCTGGATAATGGCACTAGTGGCTCTATTTTATCCAATAAAATCAATAGCCACTATAAGCAGGGCCGTCTTTCACCTACTAGAGGCCCTGGGCACATTATGATAATGGGCCCCCTATGACCATATTATAGCACTATTTAACCGACTTCAAAAAAGGAGGAGGTTATCAATTCGACCCGTATTTTGTTTTTATTTGTGAGTATGTTACGCGATTACGCCACCAATTGTGGAAAATTTTCGAAATTCTGCTTGTATTCGATAGAATATACTCCTGGGGTGGTCCCAAGGTAACCAAAGTCAGGATCTGACGATGGGATTCCATAAAAATCGAGGGAAACCCTTAAATTTTATAGGTATTATAAACGTGTTTTGTGTATAATTATGTTACTGTAAAAGTCCGAACTACGGTAAATCCTAACATTTTCCAGTAAAACCTAAGATTTACCAACTCTTAATGGTAAAAGTCCAAACTGTTCTGTGATCATTGTTTATTTACCATTATACACCCGGTAAATCCTAGAACTTACCACCAAGACGCCGTCAATGTTGAAAATATTCTTAAGAGGAAATCGGGCTGTTTACCATACAAACTTAGTCCCCTGTTTCCTTCCTCGATAGTGGCAATGGTTGCTCTATGTTTACAAAAAAAAGCTATGCACATGGTCCTGTGTTCTCCTTTTTTTATTACATTAATTATTAAAGGTGATTTAATCCTTCAAAATACCTAAAAATTGGCCAATTTTCTGCTGTATTCAAAGGTCTAATAATCTAATAAAGTCTAATATTCCTTCCTCCATTACACATTTATTGAAGCAAATAATTTACAATGGTAAAAGCAAAAGATGTGTCATTTTGTAAAACAATTTACGTATATTCATCAATTAAAAAAATCTACCTCAAATAATTTCACTGCAAATATGCAATTTATTCAACAAAACTAGTACTAGAAATATTTGGAAAATATACATATATCAACAGTATACTTTTTTTTTTCAAAATGTGTGACAAAACACTTAATGAAAAAAAATATGATTTCAGAATTATTTTTAATCATGTTAATTGGTTAAAAAATGCAAAGCAGAAATAACTTTTGACAAAAGTAGCCAGAAAGTACGAAAGTAACTTAGGTGAATTGAACCGAAACGCTAGGTTAGGTTAGAACTGTGATCACACCGCCACACATTGTCAGAACCGGTTAGGGCAAGTAGTTATTTTTATAAAGGAACAATTAATCTACACTTGATACTAACTTTTTGAAATTGCAAATTTACATGATAATTTGCAATTTCAAAAAGTTAGTTTTGTGAGATAATTGAAAATAAATAGTTTCACTTAGTTAAGAGGCTGACAACTGAGCTGAGCACATCGAACCCCACTTAAAACTTTTTTTAGCAAAACCTGTTTAATATACCAAAGTAAAAAAAATATATATTACTCTTGATAATATTTTTGAGAATATCCATGTAGCCAAAAAAAAATTAATCAAAATTTCTCATTAAAAAAATGCCAAAGACACCCATCAAAAACAGCTTCCAGAAGTAAATCCGATTTATTTAACAAAGGTTATTTAATGATTTTCAGGGAATTTACTCCTTACACTTAATTTGATAATATTGATGTTTCAATAAGTTACTAGTTTCTTTAAAAAATTATATATTTTAATTTTATTAACGCACCGCGCCTGTAATCCAGTACAAATCATGTCTTAAAGTCGTTGGCGTTACTCAGCCTCTTAAATAAACTGCAGTATTGGATACAGAAATAGAAGCTTTGTTTAAAAAAATTAATAATAGGTTTATTATACACTAGTTATTATTAGATAATATGCGATAAATAGCGATGTATCAGGAACTTAAATAGTTGCTAAAATAATAATATTTTCAGGTATTAAGTCAAATTAATGCTTGCAATGTTTTAAATTGACTTCACAGTTTTTATTTAAAGTTAATAGTAGATTTGTATATGAAGGGAATCACTTTGTTTATTTCATAATTTTGTGTTTTGTCATAATCATGATAATTAATTGATCTTTTAAAAAGCTTTTCTTATAACTTGTCTTATTTTGTAACAGCCTGACACATTGAAGCAAAATGCAATAATAGAGAAGACAGCGAAGTTCGTCGCCAACCAGGGTGCTCAGATGGAGATCCTCATCAAAGCGAAGCAGGGGGACAACCCGCAATTCCAGTTCATGAACAAAGATGCCCCGTTACATCCCTACTACACTGCGCTGATTGGTCTCGTGAAGGAGGGAAGGTGGCCTGAAAAGAAAGTTGAAACTGTCGAAGGTAAGTGTTCGGTAAAGTGGACTCTATCATAAATTGAATAGCGATAGGAAATGAAATTTATTGGTTAAAAACAATTATTATATTTGATTTTTTTTGGCAATATGTTTCAAAGCATATACATATAAAAAAAATAAAATGCGCTCATTTCCAGAAAAGCCCTATGAACCTGAGGAATACCTGCATCCGAGCTTAGCGTCTACTGTGATTGAATCGGTAAGTTCAGTGTGCACATACTTTTATATGTCAACATAAATTTTCAGCATCATTTTGCGCTTAGTTGCAACATAGTCAATGTATCAGTTTTGGATATTTTGTTTAGTGGAGCAATCGTATTTCAGGCGCCGTGTATTCCCAGCATTCACTACAAGCCGTCGGCGGATTGCGACTACACAATGCTGATATCGAAGATGCGCGGGGAGAGCGCGCCCGAGGAGGTGTACAGTGAGCTGGCGCCGGGTGAGGTGGCGCCGCCGGGGACGGAGCCCCTGCCGCCGCGTCCCGCCGCGGTCGCCTCGGCTGCCTCGGGTGCCGCGGCTGCCTCGGCTGCCTCGTCCGCCCTGTACGCCACGACGCACACGGCGCATATCGCTCGACCACCCATGCTCTATCGTGCCGTGGCGCCCCCCAACAGTGGTATGTATTTTGTTTTTAGATTCCTAGCTGTGCCCAAAAACCATATTATGCAATAATAAATTTTGAGGTCAATAATCGATATAAAAACTCAACTAAAACGCCAGTTCTGCAGTTGCTGGGGAATGCAGGTGAAGTTTGCTTCCACCTGTGTCTTTTATCTTTACTTGCCATTGGGTGAGATGAAGGCTTTCATATGTAAAAAAAAATCATTGGGTTAATTTATGTATTTGATAGTCCAAATGAGACTGATATGGTTACCATAAGTAACTAAAGCCTCTTAACTTTAAAATCATCATAGCAGCTCATATACATCCCCACCGAAAGGCCCGAGCCTAGCCTAAGTTAGAGTGTTTAGGCTTTAGTCAACCACGCTGATCCAATGTGGATTGGTCGACTTCACATACACCTTTCAATTTCTTCGCAGATGTATGCATGAGGGTTGCCTCACGATGTTTTCCTTCATCGTCGGAGCGTCAGACAAATGTACATATGAAAATCGAAAAACATATTGATATTACATGGCGGTCTCGAACCGCGGACCTCCCGATTGGAAGGCGAGTGCCGAGTCCACAGCGCCACCGACGCTCCCTCATTAAAATAGATTTGAAAAAAATTGCCAGCAGCATACGTAATTGTGCATAATTTTCAGCGTTAGCCGAGACGCCGGTCGCGTCGCCCCCGCCGCCCTCCGCGTCGCGTCCCCATCCGCCCCCCGTTCCCCCCGCTCCCCCCGCTCCCCCCTCTACCCCCTCAACCGCCCCGCGGCCCCGCCCCGGGATCTCCACCGGCCTCAGCCTCATGAGCCACTACAACACCGACTCCGAATCAGAAGAATCAGGTGAGCCGCACACACTTCACAGTCATAGTCATACACTTTATTTAATCATATTGGGTAGGTTAGGTATACACTATATACAGGTGTTACAGGTGTTTATGTACACTCCCGGATGCCTAAAGAGAGCCGCCTTGCACTTTTGGATTACAAACAAGCAAACTGCCCACCTGATGGTAAGTGGTAACAGTCACCTATAAATACATGTGGTTTTTGTGATATTCGCAGCAAAACTGCAATCCCCACAAGAACCACAGTGTACGTTGCCAACTTGTGATGTCTAGTAACTAGGTTGTCCAAATATTTTTTTAAAGTTATGGACGATATAATACAAAAGTGCAAGGTGGTTCGATTTGGAATAATAAATAAATGACGCAATATGAACCCTGCTAGGGCATTGCAACTCTTAGAAGTATTATTTTTTAATTAACATAATTAAACTATAGAACATTAATAAAGTAAGATCTGTCTTACAGATTCTTTTCACTAGTCTAAGATAAGATTCTAAGACTTGTTCTAATAAATTCATTGACATTTAATGTATGGAACAACTGTCAAAAGCAGCATTTTAAGATCGATCTCAACTTTGGGATGCATTTAATAATATGAGCCTGAGAGTTGGATGGGAACAGCTCAGCTAAGGCCAACTATCTATGTGCGAGATCTTAACCGATAATGAGGTCTTTCCAGTACACACAGCAATACGCCAGACTTTACATGTTGACTTGAGACCTCTCTTAGTCGCTTGTAAGGGACGTACGTAATGTAAATGTAGAGATTGACGTATTGTTGACTGTACATATGTGCAAAGTATTGGAAACAGTAATTTGTACCCGAGTACACTCTATTTTTTTGCTCACATAGTCTACTGCACGGAGCAGTAGCAAAGCAGGATGTGACCTTAACAATGTTACTCAACTTTCATCAATGCTGTTATGAGGTCCCAGGTTTAGACTTAACACCAGAGGCTTTGCAATCAGATCAATTACATTAACATAACGAAATATGAAGAGGTGATTACAAATATTTTATGTTGATACATGTTAATTCAATAAAGAAGTACTGTATCATTAATTAACTACACAGCTCATAGATTTAAATCAACGATAAAAAAAAGAATATCTCTGCAAAAATATGTATTGTAAATTTACTAACTTGCTAGAGGGATTTCTACTTTATTTACTTACTAGAAGTATTTCTTCTGGAAAATTTGACACTGCAACCAAATTGAGGATTTTACACATAGCGCCACCGAGCCTCTATTAGCGAACATGCTTTCTAAAGAGGGATGTATCATTCATAACACGCCATCTAGCAATGCTATGATGCTCAATTGTCCAACTGGGATGTTGTCCATTGTACAATGGGATGATATCAATTTGGCTTCTTATTATTTAACGTTTTATCTCAAGAATGGTGAAGAAATCCTGTGCGACAAAGTTGTTAATTTTTAATACATAATTGTTTTTCTCAGAATCCGACGAGAGCGTTGACACCATAAGTCCGGCTATAGTGATCCCGCCAGAAGACGTGCAAGTTGTCATCGACAAAATGGCGGCGTATGTTGCGCGAAATGGCGATGACTTCGCCGACATCGTGCGGGCCAAAAACGACCCGCGCTTCACTTTTTTGGAGCCGGATAACGCGTACCATCCTTATTATAAGAAGCTGATGCAGGAGAAACGGGGCGGCGAGGTCAATGGAACCGCTAAAGCAGGGAAAAATAAATCTTCTGGTGAGATTTTATTTGTGTTATTGGATACTTGTGTTGGCTCTGCATTCTGCAAGTGTCGCATTTGCACTATTCCTAATAATTTGTTGCCTTTGTTTTCAATTAAAACTGCAATTCAATAGCTGAATATAATGATCGATTTTAATATGATGACATTGCAAAACATTTTGAACAAATTTACACTATTATAGTGCATTTTGAAAATGTCTAATTCCTTTTGTGGTCTTTCCTCAGCCCCAGTCTCGTTTTCAATAAAGAAGCAAAAGGAGCCAGATCCTATTCTACCGAAGCCGGCGTTACCATACGAGTCCAGTTCGGAAGATGAATCTGAAAGCCAGGAGAAAGTCGAAGAAGCCAAGGAGAAGGAGCCGATAAAACCCGCAACATCTTACCCTGTACCACACATTCCACCCGTAGTAGTGTATAAAATAGAAAGCAAAGAACCAGAGCCTATCAAAGTAGATATAGTTAAACCAGTACCACAACCTATTATACAGCCAGTAAAACAAGTGTCAACTGTTGAGCAGGTACCTGAGCCTAAAGTTAAAGTTGTTGAGGAACCACATGTGAAATCTCTTCCTCCAGAAGATAAGAAAAAAGAAAAAGAGGAAAGTCCTAAGAGAGAAAAGAGGAAATTAAATGATGAACATAAACGTAAACATGAAACTAAAGAATCTAGAAGACAAGAGTCTGAGGTTAAGTCATCAAAAAGATATGATTCTGAACCTAGGGAGTCCAGAAGACCTGATTCCGAAGCTAGAGACTCTAAAAGACCTAATTCTGAAACAAAAGAGTCTAGAAGAACAGATTCAGAAGCCAAAGAACCTAGAAGGACTGAGAGTGAAGTGAGGGAATGTAGAAGATACGAGTTAGAAGTGAGAGAGTCTAAAAGATCTGGGTCTGAGATCAAGGAGTCTAGAAGAGCTGAACGGCGTACGGTAGAAACTGAACGGAAGAAGGAGAGAGATAGAAGTGACAGAGAGAAAAGAGAAAACTCACAGAGACACAGAGAAAGTGACAAAAAGAAGCGAAGGGTCAGCAGGGACTTAACAAAAGAAAAAGAGGACATGGAATCTGAAGTGATTTCATTGATTGATAATCCTGAAGATCTTATTGATTTGACCGGCGAGCTGTCTGATACAAAAGGTAAATATTAATGTCTTATGTTATCCTTTTTTACAAGTAATCCTTTCCTTTGTTACTTATTTGCTTCTTAGTTATATTTTTTAACAGTTATGAGTTTTAGGTATATACGGAAATCCTATGATATTAATTGTTATCTGCCACTACTTTTACCAAATTCAGTCCATACAAGTGAAATATTTCTTAATTAAACAACACTACAGGATTACATTACAAAGGTTTGCCAGATTTTAAATAATAAGGTTTAGAGAACAAATAACTTTATCTTATTTTCTTATCTTGATATTTTTCAAGTAATATGCACAAAACTGTCCTACAAAAACATGGACAATGCTCGATTGTCGATCAGCACACAGTGTACAGTCAACGCTGTGTCAAGCTTAACATTTGCACAAACTATTTTAGCCTACGGTTTTAGTAAAGCGTAGGCTAAAATAGTTTGGCAAGAACAACAGCAAATCTTCGGCGTTATTGACGCAGTAAGCTATTTTTATGATTAAGTACTCGCGCACCACGCTAGCTTTCTCCAATTTATGTAACAGCTCACCATGTTCCTTGCATTAGAATAATTATGGGCCATGACCTTTTTTTGGCACAATGCACGCGCGATAACAGGTTGAGCAGACGATTAGAGCCGCCAAACAATCAGGTCACGGTCACTACTGCGGGCTGAGAGTTGAGCGAGAGAGATAGCGAGTCACACGTGCTCGATTATTTGCAATTCTCACTAGTGATTCGCACGATGTCCTTTTCGTTTAAAAAATCAAAACTTGGCTTAGATAAGGCTCAAGTTCGTTTGCCTTATTACATACAAGCTTGTTTAAGTGTATTCAAAAGTGTATTTCTCGCAATGTTGTGTAACAAAACGATAAATGTACTCTGTCTTTAGAACACGACGATAGTGTGTCTAATATAAATTGTAAAGGTTTGTTTTTGAGTATGCTCGAAAATAGTATGCTCATTACTAGCAATGTCTTGACACACATGCTACTACAGTCAACACAAAATAAGAGGCCCGTTTTGACATTTTACTTCATGACGTAACTAGTCATGTAACCATACGACTCTGTACTCGATTCTTACGATAAATCGATTGTAGTTTGTATGAGTATTTAATCGATTTGAATATGTATTGTATACCTGACCAGGAAAATGAATAAACCTGCTCCAGAATTTTTCTTGTTATTGCCATATTATGAATACTTTTTTTTACAAAATTTTCCATAATCGTATTTTTTCATGTTATTATCAAAGACAAATTCAAAAAAATTTATTCAACATAGACCTTTACCGGCACTTATTGACGTCAAATAATAAAGAACAAAATAAAAAAAAAGTCATTAAAGTATAATAAAATTTACAAAATTAAAACATTTAAGCTACTAATAGAAAAAAAAAACTACGACTGAAAAAAAAATGGGTGAATCTACCTCCTGTTCGGAAATTGGGAGTGCCTTCTTGAGAAGAACAGGCAAGAAACTCGGAAGGTCTTTTTTTATCTCCTGTTTTAAACAGACAATATAACAATAATATCAATAATAACAATAATGTATAAGGTATCAATAAAATAAGGTACAATTTAACTATGTATGTATGTACATATTATACACTCGCGAGCAAAAGTTTGGAATCGGTTACTTGAAATTGGTTGCGCGTTATCTTCGAGTAGTTAATACTTTTTTAATAATCGTAAAAATGACATCATTTTAAAGGTTCAACTCTTTACTTTTAAACTGATACCGAATTCATTAAAAACAAGCCAGTATTTATGGAGCCATTCCGCATTAAGTGAAGGTGTGTCGAAAAAGACGTGCTTCAATTGTTTGATACGTCACGAGTTGCGACCTATTGACCCCCTATAAAAGCACCTGTTATCGGATTTTCTTTATTAGTCGACTTTCACACGTTGACCGGTACACATCTCCGCCACTTTTGACCCTTTACCTTGTACGACAATGGAGACAACACCTACAGAAGCAGCACAAATCGTAGCCCTATTGCAAGAAGGGCTCAGCCAGCGGGTTGTCGCTCGTCGGCTCCACATAAGCCAATCCTGTGTTTCGAAAGTTTATAAGCGCTTTTGGGAGACTGGTGGCTTTATCCCGAGACCAAGATCTGGACGGCGCCGGTGCACATCGGAGAGAGATGACCGTTTTATCGTGTCAACCTCTCTCCGAAATCGGCATTTGACTGGTGTCGACGTCCAACAAGAGCTCCGAGATGTTCGTGGGGTAGCAGCCAGCGAGTGGACAGTTCGTCGACGACTCAAGCAAGCGAATCTGACTCCAAAAAGGCCTGCCACAGGCCCGAAACTCACGGCAGCTCCCGACAAGCACGTCTTCAGTTTCTATGTTCTATGTTATCGGGGTCGGTTTCCGCACTTAATCCTTAAGGTGGACCATTGTACGTGAGGGCGGCCGTCACTCCAGCCAGCCCACCTCCCTCCAGAAGCGTATGAGATCTCCGAGTCTGTCCAGAGATTCTGTAACAGAATTGGGAGATCCAAGGGTGTTTTTCCGTATTTCGGTGACACCTGTGCACTCAAGGAGCACATGTGACACCGTTTCCTCGGCCCCTAAGCATGCTCTGCATAGGGGGCTATCTGTTATGCCTATGGTGTGGAAGTGTTTGTTTAGTGAGCAGTGTCCAGTGATGGTTCCCGTCACCAGCCGCAGACTGTTCCTGTCCAGACGCAATATGCGTCTGGTCAGTTTGTTATTTAGGATTGGCATGGCTCCCTTTGACTGTCTGCACCCTGGAGTCGAGAACCAGTGGTCTTGTGCTTGTGTGTGAGTGAGCTCTTGCAGCCATCCGCGAATCTGGCTGAAGGGAATTGGTACGATGGGCTCGGGTCCGAAAGCCGTTATGTCGGATCCCCTCCTAGCCAGCTCGTCGGCCGCGTCATTGCCCAGTGATCCGCTGTGTCCTTTTATCCATTGTAGTGTCACTGTGTTCCGGTTGGAAATCACAATTCGTTCTAACACATTGTGACATTCCAATACAAGTTCCGAAGTGACATAGGTTTTGTTTAGGGATTTGAGTACCGAAGCACTATCAGAGACTATGCGGATGTGAGAATCCATAATTCCTTTAGATTCTATGGCGAGGGCCGCCAGGATAATACCTACGCATTCCGCTTGGAATACGGTGTTGAATCTACCTAGCGGTTTGGATATCTTGATGTTAAGCTCATTTGAGTATACGCCTGCCCCGGTTCCTGAGTTGGTCTTGGAGCCATCAGTGTATATTCTGAGCTCTTTTGGGCCTGAGTAATCGTGTGATTCCTCTTCGAGCTGTATATTATAGTGCTTCTGGAAATTGAATCTCTTCAGAATCCTATCATTGGGTGATGTCATCATCGGGTGATGTTTGGTAGCTTGTTCTTTTATGCGTATGTGTTTGATTCTGGGGTCCTTTCCCAGTGTGCCAGCATTGTGGAGTCTGAACGCTGCTAGTGCTGCCTCCTCTTTAACAACTAGGTGCAAAGGTGGCAGCCCCAACATAGCTTGCAATGCGGCTGTGGGTGCGGTTCTCATACTACTAGTGATAGCCACGCAGGCATTTCGCTGTAGTTTTTCTAGTGCTCTTTGGCCGTTTGCCTGGTCTGTCCTGGGCCACCAGACTAGGGAGCCATATGTTATAATTGGTCGAATAACCGTAGTGTATAGCCAGTAAGTGGCTTTGGGACTAATGCCCCAGTTTTTTCCAAGCAGTCGCTTGCATTGCCACAGTGATATACTAGCTTTTGTGGTGATGTAGTCAGTGTGTTTAGCCCAGTTCAGTTGTTTGTCCAAATAGATGCCCAGGTATTTGGTCTCCGATGTTAGGCTTAGGGTGGATCCGTAGAATTTTGGTAATTGTAGATTTGCTAGTTTCCTCTTTTTGGTGAAGAGGACTAGCTCTGTTTTTGTGGGGTTGACTGTTAGTTTGTGCTCCTTGCACCAGTCCTCTACTATTTTCAAGGCTTGGCGCATGAGGTTGCACAGTGTGTTTTCGTGAGTGCCATTTATTATAATGGTTATGTCGTCGGCGTAGCCTACGGTGAAGAAGCCTTTGTCGTTTAGACGGTCTAGAAGACTGTTCACAACGAGGTTCCACAGTAGAGGCGAGAGGACGCCTCCTTGTGGGCATCCTTTCGCCACGATGGCTCTCGTGGTGTCATTCACCGTGACTTGTATGGCCCTCTGCCTGAGCATATTGGTGATCCAACCGCACAAGGTTGGGGCCACACCATGTCTTTTAAGGGCTATGTCGATGCTGTGAAACATTGTTTTATCGAAAGCGCCCTCAATATCGATGAAGGCAGCTAGTGCAGAGCCTTTGTGTTCTATGGCGCATTCAATTTTGGAAGTCACGCTGTGTAAAGCGGATTCTGTTGATTTTCCTATGGAGTACGCGTGCTGTTGTTTGTGTAGCGGTACCATGCGTAGAGGTCCATCTCTGATGTGTCTATCGCATAGTCTTTCGAGGGTCTTTAGTAGGAATGATGTTAGGCTTATAGGTCTATAGGCCTTGGGCTGTGTGTAATCGGTTTTTCCGGGCTTTGGAATGAAGATAACTTTCACTTCCCGCCACGCGAGGGGAATATATCTATGTGCGATACAGGCTCGGTAGACTTTCTCCAGCCATGGGGTTAAGGGGTCGATGCCCCACTGCAGAAGCGCTGGCAGAATGCCATCCAGGCCTGCGGATTTGTATGGTTGGAAAGACTTGATAGCCCACATTATTCGGTCTATTGTCACTATTTCGTGGGCTATAGTCCAGTCGTTTTTGGTTGGTTCCATTCTTATGTCGTCTGCCCAGACCTTATCCTTTAAGAGGCTGCAGTCTGGGAAGTGCGTCTCAAGAAGGACCTTGCTGATTTCGTGGTCTGATTGTGTGAAAGTGTTATCGGGCTTTTTCAGTGCACCAAGGCTGCGATCTTGGTCGCTAGATAGGATTTTCCTCACTCGGGCAGCTTCGTTGTTTGATTCGATAGATTCGCAGAACTTTCTCCAGGCTAATCTCCTGGCATGTCTGATTTGTTTTTTGTAAATGTATTGGGTTTCTTTGTATAGTTCCCAATCCTCTGGTTGTCTCGAGTTCTTGGCTCGGTTGAATTGTTTACGTAGTTTTGTTCTGAGTTTCTCAAGTTCGGCATTCCACCATCGGTTGTTTTTACATTTGGTGTGCGGAACTCTTTGTTTACAGCATTTGTGATAAGCTTCTGTGATGTATAGTGTCAATTTTGTCACTATGTGTTCTATTTGTGTGGGATCTGTTATGGTTGTGCGTGGTAGATTTCTAGCTATCAGAGAATCGAGAAGACGCTTGTAGCCAGGTATGTCTGTCCGACGCGGATTTCGTTTCGGGGTGGGTTTTTTTGTGTTTACTGTTATTGTGAAACGAATTCTCATGTGATCTGAGCAAGTGAGTTCGTTGGATACTCGCCAGTTAGATATGAGTTTTAATGCGTTATCTGTGCCAAGCGTTAGATCAATGATGGTTTGTCCCCGGGCTGTAACCCAAGTGGGTTCCGAGCCCCGGTTTACTATATTAAGGTTAGTTGAGAATAGGTAAGTGGATAATACCTCTCCTCTGGTGTTTGAAGTGTCGCATCCCCAGAGCTGGTGATGAGCGTTTGAATCGGTGCAGATAATGAGATCCAGTTTGGCGCCCTCGCAGTATTCCACAAGGTCAGCCATCTCTTTCGGTGGGCAGTTTTCATCGTCGCCTGGCATATACACTGAAGCTAGTACTATGCCAGGGACTTCTTCAGTGTTCTGTAGTCTGACAGCCGTCAGATCTCTGGAACAGAATTGCGTGAGTGTCGTGATCGGGATGTCGTTTGGTATATATGCACAGGTTCTTGGCTTGTCTGTACTGTGTGTGTTTAGGATTAGCTTACCTCCGATGTTATTAAGGCCGCATATTGTATTGTTCCTGATCCACGGCTCTTGGATCAGTGCGATTGTTCGGGGGTTTGTCTCCAGCGCCCTGCGCAAGTTGGCCGTGGCAGTCTGGCTATGCTGGAGATTGGCTTGTACGATTTCGAGGGGGTTAGGCGTGAGCGATGGTGGCACGGGAGAGGAGTTAGTCCGATTCATTGGAATCGTCCTCCTCCTCGATCCTATGCCTACCATCGATCGGCGAGGACGAAAGAAGCCGATCTGTCCACCTTGGTGATGTTGGTGGTGGGATGTCAGCATCCGCATCTTTCATCGCCGCCCTCGCCATTTCCTCCTCTAGTCGCGCCATGTCGTCAGTGTCGGTCTGGTCTGGTCTGAGCTCAGTCTCAGTCAGTGTCGGTGTCAGTGTCGGTGTCAGTGTCGGTGTCGGTGTCATGCTCTGGGCTACAGAGGGAAGGTTCTTGGGGTAGAAGCGGACGTATATGGAACCAAGAAGGTACGATACACGCCGCTCCCGCGCCAAGATCCTCTCTACATCCTCTGGTGGGATCCCCAGGGTCAAGTATGTCCCCGGGTTTTCGCCACCAACGGATGTCGCTCTGTATAGCGACCACCGACCAATGTCATACCAAGTGTTCTGACGGGTCAGAACACTCTGGAGCCGCGCTATGTCGCCCTGGTACTTCGGTACGAAGAGCGCGGCTCTAACACGGGTCGGTATGTCGGCCTGTCGCATTACCGTCAGTCGTGCGTCAGTATTGGGAAGCTGAATCCTTGGGATGTTCTCCGTCAACCAGGTTAGGGCACCGTCATCCTCGCACCAAATCTGCACCGTGCCATCCGCCACCCGTGGGTAGCCGCGGAATGCCGGGAGAGGTGTGCTGGGGTCAGCGTCCATAACCAGGTCTTCGAGCCCTCTCTTTATGGATTCAGCCTCGTCAGTGGTCATGTCTCGGGTAGGGGGGGAGAGGCAAATTGCTACTGCAAGCCGCGCAGGGATATCCCTTGTGGCAAGCGCGTAGGTTCTTTGCCCCCCTTGAGGAGGTTGGATCCTCACTCGCTTGACGTCGCCCTGGAGAGTTCTCGGCGAAGCCGTCTCATCCGGACGCACTCTCTTTATCGCTCCCGTGCCACTAGGGCCCGGTTGCGGTTCAGAGGTGTCTGGCTTGGGTGTTATGGCCAGAGACGCCTTGTGCAAGGCTCCAGCCCGCTTCCCCCTTTTCCGTGCGCGGGGTCGACTGCCACCCCTGGCTAGTTCCGGCTCCTGCGAGGATTTTTCGCGCTGGGTTTCCCCTTCGCGTACTTCTCCCTGCAGGAGCGTTTCCGCGTCCGGTCGTTTCTCGCGCTGGGTGGTCCCTTCGCGTACTTGCGACTGGTCGCGTACTGTCTGTTCAACGACCCTTTGTGCATCGCGCTGGCTTGCGCCTTCGCGGGTGTTGCGCATCGGGTCGTTTACTCCTCTACCCCTAGTGGCTTTTCCGCGCCTGCGTACTCTGCCGCCAGGTGCAGAGTTGGAACTGCTTGGGCCGGCCTCCTTACCCGTAGTTCTGTCAGGGTCTTGAGTAGTGCTCTTCCGTACGAGGTTCTGTTGCCAGACACTCGTGGAGGGGGCGTGTGTCGTAGTCGTGTTATTGTCACTTGGCGCGTGTATCGCAGCCGGTTGTGTGCCAGTGGGCGCGTGCGTCGCAGCCGGTTGTGTGTCCATAGGCGCGTTTGTCGCAGCCGGTGTCGCGGGCGCTAGCATGCTAGCTGCCGGTCGCGCATTAGGCGCGGATGTCGTAGGCAGTAAGGTACTCCCCCCCAGATTACGATGGGAGTTGACCGTTGCGGTGCGGGACTCCCCGGCTTGGCCGGGACCCACCTGGGGATATAAATTTTCTTCCTGCTTCATCATTGACGGTTTGTGGGCTTTTGGAGTAAGAGGTTGCCCCTCCTCTTGGACCGAAAGGAATGAAGGGAGAAAAAAGTGGAAGGAGGGAGTTTAATTTGGAAAGAGGATCATGGAAATGGAGGTATGGGTCACCCTTGGTCTGGGATCTGACTTCAGAGAGCTTCTCTTGTCCGGGGGACATTCCGGGTGCGGGGTCGACCGTCAGAAAAAAGAACCAGTCGGCCCCGCAACCGGCAGGCTATCCGCAACCTGCCCACCCGCTCGGTTGCATGAGAAGAAGTGCCTGGCTACTCGGATCGCTTCGTCGTAGAAGCACGTATGCTACTACGTCTCGTCCACCCCAGTACGCCCCGTGACGTCTTCAGTTTGCTCGCACCCATCTTGATTGGGAGGTTGAGCAATGGAGGCAAGTCCTGTTCTCCGACGAAAGCAGGATGTGTTTGCACGGTAGTGACAGAAGAGGACGGGTCTACAGGCGGCCTGGGGAGCGATTTGCAGTGCTGTGTCGCTGAAACAGTGGCTTATGGGGGCGGCTCTTGTATGATGTGGGCCGGCATTTCCTTCGATGGTAAAACCGAGCTTGTTTTCGTGCCTGGCGGGGGACGAGGAGGCGGTCTAACTTCGGACCGGTACATTTCCGATATTCTCCTGGAACATGTCGTTCCCTATGCGGGATACATCGGTGATGACTTCCTCCTTATGCACGATAACGCTCGTTGTCACACTGCCCGTGTAACAACGGAATACCTCGAAGAAGTCGGTATTGCTACATTGGACTGGCCAGCGCTCAGCCCTGACTTGAATCCCATTGAGCACGTGTGAGATGAACTGAAGAAGAAGGTTCGTTCCAGAACTCCTGCTCCTTCATGTCTGAATGAGCTGAAATCAGCGTTGGTTGAGGAGTGGGAAGGTATTCCACAAGAATCAATTCAGAAGCTGATCAGGTCTATGAAGAATCGTCTTGGAGCAGTTATTAGGGCGAGGGGAGAGAACACAAAATATTGACACTTATTTTTAAAGATAAATAAAATTTTTATTTAATAATTTTTGTTGTTTTATTCATTCATTATTTTTCCCTATTTCCTTGTTTTCCTACCTCCTTCACTTAATCCGGGATAACTCCACAATTACGGGCTCGATATGAATTAATTTTATATCGATTTAAAGTGGACAGTTGCACCTTTAACATGATGTCATTTTTATGATTATTAAAAATTTATTTAGTAAGCAAGATCACGCGGAACCAATTTCAAGTAACTGATTCCAAACTTTTGCTCGCGAGTATAGAAATGCCTGTCGGAGTCAATAAAACAGTTATGCAAATGATTCATATTTATACAGTTAATAAAATCACAAAGTGCAAGACTTTGAACGTCAATTACCACATTTTATTCAATCCCAAGCAGTTTTATCTGTTATATAATCAGACACCTTATAATATGCCTTTTTTACAAGTACATTCTTAATTTTATCTTTATACTTATAGAATTTTTATTTTTTCCATAATCGATTATGAATAGTCTATGGACATTATGAAAAAATCATTAAGCACATCACTGAGCCAAGTGGGCGGTGCTCGTCCATGAAAAATCCAATTACTGTGAAACATTTCCATAGGTAAAAAATACAAAACTTTATGGAAGTGAACTGTCAAAACGGGCCTCTTATTTTGTGTTGACTTTAGGTAGCAATTGTTTAATATTGGCATGGTTTCGTGCTAGTAATGAGCATGTCTGTCAGTACCTTCAGGCGTTACTTTCCCGTTTTCATACAATTTCGATTTACTATACCGCCTCAAATATAAAGCATACAGTTCTAAAATTCATAATGATATTGTTGAACAATATCTAAACATTATTAAAAACAGAAACAAGATTAATAATATTGCACTCGATTGAAAAAAAACACAAAGACCACTCTATTCAATATTTTAAGACAGCTGTGAATCAGAAAATACAATGATAAACGACATAAAAGTTTTATACCAATAGACGTGCATTTTTCCTGATTAGAAAATTGCAAAAATACAGTTTTCCAAAAATCGATTAAAAGGTGTAAAAAGTAACGTTTCCGTTCGCTCACAGCGACATTAGAAGATATGCAATTATCAACTATATTACTTTGCAATAAAGCAGTCGCCGTACACGAGTAGTTTTCCTGGGAAACCTCGCCTACAGATGCTGAGCACGCTAGTTATTAGCATCGCTTTTTCTGAATATGTTTGTCAGTACGTTAAGACTGGCCGCAATCATACGTTTTCCGCATTCGATTTCCATATTCGTTTTCCGAATGAATCAAATCTATACAAAATACATAGACTGCCGCCCACGTTCGTTTTTATTCCGAACGGGACACATTCTGTACGTACGTTTAGGTAGAATGGTAAAAATTCACAATGAGAAAAAACGAACGTCTGCGCTAGGTTCGCGGAATTGGTTGTCTGTATTCCGTGTTCGGAAAGCGAATGCTGAAACGTACATATGTGTGCGGCCAGACTAATAGTGCGTTCCGAATTGCGATAAAAGCGATAATATCGCGGATCCGACCAAATTAAATCGTCACAAAATATAAGGGCTATTGAATCAGTAGGTTATGTTGTGATTTTGGTCGGATTCGCGATAATATCACTTTTATCGTTTTTCGGAACGCAGGTTAAATGTGCCAATATGAGCAGTGCTGCCAATAAAAAAAATCTAGAGTCCCCGCGTCAGTCTTGTCGATTCCCCGAAATTCTCCGCTTGTTTTTGGTTTTTTCTCCACAACTTCTCCGCTCTCAAAATCTCTTTAACATTACTTAAGTAAGGTTAGATAAGTAGATTGTTATACCTATCATATTTTAATGCTGAACATGCAACTTACTTGGTTTTTAACCGGAGCTGCACTTTTTAATCAATTTTCCAATATTTTATTGAAAATTTCAACAGTTCGCACCAATTTCAAAAATCGACAACCATAGACAGTAGTAGTAGTTTTTTCACCCAACATGGGGTAACAACCATAGACAATTAACTATCAACTGTCGAAATGGATACGTTCAGAAAAAAAAATCGTCGTCACGAAAATTATACCCAGTGGACATTACAGTTGTGCCAGAAGAGTGAAGACATTCTATTAAATTTAGCCCATCGATAAAGGACATCAGGCAAAGTCCTTTGAAAAAAAACCCAAGAATGTATAGCAATTCTATTGTTTTCAAGATAAATGTTGTTAATTAGTAATTCATAAAAAATATTTTGTTTTTTACAAAGGTTTGTATTTTGAGAGTTATTTATGTTTAAAACTTTCTTTTTTTGGTAACCCCGATACTATAAAACAACGGAAGTGGCTATTCGGACCCGGGTCCCTATAGAAGTCTATTGCTTTTCGGACCTGATACAAGCGTTAAAAGGGACTCCAGGTCCGTATAGTTCGGAAATGCTACGCGGACCTATCGAAAAAACTTATTGGGATACTTAGGATAAAGCTAAAAACTGTAGGTTAGGTTAGATTAGATATTGTGAGCATGAAACTGAAATGAAACTGCATGTTTCATGCCCCAGGTCCAAATAGCAATCGACTTCTCCAGGACCGAATAGACACAGCATTTTAACATATAAATTTGCCGCTGTTTTAAGATTCATGTAATACAAGGTATTTATAGGAGACAGAATAATGTTTATACACTTTTGGGTCTCATGTGCCTGATGTCCTTTGGTCTGGATTACCAGAAAATCCCCGATTTTTGTCATTCCCCGCGCTCTCCCCGCGCTAACCCTCGATTCCCCGCAAATCGGGGAATTGGCAGCGCTGAGTATATGAGATGATTGAGAAGTACACGCGTCGTTGTCGTGTCGGCAGTAGCGGCAGCGGGCCCGGCGAGCCCGGCGGCGGCGGCCAGCAAGCAGCGCGAGCGGCGGCGGCGCGCGGCCGAGTTCCTGCGGCGCGCCGGCGTCGACCCCGCCGCCGCCGCGCTGCCCGCCACCTCGCTCGCCAGCGCCATGGTACGTACACCAGACACATTCTATCACCTTATCTAATACTAGCTGTCGGAAGAAAAAACAACATGTCCTACATTTTTTCCCGTTTTTGCAACATTTTTCATTGATGCTCTGCGGACCTAAAAAGGCCGCATCGCAGAATCATAATACGAATCATATTATGATTCATATTATGAATGGAGTGCAATTCATCATAAGCAATTATTCTATTTGGCAGCTCTGTATGAATATTCGTAAAATGCAGGGATGCTATGGAGCTCCGTAACCGAAACTATCGGATATCTGAAATAAAATATATCCGTAACCGTAACCGTATCCGTTTCACAAGTTTCGGATAGTTTCGAATAAGGGCGGAGTTTAAATAAAACGACATGTTTTTGTTTCACCGCTCGCGCGCCACGTGAATCTTGCAGTTTGTTTGTTATTTGTAGTCATACTCGTAACATTACCTCTTTCATAATTAGTTAGTTTTTTATTATTTAACAGTTGATACTTACTAAACTTTAATTGTTACATACTATTTGTGTTTATATTTTACTTCAATCTAATATCCGTAACCGAAACTATCCGAAACTAACGGATAAACCAAAATAATTACATATCTGTAACTGTAACCGAAACCGATATAATTTTATTCCTATATCCGTATCCGTATCCAGATCTGAAATATCATATCTATAACATCCCTGGTAACATGGTCCACAAATAAGGCATTGCTAAAGGGCCAATTAGGACCATTTAACGAATCTTCATACAAAGCAGTCAAATAAAACTTGCTATGATGAGTTGCACTCGAATCATAATATGATTCGTATTATGATTCTGCGATGCGGCCTTTTTAGGTCCGCAGCTCGTATTAGTCGTATTTTTCAATTTGAATCAGTAGTTCCTGAGATTAGCGCGTTCAACTAAACAAACGAACAAAAACAAATCGAGCTGTATAGATTATATATATAGACGAGTTTTATATATAGTATAGATGGAGGGGGGGGGGGGGGGGGGGGGGGGGGGCACTTAGACCCTTGAGGATAGCTTGGCTGCCCCATGTTTCGTTAAAAGTAGTTGCTTTTACAGACCTTGATATTTCCTATCATCGACTATGGTGACGTGTGTTATTAATGCTATCATGAACGCCGCCGTAACACATAAGATCACTAAACCAGTAATGGATATAGTGTCTTTTAAAAATGACAGTTCTAGTTACCAACCGTAGTTACAGAATAGGCCTGCTGAATGCAGATCTGCTCAATAAACTTGATCGTCTTCTAAATAACTGCATTCTATTCGTTTTTAATTTGAGAAAATTTGATCACGTGTCTGAATATCGGATTAACTACACTATTCCTTGCTTAACAGTCCCACCCAACCCAATACAGACAGACAAAAGTCGCTGCAAGAATAAACGCACTCTATGGAAAATGTATGGAAAAATGACATAAGCCTGTGACAAGCCCAATCTATTTTTTCCGCAGCTAATGTCATCTCCATACTTTTTTACGGAACGACTGTTGAAAAATAAGCGTGTGGCTTTTGTCTGCGCCCACTGTTCCGTACAGTAGGGTTACTCTTGAACCGAATCCGATCGATCGGCATTGAGATTGTGATTTTTCATTGGCTCCAAATTGACCCAGTATTGTGCGGATTTTGGGTAAACCAAATTCAGTATTATTAAATTTTCTCAAAATACGGATCCAATTTGGCGCAAGTGATCAGATTAAATCCTTTTATAAATTGATGTCCCTTACTCTTATTCGTGACACAATTCATTAGCAAATGTTATAATATCTTCCACTTTGTCGCATCCTTTTTTTTTTTAGCAGTGGAAATCTTTCTTACGGATTCGACGTAATTTCTATTAAGATTATTAAACCAAGGCACAGGAGAGGGGATTGTATGATGCTGTGATCAATCTTTTTTTATAGAGTGATAATAATAAAAATCAAGTATACATTTACATTTAGAGTGTACATTTGTACAACAACTGAATAACAATTCTCACCAACAGGTGGACACCTTGGAGTCCCTAAGGAAGAAAAAGGAAGAGGAAGAGGAAAAGAGACGGAAGAGGGAAAGGCGTCGACATCGGGACAGATATGGTAACATATTATACTTACCGTATGTACACATACAGGGCTCCTAAAAAGCATATCTTGCATTCACTTTTTCAAAATGCCTTTTACTTGCTTGGGTACTTCACACAGTCTTGTGGTAGATGTTCATAGTGGTAATATAAAAATTAATTATCTTATTACCATTATTCTATATTTATGTACGACATTAAGTTATTTTGCTGTAATTCAATAGCCTCACGTAGCATCCTTGGGATGAAAAAACTGTGCTAGTTATATCTGTTAGGCTTATCAGTCCTAAAATAATCACTGGTTTGCTTCAGACTATGCTTACAAAGATTTTTACTATAGAACACATCAATATTTTTTATATAATTTTTTATCGTAACAATAATTTCCCGTCTACTTTGTGAAACTGGGATAGTAAATAATAATAATAATATAGCGAAGAATAAATCTTCATAGTCATTGACCTTTGCGGATATTGCGTGGCGCTAGTCAGGGGTTCTCAACCTTTTACCCTATGCGCCTCACCCAACATTATGCTAAAATACTACGCCCCCCTAGGGACCGAAATGGGGACTCAAAATAAGAAAATTTTACAAACAATGAAAATCTTAGCGTGTTTAATTTTATTCAAAAGTAAGTAATGAGAGCACTTTATTAACCTTTATTAATCATTGGCTTCACAGTAATCAGTGTACAGCGAAGATCATTTTCCTCAATATACTTTATACAGTTTAATTCTCGAGCCGCTCGCTGCGCCCCCCCTTGGTTCACTCTACGCCCCCCAAGTGGGATGCGCCTCACTGGTTGGGAAATCCTGCGCTAGTGTGACAATAAAGTTAGTTACTTTGTTGGAATTGTTGGATAACTTTGTCGTGTATTAACTTTTTTCCTTGATTAATTTTCATGCTACTTCAAAATTTAACACATTTTTATGCATGCAGAATTACTTACCTTTATTTTTTTTATAATTTTATTATCACTTTTTTATCTTTAATTTTAACAATGTTGTTAATAGCAGAATATTTCAACTTTTTATGTAAATATGCGTCCAAACATCCGTAAACTAGTGGTAGGGTGCTGACACCGTACAAACAAAGTGAATTTTTATAATGGTTATGAATATTTTTCAGAGTACGAAAATGGATCGCACAGGAAAAGTAAACGCAGAAAATATAGGTACGCCTTTTTTTATTATGTAGTACATACAGTTTCAAATGTCAAATACGAAACTCGTACCTAGAGGGAGACTTTATATGGGCTCAAGTCCTAACTTCATAGGGTTATTTACAAGTATAACTTTGTTGTGCAGAAAAATGTAAAATTACGAAAGTAATTAAAAGTTATATGATAATTATTATTTCTTTTAAACTAATATTATTAGTTGTTTTAAAGAGAAATATATTTTTTATCTCACAGGTCCTCTGGTGACGACGAATCTGATAATGATGGGTGAGTAAATATTTACAAATTGATAAAATTTAAAAACACCGAACTGAAACTATAGTACAGATAAGATAAGCATTAATACACATTGAAATCTGTCATTTCTCTAAACTGGCAAATTGGTTTAGTTCAGTTTTTACAGGCTCCATAGTCTTGTGGTTGAGACCACCAGGTGTTGATTGGGAGGCCTGCAGTTCGATTCCCCATGGGGGCAGAAGATTTTCTGCTCTCTTTGGTTGGTGGTAGGGAGTTACCACCGTGTTAATTACGTATGTTGCCATAATAACAATGTTATGAGTATTGTTGTGTTCTCGGAGTTAGAGGTAAGATAGCCAGTTCATCAGTTGTTGAGTCCAGGTGAAGCTCGCCTCCAACTGCGGGCTTAACGTCACTTATCGTCAGGTGAGACGAAGGCCAAGAGCTTCCCTCACGTATGTAAAGAAGCTATACTCAACCTGGAACTGCTGTGTGGTTGATCTACCTGCCCCCCTAGCATGACCAACGAAACACGATAAGGAAAAAAACGATATATCGTTATGAACTGTTAAAAAAAGTTGGATTTTTAGTTATCTTTAAGTTTTGAGTATGTTTTGATTTGGATATGGATATTGTTATTTTGGGCATTGTTGATATATTAATGTCGATAAAATTTTAAGGTAGCCATTATATCTATACTAATATTATAAAGCTGAAGAGTTTGTTTGTTTGTCTGGTTGAACGCGCTAATCTCAAGAACTACTGATTCAAATTGAAAAATTATTTTTGTGTTGCATAGTCCATTCATCGAGGAAGGCTTTAGGCTATATAACATCACGCTACGACTAATAGGAGCTGAGCATCAATGAAAAATGTTGCAAAAACAGGAAAAAAATTATGGCGAAACGTAGTTCGCGGGCACAGCTAGTGGTTCCGCCAATTATCAACATTATTTTAATATCTATGTAATCTGTATGGTACCACATCACTAACCTTTCTATCCCATCCCTATGCACGTACCATCTGTCAACGGTGGCGCCGTCAAGCGGTGCAATTGTGCAGTTGTTGTTGCAAAACCGCCGCGCGAACGAACACTGCGTTCTTCGTCGAAATATTATTATAAAATAAATAAACCCGGACATTGCGCCCTAGTAATTTTCAAAATAGTCGCGTCAGCCCCGCGAGCACGTCATAGCTTGAGGAGAGTGTGGTGCGCGTCCAAACACCATATTTTCGGAAGAACGGTGGGCCCGCCGCTGAGGATCCCGATTCCCGAGAGTACGAGCAAGAGGCGAGCCGCTGCCGTCCAGAAGAAGGCGCGTACGTGCTTAATCACATTTTCCCTACTTTGATGTGTGTACCATTTTTTATATTTTAATACATCAATACCTATATATTTTCATTGCGACACGCATCACCATGATTGTAACGTGTTTGCGGCCCCCATCATATACTAAATTGAAGTATAACTAACTTCAATCAATTTAGTAAATTCAAAACCTAAATAAATAATCTTCGGTTTATTTATTTTGACAATTTGGTGCGGCAGCAAAAAGAAGAAAAGGAAGAAGGACAGGAAACACAGCTCCAGGTCCAAGAAGCGGAGGAGGCGGGAGGAGGAGGAGGCGGCGGCAGCGGCTAATGAGGTCGAGCAGCCTCTCGACATCGACCTGACGAGCACGCTGAAGGAGCTGCGCAACTCCTCGCCCACCAAGGACCTGGTGCAGGAGATCGACGAGGGAGGGGATGACAGACGGCAGCACGGCCTGCCGAAGCCTACTGAGTCCTCGGAGGACGAGCCGCTGACCCCGAAGGAGGGGAGGAGGAAGAGGGAGGACCGGGAGTACAGCGAGGGCGAGTGGTCCAGCGACAGCGAGCCGGACTCCATCTCTTCGGTCAGCAGAACGGGGGAATAATAGGTTGGTCGATTTTTTTTAGTCGCAGCTGCATTCGAAGAAACTTGATATAAACTATTTTTATCTGCACTCATCACGTGGGATCCCAATTGGGATGATGATTGAATTGTAATTTTTACGTCTCGTCATTAAATATTAAAATACAGTGGAAAAAGATGCAGTCCTGTTAAATTAGAATTAAAATCGGCTTAGAAATACATCAGATACAAGCATTTTAAGTTGTTAATTTGAAGGCGATTAGACAGAGAGATCCGACAGCAACCGTGACGTCATTGTTGAGTACGGCCATATAAACTCCTTGCAAATTGCCGTTTTGATAGAAAGAGATGCAGAAAAATCTTTAATACCTTATATCTTGGTTGTTTTTATAGTTATTCGAAAACCGATTTTTTCTTTCTGTTTACTATATGAATGAGCTATTAAAGCAAAAAAATTTTTTTAGTCATCTAGCCTATTATGAACTCAAAACAGTGTTCATCTTTCATCATGATTTCAGCCAAGAGACGCCCACTTTTAGACATAGGTCTTCCTCAGAGATTTCCAAATGCTCTCCTGTGAGCTTCATCAGATCATCGGTCCACCTTGTGGGGGGCCTACCAACGCTGCGTCTCCCGGTACGCGGCCGCCACTCGAGAACCTTTCCGCCCCAACGGCCGTCAGTCCTGCGAGCTATGTGCCCTGTCCACTGCCACTTAAGATTCACAATAGGCTAGCTAGATGAATGAAAAAAAATTATTGCTTTAATAGAAGCTCATTCATATAATAAATAGAAAGAAAATCGGTTTACGAATAACTATAAAAATAACCAAGATATAAGGTATTAAAAAAAATTCTCCATCTCTTTCTGGCAAAACGGCAATTTACATGGAGTTCATATGGCCGTACTAAACAATGACGTCACGGTTGTTGTCGGATCTCTCTGTCTAATCGCTTCCTAATTTAGTTTAAAATGCTTGTATCTCACGTATTTGTAAGCCGATTTTTAATCTAATTTCACATGATTGCATCTTTTTCTACAGTATTTTAATATTTTATGACGAGACGTGAAAATTAGAATTCAGTCATCATCCCAATTCTTTGGGCTATGTCGGTTGCTCTAGTTTTTTTATGGATCCGAGCAGATAGCCCTCTTCATTGCCCTTTGAGTGACCTTGAGCTTTTTTATGAGATCCATTGTAAGCGGCCACATCCCAGTTCCGTACGTCATCACTGGCAACACGTAAAAAAGTTATAATACCTACTAACGGATTACCGTAACATGGGCTCCCGATAGAAACAAATTATGATTAGTTCTTAATAAAATCAATAGATGTCACGGCATGTACCATACTAGAATGTAAAAACTTATTCTTACGCATTGTGTAAATATTAAACTGTAACTAACCACTAGATGTTTTAATTAAAAATAAATTATTTTCAAAATGCTTTTTTGTTTTGAACTGCCATCTATAGTGAGCTACTGTTAATATCTCGTCAAGACGTCAATAACTTTGAACTTAAAAAGTATGACTACAGATGGCAGTAGTTCAGATACTGATAAACGGAAGTGATTTAAAAAAAGAGGGGGCCCCTTAGATCTCCGGTTTGTGGCAATGCTCAGTGTTCACCAACCACCAAATAATACTGTTGTCAACCTTATTAAAGCACTGCACTATCCCCACTTAATATTATACAGGGCTACTTTTGAAGTAGGAGCCAAATTTTGTGTACCTGTTCAGACAAGCAATCTGAGCAATTTTCCTGTTGAAATCGCGAAAAAATTCTGCTGTTCCATATATCTACGTTCAGTGGCTGTTTAACGCTTGTATAGAACAGCTGATTCTTAAGATTGGTCCTATAGTAAAAGTTGTTCAGTATGTCTGTCTGAACAAGCACACACAATTAGGCTCTTTAATTTAGGGGACGCTTCAGGACCCAGTATGTTCAGCACTCGGTCGTGATGGTATTAAATAGAAACACTGCTTAAACCCACTAGCCACCACCACGGGGAGTACGTACGACCGCGTTCCGCGGCCGTGTTAGGAGGCACGTGAAAGTTGCCTAACAATACCTAACTTGTTAATTAAGATCTACGTATGTACTCACAGTCCAGCTTCTTCTTCAGTCCGTAGATATCGTGGCGTTCAAAACAAGTCCGTAGATATCGTGGCGTACAAAACAGGGGCCCCTGATCGCCTCCAGGCGAGCCACTGACGATCCACGACTTGGATATGGCTGGGCTGTTCTTCTGGAGTAGTCACAATCACAACTCATGAACTCATGCACACTTGAATCTCCACTAAACAAGGGGACCTATATAGACCGCCACGACAATAAATAATTACAGATGCCGGGGTCGCTAATCAGCGAACAAAACCACGGTCAACAATACGGACGCTCAGTCCGGACTTCTATTTACGACTACTTGCTTGTTCCTCACTGCACACATCGCGGCCGCCCGAGCGGTGTCGCAATCCAGAGGCCCTAGACAAATGCCGCACGCTAACTTTGCCGCAGTCCTTCCGCAGGAAAAATGTATGGAAATGACATTAGCTTACGACAACCTCACGCTATTTTTTCCGCAGCTAATGTCATCTCCATACATTTTTTCTGAGGAACGACTGCGGAAAAGTAAGCTTGTGGCATTTGTCTAGGGGGGCAGCGCTGCCTCTCGACTCGAGCGTAATAACTAACACAATAGTAGAATGATTTAAACATTAATAAAAAAGTAATTCACCTATTTAATTTTATATTAATTATCTAGTATAAACATGTACAACCTCTTTTTTCCGGGGGAAATGTGCAAATGCACCGTTCCACCGTTAGCTAACGGCGGGCGTGTGTGGGGCTGGATCAAACATGTACACCCTAGATTAAGATCAGCTGAACTGGCTTATTCTTAAGATTGTGGAGAAAATAAATATTATTAGTCAGTGTATCAAAAAACGTACTGCACTAGTTTAGTGCAGCATTTTTTATTATTTTTGATCAAATAATGAATGTGTGCTGAAGCGTTCGTTAAATTATCCAGGGTGATAAAAAAGTAACGAGCTTTTAATATAAATAAATAAAAGTCTGTGTTTGTCGTACAAAATGCAGTCTCATCTTTCTTCATTGTCTTCCGATTGTTCTGTTATGGTTGACACTATATTTTATAATTTGCGCCCCAATGTTATCGCGATGTTTACATAATAATAGTTTTAATTTGTGCGCTTAAGTTGACGTCATGTAGTATGATTAGATTTATTCTATGCTCGTTCAAACTATATTAATGTCGCAATGTTATTGCTCCATGAAAAGATGAATATAATACAGTACGTGATAGCCCTCTATTTCCTGTAGTTCGGTTTTTTCGGGACCGGATTGTTGAGTATAATTTTGACTCATAAGCTTGGCTATGACGTCAAACTGAACTGTTGAGATTTGTTCTGTAGTTTGGTAAACGCATGGATCGAAAGACAACAAACGGTCAATACGTGCATAGGCATGTATTGATATAATTGACATAATAATAATATACATAGATATAAAAAAAAATTACCTCTTCTTAAAGTCAAGGATCCTTCCATCATCTAATTAAAAAATAAAATTTGGGTGCGCTAGCGGCAAACACCCAGTGAAAGGATAGTAAATGGGTTCATGATGGCAGAATAAAATTGTTAACCATCATCAACCCATACAACCGGGGCCTAACACCCAGTTTCTGAAAGGCTGTTCAACGATAAAATTAACTAACAAGCTGTCAATCTAATGCTAACTATGAATTGAGTTGCTGAAAGTTAAATCAACTTATCACTGTGTTAGTTGACACAGCTGTCAAATTTATTGCAAAATTATTAAGGAAAGACCCATTTTGGGTTTCCAAAATACATATGAATAAAAGAAAATATATTTCAGCAATGTGACCGTGAATAAATCTATTTCTCACGAGAAATCAAATTTTTTAGAGATAAGTAAATTTTGGCTAACCAACGTTTCGGAAACTCAAATTGATTTGACATTGCTGTTAAGATGACATGGATGTTAGTTGAACAATATTTTGATCAGCCTTTCAGAAACTGGGGGTGATTGTCAATTTTAACGTTGATATCGTGTCTTGATTGCGTTCCAATAAAACTGCTTTTACCATGTATAAACACTTTTCGTGGTGCAATTTATTCGTCCTACAATTTCTTGATAGGTCAATAGTGACAAATGTTTTAGTTAGTAATCGGTTAACCAACAATAACTGTCTCAAACAGCAATGATATTGAAGCGTTATTGACACGCCATAAATACATTGACGTTAGCAGAATAAGACCCTCGGTTATCTACACTATTATTATAAAGAGGAGAGATTTGTATGTATCGAGTAAACTCAAAAACTACCAGTCCGATTTCAAGAATTCTTTCACCATTAGAATGCTACATCCTCCCTGATTAATGTAGGCTACAAAATTATTTTTCCTACGGGAGGATATGAAATTCCCACGGGAAAACGAAAATAACGCGGGCGAAGCTGCGTCAAGCTAGTCGCAAATAAATATTAGGTACACTACACTTGATGATGAAGAAAGTCAATGCATAGAAACTTCAGGACTACTTTTTAAACAGAAACCATTTTTTATGCTCATTCAGACAAGCAAACTTAATGAGTCTTATTACAAAACCTGGTCTAAGGCATGGACCAAGTGGTCCATGCCTAAGGTTAGTCTTAGTTGAAACCTAGTGGCGTCGGTGCTGCTGTGGGAGCGTCGTCGGTGGCGCTGTGGACTCGGCACTTGCCTTCCAATCGGGAGGTCCGGGGTTCGAGACCGCCATGTACCAATGTGTTTTTCGTTACGAATTTCATAATTATGTCTATTTGTCTGACGCTCATTGCGTGAAGGAAAACATCGTGAGGCAACCTGCATACATCTGCGAAATTCAATGGTGTATGTGAAGTCGACCAATCCGCACTGTGCCAGCGTGGTTGACTAAGGCCTAATCACCCTAACATAGTAGGCTCCAGCCCCTCGGTGGGGACGTATATGACCTGTGATGATGATTATGATGAAACCTAGTGCGCTTTCACTAGTGCCAATATACATAAATAGAGATAGCGTCAGGTTTACACCAGGGTAAGTTTAGACCATGTTGTGAAATAAGACGGAATAATTTTTACTATGGAATCAATTTAAAAATCGCCAGGAAAATCAGCTGTTCCATACATCTAAGTTCAGCTGATGTTGAAGATTTGTATGGAACAGCGGATTTATTTTTGCGATTTCAAGATTGATCTCATAGTAAACGTTGTCTTGTTTGCTTGTCTGAAAAAGCACACAAGCAAATTTGGTTCTTGACTAAAAATAACCTTGTATATCTGGTTAAAATGTAAATAAATATTATTATAGTATACTTGATGAAGATAAAAGTCAATGCGTAGAAACTTATACATATGTATAACTAAAATAATTAAGAACTTTTAGTTGTGTGATTTTGCATTTTCTTTAAAAATGATAAATAATTTGAAAAAAAAAAGATATATAATAAATCAAATAAGTACATGAAAAAGTTTCGTCTCGGGTGGGACTCGAACCCACGTCTCCAACACACCGTGTTGACGTCCACTGGGCCACCGAGCACTTATCGGCCGCGACGAAACTTTCAACTGTGCTGATATCCCTTTTGAACATTGTGAAGTGAAGAGGCTGACAACGCTGAGCTCATCGAGCCCCACTTAAAACATTTTTTAGCAAAACCTGTTTAATATACCGTACTTAGTAAACACATATGTTACTCTTGAAAATATTTTTGAGAATATCCGTGTCCCCAAAACAAATTTTAATCAAAATTTCTCGTTAAAAATGCCAAAGACACCCATCAAAAACAGCTTCCGGGAGAAAATGCGAGTTATTTAACAAAGGTTATTTAATGATTTTCAAGGAATTAACTCGTTACACTTAATTTGATAATATTGATGTTTCATATCTTCAAATAAGTTACTAGTTTCTTTAAAAAAATATTTTGATTTTTTCGCACAATTTCAATAACGCACCGCGCCCGTAATCCGGTACAAATCATGTCTCAAGGTCATTGGCGTTACTCAGCCTCTTAAGACATAGCCTTTATTCACTGTTAATAACGAAATATCAACATGCAATTTAGAAATCTTTACAGATTTCTTGAAAATTGGTTATAATTAAAGTTTTCCTTGTATTTGATTTATTTTTATCATTTTTTCAAACTACATAACCGCTTAATGTTTGACCTGATTTTTTCTTTTGTTTCAGACTCTCATGGTGCAGTGTAGCGATGAAAAAGACTAAATTTTGGCACATAGCATATATTCTCGCATTTTGTTTATAGAATTGTGTAAAATAATAATTGAATATAGACTTATATCTTATATTAACAAGCCTTTTATTGAAACCTCAACATTTTTTATTTATGAAACATGGGTGACAATCAAATCAGGTTTACTTGATAGCCGATCTATGGTTGTGTTATTCAGGTGAGCCGATAGTGGTAGTGACAATTCCATAAGTCAAAAAATAATTTTTTAGGTACCTTTTGAGTTTGACCATTAATCACATACTTACAAGTTATTTATGTTTACAAGTGCATGTCAGGGCAAATTCTAATATGCATGTTGTTGTGAATTCACATAAAAGTGTGAAATATTTTTTTCATCCCCCCATCTCGGAAAGAGTATTTTTGCTATTTAATATCTGACCGCCAAAGCCGTTTTTATCCGCTTGAGGTTAAAGTAAAGTTGAATTAAGAACATCTCGTGCAACTAGGTATGTGATTTTAAAACATCATTAAACCTATTTACTTCCATCTCCATGGTGCCGAATTTATCATACAACTTTTTTTAAATTTGTTAAAAACTCAGACTCTGAACCTCCTTGGTGTACTTTTGTTTTTGATTTGCTTTGCGCGCGCCATTTTGTTTTGACGTCGTATTATTATAAATAAGAAACTTGAAAATAAGTTAAAAAAACGTATTATTTGTTATACATAATATAAATTATTTTCTGTAATACTTACCTATCATAATGTTGTAGTAATTATGTAAGTACCTAATGTTGTGATGGCAACACTTTAGTGTTAGCAACACTACGACATGCGAAGTTGATTACTCTATGATTGCAATAATGGTTGATTATGTACTCGAATAAAGTCTAAGTGTTAAATATAAAGTATTTTATTATCTCTTCATCGCTCCAAATATTATGATATAAAATTATAACATGGCGCAGTCACCGGAACCAAGTACGGAGAGATTTGTCCAGAATATGCAGGTAAAGTTACCACCAAATATAAATTTAACCGGTTCCAACGTGTCCACGGAATGGCGGTTTTGGTTAACTTTGTTCGAAGATTATCTTACAGTAACTAATAATAATGACGCCCAAGACTCAGTAAAATTGTCATTATTGCGAAATATGATGGGTCCGGATGCATTAAGAATTGTCGCAACGCTACCTTTGACCGAAGAAAATTCAAAAATTTATAAAGAGGTTATCTCAGGGATTACTAACCACGTGAATCCTAGAACAAATGTTGTATTTGAGAGGTTTAAATTTAGGGAAAACAAACAAAAAGAAGGACAGCCTTTCGATCATTTTTTAACAGTATGTCGTCAATTAATTAAATCTTGCAATTATAAAGATGAAGACGAAATGATGCGGGATCATATAGTTTGTTCAGTTTTCGATAAAAGTACTCAAGAAGCTTTGTTAAGACTGGAAGAATTAACCTTAAATAAAGTAGTTCGTTTTTGTCAAACCAAGGAGCATGCTACTTTACAAGTTACACAAATGAATCCATCAACAAATTTGGTGTGTGCGACATCGAGTTCTAGCTATAATCAAAAGAGTACTTTAAGAAACAAGAAAAGTTCGAGTCAGTTCAAATGTAGGCGATGTCAACGACAACATGGCCCGAGAGAGTGTCCGGCATTTGGTATGGTGTGTAAAAAGTGCGGCTTAAAAAATCATTTCGCTATAAGCTGTATGGTGAAAAGTAACAAAAAAGTGAAAGAAGTGCAGTGTAACTCAAGTTCTGAAAGTGAGAACAGTTTCCACTGTGAAGCGGTTATATCTAAATTTAAAGATAGGAATGAATGGTATGAGTATATTAAAATAGAAAATTTATCTGTCAAATGTAAATTGGATACTGGTGCAGACATTAGTATAATGTCATTAAATATATACAATAAAATAAATGTAAATAAAAATATGAAATTAGTAAAAACAAATATAAAATTGCAGTCGTTTGAAGGTAATAAAGTGTCACCAATTGGTATGATAAATTTATGTTGTAAATTTTAAAAATAGGAAATGTTATGAAGATTTTGTAGTGGTGGATTGTAGATCTATGTTGTTGGGACTACCTGGCTGTGTTGCATTAAATTTAATTAAAAGAATTCATACAGTTAGTTCAGATATTGACAATGAAAAACAAAATTTTATTGAACAAAATATAGATGTATTTCAAGGCATAGGTAAAGTTCCTGGTGTATTTGATATAGTAACTAGAAATATTGAAACTCAAATTTGTTATCCGTCACCAATAAAATATTTGTTATACCCAATAAAATGTTAAATTTATTAAAATCTGAATTAGAAAGGTTAGAGACAAAACAATCTATAGTTAAAGTAGAAAATATTGTTAATGAGGCATGTATAAATAAATTTGTAATTATTGAACGACCAAATGGTAAGGTCAGGTTATGCCTTGATCCGTCAGATCTTAATAAAGTTATTGTTAAAAAACCAAAAATTTTGCCCACTCTTGATGAATTAATTTGTAGGTTACAAGGTAATAAATATTTTTCAGTACTAGACTTAAGTGAAGGCTTTCATCACTTAAGATTAAGTGAGTCATCTTCATGGAAGTGTTGCTTTGCAACACCATTTGGAGTGTACAGATATTTAGTATTACCATATGGCCTTGTACATGCACCTGAACTGTTTCAGGAAGTGTTAGAAAAACATTTTAATATGATTCCGAATGTAATTTGTTGGGCCGATGATATTTTAGTTATGGGTAACAGCCTATCTCAGCATGATGAAGCACTAGAAAGCGTAATTAATAAAGCACGTGAGCTAGGCATAGTTTTTAATAAAGAAAAGTTTCAATTTAGACAGAGTGAAGTTAAATATGTGGGCCAAATTTTTAATGAAATGGGTATGTCACTAGACAAAAATAGAGCTGAGTCTCTGATGAAATTCCAACATCTAAAGAACAGCTAAAAAGCATGATAGCATTATATAAGGCGTTATGTACCAGATATGGGTGATCTTATGGCCCCATTATGTAAATTGTTACGTAAGGATGTAGAATTTTCTTGGCTACCCATCCATAATGAAGCATTTCAAAAACTAAAATGCAGAGTTAGTACAGCACCAGCTCTCGCACCTTTTGACTCAAGTAAAAAAGTAATTTTACAATGTGATGCTTCCAAATATGGTCTTGGATGCTGCATGTTTCAACAGGATGACAATAAAGTCTTGAGATTAATTGCATGTGCATCACGTACAATGAATGATACAGAATTAAATTATGGACAGACTGAAAAGGAACTATTGGCAATATATTTTGGTTGTCAAAAATTTCATAAATATATCTATGGTACAGAAGTTGATGTTCAGTCTGACCATAAGCCAATTACTGCAATAATGTTAAAACATATTAACAAGCTGGGTTCACCAAGATTGAAAAGGTTAAGAATAATATTACTTATCTATAAATTAAATGTTTATTATGTTCCAGGTAAATTAATACATTTTGCTGACATGTTATCGAGAAATAGCTTAGATATAACAGAATATGACAAGGAAATGTTGCAAATGGTTCATACTGTATCTAAATATTTGCCTATGTCTCCTGAAAGAAAGATTATTTTTAGAGATGCTACTTATAATGATAAAATTTTAAGTAAAATTTGTAAATTTTACTATCAAGGATGGCCAAAAATTGTGAGTAAAGAATATAAACACTATGAAAAGTTCAAACATTTAATATATATGCAAGAAGGTTTACTATTTCTTGAAGATAAAATTATTGTACCTGATTCGCTTAAATCCTACGTTCTTGATGTAGTTCACAAAGGTCACTTTGGGATATCAAAAACTCTATCTCGTGCAAGGCAGTTATTTTATTGGGAGAATATGTAACTTGATATTGTTAACTATGTAAAAGAATGTAGAACATGTGAGAAATATAGTCCTAATAATTTTAAAAAGCCTTTGTTGCCACATGATGTTCCTAAAGAAAGATTCTTAAAATTAGGTACTGACATCTTAGATTTTAATGGAAATATTTTCTTGGTTATTATAGACTATTTTTCTCATTGGATTGAATTGCTGCCACTTAAAAATAAATCCTCGAAATCTGTTATTGATGCTATGCAGGGTGTTTTTACACGTTTTGGTTATCCACTGGAAATTGTTGCAGATAATGTACCTTTTGCGTCTTATGAGTGTAAATGTTACTTTAAATCTAAAGATATTAATTTAGTTACTTCTACTCCTAGATATCCCCAAAGTAATGGTATGGCTGAAAAGACAGTTCATATATGTAAATTAATTTTAAAAAAATGTAAAGAGGAAGGTAAACACTATTTAGAAAGTGTGATGGAATACAATAACACTCCAATTTCAGGCTTAAATGTTACTCCTTCACAAATATTAAATAGCAGATCTATGCGAATAGCTCCATTTAATCTTAATAGTTTAAAACCTAAAATACAAATAGATGTGTATAATAAACTCTTGCTAAAACAATCAATTACTAAGAAATTTTATGATAAAAAAGCTAGGAGAAGTAATATTGATTTTATAGTGGGTGACAATGTAGTATATAGAGAGGGTAATAAATGGCACAAAGCTAAAATAATTAATAAATGTAAACAGCCTAGATCCTTTATTATTGCTACTCAAGGAGGAGGAAAATTACGGAGGAATAGTTCACAGTTGAAAAAATCATACACTAAATGCAACTTGAATGATAATTTGTATACTACTGATCCAATGTTACTTGAATGTCTTGAACCTCATAATCCGCAAGCCAATACTAATAATAATTTTGTCCCTTATATAAGTAATTCTGTTCCAAATTGTATTCAACCAAATGTAAAGGTTTCGACCAGAAGTGGAAGAACCATCAAACCGATTATTAAATTGAATTTATAAATGTATAATTCTTATTATTACATTTAGGGGGGAGGTGTTGTGATGGCAACACTTTAGTGTTAGCAACACTACGACATGCGAAGTTGATTACTCTATGATTGCAATAATGGTTGATTATGTACTCGAATAAAGTCTAAGTGTTAAATATAAAGTATTTTATTATCTCTTCATCGCTCCAAATATTATGATATAAAATTATAACACCTAAACTGAAATAAAAGTAAGTATCTTGTGATTGTAAATGTTTTGTTTTGCATTTAGTCATTTCCTCGCTAAGGGGGGATGAAAAGTTACGTGTTGCACTCGAGTGCAAAGATTTTTCACCTTGTGCTCTTTTGATTCCCTCACTAACGCTCAGGATTCTAAATTTTGAATCACTCGCTGCGCTCGTGATTCAATTTTAGAATCCTTCGCTTGCTCGGTCATCAAAGTTGAGCACGCGGTTAAAAAGCAACTTTGCACTCATGTATAACAAATAACTATTTTACAAAAATTAAAATGCTGCCTCAAAAACACTAAGTCAATAATAACAATAAAATCATGAATGATAACAATAATTAGATTTTTACTCTGAACTGAAGCCTGTGCCAAGCGGCGATCTACTAGAAAGCATTAAAACATATAAAATGTAGTCAGTTTAGTGAAAATCTGATTAATGTTTGTTTGTATTAATACACCATGGTTTTAAAAGGCCGTTTTTATTTTTAGTAAAATATATTTTGCACATAATGTGGGACGCAAAATAAGAGAAAATAATAGCATGGTGGTAGTCACAGTTCATATGAAGTAGTAGATTTTACAACAAGTGCACAAAACGCACCATTTTTATCCGAGACTTGGCGAGGGCTGATAGTAATGTCGAGGATAAAATGGTTTTGTGGACGAGTTATAAACTCTGCTTTTCACTTCGATTGCGAGGAAATAAAACAGTAGTATAACATAACATTTCTTTGCCTTAAAAAACACATAAGGCAAATAAATTAAATATAATAAAATAACAAATTAACTTCTTATTGTGTTTGGCTGTATGGCTCATTTTCTTTGCCTTAATATAGATACATTTAAGTATGAGTAGATACGTTAATGCACTTGTGCACAAAATTCGATTTTGTGCAGCCTATATCCTGCACAAATAAGCACTTTCAGAGCATCAGAAGTGAAAATAATATGATTTGATTAGAGATATATGTGGGTGGATATATTCCAAATTTGTGTATTTTTCCACCTCTATTGACCCCTTACTGTTTTGTTTAGCATCGGCTGCGCAGCACGTGACTGAAAATTACTGGCGTGCAATAAACACAAGCTCCAGTAGGTAGGGCTGGCTATCATAAACATCTTGATTCATAGAATTTCAACTATTCCAAGAAATGTTATGATATCAATGATGTGTTGTTCACATATCAAATCAAAAATTGCATGTCTTGATTGACAAATTTCACGACGTTTATTTATATGCAGCTAACCACAGAACACAGAAAGAGGCTTTCTGTGTTCTGTGCAGCTAACACTATGATAGTATTTTAATAATAAGCTGATGGGGTAAAATAAGATACGATTTTCATACAAATGTTGTAATTTAAAATGAGATAACACGCATTTTTGGAAATTCCACACTCTAAAATTATGCGTCACAGCCTTGTTTTCATATATATATTACACACAAACTTATTATACAATTATTTCGCAATTAACCATTAGTGAGGTCGATCCCTCCAAGGTCGATAAGAATATAACAACACATTCATACGATACTCATTAGGAATTATTTTATATTTAAATCTGTTGTGTGATAACCCTAATAGCGCTAAATTCGCTGTTGCAAATGATATTCGACTTCCACGTTACAGGGGTTGTAGCGAATTGGCTATTCGTCACATTTATTTAATATGTGTTTTATAAAAAAAAAACCCACTTAATGTTAAGCTGCTTTAGTCGCCTATAGTACATTGTGGCTCTATAACCTCTACACTACAAGAACGCTAGAGTACGTTGCCAACTTGTGACATAAGATGTCAAGTCACAGTACCCAGTAATTAATTTCACTGACTGTCTTAAAATTCAAACCGGAACAATGCAATGCAGCACCGATGGTTGGCTAAAATAGGTAAGATAGAGGTAGGTGTACCCATGAAGCTAGGTGACTGGTACAGTCTCCCTCTGTATTTACTATCTCAATGTCTTTGGCTTTACGTGTTGACTAGTGATGATAGAATGGTGATCCGGATGCGAGCATCACCCAAATTCCTCAATTATAATAATGTTCTAACCGATTAGGTCACGGCGGCCAATCTCAACAGAGACTAGCCATCTGCGCGGGAAATATGTATAGTGAACAAGTGACTGCGCAAACGTAAGTGCACTCTCTGCTCTTTCACTCGTATAGTCCGGGACTGTTAGTCGATGCGACCGGGACGAGATCAGGCACAGGTCTCACTGTTTAACGTGTCTTCCGAAGTACGGGGAAACTGGAGATATTTAACACCTTTGTTGGTCACTCACCAAAGGCGTGACTACAGCGAGCCTTATACTTTACGAAATTTTATTACAAGTATATAATTCGTAATTTTGTAAAGTAAGGCTGGCTGTACGATGTCATGCATCAAAGAATGGATGTTCGGATCTACAATAAACCATTCGTGACTAGTTGTACCCGCAGCTTTACTTGCGTGAAATTTATAGGTACATCTCATAGCCTTCCTTTATAAATGGGCTATCCAACACAAATAATTTTTTGAATCGAATCAGTAGCGCGCTCAACCCACCAAACAAACTCTTCAGCCTTTATAATATTAGAAAATATAGATGACGAATTTAAAATAAGTATTTTTTTTTGCAATATCAAATCGAGAACACCATGTAGAGGAGATAATCTCGCGCAAATTATCAGACAGCTCCAGTGAAGATGATTCGCATAGGTATAAATGTATGTAAATAGGTACATAAAACGGCTGTCAGCGTACAGACAGACGCATTTGAACTATCTTTGAATCAAAACGCAGTGCTCATCCAGTACTTATGGCGAACGTGAGTCACTTACAAATTACCAAAAGTCCTGTTAGCTCTATATAAGTCCTATATTTTAAAAATTATTAAAATGCTAATGTAATCCGTTTTGTTTATGTTGACTCAATGAAATCATACATTTAAACTGCAAGTGCAAGTATCAGGATCAGACATTTAATTTGACGGCTAATTCTCAAATCGATGAATGCAATGCAATGTCACCATCTCTACCTCATCGTGGCTCTGCGATGCCTGTATTTCATCAGGCAGCGTAATGCTTATAATGAATCACACCTCAATCGAAAAGAATCGAAACTAATGGGATTCTGGGGGTTGTATTTATAAAAAATGTTTAGCAGAGCTGTCTTCACGTTACTCTTTGGGGCCGTCCGTGTGCCGGAGGCTTAGAGGAAGGCTAATGTGCACCACTATCCAAATAATGGGACCGCTCCGATCCAGTCAACTATGGGCCAATACTAAGCTGTCATCTAAATACAAAGTGATGGCAATGACCTAGAGTAGTGGTTCTTAAGAACCACTGACCTAGAGTAGGAACACTCATCAACGATCGTCACGATACGGCTTCAGAACGAAACGATTGACAGATAATCTATACGAAGTATCTCTGAGGTGAAGCTATCGACAAGCCATCTGCTATTACTCTTGAAATCGCCAAAGCGTTTGACAGGGTCTGCCACAAAAGACTTTCAAGCTTCCGGCGGCGGCGTACGGTCTACCTGTACAGCTCTGTATCTGGAATACCTGGATGGCTGACATCCTGCATGCAATGAGCACTGAATTAGTTTCCTTTCTGATGCAATTTATGCCAAAAATGCCGCTGTGCAGGGCTCTCTAATACTCGTTCGGGATATCAATGATTCCTCTTGCGATCATTTATTGATATGTGGACATGGACAACAGTACACTGCGGGACATTTCGTATACACGGCAGTTAGATGAGCGGACACCGAAGAGCGACGGGAGGATCTTGTCACTGATCTCACCGGGTCTTGGACTTCATCGAAATGGGGTACAGCGAACGTTTTGGTTGTGCGCAATACTACAATACTACTACCTTGTAGCACTACTTTCACGTGATTTGCATTGCATGTGAGGAGATTGTTCCTAAGTTGTTCATCACATTATAAACGGAAACACTACCTCTAAGGCTAGTGTTTCCGTGCCGTTTTCGATATTAGTGACTTCAGGTGCCAAATCGCTGGGTTATTTCTTGTTCGGCGTGTTGGGCCTATACCACCCCCTTTATCCACGATTGTCGGAAAACAATTGAATCGCGCAATATCTTTATAGGTACCTGTTAAATTTTTATAACAGCGCATCAAACCTAGACGGGACTTTACTTTCCGAATCGAATTCGCAATCCGACAGTTGTGAATTAGGGGGGCTGATCCTGAGTGCCGGCAACGAATTGGCACATCGGGGTGTTTATGTGTGTAAGTGACTTCATGTGGACTAGGCACACCTAGCCCAGAGTTCCATATAGCCTGATTCTTTTGACTATAGGCATCGGCGTGGTGGCAGCTCTAAATTTAATTTAGTTCATTTATTGTTTTTCAAATGGATCAGTTCTTGTGCTCCCAGTGGTCGTGAGTGTTAGTTATTGCAGTATCTCTCGATTTCTTCATTAAATCCCTCAGTGAATAAAAATGCATACGGTGACAGTAATTGCCGGCGCTAGCTCAGCGATTTAATTATTGGTGTTTAAAAGTCGCTGTCACCACCGCCGCGCTAGTCCTGTCACTGTTTATAGCTTATAAAGCCCGATCACCCAGGGTCCCGTCTCCCTGATCGACCCGTCGCAGCTGCTGCGGCCGGAGTCGACGTTCAGCGACAAGCCCATCGCCGCGTTCCGGGATTACGGCGTCGACGACGCCGACCCCGTCAGGGCGCGCGTGCGCAAGACGTATTACGACATGCATGCGAACGTTACGGTGGAGTTCGTCAAGCGTGAGTAGTTTTCCATCCTTTACACGGGATTAAATATCATAGAACATAATACCTATCTAAGGACTACTTTCTTTTATATATTTAACGCCTTTAGCACACTTCCGCCGCGGAAATATAACAGCGAAACCGCGCTAGTCCCGACACGATTTCTCCGTGATATGACAAGCGAAATGAAGGCGAAACCACGTTCTAACGTATAGTTTTGAATTTGATTATCATCTTATCTCTTTCTCACGCGGTTTCGGTCGATTAGCTCGGGACACATTTACATCTCCGCGCACCGTTGTGTCATAATGTACTGCTATGTATTAATGTGTTGCAATACTTGTAATAGGAAATTTGTCAAGCGGTTTTGCGTTATAAGTTCCGCGGCGGACGTGTGTTAATACTGTTTTCTATACACATACAATTTTGCATTATCCCACTTTTCTTTTTTTCTCCATCCCTTTTTTGACATCCCTTGTCTATGGTCATGCTTATTGCTGTTTATTTGTTATTCGTTGTCATGTAATTACATAATATTTAATTTGTGTCTTTATGCAATTAAGTATTGTGTAGGTATGTGTATGTACTACTTTCAAACTAAAACTGTTTTTATAGTGGGTCGAGCTGATAACTATTTCATCTGTTTTCCTCTCAATATCACATATTATCAAGTATATTAATATTATAAAGTTTTATTATTAATTAATTATTTTTTATTTTTAATATTATAAATCTGAAGAGTTTGTTTGATTGTTTGTTTGGTTGAAAAATTCAAAAATTATTTTTGTGTTGGTAGTCCATTTATGAAGGAAAGCTTTAGGCTATGTAATACCACGCTACGACCAATAGCAGAGAAGAATCAATGAAAAATTTTTCTAAAACGGAAAAATATAGAAGTTATTGCTATAAGGACGCGTTGAAGTCTTTTAAGGCGAAACGTAGTTCGCGGGCACAGCTAAATGTAATACATATTGACTCTCACATAACATTCAGTATTATCCTTATAACTTTGTATATTAATCTATTTCAAATAACGCTATGACTGGTCACATAAATGGTCATTCCAGTATCATCATTAGGTACTTACACCTTCGTTTATTGAAATTAGCAAATCGCTATTGTGATGATGACACACAGTCGCTGATTGGTTTTTAATGTTGTTGACAATATTTTGGGATTGCGTAAAAACTTCTTGTTTTGAGAGTAACGCTAGCGCACGTTCCACTTAATCACAGATTTGCAGCATTTTCAACATTTTTAACATAATAGTGTTTCATTCGTTTTTCATCTCTGAAATCGCAAAACAATCAGCTGTTTCATACAAAAGTTCCAAGACCTTCTCGACCGACATGAAAGGAAATGAAAAATTATGAATGGTGTCAGGCGTTATATTTCGGAAGTCCATTTCTAATTGTTAATGAGTTTGAGAGGCATATTAGCAAAACTTCCTAGCAAAAAATTACGCAGACTGTAGACCGTTACACTGCCCGCTCTCCCGCAGTCTCATGCGATAAGGGCAGGGATATCACTAATTGGTACCCCACCAACATGCAAATACTTAGATTTGACGCGTTTCGCTACTCCACGTGGCATCCTCAGGAAGTTGTCGCCTTCGCTGCGTTCCTCCTGTATATACCACGTGGAGTGGCAAAACGCGTTAAATCTAATAAAGTTTGCATGTTGGTGTAACTCGAGATGCTGCGAAGATCTGGATTCGTCGCTTTACCTCCTTCTGGAAGTTGGACTTACCGGGCTGGACTATTTGCTCCAGGTCCACAATTTCCAGTATAGATCCCCCAAGCTGGTTGACAACCTATTTTCCACTAATTTCTTTTAACTGCCTCCGTGATCTAGTGGTTAAGACCAATTATCTCAATAACATGTGTTCTGACAATAATGGCACTGCCAGGAGCTGCAAGTCAACTACGAATACCAAATAAGCGTGTTGCTTTTTCTGCAGGCGCTGAACGGATTTTTTTCTGTCAGCTTAAAAGACGAAATGATAAAGAAGTTAAAGCTTATTGTATAGTCGAAGGACATCGACTACACAATACTCAAAGCAGACAATATCTCCAAGTGTCGATTTCATATTTGTTTAGCAAACGAGATAGTCATGACGAAAATCACATCTTAATACATGGCCGGTTTGCAATATGCCATCACTACTATGACTATCTTCTTCGAATTTACATTTTTTCATACTTTTCTTTTCCTGAACAAAAATGTAAAATTTCTGTTCGAGAATGGTTTATTTGGGTACAGAGAAGCGTGAGAAATGGCTACAGTTCAACCACTTCAAGGCGACGGTGAAGGATGCGCTGGTGCGTCTGAACGACCTGGTGGACGAGTCGGACCCCGACACGGCGCTGCCCAACATCGTGCACGCCTTCCAGACGGCCGAGCGCATCCGCGCCGACCACCCGGGCGACGACTGGTTCCACCTGACGGGGCTCATACACGACCTCGGCAAGGTAACCCGTCTGTGAGTCGGACCCCGACACGGCGCTGCCCAACATCGTGCACGTCTTCCAGACAACCGAGCGCAGCCGCGCCGACCACCCGGGCGACGACTGGTTCCACCTGACGGGCCTCATACACGACCTCGGCAAGGTAACCCGTCTGTGAGTCAGACCCCGACACGGCGCTGCCCAACATCGTGCACGTCTTCCAGACAACCGAGCGCAGCCGCGCCGACCACCCGGGCGACGACTGGTTCCACCTGACGGGCCTCATACACGACCTCGGCAAGGTAACCCGTCTGTGAGTCGGACCCCGACACGGCGCTGCCCAACATCGTGCACGTCTTCCAGACAACCGAGCGCATCCGCGCCGACCACCCGGGCGACGACTGGTTCCACCTGACGGGCCTCATACACGACCTCGGCAAGGTAACCCGTCTGTGAGTCGGACCCCGACACGGCGCTGCCCAACATCGTGCACGTCTTCCAGACAACCGAGCGCATCCGCGCCGACCACCCGGGCGACGACTGGTTCCACCTGACGGGTCTCATACACGACCTCGGCAAGGTAACCCGTCTGTGAGTCGGACCCCAACACGGCGCTGCCCAACATCGTGCACGCCTTCCAGACGGCCGAGCGCATCCGCGCCGACCACCCGGACGACGACTGGTTCCACCTGACGGGGCTCATACACGACCTCGGCAAGGTAACCCGTCTGGGAGTCGGACCCCGACACGGCGCTGCCCAACATCGTGCACGCCTTCCAGACGGCCGAGCGCATCCGCGCCGACCACCCGGGCGACGACTGGTTCCACCTGACGGGGCTCATACACAACCTCGGCAAGGTAACCCGTCTGTGAGTCGGACCCCGACACGGCGCTGCCCAACATCGTGCACGCCTTCCAGACGGCCGAGCGCATCCGCGCCGACCACCCGAGCGACGACTGGTTCCACCTGACGGGGCTCATACACGACCTCGGCAAGGTAACCCGTCTGGGAGTCGGACCCCGACACGGCGCTGCCCAACATCGTGCACGCCTTCCAGACGGCCGAGCGCATCCGCGCCGACCACCCGAGCGACGACTGGTTCCACCTGACGGGCCTCATACATGATCTCGGCAAGGTAACCCGTCTGTGAGTTGGACCATGACTTGACCCGATACAGTGCTGCCCAACATATTGCACGTCTGCCAGACGGCCGAGCGCATCCGCGCCGACCACCCGCGCGACGACTGGTTCCACCTGACGGGGCTCAGACATGACCTCGGCAAGGTAACCCGTCTGTAAGTCGGACCCCGACACGGCGCTGCCCAACATCGTGCACATCTTCCAGACAACCGAGCGCATCCGCGCCGACCACCTGGCGGGCCTCATACACGATCTCGGCAAGGTAATGCCGTCTGAAAGTCTGGCCCCGATACGGCGTTGCCCAACATCTAACACTTAATTTTAACAATAATATTAATTTTAAATATAATAGGTATATAATAGATAGGTACATACATATTATACATAGTTATTGTACTAAAACGCCACCGAGTCAGTCCGCCTTCAGGACCAAAACTCGAAACCAATACCACTTAAGCACGGTGTGAGACACGGCGACGACGTTATATCGCTGAAACTGTTCACAGCTGCGTTGGAGGATGTATTTAAGCTTTTGGGACTCATCAACATAAACGGCGAGTACTACTTGTACTTGTACTGAGAGCTCTTGGCTGAAATGATAATACACGATATAACACAGATAAGTACATTCTATGTTCTGTGGTATGCACACTGCATTGGCTTCGTGTTGATAGGTGATGGCGTTCTACGGCGAGCCGCAGTGGTGCGTGGTGGGGGACACGTTCCCCGTGGGCTGCAAGTGGGTGGACTCCATCGTGTACGGCCCCGACAGCTTCAAGGACAACCCTGACACATACAACCCCAAGTACAAGTCAGTATGCAATTTTGTTCCTCCTTTCCGTTTGCATCCCCGTGGACGCTATTATTACTCGTACGTAAGTCAACCCACCCACAACTAGGATGATTTCGTAAAAATATTATAACTTTAAAAAAAGAGATCTCACACCACACGCACATTATAAAAAATAGTATGTTGAGATAAAAAGAACGAGGTTTTGTTGATAATGTTGACATAAACTTGATGCCAGCATCAAGTTTATGTCAACATTATCAACCATCGACAACCATTGTTTTACCATGGATTTCAAAGACAGAAGGTTCTAGACTAGGCATCAAGCAAGACTATGGGCACAACGGTATAAAAGCCCACGTTTACAGAGCATCAAGTTCATTACTTCATTCTTCACTACCCTAAGCGAGTAGATTAGTTTACTATTTAGTTTATAAATTAAGTATTCCTGTATTTTATGGCAACAAATACATATATTTTTTTTTAGTCTTAATTGACTTCAAATATTTTGACTCGTGTGGACCACAGTTACCGTGCCCAAGCCATGGACTTCAAGAATAATTAGAAATTTAATATTATACCTCAACCCCATGGAGTCAAAAACAAAGCAATGGCATGAAAATATGACTACTTAATAAATAAATGTGACATTACGAAATAATATTAGTAAATTTTTTTTTTGTTGCATTAGCTCGAAGTACGGCATGTATGAGCCTCGCTGTGGCCTGGACAGGTTGCTGATGTCGTGGGGCCACGATGAGTACCTGTATCAGTTCCTGAAGCACAACAAAGCTAAGCTCCCGGAGAAAGCTCTTTACATGGTCAGGTAATATTGACAAACATTAAACTATATAATTATAATAAAGCATTTTAGCCTTCATCTAACCCAATGTTAGTTGATGATAGTGCCAAAGATGAAAACGAACTCCACAAGGATTCTTCATCTATAGGAACGAACAAACTTATGTTAAACTGTAGTTTTGAGCGCGTTAAGTTTATTTTTCATTTTAAATGGTCAAATTTGGCTATTGTTAAAAACAGCAAAACTCAAAATACTCAAAAATCATTAATTTTAGGAGACAAAATCAGTTGCTTTTGACCTCATACGTCTTAACAGGAATACGTCATATTTCCGGGGACATGTTTAACTTACCGTGCGTTTGCACTGAGAAACATAAAACATGTAATGTTTTACAACTTGTTGTATGATACAAATCTCAAAACTTGTTGTATATGCATTTGCGTTCGCACAACCGAAAATCGTGGTGGATTCGGACAAATCCTAGATTTGTTGCAGATTGCGTTAGGATCGCCGCAAAACTTGTTGTCTGTCAACTTTTTTTATGGATTTGTCAACGATTGCGTTCGCACTTTCGACTGTTAAAGTCTTGGAACTTGTTGGGGTGTTGACAATGGAAACGCATTGATAAACATTGACAGAAACATGTTTTTATGTAGATGTTTCCTCAGTGAATAATAACTCTAACAGCCGGTTGCACCAAGTTTTACGTTATACGATTTCGTAAAAAAAAATGGGTCGTTTCACTATTAAATATATGATTGGTGTCGTACATTTAACCTTTTTAAACGTAAAGGATAAAATAAAACTACAATTGAAACTTGATTATGGTGCAATTCTTATGTATTTATATTGTTACTTTTACGAAGTCGTAAAACGTAGGTAAATTTGGTGCAACCAGCCGTTAGATGTCTCTATATCCCGTTATCTTTTTGTAAGTTGTATATATAAAAATCTCTTTTTGTATATATAAAAATCTCACATCACGATGTTTGTCCGGGATAAACTCCAAAACTACTGAACCGATTGAATAAAATGGTTTGCAATTGTTTGTAAGTTCCATAAGCTTCTTACTGATGGCGGTGTGAGTAACAACGCTTTAACTAGGTTGGGTAATTATCCAGTAGATGGTGTTATTTTTAATCACGGTTAATAAACTTTGACCTCACACCACAGGTACCATTCGTTCTACCCGTGGCACTCGGGGGGCGACTACCGCCACCTCACCAACGAGCAGGATGACCGGATTCTCCAGTGGGTGCTCGAGTTCAAGTAAGTATAGAAATACAATCAACTCATTGTGCGTACGGTGCCGGATTGAGAATAGAAAGTTATAAGACTTATTTGACCTAACATGTACTCCTTTACCTGGGCATTATCTAAAAATGATAAGATATTCCCAGCTTGGATTGTTTTGCGATATCGTCTGGGCTGAGAATGTGTCTCTCCAGTTGTCGGTTTCTTTTGTGAAGAAGAGGTTCACAAAAGTACAGAAAGTGCATTGGTATTTCACGCTCCTGTTCACAGAATCTGCAACCTTGTCTTAGTTTATGGCATGCTGTAACTTTCTTTTCATTAAAGACGAGTGTTATAAATTGGATCTTGGTCTTTGACGCAACATCAGAAGCATAAACTCAGGGTTTGTCAACGGGCCATGGAGCGTAGCATATTAGGTGTGAAGTTGATTGATAAAATCAGAAACGTCGACCTACGCTCCAAGACCGGAATCACAGACGTAGGGATTGCCGCGGCCAACTTGAAGTGGGACTGGGCTGGTCATATCTGTCGCATGCCGAGTGAACTGTGGGCAAAAACTCTTACAGAGTGGTCGCCACCAGGGAAACGATGGCTCGGCAGGCCTAGAAGGAGGTGGCGGAACTCGACGACTTTCTTCCTGAATGGCGGTGTAGGGCCCAAAATAGAGACGGTTGGCTAGAAAGTAGGGAGGCCTTTGCCCTGCAGTGGGACATTACGGGCTAGTATAGTAGTAATAAATTAGAGGGCGCTCCCTATAAAGTCCTAGGTAAATCGATGCGCCCGCTGATTAACACACGAGCGAGTAGCTGTGTGGTGAAAACGATCGGGTTTCGCGCCGTTCTCCATCCACGTGGTGTTTTGATTTAAGTCGTGTGTCTTGGTAGCCTATTAGGGCCCCCTGTCAGTGTGCTATTGTGGTTGGTTGGTATTACCTACTGTGCAAGTGTCGTCAAGTTTGAAGAGAAGCAAGGCCTAGTACTAGGCGTTGATCGGCTGGGTTGGCCGTAGGGGGGGCGCTCCTCCCAAACCTGCTGCTGCTGCTGCTCAGGAGCTGGTGTTGAGACACTTGCCAGTAAGTTATTTTTTCTTCATTTAGCTAAATGAATAAAAAATAACTTGCTAAGACAAGGTTACTGAAATTGGCCGTCACTATCGGTCTACTATAAGTACTGAGCAGTCTATATACTCGTATTGTATGTCTGAGACGAGTCATTTTTTATGCACAAGACAATCATTTCAACTGATGGTAAGTGACGATAAGGCCGAAGAGGAAGCGAGCTAATTGTTATTAATATTATGGCGACACACTTTCGTAAGATGGTGGTAGTTAGCCAGGCGACCAAACTAGTCCTACCACCAACTAAACCAAGCAGAAAAACATTTGCCCCCACGGGGAATCGAACCGACGGAAGGAGAAGAAGTGTGTAGACTATTGTCCACACTACATTACTAGTTCGCTCGCTGCAAAATGACTGCATCCTTGTTGAACATACAACTATTTTATTCCCAGTAAATACGACTTATACACCAAGAGCGAGAGCGTGCCGGACATCGAGGCTCTGTGGCCGTACTACGAGGGACTCATCGACAAGTTTATCCCTGGAGTGTGCGAATTCTGAGCCTGGCTAGGCTACCCCTAGCTCACGCCGCCTTGAATAGGATTGGATACTTAACTATTAATTAATGTTTAGTACAACAGCTTAGTCATACGTGAATTACGGCTTAAATTCATTAAGATCGCTGCGAAGGGACTCGCGGAAAAATGTGATTTTGCTTCGAGTTGTCACAAGCTACGTATCGAACTGTAATTTGAGGGGTTGTTCCTCATGGTCCCACGATTTTGCCTCATTAGTGGGACATGACCATGGGGAAATGTGGTTAAATACCTTTTATCATTCATCGTAGACCCATTTATAAGATCTTCTATTCCTTATAGCCAAACTGAATTGCCAATCTAGTTTTGCCACAAGGAATTATGGCAAATATTTGTATTTTTTATGTAAAAAAATGAACGCATTTTTTTGGTTCCAAATTATGAAAAAGTATTAATAAAGTCTGTGCTGGTTTGAAGCTAAATTAAGCTACATAAAATAGTACAAGTATTGATTATATTTACAAAATCAAAGATGTCCAAACAGTAACATTATTACACAGGTGTCGCGGATCAGGGGTATTACGGATATTTGCATCCGCATCCACAAATGCGGAATATTCGCATTAATTCAAACATGAAACAGAAATAAAAATCTTACGGATGCAGATTTATATCTGCAACAAGTGTCGACATCTAAAGAAAAATGGGCGGGACCAGAGTGGCATGTGCCTTGCACATGTTTGCTGTTGTAAAAACTATTTTTAACACCCTTGCTCGTAAAGCTGATGTAATTCCACCGGTTTTAAATATGTAAAGCGGGTCATAAAAACGCGTTTGTTACCAAAGCAAATAGTTAAGTTATAGTCCATACAAATTCCATAACAGTATTATTTGCCATTTGCCGCCGCACGACTCCAGCTAGTGAGCAGCGTGCTGTTGCTATTCAAATTTCGAACTAATCGCCGCGCGGCGCCAGTCAGTAGGCAGCGCTAGCGCGCTGTTAAAATGGCGGGAAACATAACAGTGTGCATTCACAGATTGAGTTTATTTAAAATGTTTTTTTTTCTGTTTCCTCGCAAATGTGTTAAAAAACGTCGTACGATATACGTGCGTATTGGTTACAACATACTCGGCTCAATTACGCCCTCGCCTTCGGCTTGGGATGAAATTCCGCCTCGCATGTTATAACCATCTTAACGCACTAATATCGTAATGTACTATTAAATTTTGTTCTCAAAATATAATTAAATAGAACATATTAAAATTAAATCGATTTTCATGTATTTCTGTACTTAAAATTGCTAAAAAAACTGAAATCCGCATTCGCATCCAAGAATGTAATCATCCAACCTCTCATAGTCCGCATTCGCATCTGAGGATATCAAAATTTTTGCATCCGCAACAACCCTGTTGCTGTAAATTTTTAATTTTCACTTAATACTTATTTCGCTCATTAATACAACCAACTAATGGCTTTTGTCATAATTAATTTTATTAGAGTAGATACTCGAGAAAGTAGAGGATACCTATCAAAATAGGCTGACCATTTTTTAAAGGCGGAATAATCTAAATAAGGGGCTAAGCGGCTATTTAGCTGGTGTCTCCGCTAAACCTCCCTCTGGAACCTCTGCGTCCCTTATGGAGGAAGGGCAAGTTCGGAATCAGGAAGACCCAATTTAACGAACGCACCTAGCAGTAAGCAAGCTGGGACTTCGCCTAGGGATAGGGAGGGCTCAACAGGCTAAAACCATATTATTACACAATGGCCCCAACTTTTAAGTATATTAATTTTTGTATGATCAACTGTATTTTCCGCCGTTTCTCGTGGTCATACTACCTATGTAGTTTGGGGCTTCACAGCTGTTTCCAAAAAAATTATTCTATTTGACAGTTCTCAACAATATCATCATAACTTTTTTAACACATTTGCTATAAATTATATAATTGCTGTAAAAATGGCTGGATATTTTGCCTACATATGTATTTTCTTTAATAATGTGGTGTTTGGGTTTGTATCGTTTATTGACTATAGCAAAATGTATTAACTTTCGTGGTGATTTCTTGCACAAAACTTTACCGTTAGTAATAACTTAAGTTGTCGACTGTACTACTGATAGGTTAAGCTATATGAAATTACCTGTTATGTGATTAACGTATTTATTTAATATTTGCTAAATTATATATTGTAGCATCCAGTGGCGGCGATAGACTACATGTGAACGTCGGCGACATCAAGTTCGCGAGGCCTATTTTACTTCGCCCTCGGCCCTTCGGCCCTTTAAATACTTAATTGTTACGAATTTTGACGCATACAAAACATACTCGAAGGCATTGATCGAAAGGCAAAAAAATTCTATGTTCTCGAAAAAACACTAACGCAGGTTTAAAACTAGATACTCGTAAGTATTCACTTTTCTCTTTTGATTTTTATGGATAAATAGATTACCTATATGTCAGTACTTACCTTAGGTAGCTATTTCTTGGTGAAGATTACGAGTACCTGTTTATTACTTGTAAAAGATACTAATGAAGGAAGGAAGGAAATAATTTTGAAACTTGACGAAACTTGTAAAAATTTTTTGCGAGGCCCCTCAGGCGCGAGGCCGTCGGCGGTGGCCGACGTCGCCGACACCTAGCGCCGCCACTGGTAGCATCTTTGGGGGCAACTAAGTGATGATAAAAACCCTTTTAGGAGCTTATTCAGAATCGGTATATACACTCATTTGCAAAAAAAACGGGCGGTTTTGATTTTCATTCATGTTTAAAAAAATACAATACAAAAAAGGTTTCAATCGTTTGTACACGTTACTCGCCGGTTTTAAAAAGGCCGTATTTAAAAAAGTACGTTCTAAATTCAAATTTTCATTTGATGCTCATTTTTACAGAAAACCCCTTTTTATCCTACATTTTTGGCGCGAAGTTCCAGAAGTTAACATCGACTTTCATAACTTTTATTCAATTTTCATCGATTAATTTCATATCCTTGACTGTCAAAGCTTTATTTATTGCTGTTTGGCTGTATCAAAAATGATAGATAAAGTAGTAAAAGCTACCAAAAAGCTTGAAAAGGGTTGCAGCCAATGCTTCGTGGCTAGGAGGCTAAATGTTAGTCGCTCGACGGTCCAAAGGACCTGGCAGCGATATCAGGAGACTGGTTCCGTCGAGAGAAGGCCTGGTTCTGGAAGAAAACCATGTACCCAACCACGGGAGTAAGAAAGAAATGTGCATATTAGTCTATGGACGGTCAGGAGGAGGCTTCTCGCTGCCAATATACGCAGTCACCGCCCGGCCCGCGGCCCCAAATTACTCCGTGAGCACCGAGTTCACAGGCTTAGGTTCGCTAGAAATTGTGAATCATGGACTTAAGGCGCATAGTAAGGTCAAACATAAAAAATCACTGCAGAAAAAACCGGTTCTCTTCATAAATATTGAATAAAAAAATCTTTAAAAGAGATATGTTATTATTCAACGCATTCTTTAGAGGATGGTCTTTTTAATTTTTTGATAAATTAATTAAAACTTGGTTAAAATGTGACCCAAACATGCCTCGATTTCAAAACTTTAAACCTAATCGCGTCTTAAATATTAGAGTAAATCATATACTTTTGATTTCCATAAATAAAGTGAACAATATTCTAGGGGATGGTCTTTTTAGATTTTTCTTATTCGCCTTAATTATTTTTTTATTGAAATAATTCATCTTACGCGTAAAGGTTTGCTTAAATATTCCCCTCACTCTCACTCACTCACTCCTATGTAATCAGTGCGGGACGATCGACGCAAGGTCATTGGGACCACTATGCGCCTTAAGAAGATTGGAATAGGGTTTTGGTCTCTGATGAAGCCAGGACATCTCTGTTCGGTGAAGATCGACGTCGGCGAGTGCTAAGAAGACAAGGAGAACGCTTTGCAGAGGCATGTTTCGAAGAAATCACACCTTATGGTGGGGGCTCTGTTATGTTTTGGGCAGGAATAAATTCAATGGATCGTACAGAGTTAGTCTTCATTGAAAACGGCTCACTGACTGGGCATCGATACATAACGGAAGTTCTAATTCCTCATGCACAACCCGCATTAGCCGCTCTAGGTTTGGATTGGCCAGCTCGAAGTCCCGACCTCAATCCCATAGAGCATGTCTGGGACGTTCTGACACGGCGTGTGAGATCAGTACAACCAGCTCCGCAGACCATCAGAGAGCTGAAGAATGTGATTACTGTGGAGTGGGAACGTATTCCGCAAGCAAGTATCCGGGATATACTCGCTAGCATGCCCAGACGAATTCAAGCTGTGATTTTAGCTAGAGGGGGTCACACTCGATACTAAACATTTATCTGCTTTTACTTTATTAAAGAAAAACAAACAAAAAAACTTTTTTATTTTTACTTCATGAGCATATGCACTACTAGCGAACATACACTACTAGTGAGGTTTAGCATTATTTCCCATAAATTGTATCAAAATTTTATGAAATACTGATGAAAACGTTTATTTTCTAATTAATTTACCAAATTGTGAAGATAAAACTACCTATAAATTATCAAACAAAGCAATATTAACATTTGAAATGGTTCATTGCTTAGGTGCCCGTTTTTTTTGCAAATGAGTTTATTTAAAAGATAATCATTAGGTAAGGCATCATTATAATTCGAAATTGTAAAATTAATTTTCTAATTCCTTATAAAGTTTTTCTTCACAGTCCCAACTATTTGTATGGGGGACTTCAAATTTATTTTTACAATTTAGAATTTTCAATGACGTCATAACTTTTTATGTAGGATATCGATTCTGAACATGCTCCTAAAAGGGTTCACAGGGTTTTTGTAACATAGGTTCTGTAGAAATAGATGGTTGTCCATATCAAGTGATTTTATATTAATTTATTTAACGTAAATAATAGCTATGACATAATGTTAAAAGGCCAACACGTGAGGTCGGCCGTATTAACAATAGATAGTAAATAATTATTTTTTGTAAATCTCCTAAACAAAGTTTTGATATGAAATAGGTATATCGTGGTGGTAAGTTTGTAGTATTATTGTCAATAACTGTAACTTAAATGAAGAAATAAATATTTTAACTGATTTAGTTCATTTTTACAAGCTTTTATTAACTTACAATGTAAGTATGTAAGTATGTTCGGGTGAAATCTTGCAACTCAATTTTGAAGCAGATATCTTTAACCGATTGAGCTGAAATTTTGTATACACACACAGTTTGGATGAAAATGCACGGTTAACTGTGTGACGTCATTCTTAATCCAAGATGGCGGCATACCCAAGATGGCGGACCAATTATTTTTAGTGCACTCCTACAATATGGGTATCAAATAAAAGGTCTTGCTAACAATAACTTGAAAAATAAAGTGATGTCACTATTAATCCAATATGGCGTACTTCTAAGGCTAAAAAATCAATTTTGAAGTAGATATCTTTAACCGATTGAGCTGAAATTCTGTATAGACGTTCCGGCAAACGACCTTGCAACAATGATGCGTTGAATGAGATGAACAGACTGAGAAACGTGTCCAGTGATAACTAAAAAGTAAAAAATAAATTAAATATAATAAACCTTTTTAAAAACAAGCTTTTATTAAAATGCGCTAAAAAGAAAAAATAAACTTTTACACTAAAACTTTTACTTATAACGTCATTTCACATTTGACACAATTTAGGTATATGACATAAAAGCTTGTCGCGAGATTTACTTTTGTAGATAAACAAGTAAATTAAATAATTTGATGTGAATAATTTTATCCATTAGAATTTTCAAACTAAGTAAATACGAGTAGGTCCTTAAAAGTACTCTTTTAAGTACTTTTAAGTTACTACACACAAGTAAATCTCGCGACAAGCTTTTATGTCATAAAGTAAAAGTTTTAGTGTAAAAGTTAATTTTTTCTTTTTAACGCATTTTAATAAAAGCTTGTTTTTAAACGTAGTGTTATCCCTCTATGATGAAGCTGAGGTACTTACGGTTAGACAATTGTTTATATTTTTGAGTATACTGAAACAGCACTCTCTTGTGAAATATACACCGAATGTCATAACATCTAGAAGACAATTCAAGGTATGTACTATAGAATGTACCCGTACCACATTTGCTAATAGGTTCTTTTACATAATAGGTAAGAAATTATATAATAATGCAAATGAAATACATAATATTTATCCCAAAAGCAAATTTGAATGTAAGAAGATAATAAGGCAATGGCTCCTTAAAAAAACATATCATGAAACTGAAAATTTATTGAGTGTTTTAATGAAATAGTGACACACAGACATACGCACGCACACGAACATTCACACAAATACACACACACACATACACATACATACATGAGCAAACCACAAACACATACACACACACACACACAAAATTTAATATAAGTACTTTTATATAAGTACTTTTACTCTTTTAACTACACACAAGTAAATCTCGCGACAAGCTTTTATGTCATAAACCTAAATTGTGTCAAATGTGAAATGACGTTATAAGTAAAAGTTTTAGTGTAAAAGTTAATTTTTTCATTTTAGCGCATTTTAATAAAAGCTTGTTTTTAAACAGGTTTTTTATTTTTTTTTTAATATTCAAATTTTGCTGATGTCACAGAACGTTACGGAGTTTGCAAAATCCGGAATTTTTTCAAATCCGGATTTTAAAATTATTTTCACTGCACATCCGGATCCGGATTATCCGGATTTTTCGATTTTTTTTCAATATTTTAACTATCGTTTACAAATAATACTTTAAATTTGTAAAATGATGATTATTATGTAATTAAAGTTATTCTAATTTCAAAAATCGTCTATAAAAAAACAACGAAGATTATTTCATCAGTATTTATTTTAAAGATTATTTATTGCTCATAAATACTCATACTCAGTCCATTAACTTTTTGCCACATATGCATTGCACTTTTAATAGAAACTAAATTAGTAGGTATGCTCTTAAATGCTTGTATTATTAAATGACTTTTCCGTTGTATTAAGAATAAAAATATTAAGTACTTAGTTTTCTATCGTTTCTGTATAACAAAATTTTATCAAAAAATAAAAACCCTACCCAATACTACTCTAAAAAAAAATTTGTTTTCTAAATGGTTGGATGTTAGTAAAAGACCTTATTCATAGTATAATTAGATCATCATAGTCATATACATACACACCATCTGCCATATACTCGGAACATGCACATACATAACCTTATATTACTGATTTACGAGTGCTCATAGACATACATAATTACACACACACACACACACACAAACACGCAGAGAGAGACTAACACACAAAAAATATACTATTAATTAGGTAGAGAAAAAAATGTTTTCTGTTGATAAAACATTTTTTTTTTTTATGGATGGCCCGGCAGATGACCTCCTCCCGCCTGATGTTAAGCGGTGAAAGAGGCCCAAATGAGTTGACAGATAAGAGTAGGGACGACATCCACTCTCCTACCTGCCCGCCCCTTGCCGGCCCAAAAGATGCTTTTTCACGCCTCTTTTGAAGGAACCCATGTTGTAGGATGGAGGAAACACGTGCGCAGGTAGAGAATTCCAAGTGTGGGATGAACGACAGAAGAAGGAATCTTGGAATTTCTTGGTACGGTGTGAAAAGGAGGACACAGTGTACGGATGACTCCGAAGGCCCTTACGCGTGTTTCTGTTAAGGAATGGAGAGGGAGGGATAAGGTTAAAGAGCTCCTCAGAGCATTCCCCATGGAACATTCGGTAAAAGTCGCTAAGAGAGGCGATGTCACGACGAAGTTGTAGAGGCTCGAGGGTGTTAGTTGCCTCTACATAATTGTAATAAGAGGAGGCTGACTCTCATTAACACAGGGTGACCTTATAATATGTGAGCAGTACATAAAGTGCATTAGTTGTAAAAGTTTTCCTGAAATAAAAGATTTTTTATTTAATTATTTCAACTAGGTTTACCAGGTGTCCCGATTTGAGGTATGGACACGTCCCGCTTTAACCATGATCGATACGCAAAATGCCCCGATTGTTGATCGGATCACAAAAATTTGTCAATTTCCTATAGTAAAGCAGTGGAATTTATCAATTGGCCTAACGCAGTCCATTGCTTGACATAGGCCTCTCCCAGTCTGCTCCACAACACTCTGTCCTCCGCCTTCCGCAGCAAGTCCATCCCCGCTGCCTTCTTCATGTCATCGGTTCACCTGGCTGCAGGACATTCAACACTACGTTTGCCGAATCGTGGTCTCCACTCTAGGACACGTCTGCTCAAACGGCCATTGGTCCTTCGAAATACGTGGCCAACCCTCTGCCACTGCAGTTTGTTTATCTTGCGAGCTATGTCGGTGACTCCAGGTTGGTTATTGTCTTAGAAAAAAAATCTATCACGATTGCCTTCAATTTGACAGCTATTGCGGCGTGAACTTAAGACTTTGAGCCGACATCCTTTTATAAAGGAGTGATGGATGGACTCCAACTGTCAAATTGTAGCGAGCGCGATGGATTTTTTTCTTATACAATAAACCTTCTAGTTCTTTTCCGGATAACCTCGTTTTGGATTTTATCCTTCAAAGAAATTCCTAACATAGTTCGCTCCATAGCTCGCTGAGCGATTTTTAATTTGAGGACTAGCCCCACTGTAAGTGTCCACGTTTCGGCACCGTTAGTCATGATAGGTAAGACGCACTGATCATAGACCTTTGACTTTAGGCACCGTGGCTTAAGCGATGAAAAGACTCAACGTAGCTTGCGACATGCTGCCCATCCCAACTGAATTCTGTGGTTGACTTCTTTGTCGAAGTTGTGTCTTCCGAGTTTAATAACTTGTCCCTGATAGACATACTCCTGCACAACTTGACGTATCGAACCACCGATGCAGATCGGCCCCGAGCACAAAATGTTCATTAAACATGACCTTGGTTTAATCCAAGTTCGTGCCGAGGCCTACCCGCCCCGAAACTTCATTTAGTCATGTAGCATTCCGCTAAGCTGTTCCGGCAACTCTGCAGCGACGACGACGGCAAATCGTAAGTGCGAGATGTACTCACTGTTTACGTTGGTCTCCTGTCCTGACCAGTCCAGTGTCTTGAAGATATCCTCGAGAGCATTTGTGAAAAGCTTGGGCGATATGACATTACCCTGTCTCACTCCACAACGCAACTCGATTGGATTTGTCTTTCTATCCTGGATCTAGACAGCCATCGTAGCGGTGTCGTACAGATATCTCAGCACCTCGATATGTCGCCAATCGATTCGGCATCGCTGCAAGCTGTCCAGAACCGCCCAGGTTTCGATAGAGTCAAAGGCTTTCTCGTAGTCCACAAATGCCACTCAAAGCGGCCGATTGTACTCCTGTGTTTTCTGCACAATCTGCCGAACAGTATGTATGTGGTCTACGGTGCTATAGCCTTTTCGAAACCCGGCTTGTCTGAGCCTTTAAGACAAGTGAGGAACTTTTAAGATAAAATCTAGTTATTTTCCGTTTTAATCCCGATTTTTGTAAATTCGCTCCGAAAATTCGCTTTCTAAACTTGTGTCAAGGATTTTTACAAGCTTTTGCCTCAAAATTTCGCTTTTTAGACCTGGCAGCTCTATTTCAATACATTTGCTCGTAAAGAGAGCCTTATTATATCGCTTTTAGGGTCATAAACTGATCTATAACACACACTTGCGCAATCAAGTAATATGCGAATAAACAGAACATTCTTAATTTACTTGTTTAGGTTAGGTTCAAAGCCTCTAAAAATAGTCCCAATTTTTTTGGAGCCCTAAAAAGCCCAAATATGTATACATATATAGGCCCTAAATTTGGGGCTAAAAGCCCTAAGTTGGTAAGCCTGGGGCAGCAGATAACACGCAGCGGGGTACCACCACCATTTAAAATCCATAAAAACCGGATTTCAATTTCAAAATTCCGAATTTTTTTGAATGTTCCAAAATCCGGATTCTTCGGTTGTTTACGAATTTCGAATAATCCGGATTGCATTCTCTGGTTACGGCTATCGCATGAATTCCATTTTCTCTGTTCATTCTAATTCTTTTTAATTCTACAATTTTGGTGAATTGCAAATATTCAAAGGCATGTCAATGCTTATAAATAAAATCAATAAATGAAAAATCTTACCTCGGCCTAAGTCAATACGGTCTACATTGGCTTAACAAGGGAAAATAGGTTCGTGTTGGGTAAGGCGCATAACACATTGCACCGGACACCGCGGCGGTGTACGGAGGGACGAAAACCGCATGCGGCTGCGGCGGCACGGAACCGTGCCACCGTACGTTTGCTCCGTATCACCGTCCGGAGCTGCGGTGCACGACGCCCCGCATCGCCGCATTATCTATGTCGAGATCTATTACGCGTATGCACGTCCTTTCTACGCAAAAATCCGTACGATACTGCGGCACAGTGTGGCATACCCCGCGGACCGCATCGCATCACCTTCCGGGAGTGCGGTGCCGTCGCGCGCGCCGCACAACCACACGGGCATGCGGTGTGAGTGTTTGTGTTTTTTTTTTAGGAGGGAAAATCCTTCTTACGGATTCGACAAGGGGCCGACTGATGAGGACACCCCAAGGATATGACGGACTCAGGTAGAAGACCCCATACCGGCTAAAAACCCTCCAGATACTTCTGCCTCCGTAGAGACACAATCGGGATCGGCGTTAGCCATTCCCCGATTGTGCCCCCTGGAGGGTTGCCTGGCGCACGCGCCAGGACTTACCTCTACGGGGGGGGGGGGGGGGGTCGACAAGTATCTCCAAATTCGACCCCCCAGGTGGCCAAGCTAGGGGTGAAAAGTGTCTCTCGACCGGTGGTCAGCCGGCCGAGCCGTTTCAGTCCCCAGCTTGCTAGGGGAGTTGGTGGCGCGCGTTCAGGAACGCACGCCTTCTCCTCCCCAACCGCCTGCACCGGAGCGGTGCGGCGAGAGGGTCATCCTCTCGCGCCCGCTCCGCAGCCTCCTTTTGCGAGATAACATCCTCACAGAAGGAGGCGACAGCCTCCCACGCCGCCGCGCTGGTCAGCGTCTCGCGTGCGACGCTGGCCAGCGCGACGGGCGCACCCCTACCTAGGCCCAGCGCGAGGGCTAATGCATCGCGCTGTGGTCGCCAGGCGCGTCGTCGTCGGGAGCGCCGCAATGGTGACACTGAGGCGTCTGCTCCCTCCGTGCGACATGATGCAGATAATGGCCGAAGCACCCGTGCCCGGTCATCATCTGCACCATCCGGTAGGTGAGGCTGCCCCGCCGGCGCCCAACCCACTCCTCCAACACTGGACGAACGGCCTCGATCGTCCAGTGGCCGGCAGCTGGGTGGGCGAGCGTCTCGGCCCACTGGCGGAGAGCCTCCCTCTGCGCTAGGTGCCTCGTGCGCGCCACCTCCTGCGGGAGGGGCCGCTCCCCCCGACTCCTCGCTGCCACCCGATGTCGGTGCACGGCTGCAAGGACGCGTGCCTCGACATCCCACGGAGGCGAGCCCGCTAGAAGAGTGTGTTATACCCTTTTTTTTTCTCGCGGGGAAATGCGCAACCGCACCGTACCCACCGTTGGCTAGACGGCGAGCGTGTGTAGCTCTGCACCCGGCAGAGTGCCAGGCCTACCCACTAAAACCCCTCGGTGTTCTCCCTGCCGCGTAGGGCGCGTTTGGTAGGGTACACAATGCGACACCACTACTCACGCGTCCGGGCTAGCCCGACGAATGTGTGTTATACCCTGCGGTTTTTGTATACAAATTAAGATTCTTCATTCAAAATTAAAAACCGCAGCGCCGCACACCGGAGCGGTGTCCGGTGCAATGTGTTATGCGCCTAAATGTTCACGGTGGCGTAATGGTCATGGCGTCAACACTGTGTATTGAGGACGCAGCCAGGTATGAATTCTGCTCAGGTGATATTTTTCTTGTATTGCTTTTAGTTATACTAAACGAATTTTGTGAATTTAGTATTTAAAAAAACGCAAAGTCACTAACTAATATAAAAAAATTGCATTTCTTAAAAAAATGCAAAGTCACTGTTGCTCAATATGCTATAACATGTACGAGTGAGGCTCAATACCGGAATCATCTGCACCGTCACATCTAGCTTAACTATTCCTGCTACCAAGCAGCGGTGCTGACAGCTGTGTTCCGGTTTGAAGGGTGAGACAGGCAGTAAAATTACTGCGTACTGTCAGGGGGGTTTCACTCCGCAGTTTAGGTACGTTTGGCCGAGCGAACCGACCAGGCGGTATGTGGCAAAAGCTTGCCGCTCGGCTAGCACGCTGGCCGCATCGCACGTAATAATTGAGGTCATTTTTGTAACGATAGCTGCTGTCGGTGAGTGGGAACCCTGCGCTCTTATCGCCAAATCGTTATCGGTATTTCAATTTCCCGTGCAGTCAGAAGGTCGTAAGAGTAGGTAAATTTTCATACCTAAACTTGGCTTTTCTTCGAGAGTGATCCTTCTGTACTTTAGTACTATTATTTATTATGTGCTAATGTGACGAGATATCTTATGTCACACGTTGCCAACGTACATTTTCGTCCTTGTAGGGGTAGTAGATTTCAGGCGGCTGGGTAGGAGGAGGCGCGCGTTCCTGGACGTACGCCACCAACTCCCTTAAGCAAGCTGGGGATGAAATGGCCCGGCCGGTCGACAACCGGTCAGAAGACACTTTTCTACCCCTGGCCTGCCCGTCTGGGGGGTCGAATTATGGCACTTGTCGACCCCCCCGTAGAGGTAAGTCCTGGCGCTTGCGTCAGGCGTACTTTCCAGGGGGTGCACTCGGGGAATGGCTAACGCCGATCCCGAGTGTGTCTCTACGGAGGTAGAAGTTGCTCTGGAGGGTGGTTTAGCCAGGTATGGGGTTTATACCCGAGTCCAATGGCATATCCTTGGGGCGGCCTTGTCAGCTTTCCGCCCCTTGTTGAATCGTAAAGAGATTCCCCTGCCTCAAAAAAAAGGGGTTGTAGATTTGCAGTCTTAGAGGAACCGCATATACCTACTATAGACTGTAGCCCTTTATCATCAGTAGGCGGAGCACGGGCTGCCAAGAATGGGCTCAAGTCACGCATTATCTCACAATTGCAGTGACATATCTATGTCGTAAAGAGTAGCACGGTGGCGCGTATTTAGTGTGACTGACGTGATAAAAATTTCCTGACGCTCGTCAAGGGACACGTGTGACTGAGTTTTATCACTTACACTTCATCATCACAGCTCATATACGTCCCCACCGAGGGGTTCGAGCCTACCCTATGTTAGCGTGATTAGGCCTTAGTCAACCACGCTGGCCCAGTGCGGATTGGTCGACTTCACATACACATGCAGGTTGCCTCACGATGTTTTCCTTCACCGTAGGAGCGTCAGACAAATGTACATATGAAATTCGAAACGAAAAACTTACACTTAGAATATAAATATTTTCAGCATTCTAATGTTCTATTTAGGGTTATTTTATTTAGGGTTAGGTTATTTAGGGTTATTTTTTTATCACCCTGGAAAATTTAAGGGACGCTTCACGACATGGTATTAGAATGATTTAAATATACCTACATAAAAAAAATAACCCCCCTCCTTAATTTTATATTAATTTTTTAAAAAATACAAAAAATGCTGCACTAGTTGAGAGCAGCATTTTTAGAGATTTTTTTATTTTTTTTTATATATTTTTTTTATTTTTTATTTATTTTTTTTATTTTTTATATAATATTGGATGTGCCCTGAAGCGTCCCTAAAATTTTCCAGGGTGATAAAAAAATAACCGTGTATAAACATAACTTTAACTGTATATTTGCAATTTATACCAACGTCCTTATCACAAATTAAACGAAAGCTATTCTGGCAAAAGCTAATTCAATCGAATTATTTTTCTATTTTTTGTGGCGATGGTATCGATATTTTTCACAAAGTAGACCCTTTTAATTTTAATAAACTCTAGCACTTTTGAGGCCATTTTAAATCAGTCACTTAAAATATTTCGTAAATACGAATATTGCCTTTATTTGGATTATACCTATATTCATTGAATTTAATAAAACACCGACGATAAAATATATTTTTATGTTTACTTCACAGACACTTAGTCCGTGACTCCGTGCCCTTGTTCACATTTTAAAAATTATATTAAAAAATAATAAACTCCTTATAAATAATAATTATCACATAGGTACCTACTTACTTTTTTATATTTGCGCAGCTTATAAATTAAAATATAATATACAAATGTAAACTATAATGATACACTACCATAATTCCATTATTATACTTACTAAACAAACGTACACGCGGCAACACGTCAGAGCCTATATATCGACCTTGAGACAGATCTTATGTCGCTCGTAATAGCGCAGGTTTTCTTAGTGCAAAATAATGGGTTGCACTATGCTCTAAAATAAAAATATTGAAAAAAGTAACAAAAGTATTCGCATTGAAATATTTGAAAAACCACATGAAATTGTGCTAAGTCACATTCCTATGGTGTATTAAGTCACATTCCTATGGTGGTATGGTTAGTCCCACCCTACCCCCAGGGGTATGGTGGGTCCGCTCGTCGTCTAGCCAACGGCGAGTACGGTGCGGTCACGCATTCCCCTCGAAAAAAAATGGGTATGGTGGGTCCGGAGGGACCAAAATGATGTTAAGCTACCATAAGCTGATGGATGCCCGCAACCAGATGGGTCATTTATTATAGCGTTATCGACCGAGCTTCAGAGACTTCGTTCGCTGCATATAATTATTCTTTAATGTCATAAAAGTTTAATGAATCTGATGGCCTTGGATAATACCGCGATTCAATAAATTCTCAATGTACCTGATATAATTAACTATCATAAGTTCGAAATTTTTTTGACCGAATTTCATTTAACAGAAATCTTTCGAGTTTTTTCGTTTCGTCTTCTTCTACTTCGTTAAAATCACGTTTGCGATTGTATGAGTTGACCTAATATCAATTTCATTTCTTTGTTACTCCGACGTTTCATTTGGTGTAAAACCTTTTAACAGAAGTTATGCTCAGCCGAATCAATATTTTGTTCGAAGTATTGTTTTTCCGAACATTCATTGCATCACTGTTTAGTATTATCCAATAAGTTGTTTTCCTTGCGGGGGGCTTCCGCCCCCACACCCCTGAGTAAGGGGGCTGCACCACCTGCACCCTCACTCATGCAGGCTTGTAAACATGTAAGCAACATGTTGTTTGATGTGTGATTACAATGTGTAACTACTAACCTCCGTAACCTAATCAATCAACTATATTACCCTAAAAATTTTCGGTAAAATGTTGTTTAGGTAAAATGAAAATATGTCAAATAAATCATTTAGCTAATGCAAAGAAGTTCAAAAGCGACTTTGGTTAATAGTAAAAAAGTATTTTGAAAATCGGTGAAATGTAGTTCGGTAAAATTATACCTATGTCAAATGATATTTCGATGGTCTAAAAATATAGCAAGCAGTACACACATAATATAGTTAAAAAGACGTGGTTCAAATGTTTTCGGTCAAATGTAAATGGGATAAGTAAATTTCGGACAAGTAATAGGTTCCCAATTTAATGACATACTCGTAAATGTTATGCATTGGGGGCTGTTCAAATTAGCACATTGATGAAATACAATGATATGAATATGTAATCGTCAATTTTTATCATTGTCATTATACGTATTAATGAGGCAGATAGCCTAAGACCTTGGCGACCCTGCTATCAGGGCTAGTAGCATTTAAGATGTGGTGCAAACACGAGATCAGTATTTCAATTGTGTGTCTAGCTTGACATTGTAGAGACTAACCATGGGAAAAAATGTGAGTATTCATTAAATTTATTTGTACACATAGAAAATTTATACGTCAACAGATTGGGTTTAAATGCCTCATTCCAGGAAGTTGATTCAATAACGAATTTTCTAAACATTTTACGACATTTTACTTACAAGGGTTTTTTCATCTCAGACAGGATTCGAATCCTGCGCCTTTAACATCCCGTTTTGTAGACTCCTGCTCGAGATGAAATTTCCTTGTATTGATTTCATAAAAAACATTAACAATTTATTTTGCATTTTAAAACAGTAATGCAAAACGATAAAAATAAAAAGTTCTGTTTAATGGAAAAAATGTGATAAATCTAATATAGGTACCTAGGTACTTAATTATTAGTGAGAAATAGGAAGATAAGAAATAAATACAAATAAATAAATAAAATAAGAAATAAATAAAATAAAATAAAATAAAATCCTAACTGATAAACAAAATTTGGACTATCAGTTTTAATAGTCATTAGTATGCAATTGATGTAGAGCTTAAAAATAGAGTTTTAATTTAAACGATTTAAAGATACTAAAGATTGTGCCTTCTTTATTTTCGAGTTGCAGATAGACGCTAGCGATAGGCAGCCACTGTATAGAGAACCTTATCGTGCGAATTGGATTGATTCCAATGATGTAATGTTTACTCATTATACTTATTATTGATTATAACTGTTAGGATATTGGCCATCGTACAGATTTGTTAATCCTGTTAACAAATCTGAATCAGGTAGGTACCTACGTCGTCGTCCGAGCTGGCCGATGAATACAATTAAGTTGTTCTTCATCAAACCATCCAGTTAGATTATTATATTGATTCAATCAATCAACAAATTAAAAAATCACCACCATTAGTGTATAAAAGTGTATATCATAAATGAAATAATCTATGAGGCAATGAAACATCATATATAGGCATACAGGTGGACAGCTGCAGTAAGGTTTGTAAAACAAATCTAAGCCCAACGTGATTCTTCATTTTCAGAATATGATTCAGTTGGTAGACCCTTCCGTGCTACTCCGGCCGGAGGCGGTCTACGATGGGAAGCTGGTGAGCGCGTTCCGGAACTACGACGTGGATGAGGAGGACCCGGTTAAGATGCGCGTGCGCAGGACCTACTACGATATGCACTCCAACATGACCGTGGACCTTGTTAAAGGTGTGTCATCATCACAGCCCATATACGTCCCCACCGAGGGGCTCGAGCCTACCCTATATTAGGGTGATTAGGCCTTAGTCAACCACGCTGGCCCAGTGCGGATTGGTCGACTTCACATACACCATTGAATTTCTTCGCAGATGTATGCAGGTTGCCTCACGATGTTTTCCTTCACCGTAGGAGCGTCAGACAAATGTACATATGAAATTCGAAACGAAAAACACATTGGTACATGGCGGGTCTCGAACCCCGACCCCCCGATTGGAAGGCAAGTGCCGAGTCCACTGCGCCACCGACGCTCCAAAACGTTAAAGGTTAAAGGTGTGTAAATTGACACATCTAATCTTGTCATGGAAGCTGAGCTCAAACTTCTGCTTTGTGGTCAGCTTCCAATTAAGGATTCTGTTAAAGGTAGCCCTAGCTGGTTTTCTTGCTGGTCCCGCCGTAGCCTTGTGAATCATGGCGTAGCTTCTTTGACGTGCAAAAGTGATGATATGTATAATAATCCAATTTCAATAAACGATATTGAATTTGAATTTGAATAATGTTTGTGAATATAGTGCTACATCTTCTAGCATAAGCGAGCGTCGCGTCGGTGGCGCTGTGGACTCGGCACTTGTCTTCCAATCGGGAGGTCCGGGTTCGAGACCGCCATGTACCAATGATGATTTTCGAATTTACGGTGAAGGAAAACATCGTGAGGCAACCTGCATACATCAGCGAAGAAATTCATGGTGTATCTGAAGTCGACCAATCCGTACTGGGCCAGAGCGTGGTGACTAAGGCCTAATCACCCTAACATAGGTTAGGCTCGGGCCCCTCGGTGGGGACACGTATATGAACTGTGATGATGGTAATGATGATCTTCTAGCATAGATGATTATATCTCCAATGTCGTATTGGTTACACCAATCCATGACAATTAGTGGAAGACTTAATTTTTTATATCTTTTAGGCACAGATCAGGTATCATGATTTTAAGTCATTAGTGTTTTGATTTTTATGTTGCAGCCAAAATGGACAAATGGTTGAAATTCAACCACTTCAAGGCGACGGTGCAGGATGCGCTGGTGCGTCTGAACGCGCTGGTGGACGAGTCGGACCCCGACACGGCGCTGCCCAACATCGTGCACGCCTTCCAGACGGCCGAGCGCATCCGCGCCGACCACCCGAGCGACGACTGGTTCCACCTGACGGGGCTCATACACGACCTCGGCAAGGTAACCCGTCTGTGAGTCGGACCCCGACACGGCGCTGCCCAACATCGTGCACGCCTTCCAGACGGCCGAGCGCATCCGCGCCGACCACCCGGGCGACGACTGGTTCCACCTGACGGGGCTCATACACGACCTCGGCAAGGTAACCCGTCTGTGAGTCGGACCCCGACACGGCGCTGCCCAACATCGTGCACGCCTTCCAGACGGCCGAGCGCATCCGCGCCGACCACCCGGGCGACGACTGGTTCCACCTGACGGGGCTCATACACGACCTCGGCAAGGTAACCCGTCTGTGAGTCGGACCCCGACACGGCGCTGCCCAACATCGTGCACGCCTTCCAGACGGCCGAGCGCATCCGCGCCGACCACCCGGGCGACGACTGGTTCCACCTGACGGGGCTCATACACGACCTCGGCAAGGTAACCCGTCTGTGAGTCGGACCCCGACACGGTGCTGCCCAACATCGTGCACGCCTTCCAGACGGCCGAGCGCATCCGCGCCGACCACCCGGGCGACGACTGGTTCCACCTGACGGGGCTCATACACGACCTCGGCAAGGTAACCCGTCTGTGAGTCGGACCCCGACACGGCGCTGCCCAACATCGTGCACGCCTTCCAGACGGCCGAGCGCATCCGCGCCGACCACCCGGGCGACGACTGGTTCCACCTGACGGGGCTCATACACGACCTCGGCAAGGTAACCCGTCTGTGAGTCGGACCCCGACACGGCGCTGCCCAACATCGTGCACGCCTTCCAGACGGCCGAGCGCATCCGCGCCGACCACCCGGGCGACGACTGGTTCCACCTGACGGGGCTCATACACGACCTCGGCAAGGTAACCCGTCTGTGAGTCGGACCCCGACACGGCGCTGCCCAACATCGTGCACGCCTTCCAGACGGCCGAGCGCATCCGCGCCGACCACCCGGGCGACGACTGGTTCCACCTGACGGGGCTCATACACGACCTCGGCAAGGTAACCCGTCTGTGAGTCGGACCCCGACACGGCGCTGCCCAACATCGTGCACGCCTTCCAGACGGCCGAGCGCATCCGCGCCGACCACCCGGGCGACGACTGGTTCCACCTGACGGGGCTCATACACGACCTCGGCAAGGTAACCCGTCTGTGAGTCGGACCCCGACACGGCGCTGCCCAACATCGTGCACGCCTTCCAGACGGCCGAGCGCATCCGCGCCGACCACCCGAGCGACGACTGGTTCCACCTGACGGGGCTCATACATGACCTCGGCAAGGTAACTCGTCTGTGAGTCGGACCCAGATACGACGCTGCCCAACATCGTGTAAGCTTTTTGAAGGCTGATCCCACGGCCTGTGACTCCGCGGGCGCCCTTGGGCCGCGGCCGCACCGATTTTCACGGGCAAGCCCGGGCCACAGACGAGCTCGCACCACCTTGGGCCGCGTGGCTTCCTATGACCCGTTATTCCACGGGCGCCCCTGGCCACGGGCAAGCTCGTCTTAAAGCTTTTGAAGCTACCGACATTTAGCTGATACGTACGGGCGAGATCGGGCCACCTCGGGCTGCCACGAACGGTACCCTTCCTACGGCGCGTAGGCGCACGCTCATCCGACGTGGCCCGTGAAATCACTCGCTGTGAGAAGCCGCTATTTATTTATTTATTTATTTGGAACACATACAGTTTATATTAATACATATAGATTTGTACATAATTATGTTACAGAAACCAGTGAAGTGTTCACTTATATATAGAATTTTGGTCTGAGAGGTCTATAAGACATTATCCTTTTTTAATGCGAAATAATCTGTTTACCCATGGGCTGAGTTGACTACTCTCTCTCCGGAACCTCTCTGCCCCCGATGTAGGTTACATTCGGGATTAGGAAGTACCTACCTGAAAAGTCACATTCGCAACCGTGAAGGCAGTCTTTTACTGTTTATGATTTGATTTTGTATAACTAGTGAGTTCTAGAAAATCAACTAATCTTTGGTGTTAACAGGTGATGGCGTTCTACGGCGAGCCACAGTGGTGCGTGGTGGGGGACACGTTCCCCGTGGGCTGCCGCTGGGGCCGCACGATAGTCTATGGCGACGACAGCTTCAAGGAGAACCCAGACACATACAATCCCAAATATAAGTAAGTTGTTATCTTGCCATGGGATTCGATACTCCGACCAAAGAATTACCAACACAGACTGGCCGCAGACATACGTTTTCCGCATTCGATTTTCGAACACAGAATACCGACACGGGACTCCGTGAGCCTCGAAAGCAAAAAACGGAACCCTTATAGGATCACTTTGTTGTCCGTTCGTCCGTCCGTCGTAATTTTGTACGGAACCTTCGGTGCACGAGTCCGACTCGCACTTGGCCGGTTTTTTTCTCATTTAAGATTTCTACCATTCTACGTAGGTATGGAATGTGTTCCGTTCGGAATAAAAACGAACGTGTGCGGCAGTCACTTGTATGGATTTGATGCATTCAAAAACCCGCATTCGGAAAACGAACACGGAAATCGAATGCGGTAAACGTACGAGTATATGTGTGGCCAGTCTAACCGAGCTGAACCCTAATATGTTGTTTTCCCGAACATAACATGAGGTCGGCGAGGTGGAAAATTATATGTTTCTTTGATTGTATCTCGCGATTTCACTTACTGTGCACGCTAGTCTATACAATATAAGAATAACTCGCTAAGCATATATAATTAAATTCTAGACTAGTACTTTGTTAATTTGTGATTTAAAGACGGTACCGCAGTGATCCATTTTTTCTATCGTAAGGCTTGTAATGTAACCCTATTTATGCAGAGTATTCTTTAAAATAAAGATAGTCTTAACTCCGTTGGTTAGCTAACTCTCCCGAACGCCATCCCTACATGGCGACCTTGCCGTTTTAGGCAGGCTACGGGCCGGAGGTTACGCGCATAGTTTCATCGTGAACAATATGCATCCTCCACTTTGTCACCGCTGCGTGAGTGGGTTGGTCACCGCTGCGGGAGTGGGTTGTTCACCGCAAATATTTTTCGGGCGAATGTCAACTTCATTTCATCGAAGAATTCATCCGGCTCGCCTTTGCTCATTGATTTATTCAATGGCTAAACAAGTTCCAAAGTTGCCGCAAAAACTCAACCCAGCACTGTGCATTTGTGGTAGGTACTCCATTGTAGTCGAACGATTTCTGAATAGTAGTGAGAGTCACCAATTTACTAAAGTATTCGTCGATCGAGGCTAAAAGCGAAGTGAAGTAAGTCGAAAGTAGCATAGAAGTTAAACGGCGGCCCTACTGGGGGTATTTGTCTAAGAATAAATCTATCAGAATTTGCCAATCATTGCGGCTTCAATAGAAAACTCTGTGTCAACTGTCCGATCAAAAATAGCGATGGATGCACTTTGACTGTAAAAATTGAAAGCGATCGTAATAGATTTCCGTTACACAATCAAAGGGCAGGTCCCAAATCGCGCCCAGCCGCGAGTTTTACTCGTTGGTTGAAGAATAAGTCCGCGTAACTCAGTGATCGCGGTGGCGATAGCGAGGCACTCGCTATTGCTTGAATTACACGAGTTTGCTATCAGTAAGAAATCACAAGATGACGTCATTAACTAGCGCTAAAACGATAAACAAAAAAAAAATAACTTGGCCATGCCGTATGCGCAACATCATCAATATGCGTTCTTCAATCCGGATACCTCTACCGCATTTTAGAAATTCGGCGCGTACGGTGCGGGTCACAGAACACCCGTGTTCTGAGGTGCGAGTCAAATGTGCGAGGTTTCATATTGTTTTATACAACGAATTCTAAAATGCGGCGCGTGCAGCGCGTACAATGCTGACAAATGTGCGTTCAGCCTTGCTTACCATATTAAATTTGTTCTTCAAGTAAAGCATCGATTTGTTCAATTTTTCAGTACCAAATACGGCATGTACAAGCCGCGGTGCGGGCTGGAGAACATGCTAATGTCGTGGGGCCACGACGAGTACCTGTACCGGGTGCTGCTACACAACAACTCCACCTTGCCAAAGAAGGGGCTATTTATGATCAGGTTTGTTTTACTACGACAGGGAGCGCGTTCTGTCTTCATAAAAATTAAATGTAAAAAACCTTTTTAAAAACAAGCTTTTATTTAAATGCGCTACAAAGAAAAAATTAACTTTCACAATAAAATTTTTACCTATAACGTCATTTCACATTTGAAACAATTTATATGACATAAAAGCTTGTCGCGAGATTTACTTGTGTGTAGTAACTTAAAGAGTACTTTTAAGTAACTACTCGTATTTACTTAGTTTAAAAATTGTAATGTATAAAAATATTCACATCAAATTATTTAATTTACTTGTTTATCTACAAAAGTAATTCTCGCGACAAGCTTTTATGTCATATAAATTGTGTCAAATATGAAAGGACATTATAAGTAAAAGTTTTAGTGTAAAAGTTTATTTTTTTCTTTTTAGCGCATTTAATTAACCTCTCGGCCATCGAGCCTCCACGAAATCTTCAAATATTTGATCTCTTTTGAACATTGTTAAGTAAAATACAATTGTGATAGATTTATGTTACTACACAGAATCAATAATTAGTCTCTCGTTGACAGATACCATTCGTTCTACCCGTGGCACGCAGGGGGTGATTACAAGCATTTGCTGACTGAGGAGGACGAAGAAATTAGACAAGCTGTTTTGGAATTCAAGTAAGTGGCTCGAGCAAGTTGCCTTTGAATATTACTTAGTACTTGCAGATTTAAAAATGAATAAATCGACACAAGAGAAATATCGCCTCGGGCTGGAATCGAACCTCTGTCCTTAACATACCGTGTACGAACTGATGATTTAGCCAACCCGGACAAACTTCAGCTATGATCAATATAGCTAAAGTCTCGTTCGGATTGGCTAAATCCTCCGTCTCTCTTTACTTTGTTAATCCAAAGTGGACTTTACTAATGTTGTTGAATATATTTATTAACCGTTAAATTAAACTAATAAAACAACTAACGCATATATTCGATAAATATTTTCAACCACATAGAATAAAATATTCATTCAAGTTGATTTTAACGCGAGAGTAATTCGTATAGATAAAAAGTGACCGACTGATAAAATTATCGTAATGAATAATTTCAATCACAGACCGAACTAATAATAATAGTAACAATAAATTAACTTGTGAAAAATATTCAGATATTGTATTTGAATAAAAATTATAATTGATATTTTCAAGCATTAAAAATATCTGATATTTTTATTCAACTATTAACTTATAAATAATATTTTTTTTTCAACCATTAACGCTACCTCTAGACTAGGCTTTACCTACTCAATGTGCATATGGTTATGACAAAAATTTTGTGTGCTTGTTCAGACAAGCAAACTTAACAACTTTCACTATGGGACCAACTTCGAAATCGCAAAAAAAATCAGCTGTTCCATACAAATGTTCAACATTCACTGAACCTAAATGTATGGAACAGCTGATTTTTTTTTCGTGATTTCAAAGTTGGTGCCATAGTGAAAGTTGTTCAGTTTGCTTGTCTGAACAAGCACACAAAATTTTTGTCATAACTAAAAAAATAACCTTGTATAAGCATGCACCCCATGACTTCCAAAGCATGTGAAAAATAGAACTAGGACTTGGACGTCACCTTTTGTCGGCCCATTCCTTTCTTAAGTCTTATTGCTGCTCCACTCTCCACTTTACTTCTTGCAGGTTTGATACAAAGTTTTAAAATAGGGCGTGGTCTGAGGCACAAGTTCTCCTGTTCTACGATTGTTCGTATGTCATTATTGACGTTCAGAGGTGATCGAATCCCGGCTGGCTCAGTCGGTAGAGCATAAGACTCTTAATCTCAGGGTCGTGGGTTCGAGCCCCACGTTGGGCGCCAATTTTCTAGGGAAGTTAATCGACCACTACGCGGCTAGAATGTGGAAACTGTTTATAACTTTTTTTCCCACTTTAATTTCTTAATCTTCCGCCTTATTGACACTTAACATCAAGTGAGATGAAGGCCAAGATCTTCCCTGAGTGCTTAGTGCGAGTTTTACCGAGTTTTATTCGGTCACACGCATTGAGGGCGCAAACGAGAATTTTAATAGTACTGGGGCAGTATCATCTAGAAACTACTAGATAACGCTGCTTGAATACAAGATGGCGTTGCCTCAATCCCACAGAAATTCGCGTTTACCCGTTCGACACGTGTGATCGAGTAAAACTCGCACTAAGCACTCAGTACTGTGTAAAAAACTAATATTGTTCTTTTTCACAGCAAATACGACTTATACACAAAAAACGCTGGTATTCCCGACATCGACGCCCTTTGGCCCTACTACGAGTCCCTGATCGACAAGTACATGCCCGGAGTCCTGGAGTGGTAGCATCGATCCCACCGAAAGCAATCAAGAATAGTGCATTTGTAGAGGATCTTGTTTCAGCCTCAATGCAATAGCAGTGTACTGTTGCATTAAAATCGGTGTAAAAGCACAGAAATCACCTAATTCAGATTCACTGACTTAGATTAATCTAAGTAGGAAACGCACTTTAGATTAAGTAGGAATCTTGTTTTAGATGTAAGACTTGTAAATATTATTTGTAATGATGCATGCATCAGTAAGCTAAAGTAAATAAGTAGCTATTAACTGTAAGTAAAGTCAATTGAAATAGTCCTACTTAAAGCTGGTATTTTGACGCGCTTCGATAAGCTGAATGAAGCAAAAGAGATTAAGCTGAACGCACAATTTACAGCATCTTGGCACCGCATTTTGGAAATTTGGAATTCGTTGTATGAAATAATATGGAACTTCGCACATGACCCGCACCGTACGCGTCAAATATTTAAAAAAATACGGTAAATATCCGGGTTTTGATTTGTCATGACGCGACAGTTAGTGTAAGATAGATAAACTATTATTTATTAAATGATTATTAATGATATTAATGATTACGTACAATTATTATTTATTAAATGATTTAATGTTAAGTTTACGACATTGTTATTTAAAACAAACCTACTTTATTTCCGATCCATTGACCCAATTATAAGCCGGAGCAAGAACACATCATTGGATTTTGTATCGTCCTTTCAGGCATCGTTCGTTGTTACGATTGGACGAGCATACAATAAGGGCCAAGTATCTGTGACCAATGACAATGCAACAAGTACCTAGGCAACCCAGGTACCTTCCAGGACGCACTTGACGGTCTTCGGGAGCGAGAGACAGTGTCATAGCTTCTAGGAAAGCTAGGAAACTTCTTGGAGTTAAAATGACTGGAATGATTCGGTTTCCAACTCTCCGACGCAACACAGTCGCAAAGTAGGGCATACGATGCGATTACGTCGTATGGCAAAAATACATGCACCGAAATCATCGAGCGACGATATTGCATCGTTTCGTTGTACGATTCGTTCGACAATTAGAGCAACGACGCTTCAGTTCGAAAAGGCTCTGCTGGTCCAAACCTGCGAAATCTCTATTAGTTTGAATCCCTTCGGCCACATTCGTAACCAAATATTCATAACCAGTTTCGAAAATGGAATTGTTTTTACTGTTTCATAGCCAGCTATCACGTTTTTTTCCATTTTCATAACTTTAATTTTTTTCAGTTATGAAACTAATTATATTTCTTAGTATGTGTTTTTTTGACCAAATACAATATATCTATGTAATTATATAGATAATTAGATGTATTTTTACTGATTTTTAACAGGACCTAATATACACTTCAATGAAACGACAATAAAAGAAACAACAGCATAATAAAATCAGGAACTTTATTTAGGCTAATATTTACAAAAAAACATACAATCTCTCAAAATAGAAAATAATTATAATTTAGGTAGCCTTAACAACCACACTCAGAACTGGCACGACGCATCAAGCCATTAATCTCTGTGGAACTCGTGACCCTACAATAACATTTGGATTCACGATACAGGTTTAACTTAAGATTCAGTTTAAGCCTTTCATCTAAGTATATACGTCAATATTAAAATTGGAAGGATTATATAAAAATATGCAGTATATCACATTCAATGCAGTCAGCGGCTGTCATATTACAAGCAAAACTCGTGTGAATTGAAAACCGCATCTTGGAGAACAATGTATGTCTCCCACTAAGAAATGTACAATAATGGAATAGATTATATAGGTATTTAAAATTATTTACATGGCTATGCGAATGCAAGAAACGGGTAGATACGCATCATGTTCCTTTGTCTACTACGGCTTGGCAGTAATTGCATGTGACTCTCCTAGTGCCAGACTTTCTATCGGCCGATACTTTACCTGGGTTCTCAGGGAGTATGAAAGTAATAGGGGTTAAAGTATGACATTGCCGTTTTTTCGTTTGTTTATCTAACTTTATAACATTTCTTATTTAAGAGCTATAAAAAAATAATTTTCTTATTACTTTTTGACCTTAGAGTGCACGTTTTGGTTACAATTTAATCTCAGAATTAGTTTATTAATATATTAAAAAGAATCTCAAAAATTACCCAAAAAAAATTACCGGTCAGAGTGTTGTACCTACATTATTGATGATAACTTTGCAAAAACTAATTTTTTGTCTTCAAAATTATGTTATTATGTACCTACTTAGTTTAAAGTCTATTGACCAGTCTCTAAAAGTTTTGTAAAGTTTGCTTTATTGGTTATTAAATACCTAAGAAAAACGTTAGTATGAAATAAGCAATGTTGATATAACTTGAGATTCATGCTTTTAAAAATTCATGTGCTATCAGCACATATGGTTTTTGTTAATACCACAGCCAACAGTGCACGTTGCCAAAATGTTATTAATTACAATTTTTCATCAGCTTCAAACTGGAACACAGCGACGTTGGCACCGCTTGCTTTGCGCCAGAAATAGGTAACAATGGATGCACTTGGATCCTTTGACGCGCTGATTAAAAGCCTAATTGGATCATCGACCAACACAAAGTCTGCGCGATTATCTCATTTTTTCGTACTTGCGCCGGAAGAAGTTAATGATGTATAGTCTGCCGATTAAATGTGTTTACATTGCATTTTTATTTTTTTGAAATTGTATACTTGTAACGCTCTTGTCTATGGTACTCGTGCTGTCAGTGACGGTACTGTGTCGTAAATATTTTCGATTTTCAATATTCTGAGTGGGATTAAGTAGGGTGTTTGAAAGTCCTTATTATTTTCCCATGTAAACACATTCGACAGACTATAAGTTCTTATATCCTTTCCCGTACCAATTAAAAAGCCAATTAGACTATCGACCGATACAAAGTCTGCGCGGACTTTAAATTACCTGGAAGATTAACCTTTTACTGGAAGTTTTGTCAAAAGTGTTAAACCACTTCATTGGTCGACTATACATAAATACATCTCTAACTTAGGTGCCATAATAAAATGACAATGAATGAAAATATACCCGATATTTATTCAACAGCAATAATTAGGAAGTATACGTATGTTGGGAAAATGTACGTTCATTTATGTGTGAATGCGTTTAAAATAACAGTTCCACCGTAATCAGTTTCTTGGGGTGTTCGTCGTGGTCTAGAAAGTCTTATAGGAGTACCGTAGCGCTATATGTTCGATGAATACAGATCTAGGCGATATCCTCTGGTTGACCATAGTGGAAAAGACCTCGCAAACTTTATCATTATGTACTTGGCAAACTGAAGTTCCTATAATTCAACAAACGATAGGTACATACCCGCTGTTGCTCGATCAATGTCAGTCATGTTTTTAATGAATATCTCTCAAGCCTTAAAATATGCGCGTAAATCTAACGTTTAAATGCTTTCCTCCATTTTATTATGAAACATTTATCAATTCCATAGACAAAAACATTCATCACATAACGTGCAGTACAAAATGGTCTTACTTACCAAAGTCATGTCAGTACAAAATTGTTTGAATATTCATAAATATTATTAATGATTTTTAATTTTTAACACTACGTATACATATAAAGGCCCTTGCTTTAAGGCATTCTCTTCACTACATTCCCTTATAATCTCATACGTTTTATCAATTCCATACATTAATAGACAAATATTGCATATGACTGCAGACGATATACGAAAATGGACTTAATGTCAGTAGTCTTAGAGTTCGTTTTAAATAGACAACATACACATATTTAATAGCTATTTCATACATAAGACACTACGAATACAATTTAAGGCCCGCGTTTTAAGGTAGTCTTATCTCTATATACCGGATCAATTCCTATAACTATTACTTTCTCTTGTAGTAGGTTACAAAATATTGTAACGTTTATGCTATAATTTAATACACAAGCGATATTCTTATAATTGCGCCATTAACTGCAAATTACATTTAACGTTTTAATAAAAAAACATTTTAGAAGCGAGGATTTAAAAAATACTAAGCAGAATTCTGTCGCTGCAAATTGCGAGCAACGATTGTTACACTTTTCCGAGTAACGAAGTTAATTACTGTGTTAAAACTTCGTTAAAAGGCTTTTTAGGAAGACGGGATCGCCTCAGACGACAGCTATAATATTAGGTTGGGGAAAAAGTCTTTTCGCATTATAGTATGTATAAACTTGTAATAAAATCTCTTTGGCTATACTATTTGTATCTGGCTGGTTTTGGTATCATTGAAAGTTTAAATTTTAAAGAACATAATTCCAAATTCAAATTAGGAAAATGTGTGATTTTCATTTGTTTTTCGTACCGCCAAGATGAGTGAATCTAATGAAGAAATTCGATACATTTTAAAATTTTACTACAAAAAAGGTAAAAATGCAACGCAAGCCGCGAAAAAAATTTGCGATGTTTATGGACCTAGTGCAGTGTCTGTGAGAGTAGCACAAATTTGGTTTAAGCGTTTTCAATCCTGAAATTTTGATGTCAAAGATGCACGTCGCTCTGGTCGCCCTATTACAGATAAAATGGATGCCATTTTTGAAAAAGTGGAGCAAGATCGGCATGTCAGTAGTTACGACGTAGCTGAAGAACTGGGAATTGACCACAAAACAGTTTTGGCGCATTTGAAAAAAACTGGGTACACAAAAAAGCTCGACATTTGGGTACCTCACGAGCTCACTGAAAGAAACCTAATGAACCGTGTACTCATTTGTGATTCTTTATTACGACGTAATGAAACCGAACCATTTTTGAAGAAGCTGATAACTGGTGATGAAAAGTGGATCACGTACGACAAGAACGTGCGAAAAAGGTCGTGGTCAAAGGCCGGTCAGGCTTCACAGACTGTGGCGAAACCCGGGTTAACTCGCAACAAGGTGATGCTGTGTGTGTGGTGGGATTGGAAGGGCATTATTCATTATGAGCTGTTACCACCAGGCAGGACCATCGATTCTGAACTCTACTGCGAACAACTGATGAGATTAAAGCAAGAAGTTGAGAGAAAGCGGCCGGAATTAATCAACAGAAGGGGTGTGGTTTTTCATCATGATAACGCTAGACCTCACACATCTTTAGCCACTCAGCAAAAATTAAGAGAGTTTGGCTGGGAGGTGTTAATGCATCCGCCGTATAGTCCTGACCTTGCACCTTCAGATTTCCACCTGTTTCGGTCTCTTCAGAATTCTTTAGGCAGTGTCAGGTTAACATCACGAGAGGACTGCCAAAACCACTTGTCGCGGTATTTTGACCAGAAGTCCCAAAATTTCTATAGCAATGGGATCATGTCCCTACCTACAAGATGGCAAAAAGTTATCGAACAAAATGGTACCTACATACTTTAGTTAAATGTAAATAAACTATATTAAAAAATGTTTTGAATTTTCTTAAAAAATGCGAAGAAACTTTTTCCCCAACCTATTATATTTATGTACATTTTTAATTTAAAGGATTTTTTTATAGATTGAATTGATAATTTTCTTCTGTTGATTCCTATTAAGTAATTTTTTTTATTCAACTTTTTACTGTAGGAAAAAACATAGGTACTTCGGCGGCCTTTTTTCTACAAGGTAACCATAAAAGTAGGGCAGATTTAGAGGCGGTACATGAGACACATATAAAATCTTCTAACAACGAAAACGAATAAGAATATCCTATATGGAAAGATCAGACCAATTAATTCCTATTTTCTTTGGGAAGCATATTTCGTATCTATTGTAAAATGGTAGGTACCTATTCATATATATTTTTAAAAAACACATACATCATTATATCATAGCTGCGGTCTGCGGCTACCTTTTTGTTAGAATGAAGTAAGCCTCTTTGACTCCTGCAACATTACTTAGCGCCCCAAAATCTCAAAACTACCAGTTTCCGCTACATATCTACCTCATCAGTCTTCAAATAATGGGAAGAAATTTGACAGAGCAGAGACATCAATGCATATTTTTGACAGCAAGTTTAATTCAAAGTTTATAGCTTTTAAGAATGAAAAGGGTTTTTTAACGATTTATATTTGAGTAGACTATTGTTATTGATATTATTTTAATTTAAACCCGCGCATTGTTTGGAACAATTTTCCTTCTGTCTACTCTTTTACTATAAACGTATATAGTGATTTAGTTTATTTTAATTAATTACACTTTTTCCTTGCATGATATCTGCCTCTACTAAATTATGTTTTTGTCCTATATTTTTCAATACATCTCAAAGTTAGTAATTTCATGCTTGTATTGTCCGTACATGTAACAAAGTTTGTTTGAAACATGTTCTGGAAACATGTTCGTTCAAGTTTTGCAAAATCAAAATGGCGGTCAGTAGGCCAAAAGTTCTGACATGTCCGGATAAATTATGACGGTTGGCAACCCTATTTGGAAGGGATTTGTATTGAAACTTTGGAATGTGTAATAGCATCGATCTACCTACATACGTAATATGACGCTAGCGGTAATTTTATGTACAGCTAGACGCGTACAGACAGACTAACAATAATCTAATACTCTTCACAAATTAACGGCTTTCATGGACACGTTATCGTATCAACCACCTTTAAAATACCTTCTGCAAAACTTAACTTACTTAGTTTACTTTCAAAAGAGTCTACAACATTAATCTCAATCACAAGGCCGTACGAAGGCAAATAGAGTATCAACATGCATAGCTTCTATAATTTCGTAAATATCACACTAGCGTCCTCCAAAGCTACCCTTAGGAATGTTTTTAATACAACCATTCATTACGTAATTGTGTCGCAACAAAAACCGTGGGCTTAAAAACTTTGTACACAACACGTTACATTAATTTCGGAGTAGGTACAGCGATCAAAGTTTGAGAAGCGCTGGCCTCTAGACGAGAATTGCGGTAAAGGCTTTATCTTCTGTCACACTTAGTAACTCATTAAATTGTACAAATATAGCGCTTTAAACACATTAGCGTATTTCTGTACTCATTTCAATTACGTACAATTTCACAAGTTGACTGAGGTCACGTGATTTTTCACCATGTAAAGGTAACGACTAGCAAAGTTCCAATCGCATTATCAGTACAAAGGTGAAAAATTAACAATATAAACCAATCAATGTTCCAGGTTATTAATCTTCCTTCATACAAGGGCCATCCATAAGTTACGTCACACAAATTTCATGATGGTTTTTGGTTGATAAATTCAGATTTTAATAAAAAATTTAATATGACGTCACAAAACATAGTACCCCTTCTTATACACAATGTTTGTTACACTGCTGATTCTCTCCCCCCCCCCCCCTCCTCCTTGATGTGTGACATGATTTATGGATGACCCCTTATAAACCTTTCCCGATTGGTAGGAACGCTTTTCATCATAAATAAAAAAGGCTAAACATTCGTCAATATTAATGTCCGTATTGTCCATGTTTACGTAAATTTTTACGTGTGGTCGACTGTACATAGTACACAGTATTTAACGGCCAACAGTCTCAGCTCACGTTTCGAAATGTTTGTAAATGCTGGTTACGTACGCCATCACCTGCTGCCAGTCCGGCCGCTCCTGCTGGATCATGTCTTGAATGTTCTGGAAATATTAACGTAGACGATTATTATTATTTACTAGCTGACACGGCAACGCGTTGCTGTGGCTCAGTAGTTACAGTATGTGCTCCGTTTAAAATTAATTAAATGTCGGATCAATGTGATATACCTACTACCAAGGATGATATAAAGAAAGGATTGTCAATGTCTAACATTTCTAAAATTAGTTATAACCACGAGCAATAGATGGAGCGAGCTGTATCAAATCCAAAATTTGTCGATATTTCTAAAAGCAACAAAGCACACACGCTCCTAGGGTGCACAGCAGTGATTACAGATTTATGTAGTTATACAAGAGCACGATAGATGGCGCTATATACATTTTTGACACTTTCTGCCAGACATTCCCTCTCATTTGAGAACAAGGTAATTGATAACGTTCGAGAAGCAAAGTGGAGTAATTTTCGCCTGACAGGAGTGAATTTCTCGTGGACCCCAGAAAGCGTTAAATTTTACCTGGTATTGACAGATGATTGTTCTGTGATTAGTGGCTTTCGTTTTTATGTAGAAGTTAAAGTTTGCAAATAGTGAGTAAAGCTTTGCGCAGAACAGTTGTAAAATAAAGCAAGTTCGCGTTGCAAAACACAAAAACTCTTTTCTTTATTTTTGAGCTACTAAAAAATTTAGGAGTGGCAAAAAATAAACCCTTTATTAACCGACTTCTAAAAAAACCGTATCGGGCCACGCGCAGTGTAGGGTTCCGTAGTTGCAAATGCCAACTTCGAGTTCACACTCACATCACACCTCACAACACGTTGCTATTAAATTAGTAATTATTATTATGATTAAAGCTCCAATGATTTTATATTAACTTAACTTCACCTGGTTCGTAAATTTATATTCAGTACTAATTTTTCGTCTATAACTTTTTAGTTTGTACTTAATACTCAACTCTGATAGTTTTCCTTTAAACTTCGTTATACAAGTTGATTTTTTAGTTATGACAAAAATTTGGTGTGCTTGTTCAGACAAGCAAACTGAAACACTTTCACTATGGGACCAACTTAAAAATCGCAAAAAATAATCAGCTGTTTCATACAAATGTTCAACATTCACTGAACCTAAATGTATGAAACAGCAGATTTTTTTTTGCGATTTCGAAGTTGGTCCCATAGTGAAAGTTATTCAGTTTGCTTGTCTGAACAAGCACACATTTTTGTCATAACTAAAAAATAACCTTGTATACATATACTACTGTTGTAATTTTTTTCACGTGTCCATATAAACGGTTATTTTTTTATCACCCTGGAAAATTTAAGGGACGCTTCACGACATGGTAATGATTTAAATTACCTATGAATAAAAAAATAACTCCCATACTTAATTTTATATTAATTTCCCAAAAAAATTCAAAGAATGCTGCACTAGTTAAGAGCAGCATTTTAGAGATTTATCTAATTTTTTCTATTTTTTTAAATTTTTACTTCATTTTTTTTATTTTTTATATAATAATGGATGTGTCCTGAAGCGTCCCTAAAATTTTCCAGGGTGATAAAAAAATAACCGTGTATAACCGTTTAGCAGTTAGAGGGGGGGACACTTACCTCTAAGAAAAATTTGCACTTTAAAACCAAATATTTCAGAAACGAATCCCTAAATCGAAAAATGGTATTCTGAACCGTACATTGTTTTTTAAAGACCTATTCAGCAATACCCCACACGATGGGTTAGTCGAGAAAAAAATGTTGCTCCTTTTTTTTCAATATTTTTTGCTACCACTTTTTTGGCATGATTAATATACATTACCCATACAAAATTACAGCTTTCTAGTACTAATAGTTTCTGAGTAAAAGCGCAGACAGACAGACAGACATGACGAATCTATAAGGGTTCCTTGTTTACTATGGAACCCTAAAAAGGATGAGGTTTCTCAATTCGACCGTATATATGCTTTTGTTATGTTTGTTCGCGGATAACTTCGTCGTTTATGAACCGATTTTTATGGTTCTTTTTGTATTCGATAGAGGATACCCCAAGGGTGGTTCCATGGTTAGGATCTGATGATTGAATTCCATAAACATCGAGGGAATCCCTTAAAGTTTTAGGTGTATCCAACGTGTTTTGACCGATTTTCAAAATTCCTTTTGTATTCGATAGAGTAGGTATACTCCTGGGGTGGCCCCAAGATCACTAAAGTCAGGATCTGATGATGGGATCTCATGAAAATCGAGGGAAATCCCAAATTTCCTTTATATTATTTTAGGGTTCTTTTCACTAAAAAGATTTCATTCACTAAAAAGTTAAAAATAAAAATATTTTACAAAAAATAAAAACCGACTTCACAAACACTGAAAAGTTTAAAATAATATAAGAATAGTTACAGACAACATCACATTTCTATATTGAAGTCGGTGACAAATTTTAAGACTTTCTGGATCATCGTTTGATACCGACTTCAATATAGAAGTGTGATGTTGTCTGTACCTATTTGTAGACTTTTCAGTGTTTTTGAAGTCGGTTTTTATTTTTTGTAAAATATTTTTCTATAGTGAAGAACGCAAAATTGTTTCAATCTTTGATGTGCCTCATTTAATAAAAAATATAAGAAATATGTTTTAACTCATAATATCATTAACAACAAAAATGAAGTCTTTTAAAGATATCATCAACTTATCATTTAGACAAAAATAATAAAAGTAGGTCGCTTCTAAAAATAACCGATCGGCACATAAATCCGAACGCATTCCAAAAAAAGACTAGAAGCCTTGCAACTCAGCACCTAAAAGTTTAGGTACCTACCGTGCATAGAATCAAGATCATCGAATCGGAGCATCGGGTATAACGAAGTTAATTTCTCCGCGTGTATTTTTTCTTTTTTTTACAGCTTAAAATACACTTTTTGTTACTTCTTTTAATATTTGTGTACATGAGATATCATTTACAATTCCTATAATATACACAGAAAGAATTTAAAAAAAATATATTATTGAATGTAACATTATCCATTAAATTAAGCGCCATCTAGTAAAAAAGTATTATAACAATCTAAGCACCGCACTGACCGCACCGTGCTTAATTGTATTCGCCATCTAGCGCGAAACCGTAGAAACCGTGTAATAGGATTAAACTTTTCGATAAAGATTAAAATTGTTCTGGCGGAATATTGTAGAATTATTTGTAATTTATTATTATTAAAACAACTTTTTATTAATTTTCAGGCATGATTCAGTATAAATTATCAACAAAATTTAAGTTAGCAACCTTATAGGTCAGCGCCATCTAGATATAAGGCGGGAATAGGACCTTTCTTATAGTTGTATGACATTGGCAGTCTATATTATTCTTCGTCTATGCTACTACTATCGCAGTGGAATAGACTGTGGCATAAAAATATTGAAACAACGCCATCTACTGGAAGGTTTTACTCAACCTAGATAGCCAAGGGCTGTGTCGATAAATTACCTCACACCGCCATCTGTTGGAATCTTTTGGGTTTCAACCATTAGACTACGGAGGTGATTTTTTTTTATGTATGACCCGGCAAATGACCTCCTTCCGCCTGATGTTAAGCGGTGAAAGAGGCCCAAATGAGTTGACAGGTAGGGACGATATCCACTATCCTACCTGCCCGCCCCTTGCCGGCCCAAAAGATGCTTTTTCACGCCTCTATTGAAGGAACCCATGTTGTAGGATGGAGGAAACACGTACGCAGGTAGAGAATTCCAAGTGTGGGATGAACGACAGAAGAAGGAATCTTGGAATTTCTTGGTACGGTGTGAAAAGGAGGACACAGTGTACGGATGACTCCGAAGGCCCTTACGCGTGTTTCTGTTAAGGAATGGAGAGGGAGGGATAAGGTTAAAGAGCTCCTCAGAGCATTCCCCATGGAACATTCGGTAAAAGGCGCTAAGAGAGGCGATGTCACGACGAAGTTGTATTAAATATACTAAGTAAGATAAATTCAATAAAATATAAATAAAATCCCAAGCCAAAACTACATTTGCAGTGCAAAAACTCGGAACCGAGTTCGAACCAAGCGCGGGTATGGTCGGCCAAGTGGTGTACCAGTTTTGTCAACATTTCGCGTATAAACAAAATATCTTTAAAGTTACCTGTGCAGTTTCCAGTAACACAAAGGAAAGTCAATTGCGTTATTTTATGACAAAGAAATTAAATTATAATAACCTTAGGGTGGTGAATCACTTTTTTTGGCTGACTGAACCTCTAAGATTGGATTTATTTTTGCAGCAACGCAGCAGTGCTTGTATTGCTGTGTTCCGGTTAGAAGGGTAAGATATGGCAGTGAAATTACTGGGTACCGTGACTTTACATCTGATGATTCTGATGTCACAAGTTGGCAACGTACAATGTGGTTCTTGTGGAGGTTGCAGTTCGCTGCGAATCTCACAGGAGCCATCCATAAATCAGCTGTTTCATACAAATGTTTAACATCCACTAAACCTAAATGTATGGAAGAGCTGATTTTCTTATTATTTTAAGATTGGTGCCATAGTAAAGGTTATTCAGTTCGCTTGTCTGAGCAAGGACACCTAAGAACAATGGTCATTTTCTTAGAGCGATTTTCACCCAAAAAAATCAAAACTAAGATATTAAAAAACTAGTTTAACTTATTGTACTGGTTAAAAAATGCATGTTGATATAATTATTTTATTTTTTAAACCGCAGGTTAAAGAGATATTCAGGTTTTACTATTATTGATAAGATACGCATTTTGGACCGTAACTGATTGTACGGATGCGTTCCGAAAGGCGATGTTACAAAGTCAGCGCGCTAAGAGTTGTTTCGAATCACGGTGAGCATGCTGACAGCGTCCAACCTGACGTCATTTAATTACGCTTTCGAACGCTCGAACTGTCAAATTACAGATGCATTCTGGCTCTCGGAGTAGTAAAATGGCGGTAAGAAATTACATTAATGCGTTCAAGAAGATTTTTCATTTTATTTTGTAACTTTTTTATTTGGGGTTTCATAAATATTCTAAATACATAAATCGGTTACATATGTTATTAGGATCACATTTATTTTATCCATAAATTAATCTCTCTATTTCTCGCTCTTTTCGGGAAAAGAAATGACCACTGTTCTTCGGCTCGGCCGTTTCAAAAGTAACCCTGTATAAAAAAAGTGCATGCATACCAGTGTGGTGGGTATGCCGACGGACTCGGCGGCGGCGAAGGCGACGGAGAAGGCGGCGCGCTGGTCGTGCGGCGCCAGCGACGCGTACGGCACGCGCGCCTCGCCCAGGTACGAGTGCAGCAGCGCGCACAGCGCCATGCCGTCGTTCCACGACGAGCTGCGCATGATACGACGACGCGTCACGACTCTCAACCGAACGCTTATATCCCTTTATGGCATCCAGGGCCGGATTGACCATTATGGTTACTCTTGAACCAATTCCGATCGATCGGCAGTGGGATTGTAATTTTTCGTACGCTTGGATATAGCAACACTAGCCTACACTGGATCCGCATCTTGAGAAAATTAAATAGCACCGAATTTGGTTCATTCAAAATCCGCGAGAGACGGATCCAATTTGGCGCCAATGTGGTAACTCAAGCGTACGAAAAACGTAAGCCAAAATGTCGGGGCCCCAGGAGTTGCATTGTCTAGGGGCCCGACATGGTTAATCCGGCTCTGGATGCCATAAAGAAGTGTTTTTCAGTTTGAGGGTCGCTTACTTACCGGTCACCAAGCCTAACTCGGGGGGTTGCCGGCAAAAGAAAATACGCAAGATTCTACATTACAATAAAAGCAGAATTTTAGTGAAAAGGATGGGCTTGTTTATTATTTGTCTATGACCTCAAGGGGGTCGCCAGAATTTTTCAACCTGTAAGGGGCGTATTCAAAGGTTTCGGCGGCATTTTCGTTTCACCCAACTAAAATGCTGCCGCCATAATATGTAAGTCCCACCCTGAGTATAAGTATTGTCATGTCAATGATACAGTATAAAAATTAATTAATACGTAATAGGTATTGTAATATAAATAATACGTTACAGTTGTTCATTTAAGTAACATTTGAGTTTTTCTTATACAGAATATTCTTGAAGTATAATGAATAGAGGTAAATTATAATGATTTCGTAATTTAAAAAATAACTAAATTCTTAATACTAATAAAAGTCACGTGCCAATATGTACAGGATCCCAATTCATTAAATGCCAAAGATAATTCTGTTTTTTACATAATACCTGCACAACAAAGATTCGCAGGTGAATGCCATTACCATACCTGAAATTGGTGATATCTATGTTGTTGTAGCCCATTGTCTTCTGCTGGCACCACTTGAGCAACGCGTTGCGTTTCGAGCCGCCGTTTTTCACTTGCAGTGCGTTCAACGGGTCTTTTCTCTCGCCTGGTAATATAGGTATTATGAAACTTGGGCGATACTTTACAAGTAAGTATATATACAACATAACACTCATATGCCAAAGTATTTCAGAATGTCGCGAAATAACATTTGAGGGGTTCATAGATACTACACTATACATTGTCTGTAAAAGAGGCAAACGCCATGATGATGAGATTAGATAGGTGCCAGTCTAAGACTCGCCTATTAACTAATAATAGTTGCGTTTGCTTTGACAGATATTCCATACATTAAACGACAAAAAAGATAGATATCAACTCTGAGATACATTTATAAATACGAGGCCTAAGGCCTAAATACATAATACTAATCTCCACTTCGGATGGATAAATGATATCTCGACATTCCGAAATAGCATGTAGGTATATGTAATAAATTATATTACACTAGTGGGCCCGGCAGACGTTGTCTTGCCCGATTGTTATACATATAAACCTTCTCTGAATCTATTCAAAGACACACAGAAAATTTCGTAAGAATCCGTCTTTTTGAGTTTTAGCGAGACTAACACATAGCGTTTCAAGTGGGCCCAGCGGACGTTGTCCCGCCCGATTACAGCGCCACCTACCGGGTCCAACTGTACGTTTAAACCTTCCTTGGACCTATTCAAATACACACAGAAAATTTCGTAAGAATCGGTCGAGCCGTTTCTGAGTTTTTGCGAGACAAACACACAGCGTTTCATTGTTATACATATATAAGAAGATATCATTTTTGGTTTCGTTAATCAATCTTCGCTATACCTTAGAACAGGTACTTAGAAAGGAAAGAGATTGAGATAGCTATTGTTAAGACCACAGGCTTACTAGTGTAATTATTATAGCTATACATGTAGGTCTACAATATATATGAAGCCTCCTTGTTTGTTCTTTGGGTAGCTCTTACGTTTGTACATTCCTAGTGCTAAGGGACGCGCAGTCTCGCGCATCAAATCAAAGTCCCTCAGTAGACTGCACCATACTGTTGCCGCATCAGCACTTATTTTCATTTCGCAATAAGGCACTTATTGTTTTTAAATGTGTAAGTGTTGCAAAACAAGAGACTACCCTACATAGCAGGGCGGTCTACTTGTGTGCCATTTCCAATTTTGCTGTTCATATAGGCGTAGCTATAACTTTTCGAATAGGGAGGTGTCCAGATTGAACTTCAATTTGCCTACAGTCTGATTTTTAATTCGACGGAATTCTGACAGATGTCAACCTTATACAAATCAGATATCAATAACCTTTTCTGCTTAGGATTTTTAAATATTTAATTACAAAAAATATGAAACAGAATTAGATCAAGTAATGACATTGTAAATAGTGTTTGTTTTGTGCACTTAATGCACACTAGCTAGATGTAATGTTTTAAGTGCTAAATGGAAAAACAGAGTAAAACAACATATTTCTCAAATAAACATATTTCTTAATCATCATCACTAATATCATGATTGTCGTCATCATCATCAACTCGGATTATAAAAGAATCGCACACACTATCCATCAGATCATTAAGAGGGCACATTTTATCCCCTTCTTTTTTTCTTTAATAATATGGTTTATGCATTGTTGCCATTTTTCAGCTGTGATATTATTGATGCCTTCTGATATTAATTGTTTATACCGCGTTATATATAAACCGCGGTGCATGACGCGGCGTAAATAGTTTTTTTTTTTAATTTTAGATTTGACATCTTTTTATATTGACTCTTAGAAGAAGCAAGAATTTTACAAACGAAGAGATTTTTCTAAAAAGGTTGGCAGCCTACGGATTATTGAACAGGGATCCCAGTAATTGAAAAATAATTTCCTTGACAATTCTTGTAACTTCTGCCTGATTATGTACAAGATAGGCATGAGATAGTATTATTTGCAGATGATACTTCACTTATGTTTAAAATTGAAAGACGATTGCAAATTTATGACGATGTAAATAATTATATCTCAAGAATAGTTTACTGGTTCAATGCGAATAACTTGTGCCTCAATGAAGGGAAAACTAAATGTATAAAATTTATCTTGCCCAATGTCAAAGAGGTTCACACCACTGTAAACATAAAGGATAAAAATGTGGACCTTGTGGATACCGTACTATTTCTTGGTATTACTTTAGATTCTAAGCTTCAGTGGGGCCCACATATTGATAAATTGTCGAAGAGACTTAGTTCTGCAGCTTACGCTGTATGGAAAATACGTCAGCTGACTGATGTTGATACAGCAAGACTTGTATACTTTGCCTATTTTCATAGTGTGATGTCGTATGGCATTTTGCTGTGGGGAAATGCTGCCGACATTCAGACTGTTTTTGTGCTGCAGAAAAGGGCTATTCGAGCTATTTATAATCTTAAAATAAGAGACTCTTTGAGAGAAAAATTTAAAGAAATCGATATAATGACAGTTGCGTCACAATATATTTACGAGAATGTAATATATGTCCATAAAAACATTCATTTATTTTGTAAAAACAGTGATATTCATTCAGTGAATACTAGGCAAAAGGATATGTTAGCGTTACCAAATACTAGGCTCAAAAAAATTTATAATTCTTTCAAATACCTTTGTGTACGTTTCTACAATAAAATACCAAATAATATTAAAGCACTTAGCTTGAATAAATTCAAAGTTACAATTAAGGGCGTACTTATGAAAAAAGCATATTATAAAGTGTCTGATTACATGACAGACAAAATTGCTTGGAATTGACAAACAATGTGATAATTGACGATCAATGTCATTGATTTACTACCAAACGTAGATAACGCATGAACGTTCGAGAAGTGGGCCAGTGAAGAACTGCCCAATCGCGACTCGTGCAGTTCTTTTCCATAGTTACTAAAACGTCAATCGATCTGTAGCTAGGTATGTAATGATGTAACTTCACGCGGTTGTACTTAAAAAAGTTGCCGTAATAATGTAGAATAAGGTTGAATTCAATAAATACGATCCTTTCTTTATGGTAATTTTAATTCGGGCGTGAATAATCAACAATATATCAGCGAGTACAAATGTATAGTCGATTAGGTGACAGATTTCAAGCGCGTTTTTGTATGAAGTGCTCTATCTACGTTTGGTAGTAAATCAATGATCAATGTGTATTAACACTTTGTCATAATTATTGGGATAAATATCATTCACTTGAGTAACTGTTCCACTCACTCCGACAGGCATTTCTAAATTATTTTTATGAAATAAAACTGTTTGTAAAATATAATCTTTGTAATGTTGGCAATTTAAAAGAGGAGAAAAAAAATTACAAGACCTTCCGAGTTTCTTGCCTGTTCTTCTCGAGAAGGCTCTCCCAATTTCCGAACAGGTGTAGAGTCAACTTTTTTTTTTTCATTTTACTTGTATTTGCATACATCGTAATTATGGTTGGGGTGTATGTACATACAAGGATTAAATAATTAGTAAATTAGATTCTTGTTTAATAAGATTTTTATGTTTTGTTTGACGTCAATAAGTGCCTGTAAAGGTCTATATTGAATAAAGATTTTTGAGTTTGAGTTTGAGTTTCAATAATATGACATTAAACAATGTAATTACCATTTTAAATTTATCAGTAATTTTTTTAAGTCTTAGTTTTCCCAATTGAAACCTTGAATTCCATAAAGGTTTATTTTTTATTTTGCTAAAATGCTCTCCTTTTTGAGGAAAAGTTTTTCAATGTTGGCAACACTTCTGAAATGTCAGAATTCCGTCGAATTAAAAATCAAGACTATAGAGTAATCTCATACAAAATCTTGGAGGAAAAATTCATTCCATCTAGTTAGTGTGCGTTGATTTCTCATAAATTTCTCAATAGGGGTGTCCGGACGCCCAACTCCCCCCCTCCATGCTGTTAAAAAAACTCACATATATCGCCGTAGCTGTTGCGCCGCACGAACGACTCGATGGCCTTCTGCTGCAGCGAGGCGAGCGCGCGCTGCTCGTCCGGGATGTTGGCCGGCGCCGCCGCCGCCTCTGCCCCAGCGTTAGACACGTCAGCACCCACTCCGAACCACTCCACTCCACTCCACTCCACTCCACTCCACCAATCCCCCCGCGGCCGCGTGTCGCACTCACAACCAAGCTCATCGCGAAATTTTTACGAACCTAACTACGCGTATTTCAATCCGACCTCTAATAAGATACCTCATCATACGTTTCACTACATACTCAGAATATCTGTATAAGTATACAAGGTTTTAATGACAGTGCACGAAACCCGACATTTTGTTCAGAATCCATAGTAGAATTGATTCCACAAATAAAAAATAGGGGTCAGATATTATCCAATTTTTTTAACTCTACCGTTTTTATTTTTTAACTCTACCGTCTTTATTTCTTACAGGCGGCGCGCGGCAACTTCATACTTTGTTTGCAGATGCGTGACCATAGAGTTAAAAATTTGCAAGATATGCAACAAAATAGAAAAAGGAAATATCTTTCTAAATACTCCTCGAAATTAATTTTCATTGTTTAATTCTTCTAGAATAAAAATAACTATTTGAAGTTATTTATTTGTATTGATTAATCGCGAAATTGTTCCCGTACAAGTCTTATTAAAATACAATTTATATCACAGCTGTACAAAATTTAAAAAAGCTTGGTTATAAAATGACAGACACACTGCCGCGGAGGGCAGGTCACGAATAGAAATCTCTTAAAGCTAAGCGCAGTTCGAAGAGAAACATGCCAAACGGTTAGTAGCCATCTCCCCAACATTTGCAAAAACTTAAAGCCGAATATATAAAAAGCAAGTTACAAATAATATGGAAAAATTCTACGAACATACAACAACGTGAGCAATATAATAATTAAATATGAATAAAGGTGTTAGTTGATATCGTTTTTATAGAATGCTTGAAGTTTTCATAGCATATCTCCAATTTCATCATCCACCGCCACAAATAATTCACGGACCATTTAGGATACTTACGTAAAATTAAAACCACGGAACAGAAATGACAGTGGAAATGGTATGCGAGTGTGCCGCGCCTGCCAGAGGTGTGCGTAACTCCGCACTCCGCAAGTCTAGTTAGGACTTATCATCGAATCAAAGTAAATTCTATATCTTTATATGGCGGTGTATGTTCTTTGTTTACTCAAGTTTCATTTAGGCTAAGTTTTCCTACAATGAATCCAAAATATTTATTTATTTGTCGCGACGCAATTCCCGTGTTTTTTCTGTTCCGTGACTACAGCAATATTGTCAGAAGAAAAACGTATACCTCAACTAAATTTTTATATTCATACAAATAAAACAGAAGAATTGGAAATAAAACAAAGTTGCTACGTATAAAGTATAATCCAAAAAGATTTGCACACAAAAGATAAAGCGAGTTAGGCGCCTCTGTCATGCCGCCATGCTGCAAGAAAACAATTAAAAAACCAGCGAAGAATTTTACATGCCGTTAATGTCACTGTTTAAGATTACAACATTCTGGTGAAAATTGGTGTACAATCGACAACACGTCATGCAGATCACATGCAGTACCAAAACCGGCAGTGTAACGAGAGACATAAAACCGGTTCAAAATTAAAATTGTTTGTTAATAATAGTTTGGGAATCAGTGTCTACCGTAAGTAATAATTGAAATAATGAAATTACAGTTTTATTATATATATGGGACGTTTAGGTTTTTTGTTTCTAACGATGTGGCAACAAAAACATTGCGTAAGAACAATATTTCTGTTTGAAAAAGAATATATTGACAAAAAATACGGTACAAATAAGCTTCCAGGAAAGCATATTGTAGACACCACCACGAAACACACAACGTGCACCGAAAATACCACGTGCGTGTATTTACGCGTCCACGTGTTAAATTAGTTTGTAAAAAATACGTGCTTGATAAGAGTGCACACGAGCCAACTTAAGACTATAGGGTTTTTATTATAGTGCTTTAAATATGAATGACAAGACTCCGAGGGATGGTCAGGTCGACTACACTGGTAAAGTAGTTTTTAAAGATTTTTTAAAAATATTTTTATGATATGATTCATATGGATTCATACTATCATATCTTTTGTCTATTTTCACATAAGCGCAAACGCAAAAAGAGAAATAATAGACTTTGGAATTGCGAATAACAAATATAAAATAAATAGCTACAGAAAGATGTGACGATAATAAGGTTTTAATTCAAAAAAGAAATAAATGCAATCCATCCTTCTCAAGTAAGTTCTTTGTACTCGACGTTAATTTTAAAAGACCTTAGATAAAGCCCTCAGCTGCGTGTCGTACATCTATTAGTCCCAATAATTTAATCTATATCAGCCTTTAAAGCGTACCGAATGAAAACCTACGTATCGAGGTATTGAATAAGACAATGTGCACAGATTAGTCAATATATCAAAACATTATCTAACTATGAGCGACATGCGCCAAAACGATCGTTTTGTAAAAAAAAAAAAAAATTCTAAGCTCATAAGACGAGTAGGTACTCACTTAGACACGTGTAGCCTCTAGCACGTAATGTATTTGATACTGTATCAATAAGTGAGTAGGTACGTAGGTGCGAAGCTCGCGCAGACGCACTCATTGGATACAGTGGGCGCGTTCCAGATAAGCATTTTTAGCCATAAATATCAACATTTTTAGCATCTCTGCGTTTCATTAGCGGTGATGCTAGTTTTTGTTGCTGGTTGTCATGCGTTTTATTTATGCATTTTTAACACGAAATGCTAGCATCAAATACCCATGCTAATAGATGTGTCCTCTGATACCACTTTTTGACAGCATGAAAATTTGACATTTGGAATCTTTTTTTCATGAATCAAAGAGGATTTTCAGCGATTTAAAAAATTAATTGAAAGATATTTATAGCATTAGCCAATTCTGATTTATATTACTTATTAGAAATTTTAAGTGGCTGGACTAAGTAGGTGGGGTGTCAAAATTCAACACAAAAAATCAGTACCTTCCGTTTCATTTGTAACAATTAGCGCGGCTAAAATTGTCAACATTACTTATAAGAAACGGAAAACGTGGCTAACATCAGATGTTAGACTCAGAAAGTAGCAGTGCTTTATCTGGAAAGCAAGGAGTATCAGATACATTAGGTGTTACACCTTTGAGGCGCTACATGGAAAATGAATCAAACAATGTGGTCTATAAGTTAACACGGGGCGCCCCCCGTGCTCAAGTAGCTAGTCTTTATATCTATGTAAACAAAGTCGTGAATGCGTTGCGCCCGCATGCAATCAGATCGTTTAGAAATTATCGACGTAAGCGACAAAATACAAATTATTTTATTAAAAAATAACTATAATGATTAGAAAAAATGCTTTTGTACGATTCTGGATACTGATGATGGCTACTTATTTAAGGAACTTTTTAATGAATACCTAACACCGTTTACTAGTAATCCTGAATATTCTTGTTTTTAAGACGTATTACACAAAAATAAAAAGTATCGAGGCAAAATTTTTAAATCGCGTTTCCGGTTCTTCTCGTGACTAGCTAAAGATATAAAGAAACACATATTCGACTTTCAGATCTGTAAGATCTCTCAGTTACCTATGACATTACATTAAAAATATAACCAATATTATTGATATAGCGCCTTAAGCGAGTAGCTGTCTATTCGCCTTACCTGTGGCGATGGGAGACTGCCTGGTGGTCCTCGCTGGGGGCGGTTTGGCGGCGTAGTTGGCTCCCCCGATCCCGTTGGTCGACACGCTCGTGGTATCCGGGAGGCCGTTCTTTACAGCGTTGTTTGGTGCCGGCGCAGCTGCTGTTGTTTGCTGTGATGACAATACCTACACGTGAGTCGGGTGAGAGAGAGGCGCGAAGGTTTAATAGGGGTGCGGTCTGGTTATAAAAAAAACAAATATAATTAGTCCCATATGTGTGACTTTGCATTTTCTTTAAAGGCAAAATAAATTGAAAAACGAATAAGAAATATGCCTAAACCCATAACACCGCGTGATTTATATTTAATCCGACATTTGAGTGGCGGGCAAATCGAATATTTAGAGTACCTAATATTGCTAGATTCATAGTACTCTATTCTTCAAACCCTTTACGCCAAGCATTTGATACCCATATTATTGGGGTTGAAAACAAAACTGTCCCACCATTTTGAGCGGTGGCCATATTGGATTTAGGGCAATATTGCTAAGTTCATTAATAGTACTCTATTCTTCAAGTCCTGTCATTTGGTGGTATTGGAGTTGGACAAGGGCAACGTTGCTAGGTTTATAGCGCTCCAGTCTTGAAACCTTCCCTACTGACATGACCCTAGGTCTAGGTTTTAGGGTGCTAGCATAGACGAAGAATAATATTCTTTATATCATCCTTAGTGCTAGTATTAGCATTTTCATACTCAGCGTCATAAATCCAGTTAAAGGAGTTGCTGCAAGGCATATATGAAATTAGGGTTTTTGACCCTAATTGGCATGACCTAAGGGTTTGATTTAAAAACAAAACAAAATGGGCTAACTAGAGGTAACCTCTACCATCTAGTGAAAACTCAATCTCGGTGGCCCAGGGGCAGAGATCTATTAGAAATAGCCAGACGGAGACTGACCGACGACGGATGAACGGAGACATGAGCACATAAGCGTTACCAAGCAATTTCGGGTCACGAAAAAAAATAAACCTGGTTTACCTGAGGCCATTCCCCGACGGGAGTGGTGGCCGGCGACTGCTTGGCGGCTTTCGCGGCGTTTTCTATACTCTCGATCAGTGACTTCACCGACAACCGCGAGTCCTGGCGGCTCACACCTGATTCATACCGTAAAGCATAATATACTCCAAAGTAATAATAGTATTACGTGTACAAAGAGGAAAATAAAATTTTATATTACTTGCTCCTATAATATTCGCCTGTAAAATCCTAACAACTACAGTGTATATAGTACGAGTTTGCTAATTTTCGATGTGGATAAAATTTTATGATTTTTTTATACAACAAAGTTGGTACTCAAGCAGGTTGCCCACCCGATGGTAAATGGTTTCAGTGGCCTATAGTACATGAGGTTCCTGTAAGAATAACGAAAATTAGCAAACTCGTACTAGACCCTAGTACGAGTTTGCTAATTTTCGCTCTCGTACTATGCTCGCTTCTAAAGGAAACGTATAAAGGGAGGAAAGCAAGGCGAAGTTCAAATTTTCTTGTATCTGTACCTTTGGTTCTTCTGTGCGACGCGGCCGAAGCCATGATGTCTTGTAACGAGGCGCTGGTGAGCAGCGGTGGCGGCGGCGGCGGCTCCTCGGCCCGCGGTGGCATCGCTACAAGTTCACATGCTGATGTTTAAGCTTATCCGTTACTAAGGCCAACGTTCTCAGTTATTCTGCTTTAGTTACCTATAATAATTTATTCAAAAGAAATTATGTTGCCTAACATTCCTAAGTTTAAATGTACATATTTAATTTCATCTACTTCGAAGGTGTTTGGTGATGAGTTCGCCAATTTAACTTGTTCAGAATTTGTGTCTAAATCAAATATTCAATTAGACACGTGTATTGTATGAAGATTAAATACTGCAAAGTAAGCTATTACTTAGGTCTCCAAAAAATACAGTATTCAGCATTTAGATCATCATAATTATGAGGAACCATTGTATTTAAGTAACTTTGAGCAAGATTATAATCAGGTATTAAGGAATATGTATTTAACTAACTCATTTAAAATACACAATATACAAACCAATTTTACAAACATAACTTATAATGTATACGACATGTGTGCAAAATCATCTAATATTGTGAGAGAATACATCTTTCAACTGCTCGTTACTGCCACCAAGTCACTACCACTACCATCCAAGCAAAGCCGATAGAAGCCAAAAAGCATTGAGGTACATTATGAAAATCCAAAAAGCGACTACGGTGATAAACAGTTTGACTGTTACAGAAAACAGTGATTGAGAAGGAACACAGAACACCGCCACTAAAACCTAGGCCCAATAATACAGACATGTCCACCACCTCTACAGAAAAACACATCAAAAACAGAACAACAAGAGTAGGACGTTCCATACGTTTGTGACAGTTATTTACAGAGAAATCTCACACTAAGACGTTTAGGTTTCGGATCACAAGAAGCCTTCCAACTTACGTAGAGGTCTCGAAGGCAGCGGGTCGTTCAGAGACCTTATGGGGTGCGATAGCCTTTTGTGCTCCTGGACCTTCCAGTAAGGCTTGGGCTCTCGTGGCCAGGACCCAGTGTTCGTGTCTACATTCGGCGCCTTCGAATTCTGTAAAGAGTACTTTCTACTAGGCGCATCCGAAATTTTTAAGGATTCCGCGTTAGGCTTCTTTTCCAGATTATTGACGATCTCGCCAATTGAGCCAGTCGATTTTCTTTGAGTCTTCTCTTTAGCACTCGGCGTACGTGACAGTGATATAACCGACTTCGTTATGATCGCCATCTCTTTCACAACACTGGTATTGTTCTGACTAGTCGACTGGCTAGATTTACATTGTGGCTCCTTTTTTGGTTTCTTTGGTCGTCGCGGGACATTTAGAATGGCTTCTCGAGTGATAGACTCAAATACATCGGTAGCGCTCAATGTTTTCTTCGAAAGTTTATCGTCATCAGCTACATTTCTATCAGATAGAGTTGACGGGACTACTGGCTCACCTATCTCCTCATAAACGTTCTCTTGCTCCGATTCTCTTCTAATTGTAGGGATTCCGGAAAGGAACGGGTTTGTACTGGCAGTACGTATGTTCTCTTTGTTTTTGCTAACTGATATCGGGTTAGTCACTGATTGAGTAGTGTTGATAAAAAAAGGAACATTATCCATAGGCTGATAATATTGATTGTCTATTAACCATTCCGGTGTCTTGTTTAATTTGACCACACCGGCTTTCGGGGATTCCGCCTGCCTTGCACTGAATCTTATTGGGGAAGGAGATTTATTTTCTGGAGAACTGTCTCCTGCGTTAAATGTTTTCCATGACAAAAACGGTAGTTGTTTGGCTTTTGTATTTTTTTGGTAAATTCTATTTTTCTCTACTCTGAGTGGAGTTTTATCAACATTTTCATTAGAGAAATCGTTAGAGATACTTTTATTCTGTAATTGTTTATCATCAACGATTACTTGATCAATATCATTATAATAAACTGTACTCTTTTTTACTTCAGGTTTAGGATCCATTACTTCCTGTGGCTGTGGTTTGAAGAAAATGGGTTGTATTAGAACAGGACTTAAAATAATTGGAGAAGTAGGACCAATACCCCCATTAACAATTTTGATAGGAGATATTAAATTATAAGCTTTCAATCTACTAACATTCCTATTTCTTGGGACATTAGACAGTGGCACTAAAGCTTGTTCAGTACTAGGGGCATCACTTCGGACATTATACCATGGTACTAAAGCCTGTTCAGGACTCGGAAGATCATCAAGCGAATGGATTTTTAGGTGGTAGCTTAAATCGTCATCAAGTAATGCAGTATCTTTAGATTTTAAGTCGTTATCCAGGAAAGGATTGGTACTTAGATCTTTTGTTGACGGCGAGCTCATTTCAGCCAATTCCACCTTTGTTAGAACTTCTTTTATTCGTGGCATTGTTATAGTATCATTACAATTATTATTATCAATAGCATCAGCCGATTGTACTGTCATATTTTCAATGGGTTTTGTAGATTCTTCTACAGAAGAGGAATTATCCGTGACATTTTGATTTATTCTTTTCAATGCGGCTCCTATACTGGTTTTTAGTTCTTCGTTTACGTTTCTTAAATCAGTTTCTATGCTTGTTTCAATTGATATCACAGGAAGTTTTCTTTCTTCCTTACGAGTTTCCATAGAATTGTCGTGATGTAAAATTTTTTTGTCATCTGGGTATATAGATGGCAAAATTGATGCTGCTTTAACAACTGGAATCATTTTATTTGTTACTAGGCTAGGTTCAGGTTGGGAGTCTATGTTAGTTTCAGACAAGGGGAAATCTTTGGAAGGTGTATACATTTTCGAATATGGAGATTTACTACTATTGAGCTTTTTATCCTTAAGCGAAGCATTATTGTGATAGTTATTACCTAAAAATTCTACGCTAGAAGCCTCTTTCAATTTATTCGAACACGGAGACGCTAAATTTAAATCCTCCATGCTTAAAGATTTCTGTTTCCCGTTCAAAGCGTATGAAAATTTATTATTTGTTTTCTTCCTGTTTGCAGTACTGACAAATCTATCGAAGTTTGCTTTGCAAAGTATATGATGGTCAGTATTGTTCGAATGATATTCTTCAGTTTTACCAGTTGTTTCTAAACTTTCATGTTTATCCAAAGCCTCTTGTCTCTTTACTAAATCTCTAGAACAGTCTAATGCGTCTTGTCTCTTGATTCCTTTTACATCAAAAGGAGGTAGCACAGCTTCAGCTAAAACTTTACTCCGCTGCCTTGTATTATTCAACGAAGTGTCGTCGTCGTTCGTTTCGTCTGTTGTTACATTATCGATTTCAACTTTACCATCACTCTGCAGGACATCATTAATATCAGTCTTAATTTCGGGCAAACTAAGCCTGTAAAACGCTTGGTCGACTATACTCGTATCTTTCAACGCTGAATCTGTTACGCTATGAACTCTTGATATGTATCTAGATCTGATATTCTTGAAGACGTCCTTTGACGAAGTGTCGCTTTGCGAGTCAGAATACAGGGACTCTCTTGATACAGTTTTCTCGTCACCAGACAAGTCGGTTACGCTATCCACAGACTCAGACTTGTTAACACCTGTTTTGGCACATCAAATTGTGATTAGACATTTATAATAACATTAATGTACATAATCTGTTTAGGCACTTACAATTGGAACATAGTTAGTTGATGATCTTTCTTTACTGTCGTAAGCTTTACACGTAATTAGTGCACGAAAATTTAATTCTGCAGGTCGACCTTACAGAATTACCGATGTTTTCGGTATCTGACTAGACAAGTAAACAGTTTGAGAAAATTTAAGACAAGATGAGAGAAACAATAAAATTAGTAGATGACAATCGCACGATAAGATTAGGAAATTTAAGGACATCATCTCGTATAACCCGAAGTCATGCTCAAATACGAATAATTCAAGATACTTTACAAAAAAAATATTTACAACTTATCTACATATAGATTCGTCTAGACTACACATGCACACGTCTCTCTAGCACACAGGCGTCCCGGGATTTCTCCTTACCTTTGAGCGAGTGCACTTGATCTTCTAGAAGCCGGATGCGATCTCTGGCTATTTTGTTCTCGGAGACGAGCCGCTCTAGCTCCCGCTGAGCCTCTGTTTTGAAGTCGTTCGCCACGCGAACTGTCATCAGCAAATCGCTTTGGAACTGTTTCCATTCTGCTTCCTAATCGACGTAAATTTATTAAATATTAGGTACTGTAATTGTGTTTAAAAAACTTACTGTCTCACAATGACCATTAAATCTGGAGTTTTTACGTGGAAAACAAAACTTAACATTATGACAAGCATTAGCGCAGTGGATGAGCGCTTGCACAACCACAGTCCTATGTGCATTGCCAACCTAACTTCCGGTATACATGACGTTATTTGGGTGTCTTCTTCTGCACTTCCTCTGTCAGACTGCTCAATAAACATCACTTGTCGACACGAATTTACAGCATACTTCGGAGCTCGATGGCGCGGAAGCAAATTCCACTCGGCATTGGGACAACTAAAGTTTCGCGATGTTCACTATGGTTATGACCGCGAAAAAATAAACAATCATATTTTCCACCACTAAAAATATGTAAAATTTTAGTATCTTTTTATTGCGGTATTAGGTATGTGGAGTTACGCATACCTATGGCATTCGCGATAAATGCCAATTCCGCTGTATTTTCTGTTGAAAAGGATGTATGCAAATACAAGTAAAATGTTCGGAAATTGGGAGAGCCTCCTCAAGAAGAAAAGGCAGGAAACGCGGAAGGTCAAAATTTTCTCCTATTTTTAAACTGCCAATATTATAGTAATAGTATTTCAAAAATATTTTTCTTAATAAAAATATTATAGCGTTGCCTGTCGGATCGATTGGAACAGTTACTCAAATGAACGACATTCAGTCTATAATATCTCCCGCGCTAATGACTCTCCTCCGTTGAGTTTAACCGTTATCAACACTCGGTTGAGTGACTGATCATTCGTCATACGGTATACTCACATCTCGTTCTCTATCCCGCACCAGCTGCGCGTTTCTGGTGCGGGCGTCTTGCAGCTGCCTCTCTACATCAGAGGCGCGTGCCAGGGCCTCCCCGGCGCGACTCATCAGGGTCAGTTTTTCGTCAGAAGTCACCTGCACCTGTTATTGATGTGCAGATTACAGAATAGTTTGCGTCATTTATGGTAGTGGAGAGCACTGCAAAGCACAATATTCAAAGGACACGAACGAAGATACATTACACTTCATTCTAAACGTATTTAAGTGTGTTAAGTTGGTATTTTTGTGCTGGCATATAAAGAACAAAAAATATTAAAAACAATGGCTGCATGGTATCAAACCCCTTTGCTATTATACATATGAGGAAACTATAAACAAAAAAAATACATTTATATATTTTATATAATTATAACTTAAGTTGAGAATCAATTTTCGTTTAATTAATATGAGAAGTACTGCCTTCAGAAATGACAAACACCATGTATTAGGTTTTGTATTCATTTGCTTAGAATGATGATCGAAAGGGCGACTGTGAGAAATTTGGTATTTTTTTCGAAATGATTATAATCATTTTATTTATTCTTATTGATTCAGAAGCTAATTCCAACCAAACTATTTTCAGGGTATGCGTTGTTTCTGTTACACGATGTATACCTACTTAACCTTCGGGGAATACAGGAATAGTAATATTAATTGATTTATTTCCTACTTGTATCTGCAGCTCGGACACGCTATCCTGCAAGGTCTTGATTTCGCCTTGCAGCGCGGACTTCTCCTGCCGCAGTTGTTCTAGTTGGAACTCCAGTTCCGATATCGTCGATTTCGCGTTGTTTCTTGACACCTGCAAAACAGATTAAAATATGATCCCTTGGCAATTCCAATCAGTTGGGTATACCGGGTGTAACTGAACATTTAAGGGGCATTTAAGGTAGATACTAAATGGACCTTCGGTGCTTGTCTGAGTCCTGGAACCCCAATACTTTCAGAGTTATTTGATTTTAAATTGAAAGCAAAAACTTTCAAGTAACAACCATAATCAGCTCTTAACACAAAAGAAATTTAACCACAAAATGACACGTGACAGACGTGAGCGTAGTATTCTTCTTACGCTTACGTAGGGCTGTCGGCACTTAATACGAAAAAAATAATTTATTTAGTTTGTATGTCGTGAGCGTAGTGACGTACTGCGCACGTAAGTGGAGGTGGGGGGTGGGGGGTGACGTACCAGCGCGTCGTCGTGCAGGCGGCGCGCGTCGGAGTGGGCGCGGTCGAGCTGCCGCTGCGCGTGCGCCAGGCGGTCGGCCAGCTGCAGCGCGCGCGCCGCGGCGGCCTCGGCCTCGCGCCGCGCCAGCGCCGCCGCCGCCTCCGCCTCCACCGCGCCCTCCGCCGCGCCCGCGCGCTCCTCCAGCTGACACAGAAACAGAACACATAATAGTACATTAGTAGCTAAGGGCTGTAAGGCATCAATTGCACAGCCTGAGCTAACTTACTCTGCTTTACATCTCGATTGTGAGGTAAGTAGGTCCTTATTACCCCCAAATGGGGCTTGTAGGTGACCAATTAGCGCTCTAGGGTAATAATGTAGCTTGGAAAGCCCTAGGGCGGTATGTAATTAAAAAAAACACTTCACTATTTCAAAAAGTTCGCGTACATCTAACCATCATACTGGCAATAAATTACTTACAGCCCTAGGGCTTTTCTAGCTACATTATTACCCTAGAGCGCTAATTGGTTACCTACAAGCCCCATTTGGGGGTAATAAGGACCTACTTACCGAACATGAGAGATGTAATTATAGTACATAGCTGCCGCAGTCTATAATGACTACTTTGCTGGTCGCGCTGATGATGGCCGACAGCGCATCTCCAGGCCGACACAGCGCGGTCAGCGTGCAGCACTTGACGGACGAGCTGAGATAAAGGCCGAGACCGTAGGTCGAGGCCTTTACAGTGACGACAGCGAGGGCTGCAATGATGGCCAAACTGGAAGGCCTAGAGCGTATCTAGGCTAGCTCGAGGCAATCATAGCGTGACCGGCGAAGCAGTCATTGTGGGCCAAGGCTTGTACAGTGCTTTACTCAAAAATGCAAGTACCTAATCTAAATAAAACCAGCAAGTAATTTAAATAAAAACTTTGCCGGCCGCTCCTTGAAACAGAACGGCAAGGTCGCCTTTGCTTAAACAAGGTTGTCAAAATAATGACCACATTACATGCATTTTTGAGTAAAAGCAATTGAAGTGTTACCCCGCGTCATAATAAAGCGACTCTAGCTGCAATACAATACAGTGCAATTCAGGGCGCACAGCGCTAATTTAGTCCTATTACTACAGATAATTATAAAAATTTTAATCAATTTGCTCGCAATTTTATGGTTTATTGAAAAAGGTTACAAAATATCCCTTAGCCCCTTTCTATACCTTCTGGCCTATATAACGGGTGTAACTGAACACCCAAATAACATTTAAGGGGCATATAAGTTAGATACTAAACGGACCTTCGGTGCTTGTCTGAGACCTGGAACCCCAATACTTTCAGAGTTATTTGATTTTTAAACTGAAAACAAAAACTTTCAAGTGACAACCATAATCAGCTCTTAACACAAAAGAAATTTAAACACAAAATAACATGTGGCAGACGTGAGCGTAGTATTCCTCCTATGCTTACGTAGGGCTGTCGGCACTTAATACCAAAAAAAAATAATTTATTTAGTTTGTATGGAAAAAAGTAGGTTTGTTAGCCCAAATATTTTTCCTACAGAATCTCTACTTCTGATGGATACATACCCTTAAATGTTATTGGGGTGTTCAGTTACACCCTGTATATATAAACTACAAAATTCAGTGTCGATGTTCATAATCAGAGGGGCGATTTTGTAAGTTAGCGTATAGATTTGATGTTTACGTCGTCGTCCAAGCGAGCATCTCAACACGTTCTAGTGAATAGTAAGAACCCTATGAACTAGATTGGCGCCGAGAAATGTGCGCAAAATATGAACATCAAATGCCATGCCACGAAGTAATGCTATAAATATTTGAAAAATTATTTTATTCTTGCTCTCCCCGTACATGAGATTGGGTGAGATTCAAGCCTTCAAGTATTCATCTAATAGTTCTATAGCAAGCCTCACCTTAGCCTTTGCTGCATCTAGCAGGCCGGTGAGAGTGACAACCTGGTGTTGTCGGTTAGCTGCTAACTCTCTAGCATTCTCGGCCTCTTGGTCGATCTGGGTCCGCTCTGTTTCTAGCCTTTCCACGGTACCCTCCAGAGATCTGTTAGGACAAATAAGACGAGAGTGCAATGCAAAAAATGAAATAATAATAATAATACAAAGGTAGTATATAAAAAAGTTGTTATTATATTCCCTAAGTTAATAATACTTTCCAAGTAAATTAAATTGAAACAAAAACTCTCAAATGACAACCCAACTATGTTCGCTGCAAATGGCATTTACATACGTCGCCGCGTCGAGTCGTTTTTTGCGTTAAATTACTAGTCAGATATAAAGATTACATTTTGCATACACAACAATTGTCTAGTCGCTCTCGTCCAAATAAAAGCAAATATAGAATTTGCGTTTTAGATACCCGAGCTTGCTTTGTAATATTTGATTGATATGGCATACAGGGCTTATGTTTTATCAAGCATACAATCAGAATTTAATCGTCTTTTTAAAAATATGACTTAATAGAAAGCTCGTTGTAATCATCTAAATATTTTTCTAGCTACCACCCATTCATGATATTTTTTGGTTTATAGGTAGAGGACTGAAAAAAACTTATCAACTTGATCAGAAGTATTGGCATTTACAATAAATAATGTCGTTACTGTACACAATATTATTTGATTAGACAAAAAGTTATATACACTAACATTTTTTTATATTTAAGAGTGATGCCCGTAGATTAACACCAAATCATTGATTTTATAATAATCTTCATACATAAGTATTTTTACATGCCCTTCAAACTTATGAAAAGGCAAATTAGAAATACAAGAAGAAGAAACTCAAAGGACGAAAAACTTACCTTATTCACGTATATAAAACTTAATCCCATGAAAATATTTATGTTAAAATTACACATTATTTCCATATCGGCTGGTTTGCCACTTGACATTGATGTAATCGAACTGATATGACTGTACAATATACGGCTCGAAGGACCAAAACCTACCTTATTCTCTCATTAAGCGTTTCGTTTTCTTTGGTCTTCTCCTCCAGCGATGCTTTGGCTTGTGACAGCTCAGATTCCAGCTGCTCCTGTTTCGTTAGCAGAATGCGTCGTTCCTCTTGGGATACCTATGAAGAATAACCACAAATGGCATTTTTTTCTTAAAGTACAACTATAGAAGACAAAACAGGTAGGAATACACACGTGTTAAGGCATTTTTGAAAATTTCACCCTTATAGGGGTGTAATAGGGGTTGAAAGTTGTTTTTTTAAGCTTCTGCTTCATTGTTTTAATTGTTGTTTTTACTGCGGGAAAAGAAGAATTTCTACCGTAAAAAGAAAATAAGTTGTGTATTTATTTGTATTTATTAATATTCATATATAAAATATTTACAATCAATTTTTGTCTAAATCCACATGGAATGGAACATGTCTGTCAAGTTACATACAAAAACTTATGTCAATTAAATGACCTTGCAGTTTGCTAATTATCATAATACATTGTATGTACTCGTAGAAGAATACGTATGACAATGCTATCAAAAGTTGGTACTATCTAATGGTACCACGGTATAAAAGGGTTGAAAGTGTCAAACCTTAAGAACAGCGAAGAGTTGCTGGTCTGGGTCGCCGGACATCAGCGTCTCGGGTTCGACACCCTCGCGTAGCAACAGCTCTTGTAGCGTGTCAACCTGGGGACAAATATATTTTGGTCATTTTAACTGTTTGAACCGAACTGTTTGAATGGCCGAGATTGGATAAATATAAGGGTAATGGATAAGGTCTTACCCTCACCATGCATTTGAAATACGCGTGTCACCACCCCCTTCGTTCTCCTGGATGCCATCAAACCCATTATGGGAGTTTACTGCAAATATCCATGCAAGAGTTTAAAAACTGGAAACCAAATCCGATTCGTGGCAAGTAAAGGGTTAAGGGGGGTGGATAAAGCATTAACAGAGCGAGGTACGCAGAAAACACTATTCTCTTGGTTCTTTAGACCAACTGCCTTATGTCAGTTGAGGAAATAAATATTATATTAAGCCTTACCTCCCCTTTATTAGATAGCCCAAGTAGAATACCACTAGGTACTTACCCCTGCAATCGGACTATATAGACCACCTTCCCAGATAGCAATGACAAGTCTAGGAAGTTTGAATCAAACTTTCTAGTTTCCCGTTTACAAACTTGCGTAATTTTCATTTTTTTCGGCAGTATACAATGTTGCAATGTAATACAATATTTCTCCAACAAACTTTAAAAAGCGACTAGTTTGTTGGGGCAATGTTGTATGAACATTGCGGTATTGAAAAAACAAACATCATGCAAGCTTAAAACAAACATGATGCGAGCCTGTTGTTGGAAAACTAGAAAGTTTGATTTAAACTTGCCTCAAGTTTGGCAAGTTTGCTTGCTATCTGGGTTACAAGATAGGCCGCAAGAAGCTGCTCGGCCGAGATGCGGCTGGAGCTGGCAATGTCTGTCTAGTAATCTCCTCGGGTTAATAAAAGAGGAGTCAAGGATTAATATATTTCTTCCTAAATCAACTACCAGAGATTACAAGGTAGTATAGCTACCTTGGTGCGACTGTCCTCCAGCTTCTCCGTCTGTCGGCACAGCGACTCCAGCAGCACCTGCTTCTCGTCTGTGAGCCTCTCCATGTCGGCGTGAGCGTCCGCCAGCTGCGACTGCAGGTCCGCCAGTTCCGCCAGGGTGGCTTGCAGCTCTTCGCTAGTGCTGGAAGGTACCAAAGGAGTTTCAAAACTGTTATATATCGTTGTACAGTGACCGTTCGTATAAAGAGGAGTAGGAGCACTCCTCGCTGGTGATGCAGTGTCGCTGGAGTGGAGACTACGATTATTCGTCGTAGCACAACAGTGATCATTAATGAAAGGAGGGATAGGATCACAGAACACAGAAAGAGGTTAGAAAGGCAATCATGCACCGTTTGTACGGGAACCGCTGTCGCCAGTTTTGCTCCCACTTCTTTTCCTTGCACCGCCCATGCAAAGTCGCGCGAAATCGGGCTGAACCAATCATAACGCTCACTGGGCTCCTCATTCACAGAAATTCACTGACGTCCAGAGCCGAGTGTACAAATAACATTATTTTAGTGATTGACATCGATTAATAGCTATCGATATTAAATATTAACAGCAATTTAACCATTTGAAATATTTAGAAAGCCAAAAAATAATTATTACTTTCATTATACGTTTATAATTAATAATATTCAAGTAATATTTTGTTTCTATGTAACAAAATTAAAGCTTTTTAGCTCAAAAATGTTGTAGGTTAGACGTAAAATAAAAGAAAAACTATAATACTATAATGCACCGGTCTGAAAGCATAAACTAGAATGGATAATCTGACAAACGGACGTGCGGTAGTTTAGTTGTTAGGATATTTTAGTTGGATGGAGAAGTAAATATTTGTAAAGTAAATATTTACCTGTAAATTTGTGTTTTTAAAGTACTCAAATCTTCATGTCTTGCATGGCCACCTACCTATGCTAAAATAGTCATATAAATATTATGGTCATATTAAAAATTCTAAGTTGTAAAATTAGTTTAGAATTTGCCCATAATTTTTTTACTAATCGAACTAATTGTATCGTGAAAATTGAAATTAATTTTACAATTTTAATCTTTGATTACATCGCCGTACTTATATGAATAGGATGTTAGAAAGGGTAGGTGTTAGCTTCGCCAAACATTCTGTATTATCGATAAGTAATAATTATTATTATGGCATTTTAAATGACAAATAATATGTTATTTTTACTTTATACAAATATTTTAAAATATACATTTATCGATAAAATGTAATGCGTGCGTTTTTTGATTAGCACGGCACTATCCCTTGTACTGCGACTACTGCGTTAATGCTCATTAAGCCAAATGCGTCACTACCGAAAGCAGTGTACTACATTACGCGCTCTAAGTAATATGGCAAAAATCGCGGGCGTACATTGCCGGTAATGTATATTTTTTAGAAAAATATTATGTAACTTATCGTTATGATCAGTTTTGGTGGATTTTGACATTATGATCTATGGAATATGGTCATTATGATTAATTTACTACTTACCGATGAAAAGAAATTCCTTCTTTAGCTACACTTGACACCTGACTTCTTGTTTTACAAGTAATTATAGCACAAGAAGGCATTTTTTTATATGTATAGCGCCGCGCTTCACGATACACTCACTGTAGTTGTCCGTCAGTGATTAAACAAAGCGTTCGCGTTGCGGGGCCACAAGTATGAGCATTTAGTCATAGTTGTGGCTACGCGTGCCCCGCCCACATAGCCCTTCTAACCTCTTTCTGTGTTCTGTGGATAGGATGTTGTTGGTCTATTAATTCAAGCTGTATGAGTTACAGCTCCTCGCTCGCGCTTATAACTGCCAAGAGAGGCTTTCAAACTATTATGTAGTAGAAATATCTATATTTTTTTATATAACCCAATTACATTCACTATCAATTTAACCCACGCGTGACCTAACCTAAAAATTAAGATATTGTTTAAATTGAACGCATTACGTCAACATACGATGCTAGCCCTGCTAACGTCAAAAGCTAATGAATGAAACGCGATGATGCTAAAAATGACGAAAATTGCGCTTTAATGGAACGCGCCTTTAATATATTTTATGTGCGTGAGAAAGAAGCGAGAGAAAGAAGCGTGAGACAACTTCAGAGCGGACTAGAAATTTGGTGCGGTCTGTTCTGTTATCTGTACCTGTAGTGGTGCTCCTCCATCTGCAGGATGCGGTCCTGCAGGCACGCGACGGACACCTCGCTGAGGGACGAGCACGAGTGCTTGTCCCACTCCGGCGTGCTCACCTCGCCGCTGTCGCCCTCGCCCTGCACCACACACCAATGGCACAGAATAAATAATAGTACTTTAGTACAGAAGGATCACTCTCGAAGAAAAGCAAAGTTTAGGTTTGAAAATTTACCTACTCTTACGACCTTCATCTGACTGCACGGGCAATTGAAATTTATTGCATGGCACGAGTGTTCCTATTCCGTTACGCGTCGCTGACCCGATACCGATTTGACGATAAGAGCGCAGGGTTCCCACTCACCGATATGCAGTTATCGTTACAAAAATTACCGAGAAAAAGCTACATTATTACGTACGACGCGGCCAGCGTGCGAGCCGAGCGGCAACCTTTGCCATACACCGGCCCGGCCGATATCTAAACTGCGGAGTGAAACCATTGGGCAAGCAATAATGACATCCTTTTATTGTACAATCGTTATTTAGACATTTTCCAGGATACATTGGCATAAAATGGATGATTGATTAATTAGAGTCTGCAGGCCTATTCGCTAACTACGGTTGGTAACTAGAATTGTCATTTTTGAAAGACACTTTTTATCCATTACTGGTTTAGTGATTATATTATGTGTAACGGCAGCGTTCATGATAGCAGTAATGGATGTTATGTTCCTTTCAAAAATGAGAGTTCTAGTTAGCAACCGAAGTTACAGAATAGGCCTGCTGGTCGATTTTAAAGTTTACCATAGGATATGGTGCCAATTAAAAAAAACTAGAGCTGTCGACGCCGATTAATCACTTAAATAATGAAGTCAAATTAATATATCCATGAATACAATAAATTCCTACCAACTGCGTTGATCTTATGTGTAGTGTAGTGCTAAAAGTTTAAGATTTTTTAAACTTGGCGCCATATTCTAGGGCTTTCACTTACAGCTTAGTTATAACAAGCTCTAGTGCCTATAATCCTCCGGTGTAAACAATTGTATCTTTACCATCTTAATATAAGACCATTATAATACAAGACGACCAGTATTGTCAGCCAGGAGTAACTTTTTTCCTATTAACTTGTGCTGTAGGTCGCAGGTGGCCTTGACTTAGGTTGAAGACCTTCGGTGGGACTTTCAGCTTTTCAGGTTAACTGGACATGGTGGATTTGTAGAGGGAAAGCATCACCTCAAAGATGTCCCACTGTTCGAATGAGTCAGGGCAATCGAGCCGAGTTGGGACGACTATTTCTGTTCTAATCTATATGTATAGGATATATAAAAGGAGAAGTTCCCATCTATAGACGCACGCACAACTGTAACCGCTAATGGTAGAAACGTGAAATTTTGGCAATTGTTTTAATTCAAAATGTGGACGCACACTAAGAAGGGATTTTATAAAAAATTTACCCTAAAGGGATGAAATAGGGGTTGCAAGTTTGTATGAATAAATCTCAAAACTAGCAACGATTTTGATAAAACTTGAGATTCATAATCTAAAAAATATTTATTATTTTATTTTATTTTACATTTTGGGATAGCTAACAGCTTCTTAAAATAAAATTAACACTGGCTTATAATGTCTTAAAGCTATTGATAAGCTACCGCAGATAAGATTAATTGAACATGTGTTTCATGGTTTATCGAAATTCACCCCCTTAGGGTGCAAAATAGGGGTTGAAAGTTTCTATGGAAAATGTATAAAATCTGCTCCAATCGGTTACAAAATTATTTTTCCTACGGGAAAATATAAAATTCGCACGCACAAAAACAATAATAACGCGGGCGAAGCCGCGAGCGGAAAGCTAGTTAATTTATAATTACGTTTCATACATTTTGATTGTTCTTTAAAGCACCTTAGGCAGTTTGTCCACCACCGCCGTCAGCGGGACGTCAACGAGAACGAGATTATTGTTGGTCGAAATCAATATAGTTCGACGTGTGTGCAGTGGACAGGCGGCTATAGTAATTGTATGCGTGGCTACCTCGGCGCCGTCAGCTCGTTCTCGTTGACGTCCCGGTGTCGGCAGCGGTGGACAAACAGCCTTAAGCTTGGAAAAAAGCGTCATCATTGCAATGTTGGTAAAAAAGTGTCGTACATTGTGCGCGAGCGCGATGGAGGCGGGCGCGGAGGAGTGCATGCGGCGCGGCGCGGGCGCCAGCAGCAGCTGCCGCTTCTCGCTGTCGGAGAGCGGCGAGTGCGCCACGCCGCGCAGCCGCGCGCGCAGCGCGCCGTTCTCGTCCGCCAGACGCTCCAGCGCCGCCGACCGTTCCGCCTCCGACGTCTGCGGGCAAACGCACATTTACCTCCAACCATTGAGGCTGATCCACACAGACCGGTGAAGCCACAGTGCTGTAACGCCACGCTGACAGCTGTCGCTACGTTCATAGAGAATGTATGAAAGAATACTTAACGCGGTGGTAGCACTGTGCCGCAACTGTCACTTCAGTGATCTGTGTGAATCAGAATTAATAAGGTGGCGAAAGAGGAGTTCAAGCTCATTGGCGTATGCGCTCGGCGGGCGATTGCCAAAGTTGCGCAACGTTCCAACCAAAACTGCAAAACATCTTATAAGCCATATATACATATAAACTCCACTGTGCTTTGGAAAGCATATTTTAGTCGTGCCACTATGCTTAAATCCTTAATACTTTTGTGAAAAAGGAATACTTACAAACTTCAACACAACTAAATGTAGCCTATGGAAGCATGTCAAATTCAAGCTTCCTTTACAAAAACTTGTTACTTTTAAAAGTGAGCCTAGCAAATGACTCCATTCCACCGTATGGTAAGTGGAATCCAAATGCACTTCGCATATACATAAATAGTGCACGAGCTCACAGCTCTTTTAAAGGACCCGCAGTCCCGCCGCATCGTTTTAGCTGTCGTAAATGAAGTCATGTTGTGATTTCGTGCCGCCTATGGTAGGAAACTCGTGAAATTAAAACGATAGCTAGTGCCTTGCTTTCGCTATCGCGCTTCACTATGAGTTAGGCGGTAGGGGCACTGGCATTGTAAGAAGAAGGGAACACGCCACGAGAAATTCAAATGAATCAGCCCATAATCTCAATATCACCGACATAGTTGTTTCAATTAGTTCCAAAGTTGCAATAATGTTCAGAGTACCTGTAGGCTGTATGGCATACAGTTGGCAAAAAAGCGTTTGGAGTGATGACAGCGGAACCGGTGTGTTCCTCGCATTTCTTGTTCAGCTAGAATTTTTAATTTTTTTTTGTTCAATTAAATTGACTGCTAGTTAGTGTACTCCAGTTCATTAGTAATTTAATCATTGCTTATTTTTTGGAAAGTGTGCCTTTTTTATTTTAGTGTTTCTTGTAAAAAAAAAACTGCACTTGTGGCACCCACATTTACCAAACTTTTTTTGCCAAGCTACAGGTTAAGAGACCAAATGTCTCTTCACCTTTTAGTGAGTTAGCGCAGTAACAGTTAATACCTACTTAGAAAGGGCCGGAAAATTAGTAGGATTTCATTCACTATAGCTAGATAAATGAATGAGATATCAGAATACCTTACAATATCAAAGGTTATTTTCAAACTCGACGTCTATTGTCTATTTCAAACTCAAGAACCCTTCTAAGTACTATTAGATTAGTTAGAAGGACGGTGATAGCATAAATTGAAAGCATTGTCTCAAGCCTCATCGTTTAACATTTTTCATTTTAAGGTACTTTTTTTAATCGAAAATACTTTGTAATCTTTACTGTTCCAGAGACAAACCCGTTAAATAGACTGTACATATTAATATGTGTAATAAATAATTATGTTAAATTATGCGTCCATCAAACATTCATACATGGAGGCTGCGTACCGGCTGATTCGCTGTTGTTGTTTGTATAATGAACTTGATCTGCCCACGCGCAGGCGAATTCCGAAAGATCAAGAATCTTACGAAATTGAAAGTGGAGGTCGGGAGAAACACTAATATACGTATGAACAATAAGTCTAGGACGTTAGGCTTTACCATCCAAACAATACATGAGAAAAGAGGCTAATAAGATTCTATTCATCATGTCCGTAAAATATATGAGCGTACAATAGCAGGAAATAATTACTGTGAGATATTCTGATAACTCTTTAGACATTGTTCGTGAACTTGAATTCTTGTGATTTTTCTTGGCCTGCGGTTTTTAGATAAAATATCCATTCTAATACTAGGCAAGGCAAGATTTCAGTTGCAAGAGGTCTATTTTATTCGCAACTATCGGGGACGAGTAGGTAGGCCTCAAAGCCTTATCCGCAGCCAACTTGGAGCATTTACCAAGCCTTATCCGCAGCCAACATAGGCTAAATGCTCTAAAGCAGCCAGTGATGTCTCTATAGTCACGAATTCCTCACCTCACCCTCACCCTATCTAGCTTAGCCCGCCGCCTGCTCCCTGCTCGTCTTCATCGCTCGCTCCAGCAGCTTTAACTATTTCCAGGTGTTGCATCAAACCCTCACCTTCATCTTGTCTAGCTCGGCCCGCAGCCGGTCCGCTTCTGCCGCTCGCTCCAGCAGCTCGTCCACGCGAGCCTGCAGCTGCGCTCGCTCCATGACGCTCGCCTCCAGCTCCTGCCTGAGCGACTCGATCTCCCGGGCCCCCGACGCCAACGAGGCCTGGAAGACATTTGGGTCTAATTAGGAAAGTCACATACACAATATGACCATAGGCAGGAATATGTATCTGTCCTGTCATATTCATGGTGATGAATTTAGATTACATCCGTCTTATAACAAAACATGGCCTAAGTTTAGTCTTTGTTTAACTTGACACTGCCTCTATCTATTCTAATTAACACAATTGAAAGAGCTTCAGGTTTAAACCAAAACTAAGCTTAGTCCATTCACTAGAACGAACGCGGAAAGACTGTGGAAATTTACCGTACCTCATCAAAGATATGGAAACTGGAAACCCAACACCAACCAAACTGGCCAGATTTATGAAGTAGGTCAATTCAGATGGGAATCTGTGAAAGCCGTGCTATTTCCTTTTTTTCTGATGGACCCTACGCTGTTGGCCGCATACAGTTTTACAGCTTCAACTTAATTAGTTGAAAAGAAGGCGATAATTTTGGTGGGTTCCGGCGAACCTTACCTGCTAGATTTCTATCGGACAGGCATCACCTCAAGGGTGTCCCGCTGTCCGAGTGGAATAACCAGGGGCTTCAAGCCGGAACTGAAGCGAGGGAACTTGAGCGTGCCTCTCGAGACTCGGACACTAAGGTTTAAAGGTTCGTCGTGTAGTGGAGGGTGGGGAGCAGCGACCTGGTACGTGTCTGTTTCTGCAGGCGTAACACGGACCGTGGACAAAACGGGACAGGAGACAAATAACATATTTCTTCTCGCTGTCTCATAATATAACAATGAAGAGAGATGGGTCGAGGGTTACTCAGATTCTCTTCTATAGTCCACGAGCCGTGCTAGGCCTGCTAGTATATTACATGCTGTGTAGCCCAAGTAGTCGCACAGGGGTGTGATGTGTCGACCTAATACATTTGTGTAAAACGTTCGCTTGGAGGCCGCTGGGAGTCAGAGCCGTGCCCGGTAGTACGACCTAAATGGGTTGAAATGATGATGAAGTGATGATATATCTACGTCATTTGCATGCTAATCAATCAACTACACATCTACTACTGCCACTGCTCGTTAGACCGCTTCGCTTTGTGATTTTCAAGGTCCATTATCATTTGTGCTCATTCTATCGTAGGTGGTTTGAAGCGCGTAACGCGTAAGTAATGCTTTGAGTGCCATAGAGAATTTACGTAAATAAAACGTAGTAAGTAAATAAAACATTTATGAGTACTTCGTCTTGTTGTACTATTCATTGAGTAATATTTTTATTTTTTGGTCTTTTTCTCAATTTTTAGAGGTAATGTTTGTAAGATAAATTTTTCCCTGTAATCGACTCTGTCGATCGATCGGTATCATAGCAATACAGACAGAATGTTATATTTTACATTTAGCCGGTACCTTTTTATGGTTCGGACGGGCGGTTATTTAAAAATCTTTGACTGCAATTCGAAGAGTTTTTAAAATCTAAAATTAAATGAAGCCTCCATTAGCGTTTTTTTATCCACCGTATTTAAGGTACCTACTTTCCCTTCAGAAAGCATCGCCGTGAGTGGGACGCCCTTTGAGGGGGACGCCCTGTATAGACTGTATTGCTCTTTATTTCACTGTATTTCTTGTTTTGCATTTTCTAGTAACAAACAATAACAAGTGCGATGAAATATCAGCATTAATCATCATAAGGGTACATGAATAATTCATCATTATGGAGGGTTGCATTCGACGCCCCCAAAAATTTTAAGTATAATTAAATTAAAAATTTGACCCCACTGCACCGTCAACGGATAATATTACTAAACAATGAGAATGCATATCGATATCTAATAACAAAATCATATCTCGAAAGTTACCCTCGGATATTATCACGAGAATAGAGATTCTAACGATACACGTAAAGGGATTAAAAAAATCAGTCCTCAGTGAAACTGAGTCATTTGCCAACCGTAACGTAAAGAAAAAGGGTTTTACTAAATTAACAATTAATTGAAAGACAGTTTTTGCGTAGCATCGACAACACGATAGACAGATTTTTTTAAAATAAAAAACACGATTAACCAAAAAACCGTGGAGCGTCCGTAGAAAAAGCGGTTAACACGACGATTTCGTGACTCGTTTGAGCTCGAAAGTTTTTGCCGCGCCGAGGTCAACATTCCCACAGCTTAGTTCGGCTTCATTATCATTGGCTGTGGCAAATTGAGTGGATGCTGTAGGTATTCAATGTAAACATCTAAATATAGACCTATAAAAGATCTCCTAAAGCATGTGACTGAGTGAATCGCTGCGAAGTTGTGATGTGAAGCGTAAGTGCGATCTTTCTGCAAGTTTCGGCGAAAACACTTTGGTTGATCATCTACCTACCTACACTATTATTATAAAGAGGAAAGATTTGTTTGTATGTATGTAACGAATAAACTCAAAAACTACTGGACAGATTTCAAAAATCCTTAACTATTAGAATGCTACATTATCCCTAATTAACATAGGCTATAAAATTATTTGTCCTACGGGAAAATATAAAATTCCCATGGGAAAACAAAAACAACGCGGGCGAAGCTGCATAAAGTAAAGCTAGTAAATCATAATTTTCTCCGCGTTCCTTCACTGCATAATTTGTAAAAAGTTGCGTGTTGTGCAACATTATAATGTCAGGGCTCCACCTATGTTAATATTAACACCTAATATTAATGTCGTAATGCTAATTTAACACTTTAGATATAACGCAAAATAGCGACTACATCTGCGTAACTCAAAGTCAAAGTAACCGGTCAGTACTGTTGTTTGCACGGTCTATCATTAAGTCGTCAGATTATCAGATCACACCTGATAATTTTAATTACTTGTCAGGGAATAAACATAACCATCGAAGTATATGTAAGCTGTCCGCTGTAGAAACAAAACAATTATGAAATACTTAAATTAGGTATGACAAAAATTAAATGTCAACAGTTACCTCAGATGCGATCCGCGGCCGCAGGTCCACCTCCTGGAAGCCCGGCATGTGGTCAGCGTTGAGCGTGACGGGCAGGCTGACGCACTCCTGGGAGCCCCGCTCGCCTACTGACAGCTCCTCCGCGCTGCAGTACTCGTGCTCCCTGACCAACCCATCGTCGAACGCGTCCAAGCTCTCTCTCAACTCCGGGTCTTCCAGAACAGCGTTATTGTTCCCCAGGTCCTTCTTCTTATGAGCTTTGTGGATCTTCTCCTTCGAGCCGAATATTTTGAGAGTTTTATCCCGCGCCGGCGCTACCTTGTGGTGCTTCGAGTCGAGGCTGGACACCGAAGGAGCGCCTTTCAGAGTGGCCTCTTGTTTCGGCCCCTGGCTTGGCCCTCTACGGAACAACGACTTAAACTTCATCATCTTGTCATATCATCGTTTCGTTCACTGGTCGAGTGAGTTCGTTCGCATGTTTTGGCACTGCGGTGCGTTCACGGCCACATTCTACAGTTCCATTATCTAAACAAATATTGTTTTATTGATAACTTGAGTTGATGTGTTAGCAATAGCTGCCTGTGACACATGAATGGAGCATACAATCGGTGGCCTAGAAAAGGTACCTGCTAATTAACTAAAGACTGCGACAAAGAATGAAGAATATTTACAACTTCAACAGCTACACAATAATTATGAAATGAATTCATTTGAATTTGCTACCCGAAAAATTACAAACCCTTTATGTTAGACGACAAATGAACGAGACGAGATCAAACGATTCAAATATCATTCTAGAATCTAGAATTACATTCTAGCCCACACGATGTATAAATACGAAAGTAAAGTTATTCCTATTCTTTATACAAATAAGGTGACAAACAAACACACTGCCTGGCGCTTCTTATATATACTCTTTATTGCATAAAAAACAAGAAACGTTTGTACAAAAAAAACATCAACAGTATGCAAGGGCGGACTTATCTCTTATAAGAGATAAGTCCTTCTTTCATATTTAGAAAGCTGCAAAGAAATACGGAAGATAGTTATACTTACACGACATACAAACATTAGGTAAGTACATCAATCTAATCATGGATAGAAGATTTCAACCACATATTCAAATAAATCAATGTCGAATCGGTAGCTCCCCTAAATTTTGCTTAGAGATATTGACGGTAATTATGAACAAGACTATATTAGTCAAAGAAACGATATCAAGCCTCTTAGCAAAACTGGTGTAAAATGTGTTACCAAGCTATCATGGAGTCAAAATCAGTTTAAATCTCATTATGTTTAAAACTTTTTTTATATCTTTGTAGGTACAGCATCTAACTCAAAAGTTCTAAGCCCATGAATCAGAAATTAAGAATACACCATAAATGATCATTTCATTATTTTACGTATGTTTCGGTATCTTATCAGCTTTTCGTACACTATCCTGGTTCACAAACACACTGCCTGGCGCTTCTTATATATACTCTTTATTGCATAAAAAACAAGAAACGTTTGTACAAAAAAACACATTAACAGTATGCAAGGGCGGACTTATCTCTTATAGAGATAAGTCGTTCTTTCATATTAAGAAAGTCGCAAAGAAATACGGAAGATAGCCATACACGACATACAAACATGTGTGTGTGTGTGTGTATATTTTTTCGTACTACATATATTCTTGCTTTATACAGATTTAGAAATAATGAAGTTGACGATGCTTCTGATGGTAATAGATAAGAATTTAAAATTTCATAAAAGTATGTTATAGTACGATGGATTGGATTTCCCGTGTCACGGATATCAAAAAAGGACAACATGAACAAGGTGCTGGGGAAAGTCCCCACAATGTGCGGTAGGTCCCGCACACAGGGGGCACTTTCCCTGCCCTGATAAAATCAATTATCGGCATGTATTGCGCCCGGGTGCGCATTTTCGTACATAACTTTTCAATTCCTATCATTGGAGGTCCGAAAATATTTCTCATACCATCTCATACTATAATGATCATTCTTCATAAAAAAAATTAAAAACTACATATTTAAAAACATAATCATTGAAATTCATAATATCATTAATCACTTAGTTTTTACTAATATTTGTTTTCATTTTTTTTCTATACTCATGATCAAAACTCATAATCATTCGTATAAATAACTATAATATTCATATAACAATACAGAATATTTTGGCGATGGAGAAACTGTAGGCGGGTCAAAAATAGGCAGCGAGGAGCGAAGCGACGAGCGTAAGTTTGAACATGAACCAAGCGCGCGAAGCGAGCGTGCCGCGGCAGCGGCCGGCGAAGCGCCAGAAACGACTTTATGTGTACCTATTCACGACTTTATGCATACTTATTGCTCGTGGAAACGTTCTTAGTAACAACATTATTAATTAAAGCAATATGATCACTAACTGTTATGAGCTCCGTTGGTAGTAATAAAAATGTATGAATAAAAAAAGTATGAAAAATAAAATTATGAAGAGTGATTATTATGAACACAAATCGGTAGTAAGACAAAGAATAGGATTTAGAATATTATGTGAGCCAATATGGACCCATTGCGCCCAATAGCAAAAAATGGTATTCCTATTATTATAAGTATTGCTTGCATAGGATGACACCATTATTGTATTGAAACATTAACGCAGTCCTATCTGTAATGTAACGAATGCAAACTAATTCAAAGGCAACATTATGACGCCATACTCAGTACATACAATTGATCATACGTCAGCGATGCCGCATGCGAATACCTCTTTGCCTTTTTTATCTCTAATGGTAATAGGGTCGAATATCAATCGGAACATAATTAAGTATTGATTTCACGTAGCTCTCATTCCACGCCAGTAGGTTTCCTTCTTCTGATCAAGGAAAGATTTTCTTACTAAAACTATGGGTACGTACCTATTATGTTTTATGTGAGTACTATATGTATAGATCAAAAAGAGTATATCTATTGTGCCAATTACAGTAACCAAGCTTTTGCAAAAAACAGCCTGATTGGGGAAGTGTCTCAACCTGAATAGGTGATGCAGTACCTACGCGTAATTTGAAACTGTCTATATTTTTATTTAATTTTTAATACAAATTAATTAGGCAAAAGGCTCTCAGCTCCTATCTTTAGAATTTGGGCGGAAGTCCTTTATTATCGTTTCTGTTTAGAAGGCAACACAATACCGCACAGCACGTGTTTTTGTCACATAAACCATTTTGGAACATGTAAGTAGGAAAGGAACCATTTTGCTTCTTTATTCTATTCCACTGAATTTACGAATCTATGTAGAATTTGGAGTACAAGCTGAGAAATTCCAGTTATGTGATTGATAGGTAATGTTACCTTGTTTTACTTTTAAGGGCCATAGTTATTTTTTCGCATAGATTTTAATTTAGTCTTTCTTTAATATCGGAAATTTCAGCTAGTCAGCAACAGAACAGGAGCTTTACATGTGTACACCGCCTCCACCGCCTCCACAATGTTCAATCTTAAATCGGAGCTTGATTCTTCTTGCAATACAGGTACAGACGACAATAATGTTTGTAATTTTTTTTTTCTTTAATAAGCAAATTACGCAAAGATTTCTTATTTATCACTTAAAATATTTTGATATTCAACGTTGGTAAAAAAGTATAGACTATAGGGAACCTGTTGTACCTTGGACAGAGTTGTACCTAGAACAATCATATTTTTTTCAAAAGTCCTACTCGTTACAAAACTATTTCCTATTGTATTTAAATCTTTATTTGTTACCATTAACGTCAAGTTAGTTGTGATTCGCCGGCGCCGTGTGAGCACAGTCAAAAAAGGCAAATTATTGTTTTACACCCAAAAAGTACATTTTTTGGTCTTTACTTCATACCAATTTATTTAAAGTGATGCATGATTGTGAAAACTCTCTATTGTAGAATCTTATATTAGTATATCGAGCTACTAAGCGGCATGATTGTCAGATCCTAACCTCAATCTGAAGTAAGTTTATGAAGCTTCTTAAGTAAAATTGTCGCGATGTTGTAAGCCACCTAACTTGCGATGTACCTCGGTCACAGGCCAAGGTATATCATTTTATCGAAAATAGGTTAACAATTGTTTACATGTATACGTCTTTAAGAGTATCATTGCATTGTATTAAAAAACATATTACAGTGTTTTCGAAAAAACGCCGAGAAACAAAGAAAAAAACACTCGCTCGACACAAAAATTATTTAAAATGCAGTAAATTTAGTGAAGGCGCAGAAATTTACGCTTCATGGTGCTTCCGTGCAATTTCGCAATCCTCGCAAAATCCAAAAAACTGGCGTAGCTACAACAGGTTCCCCTACCCTACAAATAAACGTGCTGAAGACCAAATTGGAGGATAATCCGAAAGGCGCGGCGGACGTGCCTCCCCACAACACTTGTGTAACCAACCCTTCGGCTACCGTTGGAGACTTTTTTATGGTCTCTAAGAGAGCGTTCGGTAGCTACATGAAGCACTGTTTGAACTTGTGGAGGCTGCTGGAGAAAATATCAATATCAATATTGTTACATCATTTCAGAACGCATCTGAGACTTTTGACAGACCGCCAAAAAAGGCGTGTCGGAGATGATTTTGACATGTAATGTGGGAGTCAGACCGGTTTTCTTGAGTGATCATATTGGATTGTATTGTGCGTTAATAAATGATTTAATTAATAAATCTGCCTTATAATTGTGTAGCTTATAACTACATAACATTGGCGACGAGAGCGAATTCACGTTTTTGTTAAAGGCAGAAGTAAATTAATATGTCGGAGGGAAACAACGACGTTGGTAACGCTGATGGCGCAAGTGGCATCGAACATCCGCAGGTATGGCATTTAACGCGAACAGCTCAAGTGCAACAAATGCCTCCTTTCGACTCCACGAAATGTGCGTGGAAAGTTTATGTGAATGTATTCATTAACAAAATGAAGGTGAGCGAGATTGAAGAAGACAAATGGGCTCAGTATCTGCTAAGTTTTATTGGATTTGACATGGTAGCATTAATAACTGAATTGTGTTACCCCGATTCAGTTAATGACAAAACATTTCATGAATTGGCTGCTTTGATCGAGGAACAAATTGAGCCACAAAGGTCTGAAATAGCAGAAACTTACAAATTTTTACAACGTAAGCAACTTCAAACTGAAAGTATGGCAGACTATGTGGCAGCCTTAAAAAAGTTGGCACAGGCATGTAATTTCGGCCCATATTTAGATCGAGCGCTGAGAGACAAGTTTGTACATGGGCTTAAAAGCGAATCTATAATAAAGAAATTGTTTACCGAAAAGAATCTAACCTTCACTCAAGCGGTGACTATGGCTCGATCTATGGAAATTGCAGATTGTGATGCAAAGTTGGTTACAGCAAATGGAAATAACCTTGAGATAAATAACATTAATATGTCACAGCATTTTAATGCCAACATAAAGTGCCATTGCTGTGGCAAAGTGGGACATATCAAACCCGCTTGCAATTTTAAAAATGAGTCTTGCTACAAGTGTAATAAGAAGGGCCATTTGTCAAATGTGTGTACCTTTAAAAAGAAAAACAATAATAAGAAAGTGAAAGAAATAGATATGGAGAAAAGTAGTAGCAGTGAAGATAGTTACATTATACCCAAAACAAAAGAAAATAACGGCAATATTAATGCTAAGTATCAGAAGGTAATACCTATAAAACTTAAGAAAGATAAAGAGTGTGATGATCTGTTATCAAGTGTATCTGAAAACTATGTAATTAATAACTTGTTCGCAGAGAGGGAATATTTAAAAGATTCAAGAGATGATGTGATTGAAGTGAAAACTGAATCTCCCAGGCCATGGTATGTTAATCTAAATGTTAATAACACTAATATTAAATTTGAAATTGATTGTGGGTCAGACGTTACTCTTATACCTATCAATTTGTGCAAAAACTTACTTCCATCATTAAAGTTACATAAAACTAAGGTAAAATTAAAATGTTTTGGCGGGCAACCTATAGAAGTAATAGGTAAAAGTAAAGTTTATGTTAAGGTGAAAAATGATGTTTATTTAGCGCCACTAATTGTGGTTAAGGAAGGTAAACAGCCACTTTTGGGTAGAGACTGGTTAAGTGTCATCAAAATTGACTGGCATAAATGTAGTAAAAAAAATTCTAAATGTGTACAAAATGTACAAGCTTGTAATAGATCGGAATTGGATTTGTTGCTGGGAAAATATGAACACTGTTTTTCCAATGTCCCTGGAGAAATAAAAGGACCACCGGGTAGACTTCAAATAAAGGCAAATGCAATTCCAAAAATGTGTAAGGCACGTAGAATACCCTATGCTTTAGAAAATATTGTGAAAAGAGAAATAGACAAATTAGTAAGTTGTGGAAAATTAATTAAAATATCCAGAGAAAACAATATCACGTGGGCTACTCCTATTGTACCCATAGTTAAAAGCCCCACAAATGTTAGAATATGTAGAGACTATAAAGTCACTATAAATCCATGTCTCGAAGTTTCACAATATCCTATCCCAGCCATAGAAGACATTTTTGCTAATTTAAATAAAGAATTTGAATCCTGTGTTTTCTCAAAAATTGATTTGAGAAAGGCATATATGAATCGAAAAATGGATAAATTTTCACAAGAATTGATGACGTTAATTACACCATGGGGTCTTTATCAACCAACTTACATGATGTTTGGGGTTGCTCCAGCTCCGTTGGACTGGCAGGAATTCATGGACAAACACTTTTCAGGCATAGAAAATGTCCATTGTTATTTAGATGATATTTTGATAGCAACAAATTCAATTCCTAATCATTTAATTGCATTAGAGAAAGTACTGAGTAAACTAGAGGAATTAAATATTAAGGCCAATAGAGATAAGTCAGAATTTATGACAGATAAATTAAAATATTGTGGTCATGTCATTGATAAGAAAGGGCTTCACAAAACCCCAGAATATATTCAAGCAGTACTGGATGCACCACAGCCCCAAAATGCAAAGGAACTAAAAAGTTTTCTAGGGACCATTAATTTTTACAACAAATTTATTAAAAATGCTTCTGAAAATTTACATATTCTATATAAATTATTACGAAAAGATTCACCTTGGTCATGGACCAAAGAACATGAGAAAGCATTTAATTGGGCTAAAAATATTATAGCAAGTGATCAGGTTCTCATCCATTATAATCCAAAACTACCAGTGGTTTTAAGTTGTGATGCATCCAAGTATGGTTTAGGTGCATGTTTGGCACATAAAGTTATCGATCCTAATGACGAAAATAAAGTTGTGGAGAGACCAATAGCTTTTGCTAGCCGTAGGCTGACTGAAACTGAATGCAAATATTCACAGATAGATAAAGAGGCACTTTCAATAATATGGGCAGTAAAGAAATTTAATTTGTACTTAAGGGGTAGACATTTTACTTTAATTACGGATCATAAGCCACTGGTCTCGATATTTAATCCTAATAAATCTTTAGGTAGTATATATGCAGACAGAATGATGCGATGGTCGTTAATATTGTGTAACTATAATTATGATATTAAATACCGGACATCCCTGTTCAATGTCAGTGCTGATTTTCCCTCAAGGTTACCATTAAATGTAACAAAATCAGACATTACTAAAGAGGAATCAAATAGCTTAATGGTCAATAGTATTATGATAGATATTCCTCCAGTTACACAAACTGAAATAGCTAATGAGACCAAACAAGACATTGTATTAAATAAAGTATACCAATACATTGAGCAGGGTTGGCCAGAAAAAGTCGATAGTGAGCTAAGTAATTATAAAAATAAAGAATTAGAGTTATATACATTTCATGGTTGCATCATTTGGCGAGGTAGAACAGTAATACCTAAAAAGTTAAGAAGTCAGCTATTGCTTGAATTACACTCAGGTCATTTAGGATCCTATAAAATGAAAGCATTGGCTAAAAGTTTCTTTTGGTGGCCTAACATCTATGATGATATCGATCAAATCACTGCAAATTGCAAAGGGTGCCTGCAAGTTAAAAATAGGCCAGAAATGAAGCCAATTCACAACTGGGAGTGGCCATCTCAACCATGGCAGCGCATACATGCTGACTTTGCAGGCCCCTTCTTAGGTTCAATGTGGTTAATAATAGTGGACGCCCATAGTAAGTGGCCTGAAGTAATACGAATGAGTAAAACTACTTCTGCAGAAACTATAAAATGCTTCAGAGATGTTTTTTCAAGGCTAGGTCTCCCCGAACAGCTGGTGACAGATAATGGGCCCCAATGGACGTCAGAAGAATTTAAACTATATTGTAAAAATAACAACATTAGACATACATTTACAGCCCCTTACCATCCAGCTAGTAATGGCCAAGCTGAGCGAGGAGTCCAGACATTCAAAAGAGCCTTAATAGCAAGTACCATGGATAAGGGAGATACAAATCAACATTTAAATAATTTCTTATTAAGTTATCGTACCTCGCCTCATGTATCAACTGGTAAAGCGCCGTGTGAATTATTATATAACAGACAATTAAGAACACGGCTGTCAATAGTCAAGCATTCTGTAATCATTCCAAATCAGAATATTCCTTATAAAAATCCTAAACAATTTTGTACAGGTGATAAGGTACATGTAATGATGTATGATGGTTCAAAAAAATGGTTAAGTGGCACTGTTAGTAAGCCTATGGGAAAAGTAATGTATGAAGTGGATACAGATAAAGGTACCCTCACACGTAATGTAACACAAATGCTTCCTGACAATTCAATTAATAGTGAAAATGATCAATTTAAAGATAATAGCAACAAATACAATGATGCTGGTAATCAACATGCAGATTTTGACAACGAATCAGAAATTGTTTCGGAATCACCTAGAAATCAGGAACCAAATGATATTTATCAGAGCAACCAAACAGAATCTTTTCCTATAGACTTGCCAACTAACAATGGACAGGAAGTTACTTTAAGACGTAGTACTCGTAAAATCAAACCTAGAGATATATTAGATTTGTAATGTATATGTTAATTTAGAAGGGAGGAGTGTTACATCATTTCAGAACGCATCTGAGACTTTTGACAGACCGCCAAAAAAGGCGTGTCGGAGATGATTTTGACATGTAATGTGGGAGTCAGACCGGTTTTCTTGAGTGATCATATTGGATTGTATTGTGCGTTAATAAATGATTTAATTAATAAATCTGCCTTATAATTGTGTAGCTTATAACTACATAACAAATATCGTTCCCGCCAAACAATGTGTTATATTGATATTGCAACTACATATTTAATGTGGAGAATTTATGAGAGTTGGTTGTACATAGATGAGGCAAAAAGGGTTTATATCCGGATAGACGTAGTGATTTTATAGGTACATTAAAGTTTATTCTACTATTCCCGCAATAGCTGGGGGCAATTCATATTATTATATCCATTGACTATTTTAAATAAGAGCACCTGGTCTAGTAGTAATCTTCTGTTTTAAGGCTATATATTTTGAAATAGGGACAGGCGTTCCTCGTATTTGGTGAGTATCCTAGCTTTATTAGATTGGAATGGTAAGTGCCACAGAAATCTTTTCTGTATACGTTCAAGTCTATTAATGTGAATATTATAGAAAGTTTATAGAAGTTAATAGAAAAGTTTATAGAAAGTTTTTAACAAAACTTGAATAGATAATCGATTATTATTTAATGTCCTTCGAACGTAAGATACTGTGGTTAATACTTACTACACAGTCAGGCAAATACAGGGGACAATCAAGGGCTATCCTTCTTGTTTGACGTTTTAGTTGCGAGCCCTCTATAGCCAATTATTTTTTATTTCGCTGACACATAGACGAGGCCCCCACGTTTGACGTAGGTACCCACCGATGGTTGTTTGTAATACGTACATTATCTATGAAAGATTGACAATTATGTTTTATTCCATATAATTAAATAATCTTTACAGATCTTTACAGCAGTTTTTCAACATTATTTTCTTAAGTTATAGGCTGGTTGAAAGATTTTTTTTCAAAAATAAGTTTGCGTTTGTAGTTTCAGTACAATCGCCTATATTTATCAACATCGTAATATTTGATTGTAAAATAAAGCGTATTTAGTGTACATTTCATTGATCAATTTATACAGCCACGTCGACAATAACACCTGCATAAGGTTGCGAGTATTCGAAAGTGCAATAGTTTTCTCTGCTTTCCCAAAGTGTAAATTCCTTCGCACATTAAAACCAAGTGAATGCCTCGCCGCAGGACCGAGAACGGCCAAATAGGCTAGCTGACGTCCGCCACTGCAACTGCTCGCACATACAAATGATCCACACATTAACATAATGTGCCAGACTGAAAGAGCAAAACGAATGTCGACCTTCGTGGCGCCCTTATTCCCAACGCAAAGGAGTCAAGTCTGTTATGCCAACGGTGCACTCAATTCATCCTTTCGTAGAAAATTGATTCTTGTTTTGTCGGCAAACGGCATATGGAATCGAAGTTCAGTGGACGAAGCGATTAAGCTCCTAGTGAGCGTGCTTCAATCCAATGAGCGGGCTTAATTGACATAAAACACGGGAACGGCAGGGCTGGGGCTTTTTTGTTCCTAACACCTATCTAAGGTGCGATCTATTTATTGTTTAAACGGGTGTACGGGTTGGGGGAATTAATACAGCCCCCTAACTATGTTCGCTCAAAACAATATTAAAACCACACCGAGAGCGGGATGGCGCTATACACAGCAAGAGCGGTGTCTCTCTTTCAATGTTGTTTTAACCTTGCTATACGCGATCGTGGTATGACCCCAGGTGACAATGGGTTTTCACGTGGTTTATGGAAAACTAAAGCTGCACTCCGTTTTATCTGTATAGGTGTCGATCTCGTGGGAATTCCTGAACTATACTAAGTCTATAAGGAGTTATTTATTTGTATAAATTCTTATTTAAAGAAAGAAAGAAAGAAAAACCATTTATTTTGCTTCTTGATGCGACAGGCTCCACCTGACAGGGCACTGTAGACCCTGTTAAGAGTTACTACAAAGAGTTACATAAAGTGCAACAAAGTTCCATCTTTAGCGGTGCAATCATATCTTAACAAATTCTTAATACATTATTTCCCCATGGTTATATTTACCAATTTATTGATATTGTCATAAATAATAGGCAAAGTTATTAAAACTGCATAGAATCCTCAGGAACGGTTGCTGATTCACTTCATAAGAAGTTAGTCATAAATAATCCACTCCGATGCGAGGGGATCAAGGTTGGCTAAATTTAAACTTGTCTTTCCATTGCTATAATATGAGAAGTAGTGAAACTCGCATATTTGGTTTCCAATTGAATAAATAAAATTCCATAAAAAGTAAGGGTTATAAACAGCATCAACAAGAACGAACAAGAATAACTGAATAAATGAGCTACTTGGGAAGAATAAAAGAAAAACTGCAGAATGTTGAGTTAGGTTACATATTATTATAAAAAGTTGTCAAGGTGGTACACCAAGAAATATGTATGTAATTTTATAATACATTTCATTTTCTTTCTATTAATAAATACGACGCTTTTATTGACACTACTGAATTGACTCTTGATGAGGATTATATCGACTGTTCTATACCGATTATGTTTTTCCCCTAATTCGCCATAATTACTAAAATGAACAATAAAAAAGCGCGTTCTGAAGAGTTCTTATTTACAATCTATACACACCTAGAGGAATTGTCGGCGGTTTCGGACAACTCCGACTTTCTCTTTGCGAACAGACATTGCAAGCTTTTTAGTTCGTACAACGAATACATTCGTCGTGGTAGACAGTAATATTTAGCATGAAAGTCGCTATTGTTAAGATTCAAAAGATCATAGTTTTCTTAAGAAAATGTTCAACTAAAATTCTAGGCTATAGGTACATATAGGTATCTAATAGTCGTACACAGACGAAAAAGAAGAATGCAGTAAACCCAAAGACACTCTTTCGTAAGATTTGCGAGTAGTTACTGCTTAATAAACTGCAATAGCAAAAAATTATGATTCAAATGAGCAGCAACAATGATGCGCTCATGAAATGTTTCATGAGCCGTGCCGTTGAGCAATCCTACCGGTGGCACTATGGCAGGGTGAACGACCATAGCGTGTTCTAGGGAGAACGCCCTGCGTAGGTCAGTAATTGTTCTATTTATACGCGTTATTTTACAGTTTGTAAATTTACCACCGCAAGCATATTGTTCTTGGTACAGTATCATTATATTTTAACACCTAAGATTTCATTGATTTTTGGTTTAGACATATGAAAAGAAAATAGAATACTTATCGTTGCAAAATTAAATGTGAAAGCGATATAGGGATTAAGAGTTCTAAGTGGAATAACCTCCAAGTTGCTAGAAATAGTGAAATGAAATTAATCAAATACATGTTTCGGTGTTTCTCAAGAATTAAGCCTTATAAATTGACTTACTTACTTATATTACTAAGGCCTAATCGCCCTACTATAACTGGTCAGGGTAGGCTCGTGCCCCTCGGTTGGGACGTATATGCGCTGTGATGATGATGATAATGAAAAAATAATAAAACTTGAATACATAGTTCCGGAAACACAAAAACAAGTAATTTATTAATTACTCAGACGCCAAAAAAACGTCTGCACGGATTTGGATGAAATTTAAAACGCAATAACCTGCCAACTTATTGCGTGACTTAATTAACCTAATTCAACAGAAATTTCGCGATCTATTTGTTAATAAAAAGTTTGTATTTGCATTGGGATCGGCAATGCCAAGCAAAATTGACTTGAGAACTCTATTGTCTGCTCTTTTGAATTGGGAAAGTAGATACACAATATAAAATATATGATAATATTTAATTTGGTACTTAATAACCTAAACTGAAGTCTTCGAAGAAACTAGTGCCACTACTAGTGCCACTACCAACAACTTTAAACATTCGCAGAGAAGATTATCATATCATCAACATATTTTATCAAAATATTTCTATAACTAGTCCCAATTATAGTCCTAATAGATTTAAATTTCTAGAATAAGTAGCATAAATTAATAATATAATGGAACAACACACAGCATACAGAATCAGAAATGGATTTGGATGATAGAAGGAAATAATACTTTATGTGAATGATGTTATTATTGGTTTTTCAGCAAAAAATCTTTAAGCTTTATTATGTAAATAATGTATTAATTAAACCTATTCGACGAAGATTAAATGCAAAACACGTTAAGTAAATCACAATATGCTGTGACTCACATAGTAAACATTTACCTACTCGGTTCGAGCAATACGTTCTTTCAACGTGTACAAGTACTTGGGTAGCGAGCAACGTGCTAGCAGATGTTATTATCATGATGGTTGCCACTCATTAATGAAATAACAACATTCATTAAAACCGCATTAAAAAGAAGACGTGTATTTCCTTTGGTTTTCCTGTTACATTTCGAGTTTTGTTAAATAAATAATTTTGATTTAAACATGCGGACTAGCGTGAATTGTATTTTTTGTACTTTGGCAATAGAATTCAACAGTACAATATATTTTGCATTGAATATTTATTATATATATTTCAGAGAAAGGATTTAAAAAACTCAAAGCATCAAAATTACCTTGGGTATATTGTGATTACTTACAGCTAACAAAGTTTTGTTTTACACACAACAGAAGCTTTTGTTTTTAATCTGACAGTAGGCTCGATTGGGCTCCTTAACATTCAATTATCCTACTTCTCATTGTCGGAACACAACAATGTTAAGAAAATTGTTAATATGGCGACAAACATATGTCAGACGACTAGCTAGTAGTATTTCAGGTGTATATAAAGTACTCTGCGTCAAGATTTCAAAAGCTTAATTGAGCCACAAGTAGCAAGGTTAAAAGATTAGTTGCTTGAAGAGCTGAAAGTCGCAGGCTCTTGTCGAGTTTTATGACTCGACTATATCTGATAAAGTAAGAACTCTTTTGTTCAGCAGATCTCAGATAAATAAAACGAATCAGATATGCCAGTCAAAATGCACATGCTACTTTCTCTTCACCGATAACTAGTTTGCGGTGTACAAGTCCGAGAGGGTATTAGCGGACGTCGAATGTCGATATATCACGTTCATTTCACAGAAATTCCGTTGAATGACCGAAATCTTGAAGATATAAATAAAGATTTCTTTTTGATATTAAAGTAATGGCAAATTCACCAGTTTTTTTTTCGTTCAGCCTTCCTAGACAAAAGCCACACGCCTATTTTCCGCAATCGTTCTGCAAAAAAAAATTGTATGGAAATGACATTAGCTGCGGAAAAAATAGCGTGAGGTTGTCACAAGCTAATGCCATTTCCATTTTTTTTTCTGCGGAACGACTGCGGATATGACTCTGGTCTAGGCCCACAGGAGAAGGCTTGCAAAACAGCGTACATAGGTAAATGATAGCGAATGTTTTTCATTTGCTAAGTGTCAAAAAATTGTAGATCATTTGGATATTATAGAACATCGTAGAAGTCCTCTTGGCACGCATCGTATAATGACTTAGATCATTTAGCCTATAAGTATAATGAGATGTTTTGCAATGTTTGTTCGGACATCTTATAATACCGTTCTTATCAGTGTAAATGTTAATAGTTTTTAATTTGTTGTTTGATTTATTACCGCTTTTTGTTTTTGCTTTAGGTATTTTCCTGAGACGTACCGCATTCTCGAGCCCTTATTCACATTCACCACACACCTGCACGGCCTGTTGTGGGAGATATCGATTATTCTCCAATTTTGTATTTTTTTGGGTAAATAAAGAATGTATTTATTATACAAGTCCTCAGAGCATTTAGCCGCTCTAAGTACAAGCCCCGTATATTAGTAGTAAGCGTATTTAAAATAAGAATTACTTATATGACGATATAGAACGGAACAGTGAAAATATATACGCGAAAAATTAACTTCACCAATCAAAAAATTCAAGGTCTTCGGGTTAAGCACAATACTAACATCACACAAACGACAGCGTCAATTTTAATTGCTCTACATTTAGAATGTCCGAAACCATTATTTTGAAAATCATTGTACCTATAGGTAGTTCTGCATGAACTCGAGTTTTATTGGCTGTCAAGGTTTCGAGCTCTGTACAGCAATTCTGTCTTGTTTATCGAATTAACGAGAGGATGCATGAATGAAGATGATGATTTTTATGTCAATAAACAATAATAGCGATTATTTATATTGACCTATCCAGACATAAGCCAACGATATAACAGATACCTACAAAGTATAACTAAAGTGAGGTCGTATTTCTTTTGTACAATTCAGGTATTTATTGTCTTGACTACAAGAAATTTGACACAACATTATAAACATGATTTAATAAGTCTGTATAAATTATTTTAAGGATTATACACATCAATTTACTTAATACATGGCGAGATAGGAACTCATACATAGAAAAAAATACAAAATTAAACGATCAAATCAGATTTCAAATCATTCGATAATTGCGACAAATTAGGCGAAATGAAATCTTCGCGGGCTCGGGGCAAAATACAACAAACCTACTATATCGAATTGATAACCTCGTTTTATTAAGTTATTTAACGAATACTTTATAAACTAGAACAGTTTATTTCCATTTACAATATAGTTTGACCTACATGTTCCGTTTTATTCTTATTCTCCGTTCAGCTATATAAGCACTTGCTTATCATGTTACTGTCTTTTACAAAATTGCAGCATTAAAACAATATTTTCTGTCCAGAGGATAAACGCTAAAATATAGTTGATAACTGCATATTATAGCATCTAATGTCGCTTACGCGCTGTGACCGAACGAAAACGTTACTTTTTACAGGTTTTAATCGATTTTTGGAAAACTGGAGCACAAAATAAAAAATGGATTTCTGCAATTTTCTAAATAATAAAAATGCACATAGACTTTTATGTCATTTACAACTGTATTTACCGATTCGCAGCTGTTTTAAAATATTAAACAGAGTGTTCTTTGGATTTTAAGAGTGTTTAGATAATATATTCAACAATATCATATATAAATTAAGGAACTCTCTGTTTAGTATTTGTGGCGGTACAGCCAATCGAAATTTTTCGAAAACGGGAAAGTAGCGCATTAACTTACTCGTAAGAATATAATAAAAGCGCCTTAAGAATGGTTAAATCTCATTAAAGAAACATTGCAGGCATCAAGAATAAAAAATATATTACTAAAAATAAAAACCGACTTCAAAAACACTGAAAAGTGAAAAATAATATAAGAATAGGTACAGACAATTGTCACACTTCTATTTCAAGCCGGTGATCTCCTATAGAAAGGCTTAAAATTTGGCACCGACTTCAATATAAACGTGTGATGTTGTCTATAATATTCTTATATTATTTTTACCTTTTCAGTGTTTTTGAAGTCGGTTTTTTATTATTTTTTTTTATTTTTTTTATTTTTAACTTTTTACCAGCTCACAGCTGGTATTAAATTCAGGTCCAAGGTCAGATCAGGTCAGGTCAAGGCCAAAAGTTAAGCATCCTTCCAACACCAGCTCGGATCATGACTACAGACGCAAATACGTGAATAGCTTCGGAAAAAACATGAAACACGTTGGATATACCTACATTCAAGGATTCTCCTCGATTTTTATAGGATTCTATCATGAGATACTGACTTTGGTGACCTTAGGATGACCCCAGGAGTATACTCTATCGAATACAAAAATTATTTCGAAAATCGGTCCACAATTGACGGAGTAATCGTGTAATAAAACACGTTGGACACACCTAAAATTTTAAGGGTTTTCCTCGATTTTTATGGTATCTCATCATCAGACCCTGACTTTGGTGATCTCGTACCACCCCAAGGGTAAACTCTGTCGAATACAAGAAGAATTTTGAAACATACGCATCGAATTATGAACCCCCTTCTTTTTTGAAGTCGGTTAAAAAAAGTAGGATTTTTCAGCTATCTTGAAGTTTTGAGTATATTTTGGATATTGGTATTGTTATTTTGAGTATTGTTAATATATTAATGTCGATAAAATTTCAAGGAAGCCATTTTAAGCAACATTTACTTAGTAACTTATGTAATCTGTGGCAACATACAGGGCGTCCCAAGACTATGGGACATGAAGGGAAAGTACCTTAAATATCGTAGATAGAATATTTTGCTGAAAGAAGACTTTATGTTATTTTTAAAAGTTAGTAATACTGCATTCAAAGATTTTCTAAAAATTACTTGCTTCGTCTGGGAATCGAACCGGCTTAAATGTGTAAAAAAATCCCCCGTATTTTTATGATGCCAATCGAAAGATGGACAAAAAATAATAAGTCCTCTTAAGTAATATAGTATCTTAAAAGAAAGGAATAACGTAAAATGTTTGATTCAAATTTCAAATGCATTCTCTGTAAGCTAGACAAAAGGCAAAAAAAATATAAAAAGAATGTTGTTCTTAAAGGACAATGCCAGAAATTCTATAGAGGTTTGCCCCACTCGATAAAATTGATTTACACGAATACGATAAACGACATTTGATAGCTGTAATATTGGTTATTAAAATATAAAAGTTATAAATTCTCCAGATGTTGCGGTTTTTTTATAATATACTAAAACGAGTACAATTATCTTACGTTTCTCGAACTGAATTTGTGCAGAAAATTGTAATTGCAGTAAATTAATAGTCAGGTGCGATAATAATTCTTACAAATAAATAGTTCCTAGGTACCTATTCGTCCGTTTTTCGATAATTTAACCAATTTTGTCGATAAATTATATTAACCTGCTACAATAGATTAGGTACCTGTTACCCCACATAGGTTCCGATCTTGTGGAATATCAGAGATAATGTATAATGCTTCATATCTAATGGTAAAATAATTTTATGAATCGGTTAAGCAGTTTCTAAGTTTATTAATTACAAACAAACTTAAAAATCGTTCCTCTTCATAATGTAAATATTTGTATTCTATCAACACGTAATAGTACATTATGGTACAAGTGTGTAATGTTGGTGATTACCGCTGAGGCGCATTGAGGCCCGAGCCGTCAGGCGAGGGTCTTAAGAAGCCGAGGACGGTAACCATCAATACACACGTGTATCATACAACGTTTTTCAACACACTTCTGAATAAAACAATACTTAAATAAAAAACCATTTTACATAGTAGATAAAAAGTTTACTTAGAGAAACAATTAGTAAATGTGCAGTTAGTAAAATTATAATTAACTATTTTTGATGACATAGCGGTCTCATCAGATAGATTATTTATTGAAATACTTTCATGTTCTATTGTTATTTGTGATGGTTCATTATTCGTGTAGGTAGGTGAAATCCAATCATTGGACGTACTTGGTATTTCGCCAGTAGGATGCGTCTCAGAATCAAGTTTAATTCTTTTTGTGATTTTTGCACAAATTTCCTTCTTGTTTTGTATGGAATCTTCTACGTATGATTCTGCTACATTGCTAGATCGCCACCCGCCATGTCGCTTCAAAGTCATTATATCAACTCCTGAATTTGCCAGTAATGTAGCTGAAGTTCTTCTGAAACTATGTCCAGTGTAGCTCTCAGCATCTACTAAACTCAAAAACTTAGCGATTTCTTTAGGCATAGAACCAAATTTGTTTATACCTATAGGCTGACAGGTACATTTACCATTCTGGTAATTTAGAAAGAAACCGTCATTTTTTGTTTTTGGCGAACGCAAACTTTCATACTTCTTAACAATATCATAGAATGGACCGTGTATGGTGAATGACCTAGGTATTTTATTTTTCGTGATAGGTATCTTCACTAAAAGCATCTGGCCATGGTTCTCTATATCTTTAACAGTTATATTTGTTAATTCTTGTATCCTACAGGCACCAGTTACACCAAATATTAAAGCAACCTGAAACAAAAGAAACAATAATTAAGGTCAACACACAACACAAGCTGCTATTAAATATTTAATTAAAATTAATTTAACTAACCTTTGTAACCAAATATTGGTTATCTGGAGCATCTTTAATAAATTTTTCAATATCATTAGATGATAAAACCTTTGATTTTTTGCTTCTAAATCCATCAGATAGTCTCTTTAGATAAGCTGACAAATTCGAGTATGTTTTTAAGTCCACTCCATTCTTTACTGTACTTTTCTTCGGACTGTACTTTTTAACATTGAGTAAATACACCACAAAGAGCTAGGTTTGTACTTAGAAGATAATTCTTTAAAGTACGCCATGAACACATTTTCTGAAAAAGACTGCGTATTCTTGTTGTTCTGCCATGGTATGAAATTTTGGTACGCTAATAGATATTTTTCCTTTGAGTTTTCTGGTAGTAAACTTTCCATAACGTTCTGGGCTTCACATCGTATATCGGGCGGTGTACAACATAAATCATTTTCTTAATAAATTGTATTTGCAGACATCTTAATTAATAACTAACTAAATAACTTCAAAAGAGAAAACGAGACGAGTTGTGAAAAATGTTTCGTAATGGCGGGGAAAATTAATCAGTTTTCCTATGCGCGCGCATCGGCCATAGACTAATAAATTTCGTAATGGCGGGAAAAATTAATCAGTTTTCCTATGCGCGCGCATCGGCCATATACTAAAAAATGAGGTTTCTTTTTTTTGGGCTTTTCGCGGATAGCATTTTAGCGCATGTGTAAGCGTAACTCAACCAATAATATAAAAAAAAAACTATTACTCACTCGTGAATAATAGTAATGAAAAAGTCACAGTTTGATTATAGGTGTCATTATGTGCCTAATTGCCATGGGATTAGAGCCACTTTATGAGGAAGTGTGTTGAAAATAGCAATTTATATAATACGAGTATCTCAACATGGTGCCAAACCACAAACAGAAAATCTGCATCCTAAAAACAAATCCACAAAGTCGTATAGAAGGCGTGATCGAATCCGTATTAAAAAGCAAAGGTCGTTATTATTATTTTCCACTCAGAACAATACTTCTGAGATTTTCCAAAACACCCGATCCTTCTTGTCACACCACACCACAGAGTCATAAGAAAAATGTAAATGTCAAACAATATCAATCCAGAATTGGCGTTTAGTTTCACATACCTATTTAAATTATACGTATGCACTTAAAAAAATTAAAGGTACTAGAATTCATAAAAACTTATTTATAAATTATAACCGATATGCATATAAGATCCATAATGTTAAAAAAGAGAACGGCATTTTTTTCGAAAACTTGATTGATATTTTATTCTGTTTGTACCTAAGTCGTACAACAAAACGCATGCGTCATTTCTTCGTTCTTCTCCCAACGGAAATGGTAGGTACACATTATTTTAAAATTGATTCAATATCCGCAAGTTTTTAAAAGTAATAATTAAATCAGTACGAGAAAAAAAATCATATTGATTTTTTCGTAGATTTCATATTACGGTAAATGGTGGGTCAGAATCTGGCATTGTCATTTGAAAATGGAAAAATTTGAAAGAGCGTTTGTGTTTCGGATTTTTATCTGTTTAATCTTCATTCACTTGCTTGCACGCGTGTTATTGTGATAATTTATTGCGAACATGGCAGATGAAGTAAGTTTGACTTAATGGAAGCATACTTTTTGAACAATAAAGACCTTTCTCGAAGTTTGCGGTGGTATAGCGTAAAATATCCTGACAGACAAACACCATCTCGTCGCGTTTTAAGGAGGCTTGTGATTAATTTGAAAACTTTAATTGTTCGAAGATCCTGATTTTTTGTATAATATTATTTGGACAAATGAATCTAACTTGAGTAATAACGGTATGTATATACAACGCAATAATCGTATTTGGTCTAAAGAAAATCCCCTACGAGTCACCAAAACGAATAACCAAGTGCGTTTTTCATTCAACTGTTGCTGCGGAATTTTAAAAAACCGGGTTTTCTTAATCAATTTTTACCAAGGAACCTTGAACACAGAAAAGTATTTAGAAATACTTCAAATTTTAAGAGACGAGATAAGAAATCTCTCCCTGGCGGAGCAACAAAACTTAATTTTCCAACAAGATGGAGCTTCGGCTCATAACTTGGATTGGTACAAATGGACCGATCAGATGGCCGGCAAAATCACCAGATCTAACACCGTTAAGATTGCTTGTTATGGGGATCAGTGAACATTTTGCTATACAAAATGCAATAAGACAACGTGGGCGAATTACAAACAGTACAATTGAGACATATCATGTCGAGTATTCACCGTAATATGATAAGGAAATCTACAGTGAACTTGTTAAAAGATTGACGATTTGCACAAGAGCTTTTGAGCATTTAATTAATTATTTTTAAAAAAATACTAAATTAGCTTCGGTGGTTTCAAGTATGTTTTTAATTTGATTATAATGGTTAATAAAACGTTATTCCTTTCTTATAAGATACTATGTTACCTAAGAGGACTTATTATTTTTTGTCCATTCTTTCGATTGGCATCATAAAAATACGGGTGATTTTTTTTTCACATTTAAGTCGGTTCGATTGCCAGATGAAGCAAGTAATTTTTAGAAAATCTTTAAATGCAGTATTACTAACTTTTAGAAATAACATAAAGTCTTCTTTTAGCAAAATATCCTATCAACGATATTTAAGGTACTTTCCCTTCATGACCCATAGTCTTGGGACGCCCTGTATTTTGACAGTTCATATCGATTTATCGTTATATCATATCGTGTTTCGGTGTTCATGCTACGGGGCAGTAGTTTAGTTCGATTAGTCGGACTAAGCAAACTTTTTTAACCACCTGATGCAGTTTATAAGTACAGATAACACCATGCATGATTTCTCTGAAAATAAAAACATCATCAACGTATCTATGTTCGTGGCTATGGTGGGTATGTTCGCATGTATCCATCCATACTAATATTATAATTGCGAAAGTCATCGTGTCTGTTACCTACTGCTTAACCGATTTAGATGAAATTTAATATAGGGATAGTTTGAGTCCTGGGAAAGGACGTAGGATAGTTTTTATGGCAGAAATCATCCTTTAAGGGAGTGAAAAGGGGGGTGAAAGATTATATGGGGAATCAATAACCGCTGACCGGTTAAGATGAAATTTGGTATGGATATGGTTTGAATTGTGACGAAGGATATAAGCAGATTGGATAAAAAAATAAGCTACCCAAATTGCTAAATTTATTTTCTTTGTAAATTGGCTGACATTAGCGTCACTTGTGAACCAAAATTCGTGGACTTAATTGCGTACCATAACCTCAGCTGCCCGCGATGGCACCAATAGTAAATTTTTACTATTTACGGAGTCATTTTTAATTCAATGTCTACTCGAAAACTGTGGTTTTATTAAACAACTCAATCTTGTGGCATTAGTCAACATTGAAAGAACGTCAAAACTGCTGATGCTCGTGCTCTTACTTTGTAAATCAACTTAGAAACGTGTTAACGATAAAAGCTTATAATGAACGGCATCTCATTGTTATATTTAAGTAACCTTGCTCCATGCGTAACACAATATTACGTCTGTTATTATTATTCACCCTTGCAACGTGAACCATACGAGTGCTGGCGTGAACAACCTGTTCAAACATAACTATTTGCCTCCTACATACCCGTATTCGTACTGCCAATTTGATTTTCTATTTTGTATAGCACGAGTCTTACGGCCGGTACTACGGTTCAATATTCTATTTATCTGTGGATTTCGTTACTGCAGATAGAAATGTCAAAATACTATCTCTTGTAAACAAATTCAGCCCTCGTAACATGACCACCAAATCGCGATATGATAAAGCGGTTTACCGCGATAAACTGCTTTATTATATCGTTTTTTGGTGGTCATGCTACGGGACTCAAAGATAAATTGGAACCGGTCGTTAGTAAAAACGGCCTGTTTAACGGTAAGCTATATTTAGAGGGAACATTTGATTAGGACAGGGGTGAAATCGCACTGTTTACGAACGTCCCAAAACCAAATCGTTACCGTTCCCATATATTTTGACATCTGACAGCTATCAAGGTGTTGTCAAAATGTATGGGAATGGAAACGTTTCTGATTTGGTTGAAACGTTGTCAATAATACGATTGCCCCTCTGATAGTTTAAATAAGACACTTGAAAATTAGATTTACTCACTGCGCTCTCAGAACAATCTTAGTTATTCTTCTGAGACTGCGCTTTACAACGCGATAACGTATAGGTCGTCAATTTATACTATCCCGTACATCGTCGTTTCTTTGCATGCAGCAATGATAGCGCGACTAGGTCCAGCCCCCTAACCATGATCGCTCAAAACAATATTAACACCGCACTGAGAGCAGGATGGCGCTATACGCAACAAGAGGTGTCTCTGTTTCAATATTGTTTTAACCTTGCTATTAGTGATCATGGTAAGGCCCAGTTGTCGAAAGTAAAAGGAAGGTCTCGTTTTCTCCTAGTTCATACTAACCATGCTTCTATAGTTTCCTACAAGAGACTGCTCTGTAGCACTAAGGTCACCTTTTGCTGTTTATTTGTTATTCGTTGTATCACGTAACTATGTGTCTTCATGCCATAAAGTATTGTGTATGTAGTAGTTGTAGCTTAGAGTTGTAGCTATTCTACTAATGTCAAAGTTTATGATGATGATTGAATGAATGGTCCTCTTTACGAAAAAATACAGAGCCTATTGATGGTCTCATAGGTAAATGTAGACACGGAATAAGACATTTGCTACTATTTACACCAAACCTTGAAAAAGTTTTGTTTTTTTAACATCCAATAAAAAAACATTTTGGTTATTCCCCAAGGGATCCCTAGTGACACTGTATTGTCAAAAATTCACAATAATGTGACTATGGTTAATTTAATTACTCTGTAGTTACACCGCAATAGCCCAAACACCCTTGACGATAATTCCTTATCGCTCCGTTCATTAAAATTTTTTGCAGATTCAAAAGATCTATCTAAGTAGGAACCTACCTATTCTGCATAACCATGTGTCGAGTCACAAACCATCCTAAATAGGTATCAATATGTCCTAATTCGTCCAAAATATGTCGTCACGGGCTTTAATTGGGGATGGAGACCCACTTATAGTGCAATTTCGCCGGGCAAAGATGTATATAACTGGACAGGATAGGTATCTCTTTGATTATACATACATATCTAGGTATCTAACCGTCCTATTTACCTATGTTATTTATGGTCACTGCGTTTATCGTATGTAAGGGGCAAGGTTTTGATTATATACCTACTTGTCTATAATCAAAGGGACACGGAAGGAAGGGGAATTGTCTTGCTTGACATCTTGACATTAAATCTACTTTGAAACTTACTGCAATTTGAACATTTCTAGGAACTGGGTTTTCTAGAAACTGGTTAAAGAATAGGGACGTTTAAATACGGGAGTCTGTAGGTTCGCACTTTCAAAGTTCGAACATGTAATAGCGATTCTAATTACCTACTTGAAATCTGGCATATAACATTAACATGTTAAAAAAAGTATAAACAATCTACACACACTAGAAGCCTACATAAATAAACAGATATTCTCGTGTGAAGCATCGCAAAATATTTTAAAGCAATATTTATAGTAATCAATAGCAATATGGTAATTGATAATCGCTAACGATAACAGTTCTATCTACTCCTCACTAATTTTGTATAAGTTCATGAGGTTGCTGCTAGCTACGTAGCTATACTATTAGCATGGTTATCTAGGTAGGTATTCTGTCCACGATCTTGAATTCTTGATAGCACATTATACACACGGCACAGGGTACGAAACTGATGTAGGTTGGTTGCAAGATAGCATAGGACCAATAACAACAGCGATACACTACACAAGTGGCATAATAATTAACGAGTATGATCTAAAATCCAATTTGACAACGATGATCTACAGTGACCCGTTAATTCTCGTCATCGGTGATCCGAGAAAGTTGTGCTACGAGAGGCACTTGGTAAACTAGGTGCACAAAACTTTAAACTTAGAGCAATGACTGCGTGAAATTAGCACAAACACTATACAGATGCAATCACATAAACACTTAATCACTTTTCACAAACTAGGAGTATGTGATCCTACTTTTGTTGCACAAAAATTACGAAAAATAACAACCGGTCAAAGCGACAACCGCGACCCGCAAATTCAAACAAACACTGTCTTGTTCTGTCTGTCTCTGTTGCAGACAGTCTCCCTCCAAGGTCTACGAAACAGACAATCTTGCCTTTCGTATAAGCGAACAAATTGCGATGTCACGACGGCAGACAACATGGCTGAGAACAAGCCACACGTTATACTTGGCCGTCTAATAATTTCAATCAAATTTCCTGTGAGTGCGACAAAGACAAGTGTTTAAAATATGAAAGGGACAAAAGATTAGAGCTCACCGTTTTAAAAAGAGACGGATGTATGGTTAAAAAAGAGTACCTACGTGGTCACGGCATGCAACAATCTGGCTTAGTATTAAGCTTTGAAAATTGATTCTTAGGTTTATGTAATAAGTGCTATTTTAAAACGTATGAATCTTGATTTTTGGTTTACCGGGCATTTTAAATTTGATTTCGTTTTCGTTTGAACTCAATCGACCAGTGAATTGTGTTACAAAAAAATAGGGGTTTAATTTTGAACTATTATAAAGTAGTTAAATATAAAGTAACTTATGCAAGCGAAAGTTAAATTTATATTGAAACTTACCGAGGTGTTATTGGGGAATACTTGGCATGCGAACTTATTTCATTTGCATCAGTCCAAACATCGTTGTTGTTGATATTTTTCGTCAATTTGAGTTTCGTATCAACTACTTTAGGCTTTATAGTTGGAGGCAGTATACTTGTAGTCTCAAGAATTTGTGGACTTTGTTTTTTCACAACTTGGAGAACAGCGGTGGGACTTTTTAGGTCATTTTTAAATACTTTTGAAGTTTTCAGCTCCAGATCCGGGTTGTTATTAGGCAACTTCCTGTCTGGTTTCTTTGGTGCCAAAAGTAATTTGTCAGGTCGTTTTGGCAATGGCTTGTTGGGGTCAGTACGTTTAAGTTTGACCTTCGTTGTAGTTTCATGGACTGGCACAGCTATAAAAAATATTAGATAGGGTAGTGTCTAGTGATATGAAATATTATCTTATTGAAAATCTAATCATAGAAACGTCAATAAGGAATTGAAATCCTATGCATATGCATATTATGCATAGATTGTAGAAGGGTTAGTAATCCAGATACTTAATATTATAATTATTTAGGTATTGTGTATACATACATACATATATTATTACATATCCTACCTACTAAGGTAAAGATTATGTATTTATATTTTATTCTGTAAGATTATTCACGACATTTTCCCTATTTGATTTTTGATTATTCTATAATAATAATGTTTAGTCATTACCTGTCCGAGGTCTATTCCTAGTAATAGGTTTAGTCTCTGCGCTTCCTATTTTGGTGGTTTCAACAACTTCGACTGTTATAGCGGCGCTGGGCACCGCTTTGCTTCGCGAGCTGAATGTGGTTTTGAAAAAATTTGCCGAAAGCGCACTGCTCTGAGCTTGAGGGCTTTGTGTCACAGATCCTCTGAAAAAAAAATTCATTAAAAAAATGCAAAATTAACCGTTTCCGGAAAGGGGACACCCGGGTTTGAACCGGGGACCTCTCGATCTGCAGTCGAATGCTCTACCACTGAGCTATATCCCCCTACGTTTGATGTGATGAAAATAAGATTACGTTGATACAGGTTACAGCGACATCTATATAGCCATCATAAAGACACGTTTAAATAGTACAAAGAATACGTGATAGATGGCGCTGAGCCACAAATAACAGAAGTAGAAGCACAGTTGTATAATACTACTTCATACAAGGTATACTATTTCATATCATGTTTAAATTTCAATCACAATTTAACTATGATTCAATAACATTGACATTTTTAAGCTTACTTAAAAATGTCAATGTTATTGAATCATAGTTAAACTGTGATAGCGCCATCTAACGAGTTTCATCGAAACTTTTGCTTTAAAGCACCTTAATAGTACAAATAAAACGCGTTAGATGGTAGTAAACATGAATTTTGAAAATAAACAGAGATTCAACACGCTTTCATTGTGAATTATACAATAACTAGGTATAATGTTTGCAAAAAAAACTACAATGTTCTAATTTTTAAATTTGAAAAATGTACAAAATTCGATTTTTGAAATACCTAAGTACATTACGATACGTCAATGTTGGAATACTGGGTCATGTTTCATTATTCAAAAATTTAACTGATTATTGTCTTATGAAAAAAGCTAAGTAGGTATCCTTTTTGTAAATACAATCATATCACTGTCGCCAAAAATTACAAAATCATCAACATGTAAGTTTATTTTTATGGTGGTAGGTCTTACTTAGAGAGCAAATGCCTTGCAAATGCTCTACGCGGTAGTACTTACTTACTTGGATTTTTCACGCCTACCAAGTCATTTACCTATCAATATTGTATCTTGTCGGTTAATAGGTGTCAGAAAAGATAAAAAAAATAAAGTTAATGATTTAAAATTAAGTACTTACTGTAATTTAGTACGCCCTGGCACCACGGGCCCCTTTTGCTGCATAACCTCCTCGATCTAAAACAAGTTAATCCGAGTTTAATTTATGATCAACAATTAAGAAAACTGGAGGGAGACTCGGTCCCGGAGTCATCTGCGAAGGTACTCCCTAAGCTACTTATCTCGTTCTTTCCTATTTTTACCGGCAAGCATTTCTACTTGCTTTGCTGTGTTCCGATAAAATTACTGGGTTACTATAACTTGACATCTTATGTCACAATTTAGCAGCGTCCATTGGGGTCCTTGTAGGGTTTATAGATTTGCAAGTCCTGCAGGAACCACATGTAGTTACTAAGTATAGGTAGGCTTGCCATAATACCTATTTTAAAATGAAGTCCGGACGTATAAAAGGAAGACGCGAAAAATGTATGGGTCTATTTACTAAATGTACGTTAAAGTCATCAAAACTGCCAGTAAAACTACTGTATTTGTAGCTTATAGCTGCCCGCCCCGGCCTCGTACGGGTAAGTATACTAAAATCCTTCTGACCATCCCATCATCAGATCATGACTTGGTGACAATGGAACCACCCCCAGAGTATACTTCTTCGATTACAAAAAGAATTGTGGAAATCGATCCACAAATGGCGGAGTATTCGATGAACATACATAAAAAAATAGATATAATAATCAAACATAGAACCTTCTCCTTTTTTCGAAGTCGGAAGTTTTTATAAGCATTAAAATTTACAATATTTAAATTTTTACGGCCTTATTAATAAAAATTTTACTCCTTGGATCATCCTCGGATTAGTTACTCCGTGTTTTGTCTTATTTTGACATGACAGCCGACATGTTTATTTTATTTTATTTATTTATTTTATTTATATTTCTTAGGAAAACTTACAGCTAGCTTAAATCATAGTAAATAAATAAGTTTGCTGATGGCCAATTACAAGTTTTCACATATATGAAATGCGCGGAAACAAGACAAAACACGGAGTAACTAATCCGAGGATGATCCGAGGAGTAAAATTTTTATTAATAAGGCCGTTAAAGGCTATATGTTATGAGAAAATAATTTGCAGCAGTACGCTTTTTAATAATAATCCAGAAAAAAAACAATTTTTTAAGCAGATAAAAATTTAAATTAACAATTTAATGTATTGACCATATATAGGTAGTCCATAGCAAGGTGCATCGAAACAGAAATAAAATCAATAAATCCACTTCATGTTCGGTCATATAGGGTTTTCTGTATTTATTACTATTTCAAAAATGTCATAACCAGAGTTCCCCAAACCACAGATTAGTCAATAGTTATATCACATGAGTAGAGAAAAGTCATGTGGTTATATTAACGTCCAAATCAACTAAGAAAAAAGTTCGTCTCGATTCAATTTATTTTATTTAGCATTTTAAAAGAAAATGTAATACTTATACCTAATGAAAATAGTAACAGATATAAAATTCCCAAACTGTCCCATTTTCGTTTTAGGAAGTAGAAGCCCTATCAATTTCTGCATTAAAAATTCATCAACATCAAATGTGCGAATGCGAATACCCTACCAACTTACACAATTTGATGACATAATTATATTAATTCGCTACCTACTAATATTATAAAATAAGTTTGTTTACATTAGTAACGTACTAATCGTCGCTGATCCCATGTTGTGAGGTAGAAACAACTAAGTAACAACTTTGTGTGTGGGTTTATTGCATTAATCGAAGGTTAAAATTTAAGTCTGGACCCGCTAATGAGATCGAATGATCTCATTAGCAGGTCCCCGTTTTCATCTCACGGATCCCCGTTTTCATTTCACGGACCCCTAATTTTTTTTTCGCTTTCATTGACCCCTCGTCTCAATTCGTCGTCGGCCCCGGGGGTTCGATATAGATGACTTTTGGGGAGTTATCGTCATAAAGAATAATTAAGACTCTAAACTAAAATCCATGTAATCTATGCGCATCGTCGAAAATCTAAAACAATACAATTTTGTGCAAAAACCGACAGTGTTACATCGATGACCTATTAATTAATTCATTTGATGTCAGTGATTGTGAAGCATGCAAACATTGTTACATAATTATATTTTTTTAAAATTACGGGTTGCACTCTGGGAGTGCCGGCAGAAGTGAAAACTTAAGTATTAACGTTGTGCGTTTTGGATATTTTGGAATGATTATGGAATAATTTTGCACGAATTGCTTTAATTATCAGAATAAAAGTACTATCTTTTATGTGGTAGAATACAATATTTATTTATTGCGCTATCGTACACAAACATGACAATTTATATTACATTAAAAAGTTTATCCCTCAGAAAAATCAACTTCCTGTTGTAACGTTGTGCGTACATAATTATATAACTAGTAATAATGAATCAAAATATTTACAATTAAATTAAAAATATGATCAAAACAGACATTAATACACTACTTAAAAACGTAATTTTATAACAAATAAATAATATTTAATTTAGACTAACTTACCTAATTAATATTTACAACAAAATCAAATAAAAGCACAATTTAGATTTTTCCTAACAAAGTAAATAAATTGATTAAAACTGTCTCAAGTGACGTGTGACTTCCAGTACTTTTGCCAGCCGCTATTGTTCTCGGCCGGCTTACGTGGACCCCTCACCGCACCTCGACAGTTCCTGCGGCCATTTCAATTTTAATTGGTCTTACGAATTTTCTATCAGTGTCACGTGTCCTGACGCGAGTTTATCATTTTTTACCCATTACAAAAAAAGTGTACAACGCCGCTAAAGAAGTTCTCACTTCAATAATTTTTAAAAACATTCTACATAATTAATAATTATATTTTATGAGCGTCGGTAGCGCTGTGGACTAGGCATTGGCCTCTGATATCGAAGGATCGGGGTCAATCCTGCCATGTACATACCAATGTGTTTTTCGAATTTCATTACATTTATCTGGCACTGAAGTTGAAGGAAAACATCGTGACTGAGGTAACCTGCATATATTTGCGAAGAAATTCAAAGGTATATGTGAAGTCGACCAACCCGCACTGGGCCAGCGTGGTCGACTAAACCCTAATTTGGGGTAGGCTTAACCCCCTCGGTGGGGCTGTGGTGTATGACGTTTTTTGCGATTACACAAGAGAATCAACACCCATTAGGGTACTTTCTGTTGACCTAGAATCAATAAATGTAACAAACAGCAATTTCTTACTGCACAAATGTAAAAAAAAATTCTGCAAATCTTAAATATGTGGTAGAAACTTAAAAAGTTTTGACAGAACCCTGGGTGAGCGAGTGCAACTCGCACTTTTTTGTGTGTAAGAATGTTTTTGGTTAATGCCCGAGAAAAGTTGACTGAAAAAAGTAAACCTCTGGTCTCTAGTTTTCCGAAATAGAGCCGAAATTAGTCGGTTCATTTTTGCTCTCATTTTCGATGCTTCATCGATGAATGACTTAAAATGAAATGTCTAAACTGTCGTTCTTCGGAATGTGCCTTCGCGATGAAAGCTTCCGGCTTCCGATTGTTTTCACTAGCATCTTTCATCATTCATCGGCAATGAACGACAAGTGAAACGTCTAAACAGCGACAGCTCATTCACAGTTCATTTCTCATACTGCCGCGTCGCCACGGGCATTGGTCCTTGCGGGAATTCCACAAGGAATAAAATAATTAATGTAAAACCAGTTTTATTTTAATGTTGTACATCTACTTCGTTTTCTCTGCATCACCCAAAGGTTGACTGGTAGATAATGCCTTTGACATTAAGTCCGCCGCTGTACACACATGTACTGGAAGTATTAAGCAAATAAATAAATAATAGCTTTCATCAAGAGTGAACCGTCTATACAAACAACGCAATTCACTGTTAATCGTTCACTATTCATCGCAGAAATGAATCACTTTTGATGAACCGTCTAATTTCGGCTTAAGTTCCTAAAGACTTGGATTTGGAGTAAAATAAATAAGGAACCATCTGTATCACAAGGAACCGTCTGTATCTCCTCACCTTTTTAGTGCTTCTGACGAATTGCAAAACGCCCATCTTACACTTTCTCAGTTTCACCACTCCGCCTCAGGTATGATTACAAACATCGACACTTTATGGACAACAGGCGATAAATGGCGTCGCTCTTTAAGGTATGCGAAAATGACATACAATGATTGGTCCAAGTCAACAGATATTTTCGACAGTACGTACGTAATTAAAAACATTTAATCTAACCACTAGACAAAGTATCCAATCCAAGAAGTGCCTATTGGTGCTCAAAGCCCAAAAAGCGTCCTAAGTTCTTCCGTGACAAATTAAGTAAACTTGATAGATATTATCCTAACAATTAACTAAACTTTTTGTGCAAGCATTACACTACATAAAGTGCAAGTGTCATAAATATGTTTATCTTCTGTGCTGCTGGATCTCCCCTACTATCTCTAAACCGATGGGTCGTGCGGTGCCCGCATTCAACAGATCATCACCTTTTTGGGGTTTACTAACGCTGCATTTCTCAGTACGCGGACGCACCCGCCACTCAAGGACCTTTCCGCGAGCATGTATGTATCCGAGTCTTGCGAGCATGTATCCTGCTCACTGCCGTTTAAAGCTCGCAATTCTTTGGGCTTTATCGATGACCTTAATTCTCATGCGGATCTCATCATGTTTCCGAACAGGGTCCTCTTCGTTGCCCTTTGAGTGAGTCTAAGGCTTCTTATAAGACCCATTGTAAAAGTCCATGTCTCGGTGCCATAAGACAATACTAACAACACATACAAATTGAAGACTTTCCTCTTGATACACTGGCCACTGGTAAATGGGTCAAAAACATGCTGCATACGATTTTGTACTTATTTTACGTAAACTTACGCTTAGCGGGATCATCCCTCCCCCTCCCTAGACGATAATCCTGGATCCACTACTAAATGTAATCAATCTGATCAGATTAATAAATACCTATGAAAATGACATTATGCACGAAGGAGGATCATGAGTAGTTGACGTCAACTAACAAGATTTTTTGGGAAAGTCCTTAGTTGCGTTTGAGCGAGCGCGGCGCTCTGTGACCCGATGGATCGACGACCTTAAAAGGACTGCTGGCAGCAGCGGGATGAGGAAATCCCAGGATCGAAATTTGTGACGCGACATTAAGGACGCCTACATTCAACAGTGGATTGCTGTTGATTGATTGATTGATCCCCTAAATGGTTGGGATGGGTTGACATCGACAATATTGGGATGAAAGTTCGAATAGCAGAGTCACCATTTGTGGAATCCGCTTCCGGTAACAACTTAGACCACTCCGCACTATCGCACCCACATACACCCTTTTGCCGTATGAGCTAGAAACAAAAAACCAATTCAGTCGTTGAACTGCAATGATATCATTAGTGTGGGGTGGTCTCATTATTTTATCGCTTCATCATTATGAGTCAATAAAGAAAATACAAATAATTCTGAGATTTTTATTTCGAAACCGGTGCCAAATTTTCAAGTGACCTCATTTATTTACAATTCTGTGGTCACAGTTTCGGTGTAAGCGTAAATAGGGAGCTGCTGCCTGTCGCAGAAGAAACTTGCGGGGCGATCGCGGGAGAAAGACGCTCATGACGCCCAGTCACCCGTCTGGGGGAACATTAACAAGAAAACACCTGGTGATGCCTCATTGACGAAGAACCAATCACGAAAACGACGACGAAGACCACATGGCTCCTCAAGAACTTCCGAATAAAGGAAGACTTGATCATCACCAGTACACTCGAAACGGCAAAAGAGCTGTCGGACGAAGTGACGAGTCGTCTAGGGGCGGTCGCGAAGGGGAAAATAAGAACAATTGCCTCGGTCCTGATCAATGGGGCGAGAGCTTCAAAGCGCCTTTTAGTGGACGAGGCTCTCTTGGTCCATTTTGGAGCCATAGTTATGGCATCAAGGCTGACCGGAGCAAAGGAACTGGTTCTGATGGCAGACACTAACCAGATCCCCTTCATCGACAGAAACGACCTATTCGAAATGTGTTACGAAAGTCCTGCTGCCATTGCGTCCATTACCGAAAAGCTCCTCTGTACACACCGAAGTCCGATGGATGTGGTGTACGCTCTCCAAGACATCTACGAGGGAATTTACACATCCCGGCAAGTACTGAGGTCCTTGACTTGCGGAATGGCTTCGGGAGCGAGACTGCGAAGGTGTGACTCCAATACTCTCCTCCTGACTTTCACTCAAGATGAGAAACAAGTGCACAGGAGGGATGGATTCGGCACTGGAGCAAAGTCTAGGTTGCTCACGATCCATGAAGCACAGGGGCTAACGTACGACCACGTGGTTGTGCTCAGAGGAGCGGAACCAAAGAACCCAGTCCACGACAGTGTCCCTCACGCGGTGGTCGCCATAACAAGGCACACGGTGACTTGCACCTATTACTACCGGGAGCTGAAGGAGGATGATGCCATTAGACGCCTCATTGCCTTTTCCAGAACGGCAACGGATCACGAGGTCGTCGATTATAACATGAAAATGGCTGTCGGAGCCCAGACACGCGCAGCGACATAGGTGCGGAAAATGAACCGCCTCAACCCGAATCCCTCTAGAGGTAGTCCCATTAGCCACAACCTTAGCAAAGTTATAAGATTAAAGATTAAAATTTGATATAAGTATAGACATAGTTAATTATATCTTTGTGTATGTATGTATCTATATGTATATATGTGTATGTACATATATGTGTGTGCATCTGTATATGTTTGATTATATACATAAAAACATGTGGAATAGTTTAATTTTAGGGGATGCGCAACTCACCCTAGATATAAGAGTAGTCGGAAATACATAAGAACACAATAGATCAATAAGATACAATAATATATACATAGAACAATGAAAATAACAAAGGCACGGACCACGAGTCTGATGGTGATTATAACTAAAAAAAAAAAAAAAGAACCAATCAGTTAACCAAAATCGGTTCAAATCGGACCAAAATGCAGAATACAATTAATTTTTAGGTCATACACACTTTGCTGATGCAGTATTGATCATCATCATAGCTCATATACGTCCTCACCGAGGGCACGATCCTACCCTGACCAGTTATGGTAGGGCGATTAGGCCTTAGTCAAACCACGTTGGCCCAGTGCGGATTGGTTGACTTCATATAAACCTTTGAATTACTTCGCAGGTATGCAGGTTTCCTCGCGATGTTTTCCTTCACCGTAGGAGCGTCAGATAAATGTACATATGAAATTCGTGAAACGAAAAACACATTGGTACATGGCAGGATCGATCGCGAGCCTCCCGATTCTATTCGGAGCACAGTCCAGTAGCGAGGCCACAGCGCCACCGACGCTCTAGTTTTGATGCCAATTGCCAATGTCATTCTTTTTATTTATTTGAATTTAAATGACATAGGCAATAAATTTAATACAGGATGTCCCTAAAACAATGGATAAACCTGTAACTATAGATTTACTTCATCATGGCCTCCCTTTCCTCAAATTTTGAACTTAGTGAAAATATCACGGCTTCAGAGATATTTATTGTTTTTGTATTTTTCGAAAATTTCCAAGTGCGATTTATTTTTATTGTGCCATTTCTACAAATGGAGAGGTTTTAAGGTTTCCTTTTTTTTCATTTCACAAGCAATAGTTCAGCTATCAAAAACAAACTATACACTATAGTGTAAAGTGTTTAAAAAATAAAACAAAGAAAATTAAAAATGATATTAATTTCATCTAGAGTGTAAAAATATATAGGACGCTCATCGTGCTCATCATCTTAAAAGTTTGCTTAGTTAGCTATTCTAGATTCCAAAATAGTACGAGTATTATACGCCTAGGCATTCTGTATTTTTTAATCTTATGACTACCTGAATAGCAAATAGTATAAAAACGTCGAAAAACTGTGTTTTTCTTAATAATCACTCTAAGCTTCTGTGTAAATGTAAAGGTATAATGAATCTATGTATTTTGTATTTTTAACCAACTTCAAAAAAGGTTCTCAATTCGATGTGTATGTTCTTTTTTGTGTATGTTACGCGATTACGCCGCCAATTGTAGACCGATTTTCAAAATTATTTTTGTATTCGATAGAGTATACTCCAAGGGTAGTCCCATGGTCACGAAAGTTAGGATCTGATGATGGGATCCCATAAAAATCGAGGAAAAACCTTAAATTTTTAGGTGTGTCCAACGTGTTTTGTGTGTATATTACGCGATTACTCCGCCAATTGTAGACCGATTTTCAAAATTCTTTTTGTATTCGATAGGGTATACTCCTGGGGTGGTCCCAAGGTCACCAAAATCAGCATCTGATCATGGAATCCCATAAAATTCGAGGAAAACCCTAAAATTTTTAGGTGTGTCCAACGTGTGTGTGTGTGTGTATGTTACGCGATTACTCCGCCAATTGTAGACCGATTTTCAAAATTCTTTTTGTATTCGATAGAGTATACTCCTGGGGTGGCCCCAAAGTCATCAAAGTCAGCATCAGATAATGGGATTCCATGAAAATCGAGGGGAAGCCTAATTTGGCATCGCATACACAAGGTCTTTTAGACACCCCCAATAAAAATCCAAAGGACTTAAATCCGGTGATCTTGGCGGCCAGAAACTAGGACCAAGCCGGCTTTTTCACCTTTGTGGGTAATTTTCGTTTAAGTAATTATTACTTTTTTTAATGACGGCTTCTCAACTTTCCTATGTTAGTTGTCAAAGATTGTTGGTGGTGCCCCAAGTAGACTCCACCACGTCGGCGTTTCACCGAGTAAGGAATTTTGGGTTGATTGCTGATGCCTTACTACCCGCTCATAGAAAGCATTGTGGCTTACCCCGATTCCAATTGTCTCCGTCCGTCTCCTCCGTAGCCGGTGGACTTCCTGAGCTAGCTCGAAGGAAGTCGCGGCTCCTGAAGTTCTGCAGTGGATCCACCGGTGGAGACCGGAGCACTACAAATGCCTATTAGGCCACCACGACTCACACACGCGATTTTGACACCTTGCACAACACAAAGCGGGCTTTCGCACCCCGATATTAGGTGCGCCGCGCAAATCACTATTTGCTTGAATATTGTGTATTATATTTTATTCCGGCCCGCACATAACCTCTAAGCATGTCATGACATTTCGACTCGACTCAACTGACATATCACATGCGGCCGGCCGCCAAAAAAGCTGTCACTGCACAGACTACAATGCAGTGTGCCACTCGCTCTTCCTCGAGCGTGAACATCCCCCCGCTCCGGACAGTCCCGGACTGTCCGCCAAATCAGTCTAAGGGGAGGCGAGAAAGAGTAGCGACCGCGCGCTTCAAAACAGAATCCCCAACTAGGACCTCGGCAAACCTGGGCACACCATCAGACCCTAGAGTAAGTTGGACAATGCGTCCGCGACGCCAACGTAAGGGTGGCAGGTTTGGGTCCTTCACTAACACGAGGTCTCCAACCCTCGGTGGGTTTGTCTTATCTGACCACTTAACGCGCTGTTGCAAAATGTGTAAGTATTCAAGGTGCCAGCGGCGCCAGAAGCTCTGGGTAAGCTGCTGGAGCAACTCAAACCGCGAAAGGCGTCCTGGATTGACATCTCTATAAGGATACTCGGGCAGGGCGTTAAGTGGTCTGCCTATCAAGAAATGGCCCGGCGTGAGGGCCTGCAAATCGTTCGCGTCGGTAGACAACGGACATAACGGACGCGAGTTGAGAACCGCCTCAATCTTATGAAACACCGTCGCGAGTTCCTCAAACGTGAGAATAGTCTCCCCAATAACGCGGCGAAGGTGAGTCTTGGCGGCCTTTACAACAGATTCAAAAATCCCTCCCCAGTGAGGGCAAGACGGCGGGGAGTATCGCCATGTTACCCCCCTACGGGAGAGTGTGGATCCGATCTCAATATTATTTTTATCTAAAAATTCACAAACTTCTCTTATATGTCTATCAGTGCCCTTGAAGTTCGTCCCACAATCGGACCGAATTAGAGAAGGCAGTCCCCGGCGGGAGACAAATCTGCCTAACGCTGCTAAGAAAGCGTCCATGGTGAGTGCACTCACCACCTCCAAATGAACGGCTTTAGTGGCCAAACAAACAAACACACACAAATAAGCCTCTTCAGTCTTAGCATTACGGAGTCGCGACGTTTTTATAGTGAACGGTCCCGCGAAATCAGTTCCAACTCCTAAGAAGGTCATCGATTCATTCACACGATCAGCAGGCAAATCACCCATTTGGGGCTGCATCGTCTCGGGGCGTAAACGATAGCAGGGCAGACATCGAAAGATAACAGATCGGATTATTCTTCGCGCTGACAAAATCCAAAACTCCCGTTGGAGGAGCGCGGTCAATGCATTACATCCGGCATGAACATTCTTCACATGGCGATCAATGATCAACAATCGCACCAATGGTCCGTCCTTGGGGAGCAACAGGGGATGACGTGATCTATAAGGCAAGTTAGCGTGCCTCAATCGGCCTCCTACACGCAACAATCCTTTATCATCCAGAAAGGGAGTCAAACGCACCAAGGGTCCCTTCAATTTGGACGTCCCGGTACGGAAAATCTTAAGTTCCGGTTCAAACGCTCTAGACTGGGTCATACGCACCCAATGCAGAAGAGCATCTTGGCGCTCCTGCGGTGAGAGGACCGGACACAAATCTTTGTCCTGAGGCCGGCGACAATTTCGTATAAATCTTCTTATCCAAGCGGTCACGCCGAGCAACTTGTCCAGAGAACTGTAGCGGTCTAATAAAAATTCCCGCTCTGGATCCGCCATAGTCTCGACAGCGTGAACACGCAAGCCCGGATTTGGTACCTTCACCACAGCTGGTGTGGAAGGCCAAGACGGTTGTAACAACCAGTCGGGACCCCACCACAGAGTGTGGTCAATAAGCTGAGGGGCTTCGCTGCCACGTGATGCACAGTCAGCAGGGTTTATTTCACCTGGCACGTGGCGCCAAATCAACGTGGCCTTCGAGGCCTGTATTTGGGATACCCGATTGGCCACAAATACTTCCAGGGAGTGGACGGAGTTCTTAATCCAACACAGGACAACCTGACTGTCGGACCAAGCAAAGAGCGACTCAAAGTCCACACTACGTCCCAGGGTGTCAACAACGTGGTTCATCAACCGAACCAGAAGAGTAGCTCCAGACAATTCTAACTTCGGAATCGTTAATCGAGTCCGAAGTGGAGCAACCTTACTCTTAGCAATTAGCAAGTGGAGCTTAACAGCTCCTCTATCATCAACCGTCCGGATATATACGACGGCTGCGTATCCACTCTCAGACGCGTCACAAAAGCCATGAAGGCTGGCCGTAAACCGTCCCTTAGGCAGTATATGTCTAGGGATACTAACACGGTTAATGTCGGGGAGAGACAACATGAAGGACTCCCAATCTCGCAGCAAACGGCCCGAGAGGGGCTCATCCCACGACACTTCGGCTGACCAAAGTTCCTGTAGGAAGCACTTCATCCAAAACACTACGGGACTAATCCAGCCATTTGGGTCAAAGGTACGAGCTACTGCCCAGCAAACATTTTAAGTGTTTTTGTCCAAGACTAAAGAATATATTACCAATTTAAGTAAAAATAACGTCCCACGCACCATTTTTTTTTCACTTAATACACACTTTAACTGCTACGTCGAAATATATAGTAATTAAAACGTTATTTTCACTTAATCTGGTAAAGAACTTAAAAGTCGAAATAAGTGGTAGAATTGACGGTTAAAACCTTGATTAATAAGTCATAAATATTTGTAAGTGCTTGTTTGGTATATGCGATGTAATTATTTCTTATTCAGCGACCATTAAGGTCATCAATTCTAAGTCGAATTTGATACCAATTTCGAAGTAAATCTCACCAATAGTAAATACCAAAATGCGACAATCGAGTGAGAAATACTTGTAATGTATTTGCAATACCGTTAGGTTATATCCTGATAACTTAAAAGTTAGACTTACTGAGTAATTTAACTAATAAGTCTTAGGTGATGGTGGCGACCTGACGTTTATCGTGTTTAAGTTAAAAGTAAGTCAGTCTTCGGTAAACTACGACATATTACATGTGACCTAGCTTTTATCATAGAAATTTAACTTCTAATCTGCAATGGGCAAAGATAAAAAACTGTACAGATATTCCACTTCCTACTATAGAAAATGTAAACGAAAAATAGAAGCTCAGAAATCTGAAGTACGTAAGAGAACATTAAAAGGACCATGTCAATTGCCTGTAAATTTATTAGCATCCGATGCTCATCCATCAGCCTTCACACCATCTTTTCATGAAATTGCATCTTCAAGTCAGCTTATAAAATCAAACGTACAGATAACTAACGACAATATACAGAAAAATAATAACGAAGAATCAGAAAACGAAGACTTTGAAATTGAAGACTCAGGAAATTATGACTCTGGAAATGATGATTTTGAAAGTGAAGACTTTGCTGTTATAGAATCATTAAAACTTACTGAAGATTTGAAAAAATGGACAGCACAGCATAAACCCACCACCTCATCTCTTAACGATTTGTTAGGTATAATAAATAAATACGGATTTATACTTCCTAAAGATGGAAGATCACTGCTGAAAACTGATGATGTCATTATAAAGGCCATGGAGCAAGGGCAGTTTTGGAATCAAGGTGTGAGAAATAATTTGGAAAAAAATATCTCAGCCATTGACTTGAGTTCTGTGTCAAATATTGAGTTATTGATCAACGTAGATGGAATGTCTCTTTTTAATAGTACTGCTTCCGAAATATGGCCTATAGCATTTGCAATATATGGCATGTCAAACCAATGTTTGCAGCGATCTATTATGGAAATGGAAAACCACCTCTGGAACTTTTTTTACGTGAATTTATAAACGAGATGAATTATCTTATACAAGAAGGTATGATTATAAAAGAAAAAAAGCTGCATGTTACAATTAAATGTTTTGTTTGTGACACTCCTGCTAGAGCGTATCTGAAAGGTAAGATACAATTAAAGTAAATAATAAAAATAGTAATTTATGAGAATATAATGCGAAAATTTGAGTAGTTTAGATTCAGACATTAATCTGTTTTATTGCCTACCTTAACCTCAACCTGTAATTAGCTTTTTTAAAATATTTCTGTTATATTCCATTAAGCTTCATTAGTAAATGCTGTTGGGTCTTCTGTGTAAAATAAATAAATTGTAAACATTAAAAAATTTAAAATAATATAATAGTTATAATCATTATAAAAATAAAATAAATATAATTGTAAATTTGTTCGCTCACACATAATACCTATTTTCACCTTTTTTTTAGGTACGCCAAGCTTTAACGCTACAAGAAGTAGTTGCATAAAATGTACAGTAGAAGGAATTTGGGACAGAAAAGGAAGACACATGAGCTATCCAATGTTTCAATGTCCACTCAGAACGAATGCCAGTTTTCGCTCTAAATTGGATGAAGATCACCATGCACATGAAACGCCATTAGTTGAATTGCCAATTGACATGGTTGAAGATTTTATTGTTGCCGATTCATTACACTTATTTGATCTTGGTAAGTATAAATTAAATAATAATAAATAAATATACCTGAACTCACTATACAATTTTGTGTCCGTTAAATTAATTTTCACAGATAATAATTTTACTCACAACAAATTTTCAATATCTTCAGGTATAATGAGGAAGTGCTTATTATCTTGGTGTAATGGAAGTTTCAATTTTCAAACGAAACTGAGAGGATCTGACATAGAGTTACTAAATTTATGTTGGAATCTTGTGAAAAAAACAGGCCCAATGAAATTCAACGAAATATTAGAGGGGTGAAATATTTGAAATACTGGAAAGGAACCGAGTATCGTGTAATGCTATTATATTTGGGAATTGTTGTCCTAAAAGATGTTCTTATCAAGGAGATATATGAACATTTTCTGTTGCTGAGCTGCGCAGTTACAATTTTGAGCTGTAACACTTACCACGTTTACGTTGATATTGCAAAAGCATTACTAGAAGAATATCTGGAAGGTTGTATAAATATATACGGAGTAGATTCTATAAGCAGCAATTTTCACAACTTGTGTCATGTAATAGATGATGTAAAAAAATTCGGTGCGCTCCCTGGAATCAGTGCTTATCAGTTCGAGAATTCACTTGGTCAATTAAAGTCACTTGTACGATCAGGTAAACAACCGCTGAAGCAAATTGCTCATTGGGTTACAAGACCATCTAATACAGGAAATAAATCAGAAGATGCTCAAGAAATTCATTTGAAAGGAGAAATAAAAGATGGAATTTACAGAAAGATATATTTGAAAGACTTTATGCTAGGCAGAGATGAGAAAAATTCTTGGTTTTTGACAAAAAAATAATGACATAGTTAAGTTACAGAATGTTTCACTACAAGAAGGAAATATTTTAATAACAGGGAAACAATTAGAAAACAAGCAAGATTTCTTTACTTTGCCATTTAAGTCATCCAAATTAAAAATATTTAGTTCTGATTATAGTAGAAATCAATCAATGGCATCTGAGGAACCGCAACATGAATTTCTTCTTCAAAAGCAGTACAATTTGACAGAAATCAAATGTAAATTGTTTCGTTTAACATATAGGAACAAATCTGTATTTCTACCTTTGTTACATACCTTAGACTGTATAAAAAAGTCTGTATAGTAAGTCTCTTAATGTTCTTTTTTTAAATAATATAATCGTAATCATTTTATGTAAAAGAAAAAGTCTATTTTTTTTTAAATTTGAAATAGAACATTAACGAATACTTTCCTACTATTTAAATTGAGTTTTACTTTACCTCCCATTAAAAATAAGTAGCATAATTGCAAAGAATAAAAAAACAGTAGTCTTATTCTACCTTAGAAAAACAAAGAAAATAATCGGACCTATTCTTCACCATCACCGTTTTCATTCGAGTCTTCTCTAACATTATCTCCAACATTCTCATTTGATAAGAGTACTACTGGTGGTGGCTTCTGCGATGGTGTTTCATTTTCCGAAGCTTCCATTTCCGCGGGAGGAGGGGAATTAGATGCATTATTAGATGTATTTGCCAGGCTTTGCTTTTTCTTTTTTTCAACTTTTTCCTTTTCCGCTATAGCTCTCTTCTTAGCATGTTTCAATAAAGCACCGCTAAAGAGTTTTTCATTTTTCTCATAAGACCATCTTGAGTCCGCTTTACCTAATGCTTTATAAAACAGCTTCACTAAGTTCTCTAAAGTTTGGAATGCAAATTTTTTATCAAATCCAGCTGTCCTCGAAACACCGGTCCAAGACATTTTTGTCATTAATTCTCTGGTCATTATCTGTTCCGCCATCTTTTTCCCAAGAACTTCTCCTCTTCCTTGACCATCAGTCCCTACAAAGCTACTAAAATGTTTAGCCTGAAAAAAAATTAATACATACATAAAATATAATACTTACAGAAAAAAAACCTTACGGGGCATCATAACTTAAGTATATTACACTAAATCCTAAACCTAAGCCTTTAAATACGTGTTAAGCAGCATAAAAATCCATAATAGTAACAAGTAAGTATTACCTACACAAAATTAGCTGTTAAATAACTAATGTACTTAATTTAATGTTAGTATAATTATAAATTGCCTGAAATGTTACTTACCATGACTGAAAAGTGTTTTTCATTGCTTAATTCTCTGTCCAGTTCTTTCAAAATGGTCAGATTACTTATTGGGAGAATATATTTAGACAGAATATCATTGTCTGAATTATTTCCTGATGTCTCTTCTAAGTTTTGTTGGGATGACTTTGTCATTTTAAGTTCCTTTGATATGTTTTCTAGCATTGTCATTATTTTAATAGTATTAGCATGTTGCTGTTGGTGCAAGTCTACTAAAGATTGTTTAATCTCGCCTACGTCATTCTGTAGTGCTACAATATTTTTGTTCATAGCTTCGTCTGTAAAAGAACACTTAATTGAGTATATCAGCTGGCCTATATAATTTATATTAAATAAATGACAGGAATATGAAATATTTCAAACTTTTTCTTAATATGCTATTAAATTTATTAAATTCCTTATTAAATTTATTATGGGTTTACTTTACTAGTCTATATAAAAGTTGTATTAAATAAAAGCAACCATGCATTAAAATTAAATTTTAGGAAAGTAGTGGATCCTACTAACACTCAGATTCGATATGCAATACTGGCAAATCCATTAAACCAGGAGAGTTAGCCTTTGATATGGGCGAAAAACGATTGAGGTTAGGCAAAAATTTCGACTGCAACGGCTTCTCTATATTGGGCATAACGTTAGTTTTCACCATGCGTGTTGGACTTAGACTAGGAATAGAGTTATCTATTCTTGGATTTAGTTGTACCATCACCGCATTAGATGAGTTCGGCAACATATTTTCGATATTTTCAAACATACATTCAAAATTATTGGGGGCTTGAATGTCTTTTAGAACCTTTCTTGGTTTATTTATTATGTTAAGTCTGAAAACAAAAAAAAATAATTACAAAAGTGATAACGTTTTATATACAAAAAGTCGTGTTTGAGCTTATTTGTTCAATCGACTATTTGGCAAATACATAGCAGCTAGGTTTCACCGCAGCTTGTTTAAGTAGGTAGTTTTTGATTTTACAACACACACAATATATAGACTAACATGCGCACGTACTAATGTGTTCGCGTGTGTTAGTATACAACCGCACAACACACGTATTCACACATGCCCACACGCCAACATGGACGCACTAATTCATCGTGAATTCATCGCACGCACTAAGGATAAACGTAGTGTTACATGCTCTTTGCTAAGGACTAACGGCCTGTTTCCATTTTTTTTACACTTACAAGTAGAAGTACAGCGCTGGGAGTGTAAATCTTAAATCTACTTGTCAGTGTTACCACAGATAATATAATACTATACTAGTACATATACCTCACGTCATACAACAAAACTAGTGCCATCTTGCGACGAGGGCTATTCGCCGCAATATTGGGCGGTTGTTACTTTGCAATAGTATACTCCGAAAATCATAGATGGCGTAGGCGTCCATCGATCGAGTATCGCCCGCGCGTTCCGCGCCCGCACCACGCGCGCCTCATCATGTAAGTTAAGTAGGTACTTTCACAAATAATAATACCTTCTATTTTATTATTTGTTTGTCTAAAACGGCTCTAACGATTTGTTTTTTTTTTATCATGTAATGTTTGATAAAATTTTAAACATTAAAACCAGATGTAACAACACAGATGATATAGTTAATACTATACTAGGTATCAATAAGCTGGGGGGTTATTGTCTAAGAAAAAATCTATCGCGATCGGTTACAATTTGACAGTCGCAGTCAATCCATCGCTCCATTATAAAAGGAAGTCGGCGCAGAGTCTTATGTTCACGGAGCAATGGTTGTCAAACTATAAGCGATCGTGATAGATTTTTTCTTAGACAATAACCCACCCGGTCTGATTTAGGCGTTTCTTAATCGCTATAGGTACATCGATCATGTTACCAGACCAATCGTTCGATTAAACATCCACGAGTCGACTTCAATGGACCATAGGTTCCGCACTAATCGATCGAAGCGTTAGTAGGGAATAGGTTTAGGTATACTCACTCGGACTCTCCATCAGTATCGATTTTCTGATAGGCACTTTCCCATTCCAAAGCCTCTTCATAGCTGTTGATGCCACTCTTTTTTACGATACATATATGTTGATTCCAATTAGGTTCTGGCTGACTTTCAGGATCTTTTTGTAACCGTGTTACCAATTTTGGAGGCCATGACAAAATGTTGTTTTCTTCCCATGCTGATGGACAAAGAGTAATTTCTATTCCACCTCTTCGAGACTCGGTAGCCACTATTTTATAACTCATGCTTCTTATCTAAAATAGATAATTAAAATAAATAGTTAGTACATTTTTAACCATGGATGTGAATGCGGTATAGTAGTAAATCGGTGATAGTTATATCTATCATATAACTATCACCGATTTACTACTACAGCATTCACATCCATGGTTAAATATCTGGGTTACCAGATAAAAATTAAAAAACCGGCCATGTGCGAGTCGGACTCGCGCACGAAGGGTTCCCTACCAATATCGGTGTTTTTAGTATTTGTTGTTATAGCGGCAACAGAAATACATCATCTGTGAAAATTTCAACTGTCTAGCTATCACGGTTCATGAAGTACAGCCTGGTGACAGACAGGCGGACGGACGGACGGCCGGACGGACAGCGGAGTCTTAGTAATAGGGTCCCATTTTTACCCTTTGGGTACGGAACCCTAAAAACATCAAAACCGACTGGCTTAATAATAACAGTTTTAAAACGTTAAAGTAAAATTACGCGTAACAAAAAATTTAAAAAACGTACATACGTGTGTGACAAAGTCATTGATTTGTACATATTAAATATTAAGTTTCATTCGAAATTCCGAATCGAAAATCCCGAAATGGAATTCCGAATGAAAATTCTGGCAAATGAAATTACCTATCTATCTACCTACAATACCTACTATGGTGGCGGGTTGTGTGATTTTCAAGTTTTAGCAGCGCCCCTTGTCATTAAACTGACTTTTGTTTGAGACATTTATTTTATACGTAATTGTGAGTCTAATAACATAGTTAATACAATTATATCATTAGTGAAAGAAGAAATATAGACAAGACCACATATGCACCAATACAAATTATACTAAAGTATCATTTAGGTTAAGTGCATGCCTTAATTTTAGCGGAGAATCACTCGATGACAAATATCAAATGACTTACCGATAGTTGTAGTAGGTACTTTTCTGTCCTTGTTGTACTGTTTCGGTGCACTACACAAACCACAAAAGTCCGCTCGCAGCCGCTGCCAAACAAATAATGACACGTCGAAAGCTAGTCGCGTCGACTTACCCGACTAGTTTTTGTCCTGTTAGTAATTATTACCTATTGGTCGCGACTATAACTTAATGGTAGTTGGAAATTTTGACTGAAATAGGTAGCCTGATACCATTTAGTCGCAGATAGTATGTCAAATTAACCTAAAATAATAACCAGATACCTATAGGTCGATATTTAGGTTAAAAGAACGTTTTGGTTAAACCGCCATTTTATTTGAATAATCCGAAAAAGTGATATTTCATAACGCATATTTTTTGTTGTTATTTCTGGGATAATATCGTTAAACGGCACCTCTGCTGTCTAATATTCAGATAATTAGTTGGGTTTATATATCTAAATACTACTAAGGCAAGATAATGGCAACTATTATTTTAAAAATAGTTATCTTGACTTTAAAAAAATGAATTCTTCAATATATTTGAAGCCCATTAGTAGATTTAACGTTAAATCAACATAATGCAGGAAAAAATTTTCATTGCAGAAGATTTCGTCATAATATCGCGTTGTAATCGAGCGCGAAAACTTGGAAACATAGGATGCCGCCATTATTATTTTAATTATAAAGAGTTTAGCTTTTTAGTTAGACATTTTGTTTTAGAGTAAAAAGAAAATATTTTTGTCTCTTTTACTCTCCATCGCAACCGATATAAACATCACCTAAATATGTAATTAAATGGTAAGAAATACGTTAGATCTACGTTTAAAAGAGGTAAATGATTACCAAATTAGTAATTGCAACTACAAGGCGCGTCGTGGTGACGTCGAGTTTACGTCGAAAATATGACCTATCCGTTGACCTATTGGTTGCAATCACTAAAATTACGTAGCATAAACGTCACCGGCACGTGCTTTTTTTCCCCACTTAGGGTGATTTCACGTCGACTCTACGTCGATTTGAGGTATCTTATTTTGGTCGCCGTAAAAATTGCAACCTAAACTTGGTATTTTTATTGTAATTTTTACCTACAATGTTTGCTGGGTGTAGACAAAACCAACCGTTTCGTCCAGACCTTGGGGCTTGGCAGCTCCAATCGATAGGTGAACGTGTCCTGGACAGGTCTGTATTGCACTCCCAAAACAGACAGTAAATCTGGAGTGTTGGCATTCTCAAAAATATGAGGCTCCTGCTGGTGCTCGTCTGGCAAGTCACACACAAGCTGAGGTGAGTTGGACATCCACTTCCTCAGTTCATAACCACCAGCCCCGAGAAGAGCAATTAGTTCATCTCGCAAAATCAAGGCTTCCTCGACACTAGAGGAGCCCGTACAAATATCATCAACAAATGCATCCTCCTTGAGAACCAAGGATGCGCGAGGGTATCGTAATCGTTCACGTTCAGCGAGTTCCACAAGTGAGCGAATTGCCACAAAGGGGCTCGAACGCAAACCGTATGTATTGGTGTTCAGCTCGTAGACCAGCATGGGATCCCTGGGATCCTCCCTCCATAATATGAGCTGATATCGTCTATCGTCCGGGTGAAACACAGTCTGCCGAAACATCATCCGGATATCGGTCACAAAGACGACGGCATGGCGACGGAAGTTGGTCAATACATCACCCACCTCGTGGTGCAACTTCGGTCCAGCATGCAGACATTGATTCAGCGAAACTCTGGTAGACGTAGGAGCTGACCCATCAAAAACAACGCGTATCTTCCCGGTGGAAGGTTTCAAAACCGCGTGGTGAGGAAGAAAATTATGTTCCTCGTTTCGCCAGTCCAGTCGCGAGACCGACATGTGCCCCAGTTGCTCATATTCTCGCATGAAGTCGACATACTTCTGTTTGAGGTCGGAGTTCCTACTCATACGACGCTCCATGGACAGCAGCCGCTTCTCGGCCAACGGCCGGGAGCTGCCAAGTGAGGGGCGAACTGACAAAAAGGGCAAACGAGTGATCAGCCGTCCCGAGTGAAGGCGACCTGTATTGTTCTGGTAGAACAACTCACACTCCTCGTCCAAGGGGTTCACTCGCTTCACGGTAGGTGGCTCTTCCACCTCCCAAAACCGTTGAAGGACATCCGATAAGGTGGAGCTAACAGTTATGTAACTGTCCACCGATGGAGATGGTGGGTTATGCCTAACTGGTCCCATCACTACAAACCCAAGCGATGTAGATAAGGCTACCAGCCCACCCTTCTGTAACTCTCTCCTCTTCCCACAATACACGCGGCCTAGAACATCGGCACCGAGCAATAAGTGAATCGGACCGGTTCGGTGGAAGGAAGGGTCAGCCAAGGTCAATCCTGATGTCGCATCAACGACAGCGCGCGAAACGTGCTGTTGCGGAAGCTGACCAACAACCTTCTCATAAACAATCGCGGTAGCGCCAATTTTGGGCGCTGAAGAGAAGTGGGGGGAGAAGGAGAACAAAACCTGACCGATCGGATCCGGGATCCGCAGGTCTCCGATTCCTCGTACCGATTCAAGGTATGGAGATGTGTTCAAACTCAACTGCCGGACCAGCCAGCTGGAGGCAATGCAACCCTGAGCTCCCGTATCCAAAAGGGCGCGAACTAAAACAAAGGTGCCCCTCGGGCCCCACACCTGTACGGAGGCTGTTGGTAACAGCACCTGCTCCTGTGGGGGGGTTGCAGCCGACAGTTGGTTTAATGAAAATCCTCCCGCATTCCCCGCAACGGGGGGGAAGGGGGGTCCGAAGAAAAATGCGTGCGCGGCGGAGGAATAGGGCGCTCAAGGCGCTCGAGCGGGTCCCAATCCGGCACGTACTGGCCCCGATCAAAGCGGCATCGGGGGGCCAGACGGTGCCCATGATGGGCGAAAGTTGGGGGAGCCCGTGACAAACGGGGTCTCTCCATCAGAGGGGGAGAGAAGCGTATCGGCTCCCGGCGTGGCTCCGTAATAACCGCGGCCCAATCCCGCGGTGGCGCCTCATAAGCGGCGCGTCGATCCCCCCCGCCCGTAGGGGGGGTGGGGCGCCCAATCCTCTCACTGGAGGGGGGGCGCCTGTCCAATCTCCGCGGAGGGGTGGCACGCCCCTCCGATCTCCTCGGAGATGTGGGTGACCTACGAGGGCCCCCGCCCGTGTGCGAGTCCCTCTCTCTCACCACCCCACGAGTGTCTCTATTGTTGAAGCACAAAAGGGGGTGATGGGCCCCTCCACAACAGTGGCAATCTCGTGGGTGGGGGCAAGCCGATGCCATATGGGCCCCCAGGCAGCGGTAGCACCAATTCCGCTGTTTGGCCATATTTCTACGCCCCTCGGTGCGTAGGCCAACAAATTTGGGACAGGCCGGCAAACGATGGCCATCGCGCTTGCAACACTTACAAGGCAGCGGCCTCTCCCCTTGTGGAGAGTTGTGCCGCACGGCAGTATATTGCTTGTACGGGCGGCGCTCTCTCCGTGGCGCTGCCCGGGTCGCCTCATAGCGGCCTGTACTCGGTCCCGGTATAGGAGCCAGATCCAAGTGGTCGGTCATCCGACACTCATCCTCCAAAAATCTGAGGAGATCCGAAAAGGGGGGTAGGTAGGAGGCACTATTGCCCCCATACCTCTGTTCAAAGCGCCCCTTCATCTCCATGGGAAGCTTATCGAGGATGAGGTGGAGCAAAATAAAGGACCACTGGTCCACCGGTAGATCAAGTCGTTTGAGCGCATTAATAGCGCTTAGCAGCGGGTTCAAAATCTCCTTCCTCAATGAGGAGACCCGCGATACTCGTGGCAGCCCTAAAATGGCAGCCACATGTGTGTCCGCTAGCAAGCGAACATTCTGATACCGGGCGGTCAACAACGCCCTTGCAATATCATAACTGTCATCATTGACAGGTAGATGCTGGACAAGTACACCAGCCTCTCCACGTAAGGCAGAGAGCAAATAGGCCAATTTCTGGCTAGGGAACAGGTCCTCCCTCGAGTGGACCAGGCTATCAAAGAGGTTAATGAACCCCATCCAAGCAGCCAAGTTCCCATCAAAGGTTGGGATGTCCAAAGTGGGCAGTCTGCCCAGCAAGCCGGCCGGGGTAGGCTTGACCTCCCCGGGCGTGCACGACTCACCCCTCCGGGCGAATAGGATAGCCTGAGCCTTGTTTATGATCACATCCGCCTGTTCAAAACACTGATCATAATCGGCATTAAATTGGTCGACTGCCCGCAACTCAGCGGCACCCTCGGCTGGGTGGTCGAGCAAATATTGTTGATGAACAACAAAAAGCTGCTCCAATTCCTTCAAGCGAGCAGTTACTCCCTCATGCCGAATTAACAAGGCCTGTTCTCGGTCTGGTCGGTCTACCAAAGCGACGGCACTAGCAAACCATCTCAAAATCTTTTGTGCACCCGCGCGTGCACCACTAAGCGGGCTGACTGGCGGGACCATTTTGCACCAAAATTAATAAACACTATAATAATACACGGACAAACAGACCGACAACCGCAGACAATAAAACAGATCGGGAGGAACTTCAAAGGCAGAACAAAATATATAAACAAACCAAAATCAAGTGTAAATGCTAGAACTTAACTAGAACAACAAAGGCATTTAACAACAGAATTTTTCAAACAAATTAAATTCAAGCATTAAGTCAATAACTTAACAAACATAATATTCAAAGACAAACAAAACAAAATCAAATGTAAATGCTAAAACTTAACACAGCAATATAGTGTATTACAACAACAGCAAAGTCATTTAGCAGCAAAATCTGTTAAACAAATTAAATTCAAGTATAAGTTTACAACTTAACAAACAAAATATTCAAGGGCAAAACAAAGATATGAAAAAACAAACCAAAATCAAATATAGGTAAATGCTAGAACTTAACTAGAACAACAAAGGCATTTAACCCCAATTTTTCATATACAATGACAATTAGTTAAGGAGATCGGTCCACAAATGAGCTGGTAGTCGGTTTAAAATCAGCAATCAAAACCAATTAATATGTATTGCCCGTTTGGACAACCAACAAGATTACAATATCAATAGGCTAGTTGACCCTTTTTTAAAGTAGGGCTTAAAATGTTCATAATTGTTGTATTAGACCATAGCACATGAATATTATTTTTTTCGATGGCTAAAAAGTGCAAAAAATCTATTTTAAATTAAGATTTTCAATTTTGGACCGAAAACACGGTCAGCCATGATAGTCTGTTCATTATCTGTGGCAATGACGTCAGTCTTATAGTAAACAAAGCACGGGGGCGAAATAACCTCACAAAAACAATGCTTTCTATTAAATATCACAAAATATAGTAAAACTGTATATGGAACGGGACAATAGAACAGTAATATAGAAATACCTCTTCAAAGACTCCAGGAAATCTGTGGATTAGACGTACCCAGTGATATAGACATGCGAAATATTTGGTTAACACTCGCTTAAAGAAATCCTGTAACTATCTACTGAAACTCAAATGTATTTTTGCGAAAATCACATTAATGTAAGTACTATAACTGAATAACTCAATCTGTGTAGGTACTTCAGTTTCAACTTAAACAAAATAGAAGTTTTTAGGTTGTATGTAAAATCAAATCTGTATGTATTAATTAAATTTTTATCTTTCAGTTAGAATGAAAACTGACTGCAGCCGACCAACCAAATTTTAACTTGACCAGAAAACTGAGAGAAAACTTGACCATTTACGCCTTTTTGATTTAATCTAAGTTATACACTGACACTAGATGATGTTTCAAGGAAAAGAATATGTACTTATGTCCAATTGAATAATGATGTAATTGAATATTAATTAAAAAGTATGTAATACAAACAAAAATATCAAAGTTTCATAATGAATATATTTATCTAAACAACTTTTACTTGAATTTGCTGAGTACCTAATTAAAATTTGTTGCTTTCAGTGGTTACTTAATGAGAACTATTGTGTACTAACCTGTTCTCCTCTTGACAACGAGATTGATAAGGCAGTAAAAGTTGTGCAACATAATACAAAGCAGTGCATGCTCAGCCACAACATCAAAATGTGACCCGTCAACTAGAACAACATTATGTCAACAAAATAACTCAAGTATTCATATACCAAAGCACCATAGAAGTAAATAGGTCCAGTTTGGTAAAACTGAAAGATGTTATATCTTCACTGATTAAACCTGCTGGCCACCATGGCTGGTAAATTTCAGAACAGCTTACGCAAGAATATGCAAGTTATCCATTTTAAAGCCGTATACAAATATATTAAATGTGATTGCTGTGTTGTCAGCCTGTGCTCTTCTTAATTTACAAGACCCTTCTTATTAAATAAATAATATAAAGAATTTTTTTTTCTTTACTTTATACATAACTAACATCTAAAGATGACATAATAAATTTTTGTACTACATTAGTCATTATGTTCTTCACAAAAAAAAAATGTTCTATGTTTATTTGACAATAATGACTTGTAAAGGTTTAAGTTGAATCAAAATATTTTAATTTGAAATGCATGTGTTTTATTTTTCTGTTACACCTTAAAAGATTTATAATATTTTATAGGTTTGTTGCTCATTTTTATCATTGTTACTCAAATATAGTATATGTTCCAAAAGTACAAATAGGTTGAATAGAGTTAGATCAAATTAATTGTTTATCTATCTATCTATCTATCTAAATTTATTAATTTGTATATATTGCCTTAAGGTCGCAGGTAATAAAAGTCAAAATAATAGTAAAGTGATTTATTATGAAGTAATACTTTCATATAATTTAGGAAAAATGTAGTATAGTTTCCAAAATGACACTATTTGATCAATAAGTTTTTTGACATTCAGATTGTTAGAACAAATACCTATTATAGCTAATATTGTCACCTTTTGAGTGTTTTCAAAATGACATACTGCTAGCAACACAAAAGTATATAAGTTTAATTTGCTTTAGCACAAAACATCTGCATCTATACTTGAGTTAAGCATACTGTTCACAGTTTTCCGTCTTTGATAATTAACATTATCTTCAGTGAAAGAGCATGACAATTTTGTATTAATCTAATTTTATGGATACCGTTTGTTGAATAGACTATTACAGGGTATTAATCAGAAATGAGGTCACATTTTGTAAATTTCAACCCAAATCTTCATCTTTCAACTTTTATCCACATTTCATTATACTCGTAGGTGTCTGCAAGATTTCCCACCAAAAATCTTCCCAACAAAAGAACCATCATGTGTTATGCACTGGCTGACTTTATAGCACATGGAAGCTGTTATTGTTTATAACGAAGCTCGAACTAAAGAGCACTTCTGTATTGATGATTCGTGGTTTAGTTTTCTATGCACTTTATTCTTTCTTCATTGAAGAGGTCTTTTATTTTTTAAGAAATATGTCACAATCTGTGTCTGTGAATGTATATATATTTTTCCTCCCAGTAATTTTCTTCATGCTTGACAAATGAACAACTGCCAATCTTTTTCTTTTTATGTTCATTTACAAATTCTTGCAGTACTACACTGGTATTTGACACATGATCCTAATGTTTTCTTTTCAACATTTCTCTTGAAGTAAATATTTTTAGTGTTTATTTGACTTTTGAGAGATAGAATTCTATCCAATAGCATTCAACTGCTGTACAAAATAGCTCCTCACTGTGATGGTGCAACCACACCAAAAATGCATGTTTGCAACTCTCTTCTGCAGCGTGACAATCTTGACAAGTACACTTGTAACCGTTCTTCATTATAACAGTATTGAAACTGTACTTATATTGTTTAGAGCGATACACAAAGAATCTCCTGACCAATCTGTCTATTTTCGGAAGATTTGTACTATCTGCTCTCACAAATCCAACATCAATGGTTGATTTTGCTATTAATACAAATAATTTACGATATTTACAAATATAATAACGGAGACTTGGACGATTTTTTGCCAGTTTTAGGAAAGAATAGTGCAAATCGACGAGTTGTTGAATCAAATTTGACATTTCTTTGTTTACTATATGATTGACGTCACGGCCCTGACCACAGGATATCAAAGCGTTTACGGCGTGAGATAAAAAAAGATTATTTCTAGCATTTTCAAATTAAAATTTTACAGCAATCATTCATTGTTATTTATTAAAATCGGTATATTGTGGAACCTTATGCCAAATACTGTTAGAAATAAACAATATTTTAATGAATTTTGATATGAGTCAACTACCCTATTGTACAATACTAATCAAATACTCAAATCTAAGAACCACTCAAATCTAAAAACCACGCTCTGCTACCAAGAGATGATGGTGCCCCAAGTAGACTCCACCACGTCGGCGTTTCACCGAGTAAGGAATTTTGGGTTGATTGCTGATGCCCTACTACCCGCTCATAGAAAGCATTGTGGCTTACCCCGATTCCAATTGTCTCCGTCCGTCTCCTCCGTAGCCGGTGGACTTCCTGAGCTAGCTCGAAGGAAGTCGCGGCTCCTGAAGTTCTGCAGTGGATCCACCGGTGGAGACCGGAGCACTACAAATGCCTATTAGGCCACCACGACTCACACACGCGATTTTGACACCTTGCACAACACAAAGCGGGCTTTCGCACCCCGATATTAGGTGCGCCGCGCAAATCACTATTTGCTTGAATATTGTGTATTATATTTTATTCCGGCCCGCACATAACCTCTAAGCATGTCATGACATTTCGACTCGACTCAACTGACATATCACATGCGGCCGGCCGCCAAAAAAGCTGTCACTGCACAGACTACAATGCAGTGTGCCACTCGCTCTTCCTCGAGCGTGAACAATTGTCTACATGATATATCCCTCACAGGAATCCGCCTTTGCAATATATTTTTGTTACAAGCTTTTGCAATTATAGTCTTACATACAAACAAATTTTTCAAACATAGGAAAACAATAAACAGCATGAACATTCATAAAATAAAGATGATAACACAATTTGTCGTAAAGCCAAATAGGTCGTTATAGCAAGGCGAATGACTCCATTCAGTTCACACGATACATGCGCTGCAAACTGCAAATACTTACATAAATGATATGTATATTATAATTGAACGAATCATCAAGTAAAAATAGACTTTATTAATTCATCTTATGATGCATTACGACATGAAACTACTGATGTCATGTCGCTACAAGATATCGCTTGCGACTGTGACGCAACACAACTGCGTTTGAGTGTAGGGCAACAAACTTGGTAGTCAGCAAAGGAATAGATTTTATTCTTTACTGTCCTTCTTCATATTATCGATCGATAAAACGCGCCTGTGTGGGATTCTTGGTGTAGCAGAACTTTTGGCTGAAAATAATTGATAGGTACTCCATACCTGCTAAAGATATGGGGATAGCGAATTTTGCAATTTGTAGCTAAGGTTACTAGGACGAAAGTTACCCTCAAGTCACTTAGCTGAGTTATGTGACATCATCATCAACATTTCAGCCAAGAGACGCCCACTGTTGGACATAGGCCTTCCCCAGGGATCTCCAAACCGATCGGTCCTGCGCCTCCCGCATCCAGCGGCTTCCCGCGACCTTCACCAGATCGTCGGTCCAGCCTACCACTTCTGCGTCTCCCGGTACGTGGTTGCCACTCGAGGACCATTCCGCCCTAATGGCGGAAACTTCTGCCTCGGAAATTTCTGCCTCCTGATATTAAGAAAATGCTTGTCCAGACCTTGATCTTTCCCGTCATCGATTATGGTGATGTGTGCTATCTCGACCTGAATGCAGATCAGCTCAACAAATTAGACCGGTTTCTGAATAACTGCATTCGGTTCGTCTACAATGTGCGAAAATACGACCACATATCTGAGCATCGGCAGCGTTTGAACTGGCTACCTATTCGGCAGCGTAGTAGACACGTAAGAACTTTAAATACTCTTTTCGCCTTTCTGAATGGTCCCAATGCACCCAATATATTTAAACCCGCATTTTCAGTATTTATGTACGTCTCACAATCGACCTCTTCGGTCAGCATCCAATAGGCTAGTTGACCCTTTTTTAAAGTAGGGCTTAAAATGTTCATAATTGTTGTATTAGACCATAGCACATGAATATTATTTTTTCGATGGCTAAAAAGTGCAAAAAATCTATTTTAAATTAAGATTTTCAATTTTGGACCGAAAACACGGTCAGCCATGATAGTCTGTTCATTATCTGTGGCAATGACGTCAGTCTTATAGTAAACAAAGCACGGGGGCGAAATAACCTCACAAAAACAATGCTTTCTATTAAATATCACAAAATATAGTAAAACTGCATATGGAACGTGACAATAGAACAGGAATATTAGAAATACCTCTTCAAAGACTCCAGGAAATCTGTGGATTAGACATACCCAGTGATATAGACATGCGAAATATTTGGTTAACACTCGCTTAAAGAAATCCTGTAACTATCTACTGAAACTCAAATGTATTTTTGCGAAAATCACATTAATGTAAGTACTATAACTGAATAACTCAATCTGTGTAGGTACTTCAGCTTCAACTTAAACAAAATAGAAGTTTTTAGGTTGTATGTATAATCAAATCTGTATGTAAATTAATTCAATTTTTATCTTTCAGTTAGAATGAAAACTGACTGCAGCCGACCAACCAAATTTTAACTTGACCAGAAAACTGAGAGAACACTTGACCATTTACGCCTTTTTGATTTAATCTAAGTTATACACTGACACTAGATGATGTTTCAAAGAAAAGAATATGTACTTATGTCCAATTGAAGAATGATGTAATTGAATATTAATTAAAAAGTATGTAATACAAACAAAAATATCAAAGTTTCATAATGAATATATTTATCTAAACAACTTTTACTTGAATTTACTGAGTACCTAATTAAAATTTGTTGCTTTCAGTGGTTACTTAATGAGAACTATTGTGTACTAACCTGTTCTCCTCTTGACAACGAGATTGATAAGGCAGTAAAAGTTGTGCAACATAATACAAAGCAGTGCATGCTCAGCCACAACATCAAAATGTGACCCGTCAACTAGAACAACATTATGTCAACAAAATAACTCAAGTATTCATATACCAAAGCACCATAGAAGTAAATACTAGGTCCAGTTTGGTAAAACTGAAAGATGTTATATCTTCACTGATTAAACCTGCTGGCCACCATGGCTGGTAAATTTCAGAACAGCTTACGCAAGAATATGCAAGTTATCCATTTAAAGCCATATACAAATATATTAAATGTGATTGCTGTGTTGTCAGCCTGTGCTCTTCTTAATTTACAAGACCCTTCTTATTAAATAAATAATATAAAGAATTTTTTTTCTTTACTTTATACATAACTAACATCTGAAGATGACATAATAAATTTTTGTACTACATTAGTCATTATGTTCTTCACAAAAAAAAAATGTTCTATGTTTATTTGACAATAATGACTTGTAAAGGTTTAAGTTGAATCAAAATATTTTAATTTGAAATGCATGTGTTTTATTTTTCTGTTACACCTTAAAAGATTTATAATATTTTATAGGTTTGTTGTACAAATAGGTTGAATACAGTTAGATCAAATTTATTAATTTGTATATATTGCCTTAAGGTCGCAGGTAATAAAAGTCAAAATAATAGTAAAGTGATTTATTATGAAGTAATACTTTCATATAATTTAGGAAAAATGTAGTATAGTTTCCAAAATGACACTATTTGATCAATAAGTTTTTTGACATTCAGATTGTTAGAATAAATACCTATTATAGCTAATATTGTCACCTTTTGAGTGTTTTCAAAATAACATACTGCTAGCAACACAAAAGTATATAAGTTTTGTTTGCTTTAGCACAAAACATCTGCATCTATACTTGAGTTAAGCATACTGTTCACAGTTTTCCGTCTTTGATAATTAACATTATCTTCAGTAAAAGAGCATGACAATTTTGTATTAATCTAATTTTATGGATACCGTTTGTTGAATAGACTATTACAGGGTATTAATCAGAAATGAGGTCACATTTTGCAAATTTCAACCCAAATCTTCATCTTTCAACTTTTATCCACATTTCATTATACTCGTAGGTGTCTGCAAGATTTCCCACCACAAATCTTCCCAACAAAAGAACCATCATGTGTTATGCACTGGCTGACTTTATAGCACATGGAAGCTGTTATTGTTTATAACGAAGTTCGAACTAAAGAGCACTTCTGTATTGATGATTCGTGGTTTAGTTTTCTATGCACTTTATTCTTTCTTCATTGAAGAGGTCTTTTATTTTTTAAGAAATATGTCACAATCTGTGTCTGTGAATGTATATATATTTTTCCTCCCAGTAATTTTCTCTTTATGCTTGACAAATGAACAACTGCCAATCTTTCTTTTTTTATGTTCATTTACAAATTCTTGCAGTACTACACTGGTATTTGACACATGATCCTGATGTTTTCTATTCAACATTTCTCTTGAAGTAAATATTTTTAGTGTTTATTTGACTTTTGAGAGATAGAATTCTATCCAATAGCATTCAACTGCTGTACAAAATAGCTCCTCACTGTGATGGTGCAACCACACCAAAAATGCATGTTTGCAACTCTCTTCTGCCGCGTGACAATCTTGACAATTACACTTGTAACCCTTCTTCATTATAACAGTATTGAAACTGTACTTATATTGTTTAGAGCGATACACAAAGAATCTCCTGACCATCAATGTCTATTTTCGGAAGATTTGTACTATCTGCTCTCACAAATCCAACATCAATGGTTGATTTTGCTATTAATACAAATAATTTACGATATTTACAAATATAATAACGGAGACTTGGACGATTTTTTGCCAGTTTTAGGAAAGAATTGTGCAAATCGACGAGTTGTTGAATCAAATTTGACATTTCTTTGTTTACTATATGATTGACGTCACGGCCCTGACCACAGGATATCAAAGCGTTTACGGCGTGAGATAAAAAAAGATTATTTCTAGCATTTTCAAATTAAAATTTTACAGCAATCATTCATTGTTATTTATTAAAATCGGTATATTGTGGAACCTTATGCCAAATACTGTTAGAAATAAACAATATTTTAATCAATTTTGATATGAGTCAACTACCCTATTGTCTTCTTACATGTCCATCTCATAGCTCTGAAATAATTCACTCTTCCTTTTTCGTACAATCCATTCTTCTCTGGAACGCGCTGCCTTTAGATATTAAGAAATCTATCAATACTTAGGTTAAGTTTTAAAAATAAACTGCGGTTTGTGCAACAGAACTGTATGTCACAACGTCGCTTATTTGTTGGCTGTATTATTGTTGTAACTTGTCAATGTTGTAGTATAATAATATGTATTAGTTTATTTTTGTTATATTTATGTATTAGGTTTGAAATATTTTTAAATGATTGAGATGTAAAATTGTTAATTTTGTTTTTGGTACATCTACCACAGTTGCTCTCTGCACCATCCAAAGGTCGACTGGTAGAAAATGCCTCAGGCATTAAGTCCGCCGTTGTACACAATGTACATAAAGTATTAATAAATAAATAAAAACAAATCCTGCGAGATATGTGTCCTGCTCGCTGCCACTTAAGATTTGCAATTCTTTGGGCTATGTCGGTGACTCTACTATGGATCCCATCATTTCTGATGTGATCACGTAGAGAAACCCCGAGCAGGCCCTCTCCATTGCCCTTTTAGTGACCTTGAACCTTCTTGTAAGCGACCACGTCTCAGTTCCGTACGTCATCACCAGTGTTGCCAGATTTTTTCCACCTTCCCCCCCAAATACATTTAAAAAACCCCTATAGTTTCTCCAGTTTGATTGATAAAAAACCTCTGACTATTTTGGCCATGTCATATACATAAGCTTTCTAATATAAAACTTAGAAGTTTTCTTTAAATTACCCATTTTAATTTATTTCACATACATAGCCGTGTGTCTGTCGATTCGGATTTTTCGTTATAAATGTCTGAGTGTGAGGCTGTGGAAAACAGTCTTTTAGCCGGAATTATAATAAACAAGACAGTTCAATGGTAACATAATGTGCTGCCAGCTAATACTCGTAAGTTTTGTGTCCCATTCATTCTATTTGGTGAATAAATTGTCGGTCTTGTCTGATATAAAAAGGAATTTGCCATTTGGTTAGAATAGTAGAAAACCTTCAGAAAATCCCCTAGATAAATTTCGTGATATCAAAACCTCCAAAAAACCTCAAAGACCTGCAAAAACCCCTAGGATTTAGGGAAATCCTCTGAATTTGGCAACACTGGTCATCACTGCCAACACGCACGAATCGAAGACTTTCGTCTTGAGCTTTTAGACTATAGATACCAATAGACATGAAATATCTACAAAAAAAGCGTGCCAAAATTTGGGTTGGTGCTCTAAGATGGCGGAAAAAACTAGGGACGCGCCGCATCCCAGATTCCACACTTTTTATGTTTTTCTTTATAGAATTCATTTAAAAAATCTATAAAAAACGTATAACTGTAAAATGCACTCACAAATAATGCTCACTGACTGATATTTTAGCACAACAACACGGTGCTTTGTAATGGCGGACTGGACGCAAATTTATTCGTGCCATAGTTAATACATAGCGCGTCCATTGGTGTACTTAGTCCGAGGTCTTGAGACACTGACTTGTCTTGACTTCTGAGGTCTTGAGCTTGACATACAGTTTTAAAATAAATCAACAAATTATGGTAAGACTTGAAGAGTAGAATTATGGCAAGGATTGAAGAGTAAAGTGAAATTATTCGGTACTGTGACATGACATCTCACGTCACAAGTTGGCAATTTATATTGGGGTCCTTGTAGGCGTTGGGTTATATATTTACAAATCTTACAGGAACTTCATGTACTGTAGGTGACTGTGTATAGCGTATGTATAACTTACCTATATAGGTAGTTCATAAGTCTGTTTATGTATGGGGTTGAGAAAATAAATAAATGGCATTGGGGGTGATTCTGAAGCGACCACCTAAAACTATAACTAAATAAAATTAGAGATAGAAATGTCAATCACCGTTTGGTATTCAGAACTCACAAGTTAACTCTAAAATTAAGAATGACGTTACTAAACTACTCAATTTAGTGTTAGGTGTTATTTTCGTATTCTGACATGCCTTCTAAATGTAAATTTTTCTATAATTTTAAATATGTCAAACTAATTTTAGGAGGTGAACTTTTAGGTGCCGTCTAAATTTATCTTGTTACTTTTTAACGATTTTCTAATATTACCGAAATCAATTTTTTTTGTGCAACTTGCCAAATGGATGATGAATTGGTTGTTATGGCATTTATAAGGAAAGGCTTTTATAGCACCAATTGCCAAGTCGTGAGTTGTAATTTGTTTGTTCCCAAGTAGTCTAATAGTACTGACATTTAGATGATAGGTAGGTTATGTATGTATGTATTTACTCTTACAACAGAAATTAATATTCTATCTGCAGATAGAAGTATGCCTATCTAAAATTTGTTGCCTAGCAATTACTATTATTTGTCAATAAATAACAGCGGTTATTATGAAAAGAAAACAAAAATTACTAATGACACAAAATACGCAATTTTAAAATTCAGAGGAAGTCACGAAGTACCTATCTATTTTTTTTTAATTTTGTTTATCCCATTTGGGAAAGGCAAAGGCGTCAACCATACAGCCTAGTCTGTATGCAATAAACTATTGTTATTCATTCTTCTTTTGAATTCACAAATCGCCAAACGTAGAGGTTACATATTCATAAATTGCTTCAAAGCATTTTTCAATGGAAAGAAGTTTTTGTAAAGAGCGCGGTAGATCTTGCTGGTGTTTCATTATTTTTGAAATTTCTTCTAATAAAATGTTTCTTTGCAGGGCAAAAATTGGACATTCGTAAAAAAGGTGATGCAGAGATTGAGGTAAGGTGGTGTTGCACCAGTTGCACGATGGGGAAGAAGTCATGCCTAGCCGGTACAAATGGTCATTGAATCGACCGTGCCCAATTCGCAAACGGCAAATAATAGTAAAAAATCTTCTGTTTATGTAATTGTGTCTATTGAACCAGGGTTGTTTTATTTTATTATTTATTTCTCGATACCACTTCCCTTTTATGAGCAAAGTACTATTCCAGTGTTCTTCCCATAGCTTCAAAATTTCTTTCTTGATTAGAGCTGTACAATCAGTATATGAAATTGATATGTTTTTTATAGGTACGTCAAGAGTGTTCATAGTTTTGGCCAGTTTATCTACTTCCTCGTTTCCATATACACCGATATGAGCTGGAGTCCAAAATAATATAATGTCTATTTGATAATTTATTTTTAAATGATGTATCTGATCTCGGATATTATATATTAAATGATTTGTGACTGATGAAAAGGAAGGATTTCTCAAAGCCATCAACACACTCATGCTGTCAGTAATAATAATCCATTTTTTGTATTGGCTGAACTGTTGAATGTAGTTAAGAGCTACAATTATAGCATTCGCCTCAGCAGAAAATATGCTGGCATTTTGGCACATTTTAAAACTATGTCCAGTTTTACTACCTGCATCATACATAGCTACTGCAACACTTACATTCGTCTTTGAACCATCTGTATAAATTGATCGATAATCATTATAAGCCTGTAGACTTTCGTAAACATCATATTTATCTTTAAAATCTTTATGTAGGACAATATGAATGTCACAGAATTTACTAGCATATGAGCCACTATAACAATGTAAAGTAGTACTACAAAATATATTACATTGTTCTTTTAAACTTATAAAATGTGAGAAATTCTTTGAAAGAAAAGTGTTAGTGGAACATACATTTAATTTATTTAAAAGATCATTATTCGAACGTGATAAGAGTTTAAAAAGAAATTTAAGTTTTAAAAATTCAAAGCGAATAACCATTGGTGGTAAATGACATTCGACCTACATAGAATTTATTGGGGAAGTGTTCATAGCACCTAGTATTAATCGTAAGTTCTTATTCTGTATTTTATCAATAATATCTATGTATTTTGGAACGGAAGCGTAACAAAAGAAAGCATACTCAAAATGACTTCTGACCAAAGCTTTATAAAGCATTAACACAATTTTAGGATCAGCACCCCATTTCAATCCAGTAACGGACCTAATTACATTAGTGGCTTTTAAAGCTCTGCTCACCAAGCAATCAACATATAAATCCCACGTAAGATTTTCGTGAAAAATAACACCCAAGAATTTAACTGAATTATCAATAGGCAAAGTATGATTGCTGTATGTAATATTAATTAGAGGTAGAGAACTGTATTTTGGGCAAAATATTACAACTTTACTTTTTAAAAGGCTAACATTTAAATCAAGTTCTGAGAAGTAATCTGCCAGCTTCACTAGATTATTATTTAATGTTAATTGAATATCTAATACATTAGTACCTTTACAATAAATGACAAGGTCATCAGCAAACTGAAGATTGTTGACTAAATTATTATTAAGAATGGAATTTAGTTTTCTTATATACAAAATATACAGAATAGGACTCAAGATGCCTCCTTGACATACACCTTTGCTCAAAAATCTAGGGCCTAAAAATTTATTATCTATTTTGACATACACTTTTCTATCCGTGAGAAAAGCATATATCCAATAAGCAATTTTTACAGGTAAGAAAGATAATAGAGATTCAAACAAAATACCATGATTAACGTTATTAAATGCACCTTCTATATCAAAAAACACTGCTATTGTATACTCCATATTCTTTTGAGCTGTAGTGACGTCCAAAAAAAAAATGTGCTAAGCTTTCTTGAGCCGAAAGTCCTCGCCTAAACCCAAACTGGTTTAAAGGTAAAATTGAGTTCTTTTCTATGAAGAATTCCAATCTTTGTTTGATTAGCTGTTCAAATAATTTACCAGCACAAGACGTTAAAGCGATAGGACGATAAGAATCGGGATGAGATGCAATTTTTCCAGGTTTTAAAATAGGAACCAAGCAGTCCATTTTCCAATTAGGAGGAATTGTGTAATCTTGCCATAAAATATTATAAATTTGTAAAAGCTTATAAAGATTGTCAGTGTTGAGTAGCTGAAACATCTTGTACGATAAACTATCTAATCCACAAGCAGTGTTTTTTCTAGATTTCAGAGCTGCAGTTAATTCGTCAAAAGAAAATGGATCAGTGAGGAATGACTGATTATCTGGTAAACTATTGTCCTTCACAATTGGCCTGTTATTTTGCACAAAGTCAGGCGTGTATTTACGTAAAAAATCACTGACCCACGAAAAATCACTATTTTGATTTTTATATGTTTTATGTGTAAGTTTTCTCATGTTACCCCATACTACTGAAACTGGTGTCAATCGATTTAATTTTGTACAGAATTCTATCCAACTACTTAGTCTTTCTCTCTTAATGGTAAGTTTTTTAGCAGCTTGTAATCTTTTGAAATTAATATATTTTTCTTGAGAAGGATTATTCTTAAAATCAAGATAGGCTTGCTTGCTTTCCTGGACAGCTTTAGCGCAATTACTATTCCACCAAGGAACTGTTCGATATTTTGATTTTAAGTTTTGAGTAGCAATGTTACGTGATTCGGACCGAGAGGTACGAGAGGGAATTGACTTTTGTGCAGCTGTCAAAATGATTTGACAAAAAGAGTTGTATGAATCTATTGGATTACTAATAGGGTTACATTGAAAATTATCTAAATCCTTATTAACAATTGAAGAATACAACTTCCAATCAACTAATCTATGATTAATGCGATTGTTAAAATCATTTTCATCCTGAAAATTGTTTTGAGAGTTAAAACATTGTGAACTACTATTGAATGTAATCTTAGTAAATGTTGGCAAATGATAACTGCCCAATGGATCGTCGTGTACTGACCATTCGCAGCGAAGAGCTAATGAAGGAGATACCATAGTCAAGTCCAAACCATTGGGTCTCCAAGAATGAGAACCGACAGTTGTGACCTGACCATCATTCAACAGGACTAAATTGCATTCATCTAAACACTCAAGAATATCCTTACCTCTGGAATCCGATAACGGACATCCCCAAATTGAGTGATGAGCATTGAAGTCACCAGCTATAATCGTCGGCCTATGGAGAGAATTCAAGAAATGTTTAAACTTATTTTTAGAGAAACTGGGAATACAATTTGTTGGACAATATATACTGGCTATTGAAATAGTGTTCTGATTTAGTTCTAAATGTATTACAATTGTTTGAAGAGAGTTGTCAAAATAAGATGTTACTTTTTGATATTTTAATGATGTATGGATTAAAATAGCAACACCATTATGCTTGTTGCCACAGTCATTACGTTCAATATGATAACCTTTGATTTTAAACTGCTTCTGAGGCTTTAGCCATGTTTCACATATAATTGCGATATGAATAAAATGGTCATAAAGAAATTTCGTAAAAATAAGTTGATTGCTTAATAAGCTTTGAGCATTCCACTGTACGATATTCAATTGATTGGGGGTGAATTGTGGGGATTTGATTGCTTACCAAAAGTATTTTTTAAGACCTCTAAAACACTTTTAGAATTTATAGAAGTATTTTGAGTATTATGCAAAGAAACACATTTAGTTATGGTTTCAACTAATAATGAAAGACACTTGCTGTCAGTATTGAGCAGTGTAAACAAATCTAAATTATTTTTTGTCTTACTTTCTAATTTGGGAAAATTTAAAGGATTTGTAATATCTGCATAAGAAGCAGGCTTATATTTATTTCTATTTTCAATGATTTTCTGTTTTTTAACTGGGCATATTGGAGACACACTAGTATGATTGCCATCACAATGAATGCAAGTAGCTTTTTCGATAGAAACTGTACAAGTCTTATAGTTATGATTTTCTTTACATATACTACATTTTTCAGAATTTTTACAATATTTTGCCAAATGTCCGTATCTCAAACATTTGTAACATTGCTTAACTGGTGGTATATATTGAGACACATCATGTCTCCAACCACCAATATCTATATGATTTGGCAAAATGGAAGTGGCAAATGTCACTATTACTGTAGTTGTAGGTTGTAATATAAAACCCTCAGTCACATTTATTTTTTTCATTATTCTTTTTATTGTTATTATTTTTTTTGTACTTGTTATCATAGTAAATATTCTCTTGTTTGATATAATGGTAGGTACATTTCTTATAACTCCGGACACCTCAGTTGTAGCAGCAGGAATACTGGCTTTGAATTTGTATTCTTTCAAGAAGGTATTATTATTTAAAAAGGCATTCGCCAAGTCTGGTTTTTCAAAATAAATACCTATCTTAAACTTATTGATATTTCTTAAAAATTTGACGCCTTTGTTAAAGCGCTTTAAACAAGTTGACAAAGAAAGAAGATCTCTTGTTCCAATTGGTTTCTGGATGTCTGATGACTCAACAAAAACCACAAATTCAGTGCCGCTAATTTCTTCCGGATATCTGCGTATATAGTCAGTAACATAATAAGGCTTGTACCTATCTGCATTGCTTATTTCTTCATCACTGTCCGAAGAGGACATATCCGTTTCTACCAACCTTACCTCATCTGTCTCCCTATCTGCATCACCAGACTCCGGTTCATCCTCCTTTTTTTTTCTTTTTCTCGAACTCCGCTTCCCCATATCTGCTTATAATATTATTTAATGCCAATATGTTATATACCTCTTTTGTTTGTGTTTTATTAAGTAACTGACTACAATTAAAAAATTACAAATAAAATATTTTAAAGAGCCCGCCTTTACTATGTGAAGTTCCCGCGCTTTTTCTCCGAACCTTGACATTCGTACCTATCTATACAACAACAGACTACCACGTAATTTTTTTTTTTTATTTCATGGCATAGGCGCGAAGCCATCACAATCGCAGAATAAATGTCGAATAATTTTTCTTTTGTGATAAAATGAATGATAAATAATAAAATTTCTTTTCTGTTATTTACAAATACGATCAAATCTTAGATTAATAATTTCTGATAGTAAAATTAGTAGAATATAGCTGTTTTAATGTTTCTAAATTATCCCGTTTTTCTACAGCACTAGGTGTATTTATAATCTGTGTATTCAATTTAAGAAATTGTCAAATACAGTTTAAATTAAGAGAGTCCGGCGTTTCAGAATACGAATTACCTAAAACTAATTTAAAATTATATGTTTAATTTTAGTTTTAGTTTTAGTGCAGGTAACTTCAGAATTACCCCCATTATTATTTTCTTTTTCTTTAATTTCAAATTCACCGCAACACCTCATTCCTTCTAGAAAGAGGTGTGGGGAAATCACACCTCCGCCGGACTCAGGGCGGCATAGAGCGAAACTGAACAACCTTTACTATGATACTGTAGTATTATATTATCTGTGACTATGAGGATCAATATTGAAATCGCGAAAAAATCTGCTGCTATTACATCTAGGTTCAGGGAGTGTTGATTATTTGTATGGGAACAGGTTGAATTCGGCTGATTAATAAGAAAAAACAAAGCATTTCAAATGGTGAGACGAAACAAGACCAAATGGTTACGCTTGCGATTTACATTACAACGGACTCTACCATCTGTCTCTCTTCCATGTCGAACAAGTGGAGTGAATGATCGCCACCTTCAAATGAATGACAATGATTTGTTTACAAGTCGCACCTCAATGCTAGCTGGCAGACATGACATTCGGTTCGGCATTCGGCACCAATATTTGGGCCAGGTGGCCGGCGCCCACGTACCTCCGCGCTGCATTACCAACCTGTCAGTGTAATGCACACGGGCGTGTTTCCACACTGCCTTGCCCGGACCGGCACGGTTGCCGGTGAAGCTAATACATTATATCATTTACAAGTTCCGCATCTCAAAAAGCACTGAAAAGTTAAAAATAATATAACGATAGGTAACTGACAACATCACATTTCTATATTGAAGTCGGTGCCATATTTAAGACTTTCTAGGAGATCATCGTTTGGCACCGACTTCAATACCAGTTCTCCTTCGGTGAGCTGGTATTAAATTCACTTGGTAATGCGTGAATATTGTATTTAAAGAACTACCACCCTACTTCAAAAAGTTAAAAATCCTTCTATCATCAGCTCGGTTCAAGACTTCCAGACGCAAATAATACCAGCTCACCGAATGGTGAGCTGGTATTAAATTAGTGTTTTCCTCGATTTTCATGGGATCCCATCATCAAATCCTGACTTTAGTGACCTTGGGACCACCCCAGGAGTATACTCTATCAAATACAAAAGAATTTTGAAAATCGGTCTACAATTGGCGGAGTAATGGCGTAACATACACCCAAAACACGTTGGACACACCTTAAAATTTAAGGGTTTTCCTCAATTTTCATGGGATCCCATAATCAGATTCTAACTTTGGTGACCATGGGACCACCCTTGCAATATACTCTATCGAATACAAAAAGAATTTTGGAAATCGGTTTAAAAATGACGGAGTTATCGAAGTAACAAACATAAAAAAAATACAACCGAATTGATAACCTCCTCCTTTTTTTGAAGTCGGTTAAAAAAATGAATACGCATCGAATTGAGGACTACCTCCTTTATTGAAGTTGGTTAATTAAAAATAAAGGAAGTGGAAGGCAATTGATAAAATGTACGTACATAGTTACTTTAATTTATCGTATGACTTAAATCCCAAGGTATTAAGATTGCGCCGTGGTAGAATCATGACAGAATGACATGACGCTCCCGACGCACAACGGCAACGCCAAATTTTAAGGCTTTCTAGGAGATCATCGTTTGGCACCGACTTCCATATTAATAGAAGTGTGATGTACACTGTACTGTAAATTGTAACTATTTTTTAATTTTTCACATTAGGCGGAGTACCTAATCGCGTAACATACACCCAAAAAAAACATACAAAACGAATTGCGAACCGCCTTCTTTTTTGAAGTCGGTTAAAAACAGTGATAGTTGCACAGCAAATTATTGTGTTTGACACAATATCTCGTAGTAGCGATAATGTAGCGATAACCGTGATGGAGTAAAGTTTCAAATTCTTTTTGATTACACAAAATTGCAGTAGGTATTAAATAGTTATTGTAAAACCCTTTTTTATACAAATAAGTTGGCAAACAAGCAAACTGCCCACTAATGGTAAGTAGTAACCAGTTACCTGTGTGTAATACATGTGACTCTTGTGAGATTCGCAGTAAAACTGCAACCCCTTTTTTTTTTTTTTTTTTGAGGCGGGGGAATCTCTTTACGATTCAACAAGGGGCTGAAAGCTGACAAAGCCGCCCCAAGGATATGCCATTGGACTCGAGTTACCTGGGTAACCCCATACCTGGCTAAACCACCCTCCAGAGCAACTTCTACCTCCGTAGAGACACACTCGGGATCGGCGTTAGCCATTCCCCGAGTGCGCCCCCTGGATTATAGGCCTGACGCAAGCGCCAGGTCTTACCTCTACGGGGGGGTCGACAAGTGCCATAATTCGACCCCCCAGACGGGCAGGCCAGGGGTAGAAAAGTGTCTCCCGACCGGTTGTCGGCCGGCCGGGCCATTTCATCCCCAGCTTGCTTAAGGGAGTTGGCGGTGCGCGTCCAGGAACGCGCGCCTTCTCCTACCCAACCGCCTGCGCCGGAGCGGTGCGGCGAGAGGGTCAACCTCTCGCGCCCGCTCCGCTGCCTCCTTCTGCGAGATCACTTCCTCGCAGAAGGAGGCGACAGCCTCCCACGCCGTCGCGCTGGTCAGCATCTCGCATGCAACGTTGGCCAGCACGACGGGCGCACCCCTACCTAGGCCCAGCGCGAGGGCTAATGCGTCGCGCTGGGGTCGCCAGACCGGGCACTCCGAGAGGGTGTGTCCAGCCGTGTCGTCGGGAGCGCCGCAGTGGTGGCACTGCGGCGTCTCCTCCCTCCGTGCGACATGGTGCAGATAATGGCCGAAGCAGCCGTGCCCGGTCATCATCTGCACCATCCGGTAGGTGAGGCTGCCCTGCCGGCGCCCAACCCACTCCTCCAACACTGGACGAACGGCCTCGATCGTCCAGTGGCCGGCAGCTGGGTGGGCGAGCGTCTCGGCCCACTGGCGGAGAGCCTCCCTCTGCGCCAGGAGCCTTGTGCGCGCCACCTCCTGCGGGAGGGGGCGCTCCCCCCGACTCTTCGCTGCCACCCGATGTCGGTGCACGGCCGCAAGGACGCGTGCCTCGACATCCCACGGAGGCGAGCCCGCTAGAACGCAGGCCGCCCCGTGAGAGATCGTGCGGTAGGCCCGCACGGCCCGAGTGGCAATGACCCTCTGCGGCCTACGCAGGAGGGCCACCGTTCGGGGGGCGAGACGCTCCGCCCAAATCGGGGCTCCGTACAGCGCCATCGACTTTATCACCGTCTGATAAAGTCGACGGCTCGCTGCGCCTGGTCCCCCCACGTTGGGGAGGACCCGTCCGAGGGCTGCCGCGGCGGCACACAGCCTTGGGGCGAGGAGCTTAAAGTGCTCCCCGAAATCCCATCGGGGGTCCAGCACCAGACCGAGATACTTCATCGAGCTCTCGATCTGGACTTGCACCCCCTCTACTCGGACACGGAGCCCCGCCTGGGGTCTGCGGCGACGCGGCGGCCTGAACGAAATGGCCGTCGTCTTCTCGACGGCCACGTCCAGCCCGAGGAGGCGGATGCGCCGGACGACCATCGTCGCGCCGACCGACGCCAGGTGGACCGCCTCCTCATACGTGCGCCCCTTCGCCGCGACAAGGGTGTCGTCGGCGAAGCAGACAACCTCCATGTTCGGCAGGAGGTTGCCCCGCAGAACCCAGTTGTACCCCAGGTTCCAGAGCAGAGGGCCCAGCACGGAACCCTGGGGTACTCCCGCCGCCATCGGCCACCTGTGGACGCGACCGTCCGCCCCCTCATACACGATTTCCCTCCCGCGGAAGTAATCGGTGATGAGGAAGCGGAGGTAGAGGGGCACTCCATGAAAACGCAGTGCCTCCTCTATGCATTCGTGGGGGAGGCTGTTGAATGCGTTGCGGATGTCTAATGACACCGCAACGACAACCTCCCCCGCCGACGTGGCCCCCTCAGTCCACCTCTTGAGGTGGGCCACGGCGTCCACGGTGGACCGGCCGGTGCGGAAACCGAACTGGCACTCAGCCAAGTCCGGTCCCGGGCCCTCCAGATGCTCGATGAGCCGGGAAGCGAGAATTTTCTCCAAAAACTTCCCGGCCTCGTCGAGCAGTACCACCGGCCTGTACCCCGACGGGGCATCGGCGGGGCGATTCGGCTTCCGCAGAAGGCAGAGTCGCCCCACCTTCCAGCACTGAGAGAAACGGCCCGAGGCGATGCTCGTATTGAGCACCGCCCGGAACCGCTCCTCCAGGGGGCCCAGTGCCAGGCACAGGACCCTCGCTGGCACCCCGTCCGGTCCCGGCGCCTTCCCCTTCCCCTTGCGCCGGAACCGCTCCCTCACCGCGTCGAACTCGAGGTCCGACACGGGAGGGCCCACTTCCTCCACTTCGAGGGAGGCGCTGGGGGCGACCATCCTCGGGGGCTCGAAGGGTCCAGGGTCGGGGAAGAGCGACCCTAGAATCCTCTGTACAAGCCCCTCGTCCAACTGGTGTATCGGGGGAGCACCGTTTTGGTACTTCCCCCTCACCAGTCGGTACGGCCGTCCCCAGGGGTCGGAGTCGAGGAGCTCTATAAAAGAGTTCCACGACTCCGTTTTGGCCCTCGAGATCTCCGTCTTGAGGGCCTTATTCACCTCCCTGTACGCCCGACGCAGAGTTTCCTCTTCGTCGGGCGTCCTCCTGGTGGCGCGCCTTCTGCACCGCAGGTAGGCGCGCCTCGCCCTACAACTGGTGGCGCGCAGATCCGCGATGGTCTGCGACCACCAGTATACCTGCCGCTTGCGGGCGGCATGTTTCGCCCGCGGCATGGCGGCGTCGCAGACGACTCTCAGGTCCTCTGCGAAGTGCACCGCCATGCCGTTAGCGTCGCCGGCGAGGTGCGGGGGCAGCTCAGACCACTCCCGCACCATCGCCGCCTCCAGCGCCACGTCGGGCTGGAGGTGCGTCACCGCCCACCGGCGGAAGGCGGCACCCGTCCCCGCTGGAGACGTGGAGGCGTGCGAGGGGGAGACCGAATATCGGACGTACCGGTGGTCCGACATGGTCTCCTCCTCTGCCTCCACTCTCCAGTCCCTCACCCTTGCGGCGAGGGGTGCGGTGGCTAGGGTCACGTCGACGATCGACGAACCCTGCCACCGCACGCACGTCGAGGTGGTCCCTCGGTTGAGGACGTCGAGGCCCAGGCTCATGGCCCAGGACTCGACCAAACGACCCCTGACGTCCGTGGCGGGCGAGCCCCACACGCGCGACTTCGCGTTGAGGTCGCCCGCCACCAAAACTTGCAGGGGCGCCGCCCTCCTCACCACCCCCTCGACCGCAGTCAGGTAGGCCTCGAAGTCTGCCCGACTGCGGTTCGGGGAGAAGTAGATGGACACCACCACCACTTCTCCCCACTTGACGGCCACGTAACCCGGCCCTCTCTCTCTAACCGAGATGAGGGGGGCCGAGCTAGTGGGCGGCACCACAACGGCCGCCAAGCCGTCGGTGGACTCAGCCCACCTCGTGGACTGAGGCACCGCGTACGGCTCGGCGACCACCGCCAGGTCTATCTGCCACTGTGCCATCGACTGGCACAGGAGATCCTGTGCCGCGGCGCAGTGGTTGATATTGGCTTGGAGGAGATTCCCTGTGGACCTACTGGCCATTGGCGATGTCCATGGGAATCTCCTCCCTGGCGGACAGTGTTGCCCGCCCGGTAGCCGCCACTGTGGCAGCCCTCGGCATCAGTCTTCCCCTCACCGGCGGGGGGTTGCAACTGAGGCCCCCCATCCGGTGAGTGGAAGGCTTGCCGGCGTCGGCGCACACGGCGCACTTTATCTGCCCCTGGCAGGTGGCGGCTGCGTGCCCCTCCGAACCGCAGCGGAAGCAGAGCGCGCTGCGGTCCTTGGCGGAGGGGCACCGCTGCACAGGGTGACCGATCCCCATGCAGCGGAAGCAGCGCATGGGGCGCTGCTCCAGCAGGCGGATGGAGGCGTTGCTCCATCCGACCGCGACTTTGCCAGCGCCTGCGAGGCGTTTGGCCACTTCGATGGGAGCTGACACGTTGGCGGCTCCCATGCCCCTGAGGCCAGGGTGGACAGTGCCCACCCTGATTGCAGAGCGGGGGCACTCCGCCAACGCGGCCAAGGCCTCGCATACCTCCGCCGCGGTCACCGAGTCATCCAGTCCGGTGACTCGAATATCCGCAGTCTTGGTCGGACGCACCACCTTGGCGGCGTCGCCGAGTACCCCCGCTATGCGTGTGGCGAGCGTGTCAGCCTGCTCCGGCGAGGTGCCCTTCGGGAGCTCCATGATTCGAGCTCCTGTCACCCCAGTCCGAAACGTGGGGCTCCCCACAATTCCCATCTCCCCCAGCTTGATGCTGCCTTTCGCCGTTGCAATGGCAGCGGCGTATGTGGCGCCTTTTGCCACCGCTTCGGGCGACAGGCTGATTACCACCGCCAAGGTCTTGGGTGCCTTAGGCATCTTCGGCTTTGCGGCGCTAGTTGGGGGTGGCGGGGGAGTGGACTTGGCCGGAGCCGTCGCCGCAATCGTCTTTGCTGGCTTCCTGCGCCCCTTCCTTACCACCGTGCTCCAGCCCTCCTTTTCGGGGGGCTTGGAGGTGTCAGGCCTCGAAGGGCCCGCCACCGGCTCAGGAGCCGCAGCTGGAGCCGCCGGGGCCTTCTTCGGCCTCACCTCCCTGGCCTTCTTCGGCAGGTTCGCCTCGGGGGCCAGGGTGGTCACTCCCTTCTTCTTCTTCCCCCCGCTGGGTGCTGGCGGTGCTTCCGCAACAGCAGCGGGGGGTGCCTGCTTGGCGGGCTGACTCTCAGCAGCCTTGTCGCTAGCCAATGGGGGCCTGGTGCGACTTGGCCGGCAAGAGGCGCCCGTCCACCTCCAGGCCATCCAGCCTGGCCGCACACATGTTTCCGAAGAGGGACATCATGTCCGATTGGAACGAGTCCATGAATAACATGAACTCGTCCCGGGTCACGATGTCCCCCTTTGGGGCCTCTGCTGCTGCTGCAGCTGGTACCATCACTGGCGGTGGGCTCGTCCTCTGGCGTAGGCTTGCCCCCCCTCCCCTCTCTGAGAAGTCTCTTCTTAGGGCCACAAGCTCTGACTGGATTGCGTCGAGCTGCCCCTTCAGCCGGCGGTTGTCGGCCTGCAGGCGGCGAACCTCCTCGGAGGTCTTCCTATCAGCCAGAACTCTGGCAACCCCAAGGATAGACGTGGAGGCCTCTTTGAGATCTCGCACTCACGTACCCTTGAGGTTGCCAGACTTCTTGGCAACCTCTACAATCATCGCTGCGTTGGCCTCCGCCCTACCTACCAACTCCTCTGTTGTGAGGCCCTCTGGTGAGGGAGGCCTCTCCTTCTTGGAGGTCTTTCCCTTGCCTTTCCCTTTTGGTGGCTTGGGGACGTCAACTTCAGCCGGGCCCTCCTCCAGCTCTTTACGGGCCTGGGAGAGTCCGGTCGTGTGGAGGTAAGAATCTCCGGCGTCGGGGGTGCTAATGCCCTTGTTCTTCTTGGCCTTTTGGGCCTTGCGCGCTACTTTTGCCAATGGGGTTCTCGCTCCCCCAACCTCTACTTCAGTGTCCAGCTCCGACTCTGTGCCGGAGCTGGCGCTAAAAAACTTGCCCAAGGAGGGCCTCTTCCGGCTCGCCGGCGTTTCCGATCTCAGGACCCATTCTTGGGTCCTGACGTCAGCCACACTGGCGTCCACCACCTGAACATTTATTCCCGAAGGAGACCTCATCATCAGGTCCCTTATTTCAATGTCCGTCGCCTCTGAGGCTTCGGAGACACTGAAGTTGTCCATAGTGGGACAAAGCTACGGGCCTAGCCCGTGACAACACACAAAAATGTATATGATACAGCACACAACACAGTATTTATATACAGATTAAAATTTAAAACTTAGCCTACCTTAGATTAAATCACTTTAGTGTTTTTAACTTAAATCTATGCCACTAAGGTCCATAAGAATTGTCCACTTAAAGCTACCTTACTGACTAACACTTACAGTATATAAGGAGTCCTGGTGTGCACGATACAGCCGCACTGCAGTCCTATCTGCTCAGCAAAACGCACAGCACAACACCACACCAACACCGCGTTCACCCGACACAACAGTGTCGGGGTCGCCACACGACACTGCACCAGCACTAGGCACCGAGAGATCCGATCCGACAAAAAATCGGAGACAGGAACCAGGACCGGCGAAACCGGGACCAGGACCGGCGGGACCAGGACCGGCGAGACCGGGACCAGGGCCGGCGAGACCGGGACCAGGACCGGCGGGACCGGGACCAGGACCGGCGAGACCGGGGCCAGGACCGGCGGGACCAACGGGACCAGGACCGGCGAGATCGGCGGGACCAGCGGGACCAGGGCCGAGACCGGCGGGGCCAGCGGGACCAAAGCCGAGACCGGCGGGCCCAGGGCCGAGACCGGCGGGACCAACGGGACCAGGACCGGCGGGACCAGCGGGACCAGGGCCGAGACCGGCGGGACCAACTGGACCAGGGCCGAGACCGGCGGGACCAGCGGGACCAGGGCCGAGACGGGCGGGACCAGCGGGACCAGGGCCGAGACCGGCGGGACCAGCGGGACCAGGGCCGAGACCGGCGGGACCAGCGGGACCAGGGCCGAGACCGGCGGGACCGGGGCCAGGACCGGTGAGACCGACACTTGCAAACTATACTGTACGACAGTGTACGTTGCCAACTTGTGACATCAGTTGTAAAGTCACGGTACCCTTTAAGCCGGAACACAGCAATGCAAGCACTGCTGCTTTGCGGCAGAAATAGGTAAGACGGAGGTACCCAAGCAGACGACCCACTGGTACAGAGTCTCCTCGTGTAAAGATAAATAAATCAGTTTTCCGCACACAATACGAGTATATGTATAGGTTGCACTTGAGATGTATGTTCATATACTTACATAAAAAAATGTGCCATATAGCGTATAGGATATGGGGCTCTATTTTTGAATTATTCGTCTGGCATCGAGCGCTTGTCGAGCGTAGTCTGTGTTTTTTATTTTAATCGAGTTATCGGTTTAAGATTTTCCACCTAATGTGTCTAAGTTATGTTGTTCAGTATAATTTGCCGCCTCTTGGATACCATTCAGTAACTTTCCTGTTGCAATATCACACTTGTCCCGTAACCAAAGCCTACAACCCTCCTGTACTCATCTCCATTGCTCTCTGCTTCTCTTACAGTTTCATCTCATACTATATTTTCCGGGCCGCATTTTCTATCTAGGAAATACGTTACATATCCAATTAGTCGGAAGCCATGCGTTACACATCCAAATACATAAGTCCGGAGCCACAACAAAGTTTGTCATCATCCAGGGTGTTATGTAACCGCGCACTAAGCAACTGTGTGCTATAACACATATTATAGCCAAGTAGCTTCACAATTATTATGCATTATATCACAATCCGGTATCCTAGTTTCGAAAGCGACCCGACGAAGTGTGGGTGTCCCGCGATCTGTCTCGAATCGAGAGTAAATCAAAGTCGTAAATTGAAAAGGCAGAAATCCAACAACAGCTGCACCCACGGAGGACGGACGCACCTGTTATATAATACGTTAATACTATTAGTTATTCTATCGGGTATATGCGAGTCCAAGTTCTAGGGCTACCTTTTTAAGGCGTGATAAAAGCTGACTAAGCCATTTACCTAACGCACCGACTTCACAAATAGGAGGAGGTTCTCAATACGGCTGATATTTTTTTTTAAGTTTGTGACCGTCACTCCGTCATTTATAAATCGATATAGAATTGTTATTTTCAATGCAGTTGCTCGTAATGTAGTCTTTATTTGTGTATAAATATTAACCGAAAGTCAACCTTTACAGGACTGTGCGGTTAAACACTATCGAAATCCTTTATTTGACGCGTACAGTAAAGTTTTTTTTTATATCTTGCACCACGCAGTTCATGCAGCATGGAGTAGAATGAAATATGGTGAAAAAAATTTTAATTGTCAAATAAACCCGCTAATAGACGACACGTTTAGCGCAGAGGTCGAGTGATGACCTACTGCGCAACGGGTCGCGGGTTAGATTCCCGTACGGGACAAATGTTTTATGGCCTACAGAAATTTGTTCCGGTCTGGGCGTATGTGCATGTACATACTATGTTTGTAACTGCACCCACGACACAGGAGAAAATCCTAGTGTGGGGCGACGTTTTTTTTTTAAAAAATGGAGGAGTCGGTGGCGCTGTGGACCCGTCACTTGCCTTCGAATCGGGACCATCGGGAGGTCCGAGGCTCGAGACCGACAAACCACTGTACCAATGTGTTTGTCGTTTTTCGAAACGTACATAAGTACATTTGTCTGACGCTCCTAACGGTGAAGGAAAACATCGTGAGGTAACCTGCCCACATCTGCGAAAAATTGCGCACTAGCACACTGGGCCAGCGTGGTCGACTAAGTCCTATACACCCTAACTTAGAGTAGGCTCGAACCCCTCGGTGGGGGCGTACGAGTATATGAGCTGTTATGATGTTGTATGTATTTACGTTTCTACTTATTCGTCGCACCGCTTATACTACCATTGAACGAAAATAAAAAAAAATCGTTTTCAGAGTTCTATATAACCGAAATGTGCCAGTACCCTATTGTACAACCTCCGCTATCCGTCCGTACTTCTGTCTGTCAGTTGCCTATCTCGTGATTCGAATTAAGTAGGTATTAGAGACTAGAAATTTTCATGTATGTGTATTTCTACTGCTTATATTAACAACAACAAAAAAAAACAATTTCTTTGGACTCCTATTTTTTTCAAAAAGTATACTTACGATTAAGCGATGGTATACCTACGTACGTCTGCGAGTACGACTCGTGCTTGACCGGTTTTCTCTGATTTGAAGTATTCAAGGATTTCGTGGAATTGTTTGCATTCGTTCTCTACATTCTCTCATATCAGTTCAGTCATATACAATACAATACAGCAAAGTATTTTTCGCTATTCCCTACAGGATTTGGCCATCTACTTCCATTAAAAAAAATCATTCCGTATACAACTCAACAGACATGTAGGGGTATAGAGAAAGAACTCAAGTAACTGCACAAAATCCTTGTATAATTCAAATACTTTATTGCTTTCATGTGATGACAATGGTGTCACAAATACTGTAATGCCAGTGATATTATAATTTATTTAAATAACATTGGTTATGATATTAAAATTTATTATAATACCATTGGTTTATGCTTTGTGTGATAGCTGCCCCCATTGCGTAAGGGCATTACTACTAATTCGGTTCGCTTGCGCTGCTACAGTATAACGCTGTTTTATAGGCAACGAATTGAATGCAAACATGCTTCACAATTCGCATACAGATATCGGTTCGATTGCAATCTATTTATCGGCTCGTTTCGCGATCTGGGGCCGGATGTTGCGAGAATACGTTTCCTCTGGCTATTCAATTAAATACTATGACATTTCGTAACACAGCAGAGGTATAATACCTGCCCAAACCTACCTAATTACTAAACGTGTATAAATGAAAAATTGGGAGAAACATTAGTAGATTGTTTTATAAGGGCTGAACGGCACCCATTATTACACTTGAGATATTTAGTGCGGATGATCGATGCTCAAGAGTTATGGCACCGACTTCAAATAAAAATGTGATTTTGTGTGTATACTTACATAATTTTTGAAATTTTTGTGTTTTTGAAGTCGATTTTGAGTTTTTTATATTTTTAATTGTACAGTTTTATAAATAACTATGGTTTTGGTATGTCATACACTAATTTAATCAGCTACAATATTCCTAAGAATCCTGTCATCTAAAATTATGACGTAACATAAACCAATTACATATAAAGCACAATAGTAATAAAACTACTAATTGTAAGTAATATACCTAAATCTAAAAACCAATATAATAATTAAACATGTAATTTACCTTAATAAATAAAATAAACGTAAAAAAAATATTTTACAAAAAATAAAAACCGACTTCATGAACACTGAAAAGTTAAAAATAATATAAGAACAGATACAGACAACATCACACTTCTATATAGAAGTCGGTGCCAAACGATGATCTCCTAGCCTAGAAAGTGTTAAAATTTGTCACCGACTTCAATATAGAAGTGTGATGTTGTCTGTACCTATTCTTATATATATTATTTTTAACTTTTCAGTGTTCATGAAGTCGGTTTTTATTTTTTGTAAAATATTTTTTATTTTTAACTTTTTAGTGAATAAAATCTTTTAAGTGAAAGAAACCCTAATTTAATAACAGCTCACCGAATTAAATTAGCGTTTCCCTCGATTTTTATGGGATCCCATCATCAAATCCTGAATTTGTTGACCTTGGGACCACCCCAGGACTATACTCTATCAAATACAAAAAGAATTTTGAAAATCGGTCTACAACAGGCGGAGTAATCGCGTAACATACACACAAAACAAGTTAGACACACCATAAAATTTAAGGGATTTCCTTGATCTTCATGGGATCCCATCATTAGATCCTAATTTTGGTGACCATCGGACCACCCTTGAAGTATACTCTACCGAATACAAAAAGAATTTTGGAAAATCGGTCCACAATTGGCAGCGTAATCGCGTAACATACACACAAAAAAAAACATACGCATCGAATTGAGAACCTCCTCCTTTTTTGAAGTCAGTTAAAAACTAACTTAAACCACAGATAATTTAATAAACTAAGTAAGTAAGTAATAATAAAACTAAACAGATAATCGCTGCCAGAAGTCATCGTGCCCAAACGCTGGCCCCATTGCCGCGTTGAATTACTAGGTACACTAATTCTTTGAGCAAAATAAATGGTCTCGGGATGAATCGACCACCTGGGGCCCTACCATGATCGCTTATAGCAAGGTTAAAACAATATTGAAACAGAGACACCGCTCTTGCCGCGTATAGCGCCATCCCGCTCTCAGCGCGGTTTCAATATTGTTTTGGACGATCATGTTTAGGGGGCTGGTCCCCACGGGCCCAAGGTCTCGACCCAAAAAGGCTTAGCCAATCTAATATGTACCCGCTATCTAAGGTTATATTTGCGCCTTTTTAGGTCCTCGACAGATTCACCCGCCGCTCCAGCCTTGTATTGCTATCCTGAGAAGATGTGACGGCGTAGTACTAGGTATTACTTATTATGTGCCGAAACAGCTTGACCGAGTTTTATGAATTTTTTCTATATATTTGTTAGGTCTGTGAAAAGGTCGTAGGCTCTTTACACCCATAGGTGATAAGGTGGCCGTCCTCTAAAGAATTTCTTTTAATCATTATTACTGTAATATTATTTTATCCAAGTATTGAGGTCCTTAACATGCGGAATGGCTTCGGGAGCAAGACTGAGAAAGTGCGACCCTAATACTCTCTTCCTGACCTTCACTCAAGATGAGAAAGAAGTGCACAAGAGGGATGGATTTGGCACTGGAGTTAAGTCTAGGCTGCTCACGATCCATGAAGCTCAGGGGTAACGTACGACCACATGGTTGTGCTCAGAGGAGCGGAACCAAAGAATCCAGTTCACGACAGCGTTCCTCATGCGGTGGTCGCCATAACAAGGCACACGGTGACCTGCACCTATTACTACCGGGAGCTGAAGGAGGATGATGCCATTAGACGCCTCGTTGCCTTTTCTAGCACGGCAACGGATTATGAGGTCGTCGATTACAACGAAAACATGGCTGTCAGAGCCCAGATATGCGCAGCGATTTAGATGCGGAAACGAACCACCTCACCCCAAATCCCTCTTGTGGTAGTCCCTCTAGCATTAACCTAAGCTAAGCCATAACTTTAAAAAAATGCTACAAACATATGGACATAAACCATATGGACAGCCGTTAAGTTAATAGTTAAGAACACGTATAAAAATATGGAATATGTACAGGCGGCTCCAGGAGTGGATAGGCATTTTTTAGCAGATTTGGTGCCATGTCATACCAACTATTCCTTTATTTAGTATGGTTACACCTATATTTCATTGTTAATGGTTGGTGTGACATGGAACTAAAATTTTTGTCTACTTTTTGAGCCGGCTGTACAAACAATTAATAATAATAAAAAACACAACATAATATAATATATTTTAATGTTAAAATATAATGTAATGTAGAATAACAAAAATCTGTAATATGTAAAGTATACAATGTAATAGGAATATAATAGGTATGTATGAGTATAAATATATATATGATGTATAAGCGTGTGTGTATTATATATAAACATGTAGGATAGTTACACTTTAGGTGATGCGCACCTCACCCTAGATATAGAGTAGAGTAGTCGGACTTATTAAGTTTAAAAAAGATCAAAACGAAAATACAGCATTAAAAGGGCACGGACCACGAGTCTGTGGTATTATAATTACATATAAAAAAATATATTATTTTATCTGTCTTATGGGGAAACGTACGAGTAGTTCGCGGGCACTGCTGGTTATATATTTTTGTCCATGTCCATTGCAATCTCCGATGAAATACATTTTCGAATAAACGTTACATCGGACAAAGAAAAGACGGACAACTAAAAAAACTTTCATAGAAACAAGCCATCGCATATCAAGGCATCGAAATTAGGTTGTAACAATTTTTCCAACAACCCGAGGAAAACGGGAAAAATGTGAAAGTCATAGCATAAGTTTACTTTTCGACCGACATGCACTACGTTCTCTTTTTGCAAAGACCTTATTTCACAACCGCATCTGTGTCTGATCAAGACACCAAAGTCCAAACTAGCACTTCGACAGTGCCGCACTGAGTTCAGGCCCCTCCCGCGCAAAATAAAGTTTGACTGCGGTTTTCTGGGAAATGGATCTATAGCATCCCCTAGTATTAATTGGTTCGGTCGGATCTAAAGGTTCGGTGAATTCGAGCATTTAAATACAAAGAATTCTCGACATAGTTCTTTACAGACGTTTGACGACAATGAAAATTGAAAGTATTTGACCGTTGACTCAACGCAGGGCCGGATTTAAAGGTCTGGAGGCCTCCGGGCAACAAAAGAGTGGAGGCCCCTTGACCCCAAATTATTTTCCAAATAAAATGAACAAGTGCTTATCAGGGCCATTTGAGATTTTGATATTTTACTGATTGCCTGATTGGAGTGAACAAATATAGATCGATGATTTCTGTTAATATTTAATGTAATCATGTTTGTACAAAGAACTGTAGATGAAGGTAAAACGCGAAGAAAAAAATGAAAGGAAAAGTTGTTTACTAGTCTGAATTTGAATTTTTTTTCCGAAGTCTCTATTATATACTATATAAGTTCCGTAGCCCCGGGGCCTCCAGCCCCGGGGCTGTAGCCCCGGTTGCCCTCCCCTAAATCCGGCGATGACTCAACGCCTGCTCGGAATTTAAGAGAGCCTTCTCGAGAAGAGCTGGGGAGAAACTCAGGTCAATTTCGGCAAGTCAGTACTTGCGCCATTTACTCTTTTACGTTGTGAGTCGAGCCAGGGGTCGTAGACAAAGGAACAATTCAAAAAGGATAACGAAGTAAGGAAAGAGCAAAATATATGGGAATGATTCCACATCACGAATCGTCCTCATACATTGCCGTTCGATACAGACTTTATAACGTGAAGGAAACGAACGCGAATGTTTATTATAAATCCCCAGCTCGCGCTTTATATACTGTGCTTAAAGTAGTGTTTAAAACTTTAAAAGTATTATGGAATAATGTTCCTAATGCGAGTTTTCGTAAAGTGCCTGGACTTATTAGGTTTTTTACACGTGCAAGACACTGTCTGGTAATCTAGATTACCGCACACTGTCTGGTATTTCCCACGCAGAAGTTTTCCAGGTGGAATGGAAAATTTACACAGTAGCTACGGCTATGACAAAGTAGATAGATATATAATATATTTAGACACGAAAAACACATAATATATAAATCAACAATCGTAAAGAGATCAAACCAATAACAAAATTGAGTAGAATGTACATGTGTGCTGCAGTGCTTAAATAAAAGGATCAAGGCTCAGTGGGGTTTTTTCCCCTAAAAGGACAAAACACTGATTTTTAACCATCACCATGAGAGAGACGAAGGCTAGGCATGAAATTGAAATACATTTGAATTACATGAGAGGGAACTCTCTCTCTACTACAAGTTGGAAATCTATATCTATATACAGGATGTAACTGAACACCCCAATAACATTTATGTAGAGATTCTGTATCAGAAGTAGAGATTCTGTAGGAAAAATATTAGGGCTAACAAACCTACTTTTTTCCTATACAAAGTTAATAAAATATTTTTTGGTATTAAGTGCCGACAGCTCTACGTAAGCGTACGAGGAATACCACGCTCACGTTATACAAACTAAATAAATTATTTTTTTGTATTAAATGCCGACCGAAACATATTTTACGGGAAAATATAAAATTCCCACGGGATAACAATAATAAAATAACGCGGGCGAAGCCGCGAGCGGAAAGCTAGTGAAGAATAAAAGTGATTGTTAAATGTAGAAGTGTGGTAAATATAACTAAAAAGTAAAAGAACCAAAAGAAGTGTACAGCAATAATAAAATAATAATAATTGTTAATAATTAGAGTACAATAATAATAAAAATAAACACACAGACCTCCGAGCCACATCCACAATGTGGTGTTTGTGCCACATTCATACGATTAATAGTTAGATACAAAATTACATTTTATTTTTCAGTGGGAATAATTACCTTTTTTCCCAAAGGGATTGGGAAGGGGTATTTATTATAAGCCCGAAAAGTCGTGTAATAAAACAAAAAAAATAAATAATAATATATAACCAATAATAATAAGTAAGAAACGTTTCACAAATTTACGCTATAGCCGCGATAGTAAACGCGTAATGTTAGTTTGAGACAATCAAATTATTTGTAGAGATAAGTGATTCACGAAGTTTTATCTGAATCAAGAGTTATCATGTTTGTAGTCGTATTTTTGGGAGAGCCTTGAAGATAACAGGAGGCTAGCAAACATTTATATATGAATGTAGGTACCATTACGTTTTTAAATAATAGGTAGGTATTTGCAAATAATAATTTACTCTCGACACGCAAAGCGACTACGAAGTTCCCTTTACGTGTCGGGAACGCTATTTGACGAAAGCCCCCCTATATTTAGTGAGTAGGTATACCGTAATCCGCGAGGTGAGTCCCACATAAACTAGATATAATTTTTTACAAAAAAAAAACGAATTCAAAAACACCAAAAAGTCGTAATAAGTCATTTATGAATACATTCAACATCACAGTTTTATATTGAAGTTGGTACCAAATTTTAACTAAGTAAATAGTACTTACTTAATTAATATACTTAAGTATATTAATTGTTCTTAATTTTTAGAGTCTTTCCTGTAGGTGATCATTGCTTAGCACCGACTTCAATATAAAACTGTGATGTTAATGTATTCATATATATTAGGTACTAGCTGACCCGGCGTACTTTGTATCGCCATGTTTTTAACTAAATTACTGAAATGTTTGTTTAAATTATTGTTATTTTTTATTTTACACAAACCTTGTCCTAACAATAACGACTACATAAAACCAAGAATTATCCAATTTGGTGCAGTCGTTCGAAAGTTATGGGCGTACATACATTTTTTATTTATATAGATTTACGACTTTTTGTTGTTTTTGAAGTCGGTTTTATTTTTTGGAAAAATTAATTTTGTTCATTTTTTTTAGTAAATTTAATACATGCATATTAGAATTTGAGCCAAAGCAAACACCTGAATAACTTTAAATAAAACGTCTTTCACTCTAAACAGTATTGAAAGAATTATTCCCGAACTTCTAACCTACCAGAAACCTTCCATCGTCAGCTCAGTAACATGATATGATGGCTACCAGATGCAAATACCTGAATATCTTCAGCAAAAACATGAAACACGTTGGACGTGCCTATGAAGTTCAAGGGTTTCCCTCGATTTTCATAGGATCCCGTCATCAGATCATGACATAGCGACAATGGGACCACCTCGAAAGTATACTATTTCGATTACAAAAATAATTTTAAAAGTCGGAGTGGCGGAGTAATCGGTGAACATAGTTACATAAAAAAAAGAAAATAAATATAGTCGAACATAGAACCTCCTCCTTTTTCGAAGTCAGTTTAAAATACAATTTCTATGTTCAAAGTCAGACTTAAATCTCTGTAAGAATTTTCTTAATGATTATTGTAAGATGGTTGGGTTATTCGTTGTTAAGTCTAGAGATGTTTGAGTTATGTAAATGATAAATGATATAATCATTTTAGATAGTATAATTCGTTTCATAGCAACAATAACACTTTAGTTTTTGTCATTACATAATTAAAACAAAAGCTCTGTTTAATCAAGTTTTACCACAGAGTAAATAGATAATTAAAACATAAGTACCTATAAACTATCGTAATCGTAACGTTTACACAAAAGCTATACCTATCACAAATAATAATATACCAACCTCTCCCAGAGACCGATAAGGGTGCGCGTTCACAAAACACTTGCAAATCGACGACAGAACCACAGGAACCTTCACAGCACTCTCACTTGGCAAGCCCTTTGCCTCAACACGTAATCAACGTAAACACGTTAAAGCAATAGAAACGTTCACTGAACTATCACTTTATCTTTATTCGTGCGCACTGAAACTGATAATCGTTTTTTATACGAGTTTTTTCAATAACCAGCGCGTGCGTGCAGCCGAAAGTCGGTGCCTACTGCGGCGGCGCACGCGCACAGCGAGCCGGTGGGCGGGCGATAAGATAGTCTCGCAAATTCAAATGCGGAGATAGTATGTTATAAAAAATGTAAATAACAACATCATTTGGCGTTACGAGTATTTACGACTTGTAATCGCTATACAGACTTATGAATGGGTATAAATAAAAGTTTCACCTTTTTGTAGAAGCAACTTGGTTCAATTCAGCACTAGATAAGTATATAGTCAGTTGTATAGGTAGTAAAAAAGAAGTGACACGCAAGAATTTATAACTTCTGCAAGTATTTTTTACATTTAAATATAAAACTAGTATTTTTTATTTTTTTGCCTTACCACAATCGACTGGAATAATAAACGCGATCGACCGGTTGGCCACCTCTGCTTTATACTTTTTTATTTTTTTATTGCAGTTAAGTTGGCAAACAAGCAAACTGCCCACCTGATGGTAAGTGGTAACAGTCACTTATACATGTGGTTCCTGTGAGATTCGCAGGAAAACTGCAACCCCCACAAAAACCACAGTGTCCGTTACCAACTTGTGACATAAGATGTAAAGTCACGGTACCCAGTAATTTCAATGCCATATCTTACCCTTCAAACCGGAACACAGTAGTGCAAGCACTGCTGCTTTGCGGCAGAAATAGGCAAGACGGAGTGACGGAGGTACCCATGCAAACGATCTGTGTTCTGTGGGTTCATCAGTGTGTGTGGGCTTCGTGTTCGAGATCACATGTCGAAACAGTAGGTATAGGCAAAGTACTAGATATGTATGTCGCCTACACTGACTCCTAATATGCACTTGATCTTGTCTAGACCTTCTAGTCCTTGAGCTGACCGCCATGTCCTAATTTGACATCTAAAAGACAATGGTGTATTACATAGAGAGCTTTAATGTTTTATTAATGATGCAAGGGTATAGGAGATTATCTTCGATATTGCAGCCATGATCGCTTCAAACAATAAACCATACACAGAGCGAGATGGTGCTATACGCAGCAAGAGCGGTATCTCTGGTTCAATATTAATTCAATTCCATTGCAGTATTATAACATCTTGATATAAGCGATCATGGTAGGCGGGCCTATTTTCTAACTTCGGTTGCTAACTAGAACTGATATTTAAAAAAAAAGCTTAACATCCATTACTGCACACATACTATCACTAAACTAGTAATGGATATAAAGTTTCCTATATACAGAAATGACAGTTCTATTTAGCAACCCAAGTAAGAAAATAGTGGAAAATAGGCCCGCAGATCTAATTTCAAAATCCATCCATCTTAAACATTACTCTACGTAAATCCAAAGGACTTTTAGCCGTAACGCTATAAAAAAATGTTTTCATTTCTACTAAACGCACAAAGTAATAATGTCTATTTACTTTGTGCCAATAGATAGAGTTAGTAAAATGAAAACATCAGAGAAAAAAAGTAACAAAATGGCTATAATTTTTATGAATTTATTGTGATCCTCGCCACACGCTCCACAGAAGAGATTAACATTGCAGCGCGTTGTTGTTACTAACGTTTTTTTATCCCATATCTATTTCTGTCTTAGGAACTCTGAGTAAATACTTTTTTTTTTTATTGCAGAAAGTTGGCAAACAAGCAAACTTCTGCCCACCTGATGGTAAGTGGTAACAGTCACCTATAATACATGTGGCTCTTGTGAGATTCGCAGCAAAACTGCAACCCCCACAAGAACCACAGTGTACGTTGCCAACTTGTGACACAAGATGTAAAGTCACAGTACCCAGTAATTTCACTGCCATATCTTACCCTTCAAACCGGAACACAGCAATGCAAGCACTGCTGCTTTGCGGCAGAAATAGGTAAGACGGAGGTACCTAAGCAGACGACCCTGGTACAGAGTCTCCCTCCAGTAAGTACAGTACTAACTCCTCTGTTCTGCCCCAAATCAGCCAGAGCTTGTGCTTGCATTGCTGTGTTCCGATTTGAAGGGTCTTCAGGTAGTAGGGTTTAGCACAATGGACTTTTATTAAGTTTTTGCATTTCCAATTTTCCATGGGTAGGTAGCGTCTTTACATCTTTATTTACATGCTAGTATCCATATTTAATACATAAATTAATACAATAAATATCTAATATCTATCAATTTATTATTGTTTTCCCGTGGGAATTATATATTTTCCCGTAGGTAAAATAATTTTGTAGCCTATTATCTAGAAGGCTGTTATTTATATTTAAGAGCTCGGATAATAAATTTAATGAAATTTGGAGCAGATTTTAAATATTTTCCATAGAAACTTATAACCCCTATTATATAGGCACCCTAAGGGGGTGAATTCCAATAAACCATGAAACACGTATTCAATTAAATATTTTTAAGTGCATGAATCTCAAGTTTCATCAAAATCGTTGATAATTCAAAGATTTTTCCATACAAACTTGCAACCCCTATTTCATCGTTTAGGGTTATTATTTTTAGAATCCCTTCTTAGTGTGCGTCCGCATTTTGAATTAAAACAACTGTCTAAATTTCACGTTTCTACCATTAGCGATTACGGCTGTGCGTGCGTCTAGTATAGATGGGAACTTCTTATACATATACATACATAAGTATTATAAATAAATTGCAAGGAATGACCTTTTTGTCAAACGGCACAGCAAGTAGCGGCAAAGGTACACAAAGCGATTGCGAAAAGTTCCCTTTGTGTTTCGGGAATGCGATTTGACGGAACCCCTCAGCTTTTTAGCGGGTAGACCTCTTTGGGAGAGAGTCCCACATAATTGCAGTCGCGCCCCACTCCCACTACGGTAGGTAACATATTTTTAATTGGGTTAAAAAAGGCAGCGGCAACGGTATGGCACGGCTGCTGATGGCGAAACAAATGGTATATGTCACTTTTTTGTCAATATCATGTATCATATATTTGCACATGTTCATTTTTGTGCTCAGAATAAAACAGCTGAGACGACAGCCTACACAGCGCCGATCTGCATCGACCGCATTGTCTGCGCGGCGCTTGCGCAAGCTGCGCTCAAGTCGAATCGGCAGGATAACAATGGTGTGGCAATCACGCCCACCGCGTCTGCAACATCGGCCGATGCGAACCCGACACCGTTAGGAATTTTCATTGCTTAATTTGTGTTAATTAAATATGGTAATTTAATTGTCGTTAGAACTAAGCAAATGTCAATCAATAATGTATTTGATGCCTTTTATGAGGCGGAATCAAGGCTGGATTTAGCGCGGAGCCCGGGCCCATAGCGGACAAATCTAGAATTTAAAAAACAAATATTATTTCTGTAGTCGCCATTTTGATACCCGCCATATTATCTACAATTTGATATGTACCCCAACCAACATTATAATTTTCTTTTGCTATTATTGTTGTATTCTTTAGTTAGTGTCATTATTGTTTGCGTTTCGCCATGACCATACTGTTCTTGTTTGTAAGTACCTACATAAAATACAAGTTTAACACTGAAGATTTTTGGGGTATCGAATTGTAGATATTGATAGATAGAAAACAAATGCAATTCAAAAATAGAGCCCCAGGGACTCTATTTTTGAATTCTACTCAATACTCGATTCTACTCGATTTTCGTTTCGTTTTCTACGGAAATTAATAAAATATAACAAGGAATAGGTAAATACCAATTTGATTTTCAACACAAATGAAATACAAATAAGTGGAAATCGAGCCAGACGAATGATTGAAAAATAGAGCGCCTAGGCACTCGGACAGTGAAACAGACGGAAGCAGTGTTGCCAATGCTACCGAAAAATCGGTATTTTAACCGATTTTTTAAGCAATCTACCGATCTACCGAATTGTTCTTATATCGAGCAAAAATCTACCGATTAAGTCATTATTCCAATAGAACTCGGAAATTAAAAATGAAATAAATTCATAGTTCATAGATAGAATTTGTTATTTTATTATTTACTTTAATTTATTTGCCGTATGTGTTTTTAAGACAAAGAAATGTTATGTTATACTACTGTTTTATTTCTCGCAATCGAAGTGAAAAGCAGAGTTTATAACTCGTCCACAAAACCATTTTATCCGAGACTGATAGTAATGTCGAGGACAAAATGGTTCGTTTTGTGCACTTGTTGTAAAATCTACTATTAAATTGCAAGTTATATCTTGTTAAGTTTAGTTAAGCTGTGTTTTGATTGTTCGTAAATTGTTTCTTAGTGGATATTACGACATAAAATCTGTGAAATTTTGTGTTTCAAGAGTATAGTTACGTTCTTACGTTACGTAGGTGAAGGACATTAAGTGCAACAATACAAAATAAAAACTAAACTAAGGAAATGGCAGTATGGTATAGTTGCTAAGCCTATCCTATGGTCAGAATATTATAAAAAATAAAATATGGTAACGTTATATTTATTAGGTAGGTACTAGCTGCTGTTCGCGACTTCGTTTGCGTCCCTAGGGAACTCATACAATTTCGGGATAAAAAAAAACAAATATGTTGAAAATTAGTTCAGTGATTTAGGCGTCAAAATGTAATTTTTTTAGCCGATTTTTTTTTCAATATACTTACCGATTCTACCGAATTCATATTTTTATGATCGGCAACACTAGACGGAAGGAAATATGTAAGCGTTACCGAACAATGTTTAAGTTATGCTAAAACGAGAAACTCAAACTCAAAATTCCCTACATATAATATAGGCCTTTACAGGCATTTTCAATATAGACGCCAAACAAAACACAAAAATCTAATCAACCAAGAATTTAATTAACAAAGATATTTAACAATTAATCTATTTAATACTTGTATGTACACGCACCCAAACCATAATCGTATGCAAATGCAAATACAAGTAAAATGAAAAAGTTCGACTGACTACACTTGCGCTTGCAGCAGGCGTAGCACGTAGCTATTATTATCCAACATAATTTGATAGTTCATATCGAGTTATCGTTTAATCATACCGTGTTTCGGTGTTCATGCTACGGGGACTGGCTAATGCGCGCGTGTCCAAAAATCCGCAACAGTTGAGTCCAGCTGCCTCCTTGGAACAATAAGTCAATCAATCACGAGATTACGGCTAATGACACGTCCTCCGTGGGAAGTGACTGCACCGACATACTGACAATGATATATCGCTCACCGAATTTGCTTTAGGATCACGATCATTATGTCGCGATATACATATTTATCGATTCGACAAGTGTAAGGTTTATTAAGCTATTGCATAGCTTTTATCGCGGGCTTTGAGCGCGGCGACCGAATCAAGAAATTCCGTAACGAAAAAAACCTAACACCTCCCACTCCGACCGGCAGGCCTATTCGCTAACTACGGTTGGTAACTAGAACTGTCATTTTTGAAAGACATTTTATATCCATTACTATTTAAGTGATCTTATGTCTTACGGCAGCGTTCATGATAGCAGTAATGGATGATAAGTTCCTTTCAAAAATGACAGTAATATTTAGCAACCGAAGTTAGAGAATAGGCCTGCGGCACAGCGGCAGCGGTGCGGCGTTGAAAGCCGTGCATCGTCTAAGTCTAACGTCGTTTCAGTTCGGCAGACTTCGGCACGGTGTTTTGACGCGGTATTTACCGTGTATTTTCCAGATATTTAGAGGATATCAAGTCTCAAACTTATATTTCTTATTTCATACCATAAACCTATAGTTTCAATGATAAAATTTCCTGAATAATCTACATGTATTGTAAGATAATAAAAATATTTTAAACAATATTAACTTCTCATTTATTCAATAAAAGAAAAAAAATTGTTCAAAAAGTGTAACTTGAATTAATATCAAAGAAAAAAAAATACTGCGTAAATAAATAATTATAATTACATAAGTTGATAAAAATGCTATGCAATAGCTTTACCGCGGCAGTCCCCTTATTCATTTAATCATCAAGTTTAAAGTCTATAAGAACAAGAACGAAACTAATATAAATATGCAGAAAATAGGAAACAAAACCGAAAACTACTTACTTATAAAAGAGGGTTAAAATTATAATTCTTTTTTAAACAAGCTATTATTTTGATGCTCTAAGAAAGGAAAATAAACTTTTATTTATTAAGTAGGTACATGACACAGTTTTTGATGATAATATAAAAGCTTGTCGCGAGATTTACTTACCCATTTTAAAAAAAACATATATGATTTCTTAGAATTGCCAATATCAAGATCAAGCTAAATAGGTGTTGTATTATTGTCTATCTACATCGGAACAGGGGCCTAATTCCGCTAATCTTAACGTCATTATCGTGTCTCAATAGCGCTTCAATAAAACTGCTTTTGTCGCTTTTATACGCGTTGCCTGATGTAATTTATTCGTACTATAATTTCTTGATAAGTCAATAGTGATAAATGTTTTAATTAATAATCGGTTAACCAACAATAACTGTCTCAAAAAGCGATGCTATTGAAGCGTTATTGACACGCCACAAATGCGTAAACGCTAGCAGAATAAGGCACCTGATAAGCTCGGAGGCGAACTTCCGACGGTTGCAGCAGTTCTTGCACCAGTGGCATAAGAGGTGGAGCAAGTCAGGGAATAACATCATCGGAACAAGAGAGAAGAGCATACAGGGGAGCGAGCATATTATAAAGTGTCTGGTTACATGACGGACAAAAAAGCTTGGGTTTGAACTCCCATTTCTAATATTTAACAATGTACTGCGTTGTGTTTCAAAGAAACGTTCAGCAATAGCAATTTATGAGCTAAGTTCACGCACTTCTCTCAGAGATAGATTTAAAGAGATTGGTATTATATTATTTATTATTATTTGGAAATTAAAACTATTAAGACATAAGGTCAACTCCACACTTTCCTTTGATTAATATATTAATAAAGTCTTTATCTTATAATGTGAACTGACACATCTCATCTTGTAATGGACGTTCAGCTCAAACTTTTGCTTTGCCGTCAGCTTCCAATTGACGACTCTGTAACAGCACAGGGAGAGAAAAATAGCCCTTGCTGGTGTACTTGCTGGTTCTTTCCAGTACAAGGTCTCCCGCCGTAGACATGTGAACCAATGGCGTAGCTGCTTTGACGTGCAAAAGTGATTGCTACAATCCTATTTCTATTTAAAAAAAACCTTTTAAAAAACATGCTTTTATTTAAATGCGCTAAAAAGAAAAAATAAACTTATACACTTAACTTTTACTTACTTATAACGTTATTTCACATTTGACACAATTTATATGACATAAAAGCTTATCGCGAGATTTACTTGTGCGTAGTAACTTAAAAGTACTTAAAAGAGTACTTTTAAGTACCTACTTGTATTTACTTACTTTGAAAATTGTAATGTATAAAATTATTTACATCAAATTATTTAATTGGTACTTGTTTATCTACAAAAGTAAATCTCGCGATAAGCTTTTATGTCATATAAATTGTGTCAAATGTGAATTAACGTTATAAGTAAGTAAAAGTTTAGTAGTGTATAAGTTTATTTTTTCTTTTTAGCGCATTTAAATAAAAGCTTGTTTTTAAAAAGGTTTTTTACATTTAATTTATTTTTTACTTTTTAGTTATCACTGGACACGTTTCTCACTCTGTTCATCTCATTCAACGCGTCATTGTTGCAAGGTCGTTTGCCGGAACGTCTATACAGAATTTCAGCTCAATCGGTTAAAGATATCTACTTCAAAATTGATTTTTTAACTTTAGTACGCCATATTGGATTAATAGTGACGTCACATTATTTTTAGAGTTACTCTTAGCAAGACCTTTTATTTGATACCCATATTGTAGGGGTGCATTAAAAATAATTGATCCGCCATCTTGGGTATGCCGCCATCTTGGATTTAGAATGACGTCACACAGTCAACCATTCATTGTCATCCAAACTGAACGTATATACAAAATTTCAGCTCAATCGGTTAAAGATATCTGCTTCAAAATTGATTTGCAAGATTCCACCCGAACATACATACTTACATACTTACTTACATTGCAAGTTAAATAAAAGCTTGTAAAAATAAAAGATATTGAATTTGAATTTGTTGATGGCGCTGTGGACTTGGTACTGGCCTTTGAATCGGGAGTTCCGGGGTGTGATGTTTTTCATTTTTCGAATTCATATGTACATTTCTCCAACGCTCCTATGGCAAAGGAAAACATCATGAGGCAACCTACATACATCTGCGACGAAGTTCAAAGGTGTATGTGAAGTCGACCAATCCGCACTGGGCTAGCGTAGTTGACGCTAGCCCAGTCAACCACGCCTAAATACCCTAACTTAGGATAGGCTCAATCAAGCCCCTTGGTGGAACATATTATATGCGCTGTGGAGACGCGCCCACTTCTCCATGTGGGGCAACACTCGTAACTACGGCTCCGGTGCAAGCTTTTCTCTCTTCTTCCCATATTATTATTTCCCGCCTTGCTCCACCTCTTATGCCACTGTTGCGCGAATTGCCGCAGCCGTCGGAAGTTTGCCTCCGAGCTTACCAGAGGCCCTAGATAGACAAATGCCACACGCTAACTTTTCCGCAGTCGTTCCGCAGAAAAAATGTATGGAAATGACATTACCCTGCGACAACCTCACGCTATTTTTTCCGCAGCTAATCTCATCTCCATACATATTTTCTGAGGAACGATTGCAGAAAAGTTAGCGTGTGGCATTTGTCTTGGGGGGCAGTGCCGCGTAGTCAGTGGTTCCCTCTTATCACAGCGTATCTTATACATCATATTTGCTTGAAGGCACAGATTTAGAGTACTCTAAATCTGTGCTTGAAGGTCTTCATACAGTAGACACTCCCGTGAAACGTAGAAATCAGAACCAATTTCATGAAACGGAACTGCCTTTTGTTGAAATATGCATCACCGATAAGCAGCTGGGACTTACTAATCTTGGGCTTTCTAATCTAAAAGTGAACTGAATCTGATCTTTACATTCGAAAAAATCGATAATGCTGCCTACCTTCCATGCATGCAATCTCTTTTGCCAGTCATTAAGGCGCATAGTGGTCCCAATGACCTTGCGTCGATCGTCCCGCACTGATTACATAGGAGTGAGTGAGTGAGGCTGAGGGGAATATTTAGGCAAACCTTTACGCGTAAGATGAATTATTTCAATAAAACATTAATTAAGGCGAATAAGAAAAATCTAAAAAGACCATCCCCTAGAATATTGTTCACTTTATTTATTGAAATCGAAAGTATACGATTTAACCTAATATTTACGACGCGATTAGGTTTATAGTTTTAAAATCGAGGCATGTTTGGGTCACATTTTAACCAAGTTTTAATTAATTTATCAAAAAATTAAAAAGACCATCCTCTAAAGAATGCGTTGAATAATAACATATCTTTTTTAAAGATTTTTTTATTCAATATTTATGAAGAGACCCGGTTTTTTCTGCAGTGATTTTTTATGTTTGACCTTACTATGCGCCTTAACTATCTGTCGCCAAATAGCGCGCTTCCATCTGTCAAGCTTGGGCTTGATTTTGAGCTGATATCAAATAAAGTACCGTGACTTTACATCTTATGTCACAAGTTGGCAACGTACACTGTGGTTTTTGTGGGGGTTGCAGATTTGCTGCGAATCTCTCAAGAGCCACATGTACACTGTTACCACTTACCATGGAGGGCATTATGCTTGTTTGCCAACTTAGTTGTATAAAAAATGCATACAATCTCTTTTGCTAGTCACCCACTATCTGTCGCCAAATAGCGTACTTCAATCTGCCAAACTTGGGCTTGGTTTTGAGCTGTGAAAAACGCGATACACGTTTGAGCGCCACTTCTCTCGTCATGCCATAGGTCGCAAGGGGTAAAAGACAGAAAATAGTTTCTGATTTATCGACCGAAGATCTGTAAGTGGCGACGTAACATGGTTTAACCACAGTGTTTTCTAATTAGTGGGGTGCCCAATTCACAGCACGCGATTATAACAGCAGGACTAATTACTTGCCACTAAGACTTTACCATTTACTTACTTGAGAATCAGGTATACTGGTAATCGAAGAGTTAAATGAAATAAGGCCTGTTCGAACAGATCAGTGAAGTCACAATTCCGGGTTCCGGCACAGTCCCCTTAGACCAGGCGGCACCAAACTACGGCCCGTGGGCCAAATCCGGCCCGCCAGTGCCATTAATCTGGCTCGCGATACCTTAATTAAAATGAAAAAAAAGCGTATGTTTGCTTAGGTCGCGCCCTCTGCGTCTAGCCTAGAAATATAGTTAAGGGCAGAAAAATTAACTGTTTTGGCCCTTGGAGCATACTGAAGTAAACATTATGGCCCTAAGGCTTTAAAGTTTGGAGACCCCTGCCTTAGACGAAAGCCACACGCTTAATTTTTCGTAGTCATACCGCAGAAAAAATGTATGGAAATGGCATTAGCCTGTGGCAACCTCGCGCTATTTTTCCGCAGCTAATGTCCTCTCCATACATTTTTTCTGCGGAACGAGTGCGGACTTGCGGAGTAATAAGCGTGTTACTTTTATCTAAGGGGTCAGTACCGCCACCCTGATAATTATTCTTTCATAAATTCTCTATGAACGTAACCACAGACACCACACAAGACTCTTAGTGACGTTCATAGAGAAATGTATAAAGGGAATTAATATAATTATTATTAATAATTATCACGCACGGTGGCCGTACTGTGCTGGAACTGCGACTTCACTGATCTGTGTGAATGAGCCTTAACTGTCAACTTGTGAAATAAATAAATAAAAATTGTGGCACCAAAATGTCACACATGATTTATTTATATAATTTAGAGATATTGTGATTACTTACTTACCCATTATTGCTAGTGCTCCGCCTTTGAGAATCCCAAAACAATATCACTTTCTCACTAAAATAGTTAATGTTTATCACAATTCTTTCATATCACTATCACACTTAATCACAATAGCTCTTTGGACCATTTCACATCACAGTAACACTTTGGAACAATTTATTATTACTATTTATAAATAAATAGTTTTTATAGATCTTTTTATAGGTCTTCTGAAATAGAAACAATTAGGTATAACCACGAACCTGAAAGTGAAAATGGGTACAACATGGAGTTTTCCTCACTAAACATTGATTTTTCGGACTGTTCCCAGTAGTTTTACCGAGTAATAGTCTTACCAGTAGCACCACTGGAAGGTTTAATATATGATGTGTACTGACAGTTTAGTTGTTGACCCCGCTATTCTCCTGTTCTTCGAAATACATTATCTTATCAGAGTACCCAACTTAATCTTTTCTCTAACTTGTTTATCTTTTACTTTTAAAACCCTTCTTATTAAGGGAAGGGTGTATTGAATATCTGCCTTTACCTTCTAACTTCCTCGATCGCGTTAATAATTTTATTTCCTTACCAATATAATTATGTACCTATATTGATTCGTTGCAAATACTTAGAACAACAAAATGATTATCTAGTACTTCGTAAAAAAAGTTAAAAAATCTAAAAAACTTTACCTGGTACATAATTTTCAATTATGAATTGGCATTATGTACACACTAATAATAACATATCAATAGCCAATCAGTTGCATTTTGGCTGTAGACTAGTGTTAAGTATTAATGTTAATTTCAATTTATATATTATTAATATTCAATGTGTAACTATAATAAGTAGTTAGAGTTTCAAAACAGAAAGATGGACGTATCTTTGTAAATAGTCAGCGAGAATTTAATTTATTTCAATTCATTAATTTATATAATTCTTTAATAATAAATATATGTTGGGGGTGTCTGCGCTTTTGCGTTATCTAATTCATATGTTGTAGGTTTAGAAAATGATAATTGCGAGAAAAGTTCCGATGCCATTCTTCTTCTTTGAGTGCCATTTCAGGTTCCTCCAGCGTCAGCTATCAATTTATTCAACGCCTCCCTGTCCCTTGACAGCTCAAAGAGCTGCTCAACTCCTCTTATTCCTGTCCATTCGCGGATGTTCCTTAACCAAGACATTTGTCTTCACCCTATACCTCTTCTTCCCTCGACTTTGCCCCCAAGGATCAGCTGTAGCCCCCGTATTTCGGTTCACGTATTATATGCCCTTAATATGAGATCTTACGTTGTTTTATTACGGACAACAATTGTCTTTCAGAGCCAGCTCTTTGTAAAACCTCAGTATTGGTGACTCTATCTCTCCATGGTATTCGCAACATTCTCCTATGGAGCCACATTTCAAATGCTTCCAGTCGATTTATGGTGTCCTTGTTTCCACACCGTACAATAATATGGACCACACATAGCAAGCACTCGGCCATTCTTGACGAAGCTTAAGATTAAGGTGACTATTGCAGAACACTTGTCGCATTTTATTGAAAGATACCAGTTCACAGTAACAATAACCAATGTATAGTGTCACAGATAATATAATACTACAATAATAGTGTTTTGTAGTTTGCAGTTGTACCTAAGTTAAGTCATTTTGATGTTCTCTTAGCCAAAGTGTCCATTGTTCCTTTAACATTACAGAAAACATGGTCACCCTGTTCGAAATGAATGTCAACAAAAGAAATCGAGTCGTTAAGGCTGTAGTCAGCAAAAAAGGCTGAAGTTGCAACTTTCGCGCTATTAACGTGGTTTGCGATACGCTTGGTAACCGGCGAGTAGCGGCCAACGCCAACATTGTATAATTTGCTATCAGTACTGTGATAGGTAGGTACCTACCTAATTTTAATGTATGTAGCTCTCATATACGACGACAAGAACAGACATAAAAAAAATTTACTATAAATAAAAACTGACGTCAAAAACACTGAAAAGTTAAAAATAATAAAAAAATAGGTAGGTACCATAGGTACAGACAACATCACACTTCTATATTGAAGTCGGTGCCAAACGATGATCTAAAAGTCTTTAAATTTGTCACCGACTTCAATATAGAAGTGTGATGTTGTCTGTTCCTATTCTTATATTATTTTTAACTTTTCAGTGTTTTGAAGTCGGTTTTTATTTTTTGTAAAATATTTTTATTTTTAACTTTTTAGTAAATGAAATCTTTTTAGTGACAGAAACCCTAATTTAACAATTTTCAAAATTCTTTTTGTATTCGATAGAGAATACTCCAAGGGTGGTCCTATGGTCACCAAAGTTAGGATCTGATGATGGGATCCCATAAAAATCGAGGGAAACCCTTAAATTTTTAGGTGTGACCAACGTGTTTTATGTGTATGTTACGCGATTACGCCGCCAACTGTGGACTGATTTTTAAAATTCTTTTTGTATTCGATAGAGTATACTCCTGGGGTGGTCCCAAGGTCACCAAAGTCAGGATCTGATGATGGGATCCCATGAAAATCGAGGGGAAACCTTTAAATTTTATAGGTATATCCAACGTTCCTCCTAGCGCAATGCACTGGTTTCGTGCGATGGCTTGGCCCTGACCTCTCTCTCGCATCCCTGATGTTAAAGATGGTTGAGAGTAAGAAGGCTTGGGACGCGACAACCTCCTTCTGCGTGGAGGTCATCACGCAAAAGGAGGTGGCGGAAGATAGAGTATACTCCTGTAGTGGTTCCAAGGATGCCAAAGTCCGGATATGATGATGGGATCCCATGAAAATCAAGGGCAACTCTTAAATTTTATAGATACGTTCAACGTGTTTCATGTTTTTTCCGAAGCTATTCACGTATTAGCGTCTGGTAGTCATGAACCGATCTCATGATGGAAGATCATCGTTTGGCACCGACTTCAATAGAGAAGTGTGATTGTGTGTACTGTACCTATTCTTATATATTTTTATCATTTCAGTGTTTTTGAAGTCGATTTTTATTTTTGTAAAATATTAGGTGAGTAAAGTTTTTTTTATTAATGTTTTTATTTTCAACCAATTAGTGTATTCATAAGATGTGTATTGTATTTGATTCATGTTTTGACATAATACGTGTAACGCTCCGCTCTAACACTCTTTATCTTTACATAGTCTAGAACAATGTCGCTCCCGCTGTCTGTAGGTACGCTTAGATCTTTTAAACTACGTAACGGATTTTAATGCAATAGATAATTCAGCAATAGATAGAGTGAAAGAAGAGGAAGGTTTATACAAAGGTCTAGCGTCCTGCCCCGACTTCGAACGGAATTTATCCACACTGGCAAAACCGCGGGCGAGTCGCTAGTGGTTTATAATTATAAAGCATAGTTTGTATGTTTTATGTGCTATTAAGACTATGTGTACCTCTACTTATACTATAATACTTATTATACTGAAGCATCTTGGGTGCAGCCACAAAACAGACCGCAAGCACAGAATAGATAGTATGCCGCAAGCACGCCGCTAGTAGGTAGGTACTTTCACGTAAGCCATGAAAACGTAGAAGTGTTTAAATCTCCATGGAACTGGCTTTAATCACTACATTATGTATGACGTATCGCTAGGTATATGTCATATAACAAATATTTATAGTAAAACTTTACTTTTTGTAGGTCCATGCACTTGTCATCTTGGATTTTAAAAAATTGCCTACGACCTATTCTCAGACCTACCAAATATATGTACATATACCAAAAATTTCATAAAAATCGGTCAAGCCGTATTGCGAACTACGTTTCGCCATACCACAGATAATATAATACTACAGTACCATACCGTACTCGCTCGTCGCTCTCACTGTACTTGTAATAGTCGTTACACGAAATGGTCAAAACTAGAAGCGGGCATTACTAGAATTGGGCGTAACAAGAAGTGGTCAAAAACAGAATTAGTCATATCCAGAAGGGGACATTACAAGAAGTTTGTCACAGAGCGCCTAAACGTAATAATCACCTAGGGGTATAAAAAATAGTTGACGACCTATTGCATAAAAATTGGTTATGCCGTATCGCAGGAGTTCGGTTACAAACACTGACACGAGAATTTTTTTATTTAATGTGGAATTAATTATTGCATTTTTGATACACAATAACCTAAAGAGATAAGCCTATATTTTTAAAACATAATATTTTTAATCATTAATACATAATTAGATACATGAAACGGAAAACTTTGACCTGACACAGGAACCTTCTTACCTTGAATAGACTTACTATAGCTGGAAAAAAGTTTCAAATTTAAAACGCAGAGAAAAGAGGTTTTTAACCATGGGTTAAACTTTATTTTTGACTTTGAAGTGCCCATTGAATGGTGTATGTAGCTGTAAGTAGAGTAGATGAACTCAATACGAAATTGCGAATGATCTATTTAACGAAAATTGCGACGTTGGATTCGCCTCATAGCATGAGCATGAAGAATCTTTCACATGGAAAGCTTCCGCATCATGTCACGGTCCTTGCGGTCACGGTCTAGATGTGATGACGTAATGTCGCTCTGCACGGCTCGCTGCTGCATAAAGGGTTACAGCCACATTATGCCACAAACATAATACGCAAAGAGTATCTTTATCAATGACAGTGGCAAAAAAACGTACCTAAAGGTGTACCAGAATGATGAAAAATGTAGAGCTGAATTTACTGTAATAAAAAAATTTTTTTCTTTAGTAACACGATAACTACTTCAGATCACTAATAATTTATAGATTAACAATAGATTAAGGAAAGAAAGATTTAAAGGTTGTTTTGAAATAACTAACCACGCACCTATTTTTGTAGGTCCATGTCACTAACTTAATAATTTTTATTAAGGAAATTTCAGCGCTATATTTGCCATCAGATTCTAGTCCACCTATACTACCTAATTATGATGACTACAACCATACTACAACATTTTCTGATGTCGAATTAAAAAAAAATATTAGGAGAAATGGCTATCCTGTGTATATTTTACATATACCTACTTAGTTATAAAAAAAACTCCCCGACACTACTAAAAGACATTGACAAAATCTGTTTGTAATTTGGTCTAACTTAAAATATAGGATAGTTTTTAGCTCGATTTTGAAACTGAATACTTATTTTAATAGCAAATTAAATATTTACTTGGCGATAATGTAGATCAGTTTGTTTAGGTAAATTATCATATTTGAATTTGTTAGTATGATAGTTGGTAATTATTAGGCATTTAATTCAGAAAGAATCATGTGGGATGGGAGTATACAAGATCTCATTTACGAAAGGAGTAAAATGAGGGTAAGACGGCGATGGATGTTTTTTTTTTGAGAAATCCGTTATTTCTTGATTGAAAAGTGTGAAATACTTATATTTTAAATAGCTGTGCCAGCGAACTACGTTTCGCAGTATATTTTTTACCCGTTTTTGCAACATTTGTCATTGATGCTCAGCTCCTATTAGTCGTAGCGTGATGTTATATAGCCTAAAGCCTTCCTCGATAAATGGACTATCCAACACAAAAATAATTTTTCAATTTGAATCAGTAGTTCCTGAGATTAGCACGTTCAAGCAAACAAACAAACTCTTCAGCTTTATAATATTAGTATAGATCTGAAGAGTTTGTTTGATTGATTGTTTGTTTAATTAATACCCTAATAAGGAATAGATATCTATGATTGCTCGATTTGAGGCAAAGATACTGCCACGGCAATAGTACCATTGCAGTATTGGCAGTACGCCGTGGCAGTACCTACCTATACTTTTAGACCCGACCATTCTATCGATATCGATATACACACTTAGTAATATTACAAGTAACAATTTTTATAGCACCTAGCTCTATCTGTATCCTATATTACCTTTTCACTAGTTTACACGGCTATGCAACCGAACCTATTTTTTAGGGTCGAAAATGTTTAAAGCAAATAGTAAGTAACAATATTAAATCTTGAGAGTGGTGGGTCTGAATCATGAATGAAGGTTTATATGGGGAATCCCGAATCACGCAGGCGAGTTACGCTAAACATACACAGAAAACGTCCCAAGTAGTAAGTACAGTTTAGATTTTTAACGCAATTAATAAACTTTTCGATGGGTTTATTAAGGCGCATAGTGCTCCCAATGACCTTGCGTCGATCGTCCCGCACTGATTACATAGGAGTGAGTGAGTGAGAGTGAGGGGAATATTCAAGCAAACCTTTACGCGTAAGATAAATTATTTCAATAAAAAATTAATAAAGGCGAATAAGAAAAATCTAAAAAGACCATCCCCTAGAATATTGTTTACTTTATTTATTCAAATCGAAAGTAGGTATGTGATTTAACCTAATATTTACGAAGTGATTAGGTTTATAGTTTTAAAATCGAGGCGTGTTTGGGTCACATTTTAACCAAGTTTTATTTAATTTATCAAAAAATTAAAAAGACCATCCTCTAAAGAATGCGTTGAATAATAACATATCTTTTTTAAAGATTTTTTTATTCAATATTTATGAAGAGAACCGGTTTTTTCTGCAGTGATTTTTTATGATTGACGTTACTAGTAACCATTGACGTATATGTAGGTAGCTCTACTAACTGTTGCAACTTTGTATGTGTGAAGTTCATTACAAATTTTGCTAGTTCGCAGTTATGTCAGCCTTTCCCTGAGGAGCCCATTATTTGGGATAAATAGTAGCCTATGTCCTTTTTTCAGCGCTTAATCTACCTATCTCTATATCAAATTTGGTTCAGCGGTTTCGGCGTGAAAGCGCTATTATAATATAAGTAGAGATGTTATTTCTCGTTCCATCTTACACAATTTGAAAAAAAAGAGACAACATAGGTTTACTAAGCCAGGCTCTAAAAAACATTAATAAGGGCTTAGCTTAAATATAATATAGACAGTTAGTGTACAAGATAGTTTTAAGGATTCACAGTAGTCCTTAATTTTTCTGCAGAGTACCTAAAGACAATTACTTTTTTATATACCTATTCAGTCCTTATAAGAATAAACCACGAATTAAATTTTGACCCGGATACTAACAATGCATGAAGTGAAAGTGGAATAAATTAATTAAGCAGATAACGATTTAAGAAATGAGTAGGTATAATGGTATTATACCTACATATAATATATAATGTCTGTTCTTTAACTGTATCACAAGACGGTACGTAGGTACCGAATTTCTATTTATAAGTGCGTGCATTGTATACCTACTAGCCATTGTTTACTTATTACTTTTTTTCTGTATAGGTACTATAAGTAACTTTTGTAGCGTTCCATTCTTTTATTCTAGCACTCTTCTCCCTCCATAAAAGTTATTCGACTATTTTCCGATTGAGCTTGAGGCTCTATTAGTACTTTAGTAGGCACTATTATTTATTCTGTAGGACTATTAGGCTTTTTTGTATTGCTTTGCAAGATGTCGTATTATATGCAATACAGTAATTATTAACCGATTCCTCGCCAAGAAATCAAAATGATTACCTAATTCTAGGTAGTAAGTACCTACTTATATAAAAATAACTTATTTTCATAATAATAGCAATCTCAGTTCAAATCGTAGGTACCTACTATAACACAATATTTTATGAACAAAGTTGCACATTGCAATTCCATAAGCGTGCTACATAATTTAGTTAATTAAACGTTTAATTGGCTGAATCAGATTGGTATCTAGAGCAAAATAATCATAACCTCTGCTAGTCTACTGCTTATTGATTAGAGAATGTGGGACTCTGCATCAAAAACAAGCGAATAACAACGCTATCAGTACACATCACATTGCACCAATGCAATGCAGTAATAACATTGACCACAAACAAGATCGATATCCGAACTCACTTCACTACACTCACGATTCCCGCGTTTTTTTACGTCAAACCGATACACTGGTTGTCAGTCATTGCATTTTTGGGAAAATTGTATATTAAAAACGGTTTTATACATGTTTAAAGTCACATTATGAATGATACACAGACAATTGCTGCGTGCGACGCGTAACTGCTGACTACGATCAGCCGGCGGGACGCTGGGAGCGCGCGCAAACTATATAACCTATCCGATTTGTAATAGAAGGGTGGCGAGAGCGAATGTTTGGCGCCGGGTGTATGCTGCGGGGAGGGCTCCTAGCCCATTCAATAGAGATCTCTTCCGCATACAAAAAATGTTTACCTGTTTCCTTGTAGACCGGTATTGTGTACGCTTGCAGTAGTGTTGCTGATTACTTGATATCTGTGATTCTTATGCTTTATAAGTTATTAAATAAGTATAGGTAGTTTATTTTAGCATAGGTGTGGTAAGTTGCTAGGTAAATACTCCTAAGTAGTAAAAGACCAATCAAAAATTTATAGGTATTCAAGTTATAAAAATCTATTCCAAAAATGTGATTAGGCTAATAAATGATGAACTTACAAATCTACATAAAATTATCTTAAGAGACTATAATTACCTATATTTTATCGTATATTCGAAGTATAGATATACTTAGTTAATTACATTGGTAATCATACGTCAGAGGGGCTATTCTCAGCCGGTAAGTAACTGATAGAAGTTTGACGCAATGCGCTGTAGGGGCGCGCTTTTACCTTGTCGCAATCGCAATAAAATATATAATTGGTAATGCAACTGTCAAACACTCTACCACGGTAATAGTATTTAATATTACCGCGACTCTACAAATATCTCTACATTATGACTTGGTCCTAAATTTGATGAATTTAAAAGTTGGATGCGTCAGAAGTACCTTGTTACTAAAAAAATATGTAATTAGTACCTAATGCAATTGTCAAAGACTATCGATAGATATCACTATAATATGACCTGTTGGGGGGCTAGCACGCAGGAGAATCGAAAATCGAATCGAAATCCGAATCGGAGTTTGGCAATTTTATTAGTTCTGCTATTCACCGCCGTGGCGCTAATAAAATTGCCATACAAACTCCTCGATTCGTATTTCGATTCGATTTTCGATTCTCCTGCGTGCTAGCCCCACTGGTCCTGAACTTGTTGGAATAAAAGTTGCATGTCTATTCGAAACAACGATCTATTGAGATCGTGTTAGAGTCATTTCGGCGTCAATATATAGCAGTAATGGGTGCATTTTCCTCAGGACAATATTGTTCTGTGATTTTGACTCTGAAATTTGACTTATGACTTTGTTAGACGTAAAAAAATTGTAGCAAACTCCGCAGCTGTAAGTAGCCAGTTTCGGGTGTTATTTTCGCGTTTTCTAATGAACCAACTATGTATGCACAACTACATAGTTGTGCCATCCCAAAATGTGTTCCTATTGACACAACTACGCACAACTTATTTACTATAATGATTCCTTATGATACATAAGGAATCATATCCTTATGATAAACACGATAATTGCAAACCTCCACAGATATTGATAATGATATTGGCCGCTTCTGCCATATTTCCGTGCATATGCCTGTACATCCTGGTTAATACCACCATATCAGTCCGCCTTCAGGACCAAAACTCTAAACCAATAAGACTTTAGGAAGTGTGTGACAGGACGACGTTATATCACCCAAGATATTCACAGCAGCTTTGAAGGATGCTTTACGCTTTTGGACTGGAGACGACTTGGCATCAACATAAATAGCAAGTACTTGATTCACCTTTGTTTTGCTGACGATATCAGTGTCATGGCCGAGACCGTGGAAGACCTAGGCACAATGCTCGAAGACCTCTATACGAGTAATTTCTCAATAAGTGGGTTTAAAAATAAACATGGACAAGACTAAAATTTTGTCGAATTCCTATGTAGTACCCGCTCCTATAAAGGTTGGAGGCTCTACACTGGAAGTTGTTGAATTCAACTTAGAGCAAGAGGTCAATCCACGAATTCAACACGGTTGGGTAGCATTTTGGAAGCAATTCAGCATATTCAAAACTTAAAAGGTAATGGAAGGCCATGCTCAGGTTTTCTTTAAGTAATCTGATCAGAAATAATGAGATCCGTAGAAGAACTAAATTAAGTCACCGAAATAGCGAAGAAAAGGTGAACGTAAAGTGGCAGTGGGCGGGACTGACGGCTGTTAGGTCGGAATGGTTCTCGAGTGGTAGTCGCGTAGTGGTGACGTATCCACACAAGGTGGAGCGGTGATCTGGGGAAGATCGCGAGAAGCGCAGTACAAATAGGTTAGGAGATCCTTGACGAAGGCCTCTCTTCAACAGTGGGCATCTTTTGACTAAAATGATGCTAGCCATGATGTTCAAGCTGTGTTGTATATTGATTTTACACACGGCAACAAGCCAGACTTTGCATGTTGTAATAAGTACCAGTTTTCGTGGTGCAAATGTCAAGCTTGATGTGGTGTCAACTGTACTTAGTTGTGTATATGGGAACTAATATTGATTGACAATTATTTAGTTGTGCCTATGGGAAAGATTTTTGGTAAATATATTCCTAATGATACAACTAATTTTAGTTGTGCATACATAGTTGGTCCATTAGGAAAACGCGCTTATTTTAACGCCATTTACATTTTAGAAGCATTACCTACGAATACGCTAGACTAGCATTAATTAAAGGGGGAAAACGATCTACACGTGCGTACCTATAGTCCCCTGGGGGACTGAGGTGGAATAGTGAGTGCTGTATAGTCCCCTGGAGGACGGAGCTAGAGGATTCTGGAAGGCCCCATCTTGAGCGTGAAGATTCTATTCCTCAAAGTTAAATTCTATCAAAACTGCTTATGGTATAAGTCCCACCCTACCCCCAGGGGTACGTACGGCCGGGAGTATAGTGGGTCTGGAGCACAGAACACAGTCTGTGTTCTGTGGTTCGTTTACTCGTGATATCATAACAATCGAATAAAAGTCGACATTTTATTTAATACAAACTTTATTTAAATCGAAAAATAAAATCTACAATAATCCTTTACTTTTAAAATTAATATGTATAGTTATAAATTTGTTTTAGCTTCTCATCTGAATTATTAGCAAAACGGCGCACTGTCTGGAACCCTTCTCATCCCTCAAGGCATATCTTACCCTCAAATAATTACAATTTCCGCATGGATTTTACAAAAATAATAACCGTCACTTACATCAAAATTTCAAAATAAAAATATAACTTATATAAAAAAAACAATACACATAAATCCTTACACGCTCCATGTAAGTGACAGACCAAAGTAAATTTAACTATTACAACATAAGCTAAACAAAATTATATTAACTCTTTTTATGTCTATGTTACAATGCATAAATTTCATATTTGATAAAAATACATAATATCTCAAATATCAAAGAACACCACCTATGAAACTGTTGTAATCGGTAACAAGTGAGGCACATCATTAATACAATTCTTTAACATAACAGCAATGTATTGTTCGTGACAATATAACTAGACATATAGTAGCAAAATACATTTACAAACTACACAATATAATTGTATGTATGTATAAATATATCATCTGTGTACAATATTTCAATGTATAAAAATATTTGTTGTCTTTCCCTTTTCAATTATTATTGCTTTCGATCACGTATAAATATAATTAAAACATTTGGTAATTACTAAATCTTATAATAACAGAACGTTTTATGCCCTCAAAAATAATACTTATCGACATCATAGCATATTCAAATTCCAAATATTTTTTTTTATTGAATCTTTCAACTTATTTCAATAAAACTACAACAAAATATGCCTACAACACATGGCCATTTCAATCCTGTGGCAAGATGATTGGCTACATGTAAAACTCTTATAACAAATTTTAAGGTAACTATGTAAAATCAATACATAAAAATTTATTTAGCATTTTTAACAAAATGCAAAGTCATAAATATAAAATAATATATGAAAATACAACGAATTTGTAAAGACAACAATAGGTATACCTATTACTTTTTCCGACAATTTTGGATTATAAACTCAAATAAATTGCGACTTTAGCATGCAATGAGAGTCATATTGTAAACCTGCTACCCTCAAAACCCCTTTTGATTTGGTCTTTGAAAAGGTTTAATATTTACCTAGTTCATTCCCAATATTTATTAGGTAGGTAACATTTGCTTTTTTAACAGGCTTGCGGGCTAAGTATGAAATAGTTATTTGTTATGCACGGCTGCAAGTTAGTTTTGAATCCCGAGAAAGCGAAGGATTCTTAATTTGAACCACGAGCGAAGCGAGTGGATTAAAAATAGAATCCTGAGCGTAACGAGGAATTCAAAGGCACGAGAGGCAAATAACTTTGCAGCCGAGCGCAACACACAACTTTGCATCTCACCTCAGAGAGGAAAATACCCACTACTAAAACAATTCAACATCGAATACAAAATGACGCAACGAAAAGTACAAAAAAAAAATTAAATTCGAATATTACGACGTGACTCGTTTATCGTGTAATTTGTTTAGCAGCATTTTTATTTTTTACATTAAAAAGTTGTTGACCACAAAGTTTGAATTCACATTACCAGTCCTTAATCAAACGTTCGAATTTCAAATCACTTTTCCAGGCTAGCGGTTAAAATAGACTTGGCCACGCCAATTTCATAGAATAAATAAAGCCTTTCTGAGCTGGTGAGGTGAAAAGTAAATTTCTATTTATTGTGTCAATTATACGAATAAAATGTATAAAAAAATGAAGTATTTTTGCTTTATTGAAATAATAATAACAAAATTCTAATAAGGTGAATTAATATTAAACAGTGAGGGCTCGCTATGCGGCAAGTAAAAAAATTATCAACGTATGACGCGCGTTACGCGACGCCTCAATTTTTGATCGTGGCACAGAATAGATAATAGTACTACGTACAGAACGGCCACTCACCTCCTCGAACTCATTTCAAATACCTCACCCCACCCGGCACTTCCCTGTAGACATCACTGACAAGTAAACAAGGGCGCGCGCGATCGCTCGGACGAGTAGACGCGAGCGCCGGGCGATAACAGAGACAGCGCTATGCGGGTGAAAGAGAAGGCAGTCGCTGCACTTCCCGCGTCATTGCGATTGATAACCGCTCACTCAGCCCTACTAGATTCCACGCACACATTTGCGCGTGTATGAACGTCATTTGTTTAAGTAGTAGTAATAGGTAATTGATTTGCGAACGTTGTATGGAGTGTCCGGGGTGTGATCGTGGTAAAAAACTGTTCCATATGTTAACCTACATGATGTCGTACATTAAAGATAAATAGGCTTTATCCTACTGCAAATTAAGTTGTTAATAAATTAAGTTGTTGTTAAGTATGTAGTTCAGAAGTTAAAGCACTTGTCCACAGGATTAACTAGAAGTAATTTGGATGGCCAATAATAATGAATGTTAGTAACTTCACTGTAATGTCAACTCTTAATATAAATATATATAATGTCACGAACGAGACACTACCGAGACTGTTATACAACTACATAATTATATTTATACTATTAAAAGATTCTTCAGTCCATTCTTAGGTACTTTAATAGTCATATTTTTTCTGGTTTTTAATATAGTTAACATACATTTTATACAGTTTAACAAAATTGTATCCACATGGAACCATATTTGGTTTATAAGTATATCAATGGTTTCGTAATCACATTATTTAAGACATTTTAATAATAATTATGAAGAGCTATCAGAACTTGGAACAAAAAAGCGCACTCAGGAATCAAAACAAGAAGAAAACTGTTTAAAGAATAAAAACACAAGAGTTATTTGTTCCTTTAGAATCTTAGAGACACAATTGATTTATTCGATATGTTTTGACATAAGATAAAATATGAAGCAAGTGTCACGCACAGGCAAATGCTATAAAACTCTTCATTACAACAATGTTGTGAACAACTTACAAAGCTAACTTATTAGGAAATAATTAAATTCTTTTCCCAAAAGAATAACATACATATCTGATTACCAACAGCTATACTTGTATAGAGAAAACACATTTCACTACAATAATTTATTTTTAAAAAGTTTGGTGTTTCTGCCAAAATAAAATATTGGTGATCCTTCTGCCTAATTTAATATTACACATACATTATTAGCACTCTTAATTAATATTTTTTGAGAAAAGCACTCTCGGTAATAGATGTCACGATTATCATTTGTCAATAAAAATATATGTACAGTCGGCAACACGTCGAACTTTACATTTGCATTACGAAAGTCGTCGGTACTACGAGCGACTTAGAGGCCTATTACAAAGAAACGCGCAGATTAAGGTTTTTAATCGATAAATTTCTATATACCTTTCGTTGGTTGCAAAAAAAAACATTTACTTGATTAAACTAGTTCATATTCTTATCTTCAATAATAATAAAGCGGTTGTTAGATTACTTTTTTCTTAACTTAGTTACTTCCCCGAAGCATGTTTGGGCAAAAACTCACGCGGATCTGATTTACAGATTCTGTTAAATATTAACTATTAAAATATTTATTTTATGTAACACAATATCCTTCAGTTCAATAATAATAAAATACCGGGTATAAGTGATGGTGTCCCTTTTCTTTTAACAGTGAGTTCAGTCAGACCAATGTTAATATTTGTTTACCGATGTTAATTTTTCCCGGAAAAGCTTTTAAAGTGAAAACAGGAGTTCTCATTTTTAATTTTTTATTCATGTTACGCAATGTATGGCGCGCCGGCATAATTTTTGTTCCGCTCACACCGGTGCGTTGACGTTCTATGACCCAAACAGCTGATTCCGCGCGCAGTATGATGGAAATGTTATACCATTTACATTGCGGTGTATTTGTTATGTTTTTTTGACAGAATATGATTTGTAAACATTAACTTAGTTATATTACACCACAAAATTTAGAAAAAAATTTAAAAAAACAGAATAGTTATGAATTTTCCGGGAGAAAATTTCAGTGATTTTCAAATTAGGATCATGGTCTGAACTCACTGTTAAAAGAAAAGGGACACTGTCACTTATACCCTGTATATTTTGTTATATGGCTCCTAAGTGAAAAAAGAAATTCTTAATCTAATTAAATTTTCTAACGAAAAGGCGTCGAAACAAGTCAGATTATGTACGAAGTTCTGCATCGTTTAAACGTAATTTTTACGCCAAATGTTTTTAAACGTTTGCTTAAACTGTTGTATTATTTTGTTTTATGAATAAAATAAAACTACTGTTTATTTTGCCGTGCCGGCTGTGCCGGTTTGTTTAGTACCGTGCCACGCGATTTCGTGATAGGCCTCTTCAGAGCGGTCTCAAGGTCGACACAGAAAGTCCGGCGTTTTGCTGTGTGTACGTTAACAAGATTTCAATTTCTCTCTGTAAAATATACTCCATTTAAGCGATAACATTATATCTCTGAAAGTAGTACTTTAGTAGCCTCCGTTATCGAGTCGATGAAAATTACATTTTCATACGCGGCTAACGACATTAAATGCAAAACGACAATCGCCACAAATATCTATCATAGGGGCTAATCCATTCAGACTGGTCCACGCGTTAAACTTAAGTAAATATTCAATAGAATTCATTTGTACTATTGTTTATGTTCGACGTCGACGGGCCGCGAGCGCCCCGGGACAGAAGCCCCCGGCGGCGCGACGCCGGCGGACCGACTTCGGAGACTTATCAATACGAGCGATCGTCGAAGAGTACTTTGGCAGTACTAGAAAGGCACCGTTATTTTCCGCACGCTCACAGGTAACCACGAATTAAATCTACTTAACCTATCTAACCGACGCTACTTGGCGAGGCGACGGCGCAGGCGGTTGCGCAGCGCCAGCGCCGGCGCCCACGGGCCCGACGCGCGCTTACCGAGCGCGCGCGCGCACCGCTCCGGCGGCGCCTTGGCCCCGGGCCCCGCCGCGACCGTCGGCGGCGAGCAGCGCGCGCGCTTACCGGCCGGCGAGTCCGTCTCGTTGCGCGAGCGCAGCGCCCGCCCCGCCGCCGTCGGACCGCAGCCCGCCTCCGGCGTGGTGGAATGCACCTCCACCGTAGAGGCGACGGCGGCGGCGGCGGCGGTGGTGGCGGCGGCGTCAGGGCAGGGCGCGGGCCCGGTCGCGGTCGCGGTCGCGGTCGCGGGCGCGGGCGTGCGGGCGGGGCGCGCGCGGCGGGTCGCGGCGCCGCGGTTCTCCTTGGAGCGGTGCGGGGCGCGGCGCGGCGCCGCCGGGGCCCGCCGCGCCGGCCCCGGGGCGCGCGCGCAGTTTCCCGGCCGCGCGCCCGCCGCCGCCGCCGCCGCCACCGCCGCCGCCGCGCGGATCTCGCGCACCGCGCCGCCGAGGCCGCGCGTGATCTTCTGCGCGAGCGGCGGCACCGCGCCCTGCGACCGGGTCGCGCGCCGCCCATCGTCGTCGAGGGGCGGCGCGGGCGCGACCGGGGAGTCCGCCGCGGGCCGCCGCGAGGCGACCTGCGGCGGCGGCGCGCGTCGACTCAGTATGACCACGCGCTCGAGCACGGAGGGCGTCGGCGCCGGGGGCGAGGCGGACGCGGCCGCGGGCGCGGGGCGGGGCCGCGCCGCCTGGCGGGTGTGAGGCCGCGGCGGCAGCGGCAGCGGCGGCGGCGGCGGCGGAGGCGCGGCGGCCGGCGGCGGCGGCGGCGGCGGCGCGTCCTGGTCGTGGCGGGAGCGCAGCACGCGGCGCTGCGCGGGCGGCGGCTCGAAGCGCGCGCGGCGGCCGCGCGGCCTCGACGGCGCCTCCGCGGGCGAGCTGGAGGACACCTCGTTGATCTGGATGCCGCCGTCGTCGGTCGCGGCGGGCGCGGCGCCAGTTGCGGCGTCGGCGGCCGGCTCGTCCTCGGGCTCGGGCACGTCGGTGGCGGGCGGCGGCGGCGACGCCTCGCGCGCGCCCCCGTCGGCGCTCGCGGCGCGCCCGTTCACTATCTCCTCGTAGACGTCGGAGAGCGTGTTGACGACGCGCGTCCTGTTGAGCAGGCGCGCCATGAAGTAGGACTCGGCCGGGTTGCCGTAGTTGGCGACGCCGTCGGCGGGGTCGGCGCGCTCGGCGTCGGGCTGCGGCGCGACGGAGAGGCGGCCCTCGGCGAGCGGCGGCGCGGCCCCGGCGCCGTCGTCGGCCGCGGGCCGCTCCACGTCGGAGAAGCGCGTCATGATGGTGAGCCCGTTCTGCGCGGCGGGCGCGAGCGGCGTCGGCTCGGGGTCGGCGGCGCGGGCGCCGGTGGCGGCGGCGGCGGCGGCGGTGGCTGTGGCGCCGGTGGCGGCGGTGGCGGCGATGACGGCGGGCGCGGGACCGGCGCCGCCGCCGCTCGGTAGCGCCGTCGGCTTCTGAGACGTCCGCGACCTCAAAACTGTCGCCCGAGGCGGTCCCGGTAAATCGAGCATCAAAGTGACCACTGATGTATTGTCTGCTCTCATCCTCGTGTTGGACCACCTGGGAACGAAACAAATTTTCAACTTGAAATATTTTCAATTTTCACAGTTACATTTAAAAAATGTTAAGGTGCGTATCCATTTCGCGCGGCAAAACATCGAACATTGCAGCGCAGTGCCCGGCCGCCAGGTAACTCGAATATCGATGCGCTTGAGAACGTGCCGCGTGACGACAGTTCGCATCGGTTTACCAAACCGTGGCAAACCGCAAAGGAGTGTCAGTGCGTTGTACGCGCGCAGTGGGACGGATCTTACGTATTTTAATTAAGGCGCGTGTGCGGCGAAAGCATAGATAGCGCACAAGTGTCGTAATTTAATTAGATTAAATAAAATAAAATTATTTTGCCTATTTTTTACACAGGGCTCAATTAATGACTAAAAATTCGAAATTATCTGATGTCATTCTTGTGATTTTTTTATTGTATCATCAACAGGCTCGTATCTCATGTCTTCCATTAGTCTCACACTGCCATGTGCATTCTATTCCAATTAATAAATGATAGAAGTAGCAGCTGTACGCCTAACGTCCATTGTTGACACGCACGAAATGAACGCTCAACGCTCATTGGGTAGCTAGTCAACGCGGATGTCTCGCTATAATATTGTGCGCTAAAAATGTTTGCGAGCCAAAACATAGGATTGCCGCGGTCCAATAATGCTCGCGCGAGATAATTTAATGATGACGTTGTTGATTTTAAAAAAAGGAATCTGTACGATCAAACCCGTACATTGTAATATGTTTAGCGTAATTGCATGCGTCGGCGCCTTGAGGGCGCACCGGTCGCATTTTACGAACATAAATTCAGTATCAATAAAATACGCGCACGGTTAACAGTGTGGTATCATTTATTATTATTATCACCCCATATGTATGGTAAACATACCATACATAATTTGGTCCTTCGAGCCGCAAGTTGTTCTTCTGTCCATTTGGCGTCGTTATTGAAGGTTTTTCATTCTCTACTTTTGTCGCTTGCCATGTGTGTAACTCGATCGGTTCGTTCGTTGTTGTACATGTGCTATCCTTTTGTTCAATATACGATCCTTGTATTTTGTTTACTAGTCGTTGTGAGATTGCTTAAGTATTGTTGCGTCGCTATACTATCGGTGATACATTGTGTCGCTGGTTTTTTCTTGCACACGTTGTTCCCGTTGCAGTCGCTGGCTTCGTAAATGTTGTCGGTTGCTTGTGAGTAGTTTTGAGCGATTGCTTTTGGATAGGTACAAAGGTTTTCTTTTGTGACTGAGAATAGGAGTGAGAATTATTCGTTTGTACGTAATCGTTTCGTACAAGGGAACAGGTAGGAAGAAAAGGAGGAGGCCGTTAGTTTTTTTTACAGTTTGTCTTACTTCTCTTACACCCGTATCTATAGTCATGTCAAAGTAATTACTCGACTAAGTCGTTACTTAAGTTGTGATTTTTATACAATAAGTACTGTGACAATAAAGAAATTGTCTTATTATTGTGTTCGGTGCTGCAGTAGTTCGCGCGTCCGGCCTGTGATAATGGCGATTACGCTTTCGCAATGGTCCGTAACGAGATGGGTGACCAAAACTTAGTATCTCGAGTTCCTCCGTCTTTTAAAAGGCTAGCTAAGCTGTTGCTCCCAGGTGTATTTGCAATCATTAAAATGCACCAGCCTGCACTAGGTGATAAGCATAACTTTCTTCACTTCATTCAAATTTTCGTTTATTGTATAAAAATCACAACTTAAGTAACGACTTTTACTCAAGTAATTACTTTGACTTGACTATAGATACGAGTGTTAGTATTGCGTCTACAGAAGTAGGCCTATTAAACTTGGCGGGTATCGTTCCCAGTGACTTTTGTAATTGTTCAAAGGGTATTATGCTAGAGTGAAGTATATTATTCATCGCGAAGGTATACTATATGCTTCCGATGTTTCTATGCATAGGTCATAGAGGTTTTCTGCATTATTATTTAACATTTGAAAGGCGCTAAATCGATTGGCTTGTTCGGTCATCAAACTACTGAGCTTATTTTGATCGCTCTTAAGTTGGTTGATGCGTGAATTGAGGCTGTGTAATACGTCTTTGGTAAATCGGATCATTGTTTATTAATTTAATTTCATGTTTAACACGAGGGAAACTACTTTTAGATGTCATTAGTAATAGAGCACAGCTCGGTCGACTTGTCGGGGCTCGTGCCTTCTGATGAGGGACAGCGTCTGGACTTGAAGAAGTCTTCTAGAGGTCGTCGTCGTTTAGCTTCTAGCACTTCCGCGAGGACGTCTAATTTAACACTGCCCCACGTTGGGCGCACAAAAAATTTAATGATGACGTTGTTGATTAAAAAAAAGGAATCTTTATTTCTTAGTTCCTTATACTACGAATACAACAGCTGAAGTTGGCAAACAAACAGAGCTTATATACTACGTTTAATGAAGGGGTGACAAAGGGATTCCTTGTCCTAATTAGATTTAAAATGTCTCTGTGGGACTCCTTGTTCTATAGCTATCAATAACCATTAGGGGTCCTGGCCTAATGTATTGTGCTTGTCTTCGTTCACGTGCAAGTAATATTATATGTGAATTACGGGCAGCGGCTCCTCTGTGTTGGGGTCGATAAGTGGTTTGTTTATAATAGACGTCAGTCTAACAGCTGGTGATGCTCGTTCGCACGCATGACCGCGAGAAATTGATACACACCTTTACACAAACACAAATTGAAACATTTTTAATCATCAACAATAGGGTTTAGCAGATATTGGACTTATTCGCAAAATGCTCACGCCAAAAAAAAATACCTATTCTCGAAATAACATATTCTTAAAAGGATCTTTTCGCATAATACCTGATTCTGCAAAAGACTCATTCCTACACTGCCTTATTCATGTAATATAATTTTGTAGATGGCGCTGTTAAAAGCTTCAATGAATCAATGTGAGCGAGCTTAGATGCTTGAATTGGACATCAATGATTTCTATAGAAAATCGCGTAAGGGAAGCCGTAAGTTCGTAGCCCTAACGTTGCCTACTGCGTCTCGGCGCATTTCATTCATTGTTATGTTGAGATCCGATCTCTCGCACGACGTACGCGCGGCTCGCGGGCCAATTCGGAAAATGTAAGCTATCACGAACCATCTCTTTCTGACTCATGCATAATTTTGAATGTTTCTATCTCTTTGTCTTCGGAAGTCATCGTCGCGTCGGTGACTCAGTGGTCAGGATTATGAAATTTATTAATTAGTACGTGTCCGGCGTCCGCGATTTTACGTATGTTTGTTGTGATTTGATTAGTGAGTGAGATTTCAAATTTGTTCCGGTATTTGTTTGATTTTGTGATGTGTTCTCTTACATAATTATTTGTTTGCTGCGGTAAGATTTATTTGCCAAAATAGCTTTAATGCTTATTAAATGCTGTTTGACTGACTACTTGCTTAGTTCTTCGTTTCCCAAACTTAGTTACGAAAATAAAAAGCATGTTATCAAATAAGACCGTGCTCTTCCAAAAATGATAATTGATTGTTAAAGGCGAGATCGATTTTTTAAACATTTTCATTCATCTTTACACGATAAAAAAAACATACGTGGATGACAGGCAGTTGCAAACTGAATAAAATGTTTTGTTTTCCATGATTTATTTATTCTTTATGTACAGAAGAAGTACAAAGGCGGACTTAATACCCTCATGATAATTGTTTTCTAATTCAAACTCAGTGGAGAGACACTGTGTAATCATATTATTAGTGCTTTTTTGTATGATGAAAGTGGGCCGTTTCATCTGAAGAACGCATGACGCTGGCATCACGCGGTGAGTGCTTTCTTGTTACGGCCTTTGATGTTACGGCTTACCTTCGCCAAATCTCGACCTCTCGCCACTGAATAGTTACAGAGTCTATATATTTTGCTAATATAAAATTCTCGTGTCACAGTGTTTGTAACCAAATTGCTCCAAAATGGCTCGACCGATTTTATGAAATTTTTTGTGTATTTGGTAGATCTGAGAATAGGTCGTAAAATTTTTTACACCCCTAGGTGATAAGAGATTTTTTTAACAATTATTATGGCGAAACATAGTTCGCTGATATTTACTTAATATAAAAATTACATTTCTTCATTTAAAAATTACCTCCTTAGGGCGTGATCTACTAAACTCTTTGATGGATTTAACCAGTCTCTTGGTTGGTTCCCACTAGCACCAACTAATTCAGCTTCATTGTGTCGTTCAATTGCTTGCACTAAAGTAACAGCACCCTCAGGAGATATCATATTCCAAAGGCCATCTGTACCAAATATTAGACACCTGGAAAAAAATTAAAATCAAATAATCATTACTTAAATTTTAGAAAAAGCAATAAATAAATACTTTGTCGATCTAAAGGAATGAATTAAATAGGTTTTTATACAATAAAATAGGTTAACGAAACTAATGGTTGTAGGTTGCCTAAAATGCCTTCGATATAGTAAATCCTTACATATTATAAAACAAAGTCGCAATGAAATATAGAAACGATTTATACGTGTACATTACCAACTTGTTTCCACACCTTTTCGTTAGAAAATTTTATTAGATTAAAAATTTATTTCTTTTCTTAGGAGTGATATAATGCAAATGATATATATATATATATATATATATATATATATATATATATAAATATTTTTATAATTATTGAAGTGAAGGATATTGTGTCACATAAAATAAACATTTTGATACTTGATATTTAACAGAATCTGTAAATTAGAGCTCCCAAATCAGGTTCGCGTGAGTTTTTGCCTAAATATGCTTGGGGAAAATAGCTACATATTACTCAGTTAAGAAAAAAGTAATCTAAAAACCACTTTATTATTATTGTAGATAAGAATATGAACTAGTTTTATCAAGTATTTAATAATGCGATGAAAGAAAGGTATACAATTTCAACGATTAACCGTAATCTGCACGTTTTTTTTGTAATAGGTCTCTTAAAAAGTGCATGAATGTTACATATTATCACTAGTTTGTGTAAAATATCTCCTTTATAGCAGTAGTAGTTAATGAAATTTTATGATTAGTCTGTGATGTATTACATACCGAAACTTTGATGGGTCGATTGCCAAAACACCTACATCTGGATCAGGACTAACAATAAACTCATCATTTTGTGGATTATAACTCCACAGATCTCCCAAAGACCTTGCCACTGCCAAAAATGGGATTTCATCCATGGGTGTGTTCTTTTTGATTGGGCCTTTATGACCCAAGCGCGGCCTGTTCCACACTACTCTAGGTACGCCTGCCTTCGATACAACTTTGCCACCACATCTTTCAATACGTTCCATCTCTGCAGCAGATTCAGGCTTATGATCTAATGTTAGAGGCTTTGCTGCCCAGTCTTCAGAACCTGAAATTATATAGGAATCTTGTATATTGTTTGTTTATAGAACAAATCACTTACTGTAATAATTGTATTCTGTCAATAAAATAACCTATCCATTCCTTCTATTTCAAATAAAAAGATTAAGACTTCTTCAAATAAAAAGATCATAATTATCATAATAGACGAACTGTCAGCTTTCGAACTGGGTTTTAAAATTATGAATCAAATTTAAATATGGCACAGTAACTTGTTTACCATTTGAGAAAGTGATAGATTTCTATGGAACTCATTATAACTTAACTGTTACTCAAAATTTTGCCTTAAGGAGAAACAGATTGCCAGAGGCTGACATTGACATAAAAACTAGCGGTCTAACATTATATCAAATAACAGTTCACAATATGAAAAGAACTCAAATTTTGTTCTCGCTTATAATGAAATAAACAGATGATTAACTTAATAATAGTCAAATAAATTATACAACGTGGCTCATAACTCCCCAAATTATATTTATTTAACCGAAAAGAAAGTGTCAACCTTAGTAACTTATCATATCAATCAAAATTTATGAAAATTCAATTTTAGAAGTTTTAAATTGGCACTTTTGATAGTATAAATAGGGCATGCAATTCGGATATCCGAATATCCATATTATTCGGATATTCGCCACATTTACTATTTGAATAATAATTAAAATATACATTTGTTTTGTAAAAACAGTGATAATCATTCAGTAAATACTAGACAAAAGAATATGTTAGCAATACCTAATACTAGACTTTAAAAAATTAATAACTCTTTTAGAGGGTTTTGTGTAAGTTTCTACAACAAACTCCCAACCAATATTAAAGAACTTAGCTTAAATAAATTTATGACTGCAGTCAGGAAAGTACTTATGAAAAAAGCTTTCTTCTTTTTTTTTTATATGTGGCAATTGGTCGTTGGAGAGAACAAAAGCATATTATAAAGTGTCTGACTATATGACAGATAAAACTGCTTGGGATTGACAAAAAATTTATCAATTTGACGTTCATTAAGTACACTTTGTGATTGTTGGATGTATGTATTTGAGTTACTGTTCCAATCACTCCGACAGGCATTTCTATATATATTTTAATAAAACCAAAATTATGTTTGTGAAATAATATATTATTGTAATGTTGGCAATTTAAAAGAGGAGACAAAAAAAATAGACCTTCCGAGTTTCTTGCATGTTCTTCTCCAGAAGGCTCTCCCAATTTCCGAACAGGTGTAGAGTCAACTTTTTTTTTTTTTTCATTTTACTTGTATTTGCATACATCTTAATTATGGTTGAGATGTATGTACATACAAGGTTTAAATAATACATAGCTTATCTTGACTTGTTACATTTTTTAAATTAATTTATTGATTAAATAGAGTTTTGTAATTTGTTGACGTCAATAAGTGCCTGTAGAGGTCTATGTTGAATAAAGATTTTTGAGTTTGAGTTGAATAGCATCTATATCATTATTCGTTTGAGCCCGAGCGAAAAAAATCCTCTGTCTATGTATTTTATCTTGGTAAATGTATCCGAACGCGAATTACTTAAGTAGCGTTTAGAATATGCGTGTATCCTATTGTACTCGGCCATTTTGTAGCCATAATGTGTGTAACCTCAGAACAATCAGTTATTCTTCTGAGTGTGTACCATTTGTGTGTACCTTCTGAGGTGTTCTGAGGTGTGTAACTATGTGTGCGTATGTCAATCATCATCTGTCAGTCCGTCACCTCAACCACAGAATAAAAAATAGTACTAAAGTACAGAAGGATCACTCTCGAAGAAAAGCCAAGTTTAGGTATGAAAAATTACCTACTCTTACGACCTTCATCTGACTGCACGGGAAATTGAAATTTATTGCATGACACGAGTGTTTCTATTCCGTTACGCGTCGCTGACCCGATACCGATTTGGCGATAAGAGCGCAGGGTTGCAGGGTTCCCACTCACCGATATGCAGTTATCGTTACAAAAATGACCTCAATTATTACGTGCGACGCGGCCAGTGTGCGAGCCGAGCGGCAATCTTTTGCCACATACCGCTCGGTCGTCCGCCGGCCAAACGTACCTAAACTGCAGATTGAAACCCCCCTGCCTCAACAGTAATATAATTTGTTGTGGTCACCTTATACATATTATTATAGCCCTATTCTTAAAGATTATTTTAATATACAATAGTTTTAGGAAATATTATTAATGAAAAAGTAAAAATATAAATTTCTTTCAGTAACGTAATTAATTACGCATAGAGGCACACGCGCAACCTCAAAATTTAAAAATTTGCATAAAATTAATTATAGTGTCTACAATAAAATAAAAAATACGTATGGAAAGCTTATTTAATAAGGAATAAACTTATAATAGTTAATTAGATAAGGATTCATAATTAAATGAATAATGGCAATAAATATAACTTACCCACCCACATTTCAAAGAAACATTTAGTTAGGCAATATAAAACTATCATTGTATATTATCGTAGCTCTATCTCTTTTGTAATCATTTGAGGTGTTCAATGAATGACGATGACGATACATTAGATGCTCTCAGTTTCTTACGTTCCTATTTTCTAAACACAAGAAAGTATTTTTTAAAAGTAGTGTTTAAAGTTAGATGATTGTATTAAGCAAAACTTGTTCCTATTAAAATGTTTAAGTACTAAAAGTATGGTTCTTTTTTTTTATTGATATTTAATCAAGCAGTATTCGAAAAATTTGTTTTATCCGAAGTATTTGAATACCGTATAATTTAATATTTGGAATATTCGAATACCAATATCGAGTGAATAATGCATGCCCTAAGTATAAATAAAATTAAATATTATAATTTTTATGGGGAGATATGACATGTTGTATATCACCTAGTTTTCTTTGGTAAACATTTTTTAATCAAATTCAAATGTTAAGATTGTAATAATAATATATTGTTTCATTAAAAATTCTGTGAGTGTGATGATGAAAAATTCTGGCAGCATGTATACATATTCAATAAGTTGTTCACGTCTACTAACCATCTTTTTGGTAGCCAAGAACAATTGCAGAATCTCCAACATGTCCAATGTATATTTTTCCTCTCCTTATGAAAGCAATACTGGCAGTTGTACCTGCTGTACTAGGCAACCCTGTAACTGTCTTAGGCCACTTTTCTGTAAAATACAAGTATTTCTTGTATAAAATTATTATTAAACAGCATTTAGCAGGATTCAGTTCATATTGTTAAATTTTATTGAAGTAGTTCTCAAAACAACATACTTCTTATGACTTTTTTGACCTGTATTAATAAGTATACACAGGAATGTAGAAATGAAATAGAATATTAGTATGCAGAATAGAAAACTACTTCAAATGAGCTTTTGCTATTTGGGATGGGCTCTTGGCAAGGAATGTGATGCCCAATACTTTGTTGACAGACTGGACTTAATATTTTAGGAAATATACATTATATAAGTCACCACAACTGTTCTATAGCACTTGTATAAATATACAAGTAAAGTATCTTCTTGATATACAAGTAATGTGTAAAATTAATGAGACAATTGCTTTTTCATTGCTGACAGCTACTTGCCTGTGGCATTTTATGAAAACAAACCAGCAGAACAGCTTTCACTTCATAGCGAGTGGGCTTACCAAAAATCAGGTGAACAGCATATATTATTATCTGTGTTGTTTTGTGAGAAGCGTTTCAAAAACTTTTGTTGACTCAATGTCAAAACATTCGAGAAAAAATTATCTGAACAAGGTCGAAAGAGGCATTTGCACAATCACTTCAAGAATACCCTTGGAATGTTAAAGATAAACTTAGATTTATTACAACACAAATAGATGGGTACTTATTGTTTTCTTTATAATTACCTAATTCTTTCCACATGTTCAAATGGGTCAACATGTAACCATTTCTAATTGCTTTGAGGACATCCTCATCGTTGTCAGACCAAAATTGTCGCTGCTTTACAATAGAGTCCATCAAGTGCTCCTTGGCGAAAGCGGCTGCTTCACTACCACCATGACCATCATAGATGCCGAAGAAAGCGTATTCAAGATCTCTCTCATCTTCAGTTTGTTGATAAGCAACGGAAAACAAATCTTCCATGTATTTTCTCCCACCTTGGCTACAATGGCCAGTGATACGTAAATTAACACCAATCGAAGCAGGCATTTTACAATAACAACTATATCATTACACATTAACAACAAAATATCACGAATTCATTGTAAAACAAACGTTTCTAGCTCAGACATTTTGCATTTGCAATTACGCGAGTCGTGACTGACGACAGAAGAGGTCACGTGGACATATTGATCATTACGCGTGCCCTAGAGTACACACCAGTATTTTAATGTGAAAGAAGGAGAACACTATATATGCGATGATTCGACTTTAAAATGCATAGCCGCCATCATGGAGTCCGCCATTTTCTGTATTCGGTCATCTTCATTCCTTAAAATATTAATTTATTAAGTAATAAGTTTTCCAGCTAAGAATGTGATAATAATAATCTGAGGTAATTTCATATTGGAAAACGTAAATAAAATTATACACTTTTTTGTAGTAAAAACATAAAAGTTTTCTAATTATTACTACAAAAACCGGATGTCTTTTTTCCAGAAGAACTTTTTAGGCAAAGGGAACTTGATTATCTAGTAGTCTGTAAAGGGAAGAAAATACCGTAAATGTTTTACAACTTGTTGCATGATACAAATCTCAAAACTTGTTGTGTGTGCTTTTGCGTTTGCACTGCCGAAAATCGTGTTGGATTCGGAACAAATCCTAAGATTTGTTGCAGACTGCGTTCGGACTGTCTCAAAACTTGTTGTCTGTCAATGTTTTTTATGGATTTGTCAACGATTGCGTTCGCACTGTCGGCTGTCAGAGTCTTAATACATGTTTTGCAACATGTTGGGGTGTTTTCGAGCTGTGTCGGATAACATTTGAAATTATGTAATGGACAAAATCAGATACATTAAAGTTCATAGAAAGGCATGGAATGCCATGATTATGGTATGCCAAATCATCGGAATATAAAAATAGACAAAAACGTCGGGATGCTATCGCATATTTCTTTTTCGTCACTGGAGACCATCACTCAACTGTAGGTCCTACTTATATTTCCTAGATAAAAGATGGTTTAAGTAGGTAAGGTTGATAAAAAACTTTAAAGGTGTGAATAGTAACTTTGAAATAAATGTGATCATCGAAGTAGGTACTAACATACCTATTAACTAATAAGTCGTATTTCAAAAGCTATTAAATACCTAAGTCATTTTCTATACAGAGTCATTTAAAAAATAAAAATCGTAAATGTACTTAAATGTTTCGAAACAAATCTTTCAAACAAAAAAACCAATTGACTTTTCAAATAAAAAAACATGTTCATACAATATTTTTTTACGTGTTTCGTCTGTAAAATGGTAAACAAACTTGTTGTGCTAAAACATGTCGTTTGGCAATGAAAACGTGTTCATAAACATTGACAGAAACCAGAGATTTAAATCTCTGACAGAAACATGTTTTTTTTGTAGATGTTTCGTCAGTGCAAACGCACGGTAATGTGAAACATGTTCATGCAAATTTTTTTCACAACATGTTTCGTCTGTAAAACTTGAAACTTGTTGCGCTAAAACATGTCGTTTGATAATGGAAACGCATTCATAAACATTGACAGAAACATGTTTAAAAAACATGTTTTTTTGTAGATGTTTCGTCAGTGCAAACGCACGGTAGAACAACCAAAAACAGAAACCATGATCACTACTGAGTAGGTAACTATTATCTAGTCTGTGCTACTGACCCTAGACAAGCTGTCTTTCGATAATCACTATCGTAGCCGCTAAAAGGAAAATATATAGGATTTGATATAAGCCCTCGCTTAGCTTTCGAGCGTAATTATCAAATCTCCTATATTGTCTTTTTATGTATTGCAATAGCGATTATCGATAATATGGATAGACATCTTGTTTAGGAGGCTGATGTTTTTTTTTACAACTAAGTCGGCAAACAAGCAAACAGTAACTTAAATCTTAAATGCTCTAAGAACAGTACGTAGTTCCTGCATGAGATTCGCAGCAAATCTACAACCCCCACAAGAACCACAGTGTACGCTGCCAACATTTGACATATGTAGGCCTGAAGTTACGGTACCCAGTAATTTTTTTTTATAAAAAATGTCGCCCCACACTAGTATTTTCTCCTGTGTCCAAACATAAAATATCACATGCACATACGCCCAGACCGGAACAGATTTCTGTAGGCCATACAAAATATTTGTCCCGTACGTGAATCAAACCCTGCAACCCGTTGCGCAGTAGGCGATTACTCGACTTCTGCGCTAACCGTGCGTAAACACTGCCATAATCTTATCCTTCAAACCGGTACACAGCAATGCAAGTAGGTACTGCTGCTTTGCGACAGAAATAGGTAAGATGGAGGTACCCATCAGTTGACCCTGTTACAGTCTCTCTCCGGTAATAGGGCAGATGCTCCGGTTTTGGCCACCGACCCCTTTTTGGCCATTTTGGACTTCAGAGCGATGTGATTAAGGCATAGACAGTTGTATTACTTTATGCTATATGTTTTTTAAAATATTGAAATATAGTAACACTTTTACCGGTGACAGTTGGAAATGTGTGATATTTCACTTTGATGTAATAAGCCATTTTTGTAGACGGACGTGAATTTTTGATTAATCTTAGCGAAAACAATAGGGCGAGCGGGTGAGTAATCAGTTGTAATTTTCGGAATCTTTATTTATTTTTTGGATGTTTATGTTAATATTACATAAGAAACATATTGTCTCAATAGAAGTAAAGTTATTTTACCGCCACGCTTTTAAAAAGCGAGGTTATGCGTAGGTGGCCACTAATGGTACCTAAATTATAAGATTCACCATCTTTGGCCACACAGCTGCCCAAAAGTGGTGCACATAGGAACCCCAATTGTGGCCACATATTTTTGTTATTGACTTTTTAATGTGTGTTTTGATAGATTTCGCTATTTTCAGAAAAACAAAATGTTCAGGCTTTCGAAAAAAGAAAGCAGATGATGTGAAAAGAAAATTACAAAGGTAAAGATGTTAGTACGATGTGATGAGTCAAACTAATTCCAAAGATATTTAGTAAAAATATCAGAGTATTCTTAGATGTTAAGAGATATTCTTATAGGTTAAGTAGAACTATAATAACTACAACTAAAGTTCTTTTCAACTTATAAATAAATAAAAAAATGCAAAACAAAACTAATATCAAAGATTGGTAGGCACTTACCTCAATGTTGATCTCTTTAATTTGTACGTTGAAATTTAGTAGTAGGTATTTCTACATTGATAAAAACATTGACTGTTATTTTTAGTAACTGAATAATAAATTCTAGAATATTATGAATATATTTGTTTTATTTTTTGATGGCCAGAATTGGCACGGAATGTGGTCATAAATGGGGTAAATTTGGCCACAAGTGGCACAGTGTCATTTTTTTCTTTTTAAAATTTTTATGTATGTAGGTATTTAAATTTCTAAAAAAAAATGTTTTGCTTAGAAAGAACAACATATTTTTGATTACTTTTTGAAACAATTAAGTATGTCCTTAACAAAAACTATAGATTATGAAGGCATCAAAGTGGACAAATCTCTTAAAATGGCCAAAACCGGGTCATCTGCCCGAAGTAAACACTAGGCCACTGAACTCGACTATTAGTGGCACTCAGTCCAACCACTAGACCAAATAACAGCTAGGTACCTACTAGTGGCCGAGTAGCGGCAACCTCCCAGCTTCTGCCGATCGGTAAAATTGCATTCGTTTTCGTTAGGTAGGTATATCCGGTAAGAGTCGACCGCTAATAAAATGAAGACTCTCGATTTCGTTGAAATTCATAACTATTGACGTTCAATCATATTCTTTTCTTGGTTTATCCAATTCTAACGTTGACATTTTAACTTGATTGGTTATTGAACTTTTTTTATGAATAAAAATGCCAAAGTCGTCGTTAACCACGACAGATAAGCTCGAGACGTGCAACAATATGCGGCCACTTGTAACGAGCGCGGGTAACTCAGTTTGTGCACAGAACAGACTTCATAGAGATATGAGTTGGAACTGCGGGTGCGGCCACTGGAACGCTATAACTAGAGGTGAGCGTTTAAACGAAAAGCACTTAAAAAAGTTTGCTTTTGTACAAAAGTACAAAAGCAGACTTTTTCTAATCAAAACATTACGCTTTTACTTACGCCACAGATTAGATAATAGTTACTACGTAACAGATACATCACTCCCATAGAAACGCTCGAATCGCTGTAATAATAATAGCCAAAGCCGACAGACAAAAGTCGCTGCAAGAAGAAAAGGTCTCTATGAACGCGTGCCGAGAATCGAGATTCCCGCGTACACCGCTTGATTGCGTCATCGAGCGAAAACTTAAGGGTTGTACAAAGAACAAAATAACCAAAATGGTATACGTAGGATTAATGAAATAAAGGGATTGCAAGGAAAGCCCCTGACTCAAATGTGCTCTAATTTTATAAAATGATAATAATAATAGTTCTTTATTTGCAAGAATATGGTAAAATACATGATTGGTGTTAAATTATATACATTATTCCTCATAATCTACTTCTAAATTGGCAGTGCGCAAATATTTAAAAATATTACGTCAAAAAATAAGAGAATAGAATATTATTTTATCGTCATTAACACATTTAAAAATTATTTTAAAAAATACAAATTATTAAAAAATTACCAATCCCGCCCGAGGCGAAATTTTTTTTTTCATTGATTATATTCATTTGTCAAATTGCAAATGATTAAAAAAATTACGAATTATAATGAAAAATACATGACCGATGTTTTTTTTAATGTTTGAGCTCACGGTTATTCAGTTTTACTAAAATAGAATTAAAATTTTTGAAAAAAAAATAAGTTACAAGATTTGATAATAAAAATAAAAGTCTCGCGTGCGGCGCGGCGGGTGGCGGCGCGGCGGCCCTCTGCCGGTCGGCGCGCCGCCGGCGCGCTACTTAGCGGTAGGTATTTATAACGCTGCATTGCGCGAGTGACGGGGGCCTGCTTACGCTTTGCTTTTTACCGACATACATTAATCCCGTCCTCCCGCCATCTGTACTCCCGCAATAAAATTACCTACTTTGAAAGCATGCGCTGTATACATGCATCGGAAATAGAACGTTCGCCGCTAGATGGCATTATACTGCGTGCTGGAGTTATAAAGCGACCAAAACGCATCCCAAAATTGGATGGCTTACCACGCTTTTCGTTTAAAAAAGTAGTAAGCTTTTCACTGTCGAGAGATAAGTACGCGTTTGTTGTGTTGTGGCTGGCTGCTTTTACGTACGCTTTCGTTTTATTTTTTTAAATACGTGTATAAATAAGCATTGTATTTACGTTTGTTATGCGTGTGTGTATAAAGTGCGATTAAATAAAGTTTATAAATATATAATTTGATAGTTTTAGTGTCGAGAGGTGGTAATAATGTAATGTGGGACTTTTTTGAAAGGAACTTGGTCAATTAAGTCGCGTGATGCAATATTTGTAGAAACATTGTTTATTAAATAATAAAATTAGAATATTAATATTTCCATCAATAAAAATATTTCATTTGATTGATATGAGAGCAGTTTTTTCGTTTAAATAGTATAAAGCTATCCCTATAGTGTTTTTGTCATTAGCAATAGAACGGTGCATACGTTGTACTTAAACGTTTTTGCAAACATAATTATACGCAATAAACAATAAGCGTTTAATCGAAAAGCTTTTTTACAAGCGCGCTTATTTAAATAAGTACAACGTTTAAACGTTTTAAAATTTTAAGCCGTTTTTTCCACTTCTAGCTATAACGCTTAGAGCCGGTTGCACCAAGTTTTACGTTTTGCGATTTCGTAAAAAGTAACAACTTAATACCTAAAAATGGGGCGTTTCACTATTAAATATAATAATTCCCGCCGTACATTTAACATTTTTAAACGTAAAGGATAAAATAAAAGTACAATTGAAACTAGATTATGGTGTAATTCTTACTTATTTATATTTGTACTTTTACGAAATCGTAAAACGTGAATTTGGTGCAACCGGTCGTTAGTTTGTGTCGATGCCATATAAAATGCATGAAATCTTTTTCGTAGCGCTACAAGTGACCGCGTTTCGTATCCAAAAATGCATCTCAAAGTTGAGATCCGCTTTTATGTATGGAACATCTGTCAAATACAATCACTCATTCTTAAAATGCAACTATTTACCCAGATGACCGACCTACCTACCAACCCAGGCATACATACGAGCTAAGTCCAGCGTGCAGCAGTTCCAAGACTGCCGGATACCGGATACAAGCGCCTATCCGGCCGCCGGATATATGTATAAAAAATAAACATAACATTCCTAGCCGCCAGCAACTTCGTCTGTCCTATACTTTAGGAACTCTATATAGCAATGGTTCCTAACCGGACGTCCGCTGACCACTGGTTGTCCCTGGAAGCAGCCGAAGTGGTACGCGAAGCTACCCGAAAAAAAATTGTAGATATAACAAAACCCTTTATTCATATACTGTTATTTGCCAATTACTAATAAGTCTGTGTATTTGTAATTTGTATATTCTCTACTGTACTGAGTGAGACGACTCCGCGGAGTAGACGATTGTGCTTGCGCCGCGCCTGCGTTCACGGTAATTGACTCGTTCTCTTAAACGAAATAACGAAGTGGTTATTCGGACCCGACAGCAGAAGCGTAATTAAAAATAACTTACGGGATAAAACTGAAAACTGTAGGTTGTTAGGTTGGACAATATGAGTCGGGGAGAGCTGCCCCTCCCGCAGGAGGTGGCGCGCCTGGCGCCTGGCGCAGACGGAGGCTCTTCGCCAGTGGGCCGAGACGCTTGCCCACCCAGTTGCCGGCCACTGGACCTATCGAAGCACTTCGTCCAGTGTTGGAGGAGTGGGTTGGGCGCTGGCAGGGCAGCCTCACCTACCGGATGGTGCAGATGATGACCGAGCACGGCTGTTTCGGCCATTGTCTGCATCATGTCGCACGTAGGGAGCAGACGCCGCCAGTGTCACAACTGTGGCGCTCCCAACGACACGGCCGGACACCCTTGGGGTTTTTACCCGAGTTCAATTGCATATCCAAGGGCGGCCTTGTCCCTTGTCGAATCGTAAAAAGATTCTTCCGCCCAAAAAAAGACAATGACCACACACAGCGGAGCATAATTCTGCATGTTTCATGTTCCGCTCACAAAAATCTATTATTACGTAAAATCCACCCCGTCGCCATTTTTTCCCGTCCGGGTCCAAACAGCAATCGACGTCTATAGGGAACCGGGTCAACAATAACAAACAATATGCTCGCACCTTATACTCGTATTATGAACTCATTGTGATTATGATTTTGTATTTTATTCTTGCTGACATTATATTATATTATTATTCTATACCTGTCATTTTTTAAGGTTGCCCCTTTGGTGATCAAAAACGACTTAAAGCCTAACCCATGGGCAATCATTTCATGAGTGAGGACTTCCAGATCATTTGGATCCTGAGAAAGTGGACAGAGGACGAGAGTTGAGGGCCGCCTCAACTTTTTGAAACACCGTGGCTAGCTCTTCAAACGTCAGGGCCAGGGCCGTTTCCCCGATAATGCGGCGAAGGTGGGTCTTTGCTGATTTCACAGCAGCTTCAAAAATCCCTCCCCAATGAGGGCAATTCGGGGGACTGAACCGCCAAGTTATCCCCATTTTGGTAGCAGCAGCGTGGTTAATCCCTCACCTCTGGTAGTGTTTAGGTAATTAAGTTGTTTTTATTATATTATTGTTTTAAGTTTGTTTGTGTAAGGGGTTTGAGCCGTTGTAGTGCTTATACCCTTAGAATAATTGTCTTGTCGTGCGAATCGGTGGACGAAGCGGTAGAGAACTTTTATAATATACTGCAAGAATGTTGCACTCGTTATATACCTCTCTCTAAAAACACAGCTAGTAGGTCACATTATCCAATCTGGTATAGTAAAACGTTAATAAAAATTTATAAACAGAAAAATAAAATGTATAAAAAATGGAAACGTTTCGGAAATCCCAGAGATTATGACGAGTTTTCTATACTCAGAAGTCGTTTAAAGCGGTTACAGCAACAGTGTTTCAGTGAATTCACTAAAAGAACGGAAGAATCTTTAAAGCAATCACCTAAACATTTTTGGGCGTATGTGAAATCTAAAAGAGGTGGATCCAATTATCCAAAACAATTTACTTTAAACAATAATGTGTTCACAGATGGTCAGGATATTTGTAATGCCTTTAATTCATTTTTCGAAAGTGTTTTTGCTAATAACTCATCATCTTCTAATCCGAGACAGAACCGCGGACGGTTCTGCTTCCTACCGCGGTGGTCCGCGTATGGGGTAGTGGGGGGCAGTTTGTAACAGTGAGAGCCATGTTGGATTCAGAGGCTCAAAAGAGTTTAGTCACCACTCGAGTGGCACGTCAATTAGGTTTAGTCGTGGAAGACTCGCCAGTGCCACTTCTTGGGGTTGGTGGTATACAGGTGAAATGTCTGACGGGACCGACACTAATCACCATTTCGTCGCCGAAGTCCTCCACAATGAGGATCAAGACTTCCGCTCTGGTAATGAATACCATTTCGGGTTGGCAGCCCTCTACAGACGTACCACCGGGCGTGCTGTCTTTGTTGTCAGGTATGGATTTGGCTGACCCCTTTGTTCTTCATCCCGGCCCAGTAGACTTGCTCCTGGGCTCGGACGTGTTGGGCTGGATTTTGTTGGGCACCCAGAAGTCTCTGGGTTCGTCTTCACTGGTGGCGGTATCCATGTTTGGTTTTTCCCTGATGGGCCCTGTGTTTAAAAGCGACTCCCTGGAGGAGCCGCCGGTCATAGCGACTGCGTCTTTAACCAAGACCATGCAAAGGTTTTGGGAGGTGGAGGAGCCTCCATAATGGATGCGGACCACGCAGAGTGCGAAGCCTTTTATCAAGGGAATACGGAGAGGTTGTCCTCCGGTCGCTTTGTAACTAGGCTGCCTTTTGTTGCGTCTCGTCCTAGCCTCGGGCAAAGTAAGGCACTTGCGGAGAAACGACTGCTGTTCATGGAACGGTGCATGCAGCGTGACCCCGTACTTCGCGATAAATATGTAGAATTTATACGCGAGTATGAGGATTTGGGTCACATGTCTCCGGCTCGAGTTTATTGGAGCTCAACTGAGCATTATTTCTTGCCCCACCATGCGGTGGTAAAAGCCTCAACAGGCAAATTGAGGACCGTCTTTGATGGGTCTGCACCAACTTCGAACGGGGTTTCGTTGAATCAGTGTTTGCATACCGGTCCCAAGCTGCACAGAGGCACAAGTGACATTATCCTGAACTTTAGAAGACATCAGGTGGTTTTTGGAGAAGACATCCGGATGATGTTCCGTCAGACAATTATACATCCTGCGGACAGGAGATTCCAGTTGATCCTCTGGCGTGAGCGCCCTGAGGACCCTGTTCCGGTGTATGAACTGAACACAAATACAGAAACACTGAACATTGCTGTGAATTCTAGGCATTTTCTCTATTGACTTTTAACTAATATCTTTAGGTAGGATGGTGGCAGCCAGGCAGGCTTAGAAGCCCTACCACGAACCAAACCGAATAGAAAAACTTCTACCGCATGGGGAATCGAAACCGGGACCTCTCCATCAACACCTAGTGATCTCGACCACGGAGGCCATTAAAACCTCCTCCTAGCACACCTGTTTTAATACCTACACCCATTCTATAAACTCTGTCAGTCTGTTTTCAATCTCATTATTAAGGGTTAAGTTTCACTTCAATTTTTTTAGGCTATGGCAATCGGTCGCGATCACAACCATTACTGCCAAACTCAAGTTTTGGATAAAACAGGTTATTAGAGTTTGCTGTATGCAAAATGGCCAAAAGAATTATTTAATTTATTTTGGGTTACCTGCAAAAAGGACAAAACAGAACGTCACAATAATGGTAGCTACCTACACACATAAGCGGACCGGCATTAATCAGCACAGCCGGGCGGTAAAATCGGATATAATATGTAGATGTGTGTTCGAGAAAAGGTCGTTCGGCTTTCACTAGGTGGGCAGCATTAGCGCGCCGGCAGTTATCGGCAAAGCCGGGCGGTAAAACCGAATATATGTAGTTGAGTGTTGGGAAATCATAACCCGCTCGGCTTAAATTTTAGTTCAGCTAAGAATGTGGGCCGAATGTATGTAGTTGCTACGGGTCGGCTTTTTTGTTCCACAAGTAATGCCGAATCGAATTATTTGTCGACCCGAATGAACTACCCGAACAAGTGCAGTAATTACTGAGGCGCGTTCAGCGCCTCTGGGTGTAGTTGTCCGGTTGTTTTTTAACTCGCTCAAAGGCGTTGAACGGATTGCAGCAACCAAATCTTTTATCTCCCTCTTTCACATGATTTTTTATTTCTCTCTCTTTCTAGTAGATGACATTATAGAATATGGCCGCCAATATCATCCAATCACGTAAGAGTATTTCAGTCATAAACGTCAGAGCGTTTTACAACCATCAAATTCGATGGTTGTTCGGTTGTAACTCGCGCCGACACTCTAAGGTCTTGAACGGGCCGGTTGTTTCACCCGGTTGTCACGCTCGAAGGCATTGAACGGGGTTAGAGCGAAAAGTTGTACTTCGCGCGAAGGCTCTGAACGCGCCTCTGCACTTGTTGGGCTTTGTTGTTCAACAAATGCTGCCGAACCGACTATGCCGACCCGCTTATGTGTGTAGCTACCCTAACATACAACATAGACATAACTAAAACGTAGTGATTATCTTCTCTCTGGACATAACAGTTGAATAAAGCATGGTATGGTTAAAGTTTAACATTAAAAGTGGAAATATATTTACAAAGGATTTTTAAAATGGGGTAATTTAACATGATTAAAAGTGTAAAACTTTACTTTTATAGGATGAGGAATAAAGGGAGGTAACATATCATACAGGGAATTCATATGGTTTCGGATTTAATGAACAATTAAATAGAATATCGCACACACAGCGGTATAATGGCACATCTTCAAAACATTCGAAATTGACATTTTATGGTCAAAATGTTTTAAAGGGCATTATTTTCAAAGTAGTAAAACGGCATTTCCTCAGTGTGAATAGTTATCGAGAGAGGGCATTGATGTCATTGTTATATTCAACACGTTTTTCCCCGCCTATGCGTAAAACAACGGCTCATTGGACAGTTCTGCGAGGCGATCCGCAAGGTGCACACTTTTTCAAAAGTACTTTGGCATAAGTGGCAAATGTGACAGTTTACTTATTTAATACACAAGTAGCATAATGGCACATTTGGCAAATGTGTCAATTCTATTTGTGTTTTATCAACTAATGTAAGTAATTTTACGACAAATGTGCCGTTTTGTGTTTTGTGAACTTAGATGTAATTATAACATCAGTTAATAATTATTATTATATATATGTATATACCTACCTGCTCTTTACGAAGTTCATATAATAGGGGTACTTAACACTTTTTAACACATTCAATGCCACCGACACGCCTGGCGTGTTCAAGCAAACCTACATCGCTATGCCACGAACACGCCACGCGTGTTCTGAATGTTTTGAAAATATTTCATAAACTAGACCAGATTTCATGTTCAAATTATTTGTGCATAATTTTTACGAGTAAGGCTATGTCATCTTAAAGTGGCCACTTAAAAAAACTAATTTTTCTATTTTATGAAAAAAATGTATTTTGTAGTGCCGAGAACACGCTAGGCGTGTTCACTTATAAAATATACCCTTAGGTTCTCAAACTTTTTTTTGCTAAAAGGTTGTAAGAGGTTTGGCTAAAGTTGGCGGCGGCGGCGTTTTGAAGTTGAGCGGCCAGCAATAAAACTTAAATATTATAAAAGAACAGGGGCCTAATTACGCTAATATTAACGTCGTTATCGTGACTTGATAGCGTTTCAATAAAACAGCTTTTGCCGTTTTATACGCATTTCCTGGTGCAATTTATTCGTACTACAATTTCTTAGTAAATTATACTTAATAAATCAATAGTGACAAATGTTTTTGTAGTTTGTATCAATAGTGACAAATGTTTTTGTAGTTTCTAATCGATTAACCAACAACTGTCTCAAAAAGCGTTTTTTTTTTCAAATTGAAGCGTTATTGACACGCCACAAATGCGTTAATGCTAGCAGATAGTCTTGTATAGTACACGTACGATGTACGAATAGGTAACGTTGTCCTGCACTGTACTAAAAGAAATGTTACCAAGCGCGAACTCTTTATCGTGCCTAATCGTACTATTCGTACATCGTATAATACACCGCCAAAGCGTTAAGCGTTAACGGTTGATGAGGTGCGCTGCAGTGTGTTCAACACTGGTAGATGACGTATGACATGCCATTTAGAGAAAAACACGGAAAACATTAGCAGCTCTTACAAAAATTTCACCGTATTTAGTATGAAGCCGGGACTTAGGACATTTTCGACTGTTTTTGTAAGGAATTTCAACCCTGCATAACTTCAAGAAAAATATTTACAAAATTCCTTATAACTCGAAAACGGTGGAGCTTAAAAATAACGAAATTTTTGACCCCCGTACAATTCCACAGCTAATGAGGACACACCAAAAAATGGTCAAGTGTGAGTTCGACTTTTTTTTCCATACTAAATTTAGATTATTAGCATAAATGAGGACACACATAATGGACTTATCAAAAATGGTCAAGTGTGAGTTTGACTTTTTTCCAAACTTAACTTTTTGATTTTTAAAATGTTTTTATATGAAGCTTAGTCCAGATTCCACTTTGTGTAGCAAAGGGGTGCGAATTTTAATTGAACTCATCCATACTAAATACGTAGATTTTTTAAAGTGCTGGCTCCATACAAAAATCAGTTAATAAATTTTCAGATTTTTTTAACTTTTTCGGAAAATTAGTCTATCTTTATTTATAACTATGATTTTCGCCAATTAAAACTATGATATTTATAAATAAATACTCATAAGACAAGACTTTAGAGGGAATTTCTTCCACAGCACCTTTGCTATAATCATTTGAGTCATTAGGATGTCATTTGAAGATGTTTAACAATCCCAAGTATCATCATCATCGTCATAATCAACAGCCCATATACTTCCCCACCGAGAGGCTCGAGTCTAACCCAAATTAGGGGCGGTGGGGGCGATCCGCCCCGGTTGAAAAAAAAACGTACAAATTATGACAATGTTTATCAATATTAAATCACTGACTTATAGGCAATATAATAAATAAAATAGCCTTTTATTTCAGAGACATAAATAATTACAGTTTTATTTTTATAACATAATCTAAAGTGTCGCGTGTCTCTGAGTGTCTTAAAGCAAAGGCCTCCTCCAACTCTTTCCATTGTTTTCTGTTGAGAGCCACTCTCATCCTGTACGGATCTAACGTGGCTCGCAGTTCGTACTGCGAGCCACGTTAGATCCGTACAGTTTCTAAGAGAGTGACCAGTCCATCTCCATTTTAGCTGGTCAATGCGCGTAAGTAAGTCTGTCATTTTTGTTCTGGCTCCAATGTCTGTGGATCTTAATTTATCTTTCAGTTTAATTTTCAGCATACTTCTCTCCATTGTTCGTTGGCATTTTAAGAGTTTGTCTCTCTGACGTCTTGTAAGGGACCATGTTTCACATCCATATGTTATGCATGGGAGTACACAAGTGTTGTAGGTTTTAACTTTAACATGGATTCCTAGATCTTTGCTTTGCATAATTTCTTTTAAGGACCAGTACTTTTTCCATCCATATGTAATTCTTTTGTCAATTTCTTTAGACATCTGGTCAGCAGGCGAAATTATTTGACCCAGGTACACATATTCGGAGACATATTCGATCTGGTTTCCCTCGATTATTATGTTTACCTGTTTTGAGTTCATTATTTTGGTTTTAGTCTTAGTTCAGTTCAAGACTTGCATTCGCTATATCCTTTATCATGGATGCTAGAATCATTGGATCTTTTTCCAGTAAAACCAGTTCGTCAGCGAATCGAAGATGATTCAGGCGCCTTCCATTTATATGTATTTAGACCAAGGTTCAACCAGTTTATTTTCCTGAATATACTTTCAAGTACAGCTGAAAATTGCTTTGGAGATAGCGGATCTTTGTTTGGCCTGTTGATTCAAGTTTTATAAACTTTTACTGTAGATGTTTTCAATTATATTTATGTAGGTTTCACTGATTCCTTGTTCTTTCAGTCTTGGCCAAATATAGGTATGCTTGAGTTTGTCGAATACTTTGGAATAATCAATGAACGCAATGTAGAGAGGCTTCTGGTATTCATTGTACTCTTAAATTACCTGCTTCACAGTATGAATGTGGTCAATAGTGCTAAAATTTTCCAATAAGGCAATGTAACCAAGTTTTTAATAAAATTACAATAATAACGTATTACTTGTTTTTTAAATTATTAACACGGAAGTGTATTCTTTTTACGCCTTGTAACTTTATTTCGTAACTTTATGATTTGATCGGCTAGGGATTACAAAATTTAGTAATTAGTTTTATTGATGTTGTTAGCTCTAACAAGTGCTGCCATCTTAGCACTTTTCGGGCTTGAAATTTTAGCAAATTGAAGTTTAGCAAACTGAAATTAATTAAAAATTACCTCCGAGCAACAATGGTCGTCAAACAATGAGTCGTTACGTCCCGACCTGAGTTTATGGCTGAGATCGAAGGATCGAACGCTTCTATGGATAGCTTTACACAACATCCCAGGCATCTGTCAATCAGGCTACATAACCTAAAGCCAAATTGATACGGCATTACACCGAAAACATCCCGGACGTCAGCCTCTACGAGATTATTGTGGCTCAAAAACAACAAGGCTATGTATGATGGAGTTACAGCTGAGCTTTTAAAAGCGGGTGGACTACCAGTCCGGAAAGCACTGCAGAGGCTATTTAACTCCGCCATTTTCGAGGGCAAAACGCCTAAAGCATGGCACAGGCGACGAGGCCCAGTTGAAGAACTACAGACCCATCATGCCGCTAATTTATGTATACAAGCTGTTCACGAGAGTTATCACGAAGCATCTCGCGCGCAGGTTTGACGACTTTCAGCCTCCCGAACAAGCCGGGAGTCGGGACCAGAGACCACATTCATACGCTGCGTCAGGTTATACTGAAGATCGAGGAGTATAATCTGCCACTATTCTTGGCGTTTGTGGTCCATGAGAAAGCTTTTGATTCTGTCGAGACCTGAGCTGTGCTTAGGTCACTCCAGAGGTGCATAGACTAGCCGTATATTCAAGTGTTGCAGTCATTGTACAAAAACGCCACTATGTCAGTCCGCCTTCAGGATCAAAGCTCAAAACCAATACGAATTCAGCGCGGTGTCAGACATGGTGACGTAATAATATTGCCGGAACTATTCACAGCTTCGTTGGAGGATGTATTTAATCTGGACTGGAGAGGACTCGGCATCAACATAACATGGCGAGTACATGAGTCACCTTCGTTTTATCGATTATATCGTAGTCATTGCTGAGACCGTAGGCACAATACTCGAAGACCTCTGTAGAGTTTCCCAACAGGTGGTGTTATGGACTCTTTCTTAGTCTTTTATATCTAAGTTTTATCCTTGCTATTGACAATGTCATGATTGACTTTACTTCTGATTTTGTATTAAAAATGTTTTTTGACTTCTCTTGTAATATATAACATTTTCACCGAACTCAGAGTTTTGGATATTTTTGTAAACCTTACTCAAGCAAACCAGCTCTGCCAATCCTGATATTGGTCCTTCTCAACCGACTTAAGTTTTAAGGTATAAAAACAGTAGAGTTACAAGAGAGTCAGCACGCGAGCTACCAAGATTGTCTCCAAAACAGCGTCAAAAGCAACAGCCGTTTATCGATTTTATCAGCATCTAGTACAAAGATGTCAGTTATGTCTACGACTGCACTAAGAAGATAGTTATAATTGGAAGCTGCTGAGGAAAAATCACGGTTGTTAGTTGCTGCTACAGAAGCCAAGCTGGAGGAAGCCCAGATGAAAACCAAGTTAGAAGAAGCGAAGATAAAAGCTCAGACGGATCTTGTGGATAAGAGACTCAGTGCCAGTATAGCAGAAATAAAGGAACTACATTCTCGTGCACGTTTCAGAGCATCATCAGCGAGAAGGAAGGAGAAATGGGTAACGTAACAGAATGTATCTCCTCGTCGAAAAAGCGCAACGCAGAATGTGCACCACTCAGACCCCTTTACCGCCGATGCACCAGATGTTCATCAAACTATTCCTGCTACTCATAGTGATGTATTTTTTTCAACCTCTGTCTCACAACATAATAACATGTCAGTGCCTAGCCCCCGAAAGTCAATCCTAAGACCAGGCAATACTTAAGTTAGCTGATGCAGTGCATAACTTAGCGTTAGGTTATGCTCATAGTAATAATTTAATTAATAACGCTTCCACACGATGAAGAACACACGTCTCTGTAAATCCATTTGATACTTCTTCTTTAATACCTTTTCATTTTTTGTTTGGAACTTCATCTAATTTTCCAGTTTACTACGGCTCCTGCCGATTTATGCTCTTGGAAGCAATGGCGAAAAGCGAAATGTTTAGCTGATATGTTTTGGGCTAGATGGTTGTAAGAAGTACCTACTTCCTTTTATTACCGCGTACCATTAGTCCAACAAGCGATGAAAATCAACTACGTGTTGGTGATGTGGTGGTTGTCGTTGACCCGACTTCTGAGAAAGGTGGAATAGTCTAAGCAATTTATCCTGGAGCTAACGGTAGAGTGAGGGTCGTCGATGTGAAGACCTCTCGCGGCACATTACGCTGTCATTCGACACTGCGGCTAGTACCACTGCCTTGCAGCCCCAGGGGGGAAGAATGTGAAGGACTCTTTCTTAGTCTTTTATATCTATGTTTTTTCCTTGCCATTGACAATGTCATGATTGACTTTACTTTTGATTTTCTATTTATAATGTTTTTTGACTTGTAAACATATAACATTTTCACCGAGCTTAGACTTTTGGATATTTTTGTAAACCTTACTCAAGGAAACCAGTTCTGCCAACCTTAATAGGTGGGTCTTAAAATGAACATGAACAAGACCAAAATCATGGTGAATTCCCATGTAGTACTCACTCCTGTGAAGGTTGGAGGCTCTACACTGGAAGTTGTTGACGAATATGTTTACCTGGGACAAATAGTCCACCTCAGTAAGTCCAACTTTCAGAAAGAGGCAAATTGACGAATCCAACTCGGCTGGGCAGCCTTCGGGAAGCTACGCAGCATATTCTAGGCTAATCTACCGCGATGTCTTAAGACGAAAGTCTTTAATACGTGCGTGTAGCCAGTGATGACGTACGGAACAGAGACGTGGCCGTTTACAATAGGTCTAATCAGAAGGCTCAATGTCACTCAAAGAGCAATGGAGAGGGCTAAACTCGGGGTTTATCAACGCGATCGCGTCAGAAATGATGAGATCCGTAGAAGTTTCCCGGTACGCGGCCGCCACTCGAGGACCTTTCCGCCCCAACGGCCGTCAGTCCTACGAGCGATGTGTCCTGCCCACTGCCACTTAAGGTTTGCAATTCTTTGGGCTATGTCGGTAACTCTAGTTCTTCTACGGATCCCGAACGCTTCCCGAACGCTGCCCAGCCGAGTTGGATTCGCCGATTTACCTCTTTCTGGAAGTTGGACTTACCGAGCTGGACTATTTGCCCCAGGTAAACATATTCGTCAACAACTTCCAGCGTGCCTCGTTTGTATTTCATGCTTTAATATACGACACTTAGTTGTTTTTTAATTAATAAATCGTACTTTATGTAATACCGAATTTTTATTATTTTTAACCGTTTTCCATCTTGGGGTGACACCACAATTTCCGCCCCGGGTGCCACCCAAGCTAGCTACGCCACTGCGTATGTTGATGATGATGATTGTATTGCCCAAAACTAATTTGTAAATTCGAACCAGTACATAGTTCTTGAGGTAAGCGCGTTCAACCAAAGAACAAACAATTTAACCTTATGTGTATGTATAAGAAGATCCGTAAAAGAGCTTTTCCAAAAAAAGATCAATATTAAAGTAAATATATCTCATATGAATATTTTGAACTAAATTCATAGCTACTAATGTAGTTAGGTAAGACCAACAATACGATAGTACGAGATAAAAAACGTAAAATTTTATGGAGATTTCCTTTCTCTCTTATTTCAAAAGTTTTTGTATTGGTTTAGAAAAATTAAACGAATTTTTACAACGATTGTTACTCAATATTATAAGATGAACATTCCGAGTAAGTAGGTATGATCGCAATTAATAAAGCCAATGTCACAGTTCACAATCACAGCAAATCATTCATTCTTGGGGATTTTAGTTAAAAAAGTTTGAGAGCCACTGATTACATTGTAATATCTTTACTTGCCATAAAATCAAATTTTCGCCATAATTTCAGGAACCAAAACTCACGATACTATTGTAGCCACTGTTATTCTCGCGTAGCACAAGGCTTACTAACTAGAAAACAGTGTTAAGCTGAAAAATATTGATATAAAAGAATCTGCCTTCAGTCAGTGCCACGGACACGCGTGGCGTGTCCGTCTTATTTCAAAGTCGCAGTGCCGCGGACACGCCTAGCGTGTCCGCGGTTTACGCAAGGCGGCATCTCTATAAGCCTCAAGAAAATCGTGGCGGCATTGAATGAGTTAAGGGGGAATCATCGTTCTCCAAGTCTGAAAATATAACTACGGCAAAAATCAATTATGATAATATTATAGCTCCTACGCCTGCTTCCGGTTGCAATAATTCCGGTGAAGCCATAAAAACGCAAATGCTCTATTTCATCATCTAGTAGCGATTCATCATCATAATCGAGTAATAGTTCGACTAGTGGTATTTCTTCATCAAGTAATTCATGTAGTAACTCATCGGCTTCAAATACACAACGAAATATAGAAGGTAAATTTACGAGTATGTATTTACTAGCTGTGCCCGCGAACTAAATTTCGCCTTAAAAGAAAAAACTGTAAATCTACTTTCCCGCGGGAACTACTTACTTTTCCGGAATAATATGTAGCCTATATGTTAATCCCTGTCGTAATCCGTCTAACTACAAAATTTCACCCAAATCCATGCATCCATCCATTCCCACGTTAACATAGTCATACAAAAGTTATGGCGTCATTGAAAATTCGAATTTTATAATATTTTTATTATGTTCGAAATATATAATTATGTAGCAAACACCTCATATAATATAAAATCAATTAAACTTTGCGATACATTTTAGATTCTACATCTAAAAAAGTCCACGTAGAAAAATTGAGAAAAGCAAACCAATTTGATTATGAAGCTCTTGGTATGCTGTACCAAAAAAAATGAAGTTCTTGATACCGACAATAAACGTGTACCAGTGATTCCATAGTCCATTTTGATGACATAACTGATGATGGTATCTGTATTTTCTTATATTTTTGTTGTTAATTATTTGTATTATTTTTATTGTTAATTGTATTTAATATAAAATTTATTTGTTTATATTCATTAGATTATTCTAGACAAACCTTATCATCACCTTCGTTACTCACTGATATCTGTAATCAAAACCAACATCATGATGCTGCAATAGAAAAAAGTTCTGCTGAACAAAATACTATTGTGTTTCCTGCTGGTAAGAAAGCTTTCGTAATCTTTGCTTAGATGTTGACCAATTACAATACTATAGATTTTACAGTTAATTTAAGTAAAAGAAAACGAGAAGCCGATAACTCAAACTGTTGGATCCGATGTTTCTTCAGACTCTTTTGCAGATAGTGGAGAGGAATACCACCCACCCACCGACATAATCAAGGCGTGATAGATCGTCATCTACAAGTTCATCAATAGTAACTGTGTCACGAAATTTCACCTGTCAGAAAAGGAAAAAAAAGAATAATGGCCGATTTCACCAACCATAACTTAGCTTAAGAAGCCCCTAAGATGTATGCTGTCACTTTTTGTCTTTAATGAAAAGAATGTGACAGCATGCTACCTAAGAGTCACCTAAGCTAAGAAGAGGTTGGTGAAAATGGCCATAAGAATCGAAAAGTGTCGGAAACAAAAACGGTACATATCAAAAGCTGGCAAGAATTGAAGCAAAAGAAATAAAACCTCCGTGTCGTGATTGCAACAAACGCAGAGCGACAAGAAATATTTGATACATTACAATTTATGTTTGGAAACATAATTTGTAAGTTATATTAATTAAAGTATTAAGTAAACTTTTAGTAAACAAGTTAAGTAAACTGTATGTTCCTATGTTATCTTAGTGTTATAGAATAAGGTTATAGTCGGAATATTAGAAAATTGCTCACCTGCATTGTTTATACTTTATTGTATCAAAAAATTTAATTCGTTGCAACTTGTAAATCGTGTTACCAACCAGCTGAGTTAATTGTATGTTTTATGTTGACTATAAGTCAGAATATTAGATGATTGTTAAAAAGAATCGTAGACTATACTTTATCGTTATCTCTGTAATTGTTAAAATAACAAAATTATTAGGAAAAATATTACTTATATTCACTTACCAATAATGTTACCAACGAGAAGTAAATTATATGTTTCTTCGTCTTACAACATTGAATAGATAATAAGATTATGAGTCAAAATATTAGAAGATTATTGAGGAACGATTGTTGACTTATTTGTTTATACTTTATGGTTTTCTTTACAAAAAAATAATTTAAAAATTTTATTTGTTTTTACTTACAAATTATCTTACCAACAGGCTAAGTAAATTTTATGTTCCGAAGTTGTACTGCATTTAACAGAATAAAATTTTAAGACGAAATATTAGGAGAATCCTGAAAAAAGATTGTGAGCCTGCATTATTTATTGCAATAAATACTTTAATCCCCATCATATTTTCTTTTAATTTTCTAATTTAACATAGTGTGCGTTTAACACTTAGGATGTCATAATAAACATTATTTAAAATTTTCAAAGTGAAAATGACACAAATGCACCTCTCTTTAACTTCATGGCCCCTTATTTAATACTTATTCCAAATTTTCTGGGGGCATATGTATTTCTGAATACGTATTAGAATATATATTATTATGAAAAATAAAAAAAACAGTAATAGGATGTAAAATAAATTCATAAATACATTTTAAACTCACGTTCAATCTTTAATCGCTGTTTCTGTAAAATGCAAAAAATGAAGATATGCCATTATACCGCTGTGTGTGCGATATGGTCAGTAGTGCCTTCCTCGGTACCACAATCACGTATAGGAGAGTCCCGAATATGAGTTTTATGTATAGATGGAGGGGGATGCAGGAGTGGCCAAGTCTTAATCTGCTTATAATTGATGTGATATAATATTGGGTAGGCATTATCATAAAAAAAATGAATTAATGCGAACACTACTTCAGTTTTAATTATTATTAACCATAAAAATTTCTTCCATCTAGTCATCTGTTACTTCCCATGGTTTCTCTGGTCTGAATAGATCCCACGGATTAGGTTTCTTATAAACTTCCGGTTCTGATAATTTTATTCCACCATCTGTAACTTCTTTTAGAAATTTCTCAACCTTCCCACCTTCTACTGGTGTGATATCACAAAACATCTCTGCAATACCACATTCAAGGCATCTTTGAGCAAATACTCTTCCTAAACTGATGTATGCGCAGGTGTCATTAATACTATACATTTGTTTTCTAAGTGCCCATTCAGAAGTTTTTGCTTCTACAATTGGTCCATTTATGTAATGGACTACTTGAGCAGTCACCGAGCGTTTACTGGGAGTGAGCACTAACCTAAAAGAAAGTCAGATGAATCATTATTGTGCACAAACATATTTTGATATTACAAAAACAGTTATACAGACACAGATCTCTGTTAAGATTCCAAAAGTTAGTTTGATTTTGAAGTATTGTTTTTTAAGCACGACCCAAACTTTATTTGGTGACACTTATGTGCTCATCTTTCTATCTGTCTGGATGTCTATCTGTATGTCAGATCTTGTTCTGGGCCTCGATTTTCATGGGATCCCATCATCAGATCCTGACTTTGGCGACCATGGGACCACCCTTGGAGTATACTCTATCGAATATAAAAAGAATTTTGAAAATCGGTCCACAACTGGCGGCGTAATCGCGTAACATACACACAAAAAAAAAATATGCATCGAATTGAGAACCTCCTCCTTTTTTGAAGTCGGTTAGAAAGGTTTTAACTTTTCAGTGTTTTAGAATTCGGTTTTTATTTTTTGTAAAATAATTTTTATTTTTAGTGAATACAATCTTTTTAGTGAAAGAAACCCTAATTTAAAACCAGCTCACCTTCGATGAGCTGGTATTAAATTAGCGTTTCCCTCGATTTTCATGGGATCCCATGATCAGATTCTGACTTTGGTAACCTTGGGACCACCCCAGGAGTATACTCTATCGAATACAAAAAGAATTTTGAAAATCGATCCACAATTGGTGAAGTAATCGCGTAACATACATACAAAACACATTGGACACACCTTAAAATTTAAGAGTTTTCCTCGATTTTCATGGGATCCCATCATCAGATCCTAACTTTGGTGACCATGGGACCACCCTTGGAGTATACTCTATCGAATATAAAAAGAATTTTGAAAATCGATCCACAACTGGCGGCGTAATCGCGTAACATACACACAAAAAAAAATATGCATCGAATTGAGAACCTCCTCCTTTTTTGAAGTCGGTTACAAAGGAGGAGGTTCTCAATTCGATTTAAAACCAGCTCATCGAAGGTGAGCTGGTTTTAAATTAGGGTTTCTTTCACTAAAAAGATTGCATTCACTAAAAATAAAAATTATTTTACAAAAAATAAAAACCGACTTCTAAAACACTGAAAAGTTAAAAATAATATAAGAATAGGTACGGACAACATCACACTTCTATATTGAAGTCGGTGACAAATTTTAAGACTTTTTAGGAGATCATCGTTTGGCACCGACTTCGATATAGAAGTGTGATGTTGTCTGTACCTATTGTTATTTTATTTTAACTTTTCAGTGTTTTTGAAGTCGGTTTTTATTTTTTGTAAAATATTTTTTTTAAATGATAGGGTTTTGCTAATTTTGGAATTGTTTTAGGTCTAGGGTCATGGCACACCCTAGTAGGCTTTCACATTCGCCACATTTAATCAATTTCCTTCTATACTGATCTGTAACTATAGGTCACATAGCAACACTTGTTTTGAAACATTTCATCACACTACTACCCCACAATTTACTGTCAATAACATATTAACAGAAAATTGTGGGGTTGTCAATAAGATGCGATGTATTTGCTTTGCCCTGCGGTGGGTATATTATGGCTAAGATAATGACAGAAAATTACCTTGCATATTTGAACAAAATTTAGGAAATATCAGGCTTGCATCCATCACAATAACATAGAATGTACTGACTGTACAAACATTGGATATTGAAATACACCTCAAAAATCTTAATTATTGAAGAGATACAAGACCACGTCGATATTTGAACTTATTGAAGTTAGGTCTCTTTCTTTTAATGAAGAAATTGTTAGGTACTCGACTTTGACTACAAAGTTTTGCATATGAGATATTAGGATGTTCATCAGGAATAGAATGATGAATGAATAAATTAAAAATAATCAACATACTTATGCCAAAACTTCCTGCCAGGTTTATCTAAGTGATAACCATCTGGCTTTCGAGCTATTCGCATCCTTTCTAGGTTTCTTGGGTTTCTATTAACAAATTCAACTGAAGCTGCGGAGCTAAATTTCTTATGTGGTACTATTATCCATCGCTGTAATATATTCATTGTAAATATTATTTTTGTTGTTTGTATGATATCAGTTTATATCTATTGTATTACAATTGTAAAGTTTTTATATATTTATATGGGCTAGTTAATTTCCTTGGCAGCTGTATAAAAAACGAAAGGTCACAGAAGTAACACTATATAACCACTGGAACGTCCGTGGGGACCTCAGAAGAATAACTAAAGCATAGAAACCTAGCAAAAATAGCTACTGAACTTAATATATTTGACTCACTTTGACATTAGGCGCTGCTAATAGAAGTTAGACAGAGACACGTATATGCAAGATGTTTCGAAATTTTGTAGTTCGTCACTAATTCTCGCTTGTCAGTTCTTCTCCCAGTGATGTCGTGCTCATCACTCACCTAGTTTCAACGTCGATAATTATATTATGTAGGTATTTAATAGATCCCTAATACTAAAATGTCTTTATTACGAGAAATATAACATAAACAATTAAGGGTAGATTTTCTTATGTAACTTATCCAGCTAATAGCTGCTGTGTCTCTTTGGTATGGTCAGGCTGGCCGTTCATGAGACTAAAAGCGGGAAGTGCGAGTCGGACTCTCCCACCGAGGGTCCCGTATAAAATTGTAGGTTACACTTTAAATAGAGACTAAATTTTTTATGATTTAATTACAAATGTGGAGTTTGAGATTTTCCCTGACTTGTAGTGTAAGACTATATAACTTCACAAATTTCATAGTTCTAGCTAGATCAACGAAAAGTACCCTATACATTTTGATGCCCGTGAGAATGTCGAAATATACGTTTTTGGCGACATAAACGGCCGTACCTTTTTTTGTTAACTTAGAAGTTTGATTTTTTCACATCTTCAAGGGACTAGAACTTGTTAGTGTAGAACTGAGTAATTATATGGTTTTAATTTCAACTCGATACCTTCACGCGTTTCCAAGATAGTCTTGACAGACAAATGGACAATAAAGTGATCCTATAATGGTTCAGTGTTTCTTTTGAGGTACGGAACCCTAAAATTTGGATTATTTAAGTGACGGGTATTTCCCGTTATCTAAAATGTTGGAATTTTTCTATTGCAGAGATTCACAAATTCTATAGGAAGGAAATCGAAGACACACTGCTTTTATTTCATCGCTTAGATTTAATTCATTTTTTATCGCATCGCTTAGAGGTACCTGAGGTTAATCTCAATTTACTTACCCGAAAATTTAACCCTCATGGATTTTGAACCTTGGATAAATTCGTGAATGCTAAAACTACTATTTGTACATATGCTTGGAAATTAAACTAAAAACATTAACATTTGACAATACTTTATTGTTAAGACATTTTTCGATAGATTTATTACGCTTGATGTGCGGCCGGGCTTAGTTAGAATGTAAATTTTCCGAAGGCGGCGTTTTGATATTTTACCTTTTTGACTCTTTCTGTTCTTTTCTTGATCTAATATTTTAATTCTTAGAAAAAATCATCTGAACTAGTTGTTCTTGGCATCCGTGTCAAGGATTCCTTAAAGAAATAGTTAAGAAATTAAATACGTTTTTATTTTCATAAATAATATTTTAGTTTAAAGATTTCCTTTCATTAAATAACTTGACTTACGTCATGACGTCTCCATTTCATAGTTTTACTACTAAGTACATACAAAATTAATCTGATGGAAAATATCTGGAGCAAATTTGACTATGCTTTCTTGGACTCCAATTTCGTCTGACAATACACTTTATCCATATTTTTTTATACATTGTCTTTAGGAAATCTGTAAAATAAAAATATCGACAAAATTTTACAACACTACGCATGATCAAGAAAACCTCATAGTAATTTTCTAAAAATCGCTAAAACATAAAAGTGAAGTTAATATTACGTATTGTTTTTCTACAAAATGATTCAGCGATATTTCATATGTATATAAGTGTACTTATTAGCTCACATTCAAGTAACAATATGAGAAAACATGCCAATTTAAGGTCAATAAATTTTGATTGTTTTCCTTTCGCGACGAATGAGACTTGCAGCCCCAAACTACACAAGACATTGTGTTACGGAGTGCACAAACACACACTATTTGTAAATACCTAAAGAATTCTTGCTTTCGAATCACTTAAATATTAATAAAATATCATCAAAATATTACTAGCCACGGGACGCACAAACAAATATTATACGAACAATTCAAATAGTTCAAACTCGGATGGTCTATCTTCGATACAAGGTACTATAGAATTTAGCCGTGTTATATATTTTTAACCAATTTTAATATTTTTAACCAAAATGACAATTCAATCAATTCATATACTGACCACCTTGTGATATGCCAAAAGACAAATATTACTCATCTCTTACATTTACACAGTTTTGTGCCGTATGTTAGAAAGAGACAAATAGCACACAATTAATTCTTGTTTTAATCTTCCTTCTATGCTGTAGTGATTGTTCTGAGGTGGGGACTATAGTCCCCAAAATCTCGATCTTCTCGATCGACCTGGGTACTATGGTACCCAGTTCCCTTTGCGTAAAACCGCGCGGTGTGATAAAAAAATCGCGAAAAATAAAATATTTTCTCTATGGCTTTATTCCTTTGTCAATAGTCTCTTTCATAAGTTGACAGGTCATGCCCAATTTATTTTTAGTCTTAAGCCGGGTCCGCTGCGCCATGTTTTCATGTTTGTAAACACGAAAACATTGTTTAGTTAACCGATTAGGGGCGTGGTTTAACAGTTTTGTTAGAAAAATACGATAACATGTTTTCCGCGACGAATGGATAACATCCCCCGCGTTCGCCTGCGGGAGGGGAAGCTAAGCATTTTTTGTTAGCGCTCACTAGAGGAACACGTATCGCTTGAAGGCTCTTTGGTTTATTTTTGAGTGAAATAAAGACAATATTTCGTTTTTAATACAACTAATAAGAGAGGGACCGGTGCTGTGGGATGTTACATTAATAGATTATACCGAACCTATCATAAATTTTTAGTTCTTGATAAATAATGACAAAAACATTTTAAAAACAGGCGCCATGTTTTGTTAACATGTTTTGTTAGAAAATTGGCGCAGCGGACTGGCTGTTTTTCTTAACATGTTTTGCTAACATGTTTTGTTAACATGTTTTGTTAAAAAATTGGCGCTGCGGACCCGGCTTTAGATTGAAATAAAGTCATAGTCTGCGGTTTAACTTACTTGGCCGTATCCATACGTTTCTTACTCCATGACCGATGAGATTTATTGCGTACTTACTTAGTCTGTATTAGTATTTTCGTAGAGTGTTCTATATCAAAATAAACTAGAAGAATTGGGCTACATTATTATGTATGGTTTATGATAGTTTATAGTGTTATATTGCCACACTAAACGTTTTTTTCAAAAAGTGAGTATTTTTGAAATTTTAAGCACTTTAGTTACTATTCTTGTCATTATTCATTCAATTATGAATCCTTATCTAATTAACTATTATAAGTTCATTCCTTATTAAATTAGCTTTCCATACGTATTTTTTATTTAATTTTAGACACAATAATTTATTTTTTGCATTTTTTTTAAATTTGAGGTCGCGCGTGCGCATCTCGCGTATATAATTACGTAACTAATCGATTTTATTATTATTTTCTTTTTTCATTAAAAATATTACCCAAAACTATTATATATCAAAATAATCTTCAAGAATAGGGCTATAATAATATATATGGTTATTTAAAGTTTTATAAAATAGTTTTTGTGCAAAAATTTAAAAAAAAAAATCGGGTCTTCCGCGACCTTCCGAACATTTTCGCGCTTCATTCATTTAATTATTAATCCTTATCTAATTAACTGTTATAAGTTCCTTCTATATTAAATTACCTTTCCATACGTATTTTTTGTTCTCTTGTAGACAGTATATGTCACTCTCCGCAATTTTTTGAACACTCCGTACGCGCCGGGTTGAGTCATTCCGCAATAGCGGCACCTTTGATATTTGAGATATACTACTTTTTGCTTTTGAAACCCACCACGCTTCGCGTGGCGAACGTTCCAGTGGATAAGGCGCGTTCGGTTAGCATCGAGATCACAAATTATATTCAAACAAATTATATCACAAACAAACTGCTAATTTTGGTATATTCGCAGTTTTGCACAACACCACTTTTTTTTTTCAAAGGTTTTACCGGCCATGGCTACAAAGGCCTTCAGCCGAGCACAACACCACTCCACACAACAACCCACAGACTACATAGAGATATTCCCGTAGTATTACTATTCTCTTTGGATACTACCAGACCATGAAGTTATAGATAAAGATGGAGACCACATTTCACACAACAGCTTGAATCAAATACCTACATATCTCGATCTCGTTCTCTGTGGTCTGACCTCTCTTTTTAGTGTGTGGTCGGTATTGCTACTTCTTTATTTAAATCTCCCAGTAAAAACATTAAAAAAGGTAACACTAGCCCACAATCATTAGATTGTGGGCTCAATCAAATAGTTTATATTTATTAAAATTTTTTAACTACAATTACCGATTTCAAATACAAAGTTACATTAGATGATGAATTTATAAATGAGTCAATGAATTATTATTACATATCCTGCAGACTTGGTAATATCGTCGGTCGGAAACAGTAGGTGCCTAATGGAACATTTCAAAATCACATGTTCTGAGTAATTGAGGTTTTAAGTTTTTGACAATATTCAAATCTTATTTTACTTTATCTTGAGACTTGTATTCTCTTATCTGTGCTTGAGATCATTTTGTGTTTTTTTTATTTACTAAATAATATGAAGATTATAGTCTAGTTTAAGTTTATTGTGTGTAACTAAGATTTAGGATGTCATGTGTAGTTTTTGAGTTATCAGCAATTTTGTGAAATATTCTAATTATTAAATTAAATAATAGGCTAGTTGACCCTTTTTTAAAGTAGGGCTTAAAATGTTCATAATTGTTGTATTAGACCATAGCACATGAATATTATTTTTTTCGATGGCTAAAAAGTGCAAAAAATCTTTTTTAAATTAAGATTTTCAATTTTGGACCGAAAACACGGTCAGCCATGATAGTCTGTTCATTATCTGTGGCAATGACGTCAGTCTTATAGTAAACAAAGCACGGGGGCAAAATAACCTCACAAAAACAATGCTTTCTATTAAATATCACAAAATATAGTAAAACTGTATATGGAACGGGACAATAGAACAGTAATATAGAAATACCTCTTCAAAGACTCCAGGAAATCTGTGGATTAGACGTACCCAGTGATATAGACATGCGAAATATTTGGTTAACACTCGCTTAAAGAAATCCTGTAACTATCTACTGAAACTCAAATGTATTTTTGCGAAAATCACATTAATGTAAGTACTATAACTGAATAACTCAATCTATGTAGGTACTTCAGTTTCAACTTAAACAAAATATAAGTTTTTAGGTTGTATGTAAAATCAAATCTGTATGTAAATTAATTAAATTTTTATCTTTCAGTTAGAATGAAAACTGACTGCAGCCAACCAACCAAATTTTAACTTGACCAGAAAACAGAGAAAACTTGACCATTTACGCCTTTTTGATTTAATCTAAGTTATACACTGACACTAGATGATGTTTCAAGGAAAAGAATATGTACTTATGTCCAATTGAATAATGATGTAATTGAATATTAATTAAAAAGTATGTAAAACAAACAAAAATATCAAAGTTTCATAATGAATATATTTATCTAAACAACTTTTACTTGAATTTACTGAGTACCTAATTAAAATTTGTTGCTTTCAGTGGTTACTTAATGAGAACTATTGTGTACTAACCTGTTCTCCTCCTGACAACGAGATTGATAAGGCAGTAAAAGTTGTGCAACATAATACAAAGCAGTGCATGCTCAGCCACAACATCAAAATGTGACCCGTCAACTAGAACAACATTATGTCAACAAAATAAGTCAAGTATTCATATACCAAAGCACCATAGAAGTAAATAGGTCCAGTTTGGTAAAACTGAAAGATGTTATATCTTCACTGATTAAACCTGCTGGCCACCATGGCTGGTAAATTTCAGAACAGCTTACGCAAGAATATGCAAGTTATCCATTTTAAAGCCGTATACAAATATATTAAATGTGATTGCTGTGTTGTCAGCCTGTGCTCTTCTTAATTTACAAGACCCTTCTTATTAAATAAATAATATAAAGAATTTTTTTTTCTTTATACATAACTAACATCTAAAGATGACATAATAAATTTTTGTACTACATTAGTCATAATGTTCTTCACAAAAAAAATGTTCTATGTTTATTTGACAATAATGACTTGTAAAGGTTTAAGTTGAATCAAAATATTTTCATTTGAAATGCATGTGTTTCATTTTTCTGTTACACCTTAAAAGATTTATAATATTTTATAGGTTTGTTGCTCATTTTTATCATTGTTACTCAAATATAGTATATGTTCCAAAAGTACAAATAGGTTGAATAGAGTTAGATCAAATTTATTAATTTGTATATATTGCCTTAAGGTCGCAGGTAATAAAAGTCAAAATAATAGTAAATTGATTTATTATGAAGTAATACTTTCATATAATTTAGGAAAAATGTAGTATAGTTTCCAAAATGACACTATTTGATCAATAAGTTTTTTGACATTCAGATTGTTAGAACAAATACCTATTATAGCTAATATTGTCACCTTTTGAGTGTTTTCAAAATAACATACTGCTAGCAACACAAAAGTATATAAGTTTTGTTTGCTTTAGCACAAAACATCTGCATCTATACTTGAGTTAAGCATACTGTTCACAGTTTTCCGTCTTTGATAATTAACATTATCTTCAGTAAAAGAGCATGACAATTTTGTATTAATCTAATTTTATGAATACCGTTTGTTGAATAGACTATTACAGGGTATTAATCAGAAATGAGGTCACATTTTGCAAATTTCAACCCAAATCTTCATCTTTCAACTTTTATCCACATTTCATTATACTCGTAGGTGTCAAGATTTCCCAACAAAAGAACCATCATGTGTTATGCACTGGCTGACTTTATAGCACATGGAAGCTATTATTGTTTATAACGAAGCTCGAACTAAAGAGCACTTCTGTATTGATGATTCGTGGTTTAGTTTTCTATGCACTTTATTCTTTCTTCATTGAAGAGGTCTTTTATTTTTTAAGAAATATGTCACAATCTGTGTCTGTGAATGTATATATATTTTTCCTCCCAGTAATTTTCTTCATGCTTGACAAATGAACAACTGCCAATCTTTCTCTTTTTATGTTCATTTACAAATTCTTGCAGTACTACACTGGTATTTGACACATGATCCTGATGTTTTCTTTTCAACATTTCTCTTGAAGTAAATATATTTAGTGTTTATTTGACTTTTGAGATATAGAATTCTATCCAATAGCATTCAACTGTTGTACAAAATAGCTCCTGACTGTGATGGTGCAACCACACCAAAAATGCATGTTTGCAACTCTCTTCTGCCGCGTGACAATCTTGACAAGTACACTTGTAACCGTTCTTCATTATAACAGTATTGAAACTGTACTTATATTGTTTAGAGCGATACACAAAGAATCTCCTGACCATCAATCTGTCTATTTTCGGAAGATTTGTACTATCTGCTCTCACAAATCCAACATCAATGGTTGATTTTGCTATTAATACAAATAATTTACGATATTTACAAATATAATAACGGAGACTTGGACGATTTTTTGCCAGTTTTAGGAAAGAATAGTGCAAATCGACGAGTTGTTGAATCAAATTTGACATTTCTTTGTTTACTATATGATTGACGTCACGGCCCTGACCACAGGATATCAAAGCGTTTACGGCGTGAGATAAAAATAGATTATTTCTAGCATTTTCAAATTAAAATTTTACAGCAATCATTCATTGTTATTTATTAAAATCGGTATATTGTGGAACCTTATGCCAAATACTGTTAGAAATAAACAATATTTTAATAAATTTTGATATGAGTCAACTACCCTATTTCTGAAAATCTAAGATGTAGTTAATTGGAATATTTCTAAATAAACCAGTAATGAAATAAAAATACAATCAATTCAGAAATATTTTAGGTATAGAATTTCAGAGTCATACTGGAACTTTGAGAAATATTTCATTATTAAAGCCCGGATGCACTTTAGAATTTAGTGTCGTAGCGCGGAACATTTCAAAATAAATTGATACTGAAAACGAAAAGAATACAAAATTTTTGTTTTCTTTATTGGAATTAATAGTTTTCTGTCAATTAGAACTAAAATTTAAGTTGTACCGTTGATGATTTGGAAAAAAATATTTAATTCCTTACCATTCTACATAGTTATCTCAAAACGTGCTCAAAACACGTAATTTGGAAATATTCTGGTAATGAATCCGACCGACGATATGGCAACATTGGCGCTGTTATGTCAATATAAATCGGCTCAATATGGCGGTTGTTTACTTTGCAGTTCACGACTTTGTTCAAGATTTTTCGCTATCGTTACGCTAATCATCGTTGATTGATATTGAAAAATGGTGCAATCTTGTGTAGTGATAGTGCGTGGTGTCCAGGAGGTGATATAAAATTTCACGCATAGATTTTTAAACCGTGATTTTTTAAATTGAATCATTGTAATTAAGAATCATAGTTTTGTTCGATCTTCCAAAAATAGTCGTTGGTGCTTCCAACAAAATATTAGTAAATGATTGATAAGTCAAGATCATATAGATATACGTTGAATTTCATTGAATTTGTGTAACGTGATTTTGTTTGTTTACAAACAGTCGTTTTGATGTAGAACGACCAAAATGTAAATGTATCTGAGACTTTCTTTGATACAAGATTTTGTACGAGATGTGCAATGCATACATTTCATGATTATGATTCTTACTCGTTATGTACACATACTCTTAATATAATCTCTTATTCTTTGTTATCTATACATTTTAGTTTTTTTATACAGTTATGTAATTGTTAACAATATTTTTCCTTTTTAGATTTCCTAAAGACAGTATCCGGAGAAAATTGTGGCTATCAATTATAACACTGAAGACAAAATTAGATGGACAAAAATGGAAGTGAGGATTTGCAATTTACATTTTAATGAATCTAATTATGACACTACAACAGGGCGCTTAAAACAAACAGCAGTTCCTTCTTTAAGGCATACAATATCTCCATTAAAGGTAAAGATTTTTAATTAACAATAAGTATATTTGTGAATGATTGGTTAGTAATACATTTAGTATCAAATTTCTGGCCTATATATTTTTTATGTATGCATACATTTTAAATACTTAGTATAGAAAATAATACTTTATTGTGAATTTTTATCATGTGCCACTCCCATCTGGATATATAATTCAGTTTGTAATTAGAATTGCATATCATCCCATTGATGAATGATTTATATTACATGTTTAGAATTTAAGTATTTTAAATATATGACAAAAATGCAACATTATAATATGTTTTCATCATAATGTTAACATTATTATTAATTTTCAGACAACAAGTGCCTTACATAAAGAGTAAATGTTCCAAATAACTGATGTTGCTGTTCCAAGCACCAGTTCTGGCATTTACAAAAGTGAATGTCCGTTTAAGGATACAAGACTGAAACGTGCTAGTTGCGATTTGGAAGGTCCAGCAAGTAAAATACAATGTCGTAATATCCTGGAAGACATAAGCAACCTTAACAAGTTAATTAATGTGGTATCACAACATTTTACGCCTATGCTTCAGCAAATGTTTAACCACTCGGTCACGGACTCAATATTTTGTACTGATTTGCATGAAACTACGATAGTTAAGCGATTAACTAAATCTTTCTTTTAATATGCGTATACGAGCTCACTTAAAGAGGAAGACAGAAAATATATTCATAAATTACGTGGAAATAGACAGAAATTACACAGAGCTGTGTAATATAATATCAACATTATAATAAATGATATTGATTTTAAAATGTTTTTTTTGCACATAATCATTCCCCGAATTTTGTCCCATATAGTCGTAATATACTTTCTTAAACAGATGTTTTTAAAGTGATCCAAATTTTTTATGTATTTTTATTTGAAGTCTTTTTAATCTTATTAATAGTTAAATTAAATACTTATATTAATAGTTTAATTTAAACTACTTAATAGTTTAATAATCAATTCCGATGTTGATTGGAAATTTCCCTGATTCATTTTGGGAGGCTTAAATCTATCAGTGGTGACTGCTGAGACGACAATTAACCTATACATTATACGTCGACGTGACGACGTGGGCCGCGGTCCGTAAATCGCTAAAAGCGATAATATCGCGAATCCGACCAAATTAAATAGTCACAAAATATAAGGGCTATTGAATCAGTAGGTTATGTTGTGACTTTGGTCGGATTCGCGATATTATCACTTTTATCGTTTTACGGACCGCAGGGGTGGTCATGATAATCAAAATTTCATCATACAGAATCTGTACGGTTAAATCGTAATTACGAATAGCGTAAACGGATACAAGAATTTATTTTAATTAATAAAATGTTAAAAAAAGTAAAGAAAAATAAATTTATTTCGATCCGGTGGATGTGTGGGATGTGTATTATTTAGTGTGAGTGTGTGTTGAGTGTGATGCTCTGTTTACTGGGATGATTCACAAAATTGAGGCAGTCTCCGCACTACATGTGAGATAGGTATATTGGTTTCGTTTTAAAAAGAAAATATAGACGTCGCTGAATCTCTCTTCAAAAGTGTGCACGATTCTGTGCAGGACAGTGTGAGCAGCAAAGTTTGACCTAACGGTTTCAGTGTAGAAATTAAAGAATATTGATATGCAACATTTATACAGCTATAAATAATTCCCGATTAAAGTATAGCGATGTCCTGAAAAAATAAAACAAAGGTTACCCTATTTGAAAGAGAAGGTTAGCCCACAGAGAGTGAGATAGCGATACTGAGGTATTGCCTCAAATAGGTATTCAAGGTGTGGTCTCCATCTTTATCTATAACTTCATGTACCAGACTACCACCACAGAACACATTGGATTAGTACACCAATCCAAGACCACCACCCAAGCCACCCACACCCACCCTCAGAAGAATAACTTTTAGTGGGTGCGCGCACGGGTGACTTTTGTCGCCGTGACTGTTTTGTCGCCGTCATCAAGTCCATGGAAATATATGGCGGTGCGCGCACGTTACGACGTGACAGCTGGGTGACTTTTTTGGCCGGCGACAAGCCGGTGACGCCCGGGTGACAAAGTGTTGCCAGCTCTATTTCTGTTTACCTAAATAGATCCACGTATTTTTAGGTCTTACTTAACTCAAAATCTTTTACGTAGATCTACGTATTTTAAGAATTTATTGTTTACATTTTTAAGAAAATGGATTCTTTACTTATTGATAATTTTAAGTAACATTGTGCTGTACACATACTTTTTTTTATTTTTCCAAGAAATATAGTATAATTATAGTAAAACTATGATCATCACACTAGGTTAGACCTGTTACGCAAAGATCATACTTATTAACAAAAATCAAAGATAAAAGATATTAATTTATATATATTAAATGAAGAAATTAAATAAAAAATACAAATTATTAATAAGGAGCCTAAGTGTGTCTGTGTGAGTAAGTGTATGTATTGTTTGTGAGTGTGTATGTGTGTGTACTAGTGTGTGAAACAGTGTTGTATATGTAAGCGTGTGTGTAGTAAATTCGAAGTGAGATAAATTATGCTACATTAGAACCCTTACTAAAGCTTCCGATTCAGTATAGTTATGGGATAGCAGATACCTCAGCAGTAAACATTTAGCCTCTCTGACACTAGAAAGTTTCAAGGATGGACACGTCTTTACCACTTTATTAAAAACTAGCTTCCCGCTCGCGACTTCGTCAGTGTTATTTTTTTTTCCTGTGGGAGTTTCATATTTTCCCGTAGGAAAATTACCCTATATCCTTCCCCTGGTCTCGAACTATCCCTATACCAACTTTCATGAAAATCGGTTCAGTAGTTTAGAAGCCTATTCAATACAAACAAACAAACAATCAAATCTTTCCTCTTTTTAATATTAGTATAGATGTAGGGTATTAAAAATATTCTAAAGCGACGAACAAAACAAGTTTTTATTCTTGCAGTAGTTATATAAAACGTACGCTTCTGAAGCATTCCTTTATATAATATGAAGGCATATTTAAGACGGCTTTATGTGTAAAGAGGAGGAGACGCGTGAGAAAAATTCTACGGACACTCAAAACCTGAGCATCTTCATACAGCAGAATGGTGGGATACCGTCGATTCTTATTTAAGGAGACGTTGAATACGGCCCTTTGTGCTCTTTCAAGTGTTATAAGGACAGATGAATGAGCTCCTCCCCATGCAAGGATAAAACATGAAAAGAGTAACTGCATAGTTTTTTTTTCTCTGTATATAGTTTATATTCCGCGTTCGGAATATAGTTTATATTCCGAACGCGGTGATTTTATAAATGTTATTTTTAAGTTTTTGGGCGATTTAGCGCCTATACAGAGTTACGTTTTTATCACCTAGGAAAATTTAAGGGACACTTCAGGATCAGGACATGGTAGTAGAATGATTTAAATATGAATTGAAAAATTAGGTACCCACCTATTTAATTTTTTATGAATTTTCTAAAATATCCAAAAAACACTGCTCTATTTTAGTGCAGTATTTTTTAAGTTTTTTTTTTTACTTCTTTTTGTAATTTTAATGTAATAATTAGTGTATCCTGCAGGCCTATTCGCTAACTACGGTTGGTAACTAGAACTGTCATTTTTGAAAGGAACTTTATATCCATTACTGGTTTAATGATCTTATGCGTTACGGAGGCGTTCATGATAGCATTAATGGATGTTAAGTTCCTTTCAAAAATGACAGTTCTAGTGAGCAACCGAAGTTAGTGAATAGGCCGGCTGGTGGGTTATTGTCTAAGAAAAAATTTATCACGATCGCTTTTAATTTGACAGAGATTGCGCCGTGAACATTAGACTCTGTACCGACTTCCTTTTATAAAGGAGTAATGGATGGGATGCGACTGTCAAATTGTAAGCAATCGCGATAGATTTTTTGTTAGACAATAACCCCCCTGAGGCGTCCCATTTTTCCAGGGTGATAAAAAAGTAATCACGCATAAACGAGAAATAATTTTTGAGTTGTTACCCTACTCTTCATTATACTCGAAAAAACGTAGGTCTATGAATTTCTCATATGCTTTACAATTTCTACGTAATTTCCTAATATGGTCTACGCATTTTTTAAATCTGACTTGGTAATGCTGTACTCCGCGTAGTTCGTCATTTTATCATTTACATTGCTACTATTGATAAAAGCACACAAATGGCGTCAACGTCTTCACGAAAGGTAAACGTGCATGAATGAAGACGATATTGATAATGATATTATTATAGAAGTGGAAAAAAGACCAGACCCCATAGACAAATAGCCTAGTCACACGCTAACTTTTCCTTATTTTGGTTATTATTTTCATCTTGACGATGCAGTAATTAGACCTGCCCCACCCTCCCCTACTGGTTACGCCCTTGGTACTTTATAATAAAAAATAGACTTCATAATCACCAAATATATTGAGAAACCACTACAACGAACATTAAAAAATGATTTCTTAAACATATATTTTTTATTACTTTAACACATCTTTAAATAACAAAAAAGACAGTAAAAGTACACAATTTATACAAAAAAAACTAAATTATACTAATATTTTCCATAAAAATGACATATGCATGTGATTAAAAAACATCAAATAATGTGTAGACACACTATTAGAATGTATTGTTAGAATTTAAAAGTATTTATTACAATAAATCTAATAACTTTTTAACTGATGTTAGACGGAATCTCAAGTGTGACATTTCGGGATGACAGACTAGTATATCATTAGATGAAGTTCATAAGTTGTTGACATTTAATGCCCAGTAAATAAACCACCAGCCACCAGAAACGTAATAGCCCACCAACAAACCACCAGAACTGGTGGAAAATTCACTAACTTGGCAACACTGGACGCTTCGATGTGTTCGATATCAAAAAAGTTTCGTCACTGTCGCCCTCCGTGCGCGCACCTGGGTGACGTGACAGTTACAAAACATTTTTTTCGCTGTAACAAAAAGTCACCCGTGCGCGCACCCACTTAGTTGTTATTCTGAGCACCCACCTTAGATATTATGGCACCCACCCATGGAATTATTACTCAAACAGGAATGAGCTCTTGCTTAAAAAAGCGTGCCGAGCGAGAGATAAATAACTGTACCATTTGTCTCTTTCGTAAGTTTGTGGCCAGAAATTCTACAAAATAGGGAGTTTTTTCTTAAAAACAATAACATTCAACCTGAAAGATGCTTTTGAAAATCATAATATGCTTAGTATCACGATTGTTGAGAAAGAGATCGCTTTTAGCGACGAGGTCGCCCTTTGTACAATTAGTGTTAAGTGTATTATTTATACGTTGACTTTAAACTGGTTGGTGTTGTATAACAAAGAAATATTATATTCTATTCTATTATTTCAAAATGGGTTGCGCAAAAGAATTTTATATCTGCTTTTCAATACAAGATTTCAATTGTTTACCAACGTTTCAACAATATTTAAAACTTTTGTGGTTTCGCCAATATCTTGAACAGAATGTTAATGCCAATTCCTTTTTTCTAATAACTTGACATCGCATCGTGTAAGCTAAACAATAAATAACTAATATAAATTACTTTTATTAAAAAATGCTAAAAATTGCGATAATATTTAGGTTGGGTATATACCATGTGGTCACCCTACTACAATGACAACGAAAATTACTGACATTGACAAAGAATCGTTGTTGCAATATAACATTTTTTGAATACTACCACTAGAACATTTCCTGGACGTAAAATCATAGTGTTATAATCATTATTAGTAGGCTAACGTAGTAATTTAATTTATTTTATGTTATAATTATTTAAAAAAAAAAACAATTTAGGTATTTTGGGCGTTAAAAGTAATTAATATAAACAATAATAAAAAATCTTCATCTACCAATAGTTGCTTCATAACTACTAAATTATAAAATATACAACAGTAGCAACACTGTGGGAAAGGGATAAAAGGTACAGTTATTGCGATCTCTCTCGGCACGCTTTTGCACTTTCAAGTGTTTAGTCTTTATTCACATAGAAATAAAGTCCAAATGAACAACAATATTTTGAAGAGCTCATTCCTGTAAATAATTCCATGTAATTCCATGAGCCATAGAGAAATTTTTTTTTGTGTGATTTTTTTATCACCGCGCGTTTTACGCAACTGGAACTGGGTACCATAGTATACCCAGGTCGGTCGAGCCTCAGAAGAATAACTAAAGTTGTTATTCTGAGGGTCGAGCAGCTTACGATTTTGGGCGTCCATAGTCGCCCGGACGCGTGAGTGGTTATAGAAACTAAAACGGGTCTATGTTTAAATAACAGTTAATACATTTAACGTACATTTTTTATCTTATTTTTAACAATATAATTGTAACTACTAAAAAATTATTTTTATTCTCTATTCATTTAAGGCGAAAACAATCAATTTGGGCAAAATTATTTCTACCTCATTTCTATTTCGATTTGTATTTTTCATTACCAAAATGGTGGATTTTAGCAAGGTTTTAATTTTAATCGGGATGATTTTAGTCGCCGCTAAAATTAATCACTAGGAAGTTTACGCGTAAAAATCTCATGTCTGGAATAGCGTTTGGACGGCTAAACCTAAGTTGAATTAACCGTCTAAAATTAGAAACGTCAGATTCAAATTAGCAATGTCAGTTGAATTTGACAGTTACCGTAGAATAGGAAAATGGTTTAGCGACACCTAAATAAAATTAGGAAATTTTGCGGCTGCTTCAGAATTGAGTCCAATATCAAAACAAAAACAACCTCAAAAAGAATTTAACTGGTAATTTCAATTGTATTCCGTGATATCTCAGCTTTAGCAGTTTTTCTTAGTCTTGTACTTACCTTTTACCATTTTCTGCTCTTTTAGCGTCTCCAGGAGACAGTTTGAGGTAAACTACTTTGTTTTCTTCTTCAACAAAAACTGGTAATTTTAATGTCGCAATTATTTCCTCATATTTAATTAAATTTTTAGGATATTTGGCTTATTTTTGCCTTCATTTCAAATACAGAGTAATTTTCATCAATCGAACTAGCAAACCAAAACAAAATGACAACTTGACAAGGACATTTGACTCACGGTGCTGACGAATTCGGCCTGAGCACTCTAAACGTCGTTTGTGACGCAATCAATGACGTCATCACATCCAACGTGAAGGCTGTTGTCGCGAAATGGGCCGAGACGGTCAAGCATTTTGAAACAAGTACGTACTAATCGGTGGCGCTGTGGACTCGGCACTTGCCTTTCAATCGGGAGGTCGGGGTTCGAGACCCGCCATGTACCAATGTGTTTTTCGTTTCGAATTTCATATGTACATTTGTCTGACGCTCCTACGGTGAAGGAAAACATCGTGAGGCAACCTGCATACATCTGCGAAGAAATTCAATGGTGTATGTGAAGTCGACCAATCCGCACTGGGTCAGCGTCGTTGACTAAGGCTTCACCCTAACATAGGGTAGGCTCAAACCTCTCGGTGGGGACGTATATGAGCTGATGATGATGATGACGTACTAATCTTGTTTTGCTTGATCAAGTAGCGTGCTGCGTGTCAAGTCGCTTGAGCAAGCTAGAAGCACATTTCGTAACCGACCGTCCGCTTAGGTGGTCGAGCAGTACAAAGCGCTCTTACATACATACTTACATTAGCTCTTACATTTGCATCGCTATTAACTCTTACATTATCATTAAGTTTAAACAAAAAAAAAGAAAAAGAAACGTATTTGGTGTCAATAATTTTTATCATTGTGAAATGGTAATTTCAATTTCCAAAGTTCTGGCGCATTTCGATACAATGATATCAATAATAATAGAAACTCTTTTTCGTTCTGTTGCTCGTTATTATTATTTTTTTGTTGTCGCCTGGCAAAAGAGTCGTCCGCCATTATTGCTTGCTAACGCGCGACCCTTGGGTATATGTGTTCTGTGCGCGCGACCACGCGCGACTGAGCTATGCTTGATCAAGCCCTCCGCTAGGAGTAATTAGGCATGGGTAATATCGGATTTTCGCTGTATTGTATCGTATCTATATAGCGGTTTGGAATATCAGATATTGAAACTATATATTTCAATATCTATATATTGGTCGGAATCTATGGTACTCTGAAACCTAGATATACCACACAATGTCACATCGAACACATATTTTTAAATATTTCGGTTTTGTGAATAAATGTAGTATGTCGTTTTGAATGATATCTATGAAATTCAACTGTCGACACTGAGATTTTACGTTGCAAAACATAAGGTATAAAATAATTTAACATTCATTGAAAGGTTATAAGTAGGTAATAAATAAATAGTTTCAGAACACTTGAGTCAAAGTAATACTGTTGGAATGGTCGTTGAAGAAAGAATTAATAAATGGATGAACAAATTAATACGAGTTTTATTTACACAAGCAATAGCATAGAACATTTAGTATAAACAGTATAAACAAGATGTGTTTCCCTGGCGACGTAAACGTGTCATGAAGATTTGGCTTCGACGTTTCGAAGGAGGTCCATCTTCAACAAATACCATAATTTTTTGCAAATAATTAACTTTAGATTAAACCTTATTTTGTTGCTAATAACGTTCAACTAAAACGATACGGTCATTCGTTCTGCCAACATAACAATATTTCTCGCTCGCTCATGTATATATTGTTAAACTGTGGCTCAGTCGTATCTATGTTTCCAGTCAGATTTCCGAGTATCATAGATTTTTTGGGTATATGCGTATTGTTTATTACTTGGTTATGGCCAGTCGGTGAAGTCGTGCGATATCCAATATATAATTTTGTGCGCCGAGCCATATATAGATATTAGATATTGTGCCGGTACATAGATATTGTATCTGTATACGATTTGTATCGCCCACTCCTAGGAGTAATTATGTTCTGTGATCAAGCCGGTCGCGAACTTATCAACACGTAGTGTCAAGCCGTCGGCGTCGTCGCGTCAAGCAAAAAATATAAAATCACATCAAGCACGGGCAAGCACGTTAATGCTTGACTCACGCATTAAGCAAGCTTTGTAAACGTTTAAGCATGCTTGCCTCAAGCAAAAATCTACGTGCTTGTTTTAAGCCGCTTGACCGTCTCGGAACCCCTTTAGCGCGCTCACAGTGCTGATGGTCACTATAATCGCAAAACGGAACGCGACCCTGGTATCTGGTTTTTTTTTTAGGGTTTTTCGTGGGTTTTTCAGACTTAAATACCTATTTTAAATCTGTGCTTCAGTCAGAATTTGTGGCAGAAAGAAGCTTACGAAAATATTTTGTATGAATTTTGTGGTCGTATTATTTACAGTTATGAAAGTTATGTACCTATTTTTGGAATACGTTTTAATAGAAATAGCAGTGTGTTAGTTGAAAAGTGTAGATTATTGGTTCTAGACTTATTGGTTCCTCCAAAAAGGCGTGAGTTATTAAAGTGCGGAACATCTGTATGTTGTTGGTTTTGTAACTGAGTTTTACGCCCACCTGCGTATGTATCGTGTTTAAAACCACGGGAGGGTGATGTTACAGGCCATAAATTAGTTTTATGTCGTGAACAGACATGTCTCTGCAAAAAAGTGTAAAGAGTTCAGGCGGTGATAGATCGGACCAGGCAGATAACACATCAATATGTTCATCGGTAACTACTCAACCCGACAGGCATGGATTCTTCGGTGGTGCCCAATATAGTCCAGAACCGTATGTATTTTGTTGTTATAAAATATTTTGACATTGAATTTTTTGTTTACCTAAAAGCGCACACAATTCGCAAAGTGTTTACATAGGAAAGTACATAATTCGCTATTTTATTTAGTAGGTAACAATGCATATTTTTTTCTTTCTTATTTAGAGGTGTTTTGTTTTGTAATATTTTTTCGTCATTTTTTGAGCGGTAATCTCCTGAATATTGTTTTGCTGGTATAGAATAGTAATACAAATCGAAACTAATTATTATCTTTCAGAAATATTTTGTCTCGCTAGCAACTTACAACCTTACAACTTAGTTGATTTCAAAGTTATTTCAAAATGACTTCACTGCTGTTGGTCAAATAATAAGCTTTTGTGACTATACAGATAAAAGCTGTAAAAATGACCTATTTTGTGATTCAAATAGCCCATGCGGTTTGGTGACTTCGAGCTTTGCTACTTACAATTGTGCAAAGATTGTGTTTGAAGTCTTCAAGGAGAGATTATAGAAAACAGGGGCTGCTCGTCCGACTGATGACTGACTGACTGACTGGTTTTACTCTTTGTGTCATTTGTATTTGTTAACATTAACTTTAGTTCAAAGAAATACTTGTCTAATTGTTTGGCACAAACAAGTAAACTTTTTACTCTGTTTGGCTCGCTGACTTGTCAATGGATCACCTGCTTAAGGGACCAGTAACATTTTGTTTTGGTTAAAAAGTTATTAAATAGTGGGGGTCCACCACAGACCTGGGAACTTCACACTTTCAGTTAATACGCTTGTGAAATAGCTTACCCCCTAACTATAGATTGGCCTGTAGTAAGGCATCATTCAAACGTCAGATACGAAGACTCTTTTTGGAATCTGCTTGGTCTTATTTGACAGTATCTCGACATAATATTAGCATTATTTATATATATTTATTTATGTCATTTATGTAGTTTTATATACAGGATGTCCCAAAAAATAGTGTCAAGCGAAAGTCCAGAGTTAGAGCACCTCTTGGAGTACCCGAATCACCCCCATGTATGTTCCGCGATTATTCGTAGTTTTAGAGTAATAATTTTTTTTCTGACTTTTTGAAAATTTCGATCTAAAGAACTTAAAAATTTTTAATAAAAAAAAGTTGAACATATTTTAATGTTTTTCTTTATGCCACTAAATTATCTTTAGTGCTTCTTTTATGTCTAAAATAATCAGCTTTGTAACTTTAATGGAAATTTAGAAAACAGTAGTGTAAAGTCAAAATTTGAATGTTAGTGAATAATTACTTAAAAATTCATCTTTAAATTAAAAATCTAAACAGGCGAATTCATGGTTTCTAAGTATGTGTAAAAACTTCTCTAGACTCTCTGCTTTCATAATAATTTAAAAAAAAAAGTACTTAATAGGGCTACTTTGGCTTAAATCGGCCATCAAAGACAGCAAGGTGAAAATTTCATAAAACTCGACTTCTGAATAATTTTTTTTTAAAATTCCAATTATTTATTAATAAACCAAAAATGATTGTAGAAAAGCTAAAAATTTAATATTTGAAGGTCAAAAATAACTGTTCCTGCTGCCATCTTTAATAACCTTTGAAGGTTTATTATAACTTAATAAATGAAACAAAACATTATTTTCAAAGTATTTATTATTCGATCGCTTAAAGAAAGTTTTCAAATATTCTACATCGTCTAAAAAAGTTTTCTTTTAAATTTATAAATGCAATTCTGTTGTTTTTTATTGTTTCTTCCGCTTGTCTTAATTTTGTTCTTAACACTGTGACGTTTGTAATGTCCTTGGCGTATACTAATTCCTTGTAGTATCCCCAGACGATCCTCCCTCCACGACCCTCCACGACCGATCCATCTGCCTGGAAATGTTTCAGACAAATGTTGTCTAACATTTCTAGCAAAATGGCATGGAGCGCCGTCGTTTTGAAAAATCATATTTCTCCGCGTTAATAGGTCTACATCTTCTAATAAGACGCCGAGATCACGTCGTAGAAATTGCAAGTAGGCCTCGCTGTTCAGTCGGTCCGGTAGTTCCAACGGACCAATCAGCTGTCCGTTTAGGATGCCTGACCACAAATTGATACTAAATTGTTCTTGGAAATTAGATTCCCTTGTGAGGTGTGGATTTTCAATACTCCACGAATGGTAGTTATGCGCATTAAACACCCCACATCGCTTAAAATGTGATTCATCAGTCCATAGAATATTTTTAAAGAAATTTTTGTTTTCAGCTTGTCTCCGTAACATTTCCTGACAAAATGCCACCCTTCTCGGGTAGTCTGCGGGCTTGAGCTGCTGAACTTTCTGGATGTGATATGGGTGAAAACGCTCTTGATGAAGTATTCGATGTGCTTGTGATTTCGGAATTCCGATTCGACGTTCTATTGTTCTTACACTAACTGATGGATCTCTCACCACTTCTTCGACCACTGATTGGACAGTATCTGGGTCACTCATTTCAGATGGGCGCCCCGATCTTCTACCTGGTAGGCGTCCTTCCATGTAAGAGTTATGTACTCTTAAAATCATGCGATGATCAGGCCAAGTTTCAGGCTGAGGTCCACCTCCATTTTGTACTTGCTGCCGGAACAACCTGGCTGCTTCAGAAGCATTTCCTCTTGCATATCCATAAAAGTAATGCATAAGAGCATATTCTTGCGATGAAAAAGACATCACAAAATGAAGAGCTTGAAAAGTCCGTTAAGAATGCCAAATTTGTCAAAATCCCGTATTCACACAAAACCAAATCGTAATCGCACTCAAGGTCCGTATAGAAAGCAAAGTTCGTCAAATAATCACAAATGAGCGTATCGTACGTAAGGCGCAAACAAAAGCAGGCAAACGACTGGCGCCAGAACACAATAGGCGCTCGGACTACACCCCCCGCCTCATCCCCTTGTCACAAAGAATAGCATTCCTCAGTTACAGTTATCCATTTCGCCAATGAGAGTGAGAGAGATAGCAATAATGCGGTCTCTTTCATATCCTCTCACTCGGGCAATTTTTTAGCAGGTAAGTACTGCGTTACATCCAACACTACAACCGATGTGAGCCGCAAGAAAAATATTTAAATATGGGTTTCATGTAGTTAATTTTTGCTAAATTGTAATTAATCTGAACCTTAGAAATTATAAAAAGACCAGATATTTTTTTTTATCATCTGATAGGAATTTGGTAAATTTTATGAAATTTTCACCTCGCTGTCTTTGATGGCCGATTTAAGCCAAAGTAGCCCTATTAAGTACTTCTTTTTTTAAATGATTATGAAAGCAGAGAGTCTAGAGAAGTTTTTACACATACTTAGAAACCATGAATTCGCCTGTTTAGATTTTTAATTTAAAGATGAATTTTTAAGTAATTATTCACTAACATTCAAATTTTGACTTTACACTACTGTTTTCTAAATTTCCACTAAAGTTACGAAGCTATTTATTTTAGACATAAAAGAAGCACTCAAGATGATTCAGTGGCAAAAAGAAAAACATTAAAATATGTTCTACTTTTTTTTATTTAAAATTTTTAAGTTCTTTGGATCAAAATTTTCAAAAAGTCAGAAAAAAAATTATTACTCGAAAACTACGAATAATAGCGGAACATACATGGGGGTGATTCGGGTACTCCAAGAGGTGCTCTAACTCTGGACTTACGCTTGACACTATTTTTTGGGACACCCTGTATTTTTTAATATTTATATTCTATTATTTGTTAATGTTTACTTATTTCATTTTAATTTAAATATACTTATGTCATTTTCGACTTTAATTCGTACACCGTCACAGACATATAAGTAAAAGCAGACTTAACATATTGTTCAAAAATGCGTGGCAACTTCTCCACATGTAAACATTACTCACACACAAACAAAAGTATGGGCCGCATTAGGGTAGCCGGGGCCACACTCTGCACTATAAGGACTTTGTACTCATTTTTACAGGGATTTTTATTGAGTAAAATATGAAATTTTTAAGTGATAGAGTAGAGTTGGATTATTTACAACTAAAATTTTTAGGTTAAAGCAATAGCTTTTTTTACCGTGTCTTGAGTGCATTACACACAACATGAATGTAATCATTAAGCTGAATTAAGATGGTTCATTTTTGCTGTCGTCTAAATATGACGATTTATCGTTTATTAGTGGTGCGCCTTTGCCTATGAAAGTCACTATAGTTATAGTTCCCTATAGTTTTTTTACCCCCTTGAGAGTAAAATTTACTTTGTACAAACTGTGAATGTCATATTTATTTATAGATATAACAGCCTAAAATATAAGTTTCAAACTTCTAGCTTTAAAAATGACAATACTTCCATACAACCATTCATCTCCCCTTTCACTTTTTTCGCATTATAAAGTAGCCTATATCCTTCTTAGGCTCTAGACTATCTGTGTACCAAATTTCATATAAATCGGTTGAGTAGTTTTGGTGTAAACATCTGGCCGCACGAATGTAAACAAAGCGTTAAGTGCGAACGCGCAGCAAAAATGTCAAGTGGGTGGTCGTGTACTGGTCAGATTCGCGATTAGCGCGCGCGGCGGCTCTGGTCAAGAAAAGGTTTCAATCTACCCCATTCTGAGGCCCGCCCCAAAAAATCCTCAATTTCAGACACAAGTTATAATCGTCTCTCCAATACGGAGCTTCGGTAGACTTTCTGAAATCTGATATATTACGCATCACCCATGCAGTCATCCATAGCTATGAATGTGCTCTCTAGAGAACAAGTAATTGATATGCAGAATTAATAAAGTTGGGGACAGCACAGAGCTTTGTGGGACATCAGCGTTAATGGTTTCTGTCTCGGAGGATCTCGATGACTTTAATGCTGCGACCATCCAGAACGCTGGCAACCCATCTGCACCCATTTCTTGGGGATTTATTTGAAGACAACTTCGCTAGAAGAGCTCTATACCTTGGCGATATCGAATCTGACAGCTTCTCCGTTGTTTTCTATGGCCTCCGCCCAATAGTGTGTTAAATACACTAAGAGGGTCACCAGCACCATAGTCAACAGCCGAGCGATTAAGACGGAATTCGTACCTACTCGCGGTCGCTAATCAGGTGGTGGTACTCTAGGTATTTTAATAGGTAGTTTGCCGTTAATAACACAATGTCTTGCAGAGCAAGGATGTTACTGCTATGGGCCTGTAGTTTGGCGGGTCTGACTGGTCAGCCTTGGGGATCGGGGACAAGAGCTATCTTCCAGGAAGACGAAACCCTGTGGAATTTAAAGGAGATAGGGTAGAGGCGCGTGAGGATTGGGGCCAATTCTGGGGAGCAACGTCTTCAGCACCACTACGAGGATGCCGTCCAGCTCACTCGACTTATGGACGTCAAGAAGCCCTAGCTCTCGCCTTACTGCACGTTTTATGGATTTCTGGTACAAAGCTTTCACACTGTTTGATTGATGGTGGGATAGCTCTTCCGTCGTCCAAGGTCGAGTTTGAGGCAAAGAGATGTGCTACGAGAATGTCTTTATCTCTTGCACTATGAGCCAGACTACCATCAGTTTTAAGCAGTGGTGGGAGATTGGACTGGTAGACATTTCAATTTCAACAACTGACATTTCATAGGGAGTCAAGCATTGCGCGCAGTAGAGTGCAGTCGCAGGTTTCTGTTCAATTGGAATATTTTGGATTGCTATCAGTCAAAATAAGGTTTCCAAAGTACTTACTTCGAGCAAAAACTACTTCGAATTTTTGCATCGTACAATGGATTAACAGATTGTTTGCATATACACTCGCGAGCAAAAGTTTGGAATCAGTTACTTGAAATTGGTTGCGCGTTATCTTGAGTAGTTAATACTTTTTTAATAATCGTAAAAATGACATCATTTTAAAGGTTCAACTCTTTACTTTTAAACTGATACCGAATTCATTAAAAACAAGCCAGTATTTATGGAGCCATTCCGCATTAAGTGAAGGTGTATCGAAAAAGACGTGTTTCAATTGTTTGATACGTCACGAGTTGCGACCTATTGACCCCCTATAAAAGCACCGGTACACATCTCCGCCACTTTTGACCCTTTACCTTGTACGACAATGGAGACAACACCTACAGAAGCAGCACAAATCGTAGCCCTATTGCAAGAAGGGCTCAGCCAGCGGGTTGTCGCTCGTCGGCTCCACATAAGCCAATCCTGTGTTTCGAAAGTTTATAAGCGCTTTCGGGAGACTGGTGGCTTTATCCCGAGACCTAGATCTGGACGGCCCCGGTGCACATCGTAGAGGGATGACCGTTTTATCGTGTCAACCTCTCTCCGAAATCGGCATTTGACTGGTGTCGACGTCCAACAGGAGCTCCGAGATGTTCGTGGGGTAGCAGCCAGCGAGTGGACAGTTCGTCGACGACTCAAGCAAGCGAATCTGACTCCAAAAAGGCCTGCCACAGGCCCGAAACTCACGGCAGCTCACCGACAACCACGCCTTCAGTTTGCTCGCACCCATCTTGATTGGGAGGTTGAGCAATGGAGGCAAGTCCTGTTCTCCGACGAAAGCAGGATGTGTTTGCACGGTAGTGACAGAAGAGGACGGGTCTACAGGCGGCCTGGGGAGCGATTTGCACAGTGCTGTGTCGCTGAAACAGTGGCTTATGAGGGCAGCTCTTGTATGATGTGGGCCGGCATTTCCTTCGATGGTAAAACCGAACTTGTTTTCGTGCCTGGCGGGGGACGAGGAGGCGGTCTAACTTCGGACCGGTACATTTCCGATATTCTCCTGGAACATGTCGTTCCCTATGCGGGATACATCGGTGATGACTTCCTCCTTATGCACGATAACGCTCGTTGTCACACTGCCCGTGTAACAACGGAATACCTCGAAGAAGTCGGTATTGCCACATTGGACTGGCCAGCGCTCAGCCCTGACTTGAATCCCATTGAGCACGTGTGGGATGAACTGAAGAGGAAGGTTCGTTCCAGAACTCCTGCTCCTTCATGTCTGAATGAGCTGAAATCAGCGTTGATTGAGGAGTGGGAAGGTATTCCACAAGAATCAATTCAGAAGCTGATCAGGTCTATGAAGAATCGTCTTGGAGCATAACTGCTCCAAGACTTCTTCATAGACCTTAGGGCGAGGGGAGGGAACACAAAATATTGACACTTATTTTTAAAGATAAATAAACTTTTTATTTAATAATTTTTGTTGTTTTATTCATTCATTATTTTTCCCTATTTCCTTGTTTTCCTACCTCCTTCACTTAATCCGGGATAACTCCACAATTACGGGCTCGATATGAATTAATTTTATATCGATTTAAAGTGGACAGTTACACCTTTAACATGATGTCATTTTTATGATTATTAAAAATTTATTTAGTAAGCAAGATCACGCGGAACCAATTTCAAGTAACTGATTCCAAACTTTTGCTCGCGAGTGTATTTGAATTCGATGACTCGGTAAATACAAAAAAAAACTACACTACAGAAACCATGTTCTCTCGCAACTCACGCCGCGCCGTGAATGCCGGCGGCAGCGGCGGCGCGCGGAGGGCTCGCGGCGGCGCGACGCCGGCGCGGCGCCCATGTCTAGTTCCTATGACCTTATCAGGCAGCCACGCTTCCCTTCCTCGCATCCCTTCCTGGTGTGTCCTTGCGTCCCTTCCTCGGCGTGTCCTCTTTGTATGTGTGGTCAACTAATAGTCCTTCTCTCCTTGTTAGACAACTAGGTGCGAGTCGCTCGCCGGGGAGAGTTACGTACGAAGTATGGGGACGTTTTCAAGAAGAACTTGCAAAAACATGTCTATACTTAATTTTGGCGATTTTAATTAGATACTATATGCCCCTGTCAGATCTGACAGGGTTTTTTTTACACACTGTATAATTTGTGTCAGAAACTCAGGCTATTTCATAACATAACATAAGGACAAACAAATCACCACTCCTTTAATCACGGGTAAAAAAATCATATATTTTTATATAGCTGATAGTCCCTGCTATATAATGTAATCCAAATGATGGTGTACTAATTTGTACTTTTAAATGTAATGGAGTTTAAACATTCAAAAGTTAGTAAATATCAGTACATTAAAATAAATATTTTTTTTAATAATATAAATCCATCAATTTATTTTCTTATTTATACCAATAAAAAGTACAGACCTTCCTTAATGTACACCATTTTTTCAATTCACAATTTACAGTAATAACTTAAATAAACTAACTTGAATACAAATGAAAAACAAGGACAAATCAATCTTGTTATAATAATTTTGCTTTCGACATAACTTTGAAATGGCACATACATTAAACTACTGACTGTATCGTATTGATTTTTTAGTATTATGTACAAAGAACTTACCTTCAATTCTTAATGATGTTATTTTACGAACTTTCGACACATTGACCAAAAATAATTTTGAGACGCTAAAGTGGGTATTATACCATCCTGAATTCAGGATCCGATATTTAGTTGTTCCTGAATTCAGAGAAGTTAAATCTTATTTAGGAACAGTAGCATCCGATTTAGGAGAAGGATGGTTTCTGACGTTCTAAATACTAAATCGCATACTAAATCGAATGGGTGTAATCACATTTAGGATTTACGTAGGACGCTCAGTCGCCGCGCCGCTCGCCTACCGTCGTGAGCGCACGTTTTGTTTTTTGCTCCATCTATTGCGTGCGCACGCAAAACAAAATGACTACAGAAAAGGAGGTGATTCAAGTATCTTGGAATTATATAAGGACATGCCTTATCTTTGGAACAAAAGTGACCCAAACTATATGAATAAAAATATCAGAAACGACGGGTACAGTGTGTTATTAGGTTCTAACACACGCACGCGATACCAACGACGATACGTTCTGCGATACAGTAATCGTCCGTTCTTTGCCTCCGGAGACAGTGATCGGCGTGCGATCAATAGCACGCGTACGATCTGCCGCAGGCAGTGTAACCTATACCACTTTAACCTATGGCCGCGTGTGTACACCACACGCGGCCATAGGTTACAGTGATCGCATGCGCTCAGAACGTATCGGTAGAACGTATCGGTGCATCGGATTGGGCGCTGTAGGTAAAGGCCTTTAATGGGTATACTCCGCAGCCTACTGGGAGAGTCCCACACAAACCTGTCCCAACACACGATAGCGAGCCCTAATATTATAAATGCGTTAGCAACCATTTCTGAATGTTTGCAATGTGTTTCATTGCTATGTCGCTGAACTAACTGATTTTGATGAAATTTACTACTTTGGTGTGACAAGCACAGTTGTGTTGTGTGTGGTGGTGACAAGGAAAAACGTGTTTAGTGTTTGTCTTTTTTCCGCACATGTCGGCTGTCATATATCAAAATAAGACAAAACACAGAGTTACTAATCCGAGAATGATCCATGGAGTAAAATTTTTATTAATAAGGCTTAATATTCTCAATTTGTAAAACAGACTTACGGAGATCCCTATTTCCTTAACATTGATTATGGAAATTTTGTTCGCAGAAGGACGTTTGCATGTGTACTTTGACGTGTATGGCGCAGCGTATGATAGAACTAATATTGCGTCCGCGCCACGCATATCATATACTTGCGTAACAACTGTACTCATAATAGTGCCTACATACCTACTATGTTGATGGCAGGAAATAATTTAACAATTGGCGCCTCATGTAGTCGTCATAAGGGATAAATCAGGACCAGGGAACAGAAAAAACCGCGGAAGCGCGATACGATAAAACTAGAATTTTTTTACAGAGATTATCAACAAATGCTGTATTACACCATTATGTAACATTATTTATTTATTAATTGACATAAATATAGACTAAATTTCGTCAGATTTAACGTAATATTAATTAGCGAGCGTCGGTGGTGCTGTGGACTCGGCACTGACCTATAGGGAGGTCCGCGGCTCGATCTTGCCATGTACAAATGTGTTTTTCGTTTTTCAAATTTCATATGTACATTTGTCTGACGCTCCTACGGTGAAGTAGAACATCGTGAGGCAACCTGTATACATCTGCGAAGAAATTCAAAGGTGTATGTGAAATCGACCAATCCGTACTGGGCCAGTGTGGTTGTGGTTGACTAAGGCCTGAACATCCTAACTTAGGGTACGCTCGAGCCCCTCGGTGGCTACGTGTATGAGCTATGGTGATGGTGATGTAATTTTGTGTTGTATTTTGATAAAAACTAGCCTAAATGAAACACCTATTTTCTAACATAGGTTGCTAACTAGAACCGAGTTTTGGAAAATTGGAACAATGTTAATTAACAACGCCATAACAAAACAATCGAGTTAATAATGGATATGAAGTTTTTTTAAAAGACAGTTCTAATTAGCAACCGAAGCATATATCTTCTGTGACCGAAGTTAGAAAATAAAGGGCGGACATACACCATCATAGGAAGGAGGCTGAATAAGGTTGGATTCGGTGCAGATATAGTAGAGGAGACTCATTTATGAAGTGAATCTTGAATTCGAACACGAATACAAATCACGTGCGAAAATAGATTTCTACTGTTCCCAATTTAAAAGATTTTTGAATCACTCAAATTCAGTGTTGTCATTAAAACCAAGTCCTATATTAGATTCTATTTTACGCAAAAAATAAGAACTTGTACGCAATAACCCATTAATTTTGCGTCGAGCTATATACATGGATGGAATTTTGTAATGCCACCTGAAAGGAATGTCTCAAAGGAAACATTCCTTTATTAAAAAAAAAAAAACAAAACTGTATTCAAGATTTCCGAAAATTCGCTTGAGCCACCCGGGATCCGAACCGGCCAAAATCAGAAAAAAAAAAAAAATTACAGCGTGTACATTTACGACACCAATCGATAGGGTCAATTATAAAGATCAAATCTCTCTTAACAAACGTGGTAAATTAAATGAAAGGAAATCCATGAAATCTAAACTTATAAATTCAATGGGACAAGTTAAAGCTTGCCCGTATGCCACGTTTATTTGTAAAAAAATGATAACTTTGCTTAATAAATTGAAGAGAGCAGTAACTTAAAATGTAAGTAATATAATAAATTACATTAGAAATGCGTGCTACATTAGCTATAAAGAAAGTAGGCAGGTAGGCGATGCACGTTTTATTATTGCAATAAGACTGCGCCGGCGGCGGCGGTAAAAAAAATATACCGCGAATAGTGAAAATAATTCGAATGTACGGACAAAAGTTGGGCTTCACGAAATATTATGTCTGTGTTTCTGCACAATACATGCCAACTGGACCCGTAAATTTAGTTGTTGAGGATGCCTTTTGGATTTTCGAAGGTCGCCTAGTAACGTGGACCTCGAAAAGTAATGCAGCGATGAGAATTAAATATGGGTAGTTTAATTGCTATTTGTAGTATTGAGATTATAGTATCTCTAATAATATGATTATGTCCTCCTAATCAGTAACGGGCGGCCAATCTCAACAGAGACTAGCCATTCGCGCAGGAGATATTATAATGTACCTATAGTGCACAAGCGACTGCGCAAACGCAAGTTCACTCTCTGCTCCTTCACTCGCATAGTCCGATGGGACAACAGGCCGACACGACCGTGCCGAGATCAGACGCAGGACCTACAGCCGGGCAAGCTCGAGATGTTAATCACACTTTTGGGTATTTAAGCAATCGTGAAAACGCATAAGCCGAAAACGCCAATGCGCCACTCAGCTCCTCAATGCCAATGAAATGGTGATTAATGATATCATTATTATGAAATGTATCCGACGTACGTACAATACAAATGTACATATATATTTTTAACTCAAATACAATATGGTACGCCGAGACACAGTTGATGAGGTAAATGATGAAGGTGACTTACTTTTCCTGGAATATATTTGGGGTTTTGGGGAGAACGGGCGTGATTATTATGTATTATGCATTTACGTTTGTCCTGTATCCGTTCCTAAATCATTGATCAGATTGTGAACAGACTTTGAGAGACTCTTTTGGGGACGTCCGCTAGGATTTGTACCTAAATTTTTTTATTAAAAAAATACCGGTCAAGTGCGAGTTGGACTCGCACACAAAGGGTTCCTCCCTAAGTATATAAGTTTCTAACTACATATTTACGGTTTTAAAATTGTTGGAAAGGCGGAATATTTGATATTTTCCGCTTGATATCTCTACGCGTTTCCGAGAAAAAGGGGCTTGACAGACAGACGTACAGACGGAAAAGGAAGTGATCCTATAAGAGTTCTGTTTTTTTATTTTGAGGTACGGAATCATAAACAATATAGCGAGCACCTCATATAAATGAGCAATGCAGTGTTAAGAGTGAAATCAAAGAGTTAAGCGGGAGTATCTGATTGTAATCACAGATCCCATTAGCGCTGTGCTTTAGCGTAAGAAGATGGCATCGCTATAATTAAACATCCCAATCGGACGATTTCCGTGCCGCCAGCTAGAGGCGGACGTAACAAACGCTGAACGCAACGCTCTCGAATAGAGTTTTCTCCCAAGATAGTTCTCACGTCGCCATCGCCTTCCTCTTAGATTCGCTCACAAAAACCCTTTTCCTCATCTGTTATTCGTCGTTCGATCACTTTCAATTGCTGAATAATTCAGCCGTTAGGTAATCTGGTTTCTTTTTGTCTGTCTATGTATGTGGTAGGTATTATTTTCTGCCATCCGCTTTGCGCAATCATTCGGAAGTTTTGGAGATATTTTAGGCAATACCGATCTTGTGGGATTTTCGGGGGCAAAATATTATTCTATATGGTAATCTGGGCCTCAACTACTCGTATCTACAAAACAAACTTCACTACAAGCGGCTCAGTATTTCTTATTCAAACATCCATTTGCCTATCCTTGCCACTTTTGCATTATTCAAACATCCATTTGCCTATCCTTGCCACTTTTGCATTATTAAAATTCAAAGATCTATCCTAGCTATTGAGTTTTAAGGTCAGGTTTAATATCGAAGGATCTATCCATGCATTTATTTACTTATTTACGTTTTAAAGTCAGGATAGTTCGCAATCTGAAGAAAATATTGTTGTTTGAGCTTCCACTATGAAGAATTGATGTGGATTTTTACTATACTAAAATTGTTGTAGACTGAAAAAGAAACATTAAACATAATACAACAGAAAAGGATACCAGAACAGAGGGAGATTCAAAGGCTACCTTTATCTTATCTACAAGCTGTGTCCGTGACTTTGTTCGCGTGGATGTCAGAAATTTTGTTACATGTACGTAGGTAAAAGTTTCCCGTTTTTGCAACATGTTTTTTAATTGATGTTCAGTTGCTTTTATTCGTAGCGTGATGTTATACGCCTATAGCCTTCCTCGATAAATGGTCTATCCAAAACGAAATGAATTTTTCAATTTGAATCAGCAGTTCCTGAGATTACCGCGTTCAACCAAACAAACCAACTCTTCAGCTTTTTAATATTACGTATAGATTTCTGTCGCCAAACAGCGGCATTGGGGTCATTATAGGGGTTGTAGATATGCAATTCTTACAGGAACTACGTGTACTATAGGCGACTAAAGCCACATACCATGAGGTGGGCAGCCTGCTTGTTTGCTAACTTCGTGTATAAAAAATCCAGTAAAAACCCGAAATGTCAAGATTGCTCAGGCGCTGAGATCTAGATGGAACGAACAGACAGACGGACGGAAAGATGAGGAAACATAACTGTTACCAAACAAAGTTTGGGTCACGCTAAAATATATATTATTATTGCCACCAAGTCAGCCACCTATGCACATATGCCTCGTGTGATTATACTTATGTTTACAGAGTTTTTACTGCGACAAGCCTCCGTTTATTTGGTGAAAATGCTTTGAAATATGGAGTAAACGAGTGCTCAGTTCTGTTGGTGTTTTCGCAAATACTGTTAGCTCGTGCTGGCCTCAAGCCGAGGCCGCGTCTGTCGGTCGGATCATCGGATGTGATGATACACTCAGCGGCAAATTTAGAGGAACACTACACTTTTTACATAGATTCAAGCTACTTTTACAACATCATATCGATGTGTGATTGACCTTTAATGCGTTTGTTTGATTGTTATCCAGGATTCATGACCAAAGCCATAACGGATAATGACGAAATTCCCCTATTTGTGACCTGGAGAAGAACGGCAACTTTTAATGGTGGTCTTTTTTATCACAATCGTACAACTGGTTTCCGCGTCGAATGTTTTTTTTTAGCGAATCCGATGGCTAGAAAGCTGGTAAAACTAAATATGGTTTCGTATGCTGAAATACACAGCGCTATCAAAACTAGGAGTGAATTTTTATCGTTCCTCTAAATTTGCCCCTGAGTGTAGATCATCATTACAGTGCACTACACGATAATGCGCCGTTTATCAAGTGCCATTTCGGTTTAAATGCGTTTTTTCTGTGGTAATCTATATGTACAGTCATCAAGACGTCCAGTTTTACGCGACGAAAACTCCCGCTATCACCTGCGATTTATAGGGGGTGTCAAGGTCTTCAAATTAATTCTGGCGACGCATTTTTGAAACAATATATAATTCAAATTCGCATTCGAAATTGTAAGATTCGAATACCAATTTCCAAATTCAACATTTTTGATTATTCTTTTAACGAGTGGTCCTACACACTCGTTTTTTAAATTACTGAGTTATTGCGTACAGGTTTTTTTGCGTGAAGCGGAATCTAATAAAAAAAATGTTTTTAATGACAACACTGAATTCGTGCGATTCAAAAATCTTTAAATTTAGAACAGCAGAAAATAATTTCCCCCGTTCACTTCGAATGATTCAAAAATGCTTTTCCGTAGTCTTGAGTTATAGCATTCGACAATCGACATATCAAATTCGTGCGTGTTGCTAGTGATGACGTACGGAACTGAATAGTGGCTTATAATATGCGTCAGGCTCAAAATCACTCAGAGGGCAATAGAAGAGTAGGCTCGGGCTATGTCCATGTAATCGAATCAGAAATAATGATATCCAGAGACGTACTGAAGTCACCGTCCAAAGAATTGTGAACCTCAAATGGCAGTGGGCAGGACACATCGCTCGCAGAACTGACGACTGGGGCGGAAAGTTCTTCGAGTGGCGGCCGCGTATCATGATTCACGCTTTGGCGGGCCCCTCATAAGGTGGACCAACGATCTGGTGAAGCTCGCGGGAAGCCGCTGGATGCTTGAAGCGCAGGGCCGACCTGTTTGGAGGTCTTTGAGGGAGACCTATGTCTAACAGTGGGTGTCTCTTTTCAGAAAAGATAATGATGATACACAATTACCCTCTTACTAAGAAGAGTTATTAATTAACGGAATAAGCGTCTGTTGATCGATGTATAGGGCTTTCAAATGTCAAGTCAACTGTTGTACCTACAACTCACACTTGTTGTAGGTATAACAGTTGACTTGTCTGTCAACAACTGAGTAAAACGAGATGGAATAGTATAATAATTTGCGTAATTATTACACATATATGAATAATATTACGGGTGTTGCAATGTCTCTGGCTTCATTATACACCATGTAACAAATCGGAGTATTGCAACAGTGATGCGGTGGCCTCGCAAAAGCTGTAACACAGGGCTGATGACATCAGTTGAAGGGTCTAGGTCATAAGGTAATGTTTAACTAGATGATTATCACACAAACCCCATCCAGTTTCAAATAGCCCTAAAAGAGTTACTCCTTTCACAATTTCAACTCATATACTTCCCACTGCTTTCCACGGATCTGTAATTAGGCAGGGAGAGTCTAATTAGACAAGGTGAATTGACCTACAGTACAGTAAGCTCCTTAACAAGCTATACTGTTTGACCTTTGGACCGTTCTTCGTTCTTATTTCGCTCGTAATAGTGGCGGCTTTCGTAGTGTAAATGTACCTATGATAGCTTGAATTGGAGCTCACTGTACCTACGCGACAGCAACACGCGTAATCACTGAGACATTTTATTGATAACATGTGAAAAATCATCTGAAATGATTTTCATTTGTTACACTCACTCGCGACTTGGTATAATTCACACTCTGTGATTTTTGTGAAATCACAGACCATTCGCAATTCGCATTTTATTTCATACTCGTTCATTAGTTCAATGTGATAAGGCGGGCGCAGTTCTTGAGTGCAAGAGAGCGAGTAGGAATGATCTGTGATAAGTGCATGATAGACAAAGACACACTGAGATTTTTTAAGATATCACGAATTTTTACGTCAGTCCCAAGCCTGTTTAAGCAAGCATGGGGGGTAGTTCATTATTTTAAAAAGTACATAACACAGTACTTACACGAACGTACCGCGATTTATACCTAAAAACTATTATACTAAAGGCAAACAGATGGCAAGTATGACCTTAGACACTCCAAAATAAAAGTAATTGCCTGTGAAATCATATGAAACAAAATTAATAATTTCATTAAATGAATGTAAATAGCAATCATTTTCATGCCTACTGGGCGGCGAGATAGAACTTATTGTAATTTGGTGAAAAAGGACAAGTTAAATATGCACAGATACCCTTATTTGTGGCACGCGCGGCATATCCACATGTTACTTCCTCTATAGTAAATGTATTATACCGGGTGTAACGGAATACCGCAATAATATTTAAGGTTGTTGATTAACATCTATTTTTATTATATGCCTACTTTCGATTTAATACGCTGAACTGTTAAGCGTATTAAATCGAAAGTAGGCATGTAATAAAAATACAAAGAGTAGTCATAAACAATTTTTTTTGTGAATCAACAACCTTAAATATTATTGCGGTATTCTGTTACACCCGGTATATGTATAGTAGACAGTTTAAGGTATTGCAATCGTATTTATTTACGAGTCGCCGCCGCGCCCATCCTCCCCAGGATTTGAATCAATGCGATGCCATTTGCGATGCGTAGCCGTCTGAGTATCAATTTTATTTCGCGTCTGCCGTGCCGTGACTAAGCGCGCAATCGAACGAAATTGATACGGCGAATGACCTATTTTTTATCATAACATCGGACTCGCTCGCCCGTGTGATTAGTGTGATATTTATACGATTACCTACGGAGTCGGTCACTTGCGTTGACTATACAATCTGTACCTGGTACGTGCTCTAAGTAACTTTACAGGCACCTATTGACGCCAAACGAAAAGTTCACTCTTAACACAGTTTCGGAAAATGCAAGAGCAGAATTCTTAGGCCTCGTTTACGGAGACGCGGGGCGTCGCGCGACGCGTGTGGCGTGGCGTCTCGCGGCGCGTCAGACGTTTTTTCTGTTTACGGTGGGGCGGCGCGTGAAGCGGCACTCATAAATCGCACGCGTAAACACGCCGCGGCACCCACGTCGCATCCTCAAGCGTGTAGCGAAGTACGCGGCGGGCATCGCTTCATCGAGAATTGTCGCTGCGTGCGCCGCCGCGATAAACGCCGCGAGAGACGCGGCGGTGCCATCCGCGGGCTCGGCCGTAAAAAACGCGCCATTTCAAGCAAAGGCGTGTAAAATCGCTTCTCCGTAAACGCAATCATACAACGCCATATGTTTGAATTCTGTGCGGGCCGCGCCGCGCAATGCCCCGCGTCTCCGTAAACGAGGCCTTAGTTTGTATTGCTACTTTGTATTCACATGCGAATAGTGGGATACGACAACTGTTAATGATTAAAAAAAATTGTATGTGGCAATTGAAAATTGTTACAATTGAAAAATTGTATTCCCCTATTGATATGTACGAGTATGTTGAGTTGTAATTAACCGCGAGTTCTAAATAAACGGAGTTTTAGAGTATTTTGGCTTTGAGTGAGCTATAGCATGAAGACTATCGTAGAATACGACTGAATATAGGTGGCGGATTTCGAATACGTATATTGTGTCGCCGCTTCTTTTCTTCTCGTGGATATCGCAAGAGACGAAGAAAGGGACCTCGCGCACTAGATGGCCACGACCAAGACCAGTCGTGACGGCCCATTGCGATCGTTCATATGGTTCTATAGTTCACTAGGAGACGCTTTTTTGAAAAAAAAAAAGAATTTAAATTCGCATTCGTAAGATTCGAATGCGTTTTGCAAATTCACTATTTTTGAATATTCATTCCGTGAATTCTGCAACGAGTAGTCACTCACACGATTTTGATTTCTTCTAGTGGAATATACACAACGTATATATACGTTTCGTTTTACGTCCGATTTATCGACAGTTTTTATAAGTCATTTGTATACCGGTTTTATTTTTTCTGTGTGAAACGGAATTCAATATTGAATTTGTTTTTAATGACAAGACTGAATTCTAGTGATTTAAAAATCTTTAAAATTGAGTACAGTAGAAAATAATTTCCCACGTGATTTGTATTCGTGTTCGAATTCAAGATTCACTTCTAATGATTCGAAAAGTCGCACGCGGGCCACTGGTCGTGGTCGTGGTCGTGACCGTAAAGTGGGCGAGGTCCCTAAGGGTGTTTAACACTAGCGGTAACACCGCTGTGGAACGATGGAAAACTAGAAAAAAAAAACTTTTTTAAATATCATCATCATCATCACAGCTCATATACGTCCCCACCGAGGGGTTCGAGCCTACCCTATGTTAGGGTGATTAGGCCTTAGTCAACCACGCTGGCGGATTGGTCGACTTCACATACACCACTGAATTCCTTCGCAGATGTATGCAGGTTGCCTCACGATGTTTTCCTTCACCGTCGGAGCGTCAGACAAATGTACATTTATGTAATACGGCGAAATATACGGCGGGATAATTCTATTTCGACACCAATAGACTAATGGTTTCAATTTTCTATCTGTCTGTGGAATTACGATAGCTATTTGACATTAGCTTAGGGATCGCATCCGTCCTGATTTAGGCGGAACTGCGGCTGTCCCCCGGTACCCTAAAATGTCCCGCTTGAAGTTTTACCTTTTCGATCGCGGCCACCGTGTTTAGATGGAGAACCCCTTTACGCGACACGTTGCTATACACCTGTCTGTGCCAAGATATTGTTCTGTGTGCCACAGACAAAGACAACATTGGCGTATCTAGAGTTTTTTCCAGGGGGGCCAGGCCCATGATTTTGTATGAAGCTATTAGTATTTTGGCGTCCATTATTGACTTTTGAGTTGGTAGCCTAACATCCTGGGGTGGGCACTAGACCATTCTGGGATGGGCTCGGCCCACTCTATATACGCCTATGACAGACACAGAACAATATACTCCGAGCTGAGCGCGGCAACCCTGCTGCTTTTTACACTTTCAGTGTGCGCGGAACGGTAGTAGGTACTTGTCTTGTACAGATCGCGGCACACAAGTTGAACTAAAATGGCTGCCGTCTGCGCAGGAGTAATAATGTAAGCCCTCGCGTGTCGCACTTCGTTTGAGGTCCAAAAATCGTAGCAATGAGGCAGATTGAGCAATAGCAATTTAATGTTCGTAGGGAAATATTCACATAACATTTATTTTTACGATTGTACCTACGAAAACGGCAGCCATTTTTGTTCAACTTATGTGCCGCCATCTCTACCTAAGCGCGTAGTGACGGAGGCCGCCTGTAGCTCAATAACATTGACATTGTGATTGATCGCCCTTGCCGTTGCCCCGTAATAACGCCTCCCCTAATCACGTGACGAACACATCTCATTAAGTCTGATACCAAATATGTCTCGTGCTATTCTTGTATGGTTAAAAATAGCATCGCAGCCCTTGGGTGATGCGTGTGGGGGCAGCTTGTGAGGACTTCGTAGTAGGTGAGGTGCCTTATCAATCAAGCTGATACTTCGTAAAACGTACATGTTTCGAAATAACGGAGGCTGGTATAATGGATACTGAAGAATGAAAATATTGTTATTGTTTAGGATTATAACACAATTATAACACATTAGGATTATAATAATTAAGTATATTATAATAGACGGTATATATAGGAATAAGTATATTATAATTATTATATATACACTATTTTTATGTATCAAGTTGATGTTGTCTATAGCCAGAAAAGATAAAGTAAAAATAGATATCAGCTTTGTCCCGCTGCTTTGTTCGCGTAAGATATCTTCAGAAATAATATATATCTCTTCTCTTAGAACTTGATGAATAATCTTTTTTCCCTCTGAAGTACCCTTTAAATTTTTCGCGTAAATTTTAACGAAATTGGGTTATTGGACTAAACTTAATTTATATCGGTTCAGCGATTTTAGAAATGTCATATTGGGGTTTTGCCATATCTCTAAGATTAATAATTAAAAAACTAAGATCCATTGGAATGTTGATCGATAAATGTCCCGTTCAATTGTTGCAGAAAAAGGACTGTATCTCCAAGTACAATACTGAAACGTGAGCAGAAATGGCTGCGCATGCTCAACAACTGGGAGGCGTTTATGAGCAAAAACTACAAGAAGGTCCGCGAGAGGTGTCGGAAAGGTATGGCTGGTATTTTTGTTTAGCAAAATGTTAATCACCAGGGGGCCTAACTCCTAGCGATCACTCGCTATCGTTTTCGTGACATGAGAACAATAGTTCTAATGTCACTATTGTTCTTATGTCACGAAAGCGATAGTGAGTGATCGATTGAGATGGGCGGTAGGGCCGCAGGGCAGGCATGAATTTTTACAAAATGTGACGACAAATATTTCCTTTCCTTAAGAAGCGAGACTAGTGACTCATTCTTCTCATGGGCCAGGGCCCGTGTTAGTCCTGCAGGAAAACCCAATTGGGCTTTCTCTAACCTGGTTTGCCTCTTCGTGTCCATGAATTGTCGTATCTAGGGTGATTTTTCAGGGGTGGCCTGGCACATAATTTATGTGTTGAGGTTATCAGTATTTTGGCGTCCATCATAGAATTTCGTATCGCTACCTCAACATCCTGGTGTGGGCAATAAACCAACTGGGGTGGTCACATCGACAACTGTGTCAAATTCTAATTTTGCTAAATGATCAACGTATAAAATCAATTTCCTAATACGACAGCTTTCCAAAATGACAACTTCTCATAACGACAATTTCAATATACGAGTACAGCGATAGACGTAGAGGCTGGAGAGGATGACCTTCACACACGCCTGCTGCGTCTAACCAACAACGGATATGGTGCGGAAAAGCAATCCATCTCGTCAGAAGGAAGGCTTACAGGAGGCTGTTTCCGAAAAAGTGCTCCTTGATTAATGTTTCGTGTCCGTCGTCCTTGGCCGCTAATAACCACGTACTCGCCTCAGCACTTCGGATCTGCACGCGTAGCACATGCCAAGGACCTCGAGATAAATATGTCTATCATTAATTGTCACTTTCTCGACACCAAACAATGGTTATCTCATTTGCTACTGTCAAAAGTGACATTTCGGTGTAGAGAAATAGGCCGAGAAAATACTCTCGCGATCCTTGTGCTACGCGTCTGGAGGGCTGGGGCTCGGTTCCCCCTAAGGGAGATATTTACTAGGTACTCGCTTATTGCTATTAGAGCTTTTGGTTACTAAGCCTCAGGTAGTTAGTTATAACCACTGTATGCAGTACATCACTCCACCGCCTATGGATATTCCAATCTTGCAGTTATATGGCCAGATTATGGAATATATATGCGGAGCGTGCGATTGCACGAGTATAAATTACCTAGTAGCACAATGACCAATGGGTGTTAATACAGCAAGCGACTTATATTCTTGTTTCTACATCCCAGGTATACCAGCGTCCGTTCGCCCGAAAGCCTGGCTGTACCTCTGTGGAGGTCAGCTACTGCTGGAGAAGCACCCAAATGAATACGAGGAGCTGCTGCAGGCGCCGGGTGACCCCAAGTGCATGGACGACATCAGGAAGGACCTACATAGGCAGTTCCCCTACCACGAGATGTTCATTAGGGAAGAGGGTGTTGGGTAAGTCACATACGAGACTTAAAACACTGATGGCCGATTTCACTAACCCTGTCTTAGCTTGGGAAACTTCTAAAAAGTATGCATAAGAAAGTGACAGCATGCCACCTTAACCCTTATTAGGCGCGCCTAAAAAGTTGCGTATATGGTCGTGTGGGGTGTGTAGCACCCCACAGTCAGTTAATTGAATAAAATACAAAATAAACTTAATTTTCAATTTTATTGGCGACTACATTTGAACATATAATATTAATCAACTTTTAAACATTTCTTCCGTCCGTCCGTTAGTTTGAAGTAATATGAATTTGGTGGCCGCTTAATTACGTTGTCAATTGTGTACGAGTCCAGTGGTAATTTTAATTGATTTGTTTATCTGAATTGACGCAATCAAATTTAATGAAGTAATTAATGTTAGTCGTTGAATTAGTGGTCGTAATTTAAATTCAATTAGGATACTCCCGTTTAGTTGGAATTAAATTGAAAGATCTATTTGGCAATGATTTAAAAACAAGGCACGCTTATAGCTCAGCCAACGCACTTAATTAAAAACAATATAAAGAAAACAATATCCGGATAATGACTCAATTCTGAAATTCATTCAAAGGAAGTTACGGACGGAAACAAGTACATTGAATCAATTAACAGAAACGAAATCAGTGTTCGTGGGGAGTGTACGCTATGAATAATATCAACACATTCTGTGCATCATCATCAATTTATTAAAAAAAACCCTTGGGACGGGACTTCTCGGCATGAGATAGTAACTTGCTTGCGTCATTATTGCTTAACCTCAGACTTGAAAACTCCAACTGATTTCTATTGCATAAAACATGTTCTATATTTTAAGCTTTGTGTTGTAATTTCTTGATGGAACTCCATGGTATCTTGTTATTAAAACACTAATTTCACTAGTCCCACTTATTTTTTTATTATATTCAACTTATTGCGACCGGTTTGATTGCCTGATGATGATGTTTCGAAACCGGTCGCAATAAGTTGAATATAATAAATAAATAAGTGGGACTAGTAAAATTAGTGTTTTAATAACAAGATGTTCTATATTTGTCTGTGTGGCGGTTACACTACCAACCAAATATGATGAAAAGGTTAAGGAAAAAAAATGAAATAACAATAAACTGTTGTAAAATTAGGAAATGAAATAACGATTTATTATGCCACTCAGTATTTCATTATCTTCCCGAGGATGTCGTAACAGCCGACTATGGTGTTCAACCGCAATCAGACCTCTGCGAAGAGATGGAAAATTCGAATAAAACATTACACCATCTGACTGGCCACAAAACCCTACACCACCCGACTGACTATAAAAGCCTATGGCACCCTTCTGACCACAAAACTCTACACCTTCCTACTGACCACAAAACCCTACACCACCCGACTGACCACAAAACCTTACGGCACCCGCCTGGCCACAAAACCCTACACCCGCCCGACTGACCACATAACCCTACACCACCCGACTGTCGTCATAACCCTACACCACCCTACTGACCACAAAAACCTACACCGCCCGATTGACCAAAATACTACGGCATCCGACTGACCACAAAACACTACACCATCCGACTGGCCACAAAACGCTACATCATCCGACTGGCCACAAAACCCTACACCACCCGACTTGCCACAAAATTACACTACCCGATTGGCCACAATTGTAGGATTCTACACCATCTGACTGGCAACAAAACCCTACACCATCCGACTGGCCAGAAAACCTTACGCAGGTTTAGTGGAGCCCCCGTGTAGTGCGGTGGAGCTACAGGGAAAAAATATCAGTGGACCCACTGAAGGACTTGACGGTGGGCCCACAGGTGAAAGGTGCTAGTTCAACCCCTGAACAAATGAGACCCGTATCCAACAGTGTATGGGTTGATTGATAATGCAAGCTTGCGTAGTTGGAGATGGCCCAAATCCGCCCTTTGACTTATGCCCAGAGGTAGATAAATCGTGACTTCTTGTATCAATAGGGTAGCAAGCATTCAGCTGTTACTATATCCTGTAGGCACTTGTGCCTATGCAGAGTACAGAGCATAAGTGTACTGGTAGCTTGTGTTGCCAGATTAATTAAATTTAAAATATCAAAGCAAAATTTCAATAAATTGATTTGGTTAATGTTAATAATGTCTGGACAATGTGAAGTAGAAGACCTCTGTACCTGTCGCTCTCTGTTGAGACGATGATGATGATGAATATTGTGATCACTTTTTCAGACAACAAGAGCTGTTCTCGGTGCTGAAGGCGTACTCGGTGCTGAATCCGAAGGTGGGCTATTTCCAAGCGCAGGCGCCGGTGGCTGCGTTCCTCTTGATGCACATGCCCGCCGTGCAGGCCTTCTGGTGCCTCGTCAGCATCAGCGACAAGTACCTCAGCGGGTACTACAACCCTGGCTTGGAGGTGAGCTGCTTTCATTCACGACGGACGAGGTGACCTACCATGGTCTTTTAGAGTAAGCTTAAGTAGAAGATTGTTTTATAAAGGCTAAACAACACCCACTACAGTCGAGTTCGTTTGAGCGTAAATAGTTACTTGACTGAAATGAGTGTGTTCACCCAAATTTAAACACTACTTTTCATTTCGAATATGAGGAAAGGAAAACAAGGCTAATATTCCAAAAATATATCTGTGTTCGATGACATTGGCTTTCCGGTTTATTCCTAAAACATCTGTCAAGTCCCATGGCTTGGTAGGCCCATGTTATTTTTGAATAGCAGTATTTTAGTAATATTGTCCAGTGGTACTCCGAAGACTAAGCGAAATTTGAATCAGCGAATCCTTGGTGAACGGACAGACGGACGAAAAGTTGAGCACATAAGGCTTATCATTGTTGTCATACAAAGTTTGGGCACGGTAATAGTATATACAGTAGATCGACTTCACATAAACGGTCGAAAAAAGCGATATGCCTACGCGCCTCGATCTGGGATCGCACTCGGATCGCATCTACAAGGGCAGTCACGAATTCAGTTCGCCGCAAGGCATGTACGCTTGAGCCAAACGGAGCGCACGGTCGATGTTTTCGTGAGCGTACCTAATATTAACGTATTTATGGAAGCGAGCAGCCCTATCGCGGGCCAACGCACCAAGCAATGCCGAGCTGCCGTAGGTATAAAATAAGCGCGGCCGCACATTATAAGGCTGCGGTCCGAAAATCAATAAAAGTCACTATCAGCGCAATTAGCGTGCTCAAACGCGTCCCGAAATGCTGTGAGCGCGCTAACGTTAGCCGGCTTGGAGAGCTGCATGACGTCATCGTTTACGTCATATTGGACTTACGGTGCTAATGCTCTGAAGTGAAATCACTTTAAGCGAACTGTCAGTCTGACATTCGATACTCGTGTTTTCGGCTGAAAATGAATGTATTTGTTCTGGATGAGCAACGGAGAAACAATGTTGTGATTAAAAATCCACAAAACTAAAGTGCTGAGAAGCAATTGAAAACAAAATGACCTAACCCAACCAACATTTTAACTCGACATTTGACTTGACAAGTTCATACGCTAAAACCCCGGTCCATAATCGTAAGCATACTGACAGCACTGTTAGCACTTTTAGTACGCTTTTTAATTCGGACCGGGTGATTATAATCGTCAGCACTGTGAGCGCCGTTATCTATTTCGGACCGCTGCCTAAGAAATTTCTAACAGAAAAATTCTGACGCTTGCCGGAAGGCACTCGCTGCATACATTTTGTATTAGACCCCGCACACTGTTAGAAAAATTCTGACCGATCATCCGTTTCTGATGCACACCGGATGGCACTTCAGTCAGACGTAAGAATTTTTCTGTTATAAATGGCGGAAGGCGTGTTTGCTTTAAGTAAAATTGTTGATGTTTTAAGTAAAATTGAATTTTTTAAGTAAAATTGGCTGCCTTGTAATCTTGTCGTATTCAGAGGGTGAACCGAATATCGACATTTTATTTTTCCGTTTTTAATTAAACAAAACAATAGTGCTACTAGCATAGCGTATCTTTATCTATGTTGGTCGATGTGCGTTTGTTTACATAAGTATACAGATGCAACACGACTGGGCTCAAAAGTTGCCGGATCAAAATGTCCGATAGTATGCGTGGTGCGTCCGGCAAGCGTCAGAATTTTTCTGTTAGAAATCTATACTTACTTATATAATATATATATATAATATTATAAAGCTGAAGAGTTTGTTTGTTTGAACGCGCTAATCTCAGGAACTACTGGTTCGAATTGAAAAGTTCTTCTTGTGTCTGATAGTTCATTTATCGAGGAAGGCTTTAGGCTATATAACATCACGATATTGTTATTTTCGGATGTCGCGGGCACAGCCAGTTTTTTATAATGTGCGGCCGCGCTAAAAGTGGCTCGTTCCGCCAGGTGCTGCAGCGCGACGGGGACATCCTGCACGCGCTCTTGCGTCGCACCGCGCCGGCGGTGCACAGGCACCTGGCGAAGCACAAAGTGGAGCCGGTGCTGTACGCCACCGAGTGGTTCCTGTGCGCGCTCACGCGGACGCTGCCCTGGGACAGCTTGCTGCGCGTCTGGGACTGCTTCCTGTGCGAGGGGGTCAAGGTGAGTGCTGCACCTTTTCAAGGCGCTACTTTCCCCCTTTTCAAGCAATTTCGATTTACTGTACGTATGTACCATCACAAATATAAAATAAAAAATATATAGATCTCAAATTCTATGATATTGTTGAACATAATTATGTAAACATTCTTAAAAACAGAAACACGATTAATAATATTTCACTCCACAGAAAAAAAAATCCAAAGATCGCTCTGTTCAATATTTTAAAACAGCTGTGAATCAGGAAATACAATAATAAATGACAAAGTTTTACCAATAGATGTGCATTTTTATTGTCTACAAAATTACCTACTTATTTTGCAAAAATACTTACGTTTTTTATTTTGTACTCCAGTTTTTCAAAAATCGATTAAAGCGCGTAAAGAGTAACGTTTTCGATCGGTCACAGCGCGTATATGACATTAGAAGCTATGCATTTATCAACTATATTACCTTGCAATCGTGTGTTGTGTTGTAAGTAATTTAATGTAAGATACAATGTAACCTTCACTGGTGGTCCAAATAAATAAATAAATAAAAAAAATCGCCGTGCACGAGTAGATTTCATGGCAAACCTCGCCTTAAACGGTTTTATTTAGCTTGCCCTGTTTGTTATTGATGTTGGCTCAAATTCAGTAATTAAAATTTTATCCCCTTCCTATTGACCGATTGATCTGAAATTTGTTACTCACCTTTAATTCGGATGACAATACAATTATGTATGTTCACTATCATTGTAAATCCAATATGGCCGCCACCACAAAATGGCGGATTACATCTTTTTTTCAACGCCCTAAATATGGGTATGAAATGAAAGGGCTTGAATAGTAGAATACAGTACAATACACCATAAAACTAAAAACTTGAAAGAAAAGATTTTTTTTAAATTAAAACGGTTTTTTAAAGAAAGGTAATAGGCTATTTGACAACATTGAAAATATACTACAAATTATCGTTCATTCTATTAGATAATAGGATAAAAAAGCATAATTTATTTTATTTCACGCTAATTTATGTTTATTTTTTGTATATTTCGCAAAATAAATTTCGAGCAATTTTTTATATTTTATATGTGTCGGAAACGCCTATGATTGGACGTAACTCTGGTGACGTCACACGCAAGTAAACAGATTCCTCGACTGATTATTAGTACTGTTTTGCATATGTCAACTAACTTGTTTACTTGCGTTGCGTGTGACGTCACGCACGTCATGTATGGCGTCATTACGGAAACAGCGTTTTTGCCGCGCTTTTAGAAATTTAAATTTTATTATTGATTTTTTTAGATAAATAGGTCTGATTTGCTGGCAATATTAATGTAGTATGCATATTATAAAATATAGAATAATTTAAAAATGATTTTCTAAAATTAGTCAAATAGCCTATTATGATGTGGATAATGTAGTAAAAAGCTAAAAATAATTAGGTAAATCCTAGATACCAGTCATCACATCATTCTCTTGATCAATCTAGGGCATTGATTGATCCCAAAAAAAAATGCAGCGCGTGGCAGCTAGTAATAACTAGCTGATCCTGCCACGCGATGCTGTGGTTCAGTAGTTATAGTACGTTAGATGAATGTGAAGGTCGCCTGCTTGGGTACCTCCGTCCTAAGCCTCCGTCTTACTACACAAGAACAGTTTAAAAAATGTAATGCTGAAACGCAAACAATGACACTAAAGAACATCGAGATATTGCTAAAGAACACATTAACACAAAATAAAACTATAATTTGTTTTCCGAATTTTTTTCTTTTTTCCGTCCGGCCCTGACTTTAGGCAGTGAATTGTGACATGTGCTGTCGTCAGGTGCTGTTCAAAGCCGCCCTGGTGATCCTGGCGGGCGCGCTCGGTACGAGCAAGGCGCGGCGGCGCGCGGGCGGGCTCTGCGAGACGCTCGAGGCGCTGCGGCACCCGCCCGACGCGGTGCTGCAGGAGGACTACCTGGTGTACCACATGACGCGGCTCGGCCTCACCGAGGAGGACTTCGAGTTCGAGCACCAGCGGCAGACCGCGCGCCGCCGGGCGTTGCCCAATAGAAGGTTAGTGACGAAGGCACAGGGAACGCAGCGCACGCTGCCAAGTCGTTCGGTTTTATTTTTGCTCCCGCTATCTTTAGGCAAAGGGAGTTAGGCACACGCAGCCGCGGCAATTGTTTGTTTCTTTTTCGTTTCACCATTCTCATGCAAGGGGGGTGAATGTCCGTGCGTTCACTGAGGATGTGCGGAATTAGAATACATGTGCCGCCGCTCCTTTCCTTCTTGTCTAATGTTGTAAAAGCCGACGTAAGTACCTGGTGTACCACATGACGCGGCTCCGCTTCACCGAGGACTTCGAGTTCGAGCACCAGCGACAGACCACGCACCGCCGGGCGCTGCCCAACAGGAGGTCAGTGACGAAGGCAGAGGGAGCGCAGCGCACGCTGCCAAGTCGTTTGGTTTTTTTGATCCCGCTATCATTAGGCAAAGGGAGTTAGGCACGTGCAGCCGCGGCAGTTGTTTTTTTTTCCACCATTCTCAGGCAAGGGGGGTCAATGTCCGTGCGTTCACTGAGGATGTGCGGAATTAGAATACACGTGCCGCCGCTCCTTTCCTTCTTGTCGATATCGAAAAAGGCGGCTAAAGGAGGTTACCACTGTTACACCTCTGGAAAGAGATGAATAGCTCGAAACAAAACCCAGTATGAACCCGTCTGTGTGCGGAGTGCGAGTTTTATCGAGCTTTACTCGATCACACGCATCGAACGCGTAAACGTGAATTTGTATGGAATTAGAGCAGTGCCATCTAGTAGTCACTAGATGAAGCTGTCTCATTCCATTGCGGCTACTAGATGGCGCTGCTCTCATTCCATACAAATTCGCGTTAACGCGTTCGATGCGTACGATCGAGTAGAAGTCGATAAAACTCGCACTAGACTCTTTGGTCAGCGTGTTGTACTTGGCTAATTCCTCCTCACATGAAGTGAGAGACCCGTGCCCAGTAGTGAGATGTATATGGTTCGAAATGAATAAAAGCAAAGGAAGTGATATTCGTACAACCGCATAAATGTATTTTATTGCTCTGTTCTGAAGCGAAGGGAACGAAGCACATGCAGTCGCAGTTCTTAGCCAAAATGTGAAGCTTATGTTGCTGCGTCCGTTTTGCACCATTGTACAGCGGAGAAAACCAAGTCCATGCAGCTGCGTCATTATTCGTTTCCCCTTTCTAAGGCAAAGGAGCCGAGCCTATGTAGCCGAGTCACTTGTTTTCCTTTTTACTCTGCCAAACTTATGGATGTCTCTAAATAGTAGGCAATTTAAAAATTTGCAAATAAATAACCTGCCGCTTAAACACGTCTGATGTTTAAATTGAACACAGAAAATGAAAACTGATGTATAATTAATGATCTCACTCTCTAATGAGTATTCATTTCTAATTGATTTATAATTGCTTATTTTTAATTACTTTATATTGTGTAAGCTCATAATAATGTTACAATTCCAGTGGCAGCTGATTCAGCGACTGCTCATACAGGCGTTATTCGAAGAATAACGCGCGGGACCTGTTCCACACTTTATGAGCATGTGTTTACAAAAATGACTGCCAAGTTGAAATGTACCTTAAGTGCTTTGTGATAAGGACGAGATGGTGACCGAGCGACCAATCCGACACGACTGACGACAAATTGTGTAAGTGTAGTGCGTAAGTTAGACACGAATCTCTTCTACTTTGCGACAAAATCTGTTAGAAACGTAGGATTACCAAACAGGTAAAGGCTTCCGTTTTATTTAGTATTTTATGAAATAATCTTCAATTTTTTTATTTTATTTCGATGTTCACAGGTAGATTTGATTCGTGGTGTAATGTAAAAATGTGTGTAAATAATAGTTTATGTTAAAGGTTTTCATATCGCGAGTTTAAAGTATTCTCCTTATCAGAGTAAAACCTTATTTTGTATGTTGTTGTAAATTTCAATTCAATATGTCAATATTTCCACTAAAAATATTTTAGATTTTATGTTATAAATGGATGCAGGTGCTTCTGAAGATGTTCTATATTGAGTGAAAATGCAAAGTAACTATTTTTAAACCCGAAAACGTTAAAAATATGAATACTTGTTTCCCTTTGTTTGTTTGTTTGTTTATAATAATTACTTTGTAGGTTATGTTATTTTTTAATATTATTCTCGAATTAGTATCACGCTAAGTATTGAGCAAATTATATTTGTTGTGCAAGCAAATTTTTTGATTTTAGTGCTTCCAATTCTATTAATGTTAGAAAAATATGTTATCCTCATTATCTGCTTTTCTGTGATTGGTTTAGTTAAGTTTTCGAAAAATATCGGAAGAATCTTAGGAAAGCCGTTTTAAAACTAGCATTTTAATCTTTGTCGAACTAATTGTAAACATTAATAATGAATTTGGCATTTTGTATATGAAATCTAATTAATAACTGTATATGACGTGATCATTAAAAAACTTCCTAGTCCACATCGAATAGTTGTGGCATGTTTTATGGTATCTGGATTATTTTTCGAGTAGGATATTGGCATAATAAAGTGTTACAACGATAAATCATACCGTCTCTTTCTTCCAAAAAGTTCATTTGAAAACAATGATTTTGTTTGCTCATATATTTAGCCTGATATACAAGCTACAGTATTTCTCGTACATTTCGTAAGTGTTATACAGGGTGTTAGGGTTGGGTCTTTTGATACTTAACCTACGTGATATACATTAAATTTCATCGACATAAATCAACTTAGGGTGGGGCGCACCCCTCACCCCACGAGAGGGGGGTGGTTTAAAAATTTAGTGTTTCTGTTTTGCCTTATGTTCGTAAAATCTTCATTTTTCATTTTTATTGTGTGTATCTTGTTAAATTACATCTCATTTTAAAGCTTATTAAATTTACTATCTTTTGATACCACATACACTTACAAGTCAGAAGAAAAAAAGAGTTAATTTTAATGACTTAGAAAAAAAACTTACTTTTTTGTCGTATCTTTTTTAGTTTTTTGTCATTAAAAAAATCCAAGTCGTTAACAATGATTTTTTTTCTTCTTTACTAGTAATATTTGAGTTTATCTTTCTAAAGATACTAAATACAATAGTTTAACTCTTAAGAAACAGCCCTAACTGCTAATCTAAAATGACACAAAATAAAAGACAAAAAAAATACTTTAACTTTTTTTAATTACATACGTAGTTTTGCTGATTTACATTTATTTAAAATCAATGTAAAAATTGTTCAAAGTGACCACCATGCTCAATGACACACACAGACGACCTTAGTGCTACTTGCTGGGTAGCTCTTCTTACCATAGCTGTGTCGGCTCTTATTTCGTCAGCTACGGTCATAATTGTTTCAAATCACTCTTCGCGTGTTTCAGGCACCTCTAAGTAAACTCGCTCTTTCATGGTCCCCCACAGAAAGAAATCTAACGGAGTTAGATCAGGGCTACGAGCCGGCCACGCAATTGTCCCTCCTCTTCCAATCCATGGAGTGTAATACTCGTCCACATGTTCTCGAACGTTACGAGCAAAATGCGCAGGAGCTCCATCCATTTGTAAATAAAATGGCCGCCGCCGGTGCTGACGTCTGTACGCCAATGGCAGCTCATCAACGAAATCCCCTCTTAGGAATTCTAGGAACCTCTCACCATTTAGACAGTCAGGTAAGACGATGGGACCTATCAGCTGATCATCGATTATGCCTGCCCACACGTTGATTGAAAATTCGTGTTGGAACGAGCTCGGCCTTATAGCGTGGGGATTTTCATCAAGCCACAAATGATGGTTGCGGTGGTTCGTTATTCCAGCTCTTGTGAATTTGGCTTCATCAGTCCATAATATGCGCCGTAAGAAGTTTGTGTCATGTCTCACTTTTCTATTTAGCCACGTACAAAACACAACGCGAGCAGCATAGTCGGGATCAATCAAATTCTGAACTCGTTGAAAATGAAACGGCCGTAATCCTTCCCGACGTAGAACTTGCCACACGGACCAATGCGAAACCCCGACTCTTCTGGCAATATTTCTAGTACTAAGTCGCGGGTCATTGGCAATCATGTCAAGGATTTCTTCCTCAATTTCCGGTCTCCCCACAACACCACGTTCATTCGGCAGCGGCTGGATACCTTGATTTCCCATTCTTGCAAAAACACTTGCAAACGTTGGTGCAGATGGTGTACGTCTTGTAGGGAATCTCATTCGATATTCCCGAACAGCAGCTGCAGCGTTTCCATTGGCGTAACCATAGATAAACACTATGTCGGCCATTTCACGAGCTGAATAATTAACAGCCATAGTGCGATACTACGATAGTAGATAGAAATTGAACTGATTTGAACTTGAAAGTAAATCTTTAAGTAAGTAGCGATCACAACGAGAAACGAAGGACAACTGGCTATCAGGTAGTTGGGCGCCTCGGCTCTACCCATGCTCTACCCGACCCCTAGGACCGGTACTTAGTATTGTTATCTCGTTCACTCTCTCTAATCTTAACTATTTCGAGCCTGTTCTAGCCCTAAATAAAACAGGCAGCTGCTTAATCGCTTAACAAAGAAAGAGTGAGTTTGTTCATTATTAACTACATATTTCTTAGAATAACGGTAAATGAGATAGGTTCTGTACTTGATATCTGTTTTAAATATTGAAATTACTGGGTAAAATTTGGCATCGTTCGAAAGCTAAACTCAAATATTACTAGTTAAGAAGAAAAAAAATCATTGTTAACGACTTGGTTTTTTTTAATGACAAAAAACTAAAAAAGATACGACAAAAAAGTAAGTTTTTTTTTCTAAGTCATTAAAATTAACTCTTTTTTTCTTCTGACTTGTAAGTGTATGTGGTATCAAAAGATAGTAAATTTAATAAGCTTTAAAATGAGATGTAATTTAACAAGATACACACAATAAATATGAAAAAAAAACTGATTTTACGAACATAAGGCAAAACAGAAACACTAAATTTTTAAACCACCCCCCTCTCGTGGGGTGAGGGGTGCGCCCCACCCTAAGTTGATTTTTGTCGATGAAATTTAATGTATATCACGTAGGTTAAGTATCAAAAGACCCAACCCTAACACCCAGTTTTTTCGAGTCCTCTTCAATGTTTGCTTGTGAATTTTGATGTTAACTGTATTCAAATTGTTAGTTTTATTTTAAATTTTTAAACTACTGTTGAAGGATTCGGTGTATTGTACTTTTAAGATATGTTCATTTGCATAATATTCCATACTTCGACAATATTTTTTTTTGGTATACATGCGCTTTAAGAAATTATTTAAAACTTTTTATATATTTTTAATAATATACTTAACTTTATGTTATGTCAAATTATAAAAATTGTTTGTTGTCTCTTAAATGTATATAGCTGAAGAGTTTGTTTGATTGTTTGTTTGTTTGAACGCGCTAATCTCAGGAACTACTGATTCAAATTGAAAAGTTCTTTTTGTGTTGGATAGTCCATTTATCGGGGAAGGCTATAACATCACGTTATGACTAATGAAATGTTGCAAAAACGGCAAATTTTTTTTATCGCGAAACGTACCTAGCTCGCGGGCACAGCTAGTCATTTCATATGTTTAAATATCTATTACAGTACTTCAATATAAATAATGGGTATCGGCATAGACCAAGTATATCTATTTGGTCTGTGGCATCGGCTAACTTCGTGTTTCGGAAGATGGCCGACACATCTAGGCAGTATAATGATATAGAGCTGCTATTGTGATTGTAAGTGATTTTTAGGGCCAAATTACTTTTTGTCAATTGTCTTTGATAAGCTAGACGATTGTATCCAATGTTTTTCAATGTTCATTATTTATCTTGATACATTGTATTTAGAATTTCTTCATCGTACAGTAAGCTCCCATTCAAGCTATACATTTACGCTACAAAAACCGCCGCTATTACGAGCGACATAAGAACGGTCCAAAGGTCAAACAGTATAGCTTGATAAGGAGCTTACTGTACCAAGCAAATTATCCGAATATAGAAATGACAGACATTACCTCAATAGATGAACATTTTTATTTACTTAACTCACTTTAATAGTACAAGATAAAAACTTATGACCTAATTATAATGTGCAGTTAGAAAATAAATAATATGGAAATATTTGTTTAATATGAAAATTATGAAACATAATTTATTATAACCAAATTTTACGTTTTGATTATGAATCTATTGGCCAGTATAAATTTCTATCATTTGCAGCGTTGTCTCCATAGAAGCAAAATGTATATTGTTTCAATGTTAGCATATTTGATAATATTTTTTGCAAGCGTACAACGAGTTTTAATGGTATTAATTTTTTTATATATTGTTATACACATTAAGTGCGTGTAATGGTCAGTTATCGACATATTTACTTGTGAAATCTATAGTAGTGATGCTAGTATGCTATACTTAGCTTTAGTTTCACAAACTATAAGCATTTATTTTTGTATAAAATTGTTATGCAACGCGAAAACATATCATGCAATTAGATATGTTTGCCAGGTTAACCTAAAAGCTATTGTATAAATGTTTACTATGTATTCAGCTTAAACATATCGAAATAACAAATAAGAGTTAACAACTCTGCCACGTTACCTAATTTAGCATACCAGCCCTGCGAGCATGGAACTCTCGATAAACAAAATTTGACAGCTAAGATCGACATACTCGACAAAAATCGATAAATTTGACAGATATTCCTAAGGAGTGAAAAGGACAGATTCTTTTGTCGATCGGTCGATCGACAAGTCCATGCTCGCAGGGCTATGCAGATAAAAAATATTTGTATTTATATTTATCTATTTTTATATAAACCTTCATAAAAGAAATTTAACTAATTATGAAAATTTAATTTTTATTTAAAAAATTGCTGTTTCTTTCCGAAATCGTGTGCCAAATCTCATCGTTCATAATGTACACACACATTGCAATATTGTTTTAATTTCAATAATTCAACTGTAGCCATGCATGTGTTTCTAAGAAATTGTTCACTTTGTTTGGTTAATGTTTGAAAATTAATTATTGTTATCTCTTTACTTTTTAACCAATCGAGTGATTGGCACTACCGATTTCGCACTACCGATTTCGAGTGCTACACAATTTTATTTCTCCATAGCCTGTCTAGTAGTATACAGTACCAGATGGTGAATAAAGCAAATCGAGTTTTAGAAAGAGAATCTGCTCGATTTGGTTTCATAAAACGTTGTCTCTTACTCACTGTCACACATCTACCCACGGAGTAAACGCCACCTCCACTTAAGGTGGCCTAAGCACTGTGGTCCTTCATAAACAAATTTAGTCCTGATGACACACATTTACAGTTTTAAAAACTCGCCACTAGGGGCGCTGTAATCAGTTCCATTTCATAGTAGGACAGATTGCCACAAACTTCTAGTAGCGGACTAGAAGTTTGGCGCAATCTGTACCTTGTTATGTGTTTGGAAGTCAAGATATTTATATTATTATTATATGTTTATCTAAAATAATTGGTGTGACAGCTCCTAATAGATACTGGACTCGTACTCATGCGATAGAGACAACGCTCTACGAAACAGAAAATAGCCGATTGTCTCTTTCTAATGTTCGTTGTGCATTATTGGCTGGTACTGAATATAGAGGTATTTGTTCTTAAGATATTTCTGGTTCATCACACTTACCGCCTCTCGAGTACAATAAAACAGATTTGTATTTTTTACCATTTACACATCCCGAATGTATTTATCAGATGCCAATATATTTTGTGATTCTCATTACAGACGTTATACATAGGTTTATTGTGTAGTTAACTGTGAAAATAGATTGTGTTGTACGATTCTTAGTATGGGCACTCAGGAAAGGGAAGATCGCTTTTGGTAATGTAAGACGTGAAAAGGAATGTCAATATCCATTATTTACCGTAAAGAACTTATCCCGTTGCCATAGTAGTTACGAACATAATCGTCAAAACTTGCATAGGACCCTGCTCAATCTTAACGTCACCCTTAAGTTTGGGATTCCCTGTTTTAGAGGAAGAGGGAGTGGCATATATTGATTGCGTAGGACAATAAATTTGATTTTGTTTTTGAAGCTGATCCTTCTATTAATTTTCGGTACAAGATTTGTGAATAGTTTGTGAAGGTAATTTTAATAGGTTTATTTCACTGATGCTGTTTTGAATACGTCGTTTCTGTAGGCTATGATTTGTCAGCGAGCTGACTTGTTGGTGCATATTTTTTTTGTAATTACATATTGTGTTTGTTTGTATAAGTATTCTTTTTATTTATTAAGATATTTTAACATTTTACCTTAGTCTACACCTAGCAGCTACCTTTTAAATATAAACGACACTTGTGTCGAATGCAATACGCAGCATAATTGCGGTTTTTTACAGCAGCATTTAAAACGAATCGTTACAAAATATATTGTGATAATATTTTCGCTTGTTGGCAAACTGCCTCCTAGATAAGCTTGAAAAAGGCTAGGAAATTTTTTGATTAAAAGAAAAAAAAATGATGTATGGAAATTTAATGAAGAGTAAAGAGTAATCAGCTTTGTGGGGTTGCCTCTGCCGAAAAATAAATGCGTAGCTTTTGTTGAAGCGGTTGGGCAATAGGAAGGCCTAGAATGGGCTTCCTCAATAAAAAGTGCAAAGAGTTAAGAGAAAAATATACACAAGAGAGAGAGAGAGAGAAAGCAAGTCGTTTTCTTTCTCTATTTCCGTGTTGACCACGTGTCGCTACAAAGTCAATAGATAGTGTCGCCTAAGCTTGGAGGTGCGCAATGTTATAATTTACATTATAGGCAATATTACTACATAATATAGACTTATATTTTCAATTTTTCCTCAATCCTGTGATGTATTCGTCATAATATTTTATGTAAAATATAACATGTTACAATATGTTGTGACTATATTTCAAAGGGCTGTTCAGGGCTCGTACCATAATCGCCTGAAGCAAGGCTAAAACAATATAGAAACATTAGAAACATTGACACAGCTTTCGCATCGTATAACACCATCTCGCTTTTACTGCAGTTGTAATACTGTTTTAAACGATCACGGTGTGGAATGCTGGTTTTTGTATTACTTTTTATGAGTTAACTATTTTTACATGTATGTATGTATGTATATTACATTACTGTATGTTTCCGTACAATAAATAAACAAATATTATTATTTTGAATAAAAGATAGGCATTATGAATTTGATTATGGTAAGGTATTTGTTTTTTGTTACACTATGCACGTCAAATAATAATCATTCACTAGTCCAACCAATTTATGTTGAGAAAACTACTGAATGGGATGAAGGTATAAGTGACACTGTTTTTTTAATAACTGTTTGTGATTGGTTAAAAATCCACGTGGCTTGCGTAAGGTATCGTGTTTCAAGAACACGTTACTTGAATGTCAGCATTAAAAACTAAGGGCCCTAACCTATCTTGAATCATTCGTCTGGTACGGAGCACTGGATTACTACTGATTTATTTGCGACATCAGAAATTCTCTATTTTTCAATCGATCGACTGTAACGAGCGGGCTCAGTCACTCATCGCTAGGAGAGTTGTAGTGACGAATAATATATTTAGCGTCAAAATAAAGGTTACTTACTGACATTTAGTAATTTTTATGGTCGATTTCCATAAGTTTTCTCGGTGTCATAACATGCGACATAAGTCGACGATGTCTCGTGCGATTTCGATGGAATGATTCAAAATAGGTCTCCAGCATCGATTGTTGCTTGCTGATATTCGCAACAACCCAGCCCTGCGAGCATGGAACTCTCAATAAACGAAATTTGACAGCTAAGATCGACATACTCGACAAAAATCGATATAATTATGTCGATCAACAAGTCCATGCTCAAATAAGCCAATAAACTTAAGGCCTTACCATAATAATAACCATTGTATAAGCCTGATGTAGTTAGTGTTTCGTCACGTTCACTCGAATGACATTTCAAATTCGAACAAAAGAGACAAAACACTGCTTAACTATACAAGGCTTATACAATGGTTATAAGTAAGGCCTTTAGAGTCTGGCACACGAAACATGAGCTTGAAAAAAAGCGGCAAATTCAAAAATTCTAGCTCTGGTAATACTGCCAACAGAAGGTAAAATACATTTTATACTTGAAATATTCTAATATGAATCCTTGAAATATTTATGTAGTAATTTAGAATGTTAAATTTGAGAATCCTTTTTTTCCTACTATATTCAGTAGAATATAGTAGGAAAAAAAGGACTTTTTTAAAATTAAATATTAGGTAATGTTTAGTTTTAATGAACTTCCAACAATGAACCTTTTATAAGAAATCGCTGTATTTGGATTTCATGAATGTTAAACTTACTTAATATCTGTAATATTTCGACAGAAATTAAGAAAAAAATATTATGAAATTGTTTATTACAAAGTATCAAAGTCACCATGTTGAACTAAACTACATGGGGACATTGTATCAGTGTTGCTACTTGAAAAAATGTCAGGTTCATCTTTCATTAGCCAGACTCTACCCCCTCTACTATAATCCGGCTACGTCTTGGACATGTATGCTCCCCAGTTTTTCGGGCTAAAATTCGCATTCGAGATCATTCCATTTTGTGAATGTGGCTTAGACCTTAGCGGAAGGCACCGTGGATCATATTTTCTTTAATTGCTCGAGACAACAAACATCACTATACCACCTACTTCCTGATTTCATTCCACGTCCTGTAAATATGAATTTCCTGCTTACTTAAATGAACACCCCATTTTTAAACTTATTGAAAGAAATCAAATTAAATTATAAATTAGTAGACCCTACAACAAATTTATTCCATATTTTATCCTACCTCATTTTATTCCCCAACATAATTCACCTACAATTTTACAAAATAATTTCTAACCATAACTTCAAGCCGCTACTAACAATTTAATGTTCGCTCTGCTTTGCCCACAGATAGCCCAACCGACCCAGCATTCTAGTATTACCGCTATATAATGGTAGTTTTCCAATTACAGCACTAGAGCGCATTATGCGGCTTAATGCTTAACGTTGAATGTTCCAACTACAGCAACACTTCGCACAATCGAGCACTCTCAAAAGCAATGTTTTCGTGTGATGCGTGCAATCGATACCAACTCAGTGACAGAAAATTAACAAGTGTTTTTTCTTTAAGTTGGCATTGATCGAAATGTTTTATTTATATAATCGTTAGTAATATTATTTATTGTTGAAAAATTTTTAAAGCTTTCGTTTCATTGTAGTTTTTTTGAAATAATCAAAGTTAATTCAAACTGTGTTAAAAAATAAATATAAGTATGGATGAAGGTACAAAAATTACTCAAAATAAAAAAAATGGTAATGAAATAATCAAAATCCAAATTACTTAAAATAACCGTAAATAGTTTTCAACCAATTATTATGTATACCACATTATTTACACATTAATGAGGTTATTGCTAACTCTATGAATATTTCTTTTTTTCAACACTGAACTTAGCGCACTCTGCTGGTGCATTTGAAAACTAATTCACGTTCCAATTAAGCATCAGCATAATTCGGCATTGTGCGCCACTGAGTCGCATTATGCTCTGTAATTGGAAAACTACCCTTATTAAACGTGTTTTCGCTACTCTACATTGGCAAAATTGACAAAACCTGGACAGAGGCCATACAACCTAAAAATTGAATTGAAGTCCATGCTTGCAGGGCTGGTTTGATTTATTAATTGATTTAAACATTGTTTCGACAGCATATATTATATATATAATAATTTGATCCACCCCTTTCAATATCATCACAATTTTTGTAACACCTTATGTGTATACATATTGTTGTGTATTTGTCCTAGTGCTGATGATCAGAGTTGAAAATGAATAAGGCCAATGTTTGTTCTCTAAAATAGATTTCAAAAGCGTTAAGACGAGTGCTCAATCATAATAGATTTTATACTATTTTTATTTTGCTACTATTGCTAAAGAAGATGTGTCTATTACTAAAAAAAAAGTTGTATGTAAAGATTTTATAATTTCATAAAATGTAATATTATTAACTAAGAATGAGCGTTTTGTATGATTTTATTTCGTGTTAAAACTTTATAGAGATATTTAACTCCATGTTACTTCCGTGAATTTTCGTATGTCCTATAATGTTTTTACATTACAGTTTTTGATGTTGCTTTACCGCCAAAAATTACGTACTGTTGCAAAAGTTCCACCATCACATTCCACAAATCAGACTGTTGTTATGGTAGTTGTAAATGATAAATACTTTAAGATTCCGAATATTTTTGTAAAGTGCGCGAGGTTCACGATTCTGCAATATCCAATTTGTAAATAAATACAATCTTAAGAAATATGTTTGTTTCATTTTCCTTCTGTAGTACCGCCATACTGAGTCACGCGGGATGCATCCGGAAATGTGGTGTGGTTCCTGTACTGCTGTTGCGCTAAACATTGAAGATGAAATTGAGGAGAGTATAGAAGCCGGCGCCTAGTATAAATATTGTCAGGTATTGCGCATGAATTAATGAATTTATTGGTACATAAGGTCTTACATCTAATGAGTTCTCAAATTTTACTACTGTTATGCAAATTTTACAATTAAATAAATAAAATCTAATAATTCGAAAAAATAAAACATGTGCATGTACAGTCACGTGCAACAGAAAATGGTTACTGTATATTTCCACTCTTGCCAATATTTTTTTAATAATATTCATAATTCTCGCCAACTAGGGTACAAATTGTACCGGCCACTGTAGCGCTCATTCCCACCGCTCTGAACCGCCCCGTCAGTGAGGCTTATAATTTATTGCACGGCGTCCGTCTGGCTGGTCTCGGACAGGGTCTCTCCGGGTTTATTTAACGCCTTCTGCACGAAGATTATGGGGGGAGCACACCATTCCATGTGCGTGTGGTGAGAGAGCTCTTTTTTTAAAGGTTATAATATTTTTACGAAATCAAGGAAGAATTTAGGAAATAATTGTGAAAACATCATGGTGAAGATAAAAAATTGTGAAATCTATAGGGAAAAAGTTCTGGTCAATTAACTGGAACACTCACTCTGCCAACCAGAGAAAATACTGTAAAAATATATATTCAAAATATATTTGATATAAATGTTCAACATTTTTATGTGCAATAATTGTGTTGAATTTGTGAAACCTATTCACAAATATTCAAAAGATTTTAACGGTTTATTAGGATTTGGTAAAGGTTTATTTGGAACACTCAATTCTCTTATGGTGCAGACGGAGTGTTCCAAAACTTACCAACTTTAGCTAAACAAATAGTTAATTTCTTACTGTGTTTTACGAGTATAACACAGAGTTAATCTGCACTTCGACCCTTAAGGATCCTTTGTACTTCCCCAATTTCTGCATTCATAGATTGCTATCACCATTTATGGACCAATTGACTTCACTCATGAGTCTCACAATTGGTCCAGGGGGGATAGCCTTGAAGTCTTCGGGTTTGGGATATCCGATCCCGAAGAGACTCATTCTCCTACGAGAAAGGGAATCGCAGTGGCACAACATGTGTTCCATGCTTTCCTCTCCCTCATTGCAGGCCCTACAGGTCTCTGTGTTGCTCAGACCCATTTTTGCAAGCATACGATTAGTGCCAAAGTGGCCAGTCAGAGCACCCAACAAGAGTCTTGTTAACTTAAAAATAAATAACAAAAAATCTATTATTTGAGATAGATAAATTAATACTTTTACATACAAACTAAATAGGAGCAGGGATTTAAAAAATATAAAGTAATAATTATGCATCAAATAAAAATACCTCTCATTTTTATACACTAATCTTGGGTAGTTATATTAATAGTCTTAGAATTCTAATTTTTACCACCTCCGTGGTCTAGTGGTTGAGGCCACCGGATGTTGATCGGGAGGTCCGTCCGGCGGGGTTCGATTCGTCGGGTTCGTCCGGACTACAAAAACACTGAAAAGTTAGAAATAATATAAGAATAGGTACAGACAACATCACACATCATTATTGAAGACGGTGCCAAATTTTAAGACTTTCTAGGAGATCATCGTTGGGCACCGACTTCAATATAGAAATGTAATGTTGTCTGTACCTATTCTTACACAATTTTTAACTTTTCAGTGTTTTTGAAGTCAGTTTTTATTTTTTGTAAAATATTTTTTTTGTTTAACTTTTTAGTGAAAGAAACCCTAATTAAATTAGGGTATCCCTCGATTTTCATAGGATCCCATCATCAGAACCTGACTTTGGTGACCTAGGGACCACCCTAGGAGTATACTCTACCAAAAAAAAAAATGAATTTTGAAAATCGGTCCACAATTGGCGGAGTAATCGCGTAACATACACACAAAACGGTTGACACGGTTAGCGCAGAGGTCGAGCGATCGCCTACTGCGCAACAGGTCGCGGGTTCGATTCCCGCACGGGACAGATGTTTTGTATGGCCTACAGAAATTTGTTCCGGTCTGGGCGTATGTGCATGTGATATTCTATGTTTGTAACTGCACCCACGACACAGGAGAAAATCCTAGGGTGGGGCGACGTTTTTATAAAAAAAAACACGTTGGACGCACCTAAAAATTTAAGGATTTCCCTCCATTTTTATGGGATCCCATCATCAGATCCTAACTTTGGTAACCGTGGGACCACCATTGGAGTATAATTTTGAGAATACAAAAAGAATTTTGAAAATCGGTCTGCAATTGGCGGCGTAATCGCGTAACATACACCAAAAAAAAAACATACGCATCGAATTGAGAATCTCCTTTTTTGAAGTCGGTTAAAAATACCGATTAGTATATGTAATCAGCTGCTTTAAATTTTATAGTTAGAATGAAAAAAAAACTTCAAAACCGTACGAAGGGTGCCTTCTTCCCATATAAGCCTACCCTGCCTACCCTACATACTCGTATATTATTTAGGTACTTTGTCATTTGTATTTTTTATACAATCGTAGATTCCATAACGCGAGTAAAAGAGCCCAGCTTTAGAGGAATAAAATTCAAATAAAATAATATTAAAAATAACGCTACTTGCATAGTCTATTACACGTTTTTAGCTGCTCCAACTTCATACATTGCATAACAAATACCTATCACAACAAAATACGAATTTATTTTGAGTTGGTTTCTTTATGGCACATATTTATTATAACAAACAACTACTTACATACTTACATTTTTTTCCTTTTTTGGTTTTGGGAATTTACAGTAAAGTTAACAGGCTACAGGCTGCTAACCCTTAAATAAGGAAATTTGTATTGAAATAAAATCTTTAAAATAAAACACTAAAATCAATAAACGTATTCAAAAAGATATTTACTTTTTCATGTATAAGGTATTTGTAGTTCCGACTTGAGTAATAACTTTTACTATTGATCGATATATCGATATTACTTTCTCCTCCCTAGGCGACAATAACTACGATAACATTATGTCACATCACTATCACTACATTGTACCCCTGCCCCCGACCCGTATTGTGCGATAGAGAGAGTTGCAAAAAATGGTCGAAATTGCCTACAATTCCTGTTTGAAATATTGTTTCGGGCGATAACTGTTTTACCCCCCTAAACCTTTATGAAATTAGACGCTTTTGGTGTCATTAGATTCAGTATACCTTAATCTATGTTTGTACGTTGTTGCTTTTTTTGTAATTCAGTATAATTTAGTCAAAAAAAGACAAAAATGCTCAAGGTAGTTTTTAAGTCAAAAATATATATATTTAGATGCTAATAACTTATATTCTGAGCAATATTTCTTCAAAATCAAAACGTACAAACCTAGTTTTTCATTATATCTACAAGATTTCCAAAAATTATGAAAATTGAACTATGTTTAGAGGGAGAAAAGCGTTATCGCTTTTTGTATGAAAATTTACAGCTTCACAATCCTCTTAAGCGCTGAAATTGAGTTTTCTATAATACCTAGGCGGTACGAAATCGCGAGATGAGAGAGCTAAAACGATAGCGAGTGAATTAGGCGGTAGGGCCGCTGCCTATTATAACAAACTCGTGGAATTAAAACGATAGCGAGGCACTCACTATCACTATCGCGCTATTATTGAGGTAGGCAGTAGGGCCGCGGATTTCGTAATGCCAAAATGTGCCCAATCGACGTACCTACCGAGGTAGGTACACTATGGAAAAAAATACTGTATAATACGCTGAATAATAAAGCAACCCTACTATTTTCTGGTTATTTGGAAATGTATAAACATCTTTTTTTTAAAGAAAATACGCTGTATTATTCTTAATAATATAACAATATAAATTACTGGCCAACTATTGTCGCATTTTTAAATTTTTATGACGCGGTCTACTAATAGGCACTTGATATGCATTTGCAGCGGATTCGAATTTGAATTTCATTATTTCATTAAAAAACTTATCGAATTTAGTACGAAAACAATATTTTATTTTAAATTAAAGCATTGAGTAATTATTTGAGATTTTATTTCTACAAAAATGAATCGGCATCTCGTGACCATAGATCGTATTTTAACATTTTGTGGCGTATTGTTACTTGCGCAGAGACAGTTGATTTGCAAGTTACAATATAATTATTTTTACTTTTGATTGTTGTAATCCCATTAAGGTATATTTTATAAGTGCGCGATAAATCAAAATTTAAGCAAAATTAACTAAAAATATTTCGTAAACACTACAGGTTTTGCACAAGTCGAAACTAAAAGCAATTGAACACTTTTATTTTTAACCTAGTTTTATCTAAATAATGGAAATGATGTATTTCGGAATTCTCAAATTTTTCTCTACATTTTGGTACACGTATACCTCAAGCTTTATGGATGGCTCGTTACAAGAAAAAGCGAAGTATATTAAATAACTTTATTTGTCACAATTAGTAAAAGAAAGAGGAGTAAACTGTGATGAAATTCATGGAACTGCTTCATTATAAGTATAAATAATCACAAAAAAAAATCCTTCATATCATACTCAGTTTTTTTACTAGAATTGACTAACCGTCGCACACGTTATATACAGAACATAGCGTACAGAAGGCACGTAAGCATCGACTCGATGTGGTGGAAGAAAATCATTCACAATAAATGTTAGGAAGAATCGTTTCATTTATAAATAATATGGGCACGAATGCCCACTAAATTAGTATGGCATCAGAATCGACAACAATTTGAATATCATTTGGTTGACGCCCAACAACATCTTTATCATTTATCATTATTACACAACAATAAGCCATGATCTCTTCTCTCCAATTGCAAAGGCGATATCACACGCCATTCAAATACACGTAAAATGTACCGTACTGTACAGAAATCAAATTCGCACTATGTACAAGATATGTCTCCATTTTAAAACAGCACTAGATATCTTCTCTATTATATAACTAGTAATGCACCTAACACATCACAAGGCCACTTCAATGAATTAAACTCTTTAAATATTTCACTTTTGTCTTCAATATGTTCTCTATGTCTGTGATCATGTCCTGTCTACCGTTTCTTAGTTTCTGGTCAACGGGACTTTGGTACTTGTCTATGGACAGCTTCACGAACTCCGTTTCTAAGGTTCCCGCGCAACTATACTCCGGAAGATTCTCGAATATGTCAAGGAGTAGTGTGATCGATTCTTGTACTGTTTCGTTGAGTTTATCGAGCAGTTCGATCGTTTTAATCTCGTCGGGGGATAGGTTTGCTTTCTTTTTGGGTTTCTTCGCTTTGGCCGGCGCTATCAGTTCATTGCACACGCCCAGCACGAAGGTTATGATGCCGATGAACTGAAATGAAACATAGAGGAATGAAATTGGAGTGTGATATGTGACTATTTATGAAATTATGAGGGGTTTAATCGCAACAAATGGGTCTCAAAACCATAGAAACTTGTACTAGACGTCATATGAATATAGAAGGAGGTAACGTCGTGACTGACAAGAATGAAATCGCCATAGTAATTTGAAACAAATAACCTTGGCATCCAAATCTATAAAAACGTTACCACAACATCTGAATTAAAATTTTTTTTTTTGCAAATATGACTTGATAAGAAGGTCTTAAGAATCATTCAAATATCAGAAGAAGCTAGAAGTCATTTACCTGACAAAAAGATATGTCAATAGCGCTTCTCACAACCCCTCAAAGCAATCCCGAAGGTGGAGCCGAGCCGAGATGAGATGGAGGAGAGGTGTGGCTTGTCTTAATATCTCTATCATTCTGGCATCTCTCACCTCTAGTAAGTCGGCGATCTCGAAGCCTCCAAACAGGGCTCGTCTTTATCCTCCATACTTTATGTCACTGCGGCATCTCTCACCTCCAGAAAATTGGAGAGCGCCTCCAACCGGTCCCGAAGGCTCCAGATGGGGTCCTCGCCGTTGGGCCGCTGCCGCAGCAGCTCCGGCACGTGGTGCAGCCGCTCGGTGACCGCGAGGCAGAGCGCCTGGCACTCGTCCCAGCGGCACAGAGACAGCTCGCCGACCATGCGAAGCGACTCGCTGTACAACTCCCGATACGGCACCGGGGAACTCACGAACGCTGCAACAGAGGCGTTCACGTTTTTCCACACGGTTCTTGTAGCTTGTTTAGTGGAGTGGGTCGATCAATATTACTCCACCACTCCATACGGTATTGACTAATAAAATTAAAACATATTTTTCGGATTTAACCTGCGTATATGATCTTCAATATTTAAAATGCTTTTTTTTCAGTATTTATGGTTACTAGACGAGTGAGTCTCCTATATTTTCACTTATAAGGTTTAATGAAGTTTCTGGACAGACTCGTAACTTTATTCGTTTTTATTACAGAATCCCATGCAGATGGAATCCAGAATTCCAGTAAGAGCATAAGACTAAATTACCTGTCGTTAAAATGATGGCAAATTATAATGGAGTTCCCCATAGACAATTGCCTAAATAGCATTTAAGGATTAATCAGCCTTTTGTATTTGGGATACACGAAGGTGACAAAAGTTACAATTTCAAGTTTTAATATAATCAAGCGCTTTGTTGGAATATTAACAAAGAAGCAGTGTTGTCACGTTGTCCTTCGGTGGCATGCCCTTGTAGTCTTTGGGTTTCGGGTATCCCATTCCCGTCAGCTTTAACCTCCTGCAAGCTGTTGCATCGCAATGGCACAGAAGGAACTCTAAGCTCTCCTCCTCCTTGCAAGGTTAGCACGATACTAGTGCCAAAATGGCCAGTTGAAACACCTATCATTAGATAAGTTTGGGATCGGCTCGAGCTCAGTATGATTTTTTTCATAACATAATCGTGTAATCAGGCTTTTAAGACTATAAGCAGATCGGATGAAAGGTCTAGTAGTGTAAAGGCATCGCTCCCATCGAAGCTAAGCCAATTTATTCGTGTTGTCAGTCGTCACGCTGACTCACCTCGTGGAAGATATCTCTTCCAAGTAGTGATAGCTGCGCTGCAAGATGCTCTCGTAGCCCTATTTCGGCGCAGCTAAAAACGCGAACTCGAGCTGGTTACTCGTCGCGTCACTCACCTATAATCCTGGAGGGGAACGGTGCGGATATGCTGATCTTCTCCCTGGCGCCGTACGTCTCCCGGCAGCTTCGCATCGCGTCACCGAAGGCGTCGACGCGGGCGGCGAGCTCGGCGGCGGCGGCTGCGCCTGCGCAGTCCCCGCGGCCCCCGGCGCACTCCACGCAGAGCGCCAGCGCCGCTACTAGCGCGTCCTTCAGCCGAAGGTACGCCAGCTCCTGGCCGAACGTGCGCTCGCGCACCTCGGTGTCCCGCCGCTCGGGCGGCTCGTAGCTCACTATCACGCTCAGGTCGCGGTTGTCGCTGCGCAACCGAATGGGAAACTCAAAGTCAAAATCAAAACTTCTTTATTCATTTAGGTACAATTTGTACACACACTTATGAACGTCAATTTTGATACCATCGGTTAAAGAGGGCGGGCGGGCGAGCGAACCGAGCGAGCGTCGTATCACCTCTGTTCATACTTTGGTTCACACGGCGAACCACAGAGCTATGCTACGTCAGAGATCCGAACGAAGCGAACGAAATATCCAAAGATTCCAGTGAAGCGAAGTTAGCTCTGTAGTTCGCGGTGTGAACCAAAGTATGGAAAGAGGTGAAACGATGCTCGCCCGTTCGTTCGCTGGTTCGCTAGCCTGCCCTCCCCGGGGCTCACACACACGGATCAACACTGCCCACCCTGACACACAAGTCAACACTGTCCCCCGCCCTCCAATACAAGTCGCCACTGTGCCCCGCTCTCCTACACAGGTCAGCCCCATTGTCCAGCGCCAGCAGCTCCTCGACTAGTGACCACAGTCCCCCCGCCCTCGGCGTGGCAACACTAAAGCATGTTCCAGACGGCTGTAATCCAGTGTTCCAACCAAGGTGATCTTGGTGGGAACTTGGTTTCCATCCGCAGTTTATGTTTCGGCTACACAGATGTAATCCAACACGCTAGCGAACCAGTCGTAAGTTGACTTCTGGTGTGAAATTATCGTACTTGTATCGTGCGCGGACTGTATCAAGTTGTAGAAATGGCTCCGAATTTGTCCACATTTCAAAAAGTGGGCCTTGTTTTAGCAGTTTTGTGCGCAATTGACGACGAAGAACAAAAGAAAAAGAGAAAGTGGATGAAGCGTTGATTAAAAGAACGATCGATCTTTATAATGTTCAGACGTAATATCCCATAAACATGGTAAATCTTTGTATAGGTCAATTAATTGACTAAAAATATCGCGTTCGCGGCTCTGTGCGGATGACATTTTAAACTCACATACACAACCGCTGCCTGTCACAGCGCAAGCGCAATTGTCGTTAGTTGGATCTAAACCGCCGGCTAGACGGATGTAACCCACGCGCTCCAACTGTGGATGAAAACAGGCGCCCATAATCCAAGGACGTTGAAGGTCAAATCGAAATTTGGATTACATCAATCGTCTACACGGATGAAAACAGGCAAGGTCACCTTGGTTGGAACGCTGGATTACAACCGTCTGGAACATGCTTTACTTAGGTTGGGCGGGGTGCGGCGGCGCCGGCAGCGCGGGGCGGGGCGGGGCGGCACTCACCGGGGCTCGGCGGGGTGCGGCGGCGCCGGCAGCGCAGGGCGGGGCGGGGCGGGGCGGGGCGGGGCGGGGCGGCACTCACCGGGGCTCGGCGGGGTGCGGCGGCGCCGGCAGCGCGGGGCGGGGCGGGGCGGCACTCACCGGGGCTCGGCGGGGTGCGGCGGCGCCGGCAGCGCGGGGCGGGGCGGGGCGGGGCGGCACTCACCGGGGCTCGGCGGGGTGCGGCGGCGCCGGCAGCGCGGGGCGGGGCGGGGCGGGGCGGCACTCACCGGGGCTCGGCGGGGTGCGGCGGCGCCGGCAGCGCGGGGCGGGGCGGGGCGGGGCGGGGCGGGGCGGGGCGGCACTCACCGGGGCTCGGCGGGGTGCGGCGGCGGCGCGTGCAGCGGCGCGGGCGGGGCGGGGCGGGGCGGGGCGGGGCGGGGCGGGGCGGGGCGGGGCGGCACTCACCGAGGCTCGGCGGGGTGCGGCGGCGGCGCGTGCAGCGGCGCGGGCGGGCCGGCCAGCAGCGCCAGCAGCGCCCGCTCCCGGCCCGCGGCGCCGCACCACGCGCACGCCTCCAGCCGCGCGCCCCACGCGCGCAGCTCCACCAGCTTCTCGAACGTGCCGTACTTGTACGCGTACGTCAGGTGCTCCACGCACTGCGACAGAACGCGCGTTGTACAGAACGCCCGTCCGACCGCGAGCAACGACGACGGTGGGAAATGGACTAAATCTCTTTTTTATACAAAATACCGGTGGGTTAGTCTAAAAAGGTGTATCGAGACAAAAGAGTGAGATGGTGGATGGATGGTATCGTGGTACGCAACGATAGTAAGCAACTATTGTTTCAGCACTTTAATAAATTGATATTTTTGAAGGAAAAGATTTTTTTAAGATTTTAAAACAACCTTTTTTTTCGGGGGGAAATGCGCAACCGCCGTTGGCTAGACGGCGGCGTGTGTGGGACTGGCCCTGCAGAGTGCCAGGATAGCTTTTATTAGAGGGACCCTAGGTGCTTGTCTTATTTATTTATGTGGGTAACCCAAAAAAAGGAACGCAACCCTAAAAATTGTTGAAACTGATTTTATATAGCGTGTAACACAAACCTTGTGAACCATTTTAGCACCATATCCATCCTTTTTTTGGCCTTATTGTAATTAAATAATATAAAACATTATGTGAATGTACGCTGTTGGGTTACCTAAATAAATAAATAAGACAAGAACCTAAGGTCACTCTAATAAAATCTATCTAAAAGTGTCCTAAAAGTTTTACTATTTATTATAAATTAACTTTCTAGGCTGCTTTGTCTGGAATGTTTAATTAAACGTACATAAATTTATTTGTTATTTCTTTACTTGATGCCACCATTTTATTAACCAATTTTTATTTGCATGAGATGGAATCTTTGGTTCGCAAACATTTTCTTGGCCGGACAAACGTAAAACCGTACTGTCCGGTCGAAATCCGGAGATCTGGCAACCCTATTTCGGCGTACAGTTACACCTGGTAGGGCTGGTAGGTATATTTACTTAAGGCGAGGTTTCCCAGGAAATCTACTCGTGCATGACGACTGTTTTATCGCAAGGTAATATAGTCGATAATTGCATAGCTTCTAATGTCGCTTACGCGCTGTGACTGAACTGAAACGTTGCTTTATACACGTTATAACAGAGATTTAAATCGTTAGATGCGCCCTTCCCATACATACGGCGCTCGAAAATGTGTTAACGTTGGGAAGAGTGAGCTCACTCATCCTGTCGTAGTCTGTGGCAGAAAGCACCGAGCGTTGGACGTCAAATGCATTTTTTCTTTTCCCTAATTTCAAGTGTAAAATAATAAAATATGCCTTCCTGTGCCTTTAGAAAGTATTTTAATAACTCGAGGAATACCCACAAATCTAAGGGAATTACATTTTATGCGTAACTACCTATTTATTAATTATTTTCATCATTTCCCAAATAAATCACTTACTTAATTTGGCGTCCGGTACGTGTTTGTTCGAGCGAGACCGAACAATACGTGCGTGAGCGAGATCGATATACGTGTCATTGCTTTGTCGTTTAAACCAAATTAGTTTGACCCCTTGCATAATACACCGTTAGCAATGTTAGGTATCAAAGTTTTATGGCGCGTCGCGTTGTTGTGTGAATTTGTCATGTAACGCACACAGACATAAAATGTAGTCACTTTTTGGAAGCGCAAGGCGCATCTAACGATTTAAATCTCTGCGTTTTAATAGATTTTTGGAAAACTGGGGTAGAAGTAGCGCCTTAATCAAATTACTACACTCACGTCCTTGGCGTTATGCGCGTGTAGTGCGCGCGTGTCGGCCAACAGGTGTAGGGCACGCGTGGCGCACGCAGCGGCCGGCAGCCTCGCCGCGTGCAGCCACCCCAGGGACATCACTTGGATGTGCTTGATCTGAAGCATCTGGTACACGGTGTCGGCCGCCAAAGCATTACCTGAAGGCGACAAGGCGAATTGTGTCCGACGAAAACTCCCTTATTGTTATACACGGAATCGGAACCAAGTTAGTGATCTGTACAATATATCGGAAGACCGGAACGATATAGTCTGTGAGCACAGATTTAGAGTAGGCTAGATACCACCTGTTGCCCGGCGCAGCGTGCCCCGAGACGCCCCGAGTTTGAGCAATGCTCAAACTGACCGCGCTTCTACTTTAGTTGGCATTCTAACGTAACGTTGACGAGTCCTGTGGTTGAAAACGTAAAAATGCCAAATTGCGCAAATTGTAAACTGTAAAAACTCTTCAAAAGTAGTAAATCGTGTCAATGGAGATGTATCCTATCATCGGTAAGTAACTTTGTTTCACAAATAGCTGTAATTCATTTTAAAATCAATTATTTATGATTTGTTGTGATATTTGCGTGATACTACTGCGATAAATTCGTATTTGGGAATGTTGATATATTTATTTTACATTGCGGGTTTGGCTTTGAAAGACCACCATCGGGTATTCTGGCCGTACGCAATGAATTTTAAACGACAGAATCACTTCAAAGTAAACAAGTTTCGTGGTACAAGGGCTTTTCATTCGTCTGTCAAATTTTGCGATTAGTGATGTACAATGGTTACTTTCAAATCGATTCAAGCAATCGAGCCATCAATTCGGTTTAAGAACAGAATGATAATTGAGAGACCAATGAAAATGCATTTTCGAATTAAGTATAGATAGGGCATGATTGTTTTCAGTTTTCCAAGCGATTCCGAAGCGAGCGATTTAATCAGAAAAGGAAGCTATTAAAGGTAATTTAGGGATCAAACACATTTTGTTACATCCTATCAATTTTATTATAGGTACATGTGAATGTTTGTTAGTGTGTCTGTGTCTCAATGTTTGTTAATGTGGATGACGGATTTGGATGAAATTTGGCACACAGATAGTTTTTAAACGCGCATCGTCTCTCGTCGAAGTCTGTTGGCTCACTGAGCGAGCGCGGCGCATCGCGCGTTGCGATTGAAACGATTCTTTTTATGTGTGTACATCACTAAATGACTCGCGTGACGTCATAGTGAGTGGGGATACGGAGGCACGCTCGGTTCTCATACTATTTAATGAACAAGTGGTATCTAACCTACTCTAAATCTGTGTCTGTGAGATTATTCTTGATTCGAGCTTTTGTACAATTACAATACGATTACTTATGATAATTATTATACTGATTCATCATCACAGCTCATATACGTCCCCACCGAGGGGTTCGAGCCTACCCTATGTTAGGGTGATTAGGCCTTAGTCAACCACGCTGGCCCAGTGCGGATTGGTCGACTTCACATACATCATTGAATTTCTTCGCAGATGTATGCAGGTTGCCTCACGATGTTTTCCTTCACCGTAGGAGCGTCAGACAAATGTACATATGAAATTCGAAACGAAAAACACATTGGTACATGGCGGGTCTCGAACCCCGACCCCCCGATTGGAAGGCAAGTGCCGAAACCACAGCGCCACCGACGCTCTTCTGATTTATACTGATTATAATAAATAAACTAATACATAAATACAGTGTTAATTATTACAAACATTTGCTTGCCTACATAAATAACACTTATCACCCTAAAGGTGATAAGTGTGTGCCTCAAGCACGAACCACTATACGGTTATCGTAATCGTATTATTTGTATGAAAACTATAGCAGCGCCGCTACGGTCGTTTAAGGAACTAAATGGTATCCTATATGGTAATGGTATAGTTAACGAGAGCTAAAGTATGAGAATCGTTAGCACGAACTCATTTTTGACATGTCGTATCGTTTTATTCGACAACTAGCTATCGTAATATCTCTCACCGAGTATTTTACAGTGAGTGAACTATCATTACGTTACGAGCTAACTATAGTCTTACGATAGTTTCTAGCTGTCCATTTAATATCTAATAGTAAGTAAAGCAATCTACATATTTCTAGGGCGAAGAATGAAGTCATGTGTGCGTGTTTCAACATTAGATAGGTTTGGGTTAATTTACAAACACACAACATTGTATGACATCTTTTATGTAGACAACTTGTGGCTGTCTGTGCGGATATAACATTATTGTTTCTCATTTTATTTCATGAAACATACAGCTATTACAAGTCTAACCTAATGGAAACCACCACTGCCCTGCGAGCATGGACTTGTCGACGGACATATCATCATCATCAGCCCGTGTTCGTCCACTGCTGGACATAGGCCTCTCCCATGGCACGCCACTTATCCCTATCTCCGGTCATCCTCATCCAGCCGCCACCAGCCACTTTTCGTATGTCGTCGCTCCATCTTGCCGGAGGGCCAAGACGTTTGCCAAGACGGACATATATCGATCGACAAAAGCATCTGTCCATTTCACTCCTTACGAATATCTGTCAAATTTATCGATTTTTGTCGAGTATGTCGATCTTAGCTGTCAAATTTTGTTTATCGAGAGTTCCATGCTCGCAGGGCTGGTTCGATAAGCTGTTAGTTATAAAGAACTGTATACATGTCAATGGAAGTTAAAATGGAGGAAAATAGATATCGTCGTTGAAGTTCTAACACCGCATATGTCAAAATAGCAACTTTTACGAATAGTGAAAAAACTGCACAATTATACATAAATATACTATTATAATGCCATTCCATTACTTACATATATTTCATTGGATTCATTAGGAAAAATAAAACCGTTATAATATTAGTACGAATTTGTAATTAATGCGAAGAATTCGAAAAACGCCGTGTGGTATTTTTTCCGCCAAAAATGACTTACGTGGTGTTAGAACTTTAATGACGATATGTTGAAGGTCTTACCGATAAGGTGATACAGTCTGAGGAGTAACAGTTTCGCGTGAAAATTTGCGGGCGAATGGTGAACAACAAGTTCCAACAAGCTCAAGGCTTCCACCACTGGTCCCGAGTTCTGCTGCTCCATTGCTGAAAATACAGAAATGTATTTGAATTATGATTCAAATGATCCATATGGCTTGCAAGGACGTGACCATAGCGTGGAGCATCTGTTGTACTACTGGGATGCTACGGGGGGTTATTGTTTTTTTTAAATTAAATAGGTCCACCAATTAAGTTATATGGTGATGGCACAAAATCAGCATTATGTCTTATGTCATAAGAGCTATATACCACTTGATTGTTGTGGTTGCACACATATCTCATTTACCTACTATATTCACATATTTTTTTTCTGTTTCTTTATCGTTTGTATACTTGATCTGCATAACCAACTTTTTTTGATTGAAAACTGAGTTTCAGTATTATGCAAGTACAACATTAAGCCGACTCCAACCCTATGAGCGTGATATTAAGCTACTCAGAAAAGGCTGTAGTTTTTTTCTATACACAACAGAGAAGCTGATGGTAATGATGGACCTTTATCTCATCTGATGGTAAATGAGGCTAAGGCTGAAAATGGAAGCAAGCCTCACCCGGATTAATCAACAACTAAGGGACTGACCTTCTAATTGTCGGAACAACGATTTATTAACGTTGCTATAATAATAATAATCTTTAGTGTCAGACATAATAATCCATAAGTACAGTACCTTTGATACCAAAAGTTTGTTAGTATTACTTGCAAAGACATTATAAGAGATAGACCGACAATACGCGCGGCCTCTAAGAAACCCCCTTCAACCACAACAGCGGTCAGGCGGCCGCTACTCATACTGTATTTGTACTGCATTCGACTGTCGAGCGCGCGTCAAGTTATAAAAATACTTAAACATGCCCAAATAACTTCGTTTTGTAGTGTAAAAAACGAACAGTAATAAAAACTAAATCACATTGTAACATTATTTATTACCGATGAGTCTTAATTATGCTTATTTATTTAGCTATTATCATATCAAAATTGGTTGAAGGGGACTTCATACATTTCGTTTGCATTGTTGGTCTACTCTTATAATGTCTTTGATTACTTGTTACAAAAAACACAAATCGATGATATGGCTAGAAAGTTGTAAGTAAAAAAAAGAGACACTAGATACATTTTACAATAACACAGGCAATACACTGCTCGGTTACAACAAACATAAATAAAACGGTGGAAACTAGCTAAACTTGTTTTTAGTATTTTATTTAAGTATATGTAATTTACGTAGTGTATGAATAGTATTATTTAGTATGTAGTATATGTAGTTTATAGTCATTGATTTAATATTAAATAACAAAATATAATGTTGTTTATTTACCCGTCATGATAAGTTTTAAGTTAGCTTTCCTCTAGCAGAGGTTGCCTGGTAGAGATTGCCGCTTTGGCAATAAGGTCGCCTTTTGTTTAAATTGTCTCCTTTAAATTATTGTAAAATTTTTATTTTAGAAACAATAAAAATATTCATTCATTCACTCATTCAGATGGGCAGGCGTTGACGTATACGTCACCTAGACAAGCTGAAGAAACATTCTGTCACGACGCGGGGCAGCAGTAGCGTACTCGCTCGCTCGTATGAGAGTATAAGAGACAGCAAACTAGGGCCATAAGGTGGCAGTCGAGCGTAGATCGCAGTTCGGAAACCATTTTCATTTGTTTTAATCAAGATATAATAATACTAGCTTTCCGCTCGCGGCTTCACCCGCATTATTATTGTTTTCCCGTGAGAATTTATATTTTCCTGTAGGAAAAATAATTTTGTAGCCTATTTAAGGCGCATAACACATTGCACCGGACACCGCTGCGGTGTACGGAGGGACGAAAACCGCATGCGGCTGCGGCGGCACAAAACCGCATGCGGCTGCGGCGGCACGGAACCGCGCCACCGTACGGTTTGCTCCGTATCACCGTCCGGAGCTGCGGTGCACGACGACGCCCCGCATCGCCGCATTATCTATGTTAAGATCTATTAAGCGTATGCACGTCCTTTCTACGCAAAAATCCGTACGATACTGCGGCACAGTGTGGCATACCCCGCGAACCGCACCGCATCACCGTCCGGGAGTGCGGTGCCGCCGCGCGCGCCGCACAACCCCACGGTGATGCGGTGCGAGTGTGTTATACCCTGCGGTTTTTGTATACAAATTAAGATTCTCCAGTCAAAATTAAAAACCGCAGCACCGCACACCGGAGCGGTGTCCGGTGCAATGTGTTATGCGCCTAAGCCCGGATAATTTTGTAGAAAATAAAGCAGATTTTAAAATTTCCATAGAAACTTTCAACCCCTATTTCATTCCTTTAGGGTTAAATTTTTTTAAAATCTTAAAAATTAGTGTGCGTCCGCATTTTGAATTAAAATAACTGACCAAATTTCACCTTTCTACCATTAGCGGTTACGGTAAACAAGCAGCCTGTCCACCGGATGGTATATTAGCCATATAGCTTAGAGCATTTAGCCTAAGGAGATGACAAGCTTGGCGAATCCCTCTGCCAAAGTAGGTTGACCATGGCCCTACATACACGTTATATAAAACTAGTCGACGCGCGCGCAGCCGCTAATTGTGCAGTTTTCTCTTGCAAAAGGCTTTCCAGTAACTCAAATCTTCAAGACTTATGGCTTTTCCTATCACATTTTAGTATAAAATATACATTAACGTGTTTTATTTAGGTACAATTTTGAAGTAATTTTTTCCTCACAGGTGTATTGCAGGTTTTCTTATGCATGTTTTCCTTCACCATAAAAAATCATCATCAAATAAACGTACATATAAATTCAAAATTTGAAATAACATTGGTACGTGGCAGGGTTCGAACCGCTACCTTCCGATTGAAAAACGACTTCCTTACTCAATACGCCATCGACACGATCACAATGCCCCGTTATTTCATTGCATGTTTTAGCCTTCAAACCGGAAAACAGTCATGCAAGAAATAGGTAAGACAGATCAAATCAAATCAAAATCTACACCAATAGCTCAAGGAGTCCATGCGTCAGCCAATCAAATAAAAATGAAGATCACCAGCATAAAAGTAATGGTGTGCCGCTAACAGTGCGTAGCTGTCGGCGCTGCAGAACTCCGTAGCGGTAGCGGTCACCAGGCCCTTGGCGAGGCTCCGGAGGTAGTGGCCCCTGAGAGTGTTGGCCAGGGCGAGGTTCTCGGAGGCGCTGAGCGGGGCCGCAGCTATCCGCCACGTCGCCAAGCACGATACATGTCTTTGGATGTCGTCCGTCTGAAAACATGAAAAATATCATCAATCAAATCAAAATAATCTAAATTCAAATATGACTTGATACATAGCTCTTTTGAATCATCCATATCTTTTTTAACTATCACCCTTTTAACTGATAAGAATGGGCGCAAGAAACTCAACGCCTTTATCAGGAATACCGACAAAATATTAGTTTACATTGCAATTATATTAAAGTTACACAGATTAACTATATAACTCCAAACATTGGTATCATTTAAATAATCATTGACTTTGTAATACTTTTTTCACACAAGAGTATGTTTTACATGCTCTTTAAACTATTGAAAAGGCAAATCAGCAACTTTGTACATCCCTGTTATAAAAGGTTATACATTTCACATAAAAGAGCCTCTAGTTTTTTGAAGCGTAAATTGGAATGGCAAGTTGTTCTTGTATTCAATTAATGAACTTAAAAATTTGTATCAAATGTGTAATATCAATTCTTACAAACAAATTAAATAATCATAAATGTACTGAGCTGCTAATGTCAATATATTCATTTTCTTAATTAGTTCATTGACTTTCTCTTGATTTCAAATAATAAATACAGCGGACTGCTCTTTTTTTACAGTATGAAAATATTTCAGCAGCCGATCCCCACAATAACAATTCATACAACATTACAATGAAAATAACTAAAATAATCAACCTTACCATTTTAACATCTGTATGTTGTCTTACTTTTTTACTGTGTATGTCGCAGATTTAAGTATAATTATTATTACTGTTTGCCAAGAACTTCATATCTGGATCCCAATGTAAACCAGAGACTAGAGTAATATCCAACAATTTTGTAGTGTCAATGAGTTCAACATTTTTATATTCATTTTTACGAGAGAATTCACTTTCCTTGCAATTGGTGAATTTAATACATTTAGCTTTATTTGAGTTAAGAGATAAATTATTTATAGTGAATCAATGCAATTTTATTAGCGCCACGGCGGTGAGTAGCTGAACTAATAAAATTGCCATACAAACTCCTCGATTCGGATTTCGATTCGATTTTCGATTCTCCTGCATGTTAGCCCCACAGGCATGATGGTGCTCAAACTATATACATTTATGATGTATAGTAATTAAGAGCAAACTCAAAAATGAAACAAAATTGCGTTTTTACCAGATTAAAATATACATCTCAAAAACAAGTATAATTTATTATTTGCTGTCTAGTTTATCTAGATACTAATTTAGAGTTTTTTGAGTACTTACCAAAATTGATTTGGAAAATTATCATCTATATCAATAGAAACAATAGTCATTGCTGATAAGTAAATTGAGATCATGTTTATCATTTAGTACCGTTTGATATAATAAACATTAGATTCATATTAAGATTAGCTTATATTTAATAAAAAATGCTGCCAATAAATAAACCATAGGCTTTTATGTGCAACTGCCACTGTTATTTTTACATCATCATTAGTATTGGTTAGCTGAAGTAAATAAATGAGGTAAATAGCTTTTACAATTCAATCATGTTATAAACACTAAAATTGCTTTACTATTGTCCTATTTGGAAAGTACTAAAAATTATGATTATTTTAATGATGGACAAAGCGTCCCAACTCCTGTAGCACTTCCCACATTCATGATCTGTCCCAACGCTATTTCGACCTTCTCCCTCCGCCTTCCGACTTACTGTCAAACACTGCACACCCTCGCACTAGTCCCACACCACACTCGTAGAACAAGAGTGCGAAGGCCCGGTCCTCACAGTTTGCGATATACCAGGTACATATATGTGCCTGGTCGCTTCTCTACACCCTCCACTACAGGACGAACTCGAGCGTCCGAGCCTTACTTCCCGTTTTCGAACAATTTCGATTGACTGTACCGCTACAAATATTAAACATACAGTTCTAAAATTCATATGTGACATTATTGAACATTACCTCTAAACATTCTTAAAGACAGAAACATGATTAATAATATTTCACTCAATAGAAATAAAATCCAAAGTTCAATATTTTAAAACTGCTGTGAATCAGAAAATACAATAATAAATGACATAAAAGTTTTACTAATAGACTATGCTAGTCTGTTAGTAAAACTTTTATAATAGTAATATGCTACAATTATTCTTCTCACTAACCCACAAAGTAACTTATAACTATTTTATGTGCTTTATCTGCAGGTAGCCCAACTGAGAAACCGGATTGAATAAATAGTTAACAGCATTTTCCTACATTACGTGTCTTTTCCGAACTCGACATTGGCCGAATTGTCACCCATATAGCGACAAAAGCTATAATCACAAAAAAAAAGAGTTGGGATGGGCTTCATATAAAACTGCCCATTGTTTTTTTTCTACAAAGCTCTAAGACTAAATCTACAAATAAACCAATTTGATCATAGGTTTGGCACCAGATTGAACTCTTATGTTTAAAAACAATATAGCAATTCTGCATCTAGACCAGATATATTACTTTACTCTTGATTACAAAAATGTGTGCTACTTATGAAAATCACTGACAGTGGCTGTGCAAGATTTAAAAGCTGACATGGGCAAGGTACATGTTGCAAGGCCTCTTGGCAACAATAAGAAAACAAAAAGAACATTTAGTACAGTCAATAATGTCCTCAAAGATCACTTAAAATTATAGCATAAGCAGATGCATTTCGTTGTTTAATTGTGCTGTTAGCAAGCATGGTAAGGCTCCCAGGTACATAAATGTTATAACGTCAGAAACTGCTTCAATTTCAATTTGTCAGTCTTGTAATTATTTCTTATTAAAAAAATTAACTTACATTATCTGGTTCACTATTTTCATCAAAACCTAAACAAGTTAGGAAGTCTCTTGACTGCTCTTCTCTTTCTTTTTGGGGTATCATTGCAAGATATGGCTTTAAATCAGGAACAGCACAAGGTTTGTGAGCAAAAACTCTTAAATATTGTACACAAAGGGCAACACCACTCCCCAAGAGGTCTGTCGGATCACCATCTTCCGCCAACCGTTTAAAAAGTTCAAGTCTAGCTAAATATGGTCCACGTAAAGTTCTTCCACAAGACATACTCTCTACGAGCTGGCATATGTATTCATGACACTTTTCAGCAGTATTGTCAACAGAGTCCTCAGAATTTAAATCAATTTCTTTTATTAAATGGAAGACAGAATCGAAATATGGTAAATAATAGTCCCATCTATCTTGGTTATCCCATAATAAGTCTTTGCATAGAAGATTCAAACGCCTCCAATGGCCTAGCTTTTTTAAATAAGGTATACACGCTTGAGATGTTGATCCGGGGACTAGTTGGGAGTAGAGAGGGCTTTCTATAAACTTTAAGATGTCCTCCCACTTCTCTTGAAGCTCCAAAATCATAATATACAGCCGCGCCTCTTGTTCAGCCTCCATTTTGTTTTCTGATATGAAGTTATCAACCATCCTCTGGGCAAGTGACAACAAAATACCTCTCTTGGTAGAATCGTCAGCTGTTTTGGCCTATAAGAATAGAAGCTAAATTAATTTATGGGTGAAAACAAATTATTATTTCATTTCTTACATTCCTGTTATATTTATCACATACCTGCAAAACAATACTCATAACTGCCCAGAAATAGTAAGGGTTTTTAGGTGCAAACTTGTACAGCGCCATAGCAGCACGTTGCTGCGATTTGAAGTCTCCCACACGCACATAGGACATGAATAAATGAGAATGTAGCTCCTCATTATTGGGGTCAATTTTCACAGCTGTTTCATATAATCCACAAACCTTATGCACTAAAAATTCATGATGAATAATTAAGTTTAGACTTGATCTTATCAATCAATAAATAGATTAAGTTATCAAAAGTGACATATTTTTCTCATTTGAGAGAATGTTACATATTGATGAAGAACACTAATTTAACATTAACCGATCCGTGACTTCATTGGTATTAAAAAGGGATTATTGAGTTATTTTAAGTTACTAATCATAGCATTTTAAAAATAAATTTTGAATGATGGGGGTTCCTTACACTGCTGTGACTCTCTGTACGTTATTGTCATAGCCTGCAGCGTCGTATCATCGCATAGTTTTTCCGATGCTAGTTCATCCAGAAGTGCATGAGCCTGCTGTGCCTTGCCTAACCTAAAAAGTGCAAGAGCTTTCAATGCTCGGGCTGCTTGCAAGGTAGGACTCTTTTTAAGTACTTTTTCCGCTTCTTGAAGTGCCTTTTTATTATTCCCATTATCTAGCCAATCTGTAAATAGTGTACATTGTTAAATTTTCACCGCTAAGAGAACAGTAGGGAAGGTTGGAATTTACCACACTTAAACATGATATTACCATAAATTGGTCGTAATCGACGCTCTACGATACCTCCGTCATGCATGTGCTGAGGCCGCACAGCCATTTCTCATTTATAACTACTATTACTAAAAAATAAAAGCTCTATAAAGAGCCTTTTTCTAAAATTACCTACGGCACGTATGTTTTGCGATTTTTATCTTTGGGTAGAGATTGTGACATTGAAGTTTAAAGTGTAGATGTTACCAGCATCGAAAAATAAAATTTTATTGCTATATACAAGATATACAACTCGGGTGGCTATTCGGACACTATAGAAATCGATTACGATTCGGACCCGATAAAAGCGTTATCGAAAATTCTAAAAATAACAAAGTATAAAACTGAAAACTGTTGGTCCGGTTAAGTTATATATTGTGATTGTGACCATACACATGAAACTGCATGTTCCCCCGGACCCAGAATGGTCCCTCCGGACACTCCTCTCCGGTGGAGATGGCTACCGCCATCCCTTCTGTGTCGAACGTGGAATTCGACATGGTATCCGGATCTCCCGACTGGGTATCGGCCGGCGGTAGTGCTGCTCGACGAGGCTGGGAAGTTTTTCGAGAAGATTCTCGCTTCCCGCATCGTCGAACACCTAGAGGACTGGGGGCCGGACTTGGCTAAAAACCAGTTCACTATAAAATTCACAAATTTTTTCTTAAGCTAATTCATGTTGTTATTTTTATTTTCCTTGTATTCATATAAGGAAAAGCACAGTGTTTACCTCGGCTTAAAGATTTATTTAGTTCCTCGAACTATTGACGCCCTCGCTACGCTCGCATGATAAGTCGCTGTCACTAAGAATGCGTAAGGCAACCTCTTCAAAAAAGAATTTCGAAAGGGGGAAGTTCTCCCTCAGCTACATTCAGAGTAGTTGAACACTAGTTGCACTGACCCACTAAACCATCCTGACATTTTCCAAGGCCATAACGGGGACATGTTAAATGAATGACTAGTGAATAGTGATCCCACTTTCGACCTCATGATCAAAATCATCCATATACATATATATACATTGAGTTTGGTACATGCATACCTACATATAAAACTTATGGTGTTATGAAATATTTAGAATTGTAAAATTGATTTTGAAATCTCCCACGCAAATAGTTGGATCTGTGAAAAAATGTATGGGGAATTGAAAAATCAATTTTATAATTTGGGATTTTTAATGACTCCATAACTATTATGTATGATTATATTAAAATGGGTAGGTTTCGGCTTGATAAGGTAGGTATGTACTAAACACATTGTATAATCGGGTTGTTGATTGCATTGCACCAAAACTTATGCGTACTATGCAGCGGTCGATTGGTTCTGTTGAAAAAAATACGGACTCCATACGGCTATGCATTTTATTGCACAATCTCATTACATACGCAAGAGAGGAGCCGTACGGCATGAAAGAAAAGTTCCCAATTCTCGAAATAACTATACCAGGTGGGTTATTCTGAAAAAATCAATCACGATCGCTTATAATTTGACAGTCATTGCGCCGTGAAGTTATGACTCTGTACAGACTTCCTTTAATAAAGGAGTAATGGATGGACTGCGACTGTCAAACTGTAACCGATTGCGATAGATTTTTCCTTAGACAATAACCCAACTTAGGGTGTAAGTGACGGCGTCCCATTTTTTTTAACAGTGAGTTCGGACCAATGTTATTATTTGTTTACCGATGTTTATTTCTCCCGGAGAAGCTTTTAAAGCGAAAAAAAGGAGTTGCATTTTAAATTTTTATTCATGTTAAGCAATGTATGACGCGCCGGCATCATTTTTGTTCCGCTCGCACCGGTGCACTGACGTTCGATGATTATTGTGTTTTTACAGAATATGATTTGTAAACGTTAACTTAGTTATATAACACCAGAAAATTTAGAAAAAAAAATCGTAAAATTTATGAATTTTCCGGGAGAAGATTTTAGTGTTTTTCAGTTAAGAATCATGGTCTGAACTCACTGTTAAAAAAAACGGGACACCGTCACTTACATCCTGTAGATCAGGGTTTCTTAAACTTTTTGCAGTCACGGACCCCTTTCACAATTTAAACAATTCCACGGACCCTGTTTAACCATATTTTTGGAAATGAAGAACACCTTATTTATTAAATATTGATAAAAAAATACTTTTATTGATCCTTGCATTACACTTACTACTAAGCTAATGAGAAGGGTGCAGCTGTTTGGCCTCAATGAGAACGTTAAATTGTGGGATTGTCTTCGACAAGGCAAGACGCATGTCATGTTTACGTCGAGTTTACTACACAATGTTTACAGACTGACCTACTGCGGACCACTGATACACATGCTACGGACCCCTAAGGGGTCCGTGGACCCCACTTTAAGAAACCCTACTGTAGATACTAGTCTTATTTTTTTCTTTATATTAAATATGATAAAGACTTATAGCTAATAAAAAAACTCAATTTAACACATTGTAAACGTTTATTAAAAAATAAATAAAATTTACAATCTTAAAAACTAACTTAACGTTTACTTAAATACTTATTCCAACAATCATTTCATTCATTCGTACAGTCATAAAAATTCACTTTAAAAATATCACTATCGTAGGCAGTGGTTGGGGACTTTAAACCTAAATAGCCTCATAATTTATTATTGTAGAGATTCATTAAATCACTTACTACGAAGATCTACCGTTTCGAAACCTTCTGGTAAGTTATCAATCTTGGAAGGAATTAGCTCTGGTGGATGTTCTCTCGACAGTGAAGCTCTTTTATGTCTCGGCGGCGGAACTGGGGCGGACTGGGGTACTTTAGATTTGAGCAGATTCTTAATCCGCATACCTCCTCGGTAATAGTACAGGTATACACCGGCCAACGTCGCCAGGGCAACGAATAGCGCCACGACTGCGACGACAATGCCGTACCAAGAGGTGCCGGTAGACTCCTCAGGAGTCGGCACCGTAGGCCTCCTGTTGGGTGGCACGTACGACGGCCGCGGTCTCCTCGTGGTCGTGGCGAACCGGTCTCCGATAGCGATGTCTGCGCACGCCCGAAACTCCTCCTGGGGCCCACACCCCACCGCCTCGGTCCCGTTCTCGCATTTCCCCCAATTATTCCCGGCGATGTACCTCCATTGCAACACGCAATGCGAGCACTCGAACTCCTCGGGCAATCTGTACTTCATTTCGTAAATTTTGTTCCCGTCCCGCGGATAGAACTTCGTGGCGTCTCTCCCGTCTAGTTGCAAAACGTTTTTGTCGAGGCATTCCTGACTCGTTCCCTTGAATTCATCGCATATCCTGAATTCGAAGAAGCCGTTGTGGCTGGCGGTCAGTTCTACTTTGATGGTGATCCGGTCTTTGGGCGCGTACTTGCGGACGATGACTCCTTTGTAGAATCTGCCACCGTACTCGTGCGCGCGCGGCGTCTGCGCATCCCACGCGTCTCCGCAGATGCCGCACTTGCCCCCGTTCTTGTTCCACTGCCTGGAGAAGCCGCCGCAGTACAGCTCGTGGTCGTTGTAATTGTGGGGGGTGTCGAAGCCGTAGCGCCAGGCGGACGCCCGCGACGGGGGCTCGATCAGCCTGCCGTGGCCGCGGGCCCCGCTCCACGTCAGCGCCACCACCGCCAACCAGCACCATAATGTCTGAGGACAACACGAAACATGTTTATTGTTACTCAATGTTCATTTCTTAAACGTATTTAAATAGGTATTTTTCTTGTTTTCATGTTAGGAACTTTTCGTTTTTACATCTTTCAGTAGGTACCTAGTTATCTTATATCGTCTACTAAAAGCACCGTAAAAAATCGAGTCTAACTACCCTATCAAGCCGAAATTTACCCATGTTAATATAGTGATATAAAAGTTATGGCGTCATTGAACATTCGAAATTTTAAACCATCCTCACCGTTCGAGAAATATTTCGAGTTTATCATCAAAGTTGGAGACATTGCCAACACGAATATAAATAAAAAAAAACACTATTAGTTATTGTTACGTAGAATAAAATGAAGCAATTCATCTAGTGACTGGCTCAAAGAAATAGTGATTCAAAAAAATATTGAACAACCAAACTCTGTTAACTCGTTTTTATTTGCAGTATCAAGGTTACAATGATCTTGACATTCCGACTCTTACTCAGCAATTTTTCGTTCACTCATGCAGTAATTGTATACCTAATGTACTTAACTTATGTTAGTTTATTTATTTATTTTGTTTATGTAAATGGGAGTAAAAAATTAATCAAATAATAATAATTTTTTTTTATTGCACAAAAAAGAGCAATTACCATTTTTGGAAAAATTACACAAGATAGGGCATCACTAGGATTAATAACAGCAGAGACCAGGAGGTCCCCAAACCTGTATTTTGGGAGAACAATATTTGTAATTTTAGGTCAAGTGACCCACAGACTACTAGAGTAATTTAATTACAGTAACTGAATTAAAAAGAAAAATATATTTGGTTTCATTAACTAATCATAGAAATCCCATAACGATTTTAGTTATTACTTATTTGCATAATAAAAAAAAATACTTTGAGAGCACAAGAAAAAAGAGCTTAGAAACATCGACTAATTAAGGTCTCAATTTCAATGTAAGTCATGCCACTTGGTAAGAAATGTCTGCTTGAACGACTGAGCAGTTCTTTATAAAACAAAATACTGACTACCGCGTTCTAGACACGGGCTTTGAGAGAGTTACGAAATCTTCTTGCAAAATGCGAGGAGGAGAAGGAAGAGGAATTTGTAAAGATCCGTTTACTAAGAGAATCATAATTAGCAGAATTGATTAGATGTATGGGTGTTATTAAAGTGACTTTCTTAATAACAGTTCATTGTTCTCGCCACAAGCTATACACATTATATTTTATCTATTTTAATAATTACTTTCTACGCTGGTGGGAGACTGGAGTCCAAATTGGGTAGAAATCTGCCTGTATCTTAGATTACCAGGCCCCGCACCTCGGACATGACGACAAAACTTAAATTATTATCTTATAAATACAGCAAATAGTGAAGAATAAGCAAAGGTACTAGATATATTCTTGAAGTGAAATTAAAAGAAATCTATCTGTAATAGAAAAAAATATAGAATTTGGCAAGTAGGGAAGATATTAAACTTTTATTTTACAATCATGTGTTTGTGCGTGTGTGTGTGTGTGTGTGTGTGCGTGTGCATGAGTGTATGTGTAAATTTCGCTAATGTTACATCAAAATTTTTGCAGGAAAAGCTGGAGAAGCAGAGATTTTAAGGGCAAAAGTGTATGTGCTGTATGGTTTTCTTAACATTGCAGGGGTCTGTTAACACGTTCAACTTGGAGCAGAAGCGATTTGGCAGCACTTGCCCAGACCAGGGGGTTATTATCAGAAAAAATCAATCACGATCGCTTTGAATTTTCCAATCATTGCGGCGTAAATACAAGACTATCGACTGTCTGATATAAAAATTATTTTACAAAAAATAAAAACCGACTTTAAAAACACTGAAAGTTAAAAATAATATAAAAATAGGTACAGACAACATCACACTTCTATATTGAAGTCGGTGCCAAATTATGAGACTTTCTAGGAGATCATCGTTTGGCACCGACTTCAATATAGAAGTGTAATGTTGTCTGTACCTATTCTTATTTTATTTTTAACTTTTCAGTGTTTTTGAAGTCCGTTTTTATTTTTTGGAAAATAATTTAATGTATTTTTTTGTAAAAAAAAAAATATTTTTATCATTTTTGTGAATGAAATCTTTTTAGTGAATTGAGAAACCCGCGAAATCAAGGTTCCGCTCGATTTTTACGGGATCCTATCATCAGATCTTGACTTTGGTGACCTTGGGTCCACTCCAGGACTATACTCTATCGAATACAAAAAGAATTTTGAAAATCGATCCACAATTGGCGGAGTAATCGCATAACATTCTACACACAAAACACAATGGTGGAGTAATCGGTGAACATACGGTGACATGCCTATGAAATTCAAGGGTTTCCCTTGATTTTTATGGGATACCATCATCAGATCCTGACATGGTGACAATGGGACCACCTCGGGAGTTTAATCTTTCGGTTACAAAAAGAATTTTGAGAATCGGTTTACAAATGGCGAAGTAATCGGTGAACATACATAAAAAAAAATAGATACAGTCGAACATAGAACCTCCTCCTTTTTCGAAGTCGGTTAAAAAACATACGCATCGAATTGAGAACCTCCTCCTTTTTTGAAGTCGGTTAAAAATTAGCGATGAATGCACTTTGACTGGTCGTTGACGTGATTACTCCGCCGATTTATGAACCGATTTTCATTGATAGGTTGATTTCATTGACTCTTCGTAAATTATAAAAAGTCAGTAATTGGGATGATGACTGAATTCTAATTTTTACGTCTCGTCATTAAATATTAAAATACCGTGGAAAAAGATGCAGTCCTGTGAAATCAGAATTAAAATCGGCTTAGAAATACATTAGATATAAGCATTTTAAGTTGTTAATTTGAAGGCGATTAGACAGAGAGATCTGACATCAACCATGGCGTCATAGTTGAGTACGGCCATATAAACTCCTTGTAAATTGCCGTTTTGCTAGAAAGAGATGGAGAAAAATCTTTAATACCTTATATCTTGGTTGTTTTTATAGTTATTCGAAAACCGATTTTTTCTTTCTGTTTATTATATTAATGAGCTTCTATTAAAGCAAGAAAAAGTTTTTAGTCATCTAGGCTATTGACAGGACAGTTAAGTTTTAAAAATATTTTACAAAAAATAAAAACCGACTTCAAAAACACTGAAAAGTAAAAAATAATATATGAATAGGTACATCACACAACATCACACTTCTATATTGAAGTCGGTGCCAAATGATAATCTCCTAGAAAGTCTTAAAATTTGTCACCGACTTCAATATAGAAGTGTGATGTTGTCTGTACCTATTCATATATTATTAACTTTTCAGTGTTTTTGAAGTCGGTTTTTATTTTTTGTAAAATATTTTTTATTTTAAACTTTTTAGTGAATGAAGTCTTTTTAGTGAAAGAAACCCTAATATAATACCAGAGGCCCAATTCAGCTAATAAGTTACAGCCGAATCGAAACTAAATCGTTGCGATCGACCAATCGGAGCGCGTATATTGCCATTCAACTGTTCGATAACGTGATAATGTGGCGATCTGATTGGTCGAGCGCAACGGCTCAGTTTCGATTCGGCTGTAACTTATTAGCTGAATTGGCTAGATGACAAAAATTTTTTTTTGCTTTAATAGAATCTCATTCATATAATAAACAGAAAGAAAAAATCGGTTTTCGAATAACTATAAAAACAACCAAGATATAAGGTATTAAAGATTTTTCTCCATCTCTTTCTAGCAAAACGGCAATTTACAAGGAGTTTATATGGCCGTACTCAACGATGACGTCACGGTTGATTTCGGATCTCTCTGTCTAATCGCCTTCAAATTAACAACTTAAAATGCTTGTATCCAATGTATTTCTAAGCCGATTTCAATTCTAATTTCACAGGACTGCATCTTTTTCCACGGTATTTTAATATTTAATGATGAGACGTAAAAATTAGAATTCAGTCCTTAAATTAGGGTTTCCCTCGCTTTTCATGGGATCCCATCATAAGATCCTGACTTTGGTGACCTTGAGACCATCCCAGGGGTATACTCTATCGAATACAAAAAGAATTTTGAAAATCGGTCAACAATTGGCGGAGTAATCGCGTAACATATACACAAAACACGTTGGACACACGTAAAAATTTAATGGTTTTCCTCGATTTTTATGGGATCCCATTATCAGATCCTAACTTTAGTAGCCATGGGACCACCCTTGGAGTATGCTCTATCACATACAAAAAGAATCCTCAAAGTCGGTTCATAAACGACGAAGTTATCCGCGAACAAACATAAAAAAAAAACAAGCATATATACGGTCGAATTGAGTAACCTCCTTTTTCGAAGTCGGTTAAAAAATGGAATGGCAAAAACAGACCATTTTTGGGCCATTGGAGATTTTGAAATATATCGCTTAATTAAGCAAGTAATAAATTCTGATTCTGAATTCTGTTATAAATATTTTGTTTAGTTGTCATACCATTTTTAGGGTTCCGTTGCCAAATGGCAAAAAACGGAACCCTTATAGATTCGTCATGTCTGTCTGTCTGTCTGTCCGTCCGTATGTCATAGCCACTTTTGTCCGAAACTATAAAAATTTGAAACTTGGTAAGTAGATGTATTCTGTGAACCGCATTTTCACACAAGAATAGAAAAAAAGCAATAAATTTTGGGGTTCTCCATACATAGAACTGAAACCCAAGAAATTTTTTTTCATCAAACCCATGTATCTATGGATAGGTCTTCAAAAATTATATTGAGGTTTCTAATAACATTTTTTTCTAAACCGAATAGTTTGCGCGAGAGACACTTCCAAAGTGGTAAAATGTGTGTCCCCCCCTGTAACTTCTAAAATAAGCGAATGATAAAACTAAAAAAAAATATATGATGTACTTATATAACTTATATATTATTACAGATATTACCATGTAAATTTTTTTTCAAACGAGATCTAGTAAGTAGTTTTTTTAATACGTCATAAATCGTACGGAGCCCTTCATGGGCGAGTCCGACTCGCACTTGGCCGGTTTTTTTAATGTTGTCAATTTTATTGTATTCGACATCTTCAGAAGTGCCACAAATTACTTATTATGAAATTATTCAGCAGAAAAAGTACCTATCGTGCTAAGTTTATGATAATCGCCAGTTCCGTGGTTGGTATCGTGATAGGAATGTCGGCGTTCACGTTGCCTCAGATATTATTGTATCGATATTGCCATCTCTATCGTCATTCAAAAATCTACGTATTTCTCGCCCATCTGGCACTCTTTGAGTCCAGTAACTTTTGAGTTTCTTTATTCACGCCATGTTCAGAGTAAGTACGTGCGAAAGTGAACCGTCACCAAAAAGTGGATAATGTTGTGATTTTCACAGGATATCCTTATTTAAACGTGTGCTCAAATGTGATCAAATCCTTTATTGCTTTTATGTGATTACAAAGGAAATAATGTATACATCGCTCAACATATATGACCATGTTTTGGCACGGCATTGCAGTATGTTATTACAGGCATTGAATATAACATTTGAATCTTATTTTTACATTTTAATGTAAAGGTTAACATCACAATACATTTTGAACCTAACATATTCAATGCATTCATCAATACATATTAAAAAACAAAGTTTGCGGGGAACTTGCAGGTCTGTCTGTCTGTATGTTGTGATGATCTCAAAAACTATTGAACGGATTTCCGTGTGGTTTTCACCATTAGCACAGATTACTTAATAGTTACTACGTACCATTAGTACGCAGTACAGTAAGCTCCCATTCAAGCTATATATTTACACTAACGAAAACCGCCACTATTACGAGCGACATAAGAACGGTCCAAAGGTCAAACAGCTATAGCTTGATAAGGAGCTTACTGTACTACATATTATTTATTTTGTGCCATCACTTACTTAATTTATTCGGGGAGGTTTATATATTATGAATTCCAATAATTTTTAAAGAGACAAGAAACAATAAGTACATTTCGCAAACAAGTTATAGAAACTTGTACCGCTGTAATGAACATCAATACACACCTATACACACACACACACCTACAAAAGCATAGACTATTTAATGGAACGAAATGAATGACATGCACTTATATACCTACCTATTGAGTTTAAATATAGATAATGCAATAACCAGGACATTGTTAGCACCTACCTACTTATATAGTATTTTATTTTAAAACACTAAGTACTTAATGAAATGAAATCCGTAATTGACAAATATTTAAGTAATTTTACTCTCGACAATAACTGTTTTAGTGTAAGCTGTGGAATTTTGTAAAATAAATAAAATAATAAATAAATACAGTGAGGGCAGACTATATGTATATGTATGTATTTAAAGTGGTTATATGAGGGTTGAAAGTTTGCTTTATATTTGAATACTAAAATACTAAAATTTCCACGGGATAAACGAGAATAAAGCAGGCGGAGCTACGGGCAATGAGCTACATATATTATCTATATATAATATTCCGAAATTCGTTGATTTATCAATTGTAAGTAAGTAATAGCCAAAAGAGTTAAAATAATGAAGCTTGATTAATAATTAGGGAAATCAGCACCCTTAATAACCACGGTTATCATTTCGCAAGTACTTTACACATTCGCATATCGATAATCGCCTCGAGAAACATCGATGTTTTTCATAATTCAATCATAATTCATAATTCAACATCGATGTTTTTACGAGCATCGTCTGTGTCTGTGATGACCGCACATCCCTATATCGTGATCGTTTGATTAATTCATTCTACGTAATGCACACTGCGGTTTCCTTACACGAACGTTTCGTGAAATGAGTTCTTATTGTTTTCTACTGTTATCTTAGAGCATTCTAAGACTGTTATTGTTAAGAGAAGTAGTTCTACTGTCATATAGAAGATATATGTCGGATAACGTTTTGGTTCTAGGGTTATATTTTTAAAACCTTTTTATCTTGTATTTTTATTATTCATGTGAGTTGAAAATACTACGTAAAAGTTTTCGAACAGTATAAAAATTTGATGTCCAAGTAGGCGTTCAGGTTTCGTTTTCGAAGAAAATCTAAACAATATTGATTTTTTACATGTTTTTTATACTATTTATTTTTTTACTTTTCGGAACTTATTATTTGTGAGTGGCATAAATGACATATAAGATACCTATACTTTTTTATATACAACTATGTTGGCAAACAAGCATACCCTCCTGATGGTGAGTGGTAAGATTCACTTATAGTAGATGTGGTTCTTCTGAGATTTCGAGCAAATCAACAACCCCCACAAGAACCACATTGTACGTTGCCAACATGCGACATAAGATGCAAATATCACGGTACGCAGTAATGTCACGGTACCCACTATTTTCACTGCCATATCTTACCCTTAAAACCGGAACACAGCAATGCAAGCACTGCTGCTTTGCGGCAGAAATAAGTAAGACGGAGGTACCCTGGTACAGAGTCCCCCTCCCACTTAAAAAGCTTTTTTACAAGAATACACTGTCGAGCAAATAACTATTACAAGCTACAGTCCAAGTAAAGTAGTAAAAAATATTTTACAAAAAATAAAAACCGACTTCAAAAACACTGAAAAGTTTAAAATATAATATAAGAATAGGTACAGACAACATCACACTTCTATATTGACGTCGGTGCCATAAACGATGATCCCCTAGAAAGTCTTAAAATTTGTCACCGACTTCAATATAGAAGTGTGGTTGTCTGTACCTATTCTATTTTAAACTTTTTAGTGCTTTTGAAGTCGGTTTTCTTTTGTAAAATATTTTTTCTTTTTCACTTTTTAGCGAATGAAATCTTTTTAGTGAAAGGAACTTCCCTCGATTTCCATGAGATCCCATCATTATATCCTGACTTTAGTGATCTTGGGACCACCCCAGGAGTATACTCTATCGAATACAAAAGGAATTTTGAAAATCGATTCCCAATTGGCGAAGTAATCGTATAATATACACGCAAAACACATTGGACACATCTAAAACTTTAAGGGTTTCCCTCGATTTTTATGGGATCCAATCATCAGATCCTATATAACTTTGGTGACCATGGGACTACCCTTGGAGTATCCTCTATCGAATACAAAAAGAATCATCAAAATCGGTTCATAAACCACGAAGTTATCCGCGAACAAACATAAAAAAAGCATATATACGGTCGAATTGAGAAACCTCCTCCTTTTTTAGAAGTCGGTTAAAAAGTAAATTTTCAAGCCAAACAGGATGTAAAGAAAACTGAATTTACAATAATTAACTGTAAAGTGTAAATTTATATAACTAACTGTAAATAATTAACAAAAATTTTTTGGTTTAATTTGATTTTGTTGAAGATAGTGATGAATGGCAAGTTACAAACTTTTTGTCATGTAAATTTTTTTCGGCCGTTTGATTGCATTACGTCATTGAATCACAGCGGGCGTCTCTTATGATAGTTCCATTTCAAAGAAAATGAAAATTTCTGGAATTTTAATAATATTTTAAAAATTAAACCCACACAGTTAGAAAATATTGGTAACTAGTGGGCCCGGCAGACGTTGTCCTGCCCGATTCCAGCGCCACCTACCGGGTCCAACTGTACGTTTATACCTTCCTTGGACCTATTCAAATACACACGGAAAATTTCGTAAGAATCTGTCGAGCCGTTTCAGAGTTTTTGCGAGACAAACACACAGCTTTTAATTTTTATATATAAGAAGAAGATAATGAGAAGATTAGCACGTAATTAGGTATTATTTAAAAAATGAGAAGAACGAGCCAAAAGTTGGAACTCTGCCTTGTCTTTGAGAAAAAAATATTTGCTAAGTATTTTTTTGATTGACTAACTGCATACATCTGCGAAGAAATTTAAGTCGGCACTGGGCACTGGGCAGCGTGGTTGACTAAGGCCCTAAACACCGAGCCCCTCGGTTGGTACGTTTATGAGCTGTTATGATCAAAGTATGGATAATCATTTCATACGGTAGCTGTTTGTTCAGCAAAACAACCCTTATTTAATTAAATGAATTGCTTAAAGCATCACATGTTATATAAAACACTAGCTGACCGTATGCAACATTGTTTGCATTATAACTAACTTTTCCTGTCAGATTTGTCCCTTAGGAAAATTACCCTATGTCCTTCCCCTGGTCTCGAACTATCCCTATACCAACTTTCATCAAAATCAGTTCAGTAGTTTCGAAGCCTATTCAATACAAACAAACAAGCAATCAAATCTTTCCTCTTTATAATATTAGTAAGTAATCAAATCTTTCCTCTTTATAATATTAGTATAAATAGTAGAAATTATCGATTTCATAATTCTGTTGGCGTGTGAATTGTTCCATTCATCCCATATGTTGGTTCTCACAGTAGGCCAATCTAATAATTAGTATTGGATGCTAGTAAAGCGTGTTTTCTCATAACCGGCAAAATCTAAACAATGATGCAAGATAGTTGTGATCCATAGAACAAGAAAGTAAATAGGGTCCAAGTTTAAAGATGTAGATCTTGCTTTACTCATTCATAAACATATTTTTCAACACACTTTCTTTTAAAGTAGATCTAATTTCACCGGTTTTAGATACATAAAGCAGCTCATTAAACACGCGTGTGTTATAGCCGAACTACGCATCACAGAATATTGGCAATGCTGCATTTGCCAGCCGCCGCAATTATGTACTATATTTTTTTAAAGCTAGAGGTAATAAAAAAGACCAACCGACGAACTATATTGTTTTTCAAACGATTATTTTCATACCATTATTTAGTTTTGTCTACAAATTACAAAGACGTGTGTTATTTAATCCAAAATTTCAGTTTATTAAGTATTTCTCACAAGTGTGTTGAAAAACGTCGTACGATATACGTGCGTATATTGGTTATGCTCGCTCTATTACTCCCTCGCCTTCAGCAGGCCTATTCGCTAACTACGGTTGGTAACTAGAACTGTCATTTTTGAAAGCCACTTTATATCCATTGCGGGTTTAGTGATCTTATGTGTTACGGCAGCGTTCATGATAGCAGTAATGGATGTTAAGTTCCTTTCAAAAATGACAGTTCTAGTTAGCAACCGAAGTTACAGAATAGGGGGGCTGATCGGGCTAAAATTCCGCCTCCTGAGTTATATTAGCCACCTTAACGCATATCGTAATGTACTACCTATTATGATTACTTGGGAATGCTCTAAACCTCTCGCCTTGATGATGAGAAATGTGGACAAACAATTAGATTTTCAATACGCCTGGCGAGAGAGGCTATAATGATGATTCGAAAATTAAATCTTTGCCTAAACATCTTACTTTTACGCGGTCGTGACTTTATTTTACGGGCTCGATCATTATCTTTACAGTTTAGTTTTAAAATAAGTCTATTAAAAAAGTTACTAAACAAGGAGTTTTCATACATAAAATCAAAACGGATGGATTTTTTACGAGGGAAAATGAATGACTCCGTCTCCGTACATCTTAGCATTGAATTCTCAAAAAATAATCAATTTATCATACAACAAATGAAAATGTTCAGAAAATAGCGCGTTTTTGCAACTGGACATATTTTTTTTTACAACGAAACTAGGTACCTACCGTGCTCGTATGCGTATACAGGCAGTATACGCGTTCGAGTCCGTTGCCTGTTAAATATTGATGTGAAAATAATTGGATTAAAACTAGTAAATTCAATATGATAAACAACCTGGATCTGAATGGACAAAACAAGTACATATATCTCGGCTTGTAAAGCGGAGGCTTGTCACCAGCCTGGTGTTCTCCAGTTTCATGTACGACGCGAAAACTTGGACCCCAAAAAAGACTGACCGAGCATTGATGCTTTCGAGATGTGGTGCTGGAGAAAGCTGCTTCGTGTTCCATGGACGGCACACCGGACGAACGCATCAATACTCAATGAGCTCAACATCAAGACCAGACTCTCCACCACCTGTCTCCGCAGGATACTCGAGTACTTCGGACACGTTGCCAGGAAGCGCGGCGATAACCTGGAGAAGCTACTTGTGACTGGCACGGTGAAAGGAAAGAGGCCTCGGGGACGGAGTCATATGCGTTGGTCCGACCAGATTCGCTCAGCACTCGGCTCCAGTGCGACGCCATTCGGTCTGCTGAAAACCGAGCTAAATGGCAGAATATAGTTCGCAAAAAGTGCTACTACAATGAGATCACGACCCTCAGCATTGAGGATAACGACGCAAGGAGGAGGAGAAGGAAAAAAATAAAACGTTTGCAGCGTTACTTGCGGCATAGTAGAGATAGCCATACATTTGTTTTTGACGCTCGACGCTGACGCTTGAGCATGTGAACCCGCATGGAGCGTCGCATCCGCCGTGGGTATCGGGTGAGATTGATCACGAAAATTTAAGAAATGTTCCGTTGGTTAGGAAAGTCCCTAGTTAATTAACCGAGCATAAAATGGAACTTGAAGTAGGTACCTAACACAAAAAGATTGTCTTACACGCTTGAACAGCTAAGATGGTACACTTTTTAGTTTTATACGATATAATTATTTTAACATAAAATACTTTCAAATTATTGCAAGAGCCAATAAAGTATGCATTCCAAATACATGCAATATACCTAATACGCGTCTTTCGCTAATGTCTTGTACTAAACTCTACATCATCGTGGGAACCGTTCGGAGATGACAAATCATTGTGTTGCATCTCAAACAACATTTTTTAGGGTTAATAGTTTCTAAATATAGACCTAGTTTCCACACGACAAGGTGACAATAGATTTCAGAGCCAAATTGAAAGTATATATGTAATTATTATTTATTACTGGGAACATTTTCAATTTGGAGTATTGGATTTGGATATGACGGGTTGCTTTTTTGACAGCCTTAATAATATTGTAATTTCCTTATTTTTTTGATGGAGATTTTTCAGCATCCTGTAGGAATTTTGAAAATCCTGCCTTACATAAGCCAATGAATAACTCATGCCAAATTTTATTTTTCTAGATCCAGTAGTAATCTCCAACACTTTTTACAAATACAGAAGAAGAAAATTTTGAATTTTCATTTCAATAATGTCGTCACGTCCACACATTTCACAGAGGCTTCCCATTCCATTCGCTGGTTAGTAAAATACAATAGTACTTTAGGCTCCAAAAAAGAGGTAAGATAGTGAATACCTCTATGGATGTGGACGATGAGTCCGGTGATGCCCGCCTCTACCTTAGCTCTAAGTCGCTTTTCTTTAGTAAAGACAAAGGCCAAGCTCCTACTTTAGTCTGAAAAATACTTTAACTCAGACGTTTATTAGTGCGCACGGCATTCACCTGGTAAGCAAAATTACCATTGGCTTATAGGGTCTCTTTCTTCAGCGGGGGCCTTACCCATCATTTTTGTGTAAAGTTATCAGTATTTTTTGGCGTCCATCATAGATCTTTGAATCGGTACTTAACATCCTGGGGTGGACACTAGACCATACTGGGGTGGGCACGGACCACCCGGCCCCCCTCTATATGCGTCTATGAAAATCATACACTAGCTAGGTAAACAAAATCAAAATAATCTTAAACCAAATATTAAAATTACTCGATAAAAGCCCTTTTGAATCGTCCAAGTTTTTGTAACCTACGTCCAATCAGAACAAATTTTAGCTGATAGGAAGAATGGGAGACAAGAGGTCTCATGCGGTGCACCTACTACACACCAGGGAGCCGCGGAAAGAGCATCTAGTCAAGCCATAATATTAAAAAAAAGATAATAGAACCTCCTTCTTTTTCGAAGTCGGTTAATAAAGTTATGAAGCCTTCTTACTAAAATGCCTAGAGTTACCACCTTTTTGAGACAAATAAGTATGTTTACAACAAAAATAAAGTACACGGCGAAAAAACAGAGTACTTATTTGTTTTTTTTACTTATTTAAATCATATTTTTTAATGATTTTCGCACCGTTTGATAATTTTTTGTCTTTCTGAATGATCAAAATCTTAAATATCAAAAGAAATAAAAAAAATAATTTTAAGATATAATCGACTTGTTATTAATTAAGTTTAGTCCTAAATAGAGTATTTTAGCGCACTCTATTGGTATCGTAGGTTATAAAGTACCTACACCTACACGAAATAGAGGACGATCTCTATTTTAGAGTGCGGGTGGCAGCCCAAAAAATGCTTTAAGTAAGAAAGTATTGAACTCTGAAGTCTGAAAATTCTACGGTCTCTCGGTCCGTCCACGTCCCGTAGCCATACCAGCAGGCGGAGCATGGGCTGCCAAGAGTAGACTTAAGGCACGCATTATGGTACTCAAGTCCAGTCTTGGCAGCCCGTGTTCCGCCTGCATGCGCCCGTGTGGCTCAACCATGATCGCGTATAGCAAGGCTATAGAACAATACTGAAACACAGACACCGCTCTTGCTGTGTTTAGCGCATTGATTTACTACAATGGTTTAGTGCCATTCCGCTCTCAGTGCTGTTCTAATATTGTTTTGAGCGATCATGGTTAGCGGAGACACGAGGAGGGGGGGGGGGGGGGGGTAACTTGCTTTCCCATATATTTTGACATTCTTGACAGCGGTCCGATGTCAAAACATATGGGAATGGTAACGACTTGTTTTGGTTAAAACATTGGTAAATAGCGCGACTGCTCGTCTGATATGGCATTCCTTTTGTTTGACTTGTGACTGTCATTTGTTCCCCTCGCATCCGATTACCGCTAGTCATTTGACAAAGTGACACAAAATGACATGACGCAAGGCTCTCGATGTTAAGCGGGTGAGTGAAAGTGCCCGGTGTCATGTCTGTGCCACAACAATGGATGTCTTGAATAAGATTATCGGACTCGTGCGCCGACAACTTGTCCAAAAACGTTTAATCTATTTGCGAGCTTTCGATTGTAAGCGGCTACGCGCACTTTTAATATTACAGCGCCATCCAAAGAAACTTACAAACAATGAACTTGTGACGGGTTTATTGTACTATAACGGATGGTGGTGAAGGAAACGCAGAGATAATCTTCAGTGTTGTATCGTGTAAATAATAAGATTGCGTTAGATGTATTTCATGATACTTAGATTGTGTTATTGTTATATGGTAATGAATGAACATAAAATAAGCTGTAATGATACTCTTATGCTAGGGCTCCACCTGCGTAAATGTTAGTGTTAAGGTTAACGCCTGCGTCGTGATATGCCTTATTGAATGCGTTTAAAAATACCGGCTACACGGTGGCCAAACTGGCCACATCTGCGGAAGGACTTAACAGTTAAGCGTATTAAATCGAAAGTAGGCATATAATAAAAATACAAAGAATAGTCATAAAACATTTTTTTTGTTAATCATCAACCTTAAATATTATTTCGGTATTCCGTTACACCCGGTATATGAATTTTAAAACTGTATGTTTATTTTTTTTATTGCTACTAAGTTGGCAAACAAGCAAACTGCCCACCTGATGGTAAGGGTAACAGTCACATAGAATACATGTGGCTCCTGTGAGATTCGCAGTAAAACTGCAACCCCCACAAGATTTCACAAGAACCACAGTGTACGTTGCCAACTTGTAACATCAGAATATCAGATGTAAAGTCACGGTACCCAGTAATTTCAGTGCTGTGCCATATCTTACCCTTCAAACCGGAACACAGCAATGCAAGCACTGCTGCTTTGCGGCAGAAATAGATACAGTTAACATGTAATAACAATGGGATTAGACCTAAAAACGTTCCTAAATGGACTGTCCCAAATTTTGTATACAAAAAATAATAAAATATTTTCCTTACAAGCAATTTACCGTTAAGTATTAGTTCCCTTGTTATTACATTTTAATAAAAAAATATTTTTTCATTCCTCATGCTCGGAAAGGAGCGTTTCCTTGATCTGAGTATTGGGAGGAAAACGCTAGTTCCCACCAGCGGGCGGGAAATTCTCATACTATTTACTTCCCTCCTTAGGGCGGAAAGTAAAATTTTAAAAATAGAACTGAATTAGGTTATGTACATACAATCTTTGGTACAATGATAATAAAAGTATTTGGCTGAATGGCCAGTAACAGGTAACGCGATGTGTTCCAAATTTAAAAATACCTGTGAAAAAGATAATTTTGGCGGGAGGGGAATCTGTTACGCTGTACCGAAATCTTGATTGTGTGATTTAGGTATTTAAGAAAAACAATGAATTCAAGCGATTCTGAAATTTCGGCTCCAGATTCAGTCACGAACGAAGCAAATGCAATACTCGAAATTTTTTTGCCAAAAATTTCAAAGGAAAGATATTTAAATACATATTCCGACTTTATGAAGTGGCGAGATGCAAGGAATATAAAATCATTTTCTGAAAATGTATTTCTTATATACTTTAATGAACTATCTCATAAAGTGCAGGCGTCTACGCTATGGAGCAGATATTCAATGCTTAAAAGTACACTAAGTGTAAAACACGATGTCGATATGTCATGTTAGGAGTATTTTTATTAATAAATTTTATTAGAAAAGCTATTTTTTATTTTCCTTGCATTCGAAATGAAAAGTAGAGTGCTACACACGGGTAAAAGGAATCAAACCCTACTCGGACTATAGCCGCCCTCGCTGCGCTCGGGCGTCTAACAACCTCGTAGGGATTGATTCCTTTCCACCCTTATAAAGCAATCTACTATTATTTGTACATAACAATTATTTCGTCGACCCATTCGATCGGTAAAAGGTGCTGTGCTGTCGCGTCGCCGAAGCGACCATCGGCGAACAGTGTTTTCGGCGAATCGTTCAATTGGCGAAGGACTCATTCGTTGAACCAACCATCGGCGAACAGTGATTTCAGCGAAACGTCCTATCGGCGAAGAGTGTTTCGGTCTGAGCTCGGGTACAAGAGAGAATCTCTTACGTCGCCATAAACTTGTCACGCTCCCTTAACACCTATATTTTTATTAAAATTTTTATATTTAAATAATATTTTTTTTCTATTTTAAGATCAATATGGCTTTCATTTAAAAATCTCAATCGAGTCTCGAGAAAATTCTCTCAAAATCATACGAATCGTGTCTCTATTTCCGATGCGTTGTTTCCAAATGCGCTGTAACTCTTTTTTTTATAAATTATAACACCGTTTTTGCCAGCTAGCCCCTGTCCACAACGTCCCATAAGTAACTTCGTTCCAAATATTTAAGTCATATTTTATAGCAGTGGCACTGTCAATTTTAATCTCATTACAAAAATAGGACATCGAAACTGTCAGCAATATGGTTGAACTTAAACGTTGCTTAAATATTTTTATGAAAAACGCTGTTATTTTATTCTACAATTGTGAATACAAAATCGATTAGGTACTTGTATTAAATGAACCGCTTAGTTTTGTGATTTCGCAAGTACCTAACAATAATAAACTAGCTAGTTTTAGGGGTATTTTTGCGAAAGCAAATCATTGCTGTCACGATAAAGCTCTCGTCTGTGTTGCAAATAGCAGATTATTCAATTTAATAGCCTAATCTATCGGATATTGTCGTACGCATGCTTCTCACGTTCACGCCGCGGTTGCTACACCGACAGTCGATGGAGCAACCGCTGGGGAGGCTTTTAAATCGGCTGACCTAGGCCTGAACTGGGACACCCACGAGTAGCCGGTCGCTGCCGGACTAGAGTGCTATGGGATACCCGAGTGGTTAGACAACTTAGGCCTGATATTGGAATAAATTATCCCGCCTTAAAAAAGGGGTTTTCACTTCTGTTGCTCAAAAATTTTAGTCCTTGGAGAAAGCATTTTTTCTTATTAGTTTCCCTGTTAAGTGGAAGTCAAAGGAAACAAAGTTCCAAGCAGCCTCGTAATTTGTAATTTGTTCAATTTCTTCAGATTTATTTTTTCCATTTTTTTTTGTTATTTGATATAAGTACCTAACTTAACATTCTTATCAATTATTTTTGGATTTTCTTCTGTTTTAGTAAGACTTCCTAATCATTCCATCAAGGAGTAAGGACTATAACTAGGTTAACTGAAAGTAACTGATAAGCAAAAGTAGATTTTTTATATTTTGTCTGTTATCAAAGGGGTGAATTTCAACAGGTCCATTAAAATGTTCATTTCCGTGGATTTTTTTATCTTAGTTTTTTTTTAAATATTTGCTTTTTTTAAAGTTTAAGATAATGTATGTATACTTGATTAATATCTAGCAGATAACTTAAACAACAAACGAGATATACAATATTAAAAATTTAGTGCCACGGCGATGAAACATGCGTGCATGGCAATGAAACAAGCGTCCACGGCAATGAAACAAGCATCCACGGCATTATTATAATCAGGCTGTAGTATGTGTGTGTGCGTATGTGCTTGCGTGCATGTATGTGGATGCGCGTGTGTACGTGTATGTGTGTGTGTATGTAAGGTATCAATTTGTAAGGTTAACATGGATTTTTTTTGTAGTTGACTATACAGTAAAAACTCATCAATTCTATCCGTAAGTCTTTTATCGTATTGCAGAGGGTTAACTTGACGTGTCCTGAACTGTCAATATTCGGCACTACCTGTATTACAGGTACATGTTTTTTTTGCCTAATCTTACCATGGCAATCAAAACATAAATCACGGAAATGAAACACCTGGCCACGGCAATGAAACTAAATTGTGTTCCAAGGCATGGCAATGAATTTTTTTCATTGCCGTGTCTTTTTTTCATTGCCATAGCAATTTTTGGCCACGGAATCCAGTGCAATGAAAGCGTGGCGATAAAAATCAAGGCAAAAATATAAAATAACAAAAAATCCATTAATTATTCGAAGTAATAAACACTTCACAAATAAACATAAGAGAAATGACCTTCCACTGAATGCTCAATCAAGAGGACAAACCTATTCAAAAAGTCGTTAGATAAAACAATATTCTTAAACATGTTTAGGACACGGCGATGAAAGGTAGTTCTGGGACAGATGAATTTTTATTAACCATTCGTTGTATTGTTTAAATATTTAAATAAATGTGTTCCGTAACAATTCTTTAACTATTCACGTATCAAATAAATCTAAGTTTCAATATAAATAATCAATAGATTTTTATCAATGAGGTATAATATACATCAAGGTGACGTGTGGACAAACACGGCAATGAAAGACTTCGAGGTTTAATTAATTTTTTGAAGTACCTATTATTCCTATTATTAAAATATTTAGTGCTACACATAGATAACTATTTCACTTTACTAGAAAAAAATGTTAGAACATTATAACTATGTTTTTTAGTACCGATTTCATCGATGCCACGCAATTTTTGGTCCCGGGAAATTCACCCAAAGAACCCACAATAACGAAAAGTATTTATTTATATATATAAAATAATCATGAACAAAGAATCGACTTAAAACTGTGTCGTAAAAAGAACATTTTATTTTGAAAATGAAATTAAGAGCTGCTATCTTTTTGGTCAAATGCGTGCATTGTGCGACTCGGCTACAGAAGAAATTGAAAAAGGGCATTGGCGGGAAATATTACAAATTGAATAATAATAATAATAAAGCCGTTTATTTCTTGCATAATAATAACAGTATACAATTAATCTTTACCTATGCTATATCTAACAAGTGATTTAACTCCAATCGTAATAATATGTTACATCTAATTTCATACATTTTTACAAATAAAAAATAAATATTTAACTAAGTACTAAAAAATAATAACCTACGACAAAATTGCTATACCTAATACTATTTTTTTTAGAAATATATAATTTATTGCTATGACCAAATTGAAATAGTGAATGACAAATTGAATAAGTGACCTTAATTTATTTCGTATTGGATTATTTTATTTTTTCGAACTTGCAGTGAAAAGTAGTGTCACACAGGGCGCTTAAAATCCATTGTAACTCTGTTTCTATATATACCTACTATTTTACTATAAAACTTTCTCGTATGTAATGGGTCATTGGTGTCAATGCAGACGCACAACTTTATTAAACTAAACTAATTTGACAGGATTAAAATTATTGCCATCTCTGTTTTTCTATGAAGGATTAAAAGTGACGACTTTATTTTTAGACCTGTCAAATTAGTTTACTTTAAGAGACTTTAAGTTGTGTGTCTGAATTGACACCAATATAGCCCCTTGGATAACAATTTACTATTGTTTCAAGTTTTTTTCAATCTCTTCACTGGGAAGTTGCTCCCTTAAGAGCCCTGTAAATAATCAAATTTGTTTTACAATTTTGGTTTGTTTCATAGTAGTTTGTTTGTCAAACGCATCAAACATAGCCCTCTAAGAACAAATACATTTTTCAAACACAGATGGTTGGCAGTCCACAACTGTGCGTTTTTCTCGCACTTTCCTGCCTCGTACAGTCAAACTTTGGAATGAATTGTCTCCTTCGGTATTTCCGGACCGATAAGACCTTCAAACTTTTAAGAAAAGAGCGTATTCCTACCTTAAAGGCCGGCAACGCACTTGTAACTCCTCTGGGGTTGCGGGTGTCCATGGGCGACGGTAATCACTTACCATCAGGTGATACGTTTGCTCGTTTGCCCCCTATCCCATAAAAAAATCACGTAAATTTGATAAATAATAGGTTGGGGAAAAAGTTTCTTCGCATTTTTTAAGAAAATTCAAAACATTTTTTAATATAGTTTATTTACATTTAACTAAAGTATGTAGGTACCATTTTGTTCGATAACTTTTTGCCATCTTGTAGGTAGGGACATGATCCCATTGCTATAGAAATTTTGGGACTTCTGGTCAAAATACCGCGACAAGTGGTTTTGGCAGTCCTCTCGTGATGTTAACCTGACACTGCCTAAAGAATTCTGAAGAGACCGAAACAGGTGGAAATCTGAAGGTGCAAGGTCAGGACTATACGGCGGATGCATTAACACCTCCCAGCCACTCTCTTAATTTTTGTTGAGTGGCTAAAGATGTGTGAGGTCTAGCGTTATTGATGAAAAACCACACCCCTTCTGTTGATTAATTCCGGCCGCTTTCTCTCAACTTCTTGCTTTAATCTCATCAGTTGTTCGCAGTAGAGTTCAGAATCGATGGTCCTGCCTGGTGGTAACAGCTCATAATGAATAATGCCCTTCCAATCCCACCACACACACAGCATCACCTTGTTGCGAGTTAACCCGGGTTTCGCCACAGTCTGTGAAGCCTGACCGGCCTTTGACCACGACCTTTTTCGCACGTTCTTGTCGTACGTGATCCACTTTTCATCACCAGTTATCAGCTTCTTCAAAAATGGTTCGGTTTCATTACGTCGTAATAAAGAATCAGAAATGAGTACACGGTTCATTAGGTTTCTTTCAGTGAGCTCGTGAGGTACCCAAATGTCGAGTTTTTTTGTGTACCCAGTTTTTTTCAAATGCGCCAAAACTGTTTTGTGGTCAATTCCCAGTTCTTCAGCTACGTCGTAACTACTGACATGCCGATCTTGCTCCACTTTTTCAAAAATGGCATCCATTTTATCTGTAATGGGGCGACCAGAGCGACGTGCATCTTTGACATCAAAATTTCCGGATTGAAAACGCTTAAACCAAATTTGTGCTACTCTCACAGACACTGCACTAGGTCCATAAACATCGCAAATTTTTTTCGCGGCTTGCGTTGCATTTTTACCTTTTTTGTAGTAAAATTTTAAAATGTATCGAATTTCTTCATTAGATTCACTCATCTTGGCGGTACGAAAAACAAATGAAAATCACACATTTTCCTAATTTGAATTTGGAATTATGTTCTTTAAAATTTAAACTTTCAATGATACCAAAACCAGCCAGATACAAATAGTATAGCCAAAGAAATTTTATTACAAGTTTATACATACTATAATGCGAAAAGACTTTTTCCCCAACCTAATGTTTGATGGCTTAGTAGGCTGCTACGACTTCCACGGGAAAAAAGGAGCGACGAGATATTGTATTCTATCTGGACGTTCTCTTCGGCAACATGCCCCAATTCACCATCAGCATCACCAATTTGCATGAGATCCCTTTGGCCGTATCACCTCTAATTCTTGCGATTGTCTTTTTGTCTTATTCTAAAATTTGATTTCTTTCTCTCTCTCAATGTATTTTTGAGTTTACTAGCGTGGGCAAAACATACATATGTGCAACTAGAAAGAAATAAAATAATCTTTAACTAAATATGACTTGATAAAATGAAATTTTGTGGTATATAAATTCTCTTTACCAATTAGTCATCACGATGCAAGGAAGACAAATATTTCACATTACAATTACTGAGTAATACTGTCAGTGCTATATGGCTATTGTATATGACCACAGGCAGACGTTAAGGGTATCCCTCGATGCACGAGGAATGCCTAATGTGGTCTGTGGTGGGACTTGTCCAGTAAAAGTAGGTTTATATAACGCATTGTTACGCACGCCCAAACAATTTATATGGCCCGTACGTTTATTGCCAATGACTATGGGTTTGGAATAAATCGGGATATGTGCTACTTTTCATCTGAAAACGGGTCAAATATTGGGATAGGTTATAATATAATGTAACGCATCATTTGTTATATGTCCGAATTACTCGTATATGCCATCAAAATAATTCTTGTTTAGATCTTATCACTTGAAGAATGTGACAAAGCGCCAATATATGCTTATTAGTTATTAGATTTAAAAACTCACCTCTAACTCCTAAAAGTTAAAGATATTAAATTTCCATCATCAGCTCGGTCCATGATTGCCAGATGCAAATACCTGAATAGCTTTGGAAAAAAACATGAAACACGTTGGACGTACCTACCTATAAAATTTAAGGGTTTCCTTCGATTTTTACATAATCCCATCATAAGACTTTGGTAACAGTCGGACCACTTTTGTCGGCCGAATTTTGAAAATCGGTCCACAATTGATGTTCTGTGTTTTGAAGTCGGTTATCATTTTTTGCTTAATATTTTTACGTCTCGTGTTCTAAACGTGAATTTGGAAATTGGAAAATATAAATCATTTGTTTATAAATATAATGTGTATTGAATGGACATAATATAAACAAGCATGCTGGCACTACCTTAACCTACTAACAAATCGTGCAGTTTCGTCAGGCGGGTACCGTACGATGAAAGAAAGTGAAAATGGTCAAGTCACTTTCTGTTTTGAACCTCGTGATCGGCCGGTCAAGAGGTCGATATGTCACTTTTGTTAATAGCCGGTCAATAACGCCTTGGAGTTAACTTAAATTAATCAAGAGTGAAGCTTCACCATAAAATCGTTTGTTCTCATTAGTCCCTTCAAAGGGACTATAAGGAAACTGAAATTAGGAAACGGAACAACGGAAGCATGATAATGAGGACAGAGCAATGTCTCGATCCGAAATCTCAAAATAAAATGCGATTGTTCATATTTTTCAAATTCTAAAACATATTTAGTAGATACCGTTTAATATGAAATAGAGACAAAAAACAAAACAAAAACACTCAGTTCCGTTTATTACTACGTAAGCTACTGTCATCTATTGTCAGATTTTAAATTTAAACACTTGAGTTAAACTTCGAAAATAATATTTTCTTTTAAATTAAAGCATTGAGTAGTTACTTACGATTTTATTTTTAGAACAAGAGCCTGAATAATTAATATATTCACATTTCCGTTTGCAGTTTTGGGTGGAACTGACATTGACCTTTTTTTTTTGCGGCGGGGGAATCTCTTTACGATTCAACAAGGGGCTGAAAGTTGACAAGGCCGCCCCAAGGATATGCCATTGGACTCGGGTATGAACCCCATACCTGGCTAAACCACCCTCCAGCAACTTCTACCTCCGTAGAGACACAATCGGGATCGGCGTTAGCCATTCCCCGAGTGCGCCCCTGGAGGGCCCGACGGTGAGCCAGCATAGCCGACCCAAGCGCCAGGTCTTACCTCTACGGGGGGGTCGACAAGTGCCATAATTAGACCCCCCAGACGGGCGGGCCAGGGGTAGAAAAGTGTCTCCCAACCGGTTGTCGGCCGGCCGGGCCATTTTATCCCCAGCTTGCTTAAGGCGCATAGTGCTCCCAATGACCTTGCGTCGATCGTCCCGCACTAATTACATAGGAGTGAGTGAGTGAGAGCGAAGGGAATATTTAAGCAAACCTTTACGCGTAAGATGAATTATTTCAATAAAAAATTAATAAAGGCGAATATTAAAAATCTAAAAAGACCATCCCCTAGAATATTGTTTACTTTATTTATTGAAATCGATAGTATATGATTTAACCTAATATTTACGAAGCGATTAGGCTTACAGTTTTAAAATCGAGGCATGTTTGGGTCACATTTTAACCAAGTTTTAATTAATTTATCAAAAAATTAAGAAGACCATCCTCTAAAGAATGCGTTGAATAATAACATATCTTTTTTAAAGATTTTTTTATTCAATATTTATGAAGAGAATCGGTTTTTTCTGCAGTGATTTTTTATGATTGACGTTACTATGCGCCTTAAGGGAGTTGGTGGCGCGCGTCCAGGAACGCGCGCCTCCTCCTACCCAACCGCCTGCGCCGGAGCAGTGCGGTGAGAGGGTGGACCTCTCGCGCCCGCTCCGCTGCCTCCTTCTGCGAGATGAACTGACATTGACCTACAAACAAATGGACGTCGGGTCTAATACAAATCTCAAAAAAAATGTGTCCCAAAAATTCCGAAACGTCAATGTATGTATAAGCAATTTAATTTAAGTCGTATTGACATTACTTCGGTGTTTTATTTCGCTTGCACCGACTCTTAACCAATAACGAGCGATTGTATCTGAATCATACTGAATTTGAATTTTGGATCTGATTTTCTTGGGCCACTTTTGGAGCGCGTTCGCGAAGTCCATTAGTTTGTAGTAGGTCTACTAATGGATTGTTCCTGACGATGATACCGGTACCCCATGACGATGCCGGCTAACCCCCGATTTCTATATTCGTTTTTGCTACAAACAGTTACATTTTGACATATTTTCCATAGAATAAATGTCAAAATTTAACTGTCCGTAGCAAAACCGAATCGTTTTTGAATATAGAAACCGGGGATAAGTTGACTAGGCCGCCTACTTGGGTATGCCGCAGGATTCGGTCCACCAGCTGCTCTTCGGCTGGTGTCCCTATATAGACGTTAATGCCCATACCCACCTTCCGAAACCTCTCCATTCGAGATATAGGTACCTACGTTTGGGATCGGGAAGATCATTTCACCGAACGCGCCAAAACCTAACCTTGTCTCACCTTGGACTACCAGGACATTGACCTAGTATATTATGCGCTGGTCAGACGGGCTGTACAGGGTTATTTTTGAAACAGCAGCCAAATTTTGTGTGCTTGTTCAGACAAGGAAATTAAACAACTTTTACTATGGGACCAATGTTGAAATCGCGATAAAAATCAGCTGTTACATACAAATGTTCATCCTCCACTGAACCTAAATGTAGAACAACTGATATTTTTCACGATTTCAAGGTTGATCCCATAGTAAAAGTTGTTTATTTTGCTTGTCTGAAAAAGCACGCAAAATTTGGCTCCTGCTTGGAAATTAATCCTGTATACAGAGTGAAATATACTAGGTCAATGTCCTGGTAGTCCAAGGTGAGACCCGTGCTCAGCAGTGTTGTCTTTATGCAGGTTGAGGAGAAATTTCTACCGTGTAAAAAATTAAAAACATGGTGATGATGTAGATTGTCACTTAAATGTTTCTTCCTCTCAAGACTAACATACTGCACTAATTTAATAAAAAAAAATAGAACTATTTTTAAAGTGAATTCAGATTATTTTGCAGTTATTTCATATGTCTAATAGTATGTTATCTGTTTATAACTTTAAACTATTTTTTGCAAAAGATTACGTTAATGGTGTAAACTGTAAATTCGACTTTATTAATAGCGCGAACTCGTCCACACATTTTTTGAAGCAGAATAGAAAGAATTTATCTCCACCAAAAGCTGTACTTGAAAGTGAGATACAGTATGCTCCCATTCAAGCTATACATTTAGACTACGAAAACCGACACTATTACGAGCGACATCGGTCCAAAGGTCAAACAGTATAGCTTGATAAGGTGCTTACTGTACCTACCTACCATCCGGAACTCAAAAAAGATAATATTTTTTTTTACTTGAAAATATAAAATAAGATAAGCATATCTTAACAATAAGGCAGTGTAATAAATTATTGAACCAATAAGCTATCGGTATATTATAACGTTTGTCGAAACAGAATTTTTCGCACTAACGTTACATCGCACCAACAAAGCATCGATAGAATGAAACATCGCACAACTGAATTATCGTCACAATGTGTTCTATATTACAAAAATCGAACCAACAACTTTCGGAAACCCAAAGGGAACCCCATGAAAAAGAATATGATTGTTCTGTACGACAATCGATTGTCGGCAGATTCTGTACTATTTGATGTGTGTGTGATGTATTGTGATTGTGATGAAGTAGTCGGGAAACATACAAAGTACAGAAGCATTATTACCTAATACGTAAAGCGTTCCAACCGATAGCTAACCGGTAGTTCGGCGAGCCGTGGGGCCGTGGTAGCAAATTACCGCTTTTCACCCACTCAAGTAAGACCACATTGCGATACGTGAAGAAATTGTCGCTGACAGTCCTGTAATTGACCTGTCTATGTATGTATGTAACTTATCTTGGAAGCTGACTAGAAGAAGTGTGTTTAATGAACCATGTTTAGTCACATTACCTACATAAGAGCTTTCAATTCAATTACAGTAGTATCGTGAATTTTAAAAATTACGCTGTTATACAAGATGCCACACAATATTATCTAGAATAGAATAGAATATCGATGTACTATCTAGTGTATTTTGGTGAATTTCGATGAGGGATCGAAATTTACTGAAACACTGTTGCTTACCTACCAAAAAAAACCGACTTCAAAAACACTGAAAAGTTAAAAATAATATAAGAATAGGTACAGAAAACATCACACTTCTATATTGAAGTCGGTGCCAAACGATGATCTCCTAGAAAGTCTTAAAATTTGTCACCGACTTCAATATAGAAGTGTGATGTTGTCTGCATAGAACACAGAAAGAGGTTAGAAAGGGAATCATGCACCGTTTGTACGGGAACCGCTGTCGCCAGTTTTGCTCCCACTTCTTTTCCTTGCACCGCCCATGCAAAGTCGCGCGAAATCGGGCTGAACCAATCACAACGCTCACTGGGCTCCTCATTCACAGAAATTCACTGACGTCCAGAGCCGCGTGTACAAATAACATTATTTTAGTGATTGACATCGATTAATAGCTATCGATATTAAATATTGCCAGCAATTTAACCATTTGAAATATTTAGAAAACCAAAAAATAATTATTACTTTCATTATACGTTTATAATTAATAATATTCAAGTAATATTTTGTTTCTATGTAACAAAATTAAAGCTTTTTAGCTCAAAAATGTTGTAGGTTAGACGTAAAATAAAAGAAAAACTATAATACTATAATGCACCGGTCTGAAAGCATAAACTAGAATGGATAATCTGACAAACGGACGTGCGGTAGTTTAGTTGTTAGGATATTTTAGTTGGATGGAGAAGTAAATATTTGTAAAGTAAATATTTACCTGTAAATTTGTGTTTTTTAAAGTACTCAAATCTTCATGTCTTGCATGGCCACCTACCTATGCTAAAATAGTCATATAAATATTATGGTGATATTAAAAATTCTAAGTTGTAAAATTAGTTTAGAATTTGCCCATAATTTTTTTACTAATCGAACTAATTGTATCGTGAAAATTGAAATTAATTTTACAATTTTAATCTTTGATTACATCGCCGTACTTATATGAATAGGATGTTAGAAAGGGTAGGTGTTAGCTTCGCCAAACATTCTGTATTATCGATAAGTAATAATTATTATTATGGCATTTTAAGTGACAAATAATATGTTATTTTTACTTTATACAAATATTTTAAAATATACATTTATCGATAAAATGTAATGCGTGCGTTTTTTGATTAGCACGGCACTATCCCTTGTACTGCGACTACTGCGTTAATGCTCATTAAGCCAAATGCGTCACTACCGAAAGCAGTGTACTACATTACGCGCTCTAAGTAATATGGCGAAAATCACGGGCGTACATTGCCGGTAATGTATATTTTTTAGAAAAATATTATGTAACTTATCGTTATGATCAGTTTTGGTGGATTTTGACATTATGATCTACGGAATATGGTCATTATGATTAATTTACTACTTACCGATGAAAAGAAATTCCTTCTTTAGCTACACTTGACACCTGACTTCTTGTTTTACAAGTAATTATAGCACAAGAAGGCATTTTTTTATATTTATAGCGCCGCGCTTCACGATACACTCACTGTAGTTGTCCGTCAGTGATTAAACAACGCGTTCGCGTTGCGGGGCCACAAGTATGAGCATTTAGTCATAGTTGTGGCTACGCGTGCCCCGCCCACATAGCCCTTCTAACCTCTTTCTGTGTTCTGTGGTTGTCTGTACCTATTTTTAACTTTTCAGTGTTTTTGAAGTTGGTTTTTATTTTTTGTAAAATATTTTTAACTTTTTAGTGAAAGTTTCCTTCGATTTTCATGGGATTCATCAGATCCTACTTTGGTGGTATACTCCATGGGACCACCCTTGGAGTATACTCTATCGAATACAAAAAGAATTTTGAAAATTGGTCCACAATTGGGATGATGACTGAATTCTAATTTTTACGTCTCGTCATTAAATATTCAAATACCGTGGAAAAAGATGCAGTCCTGTGAAATAGGAATTAAAATCGGCTTAGAAATACATTAGATACAAGCATTTTAAGTTGTTGATTTGAAGGCGATTAGACAGAGAGATCCGACATCAACCGTGACGTCATTGTTGAGTACGGCTATATAAACTCCTTGAAAATTGCTGTTTTGCTAAAAAGAGATGGAGAAAAATCTTTAATACCTTATAGCTTGGTTGCTTTTATAGTTATTCGAAAACCGATTTTTTCTTTCTGTTTATGATATGAATGAGTTTCTATTAAAGCAAAAAAATTTTTTTTTGTCATCTAGCCTATTAGCGGCGTAATCAAGTAACATACACACAAAAAAAACATACGCATCGAATTGAGAACCTCCTCCCTTTTTGAAGTCGGTTAAAAATACTGACACATCGTTATTCATCCATTTGGCATCCTCTCCAAATACTTACATTGCGAGCTTTTTCTGCCGAGTTAGTAACACGATCGAACTCTTATTCAAAAATTACTGTTATATTCAACGTATTCTGACATTGAAAGTCTAACAATTTACTTTATTATATTTATAAAAAGACAGCTGATATTAAACGTGTTATATAATTTACAAATAAAAAACACCTGCCAGGTCCTCCACCGCTGCAGTGTGCCAAAAAGGCTGATCGAATTGCCTCGCTGAATAGCGAGACTTATTCTCTGTGCGAGATAAAGACCATATATTACATTTATCAATACTATAGCTGTGCCCGCGAACTAAGTACGTTTATCATAATAATTGTGCAAAAAAAATTTTGGAGAGAGCCATCCTTATCACCTAGGTTACGAAAAAAATATTTTACAAAAAATAAAAACCGACTTCAAAAGCACTGAAAAGTTAAAAATAATATAAGAATAGGTACAGACAGCATCACACTTCTATATTGAAGTTGGTGCCAAACGATGATCTCCTAGAAAGTCTTAAAATTTGTCACTGACTTCAATATACACGGTGTTTCATAATAACCAATAAATAATCAATGCGTTATCTAAAACTAATTATTAAAATGTGTTTACACGTAATGTCATTCAACCCAAAATTTTCATGTATATTATAGTATCTATGATTTACATGAAAATTCTGGATTTAATCACGTCACACATTATTCACACGAAAAAGAAAAAACATACGCATCGAATTGAGAACCTTCCCCTTTTTTGAAGTCGGTTAAAAATAGCCTACGACCTATTTTCAGACCTACCAAATATACACAAAAAAATCATCAAAATCGGTCAAGCAGTTTCGGAGGAGTTCGATAACAAAACATACACTGTGACACGAGATTTTTATATATTAGACTAGCTTTCCGCCCCGCAGCTTTGCCCGTGTTATTTTCGATTTTCCCGTGGGAATTCAGTATTTTCCCGTAGTAAAAGTATTCAAACTATAAGGCAAAAGTTTTAAATAAAGTTAAAGCAGTTAAATATACTTTAACAAAAATTCAACCCCTATTTCATTTTCTAAGGGGGATTTTAATAAACGCTTAAACACGTGTTCGCTGATTTCTAATTCATCTTAATAGCAGCTTAAATACAAAATATCATGTTCAAAGTTCATCATTATGCTTCTATCGTCAAAAATGGCGGATTTCCAAACTAACCTACTGTCAACCCCTATGTTACCCCCGTAGGGGTAGAATTTCCACAGAAGCTGAAACATGCATTCACTTATTTTTAGTCAGTATCTCGAAAATAAAGTTTCATTGAAAAATGATTAATAAATCAATAAAGAAATTTCTTTATTGATTTATTCATCATTTTTCAATTTATTTAGCATTTTTCAAGAAAATGCAAAGTCAAATATAAAAAAAATAGTTTCATGTTTCTTACTTTGACAGACATGACGGACTTCTGGACGGACGGACGTCCACAACTTATAACCTCTATTTCGCACATTCAGGGGCAGAATTTCCAAAAATCCTTTCGTAACGGGTGTCTACTCAATAAAGTGACTCTACTAATCAAAATTCACCGATCTAACTTCAACATTTAACGCTCAGCGATGATGAATCATTCAGTCAGTCTGTGAGTCAGTCTGGCTGGACATGCCAGTATATTTTATAATGAGGTATAGATAAGGTACGCCCGCGAACCACTTTTAACTATCAAAAGTTTGACGCAATAATCAATATTGAGGTTAATGATAAAGATAAAAACAATCCTATCTGTATCTTTTAAGTAGAACCAAATTTTTTTTAAAATCGGTCAAGTAGTTTCGGAATTCATCACGGACAAACATCGTGACGCGAGATTATTATATGTATAGATAGTTATCGGAATCTTTACATTGTATCTCTATATCTCCACTTTAAAAAAGTCAAACAATCTTATGTTGAACATAATTTATCACATTTCTATGATTTAGAAAGTTTTAGTATTGATTCGGATTCTCTGGAATTTCACACCATACAAGTCATATTTTAAGCCCTATAATATTCACTAATGCCATTTAACTAAGGACTAGCCTTCACGAATTCATTGTAGGTCCAAATCGATTTCTTTCACAAGAGGTCTGTTGAGTGTAAACGTGTGAAGGCTATTTATATCTATCTATTGTCAAAACGGGCAAGCCTTCTTATTATTGTTGACCAGTCGCCTTACCGTGACCGCTTAGAACAAGGTTAAAACAATACTGCAACAGAGACGCCTCTATCGCAACGTATAGCGGCATCTCACTCTAACTTTCTCTCACACAAAATGACAAAACCGCAGAGTTTTTTATGCAATTAAGTTGGCAAAAAAGCAGGAGGGTTAGTTGATACAGTGGTTCCTTCTAGACTTGTAAATCTACAACCCCCATAAGAAGGCCAACGTACCTACTTACGTTGGCAACTTGTGACGGTAAGTTGTCAAGTCACAGTACATGTGGTTCTTGTGAGATTCACAGCAAATATGCAACCCCCACAATAACCACAGTGTACGTTGCCAACTTGTGACATAAGATGTAAAGACAGGTACCCAGTTATTTCACTGCCATATCTTACCCATCAATCTGGAACACGGCAAAGCAAGCACTGCTGCTTTGCGGCAGAAATAGGTAAGACGGCGGTACCCAAGCAGACGACCCTGGTACAGAGTCTCCCTCGGGTAAAAATAAGGGTAAGATAGAGGTACCCACGCAGACAACGACTCTGGTACAGAGTCTTCTTCTGCTTAACTCCCTCACTGCGGCTTAATAAAAGCCTGTAGTCACAGAATGAATAATAGTACTACGTTCAGAAGATGCAGTCAACATTTTAAATAACTAAACTTTGAGATTGAGCATCGAAACTGAATCACACCTTAGCGCCACGCGTTAGCGCATGTTATTATTAAAACTGAAGCCTCACGAGCCATACGAGCTCGACGAATAGGGTTGTTGCAGATGGTAAATAATCAAACGCGCGAAACTATGCTATAAATATGCCTGTGAGTATGGGCGCGGCACACAGAACAATATACTCCTAGCGGAGCGCGGCAGCCCTGCTAATTTTGCACTCTCAGTATGCGCGGAACGGTAGGTAATATCTTGCACCCAAGCGTCGACGTCGTCGTCCTAGACGTCTCGACCTGATATAATAATAAATAATATATCCAGAGTAACCAGGATCGGTAATATAAACATAATTGGGAAAGAGCACTATGGAGAGTGATGGTGAAAATCTCTCCTGCTTCCTTCTGAAGACGAAAGCACGAAAAGGAAGGAGAAGAGGGGTGTATCCAAAAGATACTTGCGTGCATAACCAGCGACAGGTGCTGTATGTAAAGAAATATCTAGACTATTAAATAAAATTAGGTAAATAATAGTTTTAAAATCACTGTGAAAGTGTCGTCTACAACTATTGCTTTTAATAATTTGTTTAGTAATCTTTTTCTTATGTTGATCGTCGGCTTGTCGAAAGTAATGTAAAGAAAGATCCGCTTATGATAATAGGCGCACTTAAGTCAATATCATTATTAAAGAATAAAAGCTATAAAGTGTTGTTTGTGCATAGGTGATCTTAGACTTAGAGCGTTATACCGAAACATTCTTTACCGATAGGGTACTTTATGCTTTTATATTTTCTAGTAATTATACAGTGTGAGTTTCCATGTTGCTACATATTAAAATGTTGAAATGCTTTGTTAATTTTATCGACGAAAAACGTATTATCATATTCAAGTTATAGTTTCTTTCTGTGACCCCCGTGTAAACAAAACGGTCTAACTAAATACATAAAAGAAAAATTGAAGCAATTAGGAGAAAAATCAATTTTTTCTCCTCAATTTTCACACAATACCTTTTTTATTATGTTGAATCATACTACATAGTATTAATGGTAATTACCCAATGGTAGAGATATTTTTTAATACTTACGTGTTTTGTCGATAAAATTAAGCATACTTCCCTTCATATTATATGTGCACATCATGAAGACTCGATAGTGTATAGGTAAATTTGCAATCCACTAGGACACCTACCTATATGCATGAAGCAAATTTGTTTTTGCTTCGTGCCTATTATGTCATATGAACAATATGCAAAAAAAAGAACCAATATTTTTTGTGGCTGCAAGCGTGCCACTCTACAGTTCAAAGTTTACCGTGAGATTGAAGAAAACAGAAGGGAAAGTTGTACTTTTCTTCAATTTCTTCGATCATGTCATAATTTGATTTTTACTGATACTAGTTGAATACTGTTTGAAATTGTTATCGGCTCAATTGTAGGTTCACGTGTAAAAACAGGGTTTCAGATTACCTACCATTTCATGATCACGTAATCATTATCCTCGTTCAAATTAAATTCCTCACTTTTTACGAAGAAGATTATGAATGGAAAACTTATTTTTAATTTGTTTATACTTTCGTAAGCCGTTAAAGTCGTTCTTTCAAATAGAACGCGCAAGGTGAAAGTGTAAGTATGTACGAGTATTCTTTTGTTTTTTTATACGCACCTGTTAGCGAGGTGACTGCAATGGCAGTGTCATCTTTTATTTCAAACTATTGCTTGAACTGAATATTTTAGAGTTCTTGAAAGAAAATGTTTCGTAACGGCTAATTTCACACCTCACTCTCTGTAGCAGTAACATCTGCTCCGATTAGGATCTCTATCTTTCGTATGGAATGCACATGAACACTTCGAAGTAGTCTATTTTACAGCTAATAAGTAATTTCATCTTATTTGCTAAAGATAAATGTCTCTGAAGTGTCCATTAACACGTTTCTATTGTCATTGGCGACGGCACTAATTCACAGTCATAGTTGCATCACGGACTCTACATAATCTAATGTAGATTATGTAGAGTACTAAATTAAAACTTATTTTTTATCACTCACTGATTAGTCGGTGTTATTAGTCGGTAGTTATATTAGAACAATTAATATAATTACTTAATTTTTTTGTTATTCTATCAACGAACTCCATTTTAAGATTCCGATGGAGGTTGTCATTTCTTATGGCTCCTCTTCATTATCGGCGAATACAGACGATTACGCGCGAGCACGATAGTGTAGAGGGCATACTCGGCTGTACTCGGCTGTGCGCGCCGACGATCGTCTATGATCACCTGCGACCCGTGAATTGTCGGTTTTCGGGCACGCATCAAAGGGAATCGCCTGGTGGTTGCGTAGAACAGACGATAGTGTGGATGCTTGCACGATGATCGTGCCGATTATAGACGAGCACACGATCAACGATCATCGCCGATAATGTAGTGCAGACATTACATACCAGCCACCAGCTCCCGTATCATGACTACCAAAACACAATATGATAAAACGGTTTATCGCGGTGAACTGCCAAAATACGATAAAAATGTATTGTATTTTGACAGTTTAGCGCGATAAAACGCTATATCAGATCGTGTTTTGCTGATCATGCTAGGGGGGCCGGGGGCATTAACGATGTCCCTTAGCGCTGAATTCTGATCACTTTGGATAGTTCATCCGTTTGTCAGAGCGGTACAGCCCCAATGCTGCATTCCATAAGGCCCACTAGCATGAGCACATTCCGATAAGATAGACATAAAGCATGTCTTCTTAATTTGTATGCTCGCTTTAACTCATACACGACCTACTTCTGGGCAAGGGTCTCACTTTGGACGAGAAGGAATCGGCTTACTACAGTTCAGCCGCTGAGAGAATGCGTTTTTGACAGGGCCTGCCAGTTCCTTACGCCTAATATTAGGTAAGTATATAATTATAGTTCATTTTCGAGAACTGCGTTTTGATCCAAAATTATTCTATTTTCCATTTTAAGCACCAGTTTCCAAGAGCACAAGTTTCCAGGAGCACTCTGTTATGAGTAAAAAAAGGCATCAATATATTTTCAATAGAAAGAATGCCCGACATGTGAACGTACTAAGACTATTTAAAGAAATTGACATGTTTTTATCATTTATATCGATTTATAGAAACTTCAATTGATTTCGTGATGTGGCTCCTCATTCCATACGCATACGCACACGATTAATATAAATCGTTTTCTTGTGAGGATATGCAATAACTTGGGCCTTTTATTCAGACCATCAAACTGAGTAACTTTCACTGTGATACCAATACTAAAATCGCAAAAAAAAACAGCTGCTTCATATAGTAAAGTTCAAGACCTAACTAGACCGAAATACCTATACACAGTAGATTTTTTTCGGGATTTCAGTTTGATTGTCTCAGTATCAGCTTGATTGTCTCAGTATCAGGCCTAAGTTAATGCATATCCTCAGGTACACGGTGTATGAATATACCCATATGCTTTTAAGCTTAGCTTTCTAGTACTAATAGTCTCTGGCCTTAACCGCGGACAGACAGACAGACGGACATGAAACTATAAAGGTTCCTTGTTGACTACAGAACCCAAAAGTTCAAACAACACAAAGTGCAGAAAACCAGTTTGAAAGTGAAATTCGATTTGCACGCGATTCTAAGATCATGCGCCGCAGCCCGCAGGATACAATTATTGAAAACCCGTACTTAGCGAACTAATAGATATCTACTTACGTAGTTCCACCAAGTAATGGTAATGAAAGTGAAAACTCTACCGCACACACTTATTGTATACTTATTGTACTTTCAGTCTATATATTTATCCCCACTAATAATATTATTTGCAAGCGTAACTCTCTGTCTGTCGGACTGTAACGTTTCGAAATTAGGAAGGATAAAGGGTTTTTATTTATACTACAACCGCTGCTGTGCCCGCGAACCATTTCGCTTTAATAACACTCAACACTCAAAAAATTCAAGAGACCCTTATCACCTTTTTTTTTTTTTACAAGAGGGAAAATACAGTTTTTACGGTATTCGACAAGGGAATTGAGCTGACTAGGCCACCCCAAGGATATGCAGGACTCGGGTAGAAGACCCACTACCGGCTAAAAACCCTCTAGATAATAGGTTGGGGAAAAAGTTTCTTCGCATTTTTTAAGAAAATTCAAAACATTTTTTAATATAGTTTATTTACATTTAACTAAAGTATGTAGGTACCATTTTGTTCGATAACTTTTTGCCATCTTGTAGGTAGGGACATGATCCCATTGCTATAGAAATTTTGGGACTTCTGGTCAAAATACCGCGACAAGTGGTTTTGGCAGTTCTCTCGTGATGTTAACCTGACACTGCCTAAAGAATTCTGAAGAGACCGAAACAGGTGGAAATCTGAAGGTGCAAGGTCAGGACTATACGGCGGATGCATTAACACCTCCCAGCCAAACTCTCTTAATTTTTGCTGAGTGGCTAAAGATGTGTGAGTTCTAGCATTATCATGATGAAAAACCACACCCCTTCTGTTGATTAATTCCGGCCGCTTTCTCTCAACTTCTTGCTTTAATCTCATCAGTTGTTCGCAGTAGAGTTCAGAATCGATGGTCCTGCCTGGTGGTAACAGCTCATAATGAATAATGCCCTTCCAATCCCACCACACACACAGCATCACCTTGTTGCGAGTTAACCCGGGTTTCGCCACAGTCTGTGAAGCCTGACCGGCCTTTGACCACGACCTTTTTCGCACGTTCTTGTCGTACGTGATCCACTTTTCATCACCAGTTATCAGCTTCTTCAAAAATGGTTCGGTTTCATTACGTCGTAATAAAGAATCACAAATGAGTACACGGTTCATTAGGTTTCTTTCAGTGAGCTCGTGAGGTACCCAAATGTCGAGCTTTTTTGTGTACCCAGTTTTTTTCAAATGCGCCAAAACTGTTTTGTGGTCAATTCCCAGTTCTTCAGCTACGTCGTAACTACTGACATGCCGATCTTGCTCCACTTTTTCAAAAATGGCATCCATTTTATCTGTAATAGGGCGACCAGAGCGACGTGCATCTTTGACATCAAAATTTCCGGATTGAAAATGCTTAAACCAAATTTGTGCTACTCTCACAGACACTGCACTAGGTCCATAAACATCGCAAAATTTTTTCGCGGCTTGCGTTGCATTTTTACCTTTTTTGTAGTAAAATTTTAAAATGTATCGAATTTCTTCATTAGATTCACTCATCTTGGCGGTACGAAAAACAAATGAAAATCACACATTTTCCTAATTTGAATTTGGAATTATGTTCTTTAAAATTTAAACTTTCAATGATACCAAAACCAGCCAGATACAAATAGTATAGCCAAAGAGATTTTATTACAAGTTTATACATACTATAATGCGAAAAGACTTTTTCCCCAACCAATACCTCCGTAGAGACACAATCGGGATCGGCGTTAGCCATTCCCCAATTGTGCCCCATGGAGGGTTGCCTGGCGCACGCGCCAGGACTTACCTCTACGGGGGGGGGTCGACAAGTAGGGGACAACAGTCCCCAGCTTGCTAGGGGAGCTCGCGCGCGTTGAGGAACGCACGCCTCCTCCTCCAGGGATTGAATGCGGTTGTTAAATACCGTAAATACCGGTAAATATAACGGTACATACCGGTATCAACCTTTTTAAAAATATACCGTTATTTCACATTTATTACATTGTGGTATCGAAATACATCAAAACTAGGTACAATCCTTGATTGGCAACATTAACCAGGCGACAGGTCTGTCCGTGCACTCTACGCGTATTCGAAGCAATTCATGAGTTCATGGCCCTCCTCCCCAACCGCCTGCGCCGGAGCGGTGCGGCGAGAGGGTCATCCTCTCGCGCCCGCTCCGCAGCCTCCTTCTGCGAGATAACATCCTCGCCACCCTTATCACCTAGGGGTATAAAAATAGCCTACGACCTATTCTCAGACTTACCAAATGTACATAATTCATTTTATAAAACTCAGTCAAGCCGTTTCGGAGGAGCTACGTTTCGCTATCATAATCACCTAGGGGTATAAAAAATAGTTTACGACCTATTCTCAGACCTACCGAACATACACCAAAAATTCGGAGGAGTTTGGTAACAATCACTGTGACACAAGAATTTTATATATTAGACTACCTGTGTCCGCGAACTCATAATAAAAATATTTTACGACCTATTCTCTCAGAGCTACCGAACATACACAAAAAAATTCATAAAGATCGGTCACGCCGTTTCGGAGGAGTTCGGTAACAAACACTGTGACACGAGAATTTTATATATTAGATTAGATTTATTTTACAACTAGCTGTGCCCGCGACTTCGTCCACGTGGTATAGTAACTTTTGGCAGCATTTTGATTTTTGTAGGCAATTTTTTTAAGATCTTGATAAAAAGTAGCCTATATTATACCTTATATAATTTAGTGCGTCCAGGTAGTAGGTCCAGCCGTTCCGGAGATTAGCGGGAACAAACAGACATTTTTTTTTAAATTGTGTTTTTGTTATTGGTACCCGATAATACATTCATACCCATGTAGTGTCAAAATAAAAACTTGTTATTTTGACATTACAAACAGACACTTCAATTTTATTTATTTGTATAGATTTATGTACACATAAAAAAAGCAGACAAAAGCATACAAACATGGGTGCACTACAGAGGTACTGCTTATGTCTTTTGCGAAATTTCTTCTAGCAGCCCTGTCTGTCACTAATAGATTTTACTATAATATGGTAGTTTAGGGAGTGTCGTGAAGGAAGAACAAAATCCTATATCAAAAATTGGAAGAGTGCCTTCAGGGACATATCGATAGCTGAGGGTACACCATCAGCATCAACATACCATAAAAAAACCGCTCGAGACTAAATTTGCCGCACGTGTCCATATCAAAATATTTTTCATTTAAATGTATGCATGCTTTTGATGCTTTCCACTGTCATCAAGGTCATTATTGAATCAATTTGCCTTATATTAAAAGCTTAGATCAATGCTCTAAGATTAAAAGTAGTTCGTTGACTTTTTTTATATATTCTGATGAATAAACATTCTTCACCTTTGTTAGCGACGTGCTCATTATTTTGTAATATATTGATAAATTTATATTGATTTATAGTGTATTTATATTGATAAATTATTTATCGTTAATTTGGGTACATAAGTAATTAAAATGTTTACAAAAAATACCAATATCCAAAACATAGGTACTCAAAGCTTCAAGATAGCTGAAAAATCCAACTCTTTTAACTAGTTAGTACATCTACTACTAATTCATATCGATATATCGTTTTATCATATCGTGTTTCGGTGGTCATGCTAATGGAGGGCTGAATGATGTAAATACAGTTCAGCCGCGCGGACGCCGAAAGAGTGCGTTTTTCACAGATCCTGTCAGATTCTTATGTTAAAATGGAAAATAGAATAATTTTGGATCAAAACGCAGTTCTCGAAAATGAACTATAATTATATACTTACCTAATATTAGGCGTAAGGAACTGGCAGGCCCTGTCAAAAACGCACTCTTTCGGCGTCCGCGCGGCTGAACTGTATTTACATCATTCAGCCCTCCATTAGCATGACCACCGAAACACGATATGATAAAACGATATATCGATATGAATTAGTAGTAGATGTACTAACTAGTTAAAAGAGTTGGATTTTTCAGCTATCTTGAAGCTTTGAGTACCTATGTTTTGGATATTGGTATTTTTTGTAAACATTTTAATTACTTATGTACCCAAATTAACGATAAATAATTTATCAATATAAATACACTATAAATCAATATAAATTTATCAATATATTACAAAATAATGAGCACGTCGCTAACAAAGGTGAAGAATGTTTATTCATCAGAATATATAAAAAAAGTCAACGAACTACTTTTAATCTTAGAGCATTGATCTAAGCTTTTAATATAAGGCAAATTGATTCAATAATGACCTTGATGACAGTGGAAAGCATCAAAAGCATGCATACATTTAAATGAAAAATATTTTGATATGGACACGTGCGGCAAATTTAGTCTCGAGCGGTTTTTTTATGGTATGTTGATGCTGATGGTGTACCCTCAGCTATCGATATGTCCCTGAAGGCACTCTTCCAATTTTTGATATAGGATTTTGTTCTTCCTTCACGACACTCCCTAAACTACCATATTATAGTAAAATCTATTAGTGACAGACAGGGCTGCTAGAAGAAATTTCGCAAAAGACATAAGCAGTACCTCTGTAGTGCACCCATGTTTGTATGCTTTTGTCTGCTTTTTTTATGTGTACATAAATCTATACAAATAAATAAAATTGAAGTGTCTGTTTGTAATGTCAAAATAACAAGTTTTTATTTTGACACTACATGGGTATGAATGTATTATCGGGTACCAATAACAAAAACACAATTTAAAAAAAAATGTCTGTTTGTTCCCGCTAATCTCCGGAACGGCTGGACCTACTACCTGGACGCACTAAATTATATAAGGTATAACATAGGCTACTTTTTATCAAGATCTTAAAAAAATTGCCTACAAAAATCAAAATGCTGCCAAAAGTTACTATACCACGCGGACGAAGTCGCGGGCACAGCTAGTTGTAAAATAAATCTAATCTAATATATAAAATTCTCGTGTCACAGTGTTTGTTACCGAACTCCTCCGAAACGGCGTGACCGATCTTTATGAATTTTTTTGTGTATGTTCGGTAGCTCTGAGAGAATAGGTCGTAAAATATTTTTATTATGAGTTCGCGGACACAGGTAGTCTAATATATAAAATTCTTGTGTCACAGTGATTGTTACCAAACTCCTCCGAATTTTTGGTGTATGTTCGGTAGGTCTGAGAATAGGTCGTAAACTATTTTTTATACCCCTAGGTGATTATGATAGCGAAACGTAGCTCCTCCGAAACGGCTTGACTGAGTTTTATAAAATGAATTATGTACATTTGGTAAGTCTGAGAATAGGTCGTAGGCTATTTTTATACCCCTAGGTGATAAGGGTGGCGAGGATGTTATCTCGCAGAAGGAGGCTGCGGAGCGGGCGCGAGAGGATGACCCTCTCGCCGCACCGCTCCGGCGCAGGCGGTTGGGGAGGAGGGCCATGAACTCATGAATTGCTTCGAATACGCGTAGAGTGCACGGACAGACCTGTCGCCTGGTTAATGTTGCCAATCAAGGATTTTACCTAGTTTTGATGTATTTCGATACCACAATGTAATAAATGTGAAATAACGGTATATTTTTAAAAAGGTTGATACCGGTATGTACCGTTATATTTACCGGTATTTACGGTATTTAACAACCGCATTCAATCCCTGGAGGAGGAGGCGTGCGTTCCTCAACGCGCGCCAGCTCCCCTTTTTTTTTTTTTTTTTTTTTTTTTTTTTTTTTTTTTTTTTACGAGGGGAATGCGTGACGCACCGTACTCGCCGTTGGCTAGACGACGAGCGTGTGTGGGGCTCTCCCGGCAGAGTGCCAGGCCTACCCACTAAACCCCCCGGTGTTCTTCCTGCCCTTATGGACGCGCGTGGTAGGGTCCACACTGCGACTACCACTACCAACGCGCCCGGGCTAGCCCGACCTAGCTGGTCGGGCTATCGCCAAGGGGGGATTGCCCGAGAACACCAGGGCAATCCCCAGACGGAGGGCCTTACGGCGGCGTACACGGGGCCAACCGTGCACGCAGGCCTCCACGGCAGGGTCACTAGACGGGCATTGCTTGCGCGAATGCCCGCCTTCGCCTGCCTGTCCGTCTGCGGCGGATGGGAGCGGCTTGAGGATCATTCTCCCGCTCCCTCTCCGCGGCCTCCTTCTGCGAGATGACGTCCTCGCAGAAGGAGGCGACAGCCCCCCATTCCGCCTCGCCGCGGAGCATGGCCACGACCATGCTCGGCAGCGAGAGGTCTCCGCCTCCCAGCGCAGCGTTGAGTTCGCTGCGCTGGCGTCGCCAGGCCGGGCACACCAACAGAGTGTGCTCGGCAGTATCGTCGGGAGTGTCGCAGTGATGACACTGCGGCGTTTCCTCCCGACGCGCGACCCGATGCAGGTAGTGACCGAAACAACCATGTCCGGTCAATACCTGCACCATGCGGAACGAGAGACTGCCCTGCCGGCGCCCTACCCACTCCTCCAACACCGGACGTATCGCTTCGATCGTCCGGTGGCCGGCAGCTGGGAAGGCAAGTGCCTCACCCCATTGACGCAGAGCCTCCCTCTGCGCTTGGGTACGAACCCGCTCTAATTCCTCGGGAGCGGATCGTCCCCCCCGTTCTCTAACGGCAACCCGATGTCGATACATCTCTGTATGTACGCGTGCATCGACATCCCACGGCGTTTGGCCCGCAAGAACGCAGGCTGCGCCGTGGCTGACCGTGCGATAAGCTCGCACGGCCCGGGTTGCTATGACCCTCTGCGGCCGTCGCAAGAGGGCCACCGTTCGGGGGGAGAGGCACTCCGCCCATACCGGAGCTCCGTAGAGTGCCATCGACCTTATCACCCCGTGATACAGTCGACGGCACGCCGATCTTGGCCCTCCTACATTAGGGAGGACCCGTCCGAGTGCGGCTGCGGCGGCACATAGCCGTGGAGTGAGGAGCTTGAAGTGCTCCTCAAAGCTCCATCGGGGATCCAAAACCAGGCCGAGGTACTTAAGGTGTGCCTCGACCGGTATGCGGACCCCCTCCACTCGAACTCGGAGCCCCGGTGGGATCCTGCGACGAGAGGCGTGGAACATCATGGCCCTCGTTTTATCGAGGGCGACGTCCAGGCCTAGGAGGCGGATGCGTCGAACGACAAGTGAAGCGCCGACCGACGCAAGGTGGGCCGCCTCCTCCCCCGTTTTTGCTCTCGCCGCGGCAAGCGTGTCGTCGGCGAAGCAGACGACCTCCATTCGTGGAAGGAGGTCGCCTCGCAGGACCCAGTTGTACCCCAGGTTCCATAGTAGAGGACCTAGTACGGAACCCTGGGGCACACCTGCCGCCATTTCCCACGTATGGACGCACCCGTCCGGCCCCTCGTAGAGGATGGACCTGCCTTGCAGATAGTCCTCCACGAGGGCGCGAAGGTACGGAGGCACCCGGTGGAAGCGAAGTGCCTCCTTTATGCACTCGTGGGGCAGGCTGTTGAAGGCGTTGCGGATGTCAAGAGACACCGCAACAACAGTCTCCCCACGAGCTGTGGCCTCCTCAGTCCACCCCTTGAGGAGAGCCACCGCGTCCACCGTAGACCGGCCGGTGCGGAAGCCGAACTGGTTGACTGCCAAGTCCGGCCCCCGGTCCTCTAGATGCTCGACGATCCGGGAAGCGAGAATCTTCTCGAAAAACTTCCCGGCTTCGTCGAGCAGCACCACCGGCCGATACCCAGTCGGGGAATCCGCGGGGCGGCTCTCCTTTCTCAGCAGGCAGAGCCTGCCCGCTTTCCACCGACTGGGGAAGCGGCCCGAGACGATGCACAAGTCAAGCACCGCCCGGAACCGCTCCTCGAGGTGTCCTAGGGCGAGGGCCAGAACCCTGCCAGGAACACCGTCCGGTCCCGGCGCCTTGTTTTTGCGCCGGAACCGGTCCCTCACCGTGTCGAATTCCACGTTCGACACGGGAGGGATCGCGGCAGCCACCTCCATCGGAGGAGTACCCGGGGGGACCATTCTGGGGGGCTGGAATGGACCAGGATCGGGGAATAGAGTCCCCAGTACCCGGTCTAGCAGCCCCCTGTCCATAGCGGAGGTAGGGGGAGTGGAAGCTTTAAATTTCCCCCTCACCACCCGGTACGGACGCCCCCACGGATCGTCGTCCAGGAGTCGTATAAACGACTCCCAGGACTCCTCCTTGGCCCTACAGATTTGATTCCGCAGGGCCTTCTTGGCTGCCGCATACACCCGACGAAGCTCAACTTCCTCGTCGGGTGTAGTTCTGCCGCGCCTACGACACCGCACGTAGGCGCGCCTGGCCCTCATGCTGGTGGTACGCAAGTCCGCAATCTCTTGCGTCCACCAGTACACCTGGCCCCTTTCGGGGCAGGCCTGCGCCCTTGGCATGGCGGCTTGGCAGACGACCTTCATGTCGTCTGCGAAGAGATCCGCCATGCCGTCGACATCCCCGGCGAGGTGGGGTGGTACTTCTGCCCACGCCCGCACCATCGCCGCCTCCTCCGCCACGTCCGGGCGGATCTTGGTGAGCGCCCATCGCGGGAAAGCGCTCACCGCAGAGCCCCTGCGGTTCGGGGCCCCTCGGGATGCCGTGGAGACCTCGTATCGGACATACAGGTGGTCCGATAGAGTCTCCACATCATCCTCCACTCGCCAGTCGTTGATTCGACGAGCGAGGGAGGGAGTAGCGAAGGTCACGTCCACCACAGACGTGCCTTGCACTCGGACGCAGGTAGGGGTGAAGCCCCTATTCAAAATCTGGAGCCCCAGGGACAGAACCCAGGACTCCAGATCTCCACCCCTCGCATTGGTGCGGGAGGACCCCCACGCGGTAGACCACGCGTTGAAGTCCCCCGCAACTAGCACCGGCAATGGGGTCGCTCTTCGAACGACCCCCTCTAGCGCAGCCAGGAAGACTGTGAAGTCCGCCCGGCTGCGATTGGGGGAGAAGTAGGTCGACACGACCAATATTCCCCCCCATATGGCGGCCACGTAGCCAGTACCCCTCTCTCTTAAAATGAGAGAGGGGGCTGTGCCACGCGCCACCCGCATTACGGCGGCGGAACCATCCGCCGCCACTAACCAGTTAGGCGACTGCGGCGGAACGTAATATGGTTCCGACACAATCGCCAAACCCACACCCCACTGCGCCGCGGTTTGACACAAGAGGTCCTGTGCCGCGGCACAGTGGTTAATATTTGCCTGGAGGAGCTTTATAGGACCACTAAACATTGATGGTTTCCATGGGCTCCTCCTGGGCCGCAGCTGCGGCCGGTGCTTCCTGTGGTGCCAGGGGTGCCGGTGGTACCGGGGTTCTCGGGGCCATGTCCAGTTTTATTGGGGCCAAACGGCCCCTGACCGGCGGGGGGTTACAATTAATCCCCCCCATGCGATGACACGCCGGCTTCTTAGCGTCTGCACAGACGGCGCAGTTTAACGCCGCTGCGCAGTCCACCGCTTTGTGGCCCTCAGACCCGCAACGGAAACATAGTCCACTGCGGTCTTTGGCGGAGGGGCACCGCTGGATTGGATGGCCCATGCCCATACATCTGAAGCACCTCATGGGCTTCTGCTCCAGAATTTGGATGGAGGCAGAACTCCATCCAACCTCTATGCGCCCGGCGTCCGCCAGGCGTCTCGCCGCTTCGACGGGGACGGAGGCGAAGGCCGCCCCGACACCCCGAATACCCGTGTGCACTCGGCCCACCTTGATATGGTGGGCCGGGCACGAACCAGCCCGCGCCAGGATCTGCCCCAGCTCTTCGGCGTTTACCGAGTCGTCTAAACCGACGACCCGGATATCCGCCGTTTTCACAGGACGCGTCACCTTCGCCGCGTCCCCTAGGGCTTCTCCCAGCTTCTCCGCCAGCGAATCGGCCTGAGACGGAGATGTCTCCTTTGGGAGCTCGATTATTCGAGCTCCGGTAATCCCCGTCCGAAATTTGGCAGGCCCTATGCCTAGGGCGCTGAGGCTGACCGAGGATTTGGCCTTGGCTAAGGCCTCCCCGTAGGTGAGGCCTTTCGCCACTGCCTCTGGCTTGAGGGCTAACACCACCGCAAGAGATCGCGGCGCCTTAGGCAGCTTCGGCGCCTTCTGTGCCATGGCGTTCTCATGGTTTCCGGGGGCTCCGGACTTCTTGGGCGGCACCCCGTCTGTGGTCGGCTTCTTGCGGCTACGCCGCACAACCACGGACCACGGATTTTCGGCCGGTACTGCAGCCTCTGATAGAGAGGGAGCCGCCGCCGATGTAGAGGGGGCTGCTGCTGATGTAGAGGGCTTAGCCCTCATTTTCACCACCCTTGCCTCTTTCGGCATATTTGCCGGCGGGGCAAGAGTAGTGTTGCCAGACGCTGTCCCTTGCGGTTGAAGCCGCAGCTGCGGCTGTGGCTGTGGCTGTGACCGACTCGCACTGTCTGCCGCTAAAGGTGGCCTTCTAACCTGGGCCGGCATGAGCCGCCCATCTACCTCAAGGCCCTCGAGGCGGGCCGAGACCAGAAAGCCTACCTGGGCCATTAGTTCCCGCTGAAGGAACTCCATACTCTCTAAAAACTCCGCTCTTGAGAGTGCTTCAGCGGGAGCTGTCTTCGCTGGCTGGGCGGTCGGGAGCTGCGCCTCTGGCAGCTCCTCCAAATCATTTTCGGAGTCCACTACCTCCAACTCGACGACTTTCGCGATTTCTGGAGGAGGGGTCACTACAACCCGACGGCGTTCTTCCCCCTGTTCCGAGTAGGCCCGACGCAGGGCCTTCAGCTCCCCCATGATGGCGTCGAGTTGACCCCGGAGGCGTTTGTTGTCGGCTTTAAGCCGACGTACCTCCTCCGAAGTATTCCTGGTCGCCAACGTGCGGACAATATCTACTAGGGAGTCGGAGGCCTCCCTAATCTCCTTTACGCAGTTCCCCTTGAGATTACGGGACTTGCGTGTTACCTCCTCCAGCGCCTTTGCGCTCGCCTCCGCTCTGCCGCATAGCAGCTCGGCAGTGGGCTCAGGGGAGCGCTTCCCCTTGCTCTTACCCTTCCCCTTTTTGGAGGAGGCCGCTACCTCCGCCAGCTCCACCTCAGATTCCGACTCCATTTCAGTGTCCTCCTCAGGCTGCTGTAGCTCCCGCCTGGCTTGCGAGAGCCCGACGCCGTGCGTTAGACCTCCCCTACTCCTTCGTGTACGGGGGACTTTCGGGGCATACGGCGCCGTTACCTCCTCCGCCTCGGTTTCCAGGTCCGTTACTAGCGGGTCCTGGAAAAAACGGCCCAAAACCGACCTCTTCCTCGGTGCTGGTTTCGTCCCGCTAGAAATTTCCCTGTAAGCGGAAGGCTTATTCACCCGCACACGAGAGCTCCGACGGAGCACTACCCCCCCGGCGCTCGCCGGTGACAAAACTGGGGACACTACCCCCTGACCATCTTTTGTTGCACCGTTATCGATGACCGGCGAACGCCTTTTTTCCCTCATGGGCTTCGCTGGAACCTTAAGGGTAGCCTTTACAGGCCCTCCCTCATCAGCACCGTCCGTCTCGGACATATTGTCCGATTCGGACATGCTCCAGTTGTGGACCCTACCCACCACAGATTCCGTTGGAGAAAGCAGAATTAAAACTGTCTTCCCCGCAACGGAACACAACACAACACAACAACGGAACAAAAACAATAATAATGTACAGAGAAAAACAAAAACTTAATATGAATATTAAACTACTAGGTACTTAAAGTTCATAACTTAGCACTAATAAAGTCAATAACTTATTTCTAACTTACAACTATCACGCACTTAACTCGTCTTTAATTACTCCTCGTCGATCCAATCTTCGTACTGTGCTCCCGCACAGCTGAAGAACCTCGACGCAGCAGCGCCGGGTTGTTGGCGAGATGTCGGATGAGTGAAAAACAACAGCTACGCCACAGGTTTTTTTTGCAAGTCGCAACAACAAAACCACAACCACTTATCTAGCGTCACTTTCGCGATTATAACAGCCTGACCCGAGTAACGGATAGGTGTATAATACGTATTTGTGTAAAACAAACAGCAAAATATAAGATGGCACACTGACCGAACGACAATGATAACACGATCACGCGGAGCTCACGTGAACGCGTGCGCACTCGACGGCGGCTCGCACCGGGCTCCTCCGCCAGCTCCCCTAGCAAGCTGGGGACTGTTGTCCCCTACTTGTCGACCCCCCCCGTAGAGGTAAGTCCTGGCGCGTGCGCCAGGCAACCCTCCATGGGGCACAATTGGGGAATGGCTAACGCCGATCCCAATTGTGTCTCTACGGAGGTAGAAGTATATTATCTAGAGGGTTTTTAGCCGGTAGTGGGTCTTCTACCCGAGTCCTGCATATCCTTGGGGTGGCCTAGTCAGCTCAATTCCCTTGTCGAATACCGTAAAAACTGTATTTTCCCTCTTGTAAAAAAAAAAAAGGTGATAAGGGTCTCTTGAATTTTTTGAGTGTTGAGTGTTATTAAAGCGAAATGGTTCGCGGGCACAGCAGCGGTTGTAGTATAAATAAAAACCCTTTATCCTTCCTAATTTCGAAACGTTACAGTCCGACAGACAGAGAGTTACGCTTGCAAATAATATTATTAGTGGGGATAAATATATAGACTGAAAGTACAATAAGTATACAATAAGTGTGTGCGGTAGAGTTTTCACTTTCATTACCATTACTTGGTGGAACTACGTAAGTAGATATCTATTAGTTCGCTAAGTACGGGTTTTCAATAATTGTATCCTGCGGGCTGCGGCGCATGATCTTAGAATCGCGTGCAAATCGAATTTCACTTTCAAACTGGTTTTCTGCACTTTGTGTTGTTTGAACTTTTGGGTTCTGTAGTCAACAAGGAACCTTTATAGTTTCATGTCCGTCTGTCTGTCTGTCCGCGGTTAAGGCCAGAGACTATTAGTACTAGAAAGCTAAGCTTAAAAGCATATGGGTATATTCATACACCGTGTACCTGAGGATATGCATTAACTTAGGCCTGATACTGAGACAATCAAGCTGATACTGAGACAATCAAACTGAAATCCCGAAAAAAATCTACTGTGTATAGGTATTTCGGTCTAGTTAGGTCTTGAACTTTACTATATGAAGCAGCTGTTTTTTTTGCGATTTTAGTATTGGTATCACAGTGAAAGTTACTCAGTTTGATGGTCTGAATAAAAGGCCCAAGTTATTGCATATCCTCACAAGAAAACGATTTATATTAATCGTGTGCGTATGCGTATGGAATGAGGAGCCACATCACGAAATCAATTGAAGTTTCTATAAATCGATATAAATGATAAAAACATGTCAATTTCTTTAAATAGTCTTAGTACGTTCACATGTCGGGCATTCTTTCTATTGAAAATATATTGATGCCTTTTTTTACTCATAACAGAGTGCTCCTGGCCTTCATTTTGCTTGATTATGTGTAAAAATGAAGCGGGGGTGTACACGTCGCGACATCACCCAGAATCCTCGCCAAGAACTTTTAGTGGCATTATATTATATGTTCTCTGTGGCATGGTACGATGTGGCAGTGTCCAGTCCTATGCTTTACCAATACTATTAGGCAATGGATAAAACTGGCGTGGCATCAGAAAGAGTGCTTCTGAATCTTTACAAATGCTTCTAGATATTAATATTTTGACACTTTATTTGGTCTACAGACACACGTAAAATAATTATGAATATACAAAGAAGATAATGACAAAGTACTCGTAGTACATTACGATATAAGTGCGTTACGATGGTTATAACTCACCAGGCGAAATTTCAGCCAGAGCCGAAGGCGAGGGCGGTAATACGAGTTACACCAGTAGAGCCGAGTGTGTATAACCAATATACGCATGTATATCGTTCGACGTTTTTCCACACACTTGTGACGAATAATACTCAATAAACTTATTTTTGGATTAAAAAACACAAATCATTGTTAAATTGTAGACAAAACTAAATAATGGTATGAAAATAATCGTTTGAAAAATCAATGCAGTTTGTTGATGTCTTTTATATTACCTTCAGCTTTTAAAAAATATCACTATAACGCTTATAGATCTGCGGTATTTGCGTTATATATATGTTATACACACGAGTTTTATGAGCTGCTTTATATTATGTATTTAAAACCGGAGAAATTAGATCCACTTTACGAGCAAGTGTGTTGAAAAATATATAACAATGCCCGAATTTAAATCACGATCACAGCCCCTGCCATTCCGATTGTATGTGTGCTACAACAAATAGGTGATTTTCAACTAAAACCTCGTTATTACAAACTCAAGATATTGATATAATTTAGGTGACACACCTACTTGTAAAAACATGTCAAATTAATGGAGAGCTCACAACTTACCAAGACCGAGAACAGAATGCTACAATTTGACTCAAATGGCCCCAGATTTTCATTCCGATTGTTATTAACAGACTTCATAACATTCGAAGATTAACCTGGAGAAAGTTGCCAGAATTATTACGAAACTAGTGGGAAAAAAAGTGTTACGCAATTTGGCAGTATCGTGGGACGGCAGGTAGATTAGCGCACCTATTTCCTACAGCCATTATCGGATCTAATTTTCAATTTATGCAACAATGGAGATGACCCGAGATTACAGATATTATAAAGTCTTTTTTCGTTATTCTGCAAGGTCTTAATTGACCCTAGCCAATATGAGCATTGCATCTAATTCGTACCCATCCCGCAGCATAAGTGATAATAAATTTTCAAGACTGTACAAATGTCTGTTTCATTCAAAGTTAATCCCAGCTTAGCTGCTTTTCTCTGTGCGGGCATTCTAAAGAAAAAAAAACACATTTACAATAATTAAGTATGTGTGAATACATTCTATCTATCTTGCGCAATCAATGTTTGTCGACAACGGTTTTTAGACCAGAAAGATCCCTATCATAGTTGTATTCAATTGGGTGAGTTGTCATTTTGTGTTAAATTTTAATGTGGTCAAGGTTCTATTATAGTTATTTTATAATCTGAATGAATGAATGAAAAATGTATTAACATGCAGCAACGAGAAGCATAAGACATAAAAAATTACCAACAAAATAAACAGAAACACAGAGGGGAGACAGGATATATAATAATTACTTATCAAAATGGAGTGTCTCAAATCAACTGCATGAAAAAGCTGTATAAAATCAGACGGAAATCTGACACCGTTTTTCAATTAGCACCAAATACCTACTTTACAAAACTGACAAATCACGCCAACAAGTACGGATCGACAAGATGAATGTGATTAAAATTAGAACAAATAGGTACTAAGTATGTATAATCTTGAAGGACTGTTCAATGTGTTATGGAATTAACGATAAGATTTTTCAATAATTACGAGTACTCTTACGTTAATTAACTCTTACCTCAATTTTTTATAAAACATTTAAAAATTTAAAAAGCCGCATTTAGCTTTCAGTCACTTTCAGTATAAGGCTTATCGCACTGTGGGTACAAAAAGAGAGAAAAAAAGTTGTTTATTTTATCGCTTGTTAAATAAAAATCAATCTCTTGAATGTGTGTGTATAAAGGTATATCTCTTTAATGTCTGTGTAGGTATATTTATTTACATACATAAATAGCTCCATAAGTAATGATAATGTATACGAGTATTTATATAAGCATTCATAAATGTGTTTTTAATTGATAAATCGTCGAAATTTCAACTGTTACTTTGTTTTACTTATGTAAATTTAATATGTATTTACCACGATAACGATGATCGGAGCGGGGCAAATAACGTGTACGGCGAAAGAACAGCAAGGTACCTGATTCCCAGATTCATAAATTCGCTACCCGCGAGATTGGACAAGGGCTTAAATATGAAAAATATTAATAGTAAATTAAATTGTACTTCACTAACTAGCATGTGCTCAATCCCACAGAATACTCATGTATTTTTATTCACATTTTTGTAAATTTGTTGATGTTTGTTTGCTTTTTACTGTGTTTGAGACATAGAAGTTTCGTTTGCACCATTGATGGTGCAGGCCAATGGTGCAAATGAGACATCGGGGTTTAGCAACTTTAGACCTTATAAGACTCAAGTCACATTTACAAAAACCTCAGTGGCTTCATAATGTGTCTTTTGCATATTATTTTAATGTATATTTTTAAAATAAATAACAAAAAATGGCGTACTTAGTAAGTAATAATATTAATAAATAATTTATGTTGTGGATTTTAGATACCTTTGAATTTTCTTCATTGCCCAAAGGTTAACTGGAAGATGCCCTAGGTATTAAGCATTTTTTGAGGTGCGATGTCAGACAACCTCCTTGTGGTGCACCCTGGGCAACCCGGCAGATTCTCTGCCGCGGGCTAATAGTCTGACGAGAGGACCCCCATGGAGGGAAGGCGTGGGATGGCCGGGTTCAACCTGGCGGGCCACTGCGTGTGGCCACCCGCTTTAAGCGGGGAAGGGCGAAGTCCCCTCTTCTTGTGGCTTTCGCTGGAAGCCGATTTCGGCGTCTACCTTTGTTGGTGGCAGAGGTGAGGCGATTCTTTCGCTGGAAGCCGATTTTGGCGTCTACCTTTGTTGGTGGCAGAGGTGAGGCGATTCTTATCGCCATGGTGCTTTGCACCTTCTGGGGATTTTCCCTGAGCTTCCGGCGGTGGATCCAGTGGGGTCTGCCGTCGGGCAACCCGTTACCCGCACTGAGCGGGCCGGGGGTTCGGCGCACTGAGCGTCGGACCGCGTGGAAGACAACCACAGTAAAAAACCAACCGGGGTGTAGAGCGACGCAATTCTTTGCCGCTCCACAAAGTAGCTGAGCCAGGTGGAGAGTCCGGCAATGGATATGTCACAGGCCCCCTGCCTGTCAGCGGGAATAAGGCCTGGCTGTAGTCCCCTTCCCCCTGTCTTGTGACGGACGAAGGAGCTGCTAGGGGGTTTTTAGTGGGTAGGCCCGGGCCGTGTACGGTCTGGGGAGTTCCACATATCCTCGTGGTTAGGCTCGACCACGAGGAATGCGTAAATGTATTTTTCCACCTCCCAAAAAAAAAGGTATTAAACATTTTACACAAATGAACATTATATTGTAAATAAATAAAATTAAACAAGATAACAAACGTTTCTCAAAGCAAACGATTTGTGTACTCACTCGGGAACAAACTCATTGATTCACGAATCCGCAAATCGTTTCAATGACAAATTCGTTTCGCGATGTTTCCTTTCCTGCTCCCTCAGATGTCCTCTTGACTCCGAATCGGAAGGTCGGCTTACTTCCGGATCCGTGAGTGGCATCCATCTCATATCTTAACAGACGAAGACACCTCGCCCATTGTCTAACATGAAGTGACAATAAAGACGATAGTGCGTCTCATCTACAATATCCTAATTAAACGTAAGCGCAAGCTATTGTTCATTCGAAATTAATCACGCTAAGCGTTAACTTTCAAGTTTCAATGGCGTTAAGCTTCTAGTTCCTGTGTTGGTGACAAACATGTTATGAAATAAGATACAGTACCTAGCAGTGGCGAGGGGTCGAGATTAGGCGAAGGTAAGCCGTAACAAAAAAACACTCACCGCTGACTGCACCGCGTGATGCCATCATGCGTTTTTCAGATGAAAAGGCCCACTTTCATCATAGAAAAAAGCACTGATAATATGATTTAACAGTGTCTCTCTACTGAGTTTGAACAAGAAAACAATTATCATGAAGGCATTAAGTCCGCCTTTGTACTTCTTCTGTACATAAATAAATATATAATGGAAAAAAAAAAACATTTTATTCAGTTTGCAACTGCCTGTCATCCACGTATATTTTTTATCGTGTAAAAATGAATGAAAATGTTTAAAAAATCCGTGTCGCCTTTTAAAATCAATTGTCATATTTGGAAGAGCACGGCCTAATTTGATAACATGCTTTTTATTTTTGTAACTAAGTTTGAGAAACGAAGAACTAAGCAAGTAGGTAGTCAGTCAAACAGCATTCAATATGCATTAAAGCCATTTTGGCAAATAAATTTTACCGCAGCAAACAAATATGTAAGATCACATCACAAAATCAAACAAATATATTAATGCCTAATGGCGTTAAGTCTGCCTTTGTACAATTTATGTACATATAGCATTAAATAAATAATAATCCGAATTAAAGTGGCCACTTTTAGCAATAATTCGGATTATGATTATTCCTCTACATTTAATCTATGCCTGAATAGCTCAAAAAATCTGAAATATTTGTATTGAGTAGTTGACTGATCTATTTTTGGGTGATTTCGAAAGGTAGGCCGATGGGAATCGGCTTATATGGAAACTTTCGCCACTGGTACATATAGACTAACTAACACGGAATAGATTCAGGAATAAATTCAGAAGCTATTCTGGCTGGGATGTCTGAACATTAGGAATTTACTTACAAGGAATAATTAATAGTAAGCTCGTCTACAGACAGCCAAAACTACAGATACTGTAAGGCTAGGGCCACACTACTACTCGGGGTTTCTCTACGCGATCGCATCAGGAATGAAGAGATCCGTAGAAGAACTAGAGTCGCCGACATAGCCCAAAGAATTGCAAACCTTAGGTGGCAGTGGGCAGGACACATAGCTCGCAGGACTGACGGCCGTTGGGGCGGAAAGGTCCTTGAGTGGCGGCCGCGTACCGGGAGACGCAGCGTTGGTAGGCCCGTCACAAGGTGGACCGACGATCTGGTGAAGGTCGCGGGAAGCCGCTGGATGCGGGAGGCGCAGGACCGATCGGTTTGGAGATCCCTGGGGGAGGCCTATGTCCAGCTGTGGGCGTCTCTTGGCTGAAATGATGATGATGATAGGGCCACACTATAGGTGCCAAGCTTAGAGATAAGCTAGGAGTAACGCTTGTGTGTGAATTGAGCGCCGATCCCAAATGTGCCTTTATGGGGGTGGAAGTTGCTGGAGGGTGGTTTAACCAGGTATGGGGTTTATACCCTAGTCCAATGGCATATCCAAGGGGCGGCCTTGTCAGCTTTTCAGTCCCTTGTCGAATCGTAAAGAGATTCCCCCGCCAAAAAAAAAGGAGTAACGCTTGTGTACAAGATAAGTCACATTCAAAGCGCCTAGATTGAGACCGCATGCATAATTGACTTTCGCGCCGCTGTTGATGAGAACAGAAAAAATTATGTCATTCTCTAAACTAAAAATAAAGTTGATTGAAAACTCAGTTCTTAAAAATACATTTCGAATTCGAAGGTGTTGGATACATGAAATTGACTTTTTAAGACCTCTACATGGAGAATTCGAACGTTTGTATGTTAAAATTACAAAGTCACTAGGCGACTAACAAAAATTAATATCCAACACGTTTGTTCGCGTAGCAATTCGCAGCGACTAACCAGGCACCTAGATGGGCGCGTCGCTCGCAGTGTGGCCAGCTGCGATAGTAGACAATCACAAGATAAGTCACTAAGCAGGTTGCTTGGCTCTTAGTCTTAGCACTAAGCGAGGCTCTTTGCATGTACTGATGCCTTAGCCTAAGCTCTGTTTGTGTGGAACCGACCACAGAAATATAGGAGATAATAACGATAGTTAAATAATAATCTCTACTCTATTTCAGACAACAGTTTAGCACGGTAATTTAGTCACCCCATGAGCACGAATAATGCTGCATATTGTTCGAAACGTTCGTCAGACTAAACTAAAAGACAAATAATTAATTATAACGAAATTTGCGCGAGTATTTCTGAAAAGTGTTGTTTTATTTAAATTAATAGATAATTTACTAATACTTAATTTACTACATTTATGATCTCGATCAATAACAATGTTGATTTTGCTTTAAACATAAGAATTTCAAAGTTCCTTGAATCCGTTCTTATTGAAAAATTATAAGAATATGAGAAAGTTTGAAATTTTAATCATTACAAATTAGTAATGTTTAATAACCGTACTTATCATGTTTAAAATATTAATGCTAATCGACTTGAGTTTCTGTGTGGTTTTGTGGTTATTGACCTAGACTCATGAGTGTTTTTTGATAATGTATAGTGCGAAAACGCATGCTCACCATACAATAAGAAGATATTCATTCATTTTCACATGCACAAAAATATCTTTTCAGATACTTGCAGATAAAAATATCCAGAAAGCTTTAATTATGGGAAAATACATGTTATCCAGATGTTTGATGGATTATTAAGATATAGAAATATACTTACGTACTAACTATTGTTGTCTCATTTTAGGTTATTACTAAACATCAGAAAAATGAGCATAATTTTTTTTTGTTCATTGTTTTATCATGCGACCAGTCTGGTGAGTTTAAGCAGATAAGTTGTGGGCTATAAGGCATGTGTAGAAGACTCCCATATTGGTGACATTCTTTTAGTGTGACAACTTATCTTAGTTGCCCAGGTCTTGGATTTTTCGCCTCTTTAGGCGTTTCAAAGTGTCAGGAATTGTGAGCTGTACAGCCAAGGGATTTGGGTGATACTTCAGTCGTGTTTTATATCCCAACGCATGTGATCGGATTTCATCTTTTACTGTTGCGATCTGTAGGTATTCATGAATCTCCACATTTCCGATAAACCATGGTGTGTTGGCAAGGTGTTTGAGTATTGAGTCTTCAGCTCTTTGTATCATGCTTATATTTGAGTCGCAGGTCGATCCCCACAGCTGCACCCCATATGTCCAAATTGGCTTCAATATTGTATTATAAATGAGGAGCTTGTTATCAACTGATAGCTTTGAGTTCCTACCAATAACCTAGTAGAGCCCCCGATACCTGAAGTTCATTCATCTCTCTTGGTCTCTATATGTTTTCTCCAAGTCAGTCTACGATCTAAATGTATTCCAAGATACTTTACGGATTCTCTGTGTGGTAGCTGTTGACCTCCTAGATGCACAGGGGGACAGTCTTCTCTTCTTAGTGTGAAGGATATGTGTGAGGATTTTGATGCACTTGCAGTGACTCTCCATTTGTCCAGCCAGTTTTGTACTTCATCAAGACTGTTTTGTAATATTTGCGAAGCTTCTTTATGTGGTTTCTATTACACGCTAGTATTGCTGTGTCGTCTGCGAATGTAGCAACTGTAACTTCAGAATTGTTCGGAAGATCTGACGTAAAGATTGTGTACAGAACCGGGCCAAGGACCGAACCCTGGGGTACCCCTGCATTGACGTCATAGAATTTTGATATACTATCGTCTTCACGTATTTGGAATATTCTGTTTGCTAGGTAGGATTCCAAAATGCAATAGAATGTATGCGGTAATTTTGATTTTATTTTATACAGTAGACCTCTATGCCATACCCTATCGAAAGCTTGCTGAATGTCCAGAAAGGCAGCTGAGCAATATTCTTTCTGTTCCAATGAAGTTCTTGTAGTTTGGCAAACTCTGTGAACTTGTTCTATTGTTGAGTGCTGTTGGCGAAACCCAAATTGGTGTTCTGGAACTACTGAACGTTCCTTAAGTACGTTTAGTAGTCTCTTAAGGAATATTTTTTCGAATACTTTAGACAACACTGGTAATAGACTTATAGGCCTGTATGAAGTTATGTTGTTTATTGGCTTGCCTGGCTTTTGTACCATGATTATTTGAGACACCTTCCATGGTGCCGGATAGTAACCAATCCTGATCATAGCATTGAAGAGGGTTGTTATGTAAACAAGAGCTTTTCGGGGTAGTTCTACCAACACTTTTTTGTCTATCAAATCGAAGCCTGGTGCTTTATTGTTGTCAAGGTTTTTGATTACTCTGTACACTTCCTGCGGTGTAGTCGTCTTTATTGGAAAATCCAATTGAAAATCCTGACTGAGAACCTCATCCACACCAGAGTCACTGACGCCAGATTTTCTTTCACTGGGCGTGAATATTTTAGCCAGATGTTCTGCAAATGCGTCGGCTTTTTCTTGGCTTGTTCGAGCCCAGGTGTCGAGCATAAATTAAAATAAATATATTTCTTCATAGAAAAATAACTTTTAAGGCTACGGACATATTTAACCCAGTACGTACGCATACTACTTAAACCCTTTTTTTGTACCGAAGTATGACAACGATCTTACGCATAAAGCATATATGATACATTATAATACATATAGATTATGGTGGCTGTAATATTATTATGGTGATATTGTTATAAGTAATCTTGCGGACCTACTTGCCGGTAGCGGTATATTCGGTAGCGACTTGCGACTAGCGCGCTGCCTGAAGTACCACTCCCCATCTGCACCAAGTCGGACGGACGGTTTTCCCACTAAACCAACCATAGTGGCCATTTTTTCACCCTGTGGGGTAGGTAATCCAGATTCCAGATGCAATTCATCAGACTTCTTTATCATTCATCATTCTTCTGCACATGGCCTTTACATCATCGCCGAGGCTTTTTAAGAAGACGAGAACTAAGTAAGTTACCAGAGGGAGACTCTGCACCAGGGTCGTGTGCATGGGTACCTCCGTCTTACCTATTTCTGCCGCAAAGCAGCAGTACTTGCATTGTTGTGTTTCGGTTTGAAGGGTAAGATATTGCACTGAAATTACTGGGTACCGTGACTTTACATCTTAAGTCACAAGTTGGCAACGTACACTGTGGTTCTTGTCCCCGCAAGAACCACAATGTTGCAGTTTTGCTGCGAATCTCACAGGAACCACATGTAGTATAGGTGACTGTTACCACTTACCATCAGGTGGGCAGTTTGCTTGTTTGCCAACTTAATTGCAATAAAAAAAAGTAAGCAAACCGCAATGCAAGCATCGCATAAGATACAGTACCCGTGCAGGCAGACGACTCAAGTACAGCTTCCTCTGGTAAAGTGGTATCTGATATGGATATGGTATTTGATTTGGTAATTATACGAGTAACATAGCAATAATAATACATCGAGATATGACATTACTGTTATCATACTTCCCTTGCATCTTTATACGTTAGCGTTAGAATATTTGTTTTTACCTTGACTTGAACCTAGCTCGCCTCAAACAGTTGTCGAGATGATTCTGACCAACTTCTTAGCAGTTGCGAAAAACCGTGAGTTCGTGCGGGTATCGTACAGCAGCCAAATAAAAAACACGCCATTGTTACGTCATTGTTTCGTGGGAACCACGAACCAAGTCCTTTATCGTAAGCCTTTATCCATCGATGTATTATAGCTGCATTGAATATCAATCAGACAGACTAATCTTTGAATTATGTTACAATGCATACGTTGTATATTTATGATTGATGAATATATTTCAAGTATAGTTTCGAGTAGTATTTGCAAGCTGTATACAGACATAAAAATCCACACTAAAGGGGAACTTAGGTGATAGTATCTATTTCACCTATTTCTGCTGCCAAGCAGCAGTTATATACTTGTATTAGTATGTTCCGGTCTAATAGCCTGATTACACCTACCGAGTATTGGCGAGACAGTAGAATGTCACTCGGCCGAGACAGGTGTGGCCGAGTGAGTGTTTACACGTTTTTAGGGTTCCGTACCTCGAAAGGAAAAAAACGGAACCCTTATAGGATCACTTTGTTGGCCGTCCGTCCGTTGTCTGTCTGTCAAGACCCTTTTTCTCAGGAACGCGTAGCGTGGAGGTATCAAGCTGAAATTCAATCTATGAATTATATGAAATACTCAGGTCCGCTGTCCCTTGGAGCTGTGAAAAATCAAACTTCTAAGCAGAGATTTAAAAAGATACAGCCGTTTATACCGCAAATTTTCGACACTCGCGAGGGAATCAAAACCTACAGGGTACTTCCCGTGAACTCAGAATCTCTCATTTTCGATATAGGTAGCGTGTGCAGTGTTCAGATCCAAAGAGCGAGCGAGCGAGACAGTGCGGGGAAGAGTGGGAATGGTTACTCGGTCTAGTAATAGAAAGGGGTCCGAGTGAGTCTCGGCCTGTTGCTAGGCCGAATACTCGGCCGAGCACTCGCTTTGTATTTACAAATAAAGAGTGCTCGGCCGAGGACCCTCTCGCCACTCTACTCGGTAGGTGTAATCAGGCTTTTAAGGTATGACAGGCAGTGAATTTACTGGGTACTTGACTTGACATATTTTGTCACAAGTTGGTAATGAACATTGGCGTCCTTGTCGGGGTTTTAGATTTGCAAATCTTACAGGAACCACATGCACTATAGGCGTCTGTATGTAGCCACCTTACCATTGCATCGGGTGGACAGCCTGCTTGTTTGCCGACTTAGTTGCATGAAAAACCTTCAGAAATTCATTATCATTGAATATTTCGACAGACGTCCAGATCTGAAGGAGGTATCTCAACAACGGTGGTCATTAAACGGTTCGCAAGTCAAGACATTTGTAACGAGGTGCTTTACTCTACATATAGCAACTCGTTGCATTCCCGCCTAACTTGACTGCACAGGGGTACTTTTTAAGCAGGAGCTAAATTGTGTGTGCTTGTTCAGACAAGGAAAGTGAACAAGTTTTACTATTGGACCAATGGTGAAATCGCGAAAATATAACTACTACTTCAGATCATTTATCATTTATGGATTAGCAATAGAGGTTTAAAGATTGTTTTATATAACTACCCAAATATGTTTTATTATACAAGTCTTCAGTTCCTCGCATTTGCCCTCAGATTCTGGTGCACCTATATCGCTTTTGTTTCGAATCAATAGGTTAACACACGATGGTCACAAGTGGATAAGCAGCAGTAATTCATTTCCCCAATGGTTTCTTTTCGTATCGGAGCTGTTACGGGCCCACTCAGCCGGCACGTAGTACGGTTATGTAACGATAATTATTATAACGTAGTAAAATCGACATCGATACAGTCAAATCGATTTGAATTCCCCCTTTCGGTTGCGACACCTTGGCCTTGTTTGGTCGGGGTATTGATAATTTCCCATGCTATAATACTACTACAAAATCTTCGTGCATAGGACACGCATATCTAGGACGATTTTGAGACAGTAACGAGGTTACAATTTGCGGTTAGTTCAAATTTGACTTGAGCGTTTTCGCAGGTACCTATTAAGAGTTACATGGTTTAGGGGCAATACCTCTATCTATCTGAAATTCGAGGAGGGACTGGGGGCAACGGAGGGGCGCCCGCCAGCGGACCTCTGCGACCTGTACATAGCTATTGTGGCAGTCCCCTCTATTTTCAAGGTCTCCAAATGGGCCCGAGGCGTTAAAATAGCCAATAACCTGTTTTGGAGACACCATACGATGCTCAGCTCACAAAGAATGTAAAATGGTGTCTCATCATCATCACCACAGAATCTGCACATGGGAACATTAGTCAGGCCCATTCTGTGCAGATATTTGTTGAGTTTGCAGTGACCAGTTAGGGCCCTTAATTACAGTTACAAGGTTACAATTAGTTCAAACTTGACTTGAGCGTTTTCGCAGAAATAAGAGTCGCATGGTTTAGTGCAATACCTCAAAAAGGATTCTTCAAATAGGAAAAGGAATAATGCTCTCAATGCTAAGGCTCATAAGGCTGTATTCATCGTACCTACTTAGTTTTTAAACGATTTTTTTAAGTGTGTTCTATTATAAAAATATGCTATTGTGGAGTGTCGTCGGGTCGGTGTCCTACTAAGTAAAGAATATGTACATACCTCTCTTAACTCTTTTCCCAGATTTGATGCAATGCAGCCGTGTCCTTGGTTGAAAGAATGTCCAAAACCTGAACCTCCAAAGACCAAAACGACTAATAGTGATGTTTATAAAGTTTAGAAATATTGTTGGCTGGGAGGCCGCAAAATTTAGTAGTAGGTTATTATTAGTATATTAGTTATTATGTATTGACCAAAAAATTTAAGGTTCACATAGGCTCAAACTTTCAAAGTTACTAATAAATCAGTGCAAGTAGGTAGGTATGCTAGAATGTGCAGTCTTAAGGTTTTTTCAGGTCGTTCTTTTCTGCTATCCATAGCAGAATTGCAGCTTGTTATATGCATATTTTGTTGTATATGCTATTTTTGTGGATGAAATCGCGAGAAACGGGTAGTAGGTAAGTAGCTATATATATCTAGTAAGTAAGTAACTGTGGCATACACCACAGATGCAAAAGCTGAGAGCAGGTCCTATTTGACCAGTATATAGCATTGACAAATCTAATTTGTTTTAAGTAAGTATTGTTTGTATTTCTTTTTCGTCTTTTTTTTGTAGTTTTTCTTGTGGTTCTATTTATGGTCAAATAAAGTATTATTATTATATAAAAAGTATTATGTACGTACTTCCGTGGTGAAGTACACTCACACAGAACAGGTGAAGCGCACAGAGTGGTCACCTTTGGCCGGCATTAGCATGTATGATGCACTTATGTTTAGAGATTTCACCCGCGTCAGACAAAGTTAATTTGAGAGCACTTAGCACGTTTCCCGGATACATCCGCCCCCGATAATGTGCAGTTTAGCAAAAATACGAGATGAAAAAATATTATAACGAGAACATTCAAATCACAGTTTTGATTGAGCAAAAGTAAGTTATTGTACCTGCTTGGCATCTCTATAATAAATTTCAATAAAGAATCATGGTTGGCTAGTAGAAATTGCCTTAGACATTATATCCGCCATCCAAATATTTTGTACAAAAACTAAATAAATAACGGGCATTATAATGAGCTTCAACAGATTTTCATTTACATCGATATGATCCTAGCTATAGCGTAGCCTCATTGACTGATTTGTAAAATTCCAATTGTTACGCTTTCTTTTATGCATCAGCGTAAGTACGTATATAAACTGACAATTAGTACAGCAAGTTTGTATGTTTCACCTAGCATAAACTATAAATCAATTTTTAATAGATTGTTATCGTTATGAACCATATGCTGTAAAATATTAACGCAGTTATCGGTTTAGGCAGTATTATCAAAACACAGTACCTGCCTGCCTACTAACCGATGAATTTTTAATTTTTAGTCACGCACCGTTATTTTGTCAAATATCATAGTTTGACCAATTCATCTATAGTATGACCAGCAATATATCGCAATCAGTACTTAATTAAACTATAATATTGGTCGCTGCTGAAAAATACCTCCTTGGATGTATCTAGTATGTAAATTGTATTAAAAGCGTGAAACTTACGTTCGCATTCATCCCTAGCCCGTTCCGTTCACTTAGCACTGGGAGTCACTGATCACAGTGTGCGGTCAAGTTTCTCGGTCAAAACAAAAAGGCGACAGTATAGGACCGGAATGGCGGGCGTTCGGCGCGCGTCACCGCCGACGGAGTTTTGCCGACTGCAGCTAGCAACTTTCACGCGGCCGCAATTTTACCTCGCTGGTAGCTCCAGCTGGCTTAATAGCATTTCTTTATGTTTACGAGTTGTATCCGCGAACTGTGCTTCGTCTTAATGAATATTTAGATACTTTTTTACACATAGCGGGCAAGCCCTTGACCTTCATCTTACCTGATGGCGGAAGATGGAAGCGAGCTGCACCAAGTGAAGATAAGGTCAAACATGGAAGCGAACTGCATCTGGACACCGCATCAACTGAGGAACTGACTATCTTACTCAAATTAATGGAACACCTTGTTATTAAAGGTACAAACATAAATAGGTGGTAGCTATAGCTATAGGAAGGCTAAAGCCCTACCACTAACTAAAGCGAGCAGAAAAACTTTGCCACCATGGGGAGCCGAATCCCGGACCCCCAAATCAAAACCAGGTGGTTAACCATTATAGCACGGAGGTGGTTAAAAGTACATTGTTTCTCTAGGGGTGAAGGTAACTTTATTTAGTTCCGAGACGGGGTTTAGCAAGCGTAGCGAGGGCGCCAATAGTTCGAGGGACTAAAATAAGTCTTGACTTTAACCCGAGGTAAACACTGTTTTTCATTACGAATACAAGGAAATAAAAATAATAAAAACATGAATTGACTAAAGAAATGATGAGTGAATTTTATTTTACATAAATCAACAACTTGAGATATTTACTTAGTTTCTTATTATTTGTTAAATGTGATAAATCCATATCTGAATCAGATAAACTCATACGGACTTATTTTACTCCTTGGATCATCCTCAGATTAGTTACTCCGTCTTTTGTCTCATTTTGACATATGACAGCCGACATGTGCGGAAACAAGACAAAACACGGAGTCCTAACTAATGCGAGGAAGATCCAAGGAGTAGAAGTTAGTACAGATCTCAACTATACGGAAGTATAAACAAACCTCTGGAACTCGAAAAAACAATGAAGATCGGATTGCCGCTTTTCCACCTATTTGTTTTTTTTTCTGTGGCCGTTGTTCTGTGGGCTAAGCTCTACCGCTCGCTATTCTTGACTCTTATCACGTTTCTATCGCAATACCCGCAAGCTCTCGCAGACCTGCGAAGTCCGTCCACTCCACTAGTTGCCTGGGGGTACATTATAACGTCTTAATTCCAGGCAGTTTTCTGAATTGTTATAATGCCTTTTTTTTCTCTTTGTATAATGTGTAAAAGGAAGGCACTGATAGCAATTCAGAAAAATGGCTGGAATTAAGATGTCATAATACACGCCCTGGTCTGTGCCTGGACTAACGGAGCACGACCCATTTACCAAACTCATTAATCGAGGTTCTACATTACGTATCCATTTCTTTATGTATGTTGACCGATAACTCCGCCAATAGTATGAGGAAATATGAAGATATTGGAGATAGTGTATTTGTAACACTTAACAACTATGTACTAACACATACTTATTTAAGTGATCATATAGAACGTTTGGAGAATTTTAATTGCTCTTACAATTTTGTTATACATACTGGAAAATCGCAGTGTGACAATGACAATATAGGGTCGTGCGCCCAATGACTTTCATAACATGCATTGTCCTCACATACTACGAGTATCTCAAGCCCAGCAATCTATAAACTTGCGCTCGAAGGCCAAAGTCGTACTGAGTTTCTTTATTTCAATGGCGCGATTGGTACGAAGTAGTTATTATTGCCACAATAATTCTACTAACTTTTCAAACGTACTCGAAAATAATACGACTCAACTGTCACCGCCGCGGCACTGCCACAAAAATGTATGGAGATGACATTAGCTGCGGAAAAAATAGCGTGAGGTTGTCGTAGGCTAATGTCATTTGGGGTGCGATGTCAGACAACCTCCTTGTGGTGCACCCTGGGCAACCCGGCAGATTCTCTGCCGCGGGCGAATAGTCTGACGAGAGAACCCTCCATAGAGGGGGGGTGTGGGATGGCCAGGTTTAACCCGGCGGGCCACTTCGTGTGGCCACCCGCTTCATGCGGGGAAGGGCGAAATGCCCTCTTCTTATTTTAAGAAGAGGTGTGGCTTTCGCCGGAAGCCTGATTTGGGCGGCTACCTTGAAGGTAGCAGAGTGGAGGCGACTTCTCGCCACGGCGCTTCGCGTCTGCCGGGGGTTACCCTGAGCTTCGGCTCACCCGCGCGGCGGTGGATCCAGTGGGATCTGCCGTCGGGCAACTCGTTACCCGCATTGAGCGGGCCGGGGGCCCGGCGCACTGAGCGTCGGGTCGCGTGGAAGACAACCACAATAAAAAACCAGTCCCGGGGTGTAGAGCGGCGCAGAACCGCTCCACAAAGTAGCAGAACCAGGAGGAGAGTCCGGCTACGGACATGTCACAGGCAGGAGGTCAGCGGGAATAAGGCCTGGCTGTTGTCCCCTTCCCCTTGTCTTGTGACGGACGGAGGAGCTGCTGGGGGGGTTTTTAGTGGGTAGGCCCGGGCCGTGTACGGTCTGGGGAGTCCCACATATCCTCGTGGTTTGGCTCGACCACGAGGAATGCGTAAATGCATTTTCCGTCTCCCAAAAAAAAAAAAAGCTAATGTCATTTCCATACATTTTTTCTGCGGAAAAGTTAGCGTGTGGTATTTGTCTAGGGCCTCTGTTCTCTCCTCTCTCTCTCTGCTCGCGCAGAAGTTAGCGTCAGTTTTTTTTTCTACTCATGCGGGAGTACAGGCGGATAGTTCTCATGGATACATCAACGACCGGCTGAACAGGTCGTCAGACTCTTACCGATTACACTCCGCCCTTTGCCTTTAACCCGAAGGTTATTTAAGGCTTCATCGAATGGCATTTAGCATTTAGCGTATCCATCCATTCGACGCTAGGCCGTTCATTAAATGCCGGCATCAAAGTCGATGCCTAGGCCGATAGTTCAGTGAACTAGAATCACTCCACGTTTAACTTGGCGTCTTGAAAGTCAGCCCTTTGAAGATGACTGACCAAGATTCAGCTAAGTTTAGTTTTTACTGCGGCGCTAGTAGTCATCAAAACAAATACGAGTATGGCGTCACAACGCAAACCATGGTATATTTTTCGTTGTGTGCAATTTTTTTGAGTTGAAAGTATAGTGTGATATTGCCAAAACAGTTGACTGGTAGATAATGCTTTTGGCATTAAGGCCAAATAAAATAAATATTAAAAGATAGTGGTGTTCACAAATTCATCAATAACCAATTTAACTAAATGAAGTTGAAGTTCAGCCATCTGGTTAAATGTTGCGCTCAATGATTGGTTGCCCTACAACCATTTGATTAGAGGCCGGCTTATAGGCGTTCAATAAGCTGCCTAATTTTACCAGATGAGATCCACGTTGATTTATAACGAAGGCACTTGTTTTTATTTTAACTGATTATTATAAATAGGTATTTTTTGAAAGTGTAATATAACTTCTATAAATATACTCGTATAACAAAATTCACATAAGACTAAAAATCGACAAATATTACAGTCATAGGCGTATAGAGGTGGACCGGGTGGGCCGTGTCCATCCCAAGATGTTAAGCTACGGATTCAAAATTCTACGATGGACGCCAAAATACACACCAAAATTTTTTGACTTCAAAAACACTGAAAAGTTAAAAATAATATAAGAAAGCAATGAACTGGATCTATTTAAGCACTGTAAAATATTGCCGATACACACATTACTGAAATTCGAAATACTTAAAAAATACTTTTTCGATAAAAGCATTTTACGAACAATAAAGCATCCTGTATACACGCGTGCTATTGCTAAAGGTAGACTAATGACCGAGCAGGCCAGCAATGTTTACGGCGAGAGGACGGCCAGTGATATTGTGCCTAGATTTATTAACCAACTACCCACCCAATTAATTGCAAGTATTACTCCTAATAATGTTAAGTGTAAATTGAAAAAATATTTGTTGGACAGCATTAATGAATTAAATTAAGACCATCCTAATGTAGAACCCTAGCACATATTATAAGCCTTTGTGGTTTCATTTGTGTTAGTTATATTGATATGTTTTGTAAATTTGTACCCTTGATTTGATAAATAAACTAAAAAAAAAGGTACAGACAACATCATATTTCTATATTGAATTATTAAAGTCGGTGCCAAATTTTAAGACTTTTCAGGAGATCATCGCTTGGCGGAGTAATCGCGTAAACACGCATCGAATTGAGAACCATCTCGAACCATCACCACCCCTAAAAAACGCTAGAATGTGCCAATGATCACGGTTCACATGACACCAAGCAATCAACAGAAATACTACGCAACAGAAGCTGAGCAGCGTAAAATACGCTTAGATGTGGCCCGGCCCAAAAAGCATCCGAACTAACCATAACTAAAGGCTCTAACAAGCATGCTCGTTAGAAATGGATCTGTATTTATGTAATTTGGTTACGATACAACAAAAATACTCGTAAAATTAATTATTGCACGAAACTCATTAAGTTATAAAACCAATTCTTACTCTCGGACGTGGCTTATCAGTTTTAATAACCTTGCAAATAATATTATTTGACCGGTTGATTTACGGTTTAACGAGAAGTTGTCTAAAGTTATGGTTATGACTTGATTGCGTTTCATTTTTGTTAATAAAGGTATACAGGATGGATTTTTGAGATGGGATTTAAAGGGTAGGTACATTAACCGTTATAGTTACTAGAAAACATTGTTAGGCAACCATTCATAACTTTTTAAGATATTCTGATCTGCATTCACAGATTCTGGAAAAAAGTTACAGTCAACAAAAAAAATGTTGCGATAGCAAAAAAAAAATGTTTATGCCTATCGATCCTATTTCATGTAGGGATCAAAAGACTCTATGGGACCATTTAAGGTATGAGTACTAGAAACGACAGAAATCGCCAAAAACATTTCCCATACATTTTGTACGGAAAATCCTCGGATCCTATTTCTTACGGTGATCTCTCTATGAATCCTATTTCTTACTTTTAAGGGAAACTGTAATTTAAATAAATACTAAATTTTTTTTTGCTATCTCAGCATTTTTTTTGTTGACTGTAACTTTTTTCCAAAATCTGTGAATCATCATCATCACAGCTCATATACGTCCCCACCGAGGGGTTCGAGCCTACCCTATGTTAGGGTGATTAGGCCTTAGTCAACCACGCTGGCCCAGTGCGAAAATCTGTGAATGCCGATCAGAATATCTTAAAAAGTTATGGATGGTTGCCTAACAATGTTTTCTTGTAACTATAACGGTTAATGCACCTGCCCTTTAAATCCCATTTCAAAAATCCATCCTGTATAGAGACTAGGTTAGGTTAGGTTTAACCATGATTTGGAGGAGTGGGTTGGGCGCCGGCGAGGCAGCCTCACCTACCGGACGGTGCAGATGATGACCGGGCACGGGTGCTTCGGCCATTATCTGCATCATGTCGCACGGAGGGAGCAGACGCCGCAGTGTCACCATTGCGGCGCTCCCGACGACACGGCCGGGCACACCCTCTCGGAGTGCCCGGCCTGGCGACCCCAGCGCGATGCATTAGCTCTCGCGCTGGGCCTAGGTAGGGGTACGCCCGTCGCGCTGGCCAGCGTCGCACGCGAGATGCTGACCAGCGCGGCGGCGTGGGAGGCTGTCGCCTCCTTCTGTGAGGAGGTTATCTCGCAGAAGGAGGCTGCGGAGCGGGCGCGAGAGGATGACCCTCTCGCCGCACCGCTCCGGCGCAGGCGGTTGGGGAGAAGGCGTGCGTTCCTGGACGCGCGCCACCAGCTCCCCTAGCAAGCTGGGGACTGAAACGGCTCGGCCGTCTGACTACCGGTCGAGAGACACTTTTCACCCCTAGCTTGGCCGCCGAAGTAAGTCGTGGCGCGTGCGCCAGGCAACCCTCCAGGGGGCACAATCGGGGAATGGCTAACGCCGATCCCGATTGTTTCTCTATGGAGGTAGAAGTATCTAGAGGGTTTTTAGCCGGTATTGGGTCTTCTACCTGAGTCCGGCATATCCTTGGGGTGGCCTAGTCAGCTCAAGTCCCTTATTGTACAAGAAAACTGTATCTTCCCTCTATAAAAAAAAGGTTTAACCATGATAAAAAACATTAGATTACTATAAAGTGGTTTTGGTGCACAAATTATATTTTATTTTGTTCCCGCAATCAGAGTTTTAGTACACCCGCTAGGGTGTATAGCACAGTTTAACAAATTGTTAAACTGTGGGAGTAGCAACCGCTGTTCAGCAGTCTGGACTGCTGTATGTAATTTTTATATGCCATTTCATTATCAGAGCTCATTTACGTCCCCAGCGAGGGCTCGAGCCTACCATAAGTTAGGGTGTTTAAGGCGCTCTACATCGAAAATTAATAAAACAATGGGATGCGTGATCTATACGAAAACGCGTGGCGCCCCCCGTGCTCAAGTAGCTAGTCTTTATATCTATGTAATCAAAGTCGTGAATGCGCTGCGCCCGCATGCGATCCGGGTCGTTTAGAAATAATCGACGTAAGCCATAAAATACAAATTATTTTATTAAAAAATAACTATAATGATTAGAAAAAAATGCTTCTGTACGTTTGTGAATACTGATAATGTCTACTTATTTATGGAACTTTTTAATGACATCATTACAATAAAAATAATAAATATTTTTAATATAGCGCCTTAAGCCTGGCAGGCGAAGGCGGGCATTTGCTCAAGCACGTCTACGTGCTCGGTTGGCCCCGTGCACACCCCCGTAAGGCTACTCCGTCAGGGGGATTGTCCTGGTGTATCAGACAATACCTCCTTTGGCGCGTGGGTAGAGTGGTAAGTCTCACACACGCTCGTCTTCTAGCCAACAGTGGGTATAGTGCGGTCGCGCACTCCCCACAAAAAAGGTGTTTAGGTCTTAGTCAACCACGTTGGCCCAGTGCGGGTTGGTTAACTTCACATACACCTTGGAATTTCTTCGCTGGTGTATGCAAATTGCCTCACGACGTTTTTCTCACCATGGAAGCATCAGACAAATATACCTACTTATGAAATTGAAAAAAAAAAACGTAAAACACATTGGTATATGGCAGGATCGAACCCTGGACCTTCACAGCGTCACCGACGCTAAAGTTCTTCTTCTTCTTTAAAAGTTATGGCAATCTGTCGTGGTGACAACCATTACTGCCAATCTCCGGTTTTGGATAAAATACTGTTTTTAGAGTTTATAGTATCAATGTTGCCAAATGTGTCAATAAATTTGTTTTGGGTTACCTGGAAAAGGGACAAAACAAAACGTCACAACATAGAACATAGAGGTAGCACATACAGAAAGCATAGTACGGTTATAGTTTGATGTTGCAAGTGGAGATATATTTACAAAGGATTTTAATAATGGGGTAATTTAACATAGCTAAAAGAGACTTGACATTTATAGGACGCGGAATAAAGGGAGGCAATATATCATATAATGAATAAGGGTTTTGTGGACAGTTGAACAATACATGGTCGGTAGATCCTTCCTCAGTGCCACAGTCACATAAAGGAGAGTCCCGTATATGAATTTTATAAAGATGGAGAGGAGTGCATGAGTGTCCAAGTCTTAACCTGCTTATGATTGAGGTAGCACGTTTATCAGTGGAAGGATAATGGGAAAACCAGGGTTTAGAAGGTATGTCAGGTTGAATGTCACTGTAATATTTTCCCTTGGAAGTTTTAGATTTATCCCAACATTTCTTCCAATCTGCCATGAGGTCTACTCTAGCCAATGAACAAAGGTCTTGTAAATAGATTTTAAAGTGCTCATTACAGCCAGTTAGAACCGCGTCCTTTGCAGAAGCATCTACAACATCATTACCAGCTATATCTGAGTGGCTAGGGATCCAGGCTAGGGCGATAGAAAGGTTATTTTCGTGGCAATCAAACAGCAGCTGTTTAGTAAGTAAAATTAGCGGGGATCTGTTATTATTTGAAAAGAGGTTGGAGGATAGAGCCTTAAGGCAACTAAGGGAATCTGAAAAAATAATTGATTTTTGGAAATTGTGGGAGTGAATAAATTTTATGGCCTCATATATTGCCACTGTCTCTCCTGTGAATATAGAAGCTAAAGATGGACATTTATACTTTAAAAATATGTTGCGCTTTGGGAAAAAAACAGCTGCACCAACACCATCACTCGACTTGGAAGCATCTGTAAAAAGAACTTGGGAGTCCCTCCAATTTCTGTCAATTTTCTCTAGAAGTAGAGTATTGGCACTAGAAGAGTACTTATCAATACCTAAATCTAAAATAACTTTTGGTTTGTATAGAAGGGCGTGACGCTAAAGTTAGTCGGATTTTTAATTCGACGGAATTCTGACATTTCAGAAGTGTTGCCAACATTGAAAAAATTCTCACTTTACCAAAATAAAAAATAAACCTTTTATGAATTTAAGGTTTCAATTACTAAAACTAAGACTTAAAAATTTTATGTTGGATAGTCCATTTATCGAGGAAGGCTATAGGCTACGCTACGACAAAGAGCTCTTACAGATTAGCGACACTTTGCGGCGACGGCTGTCGCGAGCAGTCGCGCGCAGTCGCCTGCTCGCGACTGGCAGCGTTCTGAGTATAGTAGCACAGAAGATATAATAGTACTCCGTAATAGTAGTTCAGTTTCGAATGAATGTAGTATGGGATTAAGGTTTCAAAAATGGATTTTGAGGAAGAAGTATTCTTTTGCTATCACTCAAAAGACAATAATGAAAAAGGAAACGTCGAACTATGAGTATATTGATGCACGAAATATTGACATACAGGGGACATGAAAGTATGTTTTTTTTTACTTTATATCCCCTTTTACGAGATGAGAAGAGAATGTCTCTATAGCGTCGTTTAACGAATTAATAAAAAATTAAGATATTCGTTAATCGTTATAACTATTTTAAGATATTATGTTACTGTATTCAAAAAATATTAACAAATCAAGCAATTATTAAATCGATGTCCAAGTTCATTTTTGCGAAAAAAAAATTTGCAAAAGAAGAGAGAAGTGAATAAGTAGTGGCAAATTAGGGAAACTAACAAATTAGGAAAATGACCAGTGATACTTTCCTCAAAATTCATTTTGGAAACCTTAGCTCCCATACTAACATTCATTAGAAACCAAACCACTGTCCTGATACCGCTGCCAGTCGCGAGCAGTCGTCGGCGATCGCGCAACAGCCAGAGGGTAGTCGCCGGCTGTCGCACGACAGCTGTCGCCGCAAAGTGTCGCTAATCTATAAAAGCTCTAATAGGAGCTGAGTATCAATGAAAAATGTTGCAAAAACGGGAAAAAAATTATGCGGGCGCAGCTAGTCAGATAATAATATCTTGAACACAATCGCATCAACATCGCATCAATCATTCTATAACGAAGAAATGAGACCTATGCTTTAATATTTATTTAATCCCTGAACTAAGTTAAAAATGCACGCAAAATCTATTGGATCGCCGACTTGATTTGTGGATGAACCCAGATCTAGAACGTAGGAAACTTTTGACCGAAATTCGGACGTGGCCGAGGACGTGGCTCAACTATTTGCTTCATAGTGGATAACCAGCTGCTGCCGCGGCTTCGTCTGCGTCCCCAGGGAACTCAATAAAATTCAGGATAAAAAGTAGTAGCCTATGTCAAGCCAAGAGCTTAAGCTACCTCTATACCAAATACTTATTTTCGCATTTTATTAAGTTACGATTAATATAAGTAGACGAGTATGTGCCTATATTTCACTCTGCAGCAAAAACTACACATCACAGGCGAATTGAATTTATTTGTGGTAGTAACCCCAAGCTTCCCATCGTTCAGTATGGCGATTGTGTGTTGAAAGATGTAAGGGCTTATTGGGTTGAAAGGGTTGGAAGTAACGAGTTGAAACTACGTGAAAAATTCGTGAAATTTTTCCATAACTCTGTAGAAAATTCGAACAATATTTTCTTAACTACAAATATAAATAAATATATGACTAAAACAGCTAGTTAGTTTATTATAATAGGCTAGATGAATGAACAAAATTATTGCTGTAATAGAAGCTCAATCTCATAATAAACAGAAAGAAAAAATCGGTTTTCGAATATCTATAAAAACAACTAAGATATAAGGTGTTAAAGATTTTTCTCCATCTCTTTCTAGCAAAAACGGCAATTTACATGGAGTTTATTATATGACCGTACTCAACAATGACGTCACGGTTGATGTCGGATCTCTCTGTCTAATCGCTTCCAAATTAAGTTTTAAATGCTTGTATCTAATGTATTTCTAAGCCGATTTTAATTCTAATTTCACGCGATTGCATCTTTTTCTACGGTATTTTAATATTTTATGACGAGTCGTGAAAATTAGAATTCAGTCATCATCCCAATTGTACCTGTAGAATAGATAGGAGGATATACAAATGGTTTAGTCATAATGTGCAGTTCGTGCTCACATAAGTTTTCAAACAAAGAAAACAAAACTGCTGCTCGAAGAGTTTATTGAAGCGTAAATGTTAACAATTACATATTATATTGATACATTAGTTCTATTTTTATTAAATATGACTTGTATATTCAATTAAATAAAGTTTTGACAACAAGCGATGTTTGGAAGACTACTTACCTGAAAATATAGAGACGACTTGATATTAACATGGAAATAGATTACAGGCAAATACTACCATGGAATTTAATCTTCCCATCACTATATAGTTTTATAAAACTAATAAAAAAATAATTGTATTCCAATACCATAAATTCTCTGGAATATCATCATCTTTATCTGGTAATATTGATCGATTGTTTCGTAGAAATTGTCAAAACAACTATAAATGAGTTTCACGTTGTTCACAAATAAACACGCCTGTATATTACAAATAATAAGCTACCCCTATCTATCTAATGCAAAAAGATACGTGTATGTGTAAATAAAATACAATCACCAATCATACCGTATATAATATAGATGTAACAGAATCCGCACGAAGCGTAGTTACAATATTTGTGAAAGCAATATCAATTTTTGGACTTACAATATGTATGTAACGTGAAAACATTCAGGGTTCAGCAGGGTTCAACATTGAATTCTCCACTTCATTCATAGTTAAAAATAATTCAGTTGTTTACCAATGATAAATGCAAAGGTAAAAAATATAAATTGTGAAGCAAATAAAAAAGTTCACATACCATTTCTTATCGAATAAATGACAAATCCCCTGACAATGGTATCTCAGTTCTATCTCAGATACATGACATACACATTTTAATAGTGTAAATGCATATAGAATGTGATTCGCCGACAACATAATATAGTTAGCGATTCTCTTTGATTAATGGAATCCTACTGAACCCTTTACATGGCGTGTAAACATGAGCCTTAGCGTCTGGTAGCCAGTTGCCAATCGTCGCCGTCAGGGTCGCGGGCTGTGGACAAAAATCATTTCATACTAAATTATATATTTTAATATAGAACCAAATATGAACCAGCCCTGCGAGCACGGATTTGTCGATCGACACTATATCGATCGGCAAAAGCATCTGTCCTCTTCACTCCTTAGGAATATCTGTTAATTTTATCGATTTTTGTCGAGTATGTCGATCTTAGCTGTCAAATTTTGCTTATCGAGAGTTGAATGCTCGCAGGGCTGTTACGACGGACGCGTCAACGTGTTCGTTTTCGCGCTCAGTCGTAGTTTTCGTGAATGGCGTCGTTTAAAGGTTCTCGAAGATTCCAGTGAAATCATTTGAATCATGGTTTTTTACTATGTTTTGTAATTTTTATTTCAAATATAGTAATGAAACAAATGTGTCTGATACTGATACTGTGCCAAAAAAAATACAAAGTTGAGAAATAAACAACAAAAGGTTTTCGGGCAGAGCTCAATTTTCTTATCGCAGTCTGAATACCCAATTGCAACTTTTGTACTCAAACAATCGAACGTTAGCTGCGTGACGTCATTATATCGGACTTGACTCATATTGGACTTGAAATCGGCATAGATGCTCTGGAGTAAATCACTGTAAGCGAACTGTAAAATTGACAGTCATTATTTGTGTTTGAGTATGTACAGCCGGCTTCAAAAGTAGATAACCATTTTAGTACCATGTCACACCAACTATTAACAATGCATATAGGTGTAACCATACTAAATAAAAGGAATGGTTGATGTGACATGGTACTAAATCTGCTAAAAATGCTTATCTACTTTTGAGGCCGGCTGTACGTGTACCTGTTCTAGAGGTGCAAAGGGGAAGCAACGTTATGATAAAAAATTCACAGAAGTAAAGTACTGAGATGCAATCAAAAATAAATTGGCCTTACCTAACCAAATTTTAATTCGTAATTTGGTTTGACAAATTGATGCCGCGGTCCAAAATCACAAGTGTGCTGATAGTGCTGTTGGCACTTTTATTGTACTGTTTAATTCGGACCGCATGATTATGATCGTTAACACTGTGAGCTTTTCGGACTGCAAGTCGAACACGCGCGTTCTAAGTCCGCTTATTACCAAATAATTACACAATAAGACATAATGAGCTTTGTAAAAAATGGACTACAGTCCCCATGTTCTAAGCCCGTTTTGACAGCTGTCATCCCCATAGTTTGCCAGTTTTGCCAGACAAACTATGGGGATGATAGCATCCTTATAGGGATGTCTGTCAATTTATTATCAAATAATTACCCTGGAAGTGTAATAATAATTATTTGATAATAAATTGACAGATGCTTAGTTCGTCGATAAGGGGCCACCTTAGATCATTTAGCCTATGGATATGCCTACGCAACAAATTGCAGTATGCATTTTTCTGCCACATTTTGCGGGAGGCGAGGTAAACACGCATGGCACACTACGAAAATCTAGCATTCAATTACAGATACGCACACTATGAAAATATTACCTCACTATAAAGAAACACACACACATCGACAAATTAACGTGTATCTAACGCAATCGCCCGCAAATCATGCCCGTGTACTGTTTTCAGCTACCAACGTACCATTGTATTTTTCTATCGTAACGGCATAAAAATTACTTTTAAATTGTACTTAAATAAAACACGTTTATGTATATTTTATACTTACATGTGATAGGAAACGTCATAGTCTTGAAGATTTGAGTTACTGGATAGCCTTTTGCAAGAGGAAACTGCACAATTAACCATTTTTCACGAGCTCTTACATGCGATACGAAACGACACCTAATGGCAGCGGCCGCGCGTCAACTAGTTTTATACAACGTGTATGGTCATATTATGGTCAACGTAAATTGGCAGAGGGGTTCGCCCAGCCTTGCCATCTCCCGTCTGAATGCTCTAAGGGGGCCCACCCATAAATTACGACCCCAAATTTCATTAAAACTAATCTCATCGACCCAATTACACTTATATGTTCCTCGATCAATCACGTGACCGCCGATTAGTAATGCTTACGTTTCTCGTCGCGTCGCGGTGGAGGGCGACGGTCGCGGTCGTCGCGTCGAGGTCCGTCGCGGTCGTCGCGCCGCGGTCCGTCGCGATCATCGCGCCGCGGTCCGTCGCGGTCGTCGCGCCGCGGTCCGTCGCGGTCGTCGCGTCGTGGTCCGTCTCTGCAACAACCGCACAATCGATTAATTCAAAAACAAATTGAAATTTGATCACCACACCAATCATACGAAATCACGATGCGATTTTTATTACAGTTATTCTGTTTGTTTAGCATAGTTTGAAAAAATTTATGCCAATTATACACGGTTACTTTTTTATCACCCTGGTTATTTTAAGGGTGGCTTCAGGACACGGTAGAAGAATTATTTAACCATTAATAATAGAATTTACTCACCTGTTTAATTAGATATTTATTATCTAAAATATCCAAAAAATACTGCACTGGTATGGACACTGAGTGAAGTTGTAGGCAAAACATTGAATGAACGCGAACTGGCAACAACGTCGCCGATTCAAAGTCATCACTGAGTTGATCACAATTTCACCTTCCTACTTTACGGGCTTAGGACCGGCAAAACAAAGTTTTTAAAGAAAACAAACAGTACTAAGGAGGTATTACGGTTATGGTAGGTTGTTTTGGCGTAGTTAAAAAATTGGAATCAACTTTAAATACTTACCTACCTAGGAAACAATTTAAATCAACTTTAGTTCTAATAACAAAAGAGTTCTAAATTCAAAGGAAGTCCTCTAACTCATACATAGTCGTGCACGTTTAAAACTATACATGACCACAACAACATATCACTTTGATTAGTGTTTAACGTCTCGAAATGCAGTTTTCGCTTCCAAGTCTTACGTTTGTGGGTTCACTTTCTTACACCAAACACTTAATTTCACTTCACAAGTAAAAGTCTACGGTCTACCGGAGTAAGGTTTGTGTATTCGCTAGATGTGTTAACTTGAAACTAAAATTCCGAATGCGCCCGATTGCCGCGCGTCAGGCGCGGGCGCGACATCGCGATACGTTCACACACGCCGGAGTCAAAGGCGAACTAAAGCCGGCCGGCTCGTGCGGACAAGCGACAGCAAACAACAAAACGCCGCCGCCGGCGCTCGGCGCCGGCGCCGACTGTCTCTGTCTTTCACTATTGTAGTATCTAGTGCAATAATAACTCTTATTTCAAACGAGTTGTAGATTGATCTTGCTTGAATTAATAATGCGACGTTGCCGCATTTTCCTAAGCCCGTAGTAGTAAATGCTTTATTCATTCATAATCTTACCTTATCTTGTAGTAAACGAGAACAATGTCTATAATTTAATATTATTGGCGGATAAAATTTAAAAAATATAACCACATGTTTTTTTTATTGATATGAGTCGTCTAGCGTCTACCGAGCTGCCTCTAAAATTTTCCAGTATGATAAAAAAATAACCGTGTATACTGGGTGTCCCAAAAAATAGTGCCAAGCGGAAGTCCAGAGATAGAGCATCTCTTGGGCTATCCGAATGACCCCCATGTATGTTCTGCGATTTTTTGTAGTTTTCGAGTTATGAATTTTTTACTGAACTTTTGAGAATTTACGACCTGCAAGCCTATTCTCTAACTACGATTGTTAACTAGAACTATCATTTTTGAAAGAAACTTTGTATCCATTACTAGTTTAGTGATCTTATGAGTAACGGCGGGTGGCGTTCATGATAGCAGTAATGCATGTTAAGTTTCTTTCCAAAATTAGTTCTAGTAAGCAGCCGAAATTAGAGAATAGGCCTGCTGAACAACCTTAAAAAAATTTAAAGAAAAAAGTACAAGTCATTTTTGAGATATTGTTTTTGCAACTGAATCTCCATCAGTTATACTTTTATGCTTAAAATAATCAGTTTTGTGCCTTTTATAAAAGTTATGAAAATGTTAGTACAAAGTTAAAATTTAACTTTTAATTGGTAAATTATGACTTAAAATTTCAACTTCAAATTAAAACTCCCAACAGGTGATTTCATGGTTCCTAATTAGGTCTAAAAACTTTGCCAGACTGTCGGCTTTCATAATCATTAAAAAAAAGTAGCACTTAATGAGCCACTTTCGCTAAAATCAGCCTTCAAAGACAGAAAAGAGAAAAAATATTGAAATCTGATCTTCTATCTTTTTTTGTACATTTTTGATTTTATCATTCTTAACGTTAAGCAGTTTGTTATTTAACCAAAAATGACAACAGTAAAGCTGTAAAAAACATGTAAAAAAGATTATTATTTTTTTTCATTACTCTTAATGGCAGCGACAAAGCAAAAAAGTTTTTAAAAACAAAAAAAAAATCAATAAGTCACCTGTCATCCCTTCTAGGTGGATCGTCCCGCCGGGGCGGGTAGCGATCGCGATCACGATCACGGAAATCGCGATCACGCGGCGGCTGGTCGCGATACCTGTCGTCGCGAGGGGGCGCGTCCTTGGAACGCCAAGCGGTCGTAGATCGATCCTGTGGATTATTTCAACGTGTACAAGTAATGCAATGCAAAAAAAATCGTCAACGATTTTACTTACACCGTGGTCCCAAATGCGCCAACATATTACTAACATTACGATCAGTGCAAACGCAGTGGCCAGAATTAGAATACGGTGATATAATTCGAACCGGCGGACCTACCGCCTATCTCATAGCGATCGCTCGCTATCGTTATCGTGACATTAGGGTTGCGTTCCGAAACAAAACTTCCTTTGTCGGATAAAACTACTCGATTGAATCAGTTTTGGAACGGGGTAAAAAGTGATTTCGCGAAGAATTCTGACCTAGCGTCGCGAAACGCGTTATCTGTGGATTTTCTTAAACTCTCTCTCTCTCTCATATTATGTCTCAACGCTATCTCTCGGTAGAGAGTATATGTTCTATGATCACTCGCTGTCGCTATCATCTTCCCCCTTCCCTCCGGATCTCTGTTCAGCTCAGACGTATTTTGCTCACGGATTAACGCCAAAATAATAAAATAATTTTAAATTCAACGCAAGAAAACTCATACGAAATATTAGGACAGCATAAGACGAGGAAGGTAGCAGTGGATGCGCATCTATCTGCATCGAATACTGTGTTCGTCGGATACAGTCAAATTCCCCAGCTCGTCAATTGCAACACGTAGTATCCTCGTGAGTAACCTCCATTCATAATAATTTAAAATATCTCATCCAATTCCACAAGTGCAAAAGAGAAAAAACCAGAGCTCTACTTATACTGGGCTCAAAGCGAAATCGTACTAAAACCTCGATCGCCGGCCACTTAAGCTGATCCCTGCCCCACTGCCTGCTTTATATTTTGTGGCATACTGCTTTCGCATTGCTTATCGCCTGGTACTTTGAACCGCTAAAATGCCTCTCAAGCGCACGCCGCCTGTTTCGCCCGCGCTCACTGTTGGCGTACCCTCCTCGCAGGCATCCTCATCAAGTACGCCTTTGCATAACATCGCTCCTGCGCTCACAAAGGCTGCGGAATTGGAAGTACCGTCCTCTAAACTGCATCATTCTTCGTTTGAGCCTAGCCTAAATGTTGTGCGCAAACGTAAGCGTTCTTCGGATAAAGAAGAAAATTTACATACTTTCATGACGGAAATAAGACAAATGTTTGCTGACCTGAAGGAAGATTTGAACAAAAGTACTGAAAAGTTACATACCGTCGTCGATGATATGAAGGCCTCTATGGATTTTATGGCAAGTTCTTTGGATTCCTTACGGGAGAAAATTGCAGTATTGGAGACTGCACGCGAGTCTGACGGCCAGTACATTAGACTTCTGGAGGAGAGATTAGAGAATTTAGAGCGTGGTGCTAGATCTACCTGCTTAGAAATAAGAAATCTTCCCGTGTCCACTTCGGAGACGAAAACGTCTCTTGCGGATAGTGTTATAAACGTTGCCAGTATCCTAAAGGTGCCAATACAGGTTTCTGAGATTAAGGACGTCTTTCGGTTACGTTCCAAGGATCCGGAAAGCAGGACGGTTTTAGTGGACCTAAGTTCAACATTACTTAAAGAGAAAATTATCAAAATGTTCCGCAATTTTAACAAGGGTTCTTCTAGACTTACAACAGAACATTTGAAGCTTAGTGGCCCGCCGAAACCTATCTATATATCAGAAAACCTTACTTCTAAAATGAAAAGATTGCACTTTTTGGCCAGAGATTTTGCGAAGGTTAATGACTACAAGTTCTGTTGGGTTGCTCATGGAAGAATCTTCCTGCGTAAAAAAGAAAATGGAACCTTAATTCGTATTACTAAAGAAGCTGACCTCACTAATGCATTAGGCACGAAATGACTATTTTTCATATTATTGCTTGGTCATAATTTGTTTCATGTCTTGTTTATGATAAGTTTTATTGTTAGATTAACTGCCTTTGATTGTTATCTTGTCTACAATGTATACACAGTGTTCATACTTACACAAATACACACACACTCACACTTACACGAAAATCATTATTTAATCTCACACTTATATTATGTACAACAAATAATATCATTAGTTCTAAAATTATCGGGTCTCTATAGTCTTTTTATAGGTGCTATTGTACAAGCTAATACTTCCATTGTTCTGATACTAATCAGTAATGGATGATATAATCAACATAAATAATAACTTAGATCAACTATCTGTCTCTGAGGCTGTATTATGTTCTCCAGAAGATGTTGCTGCACACTTATATAAAAGTGAGGCATTTAATATTTTCCATGTCAACATCAGAAGCATTAACTGCAACTTTGATAATTTCCTAACCTTAATACATAGACTTGACTCTCAATTTGACGTTTTTATCCTTACTGAATGTTGGTTAAGCAAAGTTGCTGGCTTGCCCACTATCCCTGGTTATGACTTTTTTAAATCTGACTATATGAATCAAAATGACGGTGTTGTGGTCTTTGTCAAACATGGTATAGAATGTACTATTCTTAATCTTGATTTGAGCGACGGGAATTGCTTAGTCTTAAATTTTTCAAATAAAATATCTGTTGTTGCCATATATCGTTCTCCATCATACTCAAATTTAGATCGTTTTCTTGACAGCCTTAATACAATTCTACACTCACTACGGTCCTTTAAGTCCTTGTTTCTTATTGGTGACCTAAATATTAATATAGCCCCATCAAATCGTAATGCCTCAGCTGATGATTATTTGAACTTGCTTGCACAACATGCTTTACTTCCAGCTCATCTTTTTCCCACTAGAGAAACAAATTGTCTCGATCATGTCATAGCCCGATCTCCTTTTAATTGCAAAACACTTGTTTTAGATAGTTTTATTACTGATCATGCTCCTATTATACTTAGTTGTAGTACACACATGACTAGGTCTAAACTTTGCTACACCTATCGACGTTCTAATGTTCCTGATATAGTGGACGAATTGTCTAAATCCAACTTTTCTACCGTCCTAAAGTGTAACGATCCCGATACAGCTTGTGACAACTTAATTCACATTGTATCGTCTGCTGTTAATAAGCATACTCAAACTATTAGCGTACCCAGCAGAAAACGTATATTAAAACCCTGGATGACTTCTGGTCTTCTTAGGTGTGTTCGTAATCGGGACAAATTGCACAAAAAATATCGAAGAGACCCTGAGAATATTATAAATAAGATTTCATATTTCCGCTATCGAAATTTTTGCAATAGTCTTCTTAAAAAAGTCAAGCGCGAATACGAACAGAGTGAGTTTCTTAAGATTAGAAAGAGTCCAAAAGCAGCCTGGAAACTTATAAATCGCATCGCTAATATCGATAAAAAGCAAAATACTGCCAATGCTTTGTTAAAATTATGTGATGACCCCAGCATGTCAGTTAATACCGTGAACTCGTTCTTCGCTAGTATTGGAATTGCTCTAGCTTCTAAATTCAACTCAAACACTTCGGCTTATGAACTTTCTAACCATTCTTCTGTTTCCTCACTTCATGATGTCCCCGTGACCTCGATGGTGCTACTTGATGTCGATGACGCAGAGGTAGAAAACGTAATTTTGGGTTTAAAAGATAAATGTGCGCTTGGATGGGACGGTATTTCTACTACCCTTATCAAAGCTGCTAAACATATCCTTATTCCTATTTTAGTTCATATTTTCAACCTTTCACTTTCTCATGGGATTTTTCCGCGTGCCTTTAAAAGGGCTATTGTACATCCTATTTTCAAGAGTGGTGATAAAGATAGTGTCACTAATTACAGGCCCATTTCAGTCTTAACAGTTTTGTCCAAAATCTTTGAAAAAATTTTAAATGTAAAATTATTAAACTTCATAAATGCTAAGAATATACTGTCTGCAAATCAATATGGTTTTCGAAAATCTAAATCTGCGGAAGACGCGGTCTTGGAACTATCCGATCACATTATTAAAAACTTTGACAAACGACTCAAATCCGCAGGAGTGTTCCTTGATCTGTCAAAGGCATTTGACACTGTTTCTATCCCCATTCTTATATCAAAACTTCACTCTATTGGCGTTAGAGGCATCGCCCTTGATTTATTTAACAGTTACCTCACAAATCGTTCGCAAATTGTTGTTATAGATAAATTTGAGAGTGAGGAGGAATCACTTAGCTTTGGCGTCCCGCAGGGAAGCGTTCTTGGCCCCACTTTATCCTTAATATACATAAATGAACTCTGCAACATGTCACTTCCCAACACCAAAATTATCACCTATGCTGACGACACAGCACTTCTTGTTCATGGTCGAAACTGGGACGAAGTTCGTGTTTACACAGAAAATGCCCTGCGATCTATTATGAGCTGGCTTAGTGCAAATCTTCTCACTCTCAATTTATCTAAGACCATAGTTATAGGTTTCGCTCCCACAGCAGCCTCACAAAATCCTCCATCGTTCTCCGTTCGAGCTCATGTTTGTCCTTATGTGAATGGTTCGGTACCCTGTAATTGTACATCATTGAAAGTTGTCTCATCTTCTAAATATCTGGGAGTCATGATTGATAGCGCTATGAATTGGAAGCAACACATCGAATACACAGTGTCGAGAGTGCGTAAATTAATTTATACCTTTAAGAGTCTCCGATCGGTTGTTGACTTCAAATATTTAAAAACCATTTATTTTGCTCTCGCCCAATCAGTGCTATCGTACTGCATTACATCTTGGGGAGGATCAGCAAAGACTCATATGTTGCGCTTGGAAAGAACTCAGAGAGCAACTCTTAAAGTACTTTCGAAGAAACCTATTCGCTTCCGGACTTCTGACTTATACTCTCTTTGCCGGGTCCTTACAGTTAGACAACTTTTTATTCTTTACACAGTATTAAAGAAACACAGTGAAATTGATTTTGACCCTCAAACTGTATACTCGAAACGTCGATCCGATATAGTTTGTTTCACTGAACGTCACCGTATGGCTCTGGCAGCTCGACATTATTGCTATTTGAGCCCAAAACTATATAATAAAATTAACAAACAGTTACATATTTATCCACTCTCTTCATTTAAATGCAAAACAAAATGTATCCAATGGCTGCTATCACTGTCATATGATGAGACTGAAAACCTGCTAAAAATTATATCATAAACGCATACTCACACACCCACGCACACACACACACACACTCACGCATATACACACACACACACACACACACACACACACACACACACACACACACACACTTGCTTTTGTTATTTAAGTATTATTGTAATTATTTTAAAATTTTCTTGATTGATTGATTGCTACTGTTTCGGAGGAGGGCGTTGATGCACGCGACACAGTGTTATACACTATTGCGGGTATCATCGTTTTTCTTATTGTAATGTAAATGTCGTTAGTGTTAATAATATTAATAATATATTAAATCTTTCTGGATTTGGAGTTAAATGCAATGTACAAACTTGCAACAATAATTCTTTTGTATTTTCAACAATTTACCGCGTCAATGTCAACTGTCACTACAGTCAGTTACAGCCATGACAGAATAATGACCACCCCTGAATTTTATAGAATAAATAAATCGCTCTTTCCAGGATCTAATTGACGCGGCAAATTCGTTCCAAAAGACCTCAATAAAAATCCTCGGATGTGTTTTGGAACTGGGATTGAGTCAATTTAGCTATTTACCGAGCGAAACTTATCCGTTTTGGAACGCAATCTATATATAATAATAATTCTAATGTCACAGGTGACATAAGAACTGTTCTAATGTGATGATAACGATAGCGAGTGATCACTATGAGATAGGCGGTAGGGCCGCGGGTTGTTTGCACACTATCGATACCAACAGTGCTGAATAGCTCAATTTGGACCACGGGGTTAGAAGGACTCACAAACTGCCTTTACTATGAAACAAAATGTAATATGAGTTTGAGGTATCAGCTGTCGACTACATGTTCTGCGTACATCCTCCAATAACTTAAGAATATGTTTAATAGGCTAGATGACAAAAAAATTTTTTGCTTTAATAGAAGCTCATTCATATAGATAGATAGATTAATACTTTATTGCACACACACGAAACAGAAACACTAACACAACTCTTAAAACTAATGTGGGCAAAGGCGGTCTTATCGCTGGTAGCGATCTCTTCCAGACAACCTTTGTCTACGGATAATTATTTGTAGGTATAAGGCAGTGTGCCGTCATAAAAGTAAACACAATTAGCAAAAAATTTAAGATAATAATATATAAGTACTTATATAATACATATTTATATAATAAATACATGAACAAAATATCATGAGTAGGAATGAGTAGGCACGCTCCACCTTAGTCCCCACCTTTGCTTACCATCAGGCAAGATGAGGACAAGTGTCTACCCATAATCTATAAAAAAATCATATAATAAACAGAAAGAAAAAATCGGTTTTGGAATAACTATGAAAACAACCAAGATATAAGGTATTAAAGAATTTTCTCAATCTCTTTTTATCAAAACGGCAATTTACAAGGAGTTTTTATGGCCGTACTCAACAATGACGTCACGGTTGATGTCGGATCTCTCTGTCTAATCGCCTTTAAATTAACAACTTAAAATGCTTGTATCTAATGTATTTATAAGCCGATTTTAATTCTAATTTCACAGGACTACATCTTTTTCCACGGTATTTTAATATTTAATGACGAGACGTTAAAATTTGAATTCAGTCATCATCCCAATTATTGTACTTACACCAGAGGGCGGTGCGCTGTCAGCGGGGCCTCTACGCCAACTGCTGCTCTCTGGCCCGCCGCTGGACCGACCCACGTAGCGGGGCCTGGAGAGAATTGCATCTATTTAATAAATTAATCTAACCACTTAAATAACGGATTCTGGTAACGGTGGAGTATTAAATTGCCAGTTTGCATGGTGGGCACGATGGCCGTTAAGCCGAAATTGGACGGTTCATTTTTGCTTTCATTTTCGATGCTTCATCGATGAAAGACCTAGAATGAAATGACTAAATTGACGTTCATCAGAATGTGCCTTCGCGATGAAAGCTTCCGGCTTCCGGTTGTTTTCACTAGCATCTTTCATCACTTATCGGCAATGAACGACAAGTGAAACGTCTAAACAACGACAGCTCATTCACAGTTCATTTCTCATACTGCCGCGTCGCCACGGGCGTTGTGTTCTCGCGGGAATTTCACAAGGAATGGAAAACTAGCTTTCATCAAAAGTGATGTGTCTATACAAACAACGCAATTCACTGTTCATTCATTAGGGGTTCTAGGTCACTTTATTTGTTAATCTTGTGCATACTAACATAGTCTATAAGTCAAATTGTTACTAACACTATGGATCTAATGGTTTGAAAATAAATTGTTTTATTATTATTATTATTATTTACTGTTCATCATTCACCATTCATCGTAAAAATGAATCACTTTGATGAACCGTCTAATTTCAGCTTTAGACTGGGAAGAAAAATTATCAAACGCATCAGATATTCAGAAGGGATGTTAAGTGAACCCTTCTCCTGCTATTCAAGACTGACGATTTGAACACGACCGAAACACATGAGCAACTTTTGAAAATGCTAAATCAAGCTATTGAAATACTGGCGCACATCAGAGTGATATATAGACGGTTCAACATGATGTTCTTGTGCTGACCATACATAATCTGACAACTATGTGGAAGAATTCTCTTAATATCTTCATATTTGAAAAGAAATTGTATTTTATGCATTTTCATTTTCTCTAAAATACTCTTATTTCGTAACAAAGTTCCCAAGAATAAATTAAAGCGTAGTAAGCACGTAACGTTTTCGTAAGTTTAAGTAACGTTTTAGTTCGGTCACAGCGCGTAGGCGACATTAGAAGCTACACAATTATAACAACTGTAATTGCCTTGCACGAGTAGGTTACCTGCGAAACCTCACCTTAAGACGAGGTTTCCCAGAAAATCTACTTGTGCACGGCGACTGCTTTATTGCAAAGTAATAAAGTTGCTTTATGCATAGCTTCTAATGTCGCTTACGCGCGGTGACCGAACTAAAACGTTACTTTTTACAAGTTTTAATCGATTTTTGGAAAACTGGGGTACAAAATAAAAATTGTACTTTTGCAATTTTCTAGATAATAAAAATGCATGTCTATTAGCAAACATTTTTATATCATTTATAATTGTATTTTCTGATTCACAGCAGTTTTAAAATATTGAACAGACTGATATTTGGATTTTATTTCTATCGAGTGAAATATCATTAATCATGTTTCTTCGTTTGTATGAATGTTTAGATGAAATGTTCAAAAATGTCACATATGAATTTTAGAACTGTATGTTAAATATTTGTGGCGGTAGAGTCAATCGAAATTGTTAGAAAACGGGAAGGAGCGCCTTAAGAGCCAAATATGTCAAACCTGTCGCGTTCCGGCTCGCGGTTGCTCGAACGCCAGCCGCCTTCGTCTCGCGGTCGATCGTCGCGTGGTCGATCGTCCCTTGGTCGGTCGTCCCTTGGTCGATCGTCCCTTGGTCGATCGTCCCGTGGTCGGTCGTCGCGCGGACGATCGTCGCGTGGCCTGTCGTCGCGCGATCGGTCGTCACGTTGTCGGTCCTCGCGAGGACGGTCCTCGCGCGAACGATCGTCGCGGGACCGGTCTTCGCGAGATCTGTCTTCGCGCCTAAAAGTAATATAAATTACCCGTCTAGATAAAGACTCTTTTACTGTTTCAAAACGACCTCTGTGCTAATTCATAAGTGCCTCCGCGGTCCAGTGGTTGAGATTGGTATAGATCTGGAAGTTCAGCGTTCAATTTCCCATAGGTTGGTTGATAGTAGGGCTTACAAACAAGCGTGATTGGCTTATATCTACCACTATTTTACCAAAATTCAATGTTATAAGAAAAAAATGTTGATTGTTAGACATCAAAATAATATTTAACTCAAATTTGTACATTTTAACTGACAGTTGATTTAAATATACTATTGAGATGATATATATATATATGCCTATTTCAAAACAGACGACGCGACACAGGTTTTCTTTAAGTCATTTGATTCAGCAGTTTGTAATGAAAAAAAAGACCAGAATATTTGCTGCCAATAAAACCGTAGCTTTTGCTGTCCAACTCGATATAACAAGGTTATTATTTTCCTAAACCACTGGAAGTCTTACATTTCCTATCTTAAGTGTCAAATAAAAAAAGGGAACAGTCAATAGAATATTGTTCATAAGAATAGGATAGAACGAGTGCAACACAAATTCTTGAGGTCTCTAGACTACCGCACAGGTTTTTATTACAATAACTACGATGAAAGTGCAAAAAGACATAGCGTTGAATCATTGGTATGTAGACGCCAGTTGTGAGATACCATATTTTTATATAAAATTATTAATAACCATGTCGACTCGGCTAATTTACTAAAGAAAATAACACTGAAAGTTCCCAGATTCTCCTCTCGTTCTAAGGATGCCTTTTTCATCCCGAGTTTTCATACAAACTATGCCAAAATCACCTTTTTCAGGCGTACATTTTATTTATATAATAAGTCATTTAATAAAATAGATATCTTTTTAAATTCCCTTCCGATGTTTAAAAGAAAAGTGGGCGAAATTTTGTTTCAGTAAACAAAATATTATTGGTGACATATTGTGGTATATTTAGATTGTTAACTATTTATTATTTATTTTATATCCGTCATAAGCACATACTAGTTTTAAATATTAATAATTAATGGTACTATAGGTTAATTTTGTAAAAGTGTATTTAATAATGTATTTTATACAACTGTTAACCTAAACAAATAAATAAATATATTGTATACAAATAGGACATTAGGCGCCATTTCGTTCCAGTTATACGACCGGTTTCAACAGCTATTATCAATCTCTGGATTCGTTTACTGGAGATGGAAATTTTGACGTATTTAATATGGAGCTAAAGTCAAACACCAATCGCTAGTGGTCAAATCCACAGATAAGATAGAATATTGAAACCTGCCGTTAGAGGATAATGAATAATTTATACTAATTACTAACCTTTCGTCACGCAGCGGCGGCCGTTCGTCCCTGGGGCGGTCGCGTCTTTCGGGCGACCGGGGACGTTCGTCTCTTGTCACCTCGCGAGCACGGCCTGTTTTAAAAACAATTACGAAGATATTATTTTATAGTTGCATACGGTCAAACTTTTCCCTTCAGATTTTTCCCGTAGGAAAATTACCCTATGTCCTTCCCCTGATCTCGAACTATCCCTATACAAACTTTCATCAAAATCGGTTCAGTAGTTTCGAAGCCTATTCAATACAAACAAACAAACAATCAAATCATTCCTCTTTACAATAATAGTATAGAAAAGATTAACAAAGTTGGGATTTTCAATTTTAATCTATACTTATATTATAAAGCTGAAGAGTTTGTTTGTTTGTTTAAACGCGCTAATCTCAGGAACTACTTACTGGTTCGAATTGAAAAATTATTTTTGTGTTGGATAGTCCATTTATCGAGGAAGGCTTTAGGCTATATAACATCACGCGGCGACCAATCGGAACGAAGAATAGAAATTGACACGGACGAAGTCGCGGGCAACAGCTAGTACATTATATGTTAGAAAGTATAGTTGGATCAAGCGCACAATTGAATCTTTAAAATGTATGAGCTTTTATAATTTCAATTACAGAAAAGCTTTCGGAAAGTCATCTTAGGTGGTATGGCTATGTGATGACTATGTTATCAAAAAGGCCTTTAACATCCTGCAATATAAACGACGTAGGGACCGCCCTCCCTACATGGTGAACTAGCATGAACAGATTTCTTAAAAAGGAAAAATTACCAGATCTGATAAACCAAGACTTGGCACCGATTTAATTAGGATAGAATTATTTGGTGCACAACAAATATTTTTTCAGAATTATAATTTTATTTAACTGGACTGATATTCTTGTTTTTATTTAATGTGAAATTAATTATTGCATTTTTGATAAAAATAACCTAAAGAGATATGTTATAATCACGGGAACTAGTATGCATGAAACGGAAATGTTCGACCTGTCACCGAAACCTTCTTATCTTGAATAGATTATTATATAGTTGGCGGTGTTCATTGGGATGATGACTGAATTCAAATTTTTACGTCTCGTCATTAAATATTCAAATACCGTGGAAAAAGATGCAGTCCTGTGAAATTAGAATTAAAATCGGCTTAGAAATAATATACAAGCATTTTAAGTTGTTAATTTGAAGGCTATTAGACAGAGAGATCCGACATCAACTGTGACGTCATTGTTGAGTACGGCCATATAAACACCTTGTAAATCGCCGTTTTGCTAGAAAGAGATGGAGAAAAATCTTTAATACCTTATATCTTGGTTGTTTTTATAGTTATTCGAAAACCGATTTTTTCTCTCTGTTTATTATGTGAATGAGCTTCTATTAAAGCAAAAAAAAAAAATTTTTTTTGGTCATCTAGCCAATTGTGGTCAGAGGGGTGGGTGACACTCACTGGACCGCCAGGCCTCGGGCTTCTTCTCCGGCGGCTTGGGGTCCCCGCCCTTGGGGGCGCGCCAGGCCGAGGGGCCCGAGGGCGCGGCCGAGGGGCCGGCGGGTCCGGAGGGGGCGGCCGAGGGGCCGGGGGGGGCCGCGGCGGAGGGCCGCCAGCTGGACATCGCGGCCGCCTTCTGCTCCTCGAGCCGCCGCTGCACCTCCGCCTCCTTGGCGCGCGCCTTCGCCTCCACGCGCGCCAGCATCTCCTGGTGCTCCCTGCGCGACAGAGGATTTCCCGAAGTTCACTTAAAAGGGAAACACCGAGGTCGAGACAATTCAAAAATAGGTATTCGTGAAATGTATTGCTGTCGCGCTGTGTGCCCGAACAACCGAACTGAGCGCGATAGGGAAAACTGCAGCTGGGAGCAAAAATACCTATGAAAAGAACGCAAAATATACGTCTCGTAATCCCCTGTCTTCTCCGCGAAAAATTTAACGATTTAATTATTTTTTGCGTTGAATAAAAATTGAATCAAGGCTTTTTCTGTGTCTCTATGTTTTGCTTTTTTCATATAATCTTGTTTAATTTGATTGCTGGACGTTTAAATACAGCAGAGAATTAAGTCGATTTTTGAGGTTTTTGGAGGTTTAAAATCTCTTTTGATAATAAACTTAATAAAAAAAGGAAAACATAGGAACATGGTTATTGTGGCCATTGATTTTATTTGAAAAAATAGAGCAGCTAGTGCCATTATCCAGGAAGGAAACAGGGGACTACGTTTGTATGGAAAAACGGCCTGTACGATTTCCTCTTAACTGCAGATTAAGGTTTTTAACCGTTCAAATTGTATACCTCTCGTTAGTCGCAATAAACAACATTCACTTGATAAAAAGTTAGTTCATATTCTTATCTACATTAATATGAAGCGGTTTTTAGATTACTTTTTTCGTAACTTAGTAATAGTAATTTCCCGAGGCATGTTTGGCAAAAACTTTCGCGGACCAGATTTGGGAGCTCTAATTTACGGATTCTGTTAAATACCAACGATTAAAATATTTATTTTATGTGACACAATATCCATAAACTGTTGCAATATTTGTATGTTTACAAATCGATAATATAATTTTTTTATTAATATACAAAATAAAACTAGCATACATTTTGCCGCGCCCGCTATGCCAGTTGGTTAAGTACCGCGCGACGATGGCGCTAGGCGATTTTGTGATAGGCCTCTGAGGACGAGGTTTCCCAGGAAATCTACTTGTGCACAGCGACTGCTTTATTGCCAGTTGCAAAGTGATAATATAGTTGATCTAATGTCGCTTACGCGCTAAGACCGAACAAAAACGTTACTTTTTACACGTTTTAATTGATTTTTGAAAAACTGGGTACAAAATGAAAATTATATTTTTCAATTTTCTAGATAATAACAACGTCTATTGGTAAAACTTAATTGTCATTTTCATTTTGGATTTCTTTCTTCATATCGAGTGTAATATCTGTCTTTGAGAATTTTTCATTCAACCCAAAATTGTCATGTAAATCATAGTATATAATGTCATTCAACCCAAAATTTTGGGTTGAATGACATTACGTGTAAACACATTTTAATAATGAGTTTTCCATAAGAATTGATTATTTATTGGTTATTTTGAAACACCGTGTATATATAAAAGGAGATGTTCCCATCTATAGACGCACGCACAGTCGTAACCGCTAATGGTAGAAACGTGAAAGGACATGTCCACTTTTTGTATGGAACGTGGAATTTTATTCTGAACCTTTTTTAACCAGTTTAAAATTTATGACGGAAATAGAACTTTATGAGAAGGATGTTTATCCATGAATATTAAAAATATTCAGGCCTGCATTTAGGAGAAAAAAATTAAAAATGTTTTTTTTTATTGTTTCTTTAGCAGGGCCACATTTAGTTTTTTTTACTGGCAATTAAAAGGATGTCATTGTCAATATGTCAATGCCACTGTAGCTGTCGTTTTGACTTTTGTTTATTGTTTGTGTGTATGTGTGTAACCTTCCTTCCTTTCACAAAATAGTATCTTTTATTTTCTACAGCTATGCTCAGGTTCTTGATTTTACATGTGATTTAAATATTGGCTTGCTAACTGGACTAAGTTTTCTCGTAATTTGAACGTACGAAGTAACCAGACCCAAGAATTGAACAACAAAATGTTATACTTCCAGGTTACAGTCGCACTCCTGATACAACTTCTCATTTTTTTTGTACCAGAGTGCTATAATTTGGAATGTCGAATGGTACCATTATATTTAGGAAAGAAAGAAAGAAGATCCTCGGGGATTGTAAAATATTCGTAAAGTAATGCCAGAGTCTGTGAAAATCACATGAGTCAATATGATTTTGCATTTTTACATAAGTTCACTGTATTGTTTACACCAAATAATTCATGCTTGACTTACTAACAATAAAATCAAAGAACAGAAACTAATTGAATTTGAAAATATAGAAAATTCCACTGATATAGTATGTAAATACTGGACAGGTTTAACAGTCACACAATTTGTTTTATTGTTCTCTTGTTTAACTCAATTAGGTGAGGTTTTTTCAAAGCCTAAAAAGGCCTTAGGTTTATATTAAGTCAGACTATGGGCTAAGGAATCCCTTTGCAGAATTGCTTCTCGGGTATACATTTCAAAAACTCATGTTTACTTATATAAAAAAGTGTTATTGCTTCAAAAATCAATATGCACCTTTACATTTAGGTATAGCCCATATAAGCAGGGAAAACCTGTCCAGTAGAAATCTAACTATACGTTATACTCTTTGGGTCTGATTCAAACAATTCCATAGTTTTATTAGAGGTTACTAAAATTGTACTTACAAAAGTCCTCTAATTACCTATTTCAAAAGAAATCTTATAACTTACACTGCTAGCTGCAGTAAGCGACCAACCAACCTGGTGGTCAATCTATTTTAAATAGGGCATTAGAAGCCATCTTTGTACATATTGATGCTTAAATTCCACACTTGAATGTTCCCCAGAATGAAAATATTCAATTTAATTTTAATCAGTCTGAAAATATGAAATGTCATGAAAATATTCAATTTAATTTAAATCAATCAGAACATATTAAATTAAGCAAGCTATGTCATATTTTGGAGAACATATTCAAGAAAATGATCTATCACATGAGACTACCGATAAGAGGAAAAATCAAATGAAATCCATGAATTTAGGATGGGCTCCGCACCAAACTCATATAACACCACTGGCTCAATTTTGTACTAATGAGGGAAGATGTTGAAATTGAATAAATAAAAATTACATAATTTCTGGATTTTATTTCATACCTGCAATCAGTTTCTATATTACAACTCTTTCACATAGTTTCCACCATTATAATTATTCAACACTTCATATTACATATTTAGTACCCATGATAAAATCGAGGGTATGTAGTCATATAGAAGTAAATATTTACACTTTGAATTAGCATTATAGTAATCTTAGAGAATTTTGCACTTAGTTCATTATAATTACTTCATGAATTAGCATTTGGTTTGTAAAAAATCTTTTGTTATTGAAATAGTAAAACTGTAGCATTCTTAAGAACAGACCAGTATATTTTATTACTGTGAGGTAGGTGCTTATCCTAAGAGTAGGCAGAGTAAAACAGGTATCACACACTAGACACTACAGCCAGGGGCTCATCCTAACAAATGCTGCACAAACACACTGCTACAAAGTATAGAAGTCATCTGCCACCAACCAATGCATTTATTGTGCTAGATTTCATTTTAATAGCATGGACCTATTGATTACATGTATAATTTTTTTGGTCAGAGTCAGAGATGCATGTTTGTTACCAGCAGTGACCTGCAATGCTGCTAATTTGCAATCCAATTCAATATGTGGTCACCTGGGGGTTTATTGTCGAAGGAAAAATCTATAACGTCTGCGCTGCCTTTAATTTGAGAGTCATTGCGGCAACAACACAAGATTGTGCACTTCTTAATAAAAAGTATTGTGATTGCCTAAATTATAAGCGATCACGCACGATCATTAAAAAATTAAACGAGGCTTTTTTGACGCTGTCACTTCTGCAAGAGAAGGCAAAGGGAGCTAAGTTCATACAGCCATGTTTTTCGTAAATCTTGATAAAACATTAAAAATGTAATTTATGTGAATTTTAGTCAGAAAGTCACTCACTATCACATCGTTTGTGCGCTTTTGTTACTTATTTATTCGTTTGTGACACGTTTCAGTAACTTGTCATTGGTTTCCATACAAAAATCGCTTTGTTTTACATACTATGAAAGTCAATCATAAAATTGCTGTTTTTTTGAATTTGCAGGCCTAAAAAAACCTAAATTTTATTCTAAACCCAAGATTTTTGAGTACTCTTTACAATAATACCTGAAACATGTTGGTTAATAAATAATTATATTCTTAGCCCAAAAGTGGACATGTCCTTTGGACAGTTGTTTTAATTCAAAATGCGGACGCACAATAAGGGATTTAAAAAAAAAATTACGCTAAAGGGATGAAAGAGGGGCTGCAAGTTTGTATGGAAAAATCGTTAAATTAGCAACGATTTTGATAAAACTTGAGATTCATGCTCCTAAATATATTTCATTGAACACGTGTATCATGGTTTATTGAAATTCACCCCCTTAGGGTGCAAAATAGGGGTTGAAAGTTTCTATGGAAAATATGCTCCAATTTCTATGAAATTTATTATCCGGGCTTAAATAGGCTACAAAATTGTTTTTCCTACGGGAAAATAAAAATTCCCACGGGAAAACAATAATAACGAGGGCGAAGCCGCGAGCGGAAAGCTAGTGTTTAGATTAAATGTTCAAGAATATTTTTCTCTCATAATCAGAAGACGGACTATCGAGGACACTGGCACCTTATCAGTCCTACGTCGAAAGTCGCTTGCACCCTGCACGTGTCATCGTGTAGGGTGCAAGCGACTTTCGACGTAGGACTGATAAGCGTCAGACTACGCCCCACTCCATTCATTCACCAATAGTAAAGCGTCAAGCAGACTGACACTAAGAGCGATTTTAATGAAACCAGATGTCTGTCTATGATTGGCTGTAGTAAATCGTAGTAAAAATACGTAGCCAATCATGGATAGGTATGGGTCGTGTGGGCGTCCGATGCGATCCGCTTTCAAACGAATATTTCTACAAAGTGGTAAGGCACGAGAGACCTCGATAGTACATATCTTAAAAAGCTGGTGTATGTAAGGCAATAATTAGGTACCAACCTCTCCTTCTCCTTTTCTCGCTCCCGTTGAGCGGCGAGTTCTTCCTGCAACTTGCGTTCCCTCTCCTCCTTTTCGCGACGCTCCTCCTCCTCGCGAATACGACGCGCCTCCTCCTCGGCCCTCTCTTCGGCGCGACGTTTTTCGGCCAACCACTGCATTTGAAAAAAAAAAAAAAATAAAATAATCATCTGCAAGAGAGTCGGAATGAGTGCAAATGCACTGGGCCACCAGGCGGTTGTTAGCGGATTTTGCGACGGCCAAAAATTTACAGTTGAGTACATGTTGAATGGACATTCGTTCAAAGGCAACAAACTGACAAAGACGTCCATTCAAAAGCATAGAGCTGACAGTTTTTCGCTCGTTACGCTAAGCTGAAGAATCGACAGCCCGGTATCTTTTAGAAGTGTGTGTGGTGACGCACGGTCTGTGTGTGTGGTGACGTACAGTCTGTGTGTGTGTGTGTGGTGACGTACGGTCTGTGTGTGTGTGTGTGTGTGTGTGTGTGTGTGTGTGTGTGGTGACGTACGGTCTGTGTGTGTGTGTGTGTGTGGTGACGTACGGTCTGTGTGTGTGTGTGGTGACGTACGGTCTGGCGGCGCTCGTCGACGCGCTGGGAGCGGCGCTCGGCGAGGCGGCCGCTGTGTGTGTGTGGTGACGTACGGTCTGTGTGTGTGTGTGTGGTGACGTACGGTCTGTGTGTGTGTGTGTGGTGACGTACGGTCTGTGTGTGTGTGTGTGGTGACGTACGGTCTGGCGGCGCTCGTCGACGCGCTGGGAGCGGCGCTCGGCGAGGCGGCCGCTGTGTGTGTGTGGTGACGTACGGTCTGTGTGTGTGTGTGTGGTGACGTACGGTCTGTGTGTGTGTGTGTGGTGACGTACGGTCTGGCGGCGCTCGTCGACGCGCTGGGAGCGGCGCTCGGCGAGGCGGCCGCTGTGTGTGTGTGGTGACGTACGGTCTGTGTGTGTGTGTGTGGTGACGTACGGTCTGTGTGTGTGTGTGTGGTGACGTACGGTCTGGCGGCGCTCGTCGACGCGCTGGGAGCGGCGCTCGGCGAGGCGGCCGCTGTGTGTGTGTGGTGACGTACGGTCTGTGTGTGTGTGTGTGGTGACGTACGGTCTGTGTGTGTGTGTGGTGACGTACGGTCTGGCGGCGCTCGTCGACGCGCTGGGAGCGGCGCTCGGCGAGGCGGCCGCTGTGTGTGTGTGGTGACGTACGGTCTGTGTGTGTGTGTGGTGACGTACGGTCTGTGTGTGTGTGTGGTGACGTACGGTCTGGCGGCGCTCGTCGACGCGCTGGGAGCGGCGCTCGGCGAGGCGGCCGCTGTGTGTGTGTGGTGACGTACAGTCTGTGTGTGTGTGTGGTGACGTACGGTCTGTGTGTGTGTGTGTGGTGACGTACGGTCTGGCGGCGCTCGTCGACGCGCTGGGAGCGGCGCTCGGCGAGGCGGCCGCTGTGTGTGTGTGGTGGCGTACGGTCTGTGTGTATGTGTGGTGACGTACGGTCTGTGTGTGTGTGTGGTGGCGTACGGTCTGGCGGCGCTCGTCGACGCGCTGGGAGCGGCGCTCGGCGAGGCGGCCGCTGTGTGTGTGTGGTGACGTACGGTCTGTGTGTGTGTGTGGTGACGTACGGTCTGTGTGTGTGTGTGGTGACGTACGGTCTGGCGGCGCTCGTCGACGCGCTGGGAGCGGCGCTCGGCGAGGCGGCGCGCGCGTTCGGCCTGCAGCCGCTCGTGGAAGGCGGCCAGCCGCTGCGCGTGAGCAGCGCCGCGCTCGTTCCGCAGCCGCGCCATGAACTCGTCGCGGTCCGCCGACATCCGCCCCAGGCGCTCGCCGCTCGCCACGTCTCGCTCGCGAGCCTCTGCATCACGAGTGATACATTTTAAAAATTTAGTTTTTTTTTCATTGCGTAGGTAGACACGCTGATACTGAGTCACTCGTGTAAATTTGGCTCCCGATTGCAATATAACATGTACTTAACATTAGTGGCCTACAAGATGGATCACCTTGCCCGTCTGTTCGCTAACTTCAGCTCTCCAGCTCAGAGCCACATTTTGAAATACACAATATAAAATGTTCCAAAAGCTGTGATGATATTTAAAGCAACCTGCGGCCGTACCGCCTAACTCAAAGCGAGCACTCGCTATCGTTATCATGACATTAGAACAATACTTTTAATGTCACAGATGATATTATTAGAACTATTGTTCTAATGTCACGAAAGCGATGATCAAACTGAACAACTTTCACTGCAAAACAAAATAAAGTGGGAGAAAAATCTGGGATCGCGATTTCAGAGTTTATCCTTTAGTGAAAACAAAGCACAAGTCACTTAGGGGTCGACGTTGTTCGCTTCCGTAGGTCTTACTCTCGATACCCTACAAGTGATCCCCGGGTTGTGCTAAACGAACAACAACCTTTCCGGTGGTAGGCTTCGGCCGTGGCTGGTCACCACCCTCCCGACTAAGCCGAGTCGCCAAGCGGATTTTCCGTGTTCCGGCTCGTAGTTGAGAGTAGCCATAGCAGAGGATGGGTCTGGATAGTTGCTCTACACTAAACTGTAGTCTGCAGCTACTTGTGCTGCCACACTCGACGCCCGGCTCTGGAGGCTAGCGGGATCCGAAGCACGGTGCACCGCTGGCCGACCGTGGGATGTTGGGGGCCCGAGTAGCGGGAAAGCCACCCGCCAAAGGCTGCCCCGCCACCCAACGAAAAATCCCGGGGTGCTCCACCTTGCCGGTTGGCGACCGGAAGGGAGGACCAGGTGGCCACTCCCGGGGGGGTTCGGGCGTCCCCGCAGTCTCCGAGTCGAGTGACTATTTTGTGTGGCAGTCTGAGTACCTAGTTGGGTTCGACACAGTGAGGAGCCTCGTCCAACTTCCATCCGAGTGCCTGTTCACTCCACTTTCAAAATTTAAAATATGAAAAGTACGAAAAGGAAAAACGTTAAACAGCGGTTGCACGTCCTCCCATTAAAAGTGCTTTTCACCAACATACGTGGATTGCACTCAAATCTCAACCCGGTCCACCACCAACTAGAAACCGTTAAGCCGCATCTGCTGTTCCTTACCGAAACGCAGATTAAATGTCCGAGTAACGCGGCGTACCTCTATTATCCTGGGTACACGCTTGAGCATAGGTTTCTTTCTCGTGCCGGTGTCTGTGTGTACATCCGCGACGACATCTGTGCCAGGCGTCTCAAGCACCTTGAAGCTCCTCGTTTTTCCGTTCTATGGCTTTTGGTTGATACTGGTAATGCACAGATCATATATTCCTGTGTCTACCGTTCGCACAGTGGAGATCAAGAAACTACCAACTTGTTCCAATATCTGCATGATACGGCTATTGAAGCTCAGGGTAGGTATCCGTCAGCGCAGTTGGCCTTTCTCGGTGATTTCAATGCCCACCACAAGGAATGGCTATTCCCACACCAAAAAACCGATCTTGCAGGGAGGGAGGCGTATAATCTCGCGATAGTACTTAATCTTACCCAACTTGTCAACTGCGCTACTAGGGTTCCCGACGTTGATTCACACACGGCCAACTGTCTCGACTTATTGCTGACTTCTGATCCAGACCGTTATACCGTGACGGTTGAAGCCCCTCTAGGTACTTCCGACCACTGTCTGGTGAAAGCTGTGTCAGTATACTCTCCACCCGATCATGGCCTTCGAGGTAAGAGACGGGTGTGGAGATACAAGCTAGCGGATTGGGACGGAATGCGCCAGTTTTATGGATCGTATCCTTGGCGTACTTGCTTTTCTTCTGGGGATTCTTCGAGCTGCGCCGATGCTATCGTGGAGATTGTTCGTCTGGGTATGGAATATTTCATTCCTTACTCTGACGTCCCAAATGGCACCGAAGCACGTCCCTGGTTCAATAATGAGTGCCGCCACGCCGAAGTCCAGAAGCGGGCGGCATACCAGGCTTGGGCTGAAGCCCGACGATGCAAAGCTCCAAATACCCATGACCTGAAGAAAGCCTATAATAAAGTTGCTAAGGCATGCAAGAAGCAGTTATGCCGGGCAAGGTTTGCTCATATCGGCCGCATTGGATCAAAGCTGGCCTCATACCCAACGGGCAGCAAAGCTTTCTGGTCCCTGGCCAAAACAACCGAAGCTAACTTCTGTCGACTGAACTTACCACCGTTGTTGAAACCTGACGGCTCACTGGCCCATACGGCAGAAGAGAAAGCAAATCTTTTTGCCTCTCTTTTTGCTGAGAATTCACGTTTGGACTCTGCAGGAAAACCTCCTCCAACTCTACCTCAAGCTGACTGCTCCATGTCAGCAGTTCACATTCACCAAAAAGAGGTACTTAAGGTTCTAAGAAATCTAGACGTGAATAAAGCCAGCGGACCTGATGGCATACCGGCTATTGTGCTGCGCAACTGTGCGCCCGAGTTGGCTCCCGTATTGACCCGCCTGTACAGACTCTCACTTGCGACTGGAGTGGTTCCCAAGTCTTGGAAGCTAGCAAATGTACAACCAGTACCTAAGAAGGGTAGTAGAGCCGATCCAGTTAACTATCGACCTATCTCAATCACGTCCATGCTGTGTAAATGTATGGAGCGTGTTCTAAACAACCGTCTCCTCGCATACCTTGAAGATAATGACCTCCTCAGCGACCGTCAGTACGGTTTTCGAAAGGGCCGGTCAACGGGAGATCTTCTCGTGTATGCCACACATATATGGGGAGAAGCTATTGATGGGCACGGCGAGGCTCTCGCAGTCTCTTTAGACATATCCAAAGCTTTTGACAGGGTCTGGCATTCTAGCCTGTTAGGCAAGCTTCCATCGTATGGTCTACCCCAGAACCTCTGCAATTGGATCTCGAACTTTTTGAGTGAATGTTCCATGCAAGTAGTATTAGATGGCTGCTGCTCCGAACAACTGACTATTGATGCTGGAGTTCCTCAAGGTTCCGTACTTTCGGCAACACTTTCTTCTGCACGTCAACGACTTGTTGGTGCCTGGAACCTTCGGGTATGCCGATGACACCACAGTCGTTGATAGATATGTCTCCAATGCAAAGGCCAATAAAGAGGAGATCCGGTCTTGTCGGGAGTCGATGATGGACCGTTTGAATTCTACACTCCGGGCGGTCTCTGAATGGGGTGACGCTAATTTGGTCCAGTTTAATACTAGCAAAACGCAGGCGTGTTTGTTCTCCACTAAACGGAGTCCTTTCTATCTGACTCTGACTTTCCGTGGTATATCCATACCGGTAACTGATCATCTCCACCTACTTGGTATGCAAGTAACTAACAATCTCAACTTTGGTAGTTACATAGAAACCGTTGCCAAAATTGCGGCTATGAAGCTCGGCATTCTCTCCAAGGTCAGGCGGTACTTCACACCGGAACAGTTGCTCCAACTATATCAAGCACAAGTTCGATCTTGTATGGAGTACTGCTGCCACTTGTGGGATGGGTCTGCCAAATATCAACTAGCGGTCCTTGATTCTATTGATAAGCGTGCTAAGACCCTCATTGGTGACACCAAATTAACGGGGGCCAAGCTTCAGAGCCTCGAACATCGTCGTAAGGTGGCATGTTTATCGGTATTTTATAGGATATATCACGGAGAGTGTGCTTTGGAATTACATGAAATAATTCCGGCTTCTCCTTTCCATCTCAGGGGAACCAGACGGCGGCTGGGGTTCCACCCTTTTGTCATTGATATTCCAATTAAACGCACGAAGCGATGCGCTTCCTCATTCATATGGCGAACGGCAAGGGAGTGGAACTCTTTGCCCGCGGATTTGTTCCCTGAGCAATATAACTTGGAGTTATTCAAGATGAGAGTGAATAGGCACCTTCTGGCTAGGCGTGTCCCATCTTCGGCCTCATCATCACTTTCCATCAGGTGAGATGGAGGCCAAACGCTTATCCAGCATTCATAAAAAAAAAAAAAAAAAAAAACTTACTCAAAATGGTTAACTCAAAATTTGTGCAATACCTTTACAATTTGACGCTAGTGTTGCAGCACGTGAGTACGTAAAATCGCAATGTCAATATCGATCTATAGGAATTGGTTTTAAAAGTAAGCTTACTGAGCATGGACAAAGTGACTTATCGTTGACAATCGTAAATGTATAAAAGACATTTGCGTTGAAAATTATATCACCAAAGTGTACAACTCACCAATGAGCTGCTGTATACGCTCCTTTTCTTGTTGCTCCCAGAATGCCTTATCTTGAACCTGTTTCTCTTCCAAACTCTTTTGAAGCAGTGGAATCTCCTCCAGACGCTTGGCGCGCTCGAAATAGTCAACCTAGAAATTTAGCCGATAACAATTATTAATTTGAACTTTAAGGATATCAGAGTGGGGATATCAATTAAAAATGTTAGATTTGTACTTTTACAAGGTGGGTTCGCCAAAGCAGAGGTGTCAGTCGGCATTTAAAGTTCAGTTAGCATATCTGAGTTGGTTAGGCTTAATGTTTGAAGACTAATGAATCGAAATCCATCACAAAACATAGCACATTAAGACTCATTTTCCAATGCGTCAACGTCATTTATTAACTTGCCTTCTTCTCTTGTGACTTAAGACGGGCTTGCAGCTCCCGGCGTTCCTTCATCAACTCCTCCGCCTCGCGTTGGGCGATAGCTTCTGCGTCCATCTTCTTGATCTCCTGTTGAACAAATATTTGTTTATGAGATCAATAATTTCAAGTTAGAATAATACACATTTTTTTAAGAATAATATTTAAAATGTCATGGTTTGTTTTACTTTAGGTGAAGAAGTTTTTTAGTTTTTGTTCTTTAATGCTATAACAATGCCAGTCGTTGTAAGTAGCTATCAACTAATGTTCAGTAGCTTTTAGGTATCATTTCAACAGAGATGCCTCTTTCCACAAGGAACTCTGATCAATCCTGCGCATTCTCCTCCTGCTGTTTTCCACAATCTTCACTTATTTAAGGTATATAATTCTTATATAATAAGAATAAGTTGGGGTGTCTGAGATTCTGCGTTAATAAAATAGTTGTATACATAAATACACACCGGATGTAAGTGGTGGTGTCGCATTTCTTTTAGCAGTGAGTTCAGACCAATGTTACTATTTGTTTACCGATGTTTATTTTTTCATGGAAAAGTAAGAAAAGGAGTTTTTAATACAGTTGCTCAAAAAGTAGTATATTGCAGAGCTGTTTAGCGTGCGGGATGACCACCATTACGCACTAGTGCTTTTTCTTTACCAAATGTCAAATGTGTAGAATCTGACACATATTTTGCTTTTTTCCTGCTTTTTCTAGCATGCTAAGTTAAGATTGCGCAAAATAATCTGACTGGTCTACCAGATTTTGTATTGTAAAAGCATGCCTAAAAGCAAAGCATAACAAAAAGCACGGCCGGACCTTGCTTTTAAAAACACGGCAAGCAAAGCATAGCACGCATTTGCTTTGTCACTGCTGTGTACGTACGACGACATATTTGGCGCCATTTTTCTAAAATTTTCTCTGCGCGATTATTGATTGTTGTTATTTGCTTAAAAGTTTAATCTAATATATAAAATTCTCGTGTCACAGTGTTTGTTACCAAACTCCTCTGAAACGGCTCGACCGATCTCTATTTTTTACCTGTTTTTTTATTATGGCGAAACGTAGTTCGCCGGCACAGCTAGTAAGTACTATAAAAATGAAACGCTGTGTGTTTGTCTCGCTAAAACTCAAAAACGGCTCGACAGATTCTTACGAAATTTTCAGTGTGTGTTTGAATAGGTCCAAGGAAGGTTTAAATGTAAAGTTGAACCCGGTAGGTGGCGCTGTAATCGGGCAGGACAACGTCTGCCGGGCCACCTAGTCTAATATATAAAATTCTCGTGTCACAGTGTTTGTTACCAAACTCCTCCGAAACGGCTTGACCGATCTTTATGAATTTTTTTGGGTATATTCAGTAGGTCTGAGAATAGGTCGTAAACTATTTTTATTACGGCGAAACGTAAGTTCGCCGGCACAGCTAGTAATTCTATAAAATGAGTGACTCTGATAACATATTAATTGATTTAACACCACAGGAATCATGTTTAATTGCTGAAAATGCGAGTGTGAGTATTTTACCTGTAAAGTCCAAAAGCAGGTACATTGACTCGGGACGACATTTGTCGGAACTCGTTGCAATGACAGGCTTCCCGCACTTGTAGTGAAAATAACTATTTCATTTTTAATTTTTATTCGTGCTACGCAATGTGATGATGCAAGCCAGCATCATTTTTGTTCCGCTCACCGGTGCGCTGACGTTTACGATTTTCATTGCGAAGTTTATTTTATCTGTAACTATTTGTTTTTACTCAGAAAAAAAATTATTAAAAAAATCTGAAAATTTATGAATTTTCCGGCAGAAAATATCTGCGATTTTCAATTAAGAATCACGGTCTGAAGTCACTGTTAAAAAAACGGGACACCGTCACTTACACCCGGCATAATAAAGCTCGACGACCATTCCTATCGCTCACGCGGGAAGCGTCGGTTCACGCGAGAAGGTTGTGTTGATGATGGCCAGCGGTATTACCTATTACTACTACTCATGCAAATGACGTTTGTACACGCACAAATGCGTGGGTGGAATCTAGTAGGGCTGAGTGCGTGGTTATCAATCGAAGAGTGGCCGTTCTGTATGGAGTACTATCATACTAATGTTATACGTATGTTATTTTTTTATCACCCTGGAAAATTTAAGGCACGCTTCACGACATGGTATTAGGTACAATGATTTAAATATGAATAAAAAAAATAACTCACTTAATTTTATATAAGTTTAATTTTTAATTATCACAAAAAACTTGTGTGCTTGTTCAGACAAGCAAACTGAACAAGTTTCACTATGGGACCAACTTTGTAATCGTAAAAAAAAATCAGCTGTTCCATACATACAAATAATAATAATAATAATAATTTTATTGGCCAAACCTAATGATACATAAGTTGCAATACATAGTATCAAAACCTCTTCAAAGCGATTGTAGTTAAAACTTCTGCACCCGAACTAGGAAACCTGTATCTCGGTGTGCAGTGGTTTTTATCTTATTTTGAACTACTATTACAAGGTAGGTACGGTGGACATGATGAATTTATATAAAACTAATCTTAAGTGGAAGTGGAAACCTCTCGTGATGAATGAAGCGAGGGTGAGTGTGTGTGTGTCGAGAGGGTGTGTATCTTAGATTGTTATGGAATTATTGAAAATATTTCAAAATATATTAGGAGTTCCAGAAATAACTCAATTAGAATATTTTTATTGTATTTTTAGAATACTTTCAGTTTCATCATAGTTAAGGGATTTTAACCAGTCAGTAACACAAATTTTGACCTTATGGTTATTTAAATTGTATATGTTCTTAATTTTATTTACATAAATGTTCAACATTCACTGCACCTACCTAGATGTATGGAACAGCTGATTTTTTTTGCGATTTCAAAGTTGGTCCCATAGATAGTGAAAGTTGTTCAGTTTGCTTGTCTAAACAGGCACACAATTTTTTTTGTGATAATTAAAAAATAACCTTGTATTAATTTTTAAAAAAATCCTTTCTCCATTTTTTTTATTTCATTTTTTTTTTATATAATAACAGATGTGTCCTGAGGCGTCCCTGAAATTGTGTGGTTCCAGTGGTACCTCCTCGTCCAGCTTCTGCAGCATCTTCTTGCCGTGCGCGGTCTGCGAGATGTGCGCCATGCGCTCGCGCCGGTGCCGCTCCTTCATGGCGGCCAGCTCGGACGCGTGCTTGCGCCTCTCGCGCTCCTCGCGCTCCGCCTCCAGCCGCCGCGCCTCCGCCGCCGCCGCCAGACGCACCTGCTCCTCCTGACGCCTGGCGACGCACACACAATAATGATACCCCACGCGCTAATGACACCGAGCAAACACCTGCAATTAGCTCCTCGCAATCGACAGTGGAATAACGAAAGCGGAGAGATTCTAACTTTTTTAAGTATAAACTAAATATAATTACAAAGCGCAATCCTCGAATACGTAACAAAACATTTTAATTACAAACATGTAAAAACAACACGTTTCCTTCTATATATAATCCTCTTGGAAGAATGTGTCGGCTTTATAACGAGATATCTGTCAAGGAGTTGTGCTTGGATACTTATTATACTACTAGCTTCGGCCCGCGACTTCATCTGCGTGGACTTCAATTTTAAACAATTTTCAATTTTCCCTCGGGAACTACTTAAGAAATCTGGATAAAAAGTAGCCTATGTTCTTTTCCATGTCAAAGGCTACATGCGTGTCAAATTTCATCCAAATCCGTTCAGCCGTCTGCGTGATTGAGTAACAAACATCCACACTTACACATTTATAATATTAGTAGGAAGTAGGATTGTAAGATCTACCGTACAAAGCGAGAATCTTTAATAGGCTAGATGACAAAAAAAATTTTTTTGCTTTAATAGAAGCTCATTCATATAATAAATAGAAAGAAATAAACGGTTTTCGAATAACTATAAAAACAACCAAGATATAAGGTATTAAAGATTTTTCTCCATCTCTTTCTAGCAAAACGGTAATTTACAAGGAGTTTATATGGCCGTACTCAACAATGACGTCACGGTTGATGTCGGATCTCTCTGTCTAATCGCCTTCAAATTAACAACTTAAAATGCTTGTATCTAATGTGTTTCTAAGCCGATTTTAATTCTAATTTCACAGGACTGGATCTTTTTCCACGCTATTTTAATATTTAATGACGAGACGTAGAAATTTGAATTCAGTCACCATCCCAATTGTCATTAAGATTCAATGTAAATCATAATAATATTATCTTAAAATGCTATTGATTCCTAGATTCAATAAATTAAAAAATATTTTTTTTTTTCAGGGTCGCAGCATTGATGCAAACCTACCTACCGGGGGGCTACCGCCTAACTCATAGCGATCACTCGCTATTGCTTTCGTGACATTATAACAATAGCTCAAATGTCACCTGTGACATTAAAACTATTATTCTAATGTCACGATAACGATAACGAGTGATCGCTTTGAGTTAGGCGGTACGGCCGCTGAGCTCCTCTTCACACACGGTGTTGAGCCGCTCAATGTACTTACTCCTTGCGCTCCTCGATGATCTTGTGGCACTGCAGCACGCGACGCGCGCGTGCTCGGCGTGTTCACTCCCGCAGTAGAGACACCTCGTGAGCAGAGGTGGGCGGTGAGAGTAGCGGTAGGTACCTGAGCTCCTCCTCCTCGCGCACGGTGTTGAGCCGCTCGATGTACTCCTTGCGCTCCTCGATGATCTTGTGGCGCTGCAGCACGCGCGCGTGCTCGGCGTGCTTGTTCTCGTGGTAGTGCTGCACCATATGCACGCGCGCGCGCTCGCGCTCGGCTCGCTTGCGGCCCGGGAACAGCTTCTGAGCGGCCACGGTGAGCACCTCGGCCGCTCGCACCAGTTGCTCGCGAGCCTGAACGATCACATTTCATCATAGTAGGTAGATAGATGATACCAATAAATTGCACCACGAAAAGCGTACAAGTGTGACGAAGGCAGTTTTACTGAAGCGCTGTCAAGACTCGATAGCAACGTTAAGATTTGTCGAATTAGACCCCGGCCTGCTTGTTTGCCAACTTAGTTGTATGTAATAAACAATGTACCATGTCGGATTTTCAGCCCGACTTCACTTATAAATAGCGTTAAAGTAGTATGCATCCATTTACTTATAAAAGTTTTTAGGTGTGCCCATGAACCACGTTTCGCCTCAATAAAGTTTAACGCAATAATAAATATTGATGTCAAAAGACGAGATAAAAACTATCCTATCTTTTAAGTAGGTTAGTCCTACTTATACAGTAAGCCAAAATTCACCAAAATCGGTTAAGCAGTTTCAGAGTTTATCCCGGACAAAATTTGTAGGATTTACACCCTACACACTGTGACACGAGATTTTAATGTTTATAGGATAGGCTAGACTCCAAACATAACATGAGTGATGAATTCTTACATCTACCAGTGTAGATATAGAAGATAGAGCTGAAATTAAAAGTTTTGCGTGAGTATTACCTGCTCAGCTGGGGTGGCTTGAAGAATGGCGCCACCGCATGCCTCGTCCGCAGCGGAGCACCATTCGCCACCGCCTGCCTCGATGCCGAAGCGAACGCATCTGCGAACAATTTACAGTACTGGTAATAATAATAAATCAGAGTGATTGGGATTTGAATACTGCATTGGCATAAACAAAAAATTATTGACCGTTTGTCCAAGACGTTACGATTTATATTAAATTGTTGTCTTGAAATGCGCTTCGTCGCGCATCCAGCGGTGTGCGCTGGGCCTTTTTAGACGATTTTTTCCGATTTTCTCTTAACAAAATCCCAATTAATTTCATGTTCAGGCATAAATTAACACAGACCACGCAGATAGCGTGTCGCCTGTCGCGTCTAGCCCATAATAATTTGCCTCTGAGGCCTACCACTGTGCAACAATAGAAACATTGACAGTGGGATTTATATCAGAGGCTAATTCATAAAAAACTTCTAAGAAAAACTTATTTGAATGTTAGCATCATGATAGTAACAAAATGTGCTCGATAAATTGTGTAAGAATATCTGTCAATTAAAACTGTTCTGGCAGCCTAATTATTACTACATCCATAATTAGTTGTAATACGCCCACTGTTGGGTATGGGCCTCCCAAAACGAAGGAATCTCTTCTTTTTGCAGTCCTTATGCAACACTGGGCATTTAACAGCTGAAATCAGACTTACTTCCATAGTCCAGTAGTGCCATCAAGTGCCACAAGACCATCTAGTTATAGTTTATAAAATTTCTATGGGGGCAGACGATTTTCTACTTGGTTTTGTTACTGATAACACTTCTAAGTCCGTCTAGTTAGCTATCACCGCCGTACCCAAGTTTCTCGTCAGTTTTAATAACATTGAGGTTCCGACAACCAAAAGTACTACAGCCAGATGTGTTGATGCGAAACCTGTGTGACACTCGCTTCCATCCTCTATCTTATTGTCGCTTACCATTAGGTGAAATGAATCGCCGATTGTATGTTCGCGCGTAACTTCCGAACGACTGCAACGAATTGGATAATTCTTTTTTTTGTGTTCGTTACTGTCAGAACAAAGTTTATTAAAAAGAAAATTAATAATTAAAAAAAATATCTGTACACATCGTAGCACATAAGATGAACTAAAACGGCTGCTGACTACGCAGGAGTAATTGTGAGCCCTCGCGTGTCACATTTCGTTTGAGATCTAAAAATCGTATGTATCGTATATAAAAATCGATCAATGAGGCAGATTTAGCGATAGCAATTTAATTTTCGTAGGCAAATATTCACATAACATTTATTTTTACCAATCCCCCTCCGCAAACGGCAGCCATTTTAGTTCAACTTATGTGCCGCGATCTGTGCCTCTAGTATGAGTTTGCACAATACGTAAACGATGATAGTTTTCGAGAGCTCACAAAACGGACAGTTTTTTCAATCATCGGTACCACGAGTTTTACAATACGAGAGTAGTTTAGACGAAAACGAGAATCGAGTAACGCACGAAGACGAACTTCACACCGTATCTTCCTATCTCTGTTACACATTCTTAAAAAAATGAAATGGCTGTACTTTGATTGACTTTGATAATTTGACGTCTGACATAACCTCATAGTGCCATTGCCATTGCCATGCCAACAAGTGACAACCTTCGGCGCGATTTTGTTTTTGTTTAATAAGTTTAATTAGTTGAAATAATTTTCATTCTAGTAGGTATATAAAATTGATTTACTTACTTACGTATAATCTTTTTTAAGTTTCTTGTGTACTACCTAATGTAAAAACAAATCTCTAAACTACACTTACAACTACTATACTAATAATAAATTTACAATAATGAGGACAAGCACGAGCCAGTTCGAAGTAATGGTCGAGTTCATGGAAACGTAAGTTAAATTTTATTTTTGAAACCATTCAATCATTGTTCTCTGTAGACTGTAACAATATGCATCTCATCTTATTAATTTGAATGAATTTTTTAGACATGGAGACCTAAGTAAGCCAGGCGATGGTCCTCATGGACGTGTCACAAGTTTGGAGAAATGGGCACAACTAACAGAGTGCCTCAATTTAGACACGTCTGGAACATCGAGGTCTGTTGAAAAGTGGAAAAAAGTAAGAGCTAAGTTAATATAATGGTCTTGATTTTAAAGGTTAAGCAAATTTATAATCATTCATAATATGAGTTTGTATGCTTTGCATGTGAAGGTGTGGAGCGACTTTAAAAATAACACGAAGAGGAAAGCTGCACGTATTCATCGTGCAGCTATTGGTACAGGGGGCGGGCCTGCATGCAAACTTATTTTAACAGACCTGGAACAACGAGCCCTCAATTTAATTGGGAGTACAGCTGCTACAGGTCTCGTTGCTGTGCCTGAGGTTGGAGATGCAGAGGTATAAATAAATAGTTTGCATCACTATCAACTAATATGCCATTTCACATACTTTTCCAATTTTCTGAAAGCTCACAAATATTGTACCACACACAACATATAGAAAATTGTAACAAACTGGAATTATTGTTAATGCTGGCTTATCAGTTACACAAATATTAAGTTTTTGTACAATATTACAAATTCTGTAAAATCTAGTAACTAAGTATGTTTATTATAAAATACTTTAAACAGTGGCAATTACTCACATTGTGTTCCATTTCAGTGTTTTCAGTATTAACTGTATTGGTGAAATGTGGTTTACTAGGTTGAATTTGTGATTGGCTAGTGGAGTTACATGTTCATTTTTATAATAGTATGTATTTCTGTTTTAGCTCATGGAAATATCACCTTCACAAAATAGTGTTACCCATCCACCACAACCACCACCACCACCCACACAAATTGAGAGCAGTAAGTATTATATATATTTTTTATATTTTAGTTTTTGTATTACTACAAAACAGTTGTTTATTTAGTATATATTGAAAAAACAGAGTGCAGTAAATATTTATTAAATCTATACATCTATATAAATACAATTAAATTGAAGTGTCTGTTTGTAATTGTAAATTAAAAGCTTTTCACTAAATGCATATGAAAGTATATGCGGTGCTTACATCAAAAATGCAATTTTAAACATTTTTATCTGTCTGTTTGTTCTGGCTAATCTCTGAAACGGCTGGACCAATTATACGGGAGTTCCACTCTCAAATAACTAATGTTATAAGGAGTAACTTAGGCTACTTTTATTTTAGAAACTAGCTTCCGCCCGCGCCTTTGCCCCCGCGTCAATTTACCAAGCGGGCAACACCGCGGGCAAGCAGTTAGTTGAAATATAAAAATGAGATTGATATACATATGTTAAAAACTAATCATGGTATGTTAATGATATATATATATATATATATATAATTCTGTTCATCATATGACGAGATTGAGACAATTTTGAAAAGCAATATTTGCAAGATCAGTCGATACTGATTTTGTGTACTTTGTTAATAATGATTATACACATATTCTCTTATTTATAGGTACGAGGCCTGGGGAAGGCGATCAGTCTACGGTGCGGGTGGAAATTGAAGAGGCATTAGGGAGTCTTACGCCCCATGCAACTCACGCCTCCACTCCACAAGTGACGCCAAATCGCCGCCAGCACGAGCCACGACGGCGACGCGTGCTACGGCGCACGAACTCTGGCCCTACCAGGCTAGATAATGCCACTCAATTGTTTATTAACTCTAATGAACAATGGAGACAATTGGTAAGAGAGTTGGTGACTGAGCATATAAGGTTGCGGGAACGAGAATTAGAAAGAGATGCTCAGTGGCAAATTCTCTTTACCAATTGCCTATCAGTGGTTGAAAAATTTATAAATAAATAAAATAATTTAATATAAATATTGAATGAAAGGCCCTGAAGAGTACCTAGAGTATTACAAACCTACGAAAATTGTCCTAATTTCGAAATGGCCGCTGCTCAAGAAAGGCACAATAAAGTTGAATCATTGAATCATTATGGAATAAAATGGAGGAAAAAACTAAACACTGTGTTAAGCATTTTGATGGCGAAACGTAGTTCGCGGGCACAGCTAGTTTAATATAAATTAATGATATACTTTTTGATTTTAATGATTTACGTACTTAGTTATTTTCAGTCTCACATCATATGGGTTGCTACTGTGGGTGTATGCTGCGAATATAGAAAGTATCTTCTAATATCTCTAATAAAAAAGAGTAGTTCATGCTTTTCCGAAATTTTAAATATGTATTTAGGCAAATTAATATTATCAGGTCAGTACATCTATGAATATTTAATGTTACAATTTATTCGATATAAGTTTTCAAATACATCAAATGAACACAGGAAATAATAATTCTGTGTTAATAACTTCCAGTGTTACTGATTTGTCTTCTCATGAATTTGAGCGGAGTTTACAATACTCTTAACAAAAAAGGTTACTACAAAGTTAATGATTATTTATATGATTACAATGTTTGGGCTTAATTTTATGAATTAAAGTTGGTTGCAATGTCAACAAATGGTTCTGTATGTTGTGTATAGTGAATGCTATAATTGTTACTGTAGCAAAAATATATAATATGAAGTGAAGCTTATAATATACTTTTTAATGGAAGTTGGGTTCAACATTTTGCTCTGAGGCCAGCCGTACACTTGACAACCAATGCTGCTTTGATGTTCAATAGCAATTATATCCTAATTGATAAAAATTATCTTTATTTACATCTTGTATTGTGTGTATCAATATATCATTGTATGCAATTAGTATTATTTAGTGTTGTATAGTACTTCTTTACAGATACAGGCATAATCGGCCCGTTCCAGATAAGCATTTTTAGCCATAAATATCAACATTTTTAGCATCTCTGCGTTTCATTAGCCGGTGATGCTAGTTTTTCTTGCTGGTTGTCATGCGTTTCATTTAAGCATTTTTGATACGAAATGCTAGCATCAAATACCCATGTTAGTAGATGGGTCCTCTGATACCACTTTTTGACAGCTTTCAAATTTGACATTTGGAATCTTTTTTTCATGAATCAAAAAGGATGTTCAGCGGATTTAAAGAATTTCTTGAAAGATATTTATAGTATTAGCTAATTCTGATTTATATTATTAAAAATGTTAAGTGGCTGGACTAATTAAGTGAGGTGTCAAAATTCAGCATGAAAAATCAGTACCTTGCGTTTCATTTGTAACAATTAGCGCGGCTAAAAATGTCAACATTTCTTAAAAGAAACGCAAAACGAGGCTAACATCAGATGTTAGCCTCAGAAAGTAGCAGTGCTTTATCTGGAACGCAGGGAATGATTAACAATGATGTATTTGGATAAATAATTTAATCATGAACAACTTTTGTGATTCAAATTGTACCTTTCTTAGTCAACTAATTTTTTATGTTAGTATTTAAGATAATGTAAGTGTGTGTGTGTAAGGTAACAAAATTAGGTATAGAAATTATTAAAAAGAAAATGTCAAAAAATGAAATGGGTTTTATTTTACATCAAAAAAAGGAAACAATATTAAATACAATATACAATTTTTGGTTAATAAAACTTACAAAATACAACAGCAATTAAATGCCGAAATAATAACGATACATTTATCTTTTAATTTTACTAATTTTTAATTTATCATTTATTACTTATTTTACTAATTTTTAATTTATCATTTATTACTTAACTGATAACTTTTAGTACACAGCAAAACAAACAAAATATAAATGGTACATTTATCTTTTTTTTATATATGACAGTAAAGCTCTTGGCCTTGATTTCACCTGATGTTTAGTGATGATAAGGACGAGAGCTTCACCTGGACTCCTCAACAACCCCCTCTAATTGTCAGAACACAATGCTTGTGACAATGTTATTAAGACGACAAACTCGGTAAGACGGTTAGCTAGCCAGGGAGGCTCAGAAACTACCACAGAGTAATAAAACCGAGCAGAAAATTATCTGGAATCGAACCTCGGATCTCCTAATCAACACCCACAGGCCACGGAGGTGGTTTGTGTTGTTAAATATTATTTATTTAGTTTTTATTGTTAAATGTGCTCTTATTTCTTTAAATTTTAATTCTCAACAGTATAATTATATACAAACAGTTATACACAACATATTACAAAATCTCAATATAAATAATCTACATAAATTCACTTTTACAATTATATACCAGCCCTTTATTTAATAATAACAAGTGAATAAAAAATGTCACTATTTTAATATAATATTCTCCTTACTTGTTTATACTGTTTTATTATGCAACAAAAAGTTGCCTTCAAGATTCATCTATATCTAATTTCATCAAAATTGGTTCAGTGGGTCAATTTATGAAAAGGTATATTTAAAGGTAAGAGATATTTTGGCATTATTAGTATAAACTACATAGTAAGTACTTGCCCATAAAACAATACAAACAAATAGTTATAATAAATAAATAAGTCTCTCAGGTATAGTAACATCAATGGCACATTGCTTGTTTGATATTCTGAGAATACTCCTTTCCATACTTCTTTAGCAAGTTTTACAGTTTTTATCTAATGGCCTGTTTTACATCCATTGAAAAGTTGACTACATGAATTGGACAACATAGATATGGGATATTGGACAAACCTTTTCCAATTCCAAAGTTTTCCCACTCTGACTTTCAAAAATTCCAAAAAAAGTTTCAATAATAATGGCTTTCACAGGCTGATTTTAGTACCTAAGTTTTGAGCCTTTCTACTTAAACAAATAATTACTTTACTAATTAAACAAATTACCAGTACCCCTTTATCACTTCATGCATTCTATTCTAATTTCATCAATGCTTATGCAGTATCACTTCTTCTGCGACTAGCGTGCAATCTATTCGCCAATCGATCTCTCATAAGGCGACCCAATGTGAGGATTGTCATGTTCTCATTGGCTTCTTCTTCTGTCCTCGTAAACACATCATATCCTGTAGATTTATGAAAAAGTTATATTATTAAAATCATAACATATAATAGAAAAACAAAGTTAATAATTTTGCAATGTCTTATTACCAATTGTATCTTCTGGCTCTGGGACTTCAAAATCTATGCAAATGTTGTGTAGAACACTACATGCTAGTATAATGCGTGCACATTTCTCCGGCTTATAGTGCAGCACCCTGTCCTTACACACACATCTCCATCTATTTTTGAGGCGACCAAAAGTATTTTCTATTGTAACCCGGGCCCTGCTGTGAATATTATTGTAAGTTTCCTCAGCGGAACCAGCCCTAGGGTTACTATAGGGTGTCATAAGCCATGGTCTTTGAGGATATCCGGAATCACCTATTGATAAAAATGAGTATTATTAAGACAAGTTATAGTCACTTATAGGACTGTGAGATTTACAGCAAATCTGCAACCCCCAAAACATACTACAGTGTATGTTGCCAATTAGTGGTATGGTACCCAGTAATTTTACTGCCATTTATCTTAACCCCTCAAACCAGATCATAGCAATGTGAACACTGTTGTTTTGTAGCAGAGATATGTAAGATGTGAGGTATGTAAGAGGTGAGATGTGAGGTCACCAAGCAGGTGACCGTGGTATAGTCTCTCCCTGGCAAATGATTCCAGAAATTGTGCAGTATGATGATTACATTTTAATACCTAGTAACCACACTTGTTCTCTATTTTGGTGAAACAACTGCATATGACTGTTTACACGACTATTTTCCCACACAAATGAGTCATGTGTTGCACCTCCGAATTTAGCATTTATTGATAGAATGCGGCACTTATGGTCACAAATCTGAAACAAAAGGAATTAATTAAACTATTGCTATAAATAAGTAATAAGTACTATGTATAACAAATACCACAACATATACCAACACAGGCAGGTATATGCTATGTCGAACTTACCATTTGTACATTCAAAGAGTGATAATGTTTTCTGCAATAAAATAGGTGTTCTTCAGTTTTTTTGGGTGTGAATATTCTGAAGTGGCTTCCATCTACACACCCAATGACACCAGGAATACCATATATATTGTAGAAGCTGGAAAAAGCATTATTTTCAATTTAATCTTCTTTATTTATATTAAATTTAGTCATTAACAGTTGCTTGTAAACACTAACCTTTGACTTATTTGTGCTCTTGCAGCTGGGGAGCTTGGGAACTTAATAAACTTATTTAAAATGTTTGGGTGATTGAGGGCATTTGTCACTTCTTCTATATAGGAGCTAATAGCCTCTTGTGAGAAGAAGTTAGCTACCCCAACCACCCTTTGATAATCTCCGTTAGCATAAAATAATAATGAACATAGTACCTGTAATTAAAGTTGGCAAATTAACAACATTCGGTATTGGTAGGTTAGAAAATAATGTAAATTAATAAATATAAATAGTTATCTCACCTTACTTTCTAGAGACACTCTTTGAGTGCTTTTGATATCGGTCTCTTGTCGTAATGTGTTGCAAAGGAAACTAAATGCTTCTTTTGAAAGCCGATATCTTTGTATGAAGTGAGTCTCGGAAATTAGGTCAATGTCGAACCTACTCCGCTGAAATATTAATTCACGTCGTTCTAACTCCCGTCGGTCGGCTTCATCAGCCTCCGCCAACACTACAAGCTCAAAATAAGTGCCCGAAAACATAATTTTAAAATATTTTTTTCAACACAAGCTATCAACTCACCGATATTTTTTTGCGAGTCAGAAAACTATAATAGTAATCGTAAACGTTACACTTTTCTACTGCGGCAATGTCAAAATGTCAACTCATACTGCCAATTTGTTCTAAACTACTCGAAAACGATTATCGTATTCGAATTCTGTCACGTCATAAAACTCATACTGCCAATTTTAGTTCTAGATAGTTTCCGATAGAGGCGCTGATAGTAAATGTATGGAGAGAAAACGAAAACTATTATCGTATTCGAAAACTATCAAAACTCATACTAGGGGTACTGTACGAAATTCGCCAGATTAGCCAGAATCCTACTAATATTATAAATGTGAAAGGGTGGATGTTTGGATGTTTGTTACTGAATCACGCAAAAACGGCTGAACGGATTTGGATGAAATTTGGCATGCATGTAGCCTTTGACATGGAAAAGGAGATAGGCTACCTTTTATCCCGATTCCTTAAGTAGTTCCCGTGGGAAAATTGAACATTGTTTACGAGCTAAGCCACCGGCGGGCAACTTTGAAATTTGCTATGCATGTCACCTATGCTATGGAAAAGGACATGTACTTTATATTCCTTAATGGTCTCTCGAATAGTTCCCGTGGGAGGATTAAAAATTGTTAATGAGCGAAGCTTTAGACCCAATTCTGAAGTCCACGCAGAAGAAGTCGCGGGCAGAAGCTAGTCTATACTAATATTATAAAGAGGAAAGATTTGATTGTTTGTAGATAGATAGATAGATAAACACTTTATTTGTATTAAATAGGCTTCGAAACTACTGAAGCGATTTTGATGAAAGTTGGTATAGGGATAGTTCGAGACCAGGGGAAGGACATAGGGTAATTTCCCTACGGGAAAAAACAATCCCACGGGAAAACGAAAAACAACGCGGGCGAAGTCGCGAGCGGAAAGCTAGTATTATGATAAATCGCTCACTTGTGCGCGTGATCGACGCGTATCTGCATGTCGTTGTGCCTCACGCAGTCCACCAGCAGCCGCTCCAGGTGGAACAGGTCTTCGGAGCCGGCGAGCTCCAGCAGGCGGCCGAACTCGATGACCGCGTAGCACTGCGCCACCTGGCGCACCATGCGCACCAGGGCGACGTCGCGCAGCGCCGCCGTGTATTGGACGAGGGGCGAATCTGATAGAGCGACCGGTGATCGATGAAGGAAAACGTATCGTAATTTTATGGAGCATGTACAATGTACTATCGCGAGCACTTCCGCCTGACCATTTAAAAATTTATTCGCTTGAATCGTGCGGCAGCGCCGGGCTACGCCCCCTTAAGTTTTGGCCTATTAGAAAAGAAATACTCTTTCTCTCTAATCGGCGTTGGGAGGTTCCTCGGCGGCTCGGCGGCAGGCCGAAGAAGAATCTTTTATTTCATTATTCCATGTCTATTCGAGGTCGACGGGGTGGGGCTACAGAGCGCTAGTGCAAACGAAAATGAGCGTAGCGGTGATCAGGCGGAACTGCGCGCGATAGTACATTAAGTGACCTGTTCCAATGTACAGGTTTCAAAAACTAGAGGCGTATTTTATGGAAAAAATATATAGCTTATTACAACAAAGTTCCACAAAGTGTTACTGATTTGCCTCTTCAATAAGTTTTTTTTTTGAGAGACCTATGCTGTTTGCCGCAGATGGCTGTTACAGCTTCACCTTAATTATTTATAAGAAGGCGAGAACTTTGGTGGGTCCTCAAGCTTCATTTGGCAAACCTAACCTGATGGATTTCTAGCTCAGAGAGCATCACCACGGGGGTGTCCCGCTCTCTGAGTAGTCACCAGTCGGTTAAAGCCGGTGCGGGGAATTTTTAAATAAGTTTAAAATGCGCATGTAAAGAACTCTTATGAGTAATTGTTATTAGATGTTAATTTGCCTGTAGTAATGTAAAAAAATGTCCTTTATTTATATAAAGAAATATTGCCTAATGGTTAAAACATAATTTATTGTAAATGTTGTACATTTGATAAAGCTGAGAAGTTGCTTGCGTCCTGAATGGGTGGTAAGTAAAAGAACTTTCTATCATGTCATATTTGAATAAAGAAAATTTTGATCTCAACTTTTTAAAATATGGAACTGCAGTTAGTAATTGAAACCTTTTTCCATTGATTTACTACCAAACGTAGATAACGCATGTACGATCGAAAAGTGGGCCGGTGAAGAACTGCTCAATCACGACTCGTGCAGTTTCTTTCTATAGTGAGTGATTAGCCGTCGGCACGTAAACATGCCGAAGTGCGCATTCAAAAGTTGTGGTTACAATAGCCAGAAACGGCAGAAAAAAGACGGGATTTCATATTTTGCTTGAGTAAACTTATTACACATCTTATCATGTATTCAAATATTCGATTTATATGTGGAAACCAATCAAAAACAATTATTTTAATCATAAACATGTCGCTTCGCGTCAGTACATCACAATCGTCTCGCTCGCACGTCGCGTCGTATCACGATGTATTATCACATTCATGCGTTGGAGCGACAACGCGATAAGCAATTTCAAGCATTATGTTTGAGATTATAAAATTGATATTTTCTTGTTTGAGTTTGAGTTTGATGTAACTTCACACGGTTGTACTTAAAATAGTTGCCGTAATAATGCAGAATAAGGTTGAATTCGATAAATACGATACTTTCTTTATGGTAATTTTCATTCCGGCGTGCATATTCAAGTATATATCAGCAAGTACAAATGTATAGTCGATTAGGTGACAGATTTCAAGCGCGTTTTTGTATGAAGCGCTCTATCTACGTTTGGTAGTAAATCAATGCCTTTTTCAATGACAAGCTCTCGGTCTGATATGCTATAGCTCTACCTGCGTTCACGTTAGTGTTAATGTCTGCGTCTTTTTATTTGTTCAACGCGTCAAAAATAACGGCCTTAAAACAGTGACCAGATCTGCGGATTACGCTACAAAAATTATTATTAATGTCTTTTCTTCCTGTTTTCCAAATCAAAAACTTGAGACGATACCTTGATTCGAAATGCCTGTGTACATTTTGTGACATGTTGTGACCTAGCGAACAAGCGAATCGCTACTCCTGAACTTTAAATCACTTTAGCTCATCAGTTTTTTGTTATTACAACTAAGCAAAAAAATACGTGACATTTTTTTTTATTATCTAACGGTCTGATTAGATTTTCATATTTCACACCTTGTCATCATCATCCCTTAAGCACTATGCAGCGGGCCACATAATATGTGGGATGTCAGAATTATTGCACTTGTTAATGCTAAAGTTAGTGACCAAGATTAATCTATTTATGATCTAAAAGCATGTAAGCATGCAAGAAGAATGGAACTTGGTCTACTGCAGCAGCTTGTACGTCTGAAGTAACCTCTGCTTTTGACAAAGTGCCATTCGACTGAACATGCTCCAAAGTGGATGTCACAAAAACATTGGTATGCTTGTTCAGGCATACATTTAACACAGACCACGCAGATAGCGCGTCGCCTGTCGCGTCTAACCCATAATAATTTGCCTCCGAGGCCTACCACTGTGCAACAATAGAAACATTGACAGTGGGATTTATATCAGAGGTGAAATGATTGAAATATATTGGTTATTACAGTAAAATACGTACGACTAACACAATTTCAATATTACAGGGTCTATTTATTTATTTATTTAAACATTGTTTCAACAGCATTACACATTATACATATAATAATATTTTTTACAGAATTACCCAAACATAAGCTTGTAACACTTATAAGGGGTTTCTTTAAGGTTTTTTTGAGTGATCGCAGAAAAGAAATAGAGAGGAGGTAAGAATGCAATATGAGTTTAGATACAATTGGGATGATGACTGAATTCTAATTTTTACGTCTCGTCATTAAATATGAAAATACCGTGGAAAAAGATGCAGTCCTGTGAAATTAGAATTGAAATCGGCTTAGAAATACATTAGATACAAGCATTTTGAGTTGTCAATTTGAAGGCGATTAGACAGAGAGATCCGACATCAACCGTGACTTCACTGTTGAGTACGGCCATATAAACTCCTTGTAAATTGCCGTTTTGCTAGAAAGAGATGGAGAAAAATCTTTAATGCCTTATATCTTGGTTGTTTTTATAGTTATTCGAAAACCGATTTATTCTTTCTGTTTATTATATGAATGAGCTTCTATTAAAGCAAAAAAAATTTTTTTGTCATCTAGCCCATTATAATGTTTACAGAATTACCCAAACATAAGTTTGTAACACTTATAAGGGGTTTTTTATTTAATTTTCTGAGTGATCGCAGAAAAGAAATAGAGACGAAGTAAGAATGCAATTTGTGTTTAGATACAATTGCTATATTCTCCTCATATGACATTCAAGGGACGAAAGATATTTCCCATTGGTCACATAAAATATACACAATAAACCCCATCACTTACTAGTCTCGTCATCCAACGCTTTGATGACAGCGTTAACGTTGTGGCAGATGTTGTGCGGATCAAACTCCACCTCGAGCCACGAGTACAGCTGCTGCAGCTGGGGGGACGCCAGACCCACGACGTTCAGGCGCACCACATCTGGGCACAGAACAGAACAATTCGAATCTTTCGTTGCTACAGTTACATGTAAAAATTAAAGCATATGCAAAGGTTTCAATTGAAACATATAATGAACTAGCTTTCCGCTCGCGACTTCGCCCGCGTTATTTGTTTTCCCGTGGGAATTTTTTTCCCGTAGGAAAATTACCCTTTGTCCTTTCCCGGGTCTCGAACTATCCCTATACCAACTTTTAACTAAACCGGTTCAATAGTTTCGAAGCTTATTCAATACAAACAAACAATCAAATCTTTCCTCTTTACCGGGTGTAACTGAACACCCCAATAACATTTAAGGGGCATATAAGTTAGAATCGAGCTTTATATATTATAGATACTAAATGGACCTTCGGTGCTTGTCTGAGACGTGGAACCCCAATATTTTCAGAGTTATTTGATTTTAAACTGAAAGCAAAAACTTTCATTTGACAACCATAATCAGCTCTTAACACAAAAGAAATTTAAACACAAAATGACACGTGACAGACGTGAGCGTAGTATTCCTGGTACGCTTACGTAGGGCTGTCGGCACTTTATACCAAAAAATAATTTATTTAGTTTGTATGGGAAAAAAGTAGGTTTGTTAGCCCTAATATTGTTCCTACAGAATTTCTACTTCTGATGCATACATACCCTTAAATGTTATTGGGGTGTTCAGTTAAAACCTGTATAATAATAGTATAGATGAATTTTGCGTAAATGAAAAATCGTAATTTGATGTAAGTGATGTGTATAAAATGATGTTTTATAATGAATGAACCAAAAGTTAAGGTATTTGTTGTATATATAAAAATATATACACGGTTATTTTTTTATCACCCTGGAAAATTTAAGGGACGCTTCACGACATGGTATTAGAATGATTTAAATATAAATAAAAAAAATAACGCCCCTCCTTAATTTTATATATTTTTTTTTTAAATACAAAAAATGCTTCACTAGTTGAGAGCAGCATTTTTAGAGATTTTTTTATTTTTTTATATATTTTTTTTTAATTTTTTATTTAATTTTTTTAATTTTTTATATAATATTGGATGTGTCCTGAAGCGTCCCTAAAATTTTCCAGGGTGATAAAAAAATAACCGTGTATATAAGACTAAAAATATAACATTAAAAAGATCTTGTAGTTCTGCGTTTCTATGTAGATCTGAACCAGGGTTCAAATTGCTAGGGAACAAACCCAATAAGATATAAATGCTATAAATATAGACATTTATCAAGGTTGTAGAATGTAGATGAAAGTAATAGTTGTTAATATGTGTAGAATGAAAGAAAATATATAAAGCTCGATTCATATTATATAAGGCTACTACTACTAAAACAAAATAATTTTTTATTGATTCCCTTTACAAATTCAAACTATCTCCATACCAAATTTCATCTAAATCGGTTTAGCGGTTATTGATTCCCCATACAAACTTCCATTCCCGTTTTCCATTTCTGCGATAAAAGCTATCCGTCTCCTGGTTCTAAGCTACCTCCCCACCAATTTTCAGCCAAATCGGTTCAGCCGTTCTTGACTTATAAATAGTGTAACTAACACGAGTTTCTTTCATATTATACTGATTATTAGAAGATAAACAGTACACAATGCACAGAATATAACGCACCTTTAAGCAAGCTAGCCCTAGTGGGTGGCTGCGCTAAGCCAAGCAGTACGGCCAGCCGCTGAGCCTTTTCGACTGGGCTCTTGTCTGTGTCGACGAAACGATCAAACTCTGGGTGCAGGGACGGCAACGGAACCGACAGCACTGCCACCAGAACGCGGCACGCCATCCTTCCCAAATTATAATAAATAAAGAATTGAAATCACACTAAAGCAATACATAAAGGAGCTCATAGTAATCTTCAATATACAGTCACATAGGCGAAGAATTGTTTCGCAATATAGTTAACAATATTATATACGAGGGGCGGCTGAAAAGTTCTGAGCCTAAGGTACTTGTAGGTATTTAAATCACTCGCACAATTAGTCACTAGTTGAGTGACATCTAATTGGTATATAAGGAAAGTTTTGTCTAATTAGGATCATTATAGTCCGAGCAATCGATCTGTAAACATCAACATGTCTGAGTCATCGCTGCATTACACGAAATTGGAACATCGTGCCGTCATAAAATTCTTCGTAAAAAAGGGAAAAACGGCAAAGGAGATTTTTAAAGAAATGTCTGCAGTTTATCCAGAATCTGGACCATCGTCTGCCACAGTCAAACGTTGGGCAAGACTATTCCAGCAAGGTCGAGAGTCATTGGACGATGACCCCCGCCCGGCCAAATACCGCCGTCACAGACAAAAACATCGCCAAAGTAAAGAAAATTGTACTGGAGGACCGTCGAATTGGGCATCAGTAAGGAACGAATTGGAGATATCTTACGCAATTAGTGCACGTTGGGGTCCAAAAATGCTCACGCCGCTCGATAAACAGCATCGAATTGAAACTTCTATAGAGTTTATCGACTTGTGCAAGGACAATTTGGACGAAATTTGTAACCGTATTATCACCGTGGATGAAACGTGGATTCGACAATATGATCCAGAATCAAAACAAGAATCAATGCAGTGGATTGAAAAGAGATAGAAGCCGCTAAAGAAGTTTAAAGTCGAAAAGTCGACTTCGAAACTCATGGTCACTATTTTTTGGGATTCAGAAAGAATTTTACTAATTGACTATCTTCAAAAAAAAACCTACAATGAACGCTGTGTATTATGCAACACTTATAAAAAAAAGTATGCAATCTTATTGTGGAAAAAGAAGAGGGAAAATCAGCAAAGGAATTTTGCTTTTGCAAGACAATGCGCCAGTTTACACGGCGTGAATTGCGAGGAAAGCCCTTCGAGAAACAGGCTTTGATGAAGTGAATCATCCACCCTACAGTCCAGACCTGGATCCCAGCGACTTCCTCCTCTTTAAATATTTGAAAAAAGACCCTCAGAGACGAATATTTGGGGATCATGAAGAAATTAAAGCTGCCGTGAACAAGCATTTTGACTCCAAACATTCATCTTATTTTTTTTGTGGGATACAAGCTCTTTTTAAGAGATGTAAGAAATGCATTGAAGTAGAGGGAGATCATATGGAAAAATAAAAATGAATTAAGATTTTTATCTGGCCTTTTAATACCTTAGGCTTAGAACTTTTCAGCCGTCCCTCGTAGCATCTACGAGCTTAGATAAACACCGTGATTTTTTAATTACCCAAGAAACTTAAATATCATATAAAGACAGGCAAACTGAACAACTTTTACTATTTTAAATCAGCTGTTCCATACATTTAAGTTCAGTCACAGAAGATATAATAGTACTCCGTACTGAACAGCCACTCACCTCCCCGCACTCATTTCAAATACCTCACCCCACCCGGCACTTCGTTGTAGACATCACTGACACATAAACAACAAGGGCGCGCGCCTTCGCTCGGGCATGGCGGCGTTTCACGTTCACCAAGTAGACGCGAGCGCCGGTCGATAACAGAGATAGCGCTGTGCGGGTAAAAAAGAAGGCAGTTGTTGCACTTCTCGCGTCATTTCGATTGATAACCGCGCACTCAGTGGATGTTATTATTGTGATGTTGAACATTTATTATTACATATTTATTAATCAGGCATTTGTATGGAACAGCTGATTTTTTTCACGATTTCAAGGTTGATCTCATAGGAAAAGTTTTTCAGTTAGCTTGTTTTTATACAATATTTAAGTTTCTTGGGTAATTAAAAAATCACGGTATATAATAAATAATAAACAAATTTTTCAATTTATTTTGATTTTACACTTGCAAAATGAAATATCTTGAAATATCCTTACAAAGTCTGACAGTTTGTTCAAAAGGTGTATTGCGCCCGTGTAAAATAAATAACAGATATCCATTAAACGACAACACTGTTTCTATCACAACTAAATTTAAAAGAACTGAGATTATTTCATCTAGCTTGTAAAAATCTTGATAGGATTCTTCTATCTTTCCATCACTTTGAAAGTAAGGGATAAACTAGAACAGATTCTTTGAAATGATACATACAATCTGCTGAAGTTTTCTAGCAGAGTCTACAGTGCTTGTTTATTATACACAAAAGGGCACATACTTTTGCAGCTCTTCCTGAGTGATGTTCTTCTTCATCTCCCTGGACAGCTGGAATAGCTTGAGTAGCGCCGCTGCGTGGAAGAGGCAGTGGCCCGCCTTCCAGAACACCAGTGCCAACTTTCCATAGTAGTTGGCCATCGTCTTAGCCACCGGTGTCTTTTTCGACATGTTCATCAGATTGTGAATGTCTTCAATCGCTTTGTAGGCTTCCTGATGAGGTTGCCACAAAAAAAAACCTGTTTTTATTGCCAGTTTCCAATCAATTTGAAGTGTAATTGATGAATTCTGATGTCTTATTGGAAGATTTGGAAGCCAGTTAAATGTTTAAGCAGGAATTCCTTGTTCAGGCATAAATTAACACAGACAACTCATTGAGTGTCGCCTGTCGCGTCAAGCCCAACATAATGTACCTCTGAGGCCTACCACTGTGCAACAATTGAGACATTGACAGTGGGATTTATATCAGAGGAGAATGAAATAAAAATTCGTCTTTTGCTAATTAAATAACAGTAGCAGATAATAAAATAAATAATTCTGTTTCAAATCTATTCTAATATATTTTTTCTTTTTTTTTTTACTGTTTTACATACTTTTTTATTTTCTCAGAATCACATCAGTTTCCTATTTACCTATCTACCTCGCGTGTTTCTCTGTATGACTCTTAACTATGACTTTTTACATACCTGCCAGAGTTCCATTTGAATAGCACTGTCCAGTTGAAAAAGCCTTGTCTCCAAATTAAGCTGCTGGGTTTCAGGCTTGGAGATGCTCACATTGCCAGTTTGTACCTACAAAATATTGATTGTCATTATTTAAGACCAGGATCTTGGATGGCCCTTGTAGATTATTTAAAAAAGTGCTTTTTTAGATGGACTTAAGAATTGAGCCCTTAAGAGTACAAAAAATTGATAGACTATTTGTTGACAAAATTCTTTTCTTCATTTTTTCACAATGCGAAATGCTGTTGCAGACTGTGCCATCTGTCGATGGCTAGTGTGTGTGCGTGTGTGGGACTGCCCAAAAAGTGCGGGACAAACCCACTAAATAAGCCACATCCCTTGTCGGGACAATCCAGGCACTGGGAAAACCCGATTCTCCCTACCCTGTCCCAGGACATCCTGGCTGGCTACACCTAAGAAGGAATTGCCCTGCTACTGATTAGACTATGCAATATAATCAATAAATTTTAATATTATGATTCAGAACATCCAAGCATAAGATCTTTCACAATACCTTTATTGGATTCGGGACAATCCAGGCAATGGGAAAACCCAACTCCCCGTACCCTGTCCCAGGACATCCTGGCCGGCTACACGTAAGAAGGCATTGCCCTGCTACTGATTAGACTATTCAATATAATATATAAATTTTAATATTGTAATTTAGAACATCCAAGCATAAGATCTTTCACAATAATTATATTGGATTTGCAGCTGCTATGATACGAAGTATTTGTAATTCGTTTCATTTCAGTGGAACATACCATTATATCACAGAGAAATAACAATAAATGCTTACATTAGGCTTACAGATATCCTCCAGATGTTTCCTCAACTTGTCGCAGAGTTTCCTGAACTCTGTCTTGCGGGAGTACTTGAGACAGAACTGGAATGCCATGCGAGCAATGTCATGGTACAGAGTCTCCACGTGGGCATTAGTACGAAGTAGCTCCAAACACTGGCAATATGACTCCCACAAGAACTTCACCTGACAATGGCATAAAAAAAATTGAAGTAGTAGTTTATTAAAAAGTAGTTGTCAATTTCTTACAATACAATTATTGGCCAATAATTAACTACAGTTGGTGAAAAACAATGCAGAGTGACCTCAGCAAAGGTATTCAGCTTGTAATTTGATGTTGATGTTTGCCGCTAATATATTTATGCAGGCAATACATTCATAGAGTTGTTAAAGCCCTAAACTTTAATATTATAAAGGATGTATGTATGGTATGTGTGAGCTCAGTAGGCAAAAGACCATTCAAAATAATTGTTTTACAGCTCCTTTGTGACAAAGATGTTGCCTTACATGATTATGGGAAAATTCATAATCTAATATAGTAACATTTAATAAATTTGTAAATTAAATATGAACATTGAGTTGTCGGTTAGTACGCAACATACCTATAACACCAAAAAACCTGCACCCATCTTTGTTTCTACACAGAATTTACTAATTAATTTCTAGCAAACACAAGAACCCTAGGATATTCTATATTTTCGTCTTTTATGATTTAATATTTTTACATATACAAGCACATACTACTCAAGTCATCTTACCCATGGTGTAAGAATAGTGCGGTCAGAACGATCAAGTCATCTTACCCATGGTGTAAGAATAGTGCGGTCAGAACGATCCTGAGCATCTTCACCAGAAACAGCACTCAGAAGTATAGACTCTGGAGTGGCGAGATTATCCAAGTCATCTGTGTCAATAACAGCTTGAGTTGACTGTTCCCTTGCGGCCTCAGTGCGCTCTTCAGCCATACGCAAGTATCCTCTATAAATTGAAATTAACATTAATAATTCTTGCAAACTAAAAAGCAATACATGAAAAAAACAGTTAATAGAAAACCTATTAACATTTTTGCAAACTAAATGCACCACATAAAAAAAACAGTCAATAGAAAACCTATTACCATACCAGCAGCTGAGTGCTTTAATTTATAGGCAGTGATGCAAGAAATCATAATCTAGTTGCTTTTTGGGCAGAAAGACATACAGTTGAAACCATATCCGGTTTCAACAACATTGAAGGGACCATTAACTTCGGACGTTATATCTGATAGTTGTTATAAGCAATATTCTTCCAAACCATTGATATAGATTGAAGAGTGTGAGACTCTACATTCCTTTGCAATTTTACTATTCAACTCACCATTTTGTAATGCCCATATTATATGTGATTTTCCTTAAATATTAAACACTTTCCTGTTTTTTTGTGACATGGTAATGCGTAAACAAATGATCTAAACCAAAACTAATAAAATCAACCTGTCGCTTACATTCATGCTTATTTATTACTTTTTCGCACTGTCAACTATACCACTAAATAAGTTGTGAAACATGCAAGGTCAAATCTCAGAGTGGGGAAGAGGTTCGAATGGAGTGGGAGAAAGTGCGTAGCTAATAATAAGTCAAAATATTCCTTCATCAATTATTAAGTTTGAAAATGAAAATTATTCCTATTGTTTTGTTTTGCTGGAACAAGTAGAGGGTTAATAAATTTCATTGTTTTAAGTGGGATTCAGCCAGAACCTTGCTATTCTGTTGTAATAATCGATAGGTATAAACAATGTCCTTATATTCGGTTTCGACTGTAGTTTTGGAAAAAAAATTACTAAAATTTTTGAGGTTAGTTTCAAAAAAAATTAAAGATGAATTATGTTAGAAAGATGACACAGTTAGCGCAGAGGTTGAGTGATCGCCTACAGCGCAACGGGTCGCGTGTTTGATTCCCGCTCGGGACAGATATTTTGTATGGCCTACAGAAATTTGTTCCGGTCTGGGAGTATGTGCATGTGATATTCTATGTTTGTAACTGCACCCACGACACAGGAGAAAATCCTATTGTGGGGCGACGTTTTTTTAAAAAAAAAAAAGAAACAGCAAATATTGTGTGTTAATCTTTCTGACCACCCAGAACCTACTAAAAGCACCCCAAACACAGTTGGATAGGTTGTTAATTTTTATATGACCATCCAGAACTGATACGGACACTTCATAGATGGTTAAGCTATTTTTTTAAACTATCTAGAACTCGTATGGAGCACCCCAAATACAGTTTTGTATTTCATTGTTTCAATTTGTCATGATTTTTGTCTTGCAGGGTATTAAACTTAGACTAGGACAAGTATTGAGCAGTTTTCACAAATCTAATCTCAAAATAAATAAGAAGTAAAAAATCATAGGTTTTTGCATCTCCCCATTTTAAGGGGACTTCACCCTCTCCACCTACAACACCTCCCCTGTGTAGGATACTATTTTTTTATTGCAACTAAGTTGGCAAAAAAGCAAACTGCCCACCTGACGGTAAGTGGTAACAGTCACCTATAATATGTGTGGCTCTTGTGAGATTCACAGCAAAACTGCATCCCCCACAAGAACCACAGTGTATGTTGCCAACTTGTGACATCAGATGTAAAGTCACAATACCCAGTAATTTCACTGCCATATCTTACATTTCAAACCGGAAAACAGCAATGCAAGCACTGCTGTTTATCAGAAATAGGTAAGACGGAGGTACCCAAGCAGATGACTCTGATACAGAGTTACAGTAAGAGTACAGAGGTACAGAGTTGTTCAAAGAAAGTTTTTATCCCAACATGCACGAAACCAAAAAGAATAGATAGGTATTATGACACTACTCAATATCTATGTGAATATTTAATTATTTTTTTAGAAAATTAAACATTTTATAAAATTCATTAGCCTCACATACCTTATAACCAGTTCAAGGGAACCAACGTTCACAGATTGAAACATATTTCTATACTGAAACAAGCCTTCTTTAGCGATATGAGATTTTCTAAGATCGACACATAGTTCTAGGTATTTAAACATAATCGGCTCCAAGACTGATTCCGACCAATTGTAAGCCCATTTCTTGTTTCTGAACACTTCTTGCAAGGTGTCCAGAGCCCGGGCGGGCTTCTCCAAATCCATAAACTCTGGTGAAAATAACCATAATAGCTAGTAAAAGCGCAAACTTATCAATATAAGGTTACATAATTTATAAGCATTCTAAACAACATTAAAAACAACTTAACAAAATACAAAAATGCTGATAATGATTACTGCATTGTTTTCCATTTATTTTTATTTTATTTACACGACCAACTACAAATCAGCTTGTTAGTGCAACGTGGTAAGCAAGAATAAGAAACGCACCACTTGCTCGTTTAAGAGCATTTTCCGGCCTTTGACCGTATCGTGCCATATTGATAAGTGCACCGATCACTTCATGAACTTATATTTGGGAGCTGAAGTTGTAATTTATCACCAGGATTTTATGCAACTCAATTATGCACCGACGAGCCGAGCCGAGCTCTGGTGACTTTCAAAATGGCTGTCCACCACAGACTTCATGATAGAGATACTACGTATCTGTCTGTCCACGGATTAGTGTGGCGGCTTTAAAAAAGTACTCATCTACTAAATTCACATAAAACCATAGGCGCATTCGGGTAGCCTATGATGGCGTTTTTAGCATTATCAAACAAAATTATCGTTGATGTAATAAAGCGTTCGGTTTTCACGAAATAAGTATTTGCCATTTTTGCTCCACACCCTAACCACGGTAATGGTATATACAGTATGTGAACTCGGCCCCTTTTCGAAATTTTATACCTACGGCCGCTCGGCATCGCTTGGTGCGTTGGCCCGCGATAGGGCCGCGCGCTTACAGTTTCTGCCTAGATTTCTGACTATTTCAGAATGCATATATAATTACTTTGTCGATCTAAAGGAATGAATTAAATAGGGTTTTCTGCAATTAAATAGGTTAACGAAACTAACATGTGGGCTGCCTAAAATGCCTCCGATATAATAAATTAGCAAATATATTTTATTTATTTCACTTACTTACTAACCAAATAAGCGAAAGATCGCGTGAAGAACCAAACGTCAAGCTTGTATCCTTACTAATATTATAATATAAGTACTAATATTATAAAGCTCCATTTGGCTCGTGCGTGTAACTGCCCTTGTAGATGCGATCCAGTTGCGATCCAGTATTGAGGCGCGTAGATATAGCGCGTGTTTCGACTGTTTCTATGAAGTCATTCTACTGTATATATTATTACAGTGCCCTAACCGAACGCTACATATCAATATACAGGCTGTCCCGAAAACAATGGATAAACCTGTAACTATAGATGGACTTCATCATGGCCTCCCTTACCACAAATTTTGACCTTTGTGAAAATATCACGGTTTCAGAGATATTTATTTTTTTTGTATTTTTCGAAAATTTCCAAGTGCGATTAGTTTTTATAGTGCCATTTCTACAAATGGAGAGGTTTTTCGATTTCGTTTTTTTTTCATTTCACAAGCGATAGCTCAGCTATCAAAAACAAAGACTTAAATTTAAGAAACTAGCGTAAAGTGTTTAAAAAAATTAAAACAAACAAAATTAAAAATGAAATTAATTTTCATTCATGTTTGATCAGCTACAGTGTGAAAAAAATGTAGGACGCTCATCATGTCCATTATCTTAAAAACTTGCTTAGCTAATTCTAGATTCGAAAAAGGTGTCATAAGCTTAGGCATTCTAAATATTTTTAATTTCATGACTACTTGAATAGCAAATAGTATTAAAACTTGGAGCGTCGGTGGCGCTGTGGACTCGGCACTTGCCTTCCAATCGGGGGGTCAGGGTTCGAGACCCGCCATGTACCAATGTGTTTTTCGTTTCGAATTTCATATGTACATTTATTCGACGCTCCTACGGTGAAGGAAAACATCGTGAGGCAACCTGCATACATCTGCGAAGAAATTCAATGATGTATGTGAAGTCGACCAATCCGCACTGGGCCAGCGTGGTTGACTAAGGCCTAATCACCCTAACATAGGGTAGGCTCGAGCCCCTCGGTGGGGACGTATATGAGCTGTGGTGATGATTAAAACTTCAAAAAAATATTTTTGTCGTAATAATAACTCTAAGCATCTGTGTTAATGTAAAGGTGTAATAAGCCTAGCCTAGGTATTCTGTATTTTTAATCTCATTGCTACTTAAAGAGTATGAAAATTTCTAAGTACTCAAGACTCAAAACATTTCCTCGGACACCATATGACTCCAATTTTTCCAACAGTATTTTATGATTGACATGGTCAAATGCTTTTTGGAGATCCATATAAAGTGCAGAAACATTTTTTTATTATTAAGTCCCGTCATTATAGTTTCCAAAAATGTGTATATTGCCAAGTTTATTGTTTGTTTCTACCTTCTCGCGAGCAGTGTGTACCCAAGAAGTTCTCGCCGAGGTTCTCGCGGAGATTCTTGCCGAGACTCTCGCCGAGAATCTCGCGTGAATGTGGAGCGCTTATAACAGCTATTTTTGACATATCGCGATTAACTGAAATCTACCGCAATGTAAAAAAAATCTACGAAAATTCTACTAACTTATATTTTGATGTATACCTACTAGAAATAAAATTAAAGTAAAACACGGATTCATTTATTATTTTTAAATTAGATTCATGATATTTAGTCATGTCATTACAGTTTTTGCTTATTTATAGAATAAACGAGTACAACTGTCGGGGGGAAACCCCTGCCAACCAGTAAGTGCAGGAATGCATTTAGAGCCTTGGTTTGTAGTTGTTCGATTGTTTTTTACTCACTTTGAGGTGTTGAACGCTAAAGTCGTGTAGTAACTGCTCTATTAAAATGTCACGGACGATATTCGGCATGCTATGGATAATAAGCTGTTTACTATTATTGTGTTACTTGATTTTAGTAACGCTTTCAATACTGTTGATCATGACATCCTTCTTGCCATCCTGCGTACAATTAACATACCAACCTCAGTGATACCCTGGTTTTCAAATTATCTTCGGGACCGCCGGCAGTGTGTTAAGTTTAATGATCAGTCTTCGGATTGGTGCAGGCTCGCTGCTGGTGTTCCCCAAGGCGGTGTGCTTTCTCCTTTACTATTTTCTATTTTTATAAATAAACTCACGAGTATCGTATCGTCTCCCCTACCACATGTATGCAGATGATTTACAGATTTATAGGCACTGTAGCTTAGGTGACATCTCTGATACCATTCATGTCATAAATGAAGATCTCTTGACATTGAAATCGTGGGCCCATTCTTTTGCACTGAAAGTCAATCCGAACAAGTCGCAAGCCATGATTATTGGTAGCTAGAGGCTGTATGGCAAAATCAACTTTGCTTTACTTCCACAGATCTACTTTGATGGTGTTGCTTTGCCGTACGCAAATAAGAGTAAAAATCTAGGTCTCATCTATACTAATATTATAAAGCTGAAGAGTTTGTTTGTTTGTTTGCTTGCTTGAACGCGCTAATCTCACGAACTACTGATTCAAATTGAAAAATTGTTTTTGTGTTGGATAGTCCATTTATCGAGGAAGGCTTTAGGCTATATAACATCACGCTACGACTAATGGGAGCTGAGCATCAATGACAAATGTTGCAAAAACGGGTAAAAAATATACGGCGAAACGTAGTTCGCTGGCACAGCGATAAAACGCTATCTTGGGCGGCTCATGTAAATGAAATAAGTCGTCGACGTCGTCGAAATAAGTCACTTATCATTCTCTCAAGCGACTCCAGTTCTTCCTGCCTTTCAAAACTAAAATTATGCTTGCACATTCTCTCTTATTGCCCATTCTCGACTACGCTGACGTGTGCTACTTGAATGTGACTGAAGCATTGCTCGACAAACTAGAAAGACTTCAGAATCTGGCAATCTGTTTTATTTTTGGTCTCAGAAAGTTCGATCATGTATCTCATTATCGATCACAAAAAATGGTTGCCAGTTCGACTCCGCAGAGATATGCACATCCTTGTCCTCACCTATAAAATCCTGCATGATCCGAAGTTTCCCGAATATTTACGTTCACGATTTAATCACTTATACGTTCCTGTGTAACAAACGCTCTTGTCCTACCTCCATCCAATACAAAATTCTTTTTTAACTCGTTCACCGTCCGTGCAGCTCAGATGTGGAATAGATTGCCAGCTGCTGTCCGGGAAAGCACGTCAGTTGGTATTTTTAAACAGAAACTGAAAGAGCACTTATTAACTAACTGTTAATAGTATGTGTGTGTGTGAGTGTGTGTGTGTGTGCGCGCGAGTGTGTGTGTGTGTGTGTGTGCGCGAATGTGTGTGTGTGTGTACGTGTGTGGGTGGATGGGCGTGCGTGTGTGTATGTTTAAAATTAATTTATTTTTTATGTTTTATTTGGTTTTGGTGCACAAATTATATTTTATTTTATTCCCGCAATCAGAGTTTTAGTACACCCGCTAGGGTTGGCTGGTAGAAATCTCTTATAGCAATAAAGGCTATTATTAATATTATTATTGTTGATGAATCATTGAGCATTGCTAGAAAATCTACTGAAATCAACTAGATTTTTGAAAACTACTGTATTTCTACTGCACGACCAATTTTCTTTGAAAATCTACCGCTGCAGTAGGAAATCTATCGTAAACCTCAGAAGAATAACTAAGCCGTAAACGATCACGCTGCGTTCGAAAACGTCCCCCGAGTGCACTCGGTCACCCGAAGTTCGTCCGAGAACATTTCGGGTGCACTCGGGAGCGTGTCCGAGAACGCTACGGAGTGCACTCGATCGAGTGAAATTACACCTTGATCTATACAAGTGTAATTTCACTCGATTGGATTTAGCGGGAACTTTAAAATTGTTTGTGATTGTGATTTAAATGGAAAAAGATTTCACATTCACACACAATTTGTGCATCTCGGAAAGCGGCGATGCGCTTCGTAACGTCGACCATAAGTTAATTTTGGTTGCAAAGACGATTATAAATAATAAATAAAAAATTAAAGTGGCACTCGGGGACTACCGCGGTAAAGCTATTGCATAGCATTTTTTATCAACTTATGCAATGATAATTATTTATTTATTTTATTTATGCAGTATTTTTTTCTTTGATATTAATTCAAGTTACACTTTTTGAGCGTGGTGACCGATAAGAAAACAATTTTTTTTCTTTTATTAAATAAATGAGAAGTTAATATTGTTTAAAATATTTTTATTATTTTACAATACATGTAGGTTATTCAGGAATTTTTATCATTGAAACTATAGGTTTATGGTATGAAATAAGATGAACTATATCCCACACGGCGGCCTGCCTTATCGCAGGGACTCCCCCGTGGGAGCTCGCAGCCCACGTTCTTGCGGCGGCTTACCGCGTCCGCATAGACGCTCGGGACGGCGACCGGCGTTTGGTGCCGAGAGAGAGGGCCTCCGCCTTGGAGGAGGCCCCAGTGGAGGCGTTACGCCTGTGGTTTGAGGAGCTCGAGGAGCTAACGGGTTCGGCCTCGGTCTCGGACACTCTGTCTAGGACCACTGAAGCCATGCACCCGTTCCTCACCACGTGGACGAACCGGCACCACGGGTCGCTCTCGTACCACTTGGTGCAGATTCTTAGCAACCATGGTTGCTTTGGCCGCTATCTGCACCGCATCGGACGGGAAGCGACCCCTGAGTGCCACCACTGTGGCGCCGAAGAGGACACCGCGCAGCACACCTTAGCGGTGTACCCCGCCTTCTCTTCGGAGCGCCATGAGCTGACCGCCGTTATCAGCGATGACCTCTCCCTCCAGAACGTGGTCCGTGCCATGCTGGTGGGAGAGAGGACGTGGGACGCGGTAAACTCCTTCTGCGTGGACGTGATGACGCAGAAGGAATCGGCGGAGAGAGCCAGGGAGGAGGATCCCATGGCCGATCCGTGCCGCCGTAGAAGGATGGGGAGGAGGAGGCGGAATTACGCCCGCCTTCTTCCTCCTGACGGTAACCAGCGGGGCCCTGGGTCGGGAAGCCCGGGCCCTGCATTGCATTGGTTGCCGCCAATCGCTGATCCCCTGGATGCCCCGGGGGATCACCGGCCTCCCCCTTTGGGGGGGGGGGGTGTGAGAGGGGCTCGCCCTAGGCGAGCAGACGCCGACGAGGTCGTGGATGTGTTCACCCGAGTTCCCATGACCTTGTCCGAAAGCGACGTGGCCCTCCTCGGCGTGTCCTCTGAAATAAGAAACATAAGTTTAAGACTTGATATTCTCGAAATATCTGGAAAATACCGCGTCAAAACACCGTGCCGAAGTCTGCCGAACTGAAACGATGTTAGACGATGCACGGCTTTCAACGCCGCATCGCTGTGCCGCAGGCCTATTCCCTAACTTCGGTTGCTAACTAAATACTGACATTTTTGAAAGGAACTTATCATCCATTACTGCTATCATGAACGCTGCCGTAAGACATAAGATAACTTAACTAGTAATGGATATAAAATGTCTTTCAAAAATGACAGTTCTAGTTACCAACCGTAGTTAGCGAATAGGCCTGCCGGTCGGAGTGGGAGTTGTTAGGTTTTTTTCGTTACGGAATTTCTTGATTCGGTCACCGCGCTCAAAGATAAAAGCTATGCAATAGCTTAAAAAGCCTTATATTTCTAACTAAAAAAATAACACATCAAAAACATTCACACTTTATGACTATTAACATATCTGAAATACTATTATTATAAAATATTAATTTGGCTGCACTAGTAAGAACCCCTCGTTCTCGAAGGTGAAGGCCTCCTCTAGAGAATTCCATCTCTCCCTATTTTTCGCTGTCTCTATCCATTGTTCGCCAGCTACTTTTACAATATCGTCTGCCCAGCGGGCAAATGGTCTACCTCTCTTCCTAGTGCCTGTTGGTCCTTTCCAAGAAGTTACCATTTGAGTCCATCTATTATCAGTCAATCTCGCAATGTGGCCCGCCTAGCGACATTTAAGTTTTTTACAGTGATGTAGATAAAGACGATATTGGCCTTCATCTCTGCTGAAGTGCTGAAGCCAGGTTAGGCTACGATTTAATTGAATTCATATTTTGGTTTTAGCTACTGGCACCTTCGTTTTCGTAGATGAAACAGTGGAATGTAATTCATGGATTATAGTAAACGGATGCGCCGATGACAACACAAATTATATATTTGTTTATGTAAACGACACGGACGACACGGTTAGCGCAGAGCTCGAGTGATCGCCTACTGCGCAACGGGTCGCGGGTTCGATTCCCGCTCGGGACAGAATTTTGTATGGCCTACAGAAATTTGTTCCGGTCTGGGCGTATGTGCATGTGATATTCTATGTTTGTAACTGCACCCACGACACAGGAGAAAATCCTAGTGTGGGGCGACGATTTAAAAAAAAAAAAAAAGTTTAAAAAAAAAAAAAGTATCAAAGCAGCCCCTTAGCCACTCGAACGTCCGCCACGCGAAGCGTGGTGGGTTTCAAAAGCAAAAAGTAGTATATCTCAAATATCAAAGGTGCCGTCATTGCGGAATGACTCACCCCGGCGCGTACGGAGTGTTCAAAAAATTGCGGAGAGTGACATATACTGTCTACAAGAGAACAAAAAATACGTATGGAAAGGTAATTTAATATAGAAGGAACTTATAACAGTTAATTAGATAAGGATTAATAATTAAATGAATGAAGCGCGAAAATGTTCGGAAGGTCGCGGAAGACCCGATTTTTTTTAAAAAATTTTTGCACAAAAACTATTTTATAAAACTTTAAATAACCATATATATTATTATAGCCCTATTCTTGAAGATTATTTTGATATATAATAGTTTTGGGTAATATTTTTAATGAAAAAAGAAAAAAATAATAAAATCGATTACTTACGTAATTATATACGCGAGATGCGCACGCGCGACCTCAAATTTAAAAAAAATGCAAAAAATAAATTATTGTGTCTAAAATTAAATAAAAAATACGTATGGAAAGCTAATTTAATAAGGAATGAACTTATAATAGTTAATTAGATAAGGATTCATAATTGAATGAATAATGACGAGAATAGTAACTAAAGTGCTTAAAATTTCAAAAATACTCACTTTTTGAAAAAAACGTTTAGTGTGGCAATATAACACTATAAACTATCATAAACCATACATAATAATGTAGCCCAATTCTTCTAGTTTATTTTGATATAGAACACTCTACGAAAATACTAATACAGACTAAGTAAGTACGCAATAAATCTCATCGGTCATGGAGTAAGAAACGTATGAATACGGCCAAGTAAGTTAAACCGCAGACTATGACAAATTTATTTCAATCTAAGACTAAAAATAAATTGGACATGACCTGTCAACTTATGAAAGAGACTATTGGCAAAGGAATAAAGCCATAGAGAAAATATTTTAATTTTCGCGATTTTTTTATCACACCGCGCGGTTTTACGCAAAGGGTAGGTCGTTAGTACCCAGGTCGATCGAGAAGCTTACGATTTTGGGGCTTATATGCCCCACGGACGTTCCAGTGGTTAGACAAGATGTCTTTCAATAATCGCTAACGGAATCGCTAAATGGACAATGTATGAGATTTGTCAATTGCGCTCGAAAGCTAAGCGAGGGCTTATGTCAAATCGCATACATTTTCCTTCTAGCGATTGCGTTAGCGATTATCGAAATGCGTCTTGTCTAGGCGGGGATCCGTGCCGAAATAACAGTCCGACCACCCCGACCGGCCACTCTCCCCCCACCAACGACTTACTCCGGGTGATGTTTTCGAACGCAGCCCTGCTGGCTGGTCAAGTCAAGAAGCTATAGGTAGGCTTGCCATACGTCCGGGGGGCCTACTGCCTAACTCATAGCGATCACTCGCTATCGCTTCGTGACATTAGAACAATAGCTCTAATGTCATCTGTGACATAAAAACTATTGTTCTAATGTAATTGTTGTTAGGTCCAGATTTTTTATATTTGTCAGCGCGCTGTGATAACTGATTTCACATTTTTATTTTACCATAACTTTGCTAGCCCGCTCGTTTGTTTCCATTAATTTTGGGTATTTCATTGCAAATATCTACTATAATATATTACAAATACCGTAGTATTACTGCCAGTTTTAATGACTTTAACGTACATACATTTATTAAATAGATCCATAACTTTTTCGGGTTTTCCCTTTAAACGTCCGGACTTCACTTTAAAATATTATGGCAAGCCTACTTATAGGTAAAACCTCATAAGTCAGAACAATATTCTGAGGGTAAAATTATAAGCTTCTTGTGGCTGAATCACACATATTTTTTTTTTGGTTGATTTCCCATTACAATTACTGACAATTACTCACCACTCTAGCGCACACTGCGCACATGACAACGAGCGCTGGAGCGCGTTCGAGCCTCTGAGTGTTGTTTTTTAACTCGCTCAGAAGCGTTACACGCATTGCAGCTACCAAATCTTTTACCTCCCTCTTTCAAATGAATTTTTATTTCTCTCTTTCTATCAGATGACATTTTAGATTATGGCCCCCAATATCATCCAATCACGTAAGAGTATTTCAGTAATAAACGGCAGAGCGTTTTACAACCATCAAATTCGACGGTTGTTCGGCTGTATGTAACTCGCTCTGACACTCTAAGGTCTTTGGCTCTGAACGGGCACCTGATAGCAAATTTTGGATCGCATCCATTAAAAAGTGAAATTAAGGCTGTATGGACTTAGCTTCCTTTGCCTTCCCT